>JAYKKI010000005.1:2295000-3661666 GCA_039881145.1 Druceiella hillmani | reverse complement strand
CTTTTTTCACAAACGGTATCATTTAATGACTAACCGCATACGTAATATTAAAAATAAGCTTCATACTGACAATAGAGACGTATCGAAATTCTAAAGTTTGTAGATAAAATGAAAAAAAACAGGCTCTATAATTTTGTTTGATTTACAACAAAAGAAGTGCAAAAAGAAAAAGTTTTGAAAGCAGTAACCTAATATAGATGTTTTTTAATTAGAATTCTATTAACACACAAAATAGTTTGTCTTCTTCCCAAAACTGAAACCAACGCTTCCCTTGGCTGAGTGCCTTATCTATTAATTAATTGATATCAAATCGTGAGTTCCATTAATAAATAGGGAATTGGCTATCATACCATCACACAGGCAGCCAGGGTAAACAGCAAAATTTTGAAGACCATTTTATTAATCAAATGAAATTAGTAATAAATCGGTAAGTTTAACCGCGCTCTACTCGCGTCAATGCACTAATGTATGATGTCAATTAGTGGACCGATCTGTTATATATGCCCCGGAGCAGAATACGAACAACAAAGCAAGATAAAGATGGTTTTCCCCATACCTCACAGTTAAATGCATTTTATAATTTCATAACCAGTTATCAAGTGTAAATGTACACTATACGAATGACATGTTAAGCTCTGTGTTTACAGAGTAAAGTAGACTTATTTACGCAAGGCACTGCTTATAACGTTTGTTAACGTTATCACTATATCAAGATCGTTCATGTAAATATATTTGTCGATTATATTGTCGAGCTGCTGTAATGGTGGATTTTTTAAATAGTAAAGTGAATCTGCGCTTTTATTTTTATATTGACTGAGGTTGTGGTTTTCAAAATCATATTGTTAAGTAAAATTGTTCAAACAATCGCGTGGGTACCGGATGCGATTTTTCTTCAAGATAAGATAAGGTTTGCTAGCGGCAATGAAGTGGCACTATATTTGAAATTTATTTTTTCAGCCTCATTATGAAATATAAAATAATTTTTTTGGTAAGTTTTTTGAATTATCCCAATAAGAGGTATATTTTATATAAAAAGTTTTACACGTTTTCTATTTTACTTTAATAAGAGGATTGTTTTTTATTATCTCAAATTGTTCTTACTATTCCTGTTCCTGGAATTAATTGTGTAACAGTCTTGAAACAAAATAATTGTTATTAAAATTCTATAACTAAATAACATAAACAGCATCCGATTAATTCTCGTAAAATCTGTCCAATCTCATATTTTTCCGTCTTTCTGTTTTTAAAGCACTTCAGCTTCTATTGCACATAATTTATGATTGAACATTAATGATACATTTATAGTAAAGGTGATGGAGGCTCCATAAATATAAAGAAGTTTTAATATTACATTTGATTTTGAAAATATGGAGTTCCAGGTATATTATTAAATACTATTTTTGAGATTAGATTAGATTAGGAGGAAATCTTTACGCAGGTATTCTTATTTATTGGTGTAATGAGGTTTAAAATATTTTTATTTTTATAGTATAATAGTTTAAGATTAAAATAAGATATATTTAGCTATGTGCAGGCAATAATTATGTTTGGTAAAGAAGAATTGCAAATAACAACAGTAGAAAGATAGGAAGCATAGGCAGAAAAATATGATATTTTTATTATATAGCAGCTTCATTAATAAAAATTTTAAAAAAACTTATTCAAATAACTATTCATTCAGATGTATGAGAACTAAAAGAACGTCAACATTAACATGTTTCACATTTAGCAATATTGGTGAAAGGTTAATGTAACATAATATAAAATTGTTTTAAATAAATAAAAATAGATTTACGTCGAAGGAGGTGGAGTGTGTAGATATAAACCGCAAAAGTGCAGGGAACATTTAAATTGCAATATTTATGTTTTTACGAAGTAATATTGAAAGCGACTACATTAAATACGATCATTTGTTCGCAAAATAACATAATTGTCCTTTGATGTTTTATAGATAAATTTTCATCTTACAACTTTCCAAGTTAATTTGTCAATAAAACGTAGAAAATTGTATTGAAGGGTTCCCAGTAAATAAAAGGGTAATCAATGAATATGTGCATACATATGATTGCATATTTATTTCAATCTTTTTTTAACTTTTATAGCAAGTAGTAGAAAACATTTTCCTAACTGGGTAATAAAAATAATATAATTTTTAATAAAATAAAATAATCTTAGATAAATTTTCTGGAAATACATGCTGTGGAAGCCACATTTATTAATCGAAGATGAAACTAAAGCAAATTATTTAAAAAAGTACGTTAAATTGGACAAAATTTGTCCAATTTTTTCAGAAAGAAAAAACGTCCTAAAGCCTATTTCAACCTATACGCTCATGTACCACAGTACCTACATTTAAATTTACTTAATTATGTATCTGAGAAATATTACATTTCTTCTATATTTTAGTGTATTTATTAAAAGAATTATATATATTGGCATTCAAGTGTGTCTACATATTTTTCCTTTTCATTGACAGCAAACGAAAGCAGTATATATTGATACGTACGAAATTACAAAATATGGTGAAATATTAGTATTATATAAAATATGGTGTAATATTATAAATCGTATAATAAAAAAGAATAATGCGCCTCTTTCGTCAAAAATATTAAGGCTTTCCAAAAAGTTTATACAAAATCGAATTAGTTCATCCGGTAATTGTTTCAGGTATTATATTTTAGTAAATTATTCCACACTTTGACAGTAACAAGATAAATTTGTAGAAAATTATTTCATCATCCGCTGTAACCGCAACTTATCTGTTGCCTTAATGACGTAGATATAATAAGGTCAATTAAAATATAGTTATGGTATTCTGTTACTTGTGAAATGATATATGGTATATGGTTCCACAAAGACAATTATATTTTTCTCATCATCTGATGTGAAATTATATTTTTTCATCATCTGAAACAGCGTATCGGTGTTTACAGATGTGTGAAATTATTCTCTAGTTACAAGCGATTAATTTTCCATCATCGATAATTATTATCGATTCATTACCACGATTACCGAATAGAATTTTAACAGGGATCAATTTCCATAGTATTTTGGTCGTCAAAAAGTTTTGATTCATTTAAATATCTTCACGTTTATTGATAAATACGCATCAATGAACGTAAGTTAGATTGTATTGAAAGAGCGTCTTCCAAAAAGCGACCAATTTATTAAAATTCAGCCTTTTTCTCACCTAGAATTTATATTAATAATATTGCACGGACCTGTCTACTTTTAGGAACCAATACGATCAGATAGGTATGTGTATCTAATCTCATTTATGCTTTCATTTTCATCCATTATATCTAGACTGTGTGTTTGTGAATGAAGGCATGGTGAGTAATTGTGACTTCTGATACTGAAACGAATGTTAAATAATTTTAGGTCAATTACTTACATAATTTTAGGTCAATTAGCTCAAAAATTGTTTCAAGTAATAAACCAAAAAAATGTTTACTCTGTTATGTTACTGAATATGGTAGTAAGTATGGATATAAAATGTTTGTGTGAATTATTTACTTACAAATTTCTTAGGAAAAATTTTAAGCTCCTAAGGTCAACAATTTTACATTAAGCTTTGTAGTAGCGTTTTGAAACTTATTCCTTGATAAAAAGTGCATTTATAGTTTAATGTTATCCTAGACTAGGTATTCACGGCAAAAATAATTTATTTCATTGTTTTATAATTATAGGAAGTCGGTTTAAAATGACTGATCTTTAACAAAAATTATTTATTGTTTTGATACTAATTAGTGTTCACAGTTTTAATATTTATATCAGCATCTCTTTGAGATATGAAGTAAGAAATGAAGACATAAAAGCGTAAAGTAAAAGGCAGTGTGATTAAGAAAAAAATATGAAAAAGAGAATATACTATAAGGGTAACTCAAAAATGCACTAAAAAAAATCAATGAAAAATCGACAAATCTGACGAATAATTGTATAAGATTTTACCCCGGGTGTTCAATTAACAACTGCAATGAATTGTTTCAATATCAAATAAATGAGATTCTGTAGTGGACTTGGGTTAAAATAGATAATATATTTGAAAACGAATTTGCTCTTTTTTATTCGGTCACTTAAAAAAACTATTAAAGATTATAAAATTGATTAAATTACATATACAAACATTTATAAATTATTTCAATACATAGTTTACGAATTTTGTAAAGGTAATACTTTTTTATATAATTTCTATATTATCAGCCGGATTATATTTATAATATCATAAAGTGCAGTTCAGTAAATTGAAGTAGTTTAGAAGAGATAATTTATTTGAGAACATTTCATACTTATTATGAGTAAAAGTCAAATTATTCAAACGATTCATCGATCTAAGACAAAATCGAAGAATATTTCGACATTTGCTGGTTTTTAAGCTTTGATATTTGCAAACATTTTATGAAACTAATTTTAACACAGCCAATATGAAATAGCGTTGGTAGATATACCGCTAGTCAAATAAATATAGAAGTCAATTAACATATTACAGTACACAGAACAGAATACCAATTACTTCGTTATTAGCTTCATTATACAATACATCAAACGGGTTTACTCTCATCAGAGGTTTAGCGCATATTTGACCGACTAATATGTTTATGTTTATTTTATGTTTATATATCAATTCCCATTTCAACTATGCTTATGATTTCCAAGTAACTAATATCGATTTTTATGCAACTTTCCTAACCTATTCTTCAATATTTTCATTATTATCAATCAAATTTTTAGCCGTCATTAACGACAATACCAATATATTTAATATTTATTTATTATCACATATACGTTCAAGGATACATTTCAGGTAATCTGTACGTAAATATAGGCAATTAATGGTTTTTAAAATTAAAGTAAGGGAAGGTATATATTAAACACGAATACAAAATACATAAGACCTACAAAAGATAACGACGACACATTTCGACAAGTTTACTTTCACTCATAATAAACAAATTATGTTCTGGCGCGACCGCTATCAGGTGGTCCAACGATTGAATTCGACGGGAAACTGGAGTTTTTTGTATATAATCGGTTTTAGAGGGTAGTATAGCAAAAAGATGTTGTCTATACGATTCAAAAGCTTTCTGGTAGTCACAATATGCAAAATTTATTTGAAATCCGAGGGCAACATGATAAGCAATACAGTCAAGGAAATATATAAGGTTCGTGAGCACCGAACGTCTAACTCGAAACTCAAGCTGCTCATCACAGATTTGATCTCCTTAGCTCAAATAGATGGTGCGGAGTGAAAAAAGTAATTTGATCGTTTAGCTGGTGCACAGATAATAACGATTAATATGAAATAACGAGTAGTTAAGTCTGCCCTTAGGTATAGATGTTACCCGGCTAACTTTCCAACGTAAAGGATAGGTGCCCGTTTTTAGCTAAACTTTAAATAAATGCTTCAAAGTTTTCATAAAATATCAGCGCGTGCTTTTAAGTATGTACCCGGATAACCGTCGGGTCCGATTGATTTCTACAGCTTTGAGAAAGCGAGTCGAAGACCACTATCAGAGACATCAACGTTGGCTCAGGCATGATAGCAAAAAGCTGTTGCTGCAACGTCTAGTCAAGGAACGTTCGAACTGTATATCCATCAAAAAAAAACCTAGCCAAATTTTCCATCGCTGCTGGACTGCGAACAATTGCCACCGTACGAAGCAACGATACGAACGTCGCTGGTAGCTCTTTCGGCGCTTGCATGTGACCAAAATGTTGTTTTTTTTATTCAATTCCATTATAAATGTAATCAGCTCTAAGATTTTTTATATCACATTTGACACTAGATTGAAATAATTTAAACATCTCGTAGTCATTTCAATATTTCCAAAAATAACTGTTTCAGCTTCACTGTGTCTAAAAATGTTGGCACGCAGATATCTCTATTAAATGCAAACGAATGTATTGACCTACCGTACTTCATTTTTATCAATTTTGAAGAAGTAGACTAAAATTCGAATTGGCCTGGTTTAAGAACTAAATATGTGATTGTTGGAACGGAGATTCAAATGAGTTCAAAACGGCTAAAATTTAGCAATTATATTTTGACTGCCAAAACTTGGTGAAGTATTTCAAATTGTCAGAGTAGAGTGTCTTAAGTTCTGGGTGTAACAGCATCGGATAAAAATAACTAAAATTTTGCAATTATTAAAGTGAATGTTGAATTATAGATAGCATCGTGTTTAGTTTACATTTGTTGATATTTAATGTAAACAATAAATATGTTCTCACATAATATTATTACTCCCATTTTAAGAAAATCATTACTAGATTCGCTCATATAGAAAAGTGTCGATGAAATTCCCAAAAAATATTTTTAAAATCAAGACGTTTATTTGTAACATTGAGACGATATTATCCACTTAAGGAAATGTACATACATATTTGTGTTCCCAATCTTATTCTTAACAGGGAGATATTTTAATGTAAAAACATTATTCAAATTATTGCATATTCATTGCTATGATGCACGTTACGTGCATCCAAAATCGGACGGAAATCGGTTTAGTAGTTGACGCGTGAAAGCGAGACAAATAAACAAACTTAATTTCCCAATTACAATATTAATTAAGATTGTGATTACCATATGACCTATGATTAGTAGATGGTCGTGAACGTGTTTTACATGAAATGAGCAAAGAGAAAAATTTTACTTTTTTCTCAATTAGTTAATAATTTGTAAAGCTCTTCCTTCAATTGTGCATACTTTTTAACTTTAACTAATTGCCTGCAGTATAAATATATTTAAATCATAAGTTCATTGAACAGCAGTAATTGAACCGAACTGGGTAAATTATTTTTGCTGTTACACTATTTTCTTAGAGGTGATTTGAATTCAAACAGTATTCCTAGAAAATTAATTTTAAGTGTTTTTAGTTTTTTACTTCGACTTTAAACGGCAATTAGAAATTCGAATTAGAATAGAATTGAAATGATGCAAAAAAAATTGTAGCAGGTAAAAGATTATATTAATATTTCAATTACAGATTAATTAGCTGCCGTCCGGGTTTTGCCTGGGCAAGACCATGCATTTTTTGTGTTTTATTTGCATTTTATATAATCATTATAGAAAAAGTCGAAATGAGTATTTTTATTTCTGTCTGAATCTGAATTTCCACGTTTCTCACTTTAATTTAATGAAATTCTCATTTTCAATTGCAAATCTTTAATATCGAATTACAAAAAATTTCTTAGCAAACACTCGGAAATCAAGAGAAATACACGTGCTAAATTTCAAGTCTATAGTTTTTATATTCACAAAGAATTCGTTATGAGTCAGCCGATTTGTGAGTGGGTGGCAAATGGTTTTATATACTTGGATTAAAATGGTAGAAAATATTCTTCAAGGGTACACCATTCAAGGGTTTCACGACAATGGTAATAATTATTATCTTAGATATTATCTGTTTACATAGAATCATACATTTTATCTAATCGTGTATAGTTTAAATTCGGTATTTTAAGTTATATACGAGGTTAAAATGTAAATTTAAGAACTTTATTTAAGAACTTTAATTGGGTATTTGTAATAATAGTTATAAAAAATAACTTAGAATTCCAAAAATTTAATTCTTTGAGGTATTTTGCTTGAATTCGTCATTTATTTTACAAATTGGCGACAATGTGAAAATTCCCGAATATAAAAGATAAACTACTAGAATTACGATACCCGGACGTTGAAGGCGGCTTTCAAAAAGCTTGGGAAAGAGACGTGCAATGAAGAGTGAACCGACTGCTTCTCCAGTAGTTCCATCGATTGAAACAAAGTGTAGAGTACCATCGAGAATCTTTTAAGAAATAATAAATAAATTACATACGTGGTAGTTGCTTCTATTTTTGGTATTCTAAAAACTTTCGGTGTAACATCTCATATACGTTGTCATATACGTAGTTTCAAATAAATAAAGTTTTATTGTTAATTATTTTTCGAAAAAAGTTACAATGGCTTTAGTTATCCGAGAAAAGAAAAAAAGGGTCTTTGATAATTACAAAAAAAATCGTAAATACCTAATTTAATCGAAATCAATATGTAACCTTTGCATATACATACACAGCCATTTTCATTATTGGGTAATTTATTGTTTTTGAGGGTTTGTAAATAATTTTCATTGAAATCTTCACTTTAATTTTTTCAGCGGTATATTTTCTTCCCAATATCAGTTCGCAGTAAAATAAATACAGTAAAGATTTAGTCAGATTAAATTTTTCAGGTTGAACACGAAATATGTTTAAGAATAAAATCATGAAATTACATTTTGAAACGAAATTTAAGCATCGAACATCAAAATTGCAAACCTTCGCAAATGGTTGCGTTATTATCGACCAGCCTCGACTTTTGACGATAGAAGTAATTATATCTCGGGTTATTTTACAAGTCGCGCCGCCGTGATATCTTGTGTTTATCACTGGTTTACGGGTTTTGCTGGCGCGATATATGGTGGAGTTCGTGATTCGAATTACGGTCGCTCGACATCTGGAGTTGGATTCTTCGTTAAAATCGAGTGGATAAAATGCCACAAACCAGTGATGGACAGCAGGACTATTGGTGCGAGAAGCTACGCATTGCGATCACTAAGTCGCCTGCCCCATGTGGCTATTACGGGCATTATCTCCAATGATACGTGCAAGGGGAGAGGCATGTTCCAGCAGCGGACGGAGAAAAGCTGTTGATGATTGAACTAATAAACTTTTAATACAGCCTTTCAGACCGAAAATCTTCCTATAAAAATGATAACATATTTTAATTTTTCCTAATATCCATTATGATCTAAATTGATCTTTGAAAGCTGGCATGCATCTCTGTCCCTTGGTCTGTACATATGTACGTATGAGAATACACTCCATGTTGCAATTCCTGACCGACTTTGTCGTTTAATTAACTATTAGAATGGAAGTCTGATAATTTTCACAATATGGATAAATATAACAAAAATGTACTGTATCGAAATAATATTAAAAAAACACAAAAAAGCGGGAATACACCTTTGGTTTTATCAAAAATTAAAAATAATTATTAAATGGCGTTTAAAATTGTAATTAACTGATGTTACGAAAAATTCGGGAAACTATTTCCTGTTTATGCCGATTTTTCTTATAATAGCTTGAAAAAAAACTATAATTAAACGATGAAAACAAAGAATACAACAGTTTTTTTTACATATATAAGAAATCTAAAACACTAAGAATTTCTGCATTTATTTAATTGTTATTAAGGAAACTCGTTTTTTTTTCTTTTTAAATATTTTCACTTTATTTAATGAATCACTTACATAGATACAAGTTACCGAAATTTTAGTAAAATAACAAAAACAAAAACATTTTTTTAAAGATATTATCAACTCAAAGTTTTTTTTTTAATTTATTCAATAATATAACTTCTTCCTTCTTAAGCACAACCAGCACTTGGATTAGCGGAGCACTCTCCATGATTGCAATAAGGCTTCGCTGGATCGTTGCAGGCGATAACGCGACCGCCAGCTGGATTACAGATGAACTTAGATCTGCAGTCCTGGCAAGTGGCCCCAGACTGGGTGGCAACATTGCAAGGGACCCATTTCGGGTACCAGGGGGCATTGGCCACCCAGGCGGGCACGAAGGGGTTAGAGCCAGGTGGTAACCCATTTGTTTGGTGGAGTAGTGTCACCTGAAAATAAATATCGTTTTTGTTAAGAGAGTTTTTAAGAATTCTGATTGTTTAATTTTTAATATAGTTTAGCATCAGTTATAAAGGTATTGTAAAGTAGAAGAAATACATTGCAATATAATTTTGCGAAAAATTTAAATTCGATTAAACTTTTGTTTCATCACGTTCTATTTTCTTACAAACAATTTTATTCGCTTTTGTTACCCTTATAATCAATAATGAAGCAATTAATATGACAAGAAACTTACTAGAACACACCCAAAAAGACCAATAAATAAAATCTTTGAAGCCATCGTAGATCTGGTTGTCAACAATTTTCAGAAACTTTGCGTTTAACGTATATCCTTACGTTTGTAGAATTAAATAGGTAATGAATTAAATGGAAAAGAATACGGCTTTATATTGTGAAAATCGAGCGAAAAATATGTGGAATGTCACGGCGTGTTTTCCCCATACCGCTTGCTTTTCTGATAAGCTGTCTTCAGTAAATGTTTACACATCTTCATATGAGGTAGTTTCGAACTTTCCCGTTATCTGTTTACGTTACCTTCGTGCATAATAACCGCATGTTTTCCAGAACTTCCCAGAAATATTGCGGGTTTTGAATAGGATGTGACGTTTTGATCAATATTGCATTGCGAACTCGTTTAGTGAGACGTGTTTATATTATTTATCTTTCTTTCGTCAGAAAATGGAACTTTATCTTCATTTCAAGTAAATGTAAAAACTAATGTTTGATTTATGAGTAAAATGATTATGACCTTATGAATGATAAACGTATTAGCAATTATGTGCCCCGCTCTCATATTAAATTTTAGGTTACCAATGCTATGTGGGATTTAACCCGCTCTCATATGATATATTAGGTCGCCTTTTGACTCACAGATTATTACAAATAATTTTGGTAAAATTACAAAAAGAAAAATACATTCATCAAAAATATTATCAATCCAAAGTTTAATTTTATTCTGTAATATAACTTCTCCTTGCTTAAGAACAACCACCACTTGTGCTCTCTCACTTTCTGTTTTTTTGTTATTTAAAATATTTTCAGAATATCCTAGCAAACTTTAAGTCCACTGGTCGAATGTATGAAAATGCAAAAAAATATATAGATGAACGTAAGATGGAGCCTTGTTGAAAAGAACGCAATATTTCAAATTTGATATATGAAACTCTAAAATAGTTTAAATCAAACCATTAAACAATATTAATTTATTGTTTAATGGTTTGATTTAAAATTACAATCAGTATATTTTAAAAGAAGGAGAAGAAGATTGAAGAATTATTTCTTGTGCTAAATAAGATAGTGTATTCTGAATCGTATTTACTTTTAATGCAGGTAAATTATTAATCAATTTTGTGTAAACATCTTTAGGTAAAGATGTTTATCATGTAATTGTTTACGAATGTAACGTAACAAAAATTTAATTAGTCAGCTCAACATAGTTATTGATTAGTAGAGGAGATGTTTGTTTATAAAACTTGTCATTAATTTTAACAAAGGTCATACTGTAAAATGATCAATTTACATGACTATATGAACATTTATATTGTGAAAGTAATAAAGAGTAAAAGCATTCACAGTAGAATTGGTCAAGAGCATGCTCAAACACGTAAAATGGAATTACACGTGGAATTTTTTTTGACTTTGGTTGAAAAATTACTAGGAAAAACTTAACAAATTTAAAAAAAAGGCTTTGAAGTGTAATATTTCAAAATTAAAGGAAATCTATTTCCTTAAAAAATAATGGTCTCACGAAGAAAGAGAAAAAACTCAATTTAATTTTTTTGCGCCTTTACACTTAAAATATCATAAAAAACTCCTTTTGCTTATTTTTGTTGCATAGTACATACTTGAGAGCTTCATGTGAATAATCTACGAGTACATGGATAATTATACAATTATTGATACGGTGAGGCCGTGACAAACGAATGGATAGACTTATTTTTGTTGCATAGTACATACTTGAGAGCTTCATGTGAATAATCTACGAGTACATGGATAATTATACAATTATTGATACGGTGAGGCCGACCAACGAATGGATAGACTTATTTTTGTTGCATAGTACATACTTGAGAGCTTCATGTGAATAATCTACGAGTACATGGATATTTATACAATTATTGATACGGTGAGGCCGTGACAAACGAATGGATAGACTTATTTTTGTTGCATAGTACATACTTGAGAGCTCCATCTGAAAAATCTACATGGATAATTAGACAATTGTGGATACGGTAAGGCCGTGACAAACGAATGTATAGACAGATATGCGCGATAAAATAAGGCCGGCGGTCTGACTAAGAAACTCTAAAAACATTAAAAGTGCCTATCGTGTATCGGTGTTGAAAATTGTCCCAAAGTGAGTTTTTAATGAAATAGAAGTAGGTTGTAAATTTGTGTGCCATCTAAATTATAACATTTTGAAAAAATCTATGCATTACAGAATTAAAACTTTATGTCACAGAATCAAAATGTGTCTATTTGAAAGGAATGTAATTTTGTGAAAAGAAAGAAAAAAATTAAATGTTGTACACCAGTTGATCGTGTCATCAAGTGAAGGTTAGAAAAAATCTAGAACTCTAAGGAATTTATGGGTGAACCAAACTGAGGTATGCCCTAAGGATGATTTAATTTAACTATCAATATCGATTCGATCTCTCTTCCTAGTTTTGTGATCATTTTCTGGAAATAAAATGTAAATGTGGAAATAATTACGTAAATGGATTGAAATTTTGCGTTATTTTAAAATACAGGAAACTTTAATAAAGATGTGGTTTTATTTTCAAGGGCACAAGGAAAATATAATAAACACATTATTTTTATACTAGACTATATGATAGCCTACATTTATCAAGGTAAGACACCATAAAAATGTAATAGTTATATTAAAGTAGGTGCAAATATATGCGAAAAAGTATAGAAGAAGTATTTTCCATTTTATTTGTTTTAACTTTAATTGAGAAACGTTAGTGATACATAGAAAGATAGACGAAGAGGTAATCTATTTATTCTACAAGTGTTCTTTTTTCCAACTTGTTTATGGAAACATGCACACGGTATGGAAACATGCACAATAGAAGAATACTTACTTTATCAAATTTTATTAAAAAAATACCATAGGAAAATGACTGGAAAATTCGGATATAAAATTAATTAAAAAGGTGCAATATAGTTTCATTATTCAGGAAAAGGTGGTATAATGGCATGGATTAATTAAGCTCAAGCGATATTTTGAGGACGGGCATGAATATAATATTATTTAACAAAAAGTATAAAGTTATAATACGAATAACGTATTGGACTGAGCTTAATGAATATATATATATATATATATATATATATATATATATATATATATATATATGTATATATATATATATACTTATATATATATATATATATATATATATATATATATATATATATACTGCGTGACTAATACCGAAAATGTTCTATAAAAATATTATTTTCCAAGTTCATTGTTATGTTGTTTTATTACCAAAAACTGTTTAACTAAATTGCTAGCTTATATATACTTCGTGGATATAGACTGTTCATTTTTCGTTTAAAAATATAATAATGAAAAAATAATTTTATGTACCGTAACGTTTTTTATACCACAAAAGGAGTATGTATACATAAACTATAAATACACGAGGAAGGCAGTAACACGTAATATACGTTTTCATGTAATTATATAATGCACATCCTATAGTGATTTACGTTGAAATTACTGAAAGGTTTCAAAAGGATTAAAATAATTAAGCCTACGAAACCGAAGTAATATTCCATGCAGATGATCATTTTAGAAACTTTTCATTTGGTGATTTTTCTGCTTAGAGGTGTGTTTTTTCCTCAAATATACAATATTTTTGTGCTATGTCTGTGTCAAATATAGAAGTTTTAAATTTGAAGGAGGGAGATAGATTAAGCACTTTAAATTTGTTTTGAGTATTTAATTTACCTCCTTCTCTTTAAATTAAGTACTCGAAAAAATCGTTTCAAAGTGCTGAAAGTGAGTGTTTAAAAATATTTTTTAAAAAATTATAAGTAGTACGTCTCCAGAAATATACTAGAAAATATGCAAAAAGATATGTCACTTCCCTTTATTTCTAGAACTTCTCAACCTAAAATTATGAAAAAATGAAATAGTCTACCCAAAGGTTATAGAAGTCAACAGAGAAATTTTAGAAAAACTTTATTGATTACCCTCCGTCTTGTAATTTTTGAAATATGGTCAAATTTTTATGCTTATGAAAGATATATTTATATTTTGAAAAATTAATATTTTAAATAGTTTAGTAGAAATACTATGAAACTTGAATTTTTATAAATACTTAAATGAGTAGGAAGCCGTGCGAGTTCTACTCCTACTTGACAGGTTTTAGTTTGTAAGGTGCTTAACACTAAACATAGATTTTATATTTGTTTTAATATTTAGGGGTTTTATTATTATGTAAGAGCAATCTCACATAGTTAGTTACAATGTCCCAAATATGAAATATAAAATATTTGCTTGTCTGTATTTTCATAATGAGATATACCCTATAGTAAATACAGTAAGTATTGATGAAGCTGCTTTAACTTTTTACTGTACAACTAAAATACATATTTTTTCTATCTTCCGCAATAGTGTCTTCATTTTAGTTACAGAAGTGAATCGTTTTTTATGAAATCTCTAAATTTACAATATTTTGTCCTTAATTGTATAAGATAAACAAAGTTATATGAGATCATGCTTACCCTGTCTAACTGGGAGATTATGTGAAAAAATTATCAAATGAACGTGAATTGACGTGTATAAGATATATTTATATCTGAAAACCTTATAATCTTACGATTAGGGAGCAATGATGAAAAAAAATTACATTAAAAGAGACATTTTTAAAAGAAATATATTATTTAAACATCAAAACAACGTTAAAGCAAAAATCTCTTTAACATAGATATTTGCAACTATACGAACTTAAATTTATATGTATTTTATATTAAGTTTATTTTAATTTTACTATAAAGACACTAACATACAACTATTGTAACCGCATCAGAATTGTTTATCGATTCTAAAAAAATATTTAGTTAATAAATTCTTTTAATTTGCAATTTGTTTGTTTAAACACGTTACAGTACATCAATGCCAGATTTATTTAAATACTTCTAAATTGAATTTTGTAAATAATTTTAATATATTTGCCAAATACCCGAGGCTGTAGATCAGAGACGTTAAATAAGACATTGGCAGTCTTATTTAGAGGGTCAAACCCGATCGAAGTTAATGCCTTAAATGCGAGCTCATTAAAAGTAACCCTTTACAAAGTATATTTTCATTTTCCTTTGAATTTGTTAACGTAAAGATTAAAATTTCCTTTAAATATTTGATGTGATATCGGTTTAATAAGTTCAAATATAAAATGATTTCGTTTATGGACAGATTTTATTTTATTTTAAGATTTGATTTTAGTTTGGGTATCGTTCGTAATTTGCTCTCAAATCCCCTGCATTTAGGTATAAGTTCCCTAAAACATAAGACTCCTGTGAAAGCATATGTAATGGTAGGATACTGTAACATGTATTCCATCGGAATAAAATTTAAAAGGTATGTATACATATTTAAGTACTTTGTCTAAATTTTATATTTGAACTCGGCAATTTTTTAAAATTACGTAAATCTAGTCATAGAAACATCAGATTAGATTTAATCTGAAAATTAGGATTTGAGAAGTCGCTCGTAGAATTAATTTTACCACCGTTATGTTTTTCACTACCTTTAATAAAGCGATATTTAAATATCGTGGAAATGACATTTCTGGCGTGACCACAGATCAAACACTATTAACGTTGAAAACGTTCTTGGTGACAATTTGCACCATTATATAATAGTATTATTTGAGCTCTTCTAGTTGATATAAGAACTTAAAGTTAGCATTTGAATAGTACATGTGTTGTAGATATCCTGAAAAAGTTGCCAGTTATACCAATTGTTACATTTAATTGCTCTTTTACATAATACCTACAACCAATTAATTGTATTGTTATTTTACTGTCATTTGGTTTTACACACAATTAGAATACTAAAGATAAGTATCGAAACTCATTGCTTGAACTCTTTTGTTGAATATATATCTATCTATTTCGTTTTCAACGGTGATTAGCGGATCTTGGGCTAACTTAATTACAAATTGTTCTTGTACGAATTTATCTATTATAAATGGGGTCTCATTTTTTCTTCTTTGCTTATTTTATAGTATATATAAGAATTTATTATTTTCAGAAAGTTTCTTTTAATGTAATAGAAATATAGAAGTGGATTTAAAATAACGAACCCATAAGACTGACAAAATAAGTAGGGCTTACGCAAACCAACGGACATATAATGAAAATATAATTTACATCCTTGTTTTGACTTATTTTAGTAACACACTAATTTCAGCCTTATATAAAAGTTGAGTAAAACTTACTCAACATTTCACACAATCTATTTTTTCGTTTCTCGTGAATTATCATCCTTAACACATAAACACATACATATAATTTACATGGTCTACTTTTATTATTTCTATCATTTTACGTTCATTTATTTAACAAAGTGTATTTTTAATTTACTGGCATTTATATGCATACCTTTTTAAGCAGGTGTGGCATATCTGTTTTACTAGAATTGCAAATGGACTTATTCGATGCAAATGTGATATATTCATATGCTCTATCTATAGTTCACTAATTTTGGTACACAATTTATTCCTATACAAAGGTCTCTGAGACTTTAAAAATCTTAGACTGAATTCATTAAGAAATATTTGAAGATCAGTTTCATCTGCGAGGCTTAGGTAAAGCGATACCTCTATTGCTTTATTTTGATCTGTTATTAAGAAAAGCTTCGAAAACAAAATTTAAATATATTGTATTTTTAACAGTCAATTTACTTTATAAATTTTTTTACGATCAATCCTAGATGTCCGATTGGATTAGAAAGCGGTAATAGAGATGATAATTGATTCACGGTACGATATAAGAATATTCGAATGTAAAGTAGATAATTATATTACACTACCTTCTGTTTGGATGATATTCAGATGGCAAGAGCAAAGATGAGTTTGCGGCACAGTTCATATCTTATTTACAAACTGCAAACATGTATCAGGCGTGAGAGTTTCCAATTACTAAATATGAAAATAACAATTCTAGTTGTTTGCTATTAAAATTCTGAAAAAAATTGCTTTAATTTGAACAAACTCTACACAGGTATGGTCTGCCTCATCCGAAACAATTCAAAAAAGAAATTTTACTTGTGTAATGAGGCGCACTTAAGTACTGACGGTACTAAGAAATAAGTCAGTAGGAAATGTGTTTGCATTAGTATCGATGACAAAATAAATGGTTCAGTACTATTGAGTTAGCGAAACTTAATGTGGAGCATTTAGTGTCATTTCCTATTTCTTATATAATGTACAATATTTACTTCTGGGTTTTTTACACTAAAAGTGAACTTACTACACAAAAAGCAATATATAAAATTAATTATTATATTGAATGAGTGATAAATAACATATATTAAATAATTATGTATTTCCAAAATAAATTATAAGAAATATTTAAAGTTGATGGTGTTTAAATTTCGGTCAGCCTTTTACTTCAGGAAATATAACCATATTTTTATGTATAAACCATGAAATTTTTTGGGTATTAATTTGCTATCAGCTAAAAATATTTTAAAAAAATTATTCCGTTTCTCTTTTCTCATTTCAAGAATCAAGGTGTTATTCGTTTACATTCTAGATATAGGTTTAAAGAATTTACAGACGCAACACTTGACATTTAAAAAGATAATTGGGATACGGTTCTTTAGTGAAATAAGAAGTATACGGCTCTGTAATATTCGCACGCCCGCCCAACCCCATGTCCGTTTCCCATAGTTTCATGGATTTTACAGTTTTAGACTATGCGCACAGAATTTTGCCACCAGATGCTTCAGTTTTTTTAAGTAACTTGCAGTAAAATTTTAAACTAAATATATTCACATATTTCTTCTCCTACACTGCATCGAGTGGGGTATGATCAATGGGGCATTAAAATCGGGTTCCATTTATTTTTTTTCACTTTCCTTTTTCGAAATATTAAGCCTTAAAGTGACTTATAGTGTTTGATCCTTTTTTCTATCAATTTATTTGCTACCTTTAAAAAATGATTTATTTAGTTTTTATTTTCTGGTCCTGGTCGATTTAAAGTAGGATGTTTTTACACAAGTAATATAAATTTAAAGTGTGAATACCTGAAATTTATACTCGTAGCATTTACCTAATTTGTTTTGAATAATTATGTAATATGTATAATATATATATATATATATATATATATATATATATATATATATATATATGTACATATATATATATATATATATATATATATATAGATATATATATATATATATATATACACACGCACACACACACGTATCTAATTCTTCCTCTCTCGGTGTGTTTAATTCTGCGTATAAAATCATTGCTTAGTATTTGATAATGAAACAATGTCTAGAAGCTTCTTACGTTGTCATGGAATCAAACAAAGCAAACAACGTTAAGAAACTGATTTATGAGCTTGTTTATTTACCGTGAAATGAAATACAATACGCCTCTGTCTGACGTTGGCAACTCCGGATAATTTTATGGGAAATTCTCGGTTTTCGTTTAAGACTTTTAACATTTTAAATACCAAATGAAGCAGCAATTAGTGATGACTTTACCTTCTTTACAACTATCTTTGAATATTGTTAACATTACACAATGCACGCAACATCAGAGATTTGACGATTTTAATTTAAAATGTCTTTTGAAGATTTCGGCTGATTATTGTTTTATATACATTACTGTATTAAATTCTTTTGTTAAAAACTCATATAAATTAATTATTTATATTGTCACTGTCTGTTCAAAATTCCAACTTTAGATACACCTTTAATAACTTTTTAACAACGACAACATGGCAATTGTCTCACAGCAAGTGGCATGGCATTGTCCTCTGCAAGGATGCAATGTGGTGCTCTTTTAACCTTATTGCATTTCGTTTCAATAGATCGTAGATTTCGAAACTGACTTCAGAACTGATTTTTTTAATTATATTAATCACTTGCATGGAAATTGTTATATTAACTTTCAATTTGATTGCAGTTAAGTTATTTATTGATACTGATGCATAAATATTACAAGTGCAGTTAACTTTTTTCGTCATTTTGTTCTAATTTTTACCATTTACTAATATTTCGTTAAGTCCTCTAAGCCAGTAGTTAAAACAGTTAGAAGGGAAGGAACGAGTGGAAATCATTACGCTTTACTCGAAAACATGATATTTTGCAAACGGAAGTAAAATAAAAATGGTAGGTTAAACCCCGTTTCCATTTTGAAAATACTTATGAAAATTCATTCGATGGGATACGCCACAAAAAGTTTTCTCTACCGCACAGATTCATGGGGATGCAATAAATATTTTTAAATATTTTTCAACATATTAACTGAGATAGTCATATGGGGCATCTGCAAAATTGTATTCACATAGATAGAAAAGTGTAGAAATTGTGAGTCCGCAACGGACGGGGGACAGACGGGGTGTCGTAATTATAAGACTTCATTGCTTTACTGCGAAACCCTAAAACGCTTCATGTGGTTTATTTATTACAAAACGCCAAAGATAGGTATGTGGTAGGTTCCACCACTTTAATATGAGAACTTTACCCCTTGTCTTACATAATTTAATACCTCTCTAACGGTTTAGGCCAAGATAACGTTTCAGCTCCATAAACGTATAACGAGCATCAACGTAACATAAAATAAAATTATCCAGAATAAATGATCTATTTAATATTGTCGCACATAGAAATTGAGTTATAAGAGAACAGAAAGAAAGATAGGCATACAAAGGTGGTGTGTGACCTTTTATAAATGCAGCTTTTTCCAAGATTAATTTGTACCTATTTTTATGCAATCACTCTTTTTCTTCGTATAAACAATAAAATGCGATGTTTTAACACGGGATTTTTGTCATTTTATTTATATTGGATAACTTTGAACGCTGAGTTGATCTTGGAGTTAAAATAACAGAGTGATGATAAATAAGCGTTGTCGGCGATTTTTAAAAAGAATTTATACACAGATTTTCTGTTGAAAATGACTGTCGTGTGTGTACTTTTGAAGGTACAATTTTTAGGATACTAACGCATTTTGCGTTTTTTCTTAAGATTTATATGTTTTCATAGTACCTATCCGATTAAATTTAATCACAAATTTAACGTAATTTTTTTATGTTTTCCCAACATTTACGTGTCATTATATATTTCATAATACATTATAGAGTAATTTCCCTCTTTTCCTTTATTCTCGTTTTCTCCTGTAAATACATATTCATATTTTTTTTACTTAAAAATTCTTGTGATCGATAACAAGTCATAACGTTTAAATGTGTTTTTAGCGATCATATTTTCGCTATATAAGAATACATCACGAAGAAAAATTTTATAGGTATAAGGATTTTTCTTAAAAGTGTATAGTAAGTCAAACAATGATCAAAACAGAAATTTAAAAGGTATTTCTCGTAGATAATTATACGAAACAACGGGATGATTTAAAAATATTTTTTGTTATACGTTAGGCGAAACTTTAATTCATTAATTTAGACAAAATAGTTGCAATGTTCGTGAAATACAATGTCGAATAATAGAGAACTAAACAGAAGAAAACGATCTAAAAAGAATAACAATTTGTAAACAAACAATTCATTCACACAAACATACAAATGCTATTTTATGTCCTGATACACATAATTATTTCAAAATTTTTATATTTATACGAAAGTTACGGGCAGAATCTACTTTGTCAAAATATTTCTAGAAATACAATGGTAATGTTAGTGTAACAGGAAGATAGTTTGAGCACCCATTCTCCAAATCGATTAACCGAAAATATTTGAAAACAATGACGTTAATACGATCTAAGTCAACAACAAGCTCAAAGAGTTATTATTATATTTGTTGAGATGATTACGAAAATAGATAATAACATCCTTCCACAGACCCCACTTATTTAATTACTTTAGGTATACATAAATGTATTGATATCGCAATAACACTTAAGAATTTAAAGTCTGCCATGGTAAAGTCGTTTTTAATACTTTTGAATTAACCGTTTCGGATAATGAAGAGAGTTTACTGGAAAACTATAGCGAAGCTTCTAAGTTTCTTAGTTTTTGTAACATTCAGGATGTCGTTACGCCTGTGAAATATATATTAGGCAATATTTTTACATAGCGACAAATAACATTAATATTTTTAAAAAATTCAATAGAAATGCCGTACACTTTTAAATGTTTATAGATTTCTGAGTTTGTATGGATAATACGAGGTAAACTCATATCTCTATTCAATATTTCTTAAATATATATATTCTTGTGTAAACTTTGTACAGTTTTAAAATATAATTTTAATTTCGTACACTTGTTATACTTATAAAAAGAGTTTTCAGGCTGGTGTCAAAATAAAATATGTATTTTATTATAGTACATTGCTTCTAATAAATGTGTCTGGCATATTTTTTGTCTAATTCTCATGTCATATAACAGTTTTCAAATTAGCTATTAACCCGCCGCATATACTGCTTTGTTTATCTATTTGTTAGGTACGGTGGCAAATGGTTAACTGTACCATGGTAGTTAGTGGGACTGGTATTTTTTCCTAATTTTTAGAATTCCGTACCCCGAAATAAAACACGGAACCCTTGTAAGGTCATTTACGTGTCTGCCTGTCAAAATCGTTTTTCTCAGACGCCACTTGATGGGACACCATTTGGAGAGGGCAAAATTAAGTATTCGAAAAAAAAAATTTAATTCTTTAAAAAATATATCCCTCCCTTCTATTTATAAAATTACTCAACCCAAAATTATTAAAAAATTGAGTTTTGACCCAAAGGTTGTATAGTATTTCTAAGCTGATGATATATATAGTAGTCAATATATTTACGTTGTGAAAAATTTTATATATTATTTATAATTTTGTAAATATTTTATTTCGGAATATCATATACCCTTAAATGTTTATAAGTGCCTAAATGTGTATAGACTTTCGTAGTATTGGGAACCTTCGTAGTGGTGGCGTTTTATTCCAAGATTGTTATAATAACAATAAAAATGCTGTTTAAATTGATTTGTCAGTCTTAAATCACACGAGTACAAACAAAAATTAAACACATCTAATTTCTAACTTTTCTACATACGCAGATAAGCGTTTGCTTGACTGTTTATGAATTTTAGGGATGACCACAAATTTGAAAAAAAATGTCTATTTCTTCTTTACTTTTACTTACTTCTTCTACTTCTCTGAACTGCATTTATAGAATTTTTAATAGACATAAAACTGTAGTAATACTTTCAAGCGCACCAGGAACGTTGCAATTTTTTTAAGAGTTGCCCTATAAAAAAACTTAAACACACTTTACCATTATATGAAGAGGATAACTTTATATATTAGGAATTGGAAATTTAACAAGAAAAAAGTTACAATTTAATGTACAGAGCAATATGATTTTATTAATCTTTTTGTATTTTTAATTAGAACCATTTATATAAATCTTTTCACATTATTGTTTTATTAAACAAAATTCTTTACACAAAATAAATTCATTAGATGTTTGTAAATTTCCAATCCTTTTGAAAACACAATATCTCTTATTTGTTTTGATACCAAATAAGATAAGAAAGAATGCAAACAAGGGAATGCGTCCATGTATAAGAGTGCTTTGTTTTGGTAATGGCTCAGATTAAGTTTAACAGTAAGTCTATTAAGTAATCCAATAAACACACAGCTATTAGGTAGTCATTAACCATCGTAGTTTCCAGCCTTTCAATTACTTATCTAATCTACCTGCCGTTATTTATTCCAATATGGTATATATAAAAGGCGCAAAAGCAAAAATCATCACATCGCAACTTAGAACGAACGAATGTGTGTTCACAGGGAATATAATTTAGAACGATATAATTTCTCTACTAAGTTTGTTTAATTCACAAATTCGAAATGAAAGCTTTAGTACTATTGGTGATTTCAGTGAGTGTACTAATATTTTTTGTCTTCATATTTTAAATTAATTTTTGTTGAAATTTTTTACGACACCAAAATTATTTATATTCAAAAATATTGTACTTCTGTATTTGACCTCTTGAATTTGGTTACTTTGGATTTGCCGAAAATTCAAGATTAATTTTATTTGAGAAAGTCAATATGAAACATTTTATGTTTTACCTCTAAGAGAAATTTAAGTTACGGGAAGGGATTTAATACAAACAAGTTTTCAAATATTGGGTATTTCTATGCGAATCGATATTATAAATTTAAATTTTAAATCTATATTTTACGGTACAACGAATTTTGTAGATGTGTCGATAAATTAAATTTTTGAATTCAGTGCGAAAATCTGTGTGATTAAAAATGTATTACTGTATATTAAATGTATTGTATACGAAAAATGTTCAAAGCTGTTTTTATTGTTATTAGTTTTAATTTATTATATAGTTTTAACTAAAAAATATATAATAAATAAATGTAACAATAAATATATTGCATATGATTCAGTATTTTTCACAAATAATACGCAGAGAATCGTTAAGTCATCACTTTTTTAATGCGACAGAAACTTAAATATCAGAAACCGTTTTTTATGACATAATTAGAATTACCATTTGTCCATTAAATTTATTTTTATCCATTCTTCCCTTTCCTGTTTTGAAATGTTATTATATTTAAATCTATTTTCTTGAACATTTTGCAAGATGTAAATAGTAAAATGCAATTATTTCGCTACTTAAATATAGTTTTAAAGCGTAATGTAAAATTATTCCATATTTAAAATATAAAATTGTTTTATACTACGTACAAAGTGTACAACAATCTTAATTATAAAACTAAAATACTTGCCGAATTTGTTTAATTATTCTATTCCATATTTCTAAAATTGCTGAAATTCTTTTAAGTGTCACTTTAGCGTTGTAAGATATGATATGTAATTACGTTTTTATATCATATGCAGTAGACATGTCTTGTGCGCTTTATTGATCTGACAAAAAATATTTTAAACAGTTCGTAAGTAATACATAATTGCGTACCTAGGTTGTCTTCAGTGAATCATCAGCAAAAAATATTCCCGTCGCCTGGAACAGTAGAGTACACCACGGAGGTTTGGAGTGCCGTAAGCCAGGCGGCCAATGTTTAGATGAGCACACCCTGCAGATATGCACTGGCAACCTTAAACCCATTGTCACCATAGATTGCAGTTTTCGTCGACAAGGTCCTTACTGTAATAGTGAACATAACAAATGCTGGAGATCAGTTGCGGAAGATAAGGGCGAAGATAGAGGAAGATGTCCGGGACAAGGATTATATCCAGGTGATTATAATCATCACATGTCATTTTTCCCATTTTACTGAAATACTGATGTGGAGGCAGGCCCTTTTCTTTAGCTTTATGATGAATATTGCGGTAACATTTTCAACTAAATCAAACACATATCAAATATATAAAGGATATATACAATTCTGTGTACTAAATATATGTTTGTGTACTGTATATTCAAATGGAGCACGATAAAAGTAAAAATATATAAGATTTTGCTTCATAGTTTATTAATTAATGAAGTTTGTATATTTTTTATTTCAAGTTATTTAGTTATTAGCCATTTGACATTTGTAGTTTTTTTAAAGAGTTGGGTACTAGATTTATTTTTATTTATGAATTTTTTATTGATTTATGAATGAAGTGATTACATATTCTCTAATAACTTCATTTTATTTAGATTGGATATTATTAAAGTATTGTTGTATGTTAAAGTAATTTGTTTAGTTAACTGTTAAATATTTGCATTGAAAAATAAGGATATCCCCTATTTCGTAATGTTTTAGTTTCGTAATGTGTATCAGTCCGTCAGTCAAATTCTCACAGCTTTTGAATTTTTAAATTTTTTCAAGTAGATGCTTCATATGGTGATATCAATAATAAAGCGGCCAAACAATGTTTTTTTGGATATCCCAATGGGTAGAAAATCATCGGAACTATGAATATGAAATAAAATTTAAGATTTGTTTACTATTTTTAATATTTAAACTCTTTTTGGGTACTAAGGATCTTAGTAATTGTTTCGCAACATGAAGGACAATTTGTCAAGCATGAGTAGAGTTCGTACTATGAGAGTTCCGTACACATTTAGATATTTATAAATATTTAAGAGCACATAATATTTTTAGTAACCCATTTAAAACTGTTAATTTTTCACAACTACTTAGTTTACTATATCTTTCACAAGCCAAATATTTCCTTAAATTTAATTATTAACCTATGAAGACATGCACGGGTTTAAATGTTTTATTATTATGCCAAAATTTAAACTTTCTACATCATGCGGTTTCTGAGAAAAAAGAATGCAACAGACAGACAGACGAGTGAGCGATCTTATGAGGGTTTCGTTTTTCCTTTTGAGGTACGGAACCTTAAAAATTTCAAATCTTTCTAGATGCTAGCTTGATTAGAACTTTTAATTAAAGTTATTTTGATTAAATTGTATAACCAATTTCAAGACTTTTCAATTTAGTTTTCATTTCAAGTTACAGATAACTATTGAACAATACTTTTTGCGTGTTCTGACGCGCAATTGGCCGATATATTGACAATTCACAATTTTTGCCCTTTGGTAGATCCCGGAAGGTCTGTGGTCATATCCGGAACCCACAAATATACTTTACAATTATATCAAAGAAAGATTATTTATTGTTGAAAAAAAATCATTTTTAGTAAAGAACAGATCAGACAGCTAAATTAATATTGAAAGGTATATTTTGTGCAAATATATGTTATTTATTAATTACAGATCCTAGTGACTGTCGAAAGTATTACCGCTGTTCTGAAGCACGCGGTACATACGAAACACATACGTGTTCTGAAAATGAGTATTTCCGATTCAAATTGCAAAAATGTAAAATAATTAAAGATCGTGATGATTGCAATATTATCGACTGTCGGCGACGATGGGGCAGATTTGTAAAACTACACGACTCCGATCGATTATACGCATTTTGTAACCCTAATTCAGTTAACAATGCCTTATTTGAATGTCCGATAGAAACAGAATTTAATATTTCGTTACAAAAATGTATTATTAATTCTAGCGAAGAGAGTGAAAGTTCCGAAGAACTTGAAAACGATATACAATCTCAAAGTACCAACATTATTTCGTCAAAAAATGAAAACGTAAAACAAAATATTCCATCAAACACTATATTAGAGCAACATTCTGCTTCTGTGAATATTCAATATAGTGTAAATATACCTATTGATTCCGTTTTTAGAAAGTCACCAAATAATGAAACATGGGATTTACGTCAGAAAATTATTGCAAAATCCGAACATGAAGAATCAGATATCCCATATGTTGTTGGTGCAAGTAATACTACTGAGAAGGGAAAGATTAATTCATTTGAAGATCCGTCGATATCAAAGGAACATAGTGATGGAGTTTCAAATTCAATTACTCAATTAAAGTCAAACGAAAATAGGAACAAAGAGGAAGAGACAGTTATCGACACTAAAGTTATTATACCGCAATTAAACCGAGATAATTCAGTGGAAAAAGAGTCATTGCTAGTTAAAGATACCGCCGAAAATACAAGTAATATTAAATTGCCAGCTGAAAAAGTTATTGGTGATACTGAAAAACAGGAAGATGCCAGCAATTCGATGTATAAAAATAATGAACAACAACTTTTAGATATTATAGTATTTGCAGGACCAGTAATAGTTGCTGATATAAAACAGGAACTCAATGGCGAAGTGGGTAAAATTTTAAACGATAGTCAGCAGGATTCTTTGGTAAACCATAGGAAACTAGTAACTAAAATTTTAACTATTAATAATCAAGCAGTTACAAACTATTCTGGGAGTATTAACAATAATAATGCAGAATCAGTTTCAATTGCTGAAAATGGACAGGAGGTAAATGGCGAAAGAAATAACATTTTGGATGAAAATCAGAAGACTTCTATAGTGAGCACTAGAGAGCAAGTGATAAAAACTTCCGAAAGTAAAAACGATATAGATGACATTATTCCTATTGATAACATCACAGATAAAACTGAATCTGTAATAACAACTGAAAATGAAAAGGAGGTAAATACCAATCAAGAAATTCCTATCGTGAAAGGCCCAGAACAGGCCACTATACATTTAGAAATTGCCAGCAATATAGCTGAAATTTCACCTGCTAAAAATAGCGAGAGAAAGATATTGCGGGAAACAGTAGTTGAAAATACACAGAAGACAAATGGCAAAAATAATATAATTTCAAATGACGAACGTTATACTTCTGTGTCGGACAGTTTAGGGCAAGCAATCATCATAAAAGAAACTGCTAACGGTGTAATTAAAGAAACTCCTGATAATGAGAGCATCGCAAAATCTGAAATAATTAGTGAAAATACATACAAGATAACTAGTGAAATAAATAATATTTCAAATGACAATCAGAAAATGTCTACATCGCACGATATAGACAGCGTAATCACACATTCAGAATTGGTCACTAATTCAGATATAGAAACTCCTCTTTATAAAAATGTAAATAACTCAGAATTGGAAATAGCTGAAAATGCACAAAAGGCAAATAGCGAAGTGAATAATATTTCAAATATCAATCAGCATACTTCTGCACCAAACAACGTAGAACAAGCTGTTGCCATTTCAAAAGATACACGCGCTAAAACTCCCGATAATAATAGTATAGATACGAAAAAATCGGAAATGGATCATGAAAAGATGCAAGAGACAAATGGTAAAGTAGCTAATATTTTAAATGATGCTCAACAAATTTCTAACCCTAACGATGTAAAACAAGAACTCACAGATTCAAATGTTGACAGTATTAGAATTATAGAAACTCCTGGTGAAAAGCGTATCAATAAGGAAGAATCGAAAATCATTACTGAAAATGCATTAAATACAAAAGGCGAAGACAATAATATTTCAAATAAAAATCAAAAAAGTTCTGCAGCAAACAATATCGAACAAGTCTTGACAGTTCCAGAAATTAATAACAACACAGGTACCGAATCTTTTACTGATAATAGCTTAATTAAAGCTGATTCAGAAGTCAATGATGAAGTATATAAAACTTCAAATGAGAATCAGCGTACTTCAGTACCAGAAGGTGTACAAGTAATTAAAACTTCTGAAACTATCAGCGATGTTAGTAAACAAATTGAGGATGATAATAGTTCAAACAATAATAGCCAGACGTCATCACCTGCAGACGATGCGCATAGTGTGATCGCGACTACAGAAATTGTTAGCGATGTTGGTACAGAAATTCCTGTTGATATTAGTGTTACTAATGAGGAATCGGAAACCATTATTGAAAATGAACAGGATAAAAATGGTAATGTAGTTATTATTTCAAACGTCAATAACCATAATACTTCACCAGTCGCTGTAGAACAAGTGGCTACAATTTTAAAAACTGACAATAACGTAAGAGGAGAAACACTGGATGATGATGGCATAAATAAGGCGGAAACGGAAAAACCTACTGAAAACACAGAAGATGTAAAAGTTCAAGCAAATAATATTTCAACTGATAATTCAGAGACTTCTCCAGTGGATGGTGTGGAACAACAGGTTAAAAATCTAGAAGATACACAGTGGATACAAGGTGAAACTAACGATGACATAGGTATAGAAACTTCTACTTATACTAACATAAATAAAGTGCCATTGGAAACATTTACTGAAAATTCTGCGAAACAAGAAGTCACTAGTATTATGAACAACGATCAACAAATATCTACAAGAAATGATATGCGACAAACAGTAAAAGTTTTAGATAGGACTGACGAAGTTATTTATACAACTATCGACGAAGAAAATGTTACTATGGCGCCAGATGCGAATACCCAAAAAACTGAAAAACAAATAATAAATAGGGGGAAAGTTGGCGAGTTGTTTCAGCCAGCGACAAAGATAGAACAAATGCCTGAATCAACAGTGCAATTTGAAAATAGTGAAATTTTAATTACAACAAATAGTGTACAGGATTCTGTATCTACGGATCGCAACATACTAACCGAACCAACAAATAGTGTTAATAAGGTAACTGAAATTAACGTAAATCCGGAAAACAACCCATCACCTAATAATGATAATCAGTTGGCAAATTATGTAGTCAGTGGTGAACTAATTACTGACAATAACACACAGATGCTTGAAAATAAATTGTTACTTGAATATGCACCTATAGATGCCAATATACATATCAACGGCCCCGATAATAGTTCTAAAAATTATTTAGTTTTTGATTTCTCTGAAGTCACCGATGAAAACATTGATCCGGCTAAATTGCAACCAGAAATTGCGAATGGAGATAACGCAATAAATACTATAAGTCCAATTGCTGCACACACTAATCAACAATCAGATAGTAATATTGTAACCAGTGAATTCGATAAAGATAATAAAAACGAACAAACTTCAGAAGATTCAGTATCTTCAGTTGAAACTACTAAATCGCCATTGGATAGTGAAGTAAATATCGATGAAGTTAATCAACCGATAGGGGATGGTGATGACACTCTGTCTTTGGCTGCCGTATCTAATAACGGTTCTGCTGCCCTAGTTTCTGAAAGTACTAGTGGTGTTTAGTTTTATGCTAAACAATTTTGTATAGTTACATAAATACAAATCGATACAGATAACGAACTTTTATTTATTATATTTTTGTGTAAATGCCTTAGCTATTACCATATTCATTTCTACATCTAGTTTCAAGCGGAAAGCTCTTTGTAAAATGTTTGGAATTATATTAAAATTATTGACGCATCTCAAAAAATGCAGTTTTTCATTTTGTTTTTTATGCTGGTATCATGATAAAATAAAAATAATTTTATTGCCATGTAAAATCGCTTAAAGAATGAATTATTCTGAAAATTATATTGTAATATGTTATTGACATAAGCTTAATTTTGGAATTGACGTATTTTGTTATTCGTATACTATTACACACCTTCTCTGAATTCAGTTTCTAAACTAAAAGAAGTAAGAACTTGAAATTCATACATAACGTTTTCGGTTATTCATATTAAACGTTTTTCGGTTTTTTCATTGGGTGGAATATAAATAACTTTAATTTATTTTAATTGAAAAACAACAATTCGATTACCAAGTTTATATCGAAGTTGTTTTTATATCGATCAAAATTGCCATTTTTAAACGCTTTCTGTTACCCAGTTCATCTCAGAGACACCATTATCTAGACAGTTGTAATTTGGCTTTTCGTACAAATACTTAAAAGAGCTAAATATAAAATATTAAAAAAGTTATTAATGAGTTTATTATCATTGCACGTCTGCGAAGGATAATTAGGTAATACATTTAAAAGGCAAAAAATGGTACTAATGTTTGCAAATACTTTAACCGAATTTTTTTTTATAAACTTAAGGTTTTAAATTTGTTTATATACCTAAATTTGTACATAACCCTCATCGTGCGATTTATATTCATATCGTTTACATAAAATATACAAGTCTGGTAGTAGTTCCTTTATATTTTTTAATCAGTTTAACATCGAGAATCGTAGATTTGTATTATATTATTCATTATTATTTATTGAATTAAAGAAACGTGGTTTTTTGCTTCCTGTGTGTTTATTATAATTTGTATAGAAGATATATATGTTACTGCACTTACAATCCTCGTTCTAAATCTCTTTTGGTTGATTTTGTTTTATTAGTTAATTCAACTGCTAGGTCGCATTTATTGTCATGATTACCAGTTTAATAATTCGTTGTGAATATTCTCACCAGCGTTACAATTTACAACGGCTATTAAGCACATTATAAATATTTGTAGGACGAAATTTAAGTGAGAATTGAAATGAAAATATTCTGCTGGCTGTTTCAGTCAAGTTCGACATCAGCTTTTTTAAAAGTTCTAAATGTTTCAGTGTAATGTCAATTTTTAAATGGCTAGTATTTTTTTATTCAAATTTTATCTTGAATGAAAGTAAACATTTCATTTTTGAAAGTATAAATATCGTACGTAAACATTCCATATGGATCTTATAATACTCCCGTGCATATTTCTAGTAATTTATGGCGTGGAGAAGTCATGTCGATAGAGATATCTAAACATATTCCTCAAATGTCATCATATATATTGTATATTTGCAACACACCTTTGTTTGGCATTACTAGCTCAGTACTATAGGCACTGTAAAAAAAACATAAGCTGCGATTTATAAAATAAAGAAACAACGTTTTGTTAATCAGGTTGAGAATTTAATTTTTTAATTTTTTTGAAAGAAAGCAGAAACAATAAATTCATTTCTTTAATAAAGGCAACATTTTACCCATACACACAAGCATACATATATATATATATATATATATATATATATATATATATATATATATATATATATATATATATATACATCATATTACACAAATATACGGCTGGTGTATGTAGAAAGTATCTGAAGTCCTCATAATTTTAAAAACTATAAAGGAACCTATTGAAATCCTGGATACAAATGTTACAGGGGACAGTAATTTTTGTCACACGTTAAAAAATCGTGAAAGATCATCGTTAATAAAAAACTAAAACAGGTTACAATAAAAATATCTCAACTAGGGAACCGAAGATCACAATTAATTAAAATGATAAGAAACCAAAAAACTGTCTCAATAACCTCATATCAAACATTCACCTCCGCCAGCAAGGTAGTAACATATCTTGGAGTGTTATTGGGAGTCCAGCTGTATCAGAAACAGTATGTCAAGAAGAAAATGATTGTATGATATATACAAAGAAATGGAATGGTTATTTTAATTAAATCCCATTTATATATGTACACTAGACTACTGTTCTGAAAATAAATCATCAAATACGTCTTGATATATGAATACTATTACGGGATTCGCAATAATCACCAAAGAGGGATTTAAGAATTTCAAACCAAAGCGAGAGGTTACGAATTTTCACGATATTTTCGAAGTGATAAATTAAATAAATATTTAAGTAGGTTACTTTCAGAGAACGATTCGGAAGATAAATTTCCAATGTTACTTGCAAATTTTTTCTACATAATGTTAATGCAGAATTGCGTCAACTCCTTGATAACACTAGTACGAAATGAAGATCCGAGAAAAACAAAACTAAGAAATTAACCAGGTCTAATAATAGTACTAGTGTTAGTGAAGAATCTAATATTTTTACACAATTACCATAATAGTATAATATCTCATAGACTATGAACATAACAATAAGTTCGGTGTGTTTTTGTAATGTTTTAGTTTATGACTATATTGGTTGATATTAATCAAAGAAAATGTTAAGTTAGTTGAAAAACAAATGGATACAAATTGTGAATCTGAGCATTCAGAAAATTGTATAAAAAACATACTTATATTTTTTCTAAGTTAATAATATAATCAAGGACACACCGCCAGTGTTACGTGACAAATTTGTACTACGTAAAGTTAATCCAGAATTGGGTCAACTCCTTGATAACACTAGTATGAAATGAAGATTCGAGAAAAACAAAACTAAGAAATTAACCAGATCTAATAATAGTACTAGTTTTAGTGAAGAATCTAATAATTTCACACAGTTACCATAATAATGAAATATCTCATAGACCATGAACACGACAATAAGTTCGGTGTGTTTTTGTAATGTTTTAGTTTATGATTATATTGGTTAATATTAATCAAAGAAAACTTTAAGTTAGTTGAAAAACAAATGTGGGATACAAATTGTGAATCTGAGTCTGCAGATAAAAAACATATTGATATATTTTCTAAGTTAATAATATAATCAAGGGACTCATCACCAGTGAATCACAAATTGTGTACCACTAGGATTATCTATCGGTAAAGTCAGTAGTATCCTAGTGCTCTATACACAACCCACTTAAAATTTGTAATATTCCTTTCAAGTCGAATTAATAGTTGGTTTCCAGCCTTACGTCATAAAATGAAACTCTTTAGTTCTTTTCCCTTTTAAAATGAAACTATTTAGTATCTTTTACCTCGTTGCTTGTTACAAATCGGTCAGTCTCTCCTTGACTTTTTGCCATAATTGAGTATCAGTTTACATGAGGCAACAATAGATAGTTATTTTATTGTATTCCATTTATTTACCTATCAACACCTTTACGTTATTTTCCACCGAGATGGAGAAGTTAACGATAGCATAATGAATGGTAACCAGTTGTCTCTCGGATTACTGAAATATTATTAATTTACATCAAACATGGCCACATTCCTATTCAGCAGCAATTGTAATTTACGTTTTTCTGTTGTATTTTCTATTTTAATTGAAAACTCTTTCATATTGGGAAATTAGTTGATGAATTACTATTACACAGTAACTAAATGAAGAAAACGTTGAACTAAGTCGACATCGTTTCCTTGTTTCTTTTAGTTTATCATATAACAAGTAATATTAAACATGTAAATGTGGTAATGAAATTCAGTGTGACTTTAATATATGATTTGTTGAAAAAAGAAAGAAAAAAACTTTTTGAAAAGATTTACATTTGGAGACAAATTTAATCATTGGACGAGCGACTGTCTATAAAATAAGTAAGATATAAAATGAAATATTTTTAAGTAAATTGAGAAAACAATATTATCATTTGGAAAGATTCATAGACAACATTTCTGTATCACTATGTAAAGTAATAATTCGAATTCTAAAGTCGAAACAATAAATGATGGAAACCTGGGAAATATGGGAATGATGGCTAGCTTTTAAAAATTAAAAAAAATATTTAAAAAAAAGGTTCTTGGAAATTAATATTTCGTTGTATGCTAGTTCTGATTTCCTATTACTAAATTTATTTATTTACAATTATTTCCGAACAAAAACTCAAATATTGTATTGATCGATATGGACTTTTCGTTCTGGAAGATCCGACTGTTACTTGATCAACTTTATGAACAATATTTACATTATACAATTTTAGAGTTGTGTTGTTATGGAGTAACCTGTGATGCTTCAAATAAGTTTTAGGCATTGAGAAATTGTAATGTTATAAATGAAATGGTTGTCATGTTATAATGAATTGTGATGTGAACGCAATGACTTCATCAAGGTTGTACTTTCATGTTACAGCCTGGGGTATTTCCGAACTATTATCAGAAATAAATAACAATCATTGAATCATAATGTTTCACATATATTTAATACAGTTTACAAAGATCTTGGCTCTTGAGTTTTATCTTATCTCAGTCTGTGATGTTTGCTTGCAGCTATTATCTTGAGCAAACGTGGAATATTTTTAATTATTCAGTGCAGAAATTGGGTTTTCCATCAGATGAAACAAAGCACTTTTACTTTCGGCATGTAACCGTTGTGATTTGGTTAGGATGGTGTATTCTCTCAATATTTGGATTATCACCTCAGTGATTATTTTGGTATGTTTCGCTTTGTTTTTTTTTCTTTGTTTCGTGGTTTATTTGAATGAAATTCATTTATATGGTCATAAACATAAGGAGTATTGTAATTTAATATTCTTTGAATATGTTTTATTTGAAAAATATAACTATAATTAATTTTGTTCTGGATGATTTTTAATATTTTGTTTCTATGATGTCGATTTATCTTGTGTTTTTTTAAATATCGTAGATATTTATTCTTATTTTTACTAGATTATATATAAAATATAAAAGTAACTTAGCTGATTTTAATAACTTTAGGTTGAAGATTAGTTTGATAAACTACACATAAGAACATTTTTCAAAAATGTTGTTTTTTACGTGTATTTTCCATGATTAATGGTAAAAATCATAACTATTGAAATTATATTAATAGAAGAAGCAAGGTATTCGATTAATAAATTATAAATATTCTTATAAAATAAATATAAATTTTTAAATCCAATTTATAAAATCGAGAATAGATTTTGCAAGCAAATTTCATTTCATTTTCAATTAATATTATAATATTTAAAATGTTATGATATATTATGTTAAATACCATGATTAGACATAGAAAAAATGGGATTATTTAAAAAAAAATATTTCAATGCATTACTAATCACGAAGGTATTATTAACACTTCTTATGTTATGAAGTACGCATGAGTCTGAAATACTAGAATATTTTATAGAACATGTCTTAGTTCAAGATCATGCGACATCTACGTGTACATAGAGAATATTCGCATCGTGTAGTCTCAAAAGAAATGTTTATACATTATCAATATCTATATTTTGTAGTAAATTAGTTATGTAATTAAATTAGGCTCGATGAGTTTAATATATGGGCGCATAAGAAAATGAAAATTGAAAAATAAATTATTCACATTAAGTACGAGTAAAACTCGCCCTACGAGTGTTCTGTACATATTTAGACACATATGAAACTTAATAGGATGTATAGTGCGTCGTTTGAACTGTAATTCTATCGAACACTTCAAAGATATTATCTTGTACTAATTAAGATATTGCCCAGTATATCTTTCATAATCGTAAAAGAAATAATTGATTGCATAGGTATATATCAACACCTTTAGTGTTGGTATCAATGTCATCTACCAAACATATATATTTAAACGTGAAGGGAAAACTTTGTACTTTTTTTAAGCGTGCTGCGCGCACGGCGATTTGTGAGGTTTGGCATAGTTAAAGTTTGTAAGGAGAAAGAATGCAGAAACCTAAAATTTATATTTAATATGTCTTCAAAAAATTAAGTTTTAAAAATTAAAATTTAAAATATGTTTGGTAAATGAGTGATCCACTATTTTATTTTTCTGCTGGCTTTCCATTGTAAGCCAATCATCCGCCAGATCGTTTTCAAATTATCGCGTTTCAACTTTATTCTGTTCTCATACATAGTAGTAAAAAATGTTATCTTTTTATTTAGAATTACAATCATTATCATTTAGTATAATATTAATATTAATAATAATGATAATTATCATTATTTATTGAAATAATAAAATTAAATTGAATTACCTTTAAAATTTAAATGAATACTCAGCATTCAATTTAATACATACTCAGCATTCAATTTAATACAAACACATTTATATAAAAACGGTCTGGCAGATGATAGGCTTACAATCGAAAGCCCCCGGAAATGTAAAATGGTGGATCACTCATCTGTTAAAAAGCTTAGAAGCAGTGTTTTCATCGCAAATATTCACAATAAATAATTAGTTTTATTATATAGACCACTATTAAATTCCAATTACTAAAAACTATCACGAATATAGTATCAGTCACTACACGCATGTAAATATATGTTTAGTGGTAGAATGTCCAGAATCCTACTAGCAGGGCTCTGCGTCCTACCGGTCGGAGGCAAGTTTTTTGGTTATTTTAGGATTTCTGAGGCGATTTGTAGGACGCAATAGTCAAATAAATCGTACATCTCTTTCTCTCTTAGCGAGTTTTTGTTTCTACGATCAGTTGGGCCGACATGGCTGCGAGTATAAGACGTGGGGTCCGCGTTCGCACCAAAGCTACCTATTTCGACGAACAAGATGACGGAAACACGTGGAGCTGCAAACATTTTGGCTATGACTATGATATTAGTTATTGTTGGAAAACTATAAGAAAAGTAGAAAGAAACTTCGCAAGAATTGGATATTGAAAAAAAAAAGTTTCGACCGTGCCCGTTGGAATTTTACTTGCTGACAACGAATCCAACGAAAACTAGAATACAATAATATATGCGAATATCAATACAGAGCACTGTAAGTTTTTATATACTTTCTTATTTTATTCTTGTGGTTAGGTTAGTTTGCTGTTTGATTTTTAGGATTCCGTACCCAAAGAGTGCCAACGATATTACGAAGACTTCGTTGTCTGTATGTTCTTTTGTCTATCTGTTCGTTCATCTGTCTGTCCGTCCGTCCATCTGTCTGTCATAGGGTTGTATATTTGGCACCCTAATAGGTAGGCACTTGGAATTTTCACAGATTATGTATTACTATGGCCGCTATAATAAGACATAATAAAAATAAAATGAAGTTAAAAATTAAAGAGGTTTTCCATACAAGAAGCTTGTTTCGGCCTTTTTTATTAAACCGGCATGGAACCCTATGTGTGCGCGTCCGACTCGCACTTGGCTGGTTTTTTTTTAATTTCACATGTGCATATCTTTACAAAGTATTTATTAGAAACTCTCCTTATAATTGAACAGATAACGAACATCAAGTGTAATACAGTGGCAACCTACTCCGTTGCGCTAAACGCTATATTTGAACCATATTCTTACGCTTGACGTGCTTTCATCTATACATAAAGATAAAGTACCTAAGTAACGATCACTTATCGAGTTTTCTTTATAATTATGTTGCTTTGTTTTCAGCATCTTCTGAATAAGGTTCGTCGACTGCCAGCGAAGATAACGAGGCAAATAAGCCAGAATATTCGAATTACTAGAATCATCGAGGACTGTACAAAGTATCATGGACGTATTCTTTTTGGTATGTCCCCGAGAAAAACTTTGTTACGTAGTTCAATGCACAAACTCTACGTTTCCAGCAAAACAAAAACTGCTGAGTGAGAAAGAGTTCTTATTTTTTTGGTATATTATATGCTATGACTCTTCAAGTACTACTAGAACGACGATTTCACTGAAATACTGATGGAAAATATCCCCCTAATATATAAAATTTGGAATGAGTCGTCAGAGATTTGAGATAATTCACATGTCACTGTGGTTCACACAACCCTCAGATCTCGATGATTTTGACAAATGGCGTAACGGTAGGATCGTAGGATCGTAGATCGTAGAGTTGAGTAACGATCGTGAATGAAAAACTGAAATGTACCATTAGCCCTGATCCAAAAATCACTGTAGATGAATCTAGGTTCGCATGGTAAAGAAGAGGTGTGTATTTCAAAGACTTTATGCCTGCACTTATGAAAATTAAATGAAAACCGAAAGGAGTCGGTTGTGAAGTAAAAACAGCGCGTGATAGTGATGCAAATATTATGATTAGGATGGAACCTAATGAAGGCATAGAATCAAAGAGTGCTAAGAAGTGGCGAAAGAACTGTAACTACTTTGAGATTAACTGAGCCATGGCATGGTTCGGGAAGAGTAGTACTTAGAGACTCGTGGTTTGCTTCGGTCAAAATAGATATGGAATTATTCAAAGTTGGAATGTATTTCATTAGGCCAGTAAAGACGGCGCACAGTTTTTATCCTGTGTCTGAGATGGCTGCAAATTGTCCACTACGTAAAGGGGCATTTTATGTGAGTGCAGCGGAAAAAGACTCGGTGCCGCTCATTGCCTGTGCGTGAAGATAAGATATCATAAATTTATTACTACTTGCGAAATGACCCTGTCTGGCCAGCCATCACGTAAAAGGAGTTGAGACTATGATGGAAATCAATTTCTCGAAGATATCGATAGGCCTTAAGTCGATAATAATAGCAATATTATGAAGGTGCTGCGGCTAGCGATATTCACAATCATATTGGTCTGGATGGATTGGCATTAGAGAAAGCTTGGGGTACACGTAAATGAAAACATAGAATATATGCTTTAGTTTTAGGTATAGTAGAAACGCATATGTGATTTAAAACAATTTATTTCGTTCAGAACATGACCAAATATCTCACAGGTGGTTTTATATTGGTATTGGCTTTGACAGGCGAAGACGCTGATGAGCAACTACTAAATGAGCCGTTCTCTCATGAGAACATCGTTGCCAGTGGAGAACACATTCTTAAAGCCTTGTCAAAATCGGATGACAGAAAGAGAGTTCAACGCAAGTGTATATTTTGTTCCCGAAGTTGCAAGAAGCAACAGAAAGCAAGCTATTATTGCAAGACATGTGTCCATGGTGTGTCTTATGCTCTCCACAGACAGAAAGAAATTGCTTTACCTACCATATTGTGTATGGAATCCCAGGTTAACCCTGCATTTTTTGTATTCTAAAAATAAACGTTATTCTCATAACTTTCTTTTTTTATTTAGTTTCCTCATAGACTTGAAACGCGCCCGAGTCTTTTTTTCATACCTATTCCTATAAAGAAATGTTATCTACCCCTGCCTAATTTCATCACGCAAGGAAATCTAGTACTGTCAGAAGGAAAGCCTCTATTATTCATACAAATTCTGTAACAAAATGAGTACTGCTGACAGGAAGCACTTCCGCCGGAGCGTCTTTCTGGAAGCTCTTTCCAGAAGGACAAGAGTCTGGACGTTCTATAATTAGTGAGCAACTTTACCCTCTTGATTTTTGTTGCATCATCCCATCAATTTTTATTGCATCTTAATTACGCATGCGCGCATCGTAAAATTTCATTCTCATAATTTTTTCATAATGCGCCTAAAGAAGTATAACTTCAATATGTCTATATATTAATACATGACGATAAAATTTTCTATCCCTTTTTAAGCATATTGCGTGCAAGAAGGAGTATGAGATTTAGCATAGTTAAAGTTTATATGGAGGAGTGCAGAGAGCTAATATTTATACATAATATGTATTACAAATACATTAAAAGATTCATGGTTTACGTTTATACATAATACTCTGTGTTTAAATAGTCGCACAGAGTAGACATCGTCGCAAATGTGAAATTTACTGAATGAGTTTCGAGCTGTGAATTTTGTGTGATTTCAAATGTTCCTTCTTCAATATTTTGTGGAATATTTTGTTAAGTAGATATTTGTGTTTTATATATTAGTGAAATACAGCTTGCTTAATATAAAAGAAAAAATTTGTCTGTTGTAAAAGGAAACATTTGTCAGCTTGATTAATATACACATGCTGTAAAAGGATCATTTTGTAGCAGTAATCTGAATTGACTTATTCTTGCCTACCTATTCGTGTTTTCAACAAAGTGAGTGGGTAAGTACAATACGATCGAATTTTGAGCACTGGATGATCACTAGACTTCTTTAATGTGGTATTGTAAGTTGACCGAAATAATTTTATTTTGAAATTCCTTTTATCTCCCTTACGCCATCACTGATTGTTGGAAGATTTTTCATAATTTAAATATATTATAATTTTTTTTTGTACCTATATCCACTTTATACAATATTTTAATCATACTGATATAAACTCACTATAGTCAAACACTCATGATTGTCCCATAATAGATTTAAGCAGGATATAAAATGATGGCAAGAGTCTGAAACTTTTTCTTATAACTTTGTGGCAGAGTTACGGCTAAATTTATGAATCGATTTCACAAATCAAATCAAGTAGATACTCGCAGTGACTTGTTAAAACTTTTTAATACGTTGTTTTAATTTATCGATGGTTGAAAATCTTGGATACTTCTTCGTAATGAGTTTTGATTCGTACTTATATGTATGTTATTGATAATTTCTACAGATTAAAAAATATAAAAATAAAACTTAGATGAGAAGTATTAAACTGCTGTATTTAATCGTTAAAATGCAATGGACAGACAGATCGGCAAATACACATGACTAATATATTTATTCCCTATGAACGAAATTTTGGCAGTGTGGCAATTCAAAGAAAATAAAAAAATTTGTACATAAAGTTATGGAGCAAATAGTATAAATAGATATGTCTATAAAAGTACTTAAGGAAAAAAACTATTAAAATAAGGTGAAAACAAATTACGGGAAAACTTTTCCAGATAACTTTTGAATATTTAGATGAGCTATGGGTGTAATTAACATTTCGTATTTACTATTTTTCTTTATTTCAGGTTCTTATGTTATTTTGAATATTATATATATATATATATATACATATATATATATATAATATGAAACCACAATAGGTACAAATAAGCTGTAGTAACTGAAATGGAGTATGCACTTCTAAAATAATTATATATTTTTTCAAGATTACAAATGTTCCGTTGTATCGATTATTGTTTGCATAAGCTAGGTTTATTTCATTTAAATGAAATAATGTTGCAATATTTCAAGAATCAAATTATACAAGTTACATCGTTCGGACTGTTTCAAGTAATTTATGTTTATGTAATTTCATGCAAATCAGCGTTTATAGATATTTGGTGGTTAAACATTTGTTATGGCATTATACCTAATTGCGTACCGCAACGAAGGTAAAAAACACTGTTGTTAAGAAAAACATAAACACGCGTCCCCCTTTTCTCGTTATATATCGTGATATAATTTAAATTAATGCAATTCATTTAATAGCATATGAGCTAATTTACATTAAGAAGTATATTTATGTAAATACTTCCAAATATGTAAATAATAAATGTAATTAATTGTTCAGTAACATAACTAACTGAAAGACGGTCTTTTTATAAACTTGTCTGTTTTCAATACATAATCTCTTATCATGATAATTTTTTAAGAGGTACGTAATACGAGCGTCTACCATGAACACATATAATTTTGTATTATTAAGTTTGGTATTTTTATGTAATATAAAAAAGTTTAAATAATTGGTTCGAGTTTTATGACTTAGTGTACTTTGATTTCCACTATTTCCTAAACATTAAGACAGAGTTTATAATATGAGATTACCATTGTATAATGGCGGTATAAACATGTTTTTCAAACCCATCTCATTTTAATTTGAGGATAATATTAATATCAGAATCATCCTCTCTTTTCAGTCTATTTTAATAAAGCGGTAAACGGCAAGCTCACCTCACGCACAAATAATTTTGGTACTTACTTTTCTGATAAAAAATCGGCTCATTTAAACAATTTTACCTTAAACAATACAATATTATTTTTACTATTTGCGATATTGAGTACGAGGATTTTTCATTAATGGAGCGAATTTTCTATAGTAATAAAGGTATCAACGAAACTCGAAACTAACACTGTACATGACTGGGTGTCGATACAAAGCGGGTAGGTGTAAACAACGGTATTAGTATTCAATCTGGTTTAACTCCCAAATAATCCATGACATTAAAATAACATATTTTTACAATAAAAAGATACTTCGAGGGAGTCATCGTCTAATGTTTTATCTGTAGTGCAAGAAAGTTTAGATTGACTTGAGAACCTGTTATGGCGCCTAAATTAGAAGTAGTGAATGTCATATCATAAAAGAAGGAAAGGACTCTGGTCGTAAATTCGATTCAATCCTTCGGAAAGTGTTTTTCTCTGGACCGTAATCTACAGTGGAGTCATTTATTCGGGTGCGAACATGCCTGATGCAGTTCGTAAGTTATTTTCCATTTGCTTTTGTAACGGATAGTCCTACATTACGTGCAGTAACATATAGCTTGCACGGATTATGCTAGTTCATTCATGTCGTATAGGAAAGGTAGAAACGGAATGATGTTTAATTTCCTCTCTGGCAGCTTCAATCGAAGTGAACTTGGCATCCAGATGCATTTCCGTCTTATTTAATAAATGCATATGCTGACTTATTCGTCTCTTTTTAGTATACTCATTTAATTTCAGTTTGAATTGTGGTGCTTATCCTTACTTATGGAAGACTTTGGGCGCTATCCCCTTCAACAAAAAGCAGTTCTAGATGCAGTGTGAGCAACTATAGGCATGTGGAAGTGTTATTTGTCTTTGGTAAAATATTTCGCAAATTTATTTTCACTAAGGTTCAGGCTCGATCCACTCTGATTTTCACACGGTTTCCGAGGCATTTTATTGATGCAAATATTTTTTTTATTTCTTGACTATATGTCTAGTGACAGGGACAGCGCTAGGAAGTAGTCTATTTTAATTTTAAAAATATTGTTGAATAAAAATACTTGAGGTAAAATTGACTTTCAGTTATTTGCCAGGTACTAGATTCCGGTACGGAAATGTTAATTCAAACTATTACGTTGCTAACATCAGCAGGAGCCAAGGAATTAATTTAGACCTAATCCGTCTAATCTCTCTAATGAGTCTAATTTCTTGTAATTATAAATGACCCGCCGTTAGACGTCAAAGCTGCAAAAGGCTTGCTTTATACCGAAGATTTAAAATTCTTGCTAGGTCTAAGTACTAGTAGTAATTGTGAGATACTTTAGGGCGAGTATCTTACAATCACTACTCGCCCTAGTTTTATAATGCTGTCTGACAAACAAACTTCACTGCAAGGAAATGCACATTTATGACCTTTTCTCATGTCCGAGGCGAAATCATGCACACATACATTCACATGAATTAATGGACTCTTATTTTACGTATGTTTTAAACCTTCGGGACCTCGGTGTAGTTAAGGTAAGCCGCCTTTCAATTCGTGGTCACTTTATTGATATTGTCAAGACCGCGTTTAAAATATTCGGAATTTTCATGCAGCACTACCGAGTATTCCTTGACACTAATTACATATAACGCTATGTATATTATTTTCGGTGGTAACAAAAGATAACGAGTTCAGTTATTTGGTATCAATATGAGAATAAATAATCGTATTCGATGTGATTAAACTATAAACATATATCCATAATATATAACCACGTTTTCGAGAAAATACAGAAAATTTGTTCAATTTCTATATTATAAAAATATTCACTTTCTTGTGTTGGGTGTTATTCTCTGCAAACAAGAAAAGAGGCCAGAGAGAAAAGAACCTAGCCCTGAATTTATTCAAAATATAAACAGGGTATATTCAATAAGTGTATACTAGCTGACCCGTGCGAAGTCTTCGCACTATATCGCCATCTAGCGTGTTCCAAGTATACAATTTGGCTAAGATATTTGATGTGTCGCCCACAGATGGCGCTCATGCCAATTGTTATAAAAATATTTTTTTTTAGTAACAAAAAGATTTTTTCGAATTTTTTTATATTTTTCGCCCAAAGTAGAAAACATAAGCTTTAAGTGGGTATTTTTTATTTTTTTTGGTGCAGTAGTTAAAGATATCGAGCCGCTCGACCAAAAAACACCTTTTAGAATAATATATTTAGATACCTTGTTAATAAGCATTGTTGCTCATATTTTCTATTTGCGTCTTTAGAGGCAAGATCGTGAAGTATTTAAATAGATTACTTCATTATTTGGTGTAATCTGTTCTGTTTCACAGTAACCTGCTCAAAGCATCGACAATAAGTTGTGAGTTGAGCAAATATTTTATTAAGTTAATAAAAATTAAAAAAAGTGTGTTTATTGGAAGTAATCGAATATTACAACTGCAAATGTAATCGTTAATGAACAATTCATTATTGCAATGTACAAAACTAAACTATCGATTATAATATATATCGTTTCCCCTAAATTCTAGATTACATGTTTTCTTCCTGATTCTGTACTACTTTTCTTTTTACATTATGTTACCATGATGCTGGTTTTAAAAATTATTTTCAAGTGATTTAAATTAATGCAAGAACCAATACGTCATATTTAAAGGCCATATTGTATTTAAAAATTGTTCTATAATTCAAACTAACTAATACCAAACTAATACTAAACTTTTCGGAAAATATTTCGAAAGCTAGACAAGGTTATGGTATTTTAATAGTTATCATTATAATAGTGTCTTTACTTGTCGCAGTCAAAAGTCTGTGTACAGTCCATTTTTTATCAATCATAATTTATCAACAGAATGTGATCGCGTGTTATATTTTGAATATTGAAGTTTTCTCATCTTACTTCCGTCATAAGGAAAAATTTATTACCTTTCAAGACAACATGGTCATTGATTAATGAATACTTGATTATTGCCAGATAATCAAAATATGAGAGTTGACACCTGCATACCTACAGTGGGTACATAGATGATAAATCAGACATTGTACCCAACGCTCGTAATATAATATGTAAATAAAAGACAATATTGTCATATTCTTTATTACAAGCCCAAATGAATATTCCCTTTATTCTAGTTTCGCTTTGTATGAAGTCTTTATATTACATTTTTAAGTTACTATAAAAAAATGGCGAAAATAGAAACATCATTAGAAGTGTTATAAAATGTAGTCGTAAATGTATGATAATATTTTTTGATACGGTTTGAGTATGCAAAGCATTTTTTAGTGTCCCCTTTCCTTCTCTTCAATATTTTTAAACATGTATGTCAAAAACTTGAACTATTATTTGGGTCAACTTGCATAATAGTATAATTTTGTAGATTAACTTGCACTAATATATTCAACATATAACAAGTTATTTCTCTTACGTCTTTGAAATATATACTAGACAAAATATTTATATAAAGAAAAAAAATGATTAATATTTGTAACAGTTCAATGCAAGTACTGTGCATCCTTATATGATGCGAATAAGTGTAGTGCGACTGTTATTTCAATATAATAGTTTTTTGGAGACTTCTCTTTACAAGTTTTATGTTCCTGATGCTAGAGTCACACCATCGGCAGAACATTCGTAGCGTGTTATTGCGACAAAATTTTTAATGCGGGGTAAGTTATCGGAATTCGTTGTTGCCTTAAATATTCGTAATATGAGACGAATATTTTAGTCATATTCATCGCGATAACGCGAACTTTGCAGAAGCCCGTTAGTTTGGCCACAGGATTACCACCAATAACGAACTATTTACACGTATGCAAGAGGCTGTTTTTGATATGCGGTATGCACTTAAAATACCCGTCTGCCTTCCCCGATTGCATGCGTGCTTAATTATATTTAACTTAGTATCAGATGCATTATCCCATTTAGACTTTAGACTAGGCTTTTAGATGACTCGAAATGGTTAAAATCGAATATCGAAATGGTTAAAATCGATGTGGCTAAAATCATTGCTTGCTCCATGCAACGATTTTAACCACAGAACATGCCTACTCAATGTTCTGTGATTTTAACTGAAACAAAATTCGATACGACGTATACACGGTCGGTTATACCTATTAACATCGGATACTTCAGTTCATATTAGTGGTATGTTTTTGAGAACAGCCATCAGTCTCAGTATTCACTTTTGATATTAGTTTGTTATGTGTGAGTTGTGATATGCGAAAATCAGCTGTGACAATAAACGAAAGAATTAATCGATGGCTACTTGGTTAAGTAGCACGTTCGAACACTTCATGTTTTCGAGCACTTCATATTTGCGGCTGGAGTGATACTGCAGAAAATTGTTTAAGGAAATTCTTTGAAACGTTTTAATACTATTTTATGATTAAGCTCATCCGTTCAGTTAAATCATAGGTCTTTAAATAAGTTTTCTTTAGTTTAAAAAAGTCGTTCTTCACATTGACATAGGAAGAAATTTGGTATAATTTTTTTAAATAATAAATTTAAGAAATTAATATGACTTATAAAATAACGAGTTAAATATAATGGAAATAGCGGAGGGAGAAAAGATGAGATAAATTAGTTAACGAGATTGGAAGTATGACTTTTTGAAACAAATTTTGAAAACGTAAATATCAATTCGTTTTCATTGTCAGAATCGAATTTGATTTAAAGTTTGGTAGCATATACCTACTATGAAGGAGAATTTATAGAGTATAGGAAGAGTAAGCAGGCATTTAGAACGATATTCATAACTGGGTAAAGCTAAGGTCATTGGTTTAGAATTAAGACAAGGCAAACCATACCTACAAAATTATGATTTGAAGGTATAGAGTGTGTAGGTTACATCGGTAATATATTACCAACTGATGCATGAGATAAATACAGAATAATGGTCATATTTTTTATGTCAGAAATATAGCTAATACAAAATATTTGTTGCGTGTTGATTACCGTAATGGTAGTCAACACGCAACAACATTTTGTGTATTGTTCAATATGTTCAGAAACTGGAAAACAAAAAAGCCAATAAAAGTTTTTGAACAAAATGGTTTTTAGTATTAATTAGAATATTTTTTAAAAAACATTATTATTGATGTTAATTTTTTAGAAATGTTTAAACAAGAATCTTACAAAATTAAAGAGAAGAGTTGATATTATCGTTTAACGTAATTTGTGGTAAGCCAGGTAGGGTAATCAATGATAGGAAATTCTCTTAAAATTGTCTTCTACGTATTTTACGATTTACTTAATGGAATTGTCCCAAGAATTCTGTTAAATTCCATACGGCATAGGCTACTTACAGTAAGAATATTTTAGTTTCTTCTATAGTGAAAGTAAAAAATGTTAAGATGAAATAAGCAAAATTGTATAAATAACATCACTTGGTAAGTAACATTAATTAGCACCCTTAAGTGAAAGTTAAGCAATTATCTTTTTCTAAATATATTGTTAAATAATCGACCTTTAAAAATACATAACACACTGAACATTGTTAATCGGGCCTATAAGATATCTATAAACGCAAACTTTGGACAGTGAATTTGAGCTAACTTATTTACAAGGAAACATTTTAGTTATACATAAGTGCGTACTTTGCAACCACAATATGTATAATACATCATTTTTCAGCCATATTTATGAACTGGAAAATAAAATAAAGCCGGTAATGTCACACGAATTTTTGCAGGCTATAATTAATGCGAAGCTGAAATTTTTAACGATATATATCTAAGCCGCCTAATACATTAACATAAAAAAGAAAAAAATGTCTATTAGTTTGCTTCGCCTAGGTTCTATCCTAATGTCAATTTAAATTATAGTTATGTGGCAATCGTTATTTTTGTTAATTTTAAGTCCTCATTCTATAGACGCTTGGTTTAGAGGGTATATTTCTGAATTATTATGCGCTACGTAGTATGCGCACAAGGGGGAACCATTATTTAAAATAAAAATTAATAACCAATATTGAGGTTCATACGGCCAGGTTTTATTTTTTTTAATGATTACATACTTAACGCGTCGGAAATTTGCCTAATAAAATTAAATATCGGCTAGTAAATTTTAAATTCTAAGGGTCGGTGACCACGAATTCCAGAAATCAATCGTTCTCCATTCAAGGATAATTGCCTCACTCTTCATAAAGGTACCACTGAATAGATAATTTATTCATTTACATTATCCTTTTCCTAATTAAAAACAAAAACTGATGACAGGGGAGGAAAAATCTTTATTTAGGCGAATATTGGGCAAACCAATACATAATGCAATTAAATGAAATGTAATCAAAGAAATGATACTAATATATTATGCATATAGTCAACTATAAAATTACATTATGCGTTTATGAATATATTGAATAAAAAATACAAATATATAAACCATATAAACAAATACATTCAAATTACCATACTTACTCATATGAACATCATTTTTCATAGTAAGCGCAAAATTCAGTTGACATGATGTGCGTTTTAGGTCAACTGTGTGCAAACATCAACTATCCTTTCCTCTTTTTCAGGCTTGAGACTGGTAGCTTAACTCTTGAGAGACTGACGTATTGAAAAAGTTGATAGTTTACAAAACCCAAAGTTGCTCAACACTGTGACTATTACTATTATTATTTATCTACAACTAATCAAACAATTTAATAATCTACATAAACGTAACGAAAAATAAATATATTTATTAATAAACAAAATAGTAAAACGTTTATAAAATTCATAAGTAATCTAATTATAGGAATGACATAATGGAAATAGGTTTGATTTTCAGAAATTTTCAGTAAATACTCAAATATCATAAACTAAACGTTTTTAAAATATAAGTAAGGTAACAACAATAGCAACATAAATTATAAATAAACAGAAATAATTAAAATCTTAGCCCCAAAAAAATCTGTTGAATTTTAGATGTTAATCAAGATCTCCTCTCAATCAGCATTTGGCTAATCCACTTGAAGATCCGTTTGTAAGGGACGGAAATGGCCATAACACAGCCTTTTTTCTACTATTTTATAGAGATTCGAATATGATCGGGCACTTCGCCCGTTGCGTTTCTAAAACTATATCACTGACTTTCCATCTTGATTTGTTATAAACTAAATAGAACTTATGTTGCTCTGCAAAAGGGATCTTTTTAAAGCAGAGATTTAAGGACTTTAGATTTTGCGCAAATATCAGGGTCAGCGACACTCTTAATTCTATTGGTTAAATGTAAACTAAGTGATCAGTCATTTCTTTTAACTTAGGGTATACGACAGGGTCTAAGTCACTGTGGCTATTAACATGACGTATCAACGCTGAACTGTTTTTTTATTAATTGAAATACTGATACAGTTGTTTCTGTTCTCATATTACACGTGACTTTATAAAATAATGATAGAATTGGCACAACTTACGCCTTACTCTTCCATTCAGTTGGTGCAGAGAGTTTAAAGTGGCTGTTGAGTAAAGCCATCGTTAATATGACGGGATCCTTTAATGCCTCAAATTGCATGAAGAGAATCCCAACATATAATTAAGAGAATTCCGCATCCTCATAAGTCGAATTCGAACGAGTAATAATATCTTGTTTAAATTTAAGTTCTAAAAGTTCCATTTGTGACTATGTGAACTGTAATTTATGCAATGCCTGTAAACTTCTATTAAAAATCCCAACAATAGTTTTACTTTTCTTAAAATACTGGCAAATTGTAATAAATCGGTTTGTACTACTAAATTAAAATTATGTACGAAACATGAAATCTGTCGTCAGTTTCCTGATCGAGTAGTAGCTACCATGTTGGCGGCGCTTTCTGTAGGTATAGTTGCTTTTTTCTCATTATTTTTAATATTTTTTCTGAAGATTCCAATCATATTTTGACATTTAATAAAGCTGTAAAATTACTAAATGCGAACTTTCGTCGAAGGATACTAAGTTAAGCAAATGTGAGCAGAGTTTTATGTCAGTGGCACAGTGGGCAGTTATGGCAACAAAGCTTTCACTTTTGGAAGAAGTCCATACATCAGTAGTGAAACAAACAGCACATGCACAAGAAATTACTGATTTTACCTTCTCATAAGTCTGAGTGTATTATTTTGGTAGTAAATTATATGAAAGAATTTCTCTGCTGGAAAGTTGGTAAGTTGGGCATAAAGTAAAAATAAATATTCTAAACTGAGTTTCTTCTAATAAATTAAAAAACCTATTTCGGTTCATTTTCAATTCATTTTTATGTCTATATTAAGACATGCGTTTTATTGGATGAACAAAATCAGAGAATTTCAGAGGTAATCTCAACTCATGTGTGTATTGAGATTACCTCTGAAACCACTATCCTGAAATAAAACCTGGGAGCAATAATGACATTTTGCCTTTCACTCAGGTAAATTCGTATAATGATTCTATATTTCACGTCGACGACGACATAATAGTATTATTTGTAAAAAAATTAAGTAAACCTGCTTAATTATGACTTTTTAGGAAACTAAACAAAAAGTCACCACTTTAACGTATGTAAATAATGCCTAAACACACCATTACGAAACTTAACAGTTTTTCTATGGTACAAACGATCTACAAATGAAATAAAAACAACTGACTGATTGATCTATTTTTACAAACTATTGATTTAAATCTTTTAAGATTGATACATTTTTGACAGATCCATTCTCTCGGAATGAATAGAATGGACGAAATGGAAGCTCCTGTCGACTCTCTCTTCAGAAAATTATTATATGACTACTTGTTCTCATGCGGGAACAGGTCTGTAAATATCGTATGTCATCAATTTATTTGAAATATTTTTTGTTTCGCACTTCACTACTTATTTAATTCCCATATATATACGTATTTACATGTATATACCCCATATATCATAACATGTAAAAGTCAAGTTGGTGTATTGGACATGGGGCACATGAGAATAGAATTTTTATTTGTTGTGATTTTGATGAAGCGAACTAAAGAATGACATAATTTTGATTTTTTTAACCTATTTGGCCAAAGAATATTGGTGAATTAATTAATTTTATTTCTTCGATCTTTCCTGCCCATCTCTAGGCGCGAGTGAAATCTCGATAGGTTGGATCCATGTCGCTCTGTTTCTCCCTTCAAATATTTTCTTTTACATTAGCTGTGCCTATAACCTTGTCAGCCTGTAATTACGTAAACAATTTTTTTTTAATTTGGAAATAAATTCTCTTACATGTTGCTACTAGGTAGGATACACTATTATCATACCACATTTTATCAAAATCTCCCCAATAGATTTTGTAGGGGTACCATACCCGCTCAAATTAACAGACAGTCAAAAATTATAAACACAGTTTTTCGGTCTTCTGTTATCATTTTATACGCTAAATCAATTAATTAAATTAATTTTTCAATATACAGACTTCACTCTGTTACAATTTTATATATGTACAGATTCATTATCGTATTCGCACCGTGCGCATTGCCAGTGAAAACGACTTTGATCATTGTGATTATTAAATATTAATGTTTTTTTGGTTATCTATTGTCACCTTTCCTTATAAATTTATTATTGAATTTACGTTGTATTATTTCTATCCGTGGTATAAGCTTGTCTATGACCCGAAATTGAACCTACTGTTTGCAAAACAAAGTTTGTACAGCATTATTGAAATATGTTACACCATGCGATATTTTGCTACAATCAGAATCCGCTCATAATAGAAAAAAATTCAATTCTGGTTTTATTTTGTTTTCATTAAAACGAATAACACAGGTTCTTCTTAGTGTCACTTCTTGTGTCTGTGTTCTTCGGTCACAGCCAATTTTCTCGGAAACCATGTGACGTGAAAACTTGAAATTTGGCGTAGTTATATATCTTATTACTTCTTAAAGATGTGATGCTTTTTTAGATTAAGATATCATTTAAAAGGACTCGTTATGGAAAAATACAGGAAAATGATATATATATATATACATATATATATATATATATATATATATATATATATATATATTTATATATATATAAATATATATATATATATATATATATACATATATATATATATATATATATATATATGAAGATAGGTTTTATATAGAATTATTTTAATTATTAGGCAATACATTTTATGAGTACAATTGATAATGTCACCTTTCGAATAATTTATTCTATTATAATATTTATAAGATGCCTAATGCATTATCTCCGGGACACCTCACTGTGCGGCGCCTGAAAGATTTGCAAATAAGAACGGTGTTGCAGTCCTGGCAGCTGGTGGTCTCTTATAATAATCTCAATATCTTATAATTTTTGAAGTACCATGTTTTCATGCCAGTGAAATAGTTTAATAAAAATATTTGTACCTTTAAATATTTTATAAGGGCCTAAATGTCTATGGAACCCTCCCAGTCTAAGTTCTACTAGTATTTTTTTTAAATACCGGAGATACACGTGTTAACATACAATTGAAAACGTATAATATTTTAATGGAGAACTTTTGAAACCAAACTATTATATCATCAATGAAGCAGTAAAAAATTTAGCAAGTGTGTACTATGGCCAATAATTGAAGGTTCCTTGAAAATCCATTATTTTAACAAAGTCATATAATCTGAAATGATTGATTGATGACCTGCATATGACGATTATTAGAAAAGAAATTACCTCTGACTATGACATTGAGACCGATTAAGGTTGAAAGAGATGTTTTTAATAGAAGCGCATTCTACTTCTAAAGTAATTCTTTTACCAATATCGTCATTATGTAAGAACTAGGTTTATGTTATGAACATTAAATAAATTCCAATGTGGCACCAAAAACAACTTTTTCAAGTTTTGTACATTTGTTTTCAAAATATTTCTGCAGATAGTTTATAAGAAGACATTCTGTGTAAACATTCCCTCTCATTCTAACTGTTTGATCAATAATTTCTGAGAGTAGGAAGAATAATTTTTCCGAGAATCTTTAATTAGAAAATCCAGCATTTTTTAATCGATGAGATCATTAGTCGACACACTTTCCCCACATTTCACCCGGATTTTCCCAGGAGCCCATAACATTCTACCTCATGAATTACAAGGAATCTTTGAAGGTCATCTAATAGTGTACCATATCTATTATCCAAGACTTCCACCCAACAGGGTTAAAGATTTAATCAGAAAATTGTAAATTTTCACACGACTATAATATAACAACTAAAAAAAAATCCTTTATCACACATTTTAGGAGAAAAAATACTTTTAGTGCCAAATATCCTTATGGGTGTCGTATAGATTTTCATTTATCTACATCGTTCGTGCTTACTATTAACCATTTTAGCCGTAGGATTTGTGACAAAGAGGTGAATTACATAGAAATGCCTCTATGTTTATAAAGGCCTATAAAGTATTTTAAAAATTCATACGTTTTGCCCGCGATCAAATAAACGGGAATTGAAATTTAATGCTTAATTTTTGGTTGCCAAATATGGAACTTTTTATATGATATACATTATTAGTTTTTCTTTTATATATTTTATAGAAACATTTTATTTCTAAAACAGTGAAAAATCAGTTCAACTCATGGTGCCATTCCGAATATTTTTTCGAGAAATGCAGAAGTGAGACATAACGACGAGTTCTATTATTTTGAACATGTTTATCCCGTCATGTATCAGTCTCGAATGTTAGAACAATATTTGATCCACTGGATTTTCTTTAATTGGTGTTTTGCAAAAATGTTATTAAAGATAATTAGCTCGTATACGTTTTATTTAAAGTTAGCTTATACGACACGCTTCATGTAAATCGAATATATTGACTTAGCGACAGAAATCTTATATCCTTCTGATTGTATCAGTCAGATGGTTTCAGTTTAGTTCATTTCAAACGTTTCCTCTTATATTTGCAGACTATTCAGAACAGTTCAGTGTGGAAGTAGACGGAAGCGCAACAAACAAGGTGCATTACCGTAATTATAGAAATAATCCAGTATCCACATTAATTGATGTGATTTATTTGCTTATTGAGTTTATTGTTTCTTGGACGTAAAATAGAAATTAATGAAAAGGATAATGAATTTCGGAAGAAAAACCATGAAAGCAAATTTGTTAACGTTTATAAAGGTTATTTACTTCCGGACTTGATTGATTCACGGTATCTAAGGTCAAAGGACATGAGGAATCGACAATATATCCTGGATTGTTTGAAAGTAACGAAAGTGCTATTTAAAATGTGATGTTAATGAGGATCACATTATCTTTTACAGCCATATATTGTATCTCCTAAGCACACATCATCTAAAAATAAATTTAATATATGCACAGAAAACTTGTATTTTTCTATAGAGTTTATAAAAACATGATTACAATTATTACAATTAATTTTTTCTACAATAATTTTTTAATAATTATTTGTGATTAGATATGATTGTTAGAAAAATTTACTTTCCGAAACACCGATTGGTGTATTTCGGAATAGATTATATTCATGTAATTGAAACTGACTGTCGCAAAAGGTGATCTGTATCTGCGAATAAAGGTTTTCTGTATAGTTTTACGTATTCGCCTGAAGAATAATTAAAAAATTACATCGAATATTTTTGACTTCATAATAAGTAAATATCGCCAATTTTTTCTAAATTGTCTGTCTCAAATTGTTTACCTGTTATCTACCTTTGACATAAATAGTCCCCTATTTATGTTATTATAACGTTCTTATATAGTATTCCTTTACTTATGATGAAAAGTGCAATCTTGTATGTTATCATTAACGAAATAAGTTAATACAAAATATTAAGATTACTTTGTCCATAATTATATTAGGATATCGACCGTCTACATTGATGACCGTCTATGATTTTGCTGGCGATCGAACAACCGATTCATCTAATCTAAAATTAAAAAAATATCAGCTGCCTTACATCTAAAATTTAAATTAACATTGGAACAGAACTTGGTAGTCTATGATCTCAATTCTTCTAGATAGCAAACAGATTTATATATATATATATATATATATATATATATATATATATATATATATATATACATATATCAGTCAGTGATAGAAGTGATGTGTTTATTTTTTTATTATTAAAACGTAATGAATAACACAAATAGAGAATCGGCGTCATTAACAGATAGATGCTGAGAATCAACTGGAACAATTTCAGCCTCGTGACGATTACAAAGAGCTCCTTCATTTGATAATTATCTTTTTGGGAGGGATTCCTAAAAGCGGTATCTCATTCAAAGCCCCTGCTGGAATGCATAGTGCGCGATGGATGGCAAAAGCTATATACGCACTGAAAATGTTTTTCTTTAAGCATCAGCTTAAAATCACAATTAAGCAAGTTAAGGACGTTACAGATATTTGTATATTTGTTGTAGTTGTTTACGCAAAATACTGGTTTACAGCGCCAGTGGCTCATATGGCCTCAGACTCAGACTCACATTCAGACTTACGGACTTTTAATATCTGTAAGTCATTCAGACTTACAGATATTAAAAGATTTGGTTGATTTCCAAAAATATAACACAGTTGTAGCCAAAGTCGCCATAAAAAAAATGTTGGGTCATCTTTGGTACCTTTCCGAAGAGCTAATTGCTTTAGCTTTTTTTGACAAACGAGTTTCTATCGAAACGAAACGTAATATGGTTTTGGCTCTGAAAACTGAAGGAACGGAAAAGAATCCGAAAAAGGCATCTTTGGAAAATTATTCTATCGTAAACAGAAACATCGAAGATTTCATATCAAGAAACACTATGAATTTTTTTAAAATCACTGGAATTTCTTGCGAGTTCATTCAGAAAGATCCTGAGCTATGGGAAGAGGAAAAAAGCTTCGAATCGGCTATAGAAATTGTACAACATATGAGAGTCGTTAACTATATAGCTGAGAGGGATGTTGCCTTGACGGAAGAGTACAATAAGCTACATACTAATGATAAAGAGCAGAAGCCAATACTTAATGTTGTTAGTTAAGAATTATAGGCAGAAAAACCCAAATAGTAATAAGGCAAATCTACTATAATTTTTTTTCTTTTTGCTTAATAATTTAGAGAAACGATAGTTATTGTTATTTAGTATAAAATTTTCCCTAAAACCTATGCGTAATACTCATTTCTGGTACTAATAAACTCTTAAAAATAACTGCTTTTTTTCGAATTTCAGAAGTGAAAAAAAAATTCGGTCTTTACCGCTATACAGAATATCGGAAAAGTGTTCATAATAGTACTATATATACACAACTAACTTAAAAGAAAAATTCTAGTTTACAAATAATAGTTGACCAAATGTCGAGTCTGTAAATAGTTCATAAAAACTCCATGCAAATTATTTAAATCAGCCGCAAAACGACTTTGTATTTTAAAATGTATATTGATGGAAGATATATTAAGCAATATATTTATATATTTACATAGTAAGACGTTATAAATATGAGCCTATTATGTGGAAAGAGTCTTCTTTTATCTTGTGATATTTATAATTTGATTTGAAGTGATATTTACAAGATTTTTAGTCATTCGGCCATAGTTTGACACTAAATTTATCAAGCCTTATCGATTAATTTACATCATTTGGTTATTTAAATATAAGCTGATAAATGAATGGTTATTTAAATGTCAGCTATAATTTGCGTATACTATAATTTTTCTAAGTTTGTAGAACGCAATATCTGCGACGCCTGTCCGATTTACTTACCATAATTCATTAAAATAATTGAGTATTTTAAAATTAGGTTTACTTTTTAATATAGTTTTTGTTATAATATTTTCGATCTGAGATATTAATGACAGATTTTTTTATTACCTTTATTTCCTCAAATTGAGTTTCCTGATATCTTATATCCTTTAAATTTGTTCCATCTTGGTTTTCATTATAATAATTTATAATATTTACCTGTTCTTCCTTTTGAGTAGCCGGTTGGCGATCAGATAAAATAATTTCTTCTCCAATTGTTATCTCTATGGATATGCGATTACGTGACATTACATATAAATACGTTTGAAAAGTGTGTTGATAAAGAATTCATTTTTCATCCTCATTTTTCCTAAGCTTTAAAATCAAATGCATTTATTTATTAGATGAACATTTTGTGATAAAATATCGTTACTTTTATAAAAATATTTTGTAATCTGTTAATTAGTTTTGGTTTATTTAAAATAATTTTCTTTGCACATTCCGTGTTATGTTTAAAAAATATTTGAGAAGAGATGCAAAAATATTACTTAGTAAGGAATCTAATGTTCGTTACATTAGATGATATCATAATTTTGAATGAAAATTTTTTTTCACTGCACATTTTTTAAATTAGTTAATTCTCGTAATAAATTTTTATGTCTTTTCAACGTTTTGTTATGGATTTCACTAACTGGTAACACGCCCTTCAAAACATTATGAACTCAATGGCGCACAGCTTGCAATTATTAATAATCTATGAATAATTAATAATTAGTTCGGAACATTTAATTTAAATCCTATTTTTAGTAAATATACATAACAAAACTCGTGTGAGGGTAACACTAATGTCTTCAAACGACACAGGTTGATTGTATTTTGTTTAAGATTCCCTCGTAAAATATTCATATGCATTACTAGTAGTACTTATAAGAATCTCGAATAAATTTAGATTTTCTGGAAAACCCTCTTACGTCAGATGTAGTATTTGCCTCTTATCTCTTGGGGTTTTTAAAGCATACTAGGTATATGAATAGCTTTTAAAGAAACGTCTTCGCCCTCAGCCCTGATGAAAAAGACTTTGATAATTATAGAATATACTTAAGTTTCAATGATGACTAACTTTTGCGAACATATTAACTATTCTTTCATCAATTTCTTGCATTAAGTCAATCTATTATAATTATGAGTTACGATAAAGATTCATCAAATATAGTTAAATCTGGTAATCCACATTATTTAATTTCTATAAAGTTTGCATTTCATCATAGCACTAAGTAATTTTCTTGAAGACATTACAGACTTTATTGATTTTTTTATGAACTTGGTCACAAAATTACATTTATCACAACTATTATAAAAGGTGTCTCAGCCCGGAATTCAAATTTTAAATAATAATGAAAAAAACAAATATCGTATTTATAATATTTTAATTACAGTAAACTAAAGTATATTTGTGCGAATTTTATGTACGAAATATAACACCATCAAGATATCACCCGTCACGGCGGACGAACTCCTCAAAGCGTGAGCGCGAATTTGCTACGAGACGCCGCAGAACGTCGACTGAGACAGCTCACTTCTTCCGTTATTTTAGCCTTCAGCTGCTCCAAATTCATAAGAGAGATATCAAAAACTTTTGCTTTAAGATAATCCCATAGAATCTGGTTGGCCAAATTATGTCTCCAAATCGGCTTATAACTTTTCCCGGAAATAGCGCTCTAATGGTGTCCATGGAGACTCTAGCTGTGTGGGCAGTGGCCCCATCTTGCTGAAATAGTACATCTATTTCTTCAAACATCCACCTCTCGTAGCTCCGGTATAAAAAAATATTTATCATTTCGCTATACCGGTCGCTCGTCACTGTAACTGTTGCACCGCAGCCATTCTCGAACAAAAATGATCCGATGTTTTTTTTAGACGATATTGCGCACCACACCACACTTTAAGGGTACGTAATGCAGTAAAGATAATTTTGATGAATTATGTAACCTTTAAAATTAAAGTGTAATTCATGCCTTAAATAAACATTGTCCCTCCAATTTTCCTCCGAAAAAATGTTTAACATTTTCTGACAGTAAATATTCCGCTCGTTGTAGTGTTCGGGTTTGATTTTTTGAACGATCTGTGTTTTATAAGGATGTAATTTTAAGTCTAAATATATATATAATTCTTTGAAAACTTGAACGATGGATATTCAAAGCAGGCAGCGTGTTTTCTAATTGATGCTTTTCGTGGACGCTCTTCGACCGCAGCGGCGACGCGGGTAATGTTTCCAAATGATCGCACAGGTCTATTTCGAGGTCCACTTGAATGATTTAGTGTACGACCTAACTCTCTGAATTACGCTTTCCACAATTTGATTAATTGAACCTATCATTGAAAAGCCTGATTTCAAAATGGATACAAAACTTACATCGTGCCTCACTAAAAGAAAAACCGTCGCCGAAATACGCTTCCACAGCGGAAGCGCACTGTGCGCCAGACTACTGTGACATGGCGACTGAAAAATCCGCGGAGACACCCGTTACAAGTAAACGGATGTTTCAAATTAAATGTATTATTTTAAATTTATTTAAATATTTATAAAACACTTACAACAAAAATATATCAAATAAATAATACAAGCATTTGAAAATTTGTATAAAGGATCATGTTCGATAGCCAATAAGTTAATGATATTTTATAACGATACGTCAAGTGAGAACAGGACGATGAGCTAATATTTAAGAAGATCGTGTAAAAACAATATAATTTTGTTTCAGAAAATACAAATTTTCGGAAAATTTCTTTAAGCAATATGTTAATTACCTCCGGGTTATTACAATTTAAGTAAAAATGTAGTGTGTAATATTTAATTATACGGTACTTCGATAAATAGTAGTTAAGGTGATGTTCTGTTGGTAGCGTAATAAAGATTATATATAAATAATATTTAGTGGACAATATTCATCACTTGAATGTTTATTGCTCAAGATAAATTTAGTAAGTGATATACGAGATGTCCATGGAAATAACACGGAATTTATTATAAAATAATTGTGCATACAAGATGTGAATAATTATCACTTACTACATTGCTTTTTTAAATTATTTCATAGCTTTTTTAATAAACTCGTTGGACGACAAAAAATATAATGGCTTTGATCAGTCTTATGGTTTCGTAGATAACCACACCTCAAGACGCAAATAAATAGTAAAATATTAAAGTCTAAAAAAATTGTAAAAGGTAACGAAAAGTAATGAGATTGAAATGATCGGTCATCTTCACGGTAATATATTCAATGAAGAAAAATTCTTAATTAATGGTATAGATATTCAAATTAAAATAATACGACCTAAAGATACGTTCACCTTGATGACTCATGTAAATAAATTCATATCTAAAGCTCATACAACAGATTCTAAATTCGCGATAAGAAGATAACGTTTAAGTCCATGTTTTCAACAACTACTGCCAAATATCCAAATATCCATATCGCTCGGGTAGAAGTTAAAATACTCACGGTACAAAGAAGTCACCGATAATATTTTTTTGGCAAAATCTAAAACGTTCTACTCATATTATAAATTTTATTGATAATGATGCGTTTAATGGTAATCTAAAACAAAATCCATTCGATTCCAATCATTATAAGATGTCTTAGTTTAGTCTATATGTTGACGGTCGTCAAGTTTTATTTTTGCTAGTGATGAAAATATCATCAATAATCATCCACAACATATCTAGCTCTCATACCTGCATGTTTCCACTACTTCTTTGCTGCACTTACTTATTAATGTTATTGTAGTCATCACTGTCGTCAGTGCGTGACTTTTACGTCGTTGATCCGTCATCGCACTCTAGTAATCCAGTAGTTTGCGCATAGTGGAATGCATTCACTAGAGGCAGGAAAACTGCTAAAGGAAACTACTGGGAAAACTACTTTAAGGGTTGGGAAACTGCAGAATAAAACATTACATTGAGATATAATACTTACAAAATAACACAAATATAATAAATAAAATTATAATGGTAATAAAATAACTTACCGATGTTGTCACTTCTCAGGTACTCGAGTATTTTAAATACGTAGTTGTGACCTGACATCATGAGATCTAAATACTAACTTTACATTCGATATAGTGAGTATTTAATAGTACTCGCAATGCTTAATCAAATCACAACAATTATTTAGTTATTTTGTCATATTCAATTAAGTTTACAAATTTAACATTTTTAGCAATGCTAAATTATACCACGGAGTATAAAATAAATTTGTGATTTAAAATTTATTTTTAAATCGATGATCACATGATGTAATAATCGGACTAGGTTGCAATTACTTTACATTAATCTGTAATACACTGTAATATTTATCATAACCATTAATTTGAACTGCATAGAAAAATTGATGCACTTTTGAACTTGCGAACACTGTAGCCAGCGTTGATATCACACACCCAGCGAATAATGCAAGGAAATAATGAATCATTTTCTGTTCACGTTATTGTAGCTATTAACATTTAAATATATGTAAATGGCATGCATAAATAGGAAAAGAAAATTTTCACTTGCGGGTCGGATTGGTTGAGTTTGCTTTGGGTTAGGTCGGATTGGAATGGGTAGGCTTGATTTGCTTTGGATTGGATTGGGTTTGGTTGCGTCGAATTTTTTTGGTTAATTTGCGTTGTAAGACGTGATCACGTGAAAAATTAAGGGTACTGAAAATATGATGTGAAATGGGTAATATAAATACGCACATGACGTATATCTGCCTGAACTTGGCTGGCACACGTCAAGATTACATATTATTAAGATTTCTGATTGAATTCAGCACTGGCATTTTACAATAGACAAATATCAAAGTTACGACAGTTTATCTGAATATGATATTTTATCGAAGAAAGTACGAACTTGATTTTTCTGTTTTGTTCCTAATATAAAAAAATGTCTATATGTTGAGTTGAAATAAATAAAATGTAAATACAACATTTTAATCTGAGAGATAGAATGAAATATATTGATAATTATAATATTAAAAAGTTAGGATAAAGTCATAAGGATACTTTAGATACGAGAAAAGAATGAGCATATAAATGTCGATTGGATTTAGAGGCAAGGATTATATGATAATTGCAAATATCCGCAAAAAGATTAAAAAAAAACTAAAGAGAAAGAAAAAAAATAATGAAGAATACAGTACAGACTGCTATTCATTTAAACAGAAATAAAATTACTCCTCTAAAACTTTCAAAGCACCGTCCGCAAGTAATACATCCAAGTAAAAAGTAATGTATATAACATCTAACAAAAGCTACAAGTAATTCTGTTTATTATCGTAATAGTCACTAACAGAATTGAATTATAATGAGAACCGCGATTTACGAAAAATGAAACCGTCATGTTAATGAATGTGATTTATTTAAAAACAATACCCATTTTTTGTCGCTTTAACAATTTTTTTTTCAAATAATTAAATAAAACATATATATTATCATTTCCTGAGCACGCCAGCAAATTATAGTTGCAGATGTAGTGAAGGTTCCTGCAGTCTCCCTAGGATGCTGTAGATATGAAAATCTAGTTTACGAAGATGAAACGATTAATCGGGATGCAGAAATGGTACACGAATGAGGAAGCACTTATTTTGTTTATTGATGTAAAATACTACTCTAATGGTTATTAAATATTACATATACCGCTTAATTTAATTTCTGTATATTGCCTGATGAAAGCAAAGAGACACTGTTTTTTCTAGTGCTGACAGCATTAGAGTCAATTCATTTGTTATTTTTTTAGATATTAAAGACATTGTTAATCACATTGCTCTTCACGTTTATTGAAGGCATAAAAACCTGGAATCGTCAATTATGTATCGGAAAATAGTTCAATTTGTTGTGCAAATGAGATGGAGGTGGCAGTTCTGGATATAGAATATACAAAAAAAAATTAAGCACTGTGGGAATAACAGACGAATTTTCATTAGTTTTATCGTTTATCTCAGCAATACTACGGATGGTAACATTTAAAAATTAATAATATTGATTTAATTATATATATATTGATATAGTTAATAATTGTTAAACCGAATTATGGTCAAGCATGAATTTATGTCATCTAAATAAACCAAGCACGCGCACAGCAGGATGATTAACCCTTGTAATAGTGTATCTCGAGAACAGGATAACATACGAAATAAAAAGGTATTGATCAAATCGCGTTATTTGTTACGCATAGAATTCGGCCCGTTACATCAATTTAACAACACCGGTCCGTGCCAATGTACAATAAGTAGCATTAAGAAATAAACAATAACTAAAAAAAAATTTTCCTTTCTGATTAATTTACAATGATATTGAAAAAAGTTGCGAACATGCTAAGCTTAGTTATTGGAAAGCAGCCTCATTTTATAGGTCTTTTCTAATTAATTTTAACATTTTTTTATTTTTATATGTATTGAAACACTAAGCTTCAAAGCGAGGTACAATAGGTTCCTCATCCCTTTTATTTTATAACCATGAGTTTAAAAATCTGAAAATTCTAAATATTTGAATAAATTATTATCAAATAAAATTATTTCCTTAAATTTTATAGATTACGGAACTCTACTTTCTACGTGTTCCGATTCGCCCTTAGTATTTTTTTTCTACATATTTTTGTGTAAAAGCTGGCCAAATGTGAGTACTATATGAAATTGTTTAACATCATATTTATACATTCTAAATTTTTGATCGACTCATTAATGGGATCTCTAAAGGGGAACATAATTCATAATTATAACTGCTAAATATACTGCAGCAATTGATCATCTCGACTACTGGAATAAGGTAGTCTTTTCGTGTTGACAATTCTCAAAATATATATTTTCAAATCAGTCATACATATTCATTTTCAGACTCACTTAGCTACATCTTATCGCCTTAAAACAAGACGAAAATACAAAGGAAGTGAAGCGTTGCCACCGCATGTGTATATATACGATAGAAGTGAACGTTTACTAGACGAGCCACATCCCTTATGTCGGAAGCCAAGTCACCAATGCCTGGATGAAAATAGGCTCCAAATCTGCACTGGCCTTCTCAGGCCAAAAATTTTGATTCATTGCATTTTGAAAGGAAATGGAAAGCCATACTGTAATAATATAAAAGAGGAGTGTTCTGCTGAGCGCAGTCCAACTACTGCCGATGAATTCATTTGTCCAGGAGCAGGCTTTTATCCAGGCAGGTAATTTTTCTAAACTGACTATAGAATTTTTAGAAAGTGTTGCCTTTTTTGTTCACGGGATTTCAAATAAGCAAAGCATTCTTATAAATAAAAGGCCATGCCGTTTATTTCATTTGTCTTTTTCAAATTTCTAGTAATATTATTAGACTCGAAACTGATATTATCTGTACTTAAATTACATTTTTGTGATTAATTCTTCAAAAGGAAAAACAGATTGTTGCACGATCACTGAGGTGTCATTTTATTTATCAATCTCTAATGTCCGTTTTGTCAAAAACCGTTTGATGTAGATACCTCAAATTTGGTAAATAAGAAGTGATGAAGTGGATTAACTCACATATATTTTAATAGTTGGACACTGAAAAATAATAAAATGGAAATTTTGGGGAACCCAAATAAAGTACTCGGATATTTTTTTATTACATGTATCGTGTATTAATTAACAGAGGATTTTTTAGGATTCTAAAACATTTTTTTAGCATTTTAAGTAAGTGAATTTTGAAGATATTGCGGATAGCGTTCACATATATACGCCATGCCCCCTCTACCCCCGAAGCAGACGGAGGGAAGACAGGACGGAGGAAAGTTATATTGTTTATTGTAAATACATTTATAGTTGTGTATAATGTATTTAAAACCAGCATTTCTCCGTGACAAATGGACTACACAGGAATGTATAAAATTGGACAAATAAGTGAATGTACACAAATTCACGAAAAACTTGATATTAAATAAAGTAGAAAAAAGAAACGAAAAGAGTATAAGACAAGAACCACATTAGGGAAAATTTGAAACGAGTTATGAAAACGAAAGAAGGAAACTCTATCGAATGACTGATTTAAGTTATATGATATTTTGCTATTGAAATTTTCCCTATTAGTGTGAAGGTTTAGATATTTATTTCACATATTACTTAAATATACGTTAATTTAATTAATAGAATAATTAAATATAAAACTATCTAACCGAATATTTTTTGTGGAAAATTTGGTTACAGCGTTTAATTTTATTTTTAGTCCATGACACATTTTCTTTAATTGTAACAGAAAATGATATTTAATATATTTATACCAGAATATGTTCACTGTAATCAGTATGTGACATAACAAACATATTTTATAAAAATATATATAATTTTATTACTATATTTCAGATCCATATAACTGTCAGATATATTACGAATGTAATAAAACCGATAATCCTGGTGTTCAACGCACATGTACGGATTTAGAAGTATTCAATTTTAACGATGGAATTTGTAGATTAGTACGTAATTTGAAGAAGTCATGTAGAGTGATGGACTGCAGAAGAAAATGGAGAAAATTGGTCAAGTATCAAAATGCAAAATCTTTGTACGGATATTGTGATCCGAACTCTGTGAAATTGAGATTGTTTGAATGTTTCAAAGAATGGCGTCCAAATTCAAAATGTATTTTTAATTCTACTACTAATGACTTTAACCTAAGACCTGAAGTACTAATGAAATTCAATCCTTATTTTATGACTAATCTTACACATAAAGAAAGCAAAAAATTAAATAAATGCAACAAGACGCTTACGAACAATTTTCACGACTATCAATTTTCATTTGAAAGTCAGATAGAAGGATATAGTAATGAAGTATTGAATAATAAAGAAGATAGTTTTAATGTAAACACTGCAACAGATGTTAAATTACGGAGTGAAAAAAGTATTCTAAAAAATAGTATTCTAATAGGGGTAAGAAATGTAAATATAAGCGACGAATTAAATTACAAATTCGAGTTAGACAAGAAAGTAAATAAAATGGAAAACATAAGTCTTCTTTCTTATAATATTCCAATAAACCACCAAAAAACTGATTTTATGAAAAATATTCATGAATATAGTGAACCAGTTCTAAAAGACAATGTTTTAATTACAGATAATTTAACCAATACTTTGAGTTACACACTGGGTAGTATAACTGGTGATAATGATAGTTATGTTAATTTTTCCTGGTTTGAGAATGATACTAATCAAATATTAAAATCAATAAACGAAGAGAAAAATTTGGCTAAGATTAACTTAAACACAAACAGAACCTCTGCGACTCAAAAAGATACAAATAATATGAAGCTCAGTAGTTTGAAATCTTCCAATGAAAATATTAATTTACAATCAGATGAAAATGTTTTGGATAAAGATGAAATTACCAAACAAAATGATAGTTCAGTAAATGATAATGTGGAACAAAACTGCGCAGGTAATAAAAGGAACGATTATGATATTGACATAACACGAAAACATTATTTACCAAATCTTTCAATATTTCACACACGTGAAAAGGCTTCTCATAATGCGAAAGTATCGAATATCATAAAAAATTCTGAAATCCATGAACAGTTTGTTGACATTGAAAAAAAAATTGAAACTAGTACGAAAATGTTAGACTTCAAAGAACATAAGCCAGGTAGTGCCAATCTACTTCTATCGAAGACGGTAAAACTTCACAATTCTGACTCTAACGAAAGTTGGGTTAATGCAAATAAAAAAGAAACATCAATTAATATTACTGATAACCTTTTTAAACATATATCAAGCCGTGATAATAACCAATTTTCTCACACAATCAACATAACGCTCACTTTGAATCTAAATGATAGTGAAGAAGAAACTTCGACTAAGGGTGACGGCCTTGACTATAATATTACAGCTTCTAGAAAGGTTGCAAAACAATCAACAATGAAAGAAAAAATATATAGTGACGTTATTACCGCACCATACTCATTGATTAAGTCGGTTGAAACTGAGGAAAATACTACAAATTCAATAGATGCATTACCTATAAATCAAATCACAAGCGAAAATAGAGTCTTGTTTTCATCCGATGCCCAAGAACGCTTAATGATCATGGAGAAAATCCCTCAATACACCACTCCAGAATCTGGCATAAATGAGGATCAGTTATCAAAGAGTGAAACTAATATTCATATTTTAGGGTATAAAACCACTACTGTGCAAGAGTTGGGTACAAATGTCAAAATTGTTGATGAGACTATTTCAGCAGCATCACCAAAAATTACGTCGGATAGTCTAACAAATATTAATATGGAATTAACATTTACGACCAAACAATTACATACCTTAGAGGATAGCGGTGATGTGAAGGTATTATTGAGTGATAACAAATTGTCTGACAAAAATATTTCAACTTTCAAACAACAATTGTCTGATATCAAAATGAGTTAAAATTTAACTTCAGTATCTCTCGATAATAAAGAATTCTCTTCGATAAAGACTAATACGCAGATGGAAGATGACGTTATTGCATCTAGTAATATACAGGATCATGCCGCAATTATCGTTAAAAATAGTGAGTACCATATTCCTACACTTATTAGCGGTGTATTATCTACTAGTAGCAAATATCAAAATATTGAACTACTATCTACCTATATTATAGAGAAGAACTCTGTAAGTATAAAAACGAATGATTACCAAAATTTAGGAAACACAAATGTTAACCCAAAGGCGTCAATCATGGTTGATAGCCAAGATATCGTGCCTAATGTCGAAATGAGTTATTATCAAAATTTAAAAATTACGGATTTAAAAAGGAAATACTACGTCACTTCAATACCTATTCATATTACAAAACCAGTATCAAAGACAGAGAAAGCCATAGATTATAATATAAAAGGACTTTCAAATTCTGAGGAACATTTGTCAACAATCGTCAAAATCGAACAATACGTCACTATGGATCCTATATACAATGATGAACAATCAGGCGCCACAGTGAAAATGAATGAATATCAGACTCCAGGCTTAAGGATAATGAAGAACAATCATCAATGTATGTTAATAACAAAGTCACAAATACTAAGGACCAGTCGTTAAACGTTGTAAAAATAAATAACTATAAAAATGTAGACCTTACTAATGAAGAAAAGCGTGATAATTCTCCATATTTTGAAGTTCCTGATAATTTAGTTTCAGTACTCGGTAGTACTAAGAAAGAATCAACAAATAATGTAAACACAGAGGAAAATAGTTCGAAGGAACCAATTTTCATTAATACTAAAATAAACGATAATTCTTCTTCTATAGAAAGCAATGAAAATTTAAAAAGACAAGCTGAAGTAAATTTATTTATGACGCAGACATCGGAAACTGAAATCGAAAAAGAAAATAAACCAAATGAAGAAAGTAACGCTGCTAAATATGAATACACTGATCAAAAGAGAGAAAATATTTTGAATGTTTCTCTCAATTATAATTTGAAGGGAAATGAAATATACGTAACACCATCTCTGAAGGGAAATGAAATATACGTAACACCATCTCTGAAGGGAAATGAAATATACGTAACACCATCTCTGAGGGAAAATGAAATATACGTAACACCATCTCTGAAGGGAAATGAAATATACGTAACACCATCTCTGAAGGGAAATGAAATATACGTAACACCATCTCTGAGGGAAAATGAAATATACGTAACACCATCTCTGAAGGGAAATGAAATATACGTAACACCATCTCTGACAGAAAACGAAAGAGAGGCGACGAATGGTGTTAATTTAAATATAGGAAATGTAGTTAATGGTTCGTCGGGTTCTTTTGGCTTTATTTACATCAGCGGGACCTTTCGTAATTTTGATCTTCATTTTGTAATCATTTAGTTTCATTTTATTATATGTAGTCCAATTTTGTAATCTGTTATTTGAAATGTTATCATTAGTAAGAAGATACGTCAATAATATAGAAAAAACTTTAATCTTCTTTTAACAAAATTGGCATGTGAACTTGGTAAACAATTATTTAATTGTATTTAATTTAGATTATTTCTATAATATAAATATTGGGTATACATACTATTTACGTATTCGAAAGCATTAAAGCTTTTTCAATCCAATATATATATATATATATATATATATATATATATATATATATATATATATATATATGTATGTATATAGGACAAATAAAAGACATAAATATAGCATCGAAATATTTACTTTACTATAATGACTTGGTACACTGTGAGATTTCTGTAAGTGAAGGTTACACTTAATAGTTACTTTATATAAATTAATAGAATCTATATATCTCCAATTAATTAAAAGATAATCTAGCTTATTGTTCCTTAAAATTTAACATACTTATTAGTAAATAACAATATTTATAACCGTCTAATTCCAATAGAATATATTTAAATTTTTTAAATTATGTGTCGATATATTTTCTTGTGATATGTCAAATATTTTTATTAAATTCACTATGATTGAAGTATATAATATTATTTTTGTCAGTCATAAAGTCATTCAATCTTGAATTAGCACAAATTAAAAAAAAACTTTCGGAAGTCAAGTGTACGACTGGCCTAATAAACTTAATATATCCATCAGTCAAATCCAATATTTATTCATATTCGGTGCTGCGCTTCCATAATTATGATGAGCGATTGATTCACCTAAATTCGGAAATGCATACCCTTCCGAATGATGCATTCCAACGTTACTTAATCCAGTTAGACTCATATTCAAACTCCCGTGAGCTTGATTCCAATTGGAATTTGCTTGTTCTGAACTAATTTTGGAAAAATCTGTGGCAATTTTGGGATAATCTGAATTAGGTTTTGGGTACTCGTCCGATATAGTTTTGGTATAAGCATCTTCTCTATTTTCAACGAGGTCATTTGGTTGTACTTTCTCTGGTAAATCGTTATCTTTGGGAATATAATTGGATGGCGGTTTTCCATATATATCACTGGGTGGATTGGGACAACGAGGTAAATAGTCATTTCTTGTCGGCATGGTTGGGTCTACTATTTGGTGTGCGTGTCCTGAGGTCGGCGAAACCAAGTGGCTGAAACTTCCTGCAGAAGTACTGGGAAAAGCCGCGTTTTGGAAGGCATGATTCAATTGCTGAGATTGTGCCATCAGTTGATTATAATTGGAATATTTTTGATGATGCCAGGCATCCTGCGCCTGAACTGCGTGTTGGGAAAGGGCACTGAGATCAGCCGGCGGGTAAGGGCATGGAATTTGAGACATTGGTAGACCCGAGTACGACGCCAAAGACGAAGCTGCGTTTGAGCCAGTGTGTTTTCGGAGTCTTGCTCTTCGGTTTGAGAACCAAACCTGGAATTAAAGTCAATATTTATTTAAGTTTTTCTCCCGGTATAGTTTTTCTCTCAGCTTTGATTTATGATAGTCATATAATTCTTGTTAATTTGTATTTATTTCATGATAGGAGGCCATAATTTTTGTATACTTTTCTTTCAAATTTGATTATAATATTATTAAATTATAAAATAAAATTACAATGATTTAATTCTTTTGGGATTATTTATAGTTTTCTTTTGTAATAAAATGATTATTTAAGAATGAATATTCAACAATATGTATTTTTACTAAAATATATTATGTGCTTTAACCTTCACTCCTACTTAAAGTGCTATTACAAATTATCTATAGTAATTAAACTACAAGATGAATACTAAATCGAATTCTCTTCGGAAAAAATATTAAGTAACAGCAAGTATTAAAACTAGACCTGCCAAAATTTTTCGAAGCGTAATCCGGATGCTTATGACTAAACAAGTAATAATACATAGCTAAGAAATTAAACATCTTTTTTTTCATAGTAGGAATAAGTTTCAGTAACTTAAAATCACATTTTTTACACTAATTATTACCTAGAGACCTTTACTATCTTCGTCGTAGCTATTTTGATTGTTTCTTTTATTTTGATAGAATTTATATTTTTCAGAACTTGCAAAGTTTATGAGAATTGTTCGTTTTCTTTTGTATTTGTATAACTGCGGGAAAGGCCTAAAGTTTTAAATGAATCTTATAATGAGGAGCCATTGTTAGCATTAAAACCATATACATACGTCACGGGTTTCGTGGTAGTACCTACTCGACTCTCATTATTATTTTATCACGTAATTCGTTAAGGAAATTTTTAATAACCTTTTTTTATAACGTTAAAAGTTGACATTTTTTAACAACTTCTAAAACCAAATTAATTAAGTAGCTTAAATTTAGTGTGAAATGTGCTTACAAACATTTCAAAGAGACAAATAAGCTTGTAAAGTGTATTTAGAATTTAGGTTCTAAATAAAAACGTATTTAGAAATTAAATGGAAATTATTTCTTTATAAAATAATTCAAAACGCCAACATGTTGCGTAACATTTCATTTTAATTTTTCTTCATGGAATAAATTCTGTTGGCCTAAGTATCTGTTGGCCTTGGAGATAAATAAGTTTAAAATGATCTATCAACATAGTCAACTAATTCATTCGAAATGTTATATTTCAAAAACTTATTTAGAATAATGTCTAAATTATATCTAATGACGTAAAAGCTATTTGACTCTAACACTCACGAAAGGAATGATGTACTTTCATTTTGGGAAAGAAAAACAAAATTTTCGAAAAATAAGTAAAAACTGATTTCTATTCAAGCCAATATATTTTTTAATTATAAATATATACGTACGTATATGTTAATCTCAGTGTAGTTACCTGAATGCGAGCCTCTGTCAGACCTGTCTGCTGGGCTAATTCTTCGCGCGTATAAACATCCGGATATTGGGTCCGATGGAAAGCCCGCTCCAATGCGTCGAGCTGGTCTCCGGTGAATGTGGTCCTCGACCGTCGCTGTTTGCGTTTCAGCGTCAGACCGGGCTCGGATTCTGTATCAGATGAGTCGGATCCACGCCCTGTAGTTGTTCGATCATAAATTCTTTTACCCAAGAGGTAAAACTATAGCTAGTAGAAAAATTTTAGCTTGTAGTTTTGTTGCTCCGGTTTGAAAGATAAATAACCGTGAGCAGAAAAAGCTATCATTTATAAACAATATACTGTCAATTGTAGGTGGAAATAAAATGTAATTTTTTTTTAATTTATCGTTTAATTAATTATGCAATGTATATCTCATTAATCTAGTGGGTATAAACGAGTCAGTGTGAAATATAAAAAAAAACAAGTTACAAAAATAGAAGAAATGTTAATGTATTATTAGTCTTTATCGCACTTATAACCCAAAATGTACATTTCTTTTATAATTTAAAGTCTATTTGGAATTAAAGAGTAAAGGTAATATTACGTCTTATATCGCACATTTCAGGGCATTTTTATGTCAACAGCAGTATAAATAGCATAAAATAGGCGCTTCTTTCAACGGTACCTTTACATCAATTTTTATAAAAGGACCATCAGAACAAGTTTAATCCGAATACTATGAAGTAACAAATAAAACTTCTTCCTTATTCTCAAACTTACTGTATCTTTTTATGAGTATTCCCTGACGGTTTATGCTACCAAGTTATGGAACAAACTCAATTCCTCCTCCAGATTTCCGTCGTCTGTTCCAAGCGTTCAAAAGTCGTCTGAAAAAGTCATACTTCTCCTGAATATATTTTCCACGTTCCATTTCCTCTCCCTTAATCCTCTTTTCTTTTCCTACCCTTAAATTCTGATCCTAAACACATCCCCATATATCTAATTAGATTATTTTCGTGTTTATCACGTTTTCTATCGACCTATCGTATTAGTTAATAAACGCACTGTGATTCTGGTTAACTGTAAAATATTGCTCTTTTTGCAATTAGTTCGCTAGATGATTGTTCGTCAAAGTAATTAATAAATTAATTTATTCATTCATTTTGAATATTACACAAATATAAGTAAGTTTATATGACGGCTTTATTCGCAATTTTCAATGGACCATAAATATTTATTTGACTTTAGAACTACAATGTGATTTTAAGAAAGACTCTACACTTGTTAAATTTTTCGCATTCAACAATTTTAGAAACTAGACTTATAAAAGAAAATATTTAAAACTATTAATTCTAATTCCGAAACTTCATCGCGAGCGAAATGAACTTCACACCCAATTTCATAACTCCGATCCGCTCACATATATAAAAAAGTAAAAGATTAAATAAAACGAAATAAATTAGACGCGAAGATATTAATAGAATCTCTCTTCGTTTTTGTGTGGTCGACGATTAGCGGTTCCGTTTTGGAACTCGACCCGCGTCAAATTTGACAAATATTTTCGTAGATTAAGGGCAAGGGCCCATTCGCCGCCGCCGCTCCGTCTCCTCGGCTCGGCTCGGCTCGGCGGACCCGTGAGGGCACGACCCGGCCGGAGATAATTACCGACTTCGAAACATCTGTATGCCATGAATGGTAGCTTAAAACGTAGTGTCGAGAACATTAAGATTCTGCTAATATTTCCGTTTTTGTCGTTGCACTGGAATTTTGTTACGTGATTAGAGTAGTTACGCGTAATTTGTAGTCAGGCTTTTGAGTACTTACTGAAAGTGAATTGGATTACAATTACTCATTTGATTTTATATGAGTTTTATTTTGAATTAAACTATCATACATATTAGTTGTGTATTTCTTAAATTCAATAGCTTTCATTCTAAACTATTTCGTATATGTTTATTTGTCATGTTGCTTAATTATATTGAAATGTTCAGATTTTCATATTTATTTTGATGATTACGGAAGCTTGAAATTTTAAAAAGAAAAAGTGTTTAGGTTTGATGTTAGCTTCCTTTTGTATATTAAGCTGAAATTTGTCTTATATTTTAAGAAGTAATCAGGTTAACTATTTGGGTAAGAATAGTTTGCATAAGTTATTAAACATAATGTTAGTTGAAAGTTCTAATTAATAGTTCTAGCCTAGAATTTTATCTTCGTCTAGACTTATATTTATGTTTAAAAAATTTATCTGTTTCGCTGCATATCCTTGCTGCGCCTTTTCGAAACCTTAATATATTTGATGTCAATAATTATAAAATGAAAAGCTTTTACGTTTAACGTAAAATAAAGATGTATTTTATTTCGATTTAAATGAAATCATTTTCAATCAAATAAAATTTCTCGCATCCTAAACATGAAAGAGAAGGCGTTTCTATTTCTAGATTTCATTTTATATGACTTTCTCCTATGGTAATTAAGAGTTTAAATTAAGGCTTTCTTATAATCAACATTTGGCGATAGTTCCAGGTGCTAGATTGTATTGTACAATGTATTGTAAAATATAGGTACGTAGGAGAGTCTTATGGTTCTAGGCAAAAGCTTCTTCACAATCAAAGTAAAACATTTTATAATTGTCGTTACCTCCCCCTACCACAAAACTACAAATTTCGGGATGTTTTTAATGAAAGTTGAGGCGGGCCAGAGCGGCGGCCATGCACGGTGGCGCATAGCGCGCATACCTCAAGCTCGCGCCTCGCGCGCTCCTTCTTAATTAATTTGTGATGGTGATGTGATTTGAGCGATGCTGTTGTTTTTTATTGAGTCCACGGCCCCTCGATTTGTCATGCTTTTTGTTTCCGTTTTATATTTTCATCATTCATCTGAACGGCGAGTGTAAGTAAATCTGGGAATAGCACGTTTTTTAGAATTTAATTAATTAATTAATTTCTAAGTTTTAGCGGTTATAAGTGCTCGGGTAAAGCACGCAGGATTTAGAATGAGATTTAACAATGGTTTTTGGATTTGTGATTGAAGTTTTATTTAGTGAATTGAAAGAAACTATTCTAATGTCACGATATAAAGATATTTCATTATGCACTACATTTCAGTACATGCGTGAGTATATTGGCATTCTCTTTTCTTATCTCAGTATTTAGGTAAAAGTAACTACATACTTTGCATTACTGAATACTTAGAATTTAAATATTACATTAGAAATCCAAATATTACGAATATTTGAATTTCTAATCTTGGCATATAATATTACCTATATCGGAAATATTTTATTGCAAATAGAAGACGATAAGAATCTTACAGAAAGTCGCAATACCATCTAAGAACAATAAAATTTAATAAACCTTTCTTTTTTTGAAAGATATAACAAGTACTAACAACATTAGTTTAATAGGAAGGTAGGCTATTGATAGTAAAAACTTTGATTTAGAGGTCTTTGTTACCACAGAAACATTTCATATAAAATTAAATATGGAACTAAAAAAACTTCTGTGCCGTGTTCGTTTATACGTTTTGGGCTGAAAGTCAACAACAAATTCATTTACTGCTCATATATAGCGAACATTAAAAGTGTTCTTTCCAAAACATACAAATATGGCGAACATTAAAAGTTTTCTTTCCAAAACATACATATATGGCGAACATTAAAAGTTTTCTTTCCAAAACATACAAATATGGCGAACATTAAAAGTTTTCTTTCCAAAACATACATATATGGCGAACATTAAAAGTTTTCTTTCCAAAACATACATATTCTTTCATGCAAAGGTACATTTCAACCAAGTAGAAATCTCAAAAATTACGAGGCTACCCGCGACAAGTTGACACTTTGAAATGAATCGCGAAAAATCCCCACGAGCAGCAATCGAGCCCCGCGCCGGCACGACTCATAACTCGTAATCAGGGAGTTGTCAAGCGGCGCGCGCGACGATCAAAGGCGCCGCCAAAGACGCGCCGCACAGGGGGTCGCTTTGCTTGCGCCGCCTGACTTAGGCGGGGTCTGATTTGATACTTTTGGGTGTTTGTTGTAAATATTGTGCGGTTTTTTTGTATGCGGTTTCGTATATAGGTTGAAGTTTTTGCTGGTCCAAATCGCTGTTCCGAATTGTTATAGAAATTTTTATTTACAAAATAATTTTTCACGATTGGAAATCTGCAAACTTAAAATAATTGGACTACAGGGTACTCAAAATCAAATGATAATTACGAACAATTAAATGCAATTAAATGAAACTACGTGAGCAAAGATCTTTGCTAATATCCCACCTGAAGATGTTGTAATACAAGGAAACCTAGGTCGTGGTAAAGAAATTAAAGGTAGTAGAAATAATACTACATCACGTAGTTTCATTTAATTGTGAATAATGAATTTTTACAAAATTAACGCCAAATATATTCAATAGATAATTACGAAGTTAACCTAAATATTATACTAGGTTATCTGCTGTCTATGAACTATATAACCAAAATAACAAAAATCTCATTGGTACAAGATGATTACGTTTAGCATTCGTCTTCAACACCATATCTAAAAAGAATCGAACTTCTTCCTGTCCACTGCGCTTTAAACGTAAAACTCCAGTAAAAATTACGAATATGTGCCAAGTATTTAGAATAATAATAATGAGACAAAATAAAAATGTAATAATGAAACATCTTGAAAATAGAGATTTGGATTTTTATATATTATTTAAAAGTTGTTAGCATGGTAAAATAATTTTAAGTAATTAACTTTGAATGGAATGTCGTAATAATTAAAAATCAACTAATGGGTGTGATTTGCAAAACAATAAGGATTTACGTTGAAAAAATTGGTTCGAAACGTATTAATCAACTTTAATCGTAATAAAAGATATATTTATTGTAATCGTAATAAAAGATATATTTAAAATTGGACAAGCTTTGAATAAAGATAATATTTTCAATTTGGGAGAAGGTAACATGTTTAATTCAGCTCTTCTCAAAGTTACGAATATTTGCAAAGAAGAATTCATTATTGCTTATAAATAGAATAATCCTGCGTAAATATCCTGTATCCTGTAATCCTGTATAAGTAATATGATATTGAGTAATTTCATGTAATAAATGCAGCGCAGAGAGGGGTGGAGAGGAATCACTCAAGAATATGTTTTTTTAACATTAGTGACAAAATCTTGGCATAAAATTTGATAAGTTTACCATTTCAATTACCTTAGATAAATGAAAGCGTGAAAAATTCTATTAAAACTTCTTCCTCTACAATTTTGAGGAAAAATATTTTTACGTTCTTACTATTATGCAATATGTATGTTAATAAGCTTATAACTATACTCAATTTTAAGTTTCTACATAAAAACTATTTTTACGAAAGAAATATGTAATGGGTAGATAAACGGATTAACATAAGTGACATTTTAAGGGATTTTTCTTTCAAGGCAAGGTCGAATACAAAAGGTAATTTCCTTAAAGTCAAAAAAAATACTTCTATCTTTTTCGTTTTTACAGATGTCCTTTAATCGTACCACAAAAAAAACCAAGCAATATCGAATCCCAATTTTTGTCACGTCTTACTTGGAGTAAAGAACTAAATAATTATGTCTCGAATGGCTCTATAGATCTATGCAGGTTTATAGTCTATGCAATAGCATTTATGTTTTCTCATACTGTGTAATGTTTAGTTGTGAATGTATGTATCTTAAATATATATATATATATATATATATATATATATATATATATATATATATATATATATATAAATATATATATATATATATATATATATATATATATATATATGTATATATATATATACCAGCAATAAATATATGATAATATATTAGAATCAGGGCAAGATTATTTTAAAGTTAATTATATCTACCTATAGTCACACGGCTACCGTTGAAAGGCAACGTTATTTACAAACTTGCAGAACAAAGTTCAGTGCAACAATTAAAAATGATTGCTAGTTAAATATTGTCGTTTTTTATTTTGCATAATTGTATGAAACTTATTGTCGGTTCATGTAATTTTAGTCCCATGCGCAGGAAATTTTTCCAAGAAAAATCCGAACAACATTTTTATATTCATGGCAGTTGTGATTCATTAAAGATTCATTGACTTTGAGCTTATCAGATGTGGACGTTAAATCGGTGTATATTTTATCATTGTCACACTTTTTACACTATCACATTTGATCTTAGTTAATCTCAAAAATATGTGAATACGGAAAATGAAGTATTTATTCACACGCATTTAATGAATCATATTGATTTTAGTTACTGCGATTCGTATTTTATTACCTATTGCTAGTGGGATAAAGTTTGAGAAAATTTTGTGTACTCTTAGATAGAAACGTTTTTATAACGTTTCTATCTAAGAGTTCACAAAATTAAAAAATTAATTTCATTAGTAATGTTCCAGTAAATTACGCATAGCCTGTTCAAACCTGTATGCTTCTTGTTTAATTAGTAATAATAGTAGTATTTTCGTATCCTTGAATTTAATCTCGAAAAATAGCTTTAACGTTAAAAAGTAATTAACAAACAAAACAACAGAAAATAGACGCAGTTTTGACAAACGTAGTAATGACGTAGTTTTACATATTTTATAATGATGAACTGAAAATCTGTGAAAATTCTATTGAAATCTATTGAACAGTGATTGGATGAAAAATAAATAAATTAAGGAAATAATTGAGGTAATATATAAAGTACCAAATTGGGGAACTTTTAAACAAAATTTAAAAGAAAACTAAATTTATTAAAACAGTTGAATTTTCATGGGAATATCCCCCCTTTAGAAAATGAATGTATCTATTTTACATAAAGAGACTTTTAATATAATCCAATGTTGAATAACTAGTATTTTTATATCGTGTTTTTCAATTCACCGCTTTCCATTTGTTGAACAGTGCGTGACGTGAAAAAAGGTCAACCTGTATACGTCGTCGGTAAAATTAGGGGTTCTTTTTGCCTTTTTTGGGCCTTTAAAGGCGACGGAATTTAAGAAATGTAAATCATTTAACAGCCTCACGTTTGTTAGCGATAGCTTTTTTGAAATCTTTTCGTGGGTCGATTTTCGACCGGGTTTACTAGAGGTTTTGTCATTAATTTTTGACAGCGACTTCCGAAATTGTGTAGCTTGCGGTCTGTTCGAGGTAATATGTAATCCCCGTTGTGTTGCGGGATTAATGATTTATAGTTTTATTTAATTTGGAGTTTAGGTCAGAAATATAATTTGCCATACAACGGCATAAACCATTTTTTTAGATACATAAAGATGTGTGGTTTAAAGGTGTAAGAATAATAATTACAATGCCAAATAATGTGAGCACTTTTTTCTGTTTGAAACTTAATTAGATATAAAAAAATTATATTGTAAAAACGTGAAAAACTTGAGAAATACAATTTTATAATTATGATCACCTGGATTGCATGATTCACAAAACTCATTTAGTATTTTCATCTGTGTTTAACCATTGTTTTATCTATAACCTATATAAATATTATGCTAAGACCTCATTGACTGTCGATCTGAGCACAAAACTTTTAAATGCTACATTCAAATTTGAGGGTTGGATCAAAAGTTGACCCAATACTTAAATTTTATTATAATTCAATAATAAAATATGTTAAGTACGAATAGAACTATGAGTGTTTAAAAATACTTAGGTATATACATAATAATTTCTCGCATTTTTATTTTTGCTTTCTGAGAAACAGGCTGTGATCGATAGACTCAGTGAAGAATACGTGAGTGCTCATATAAGAGTTCCGTTTTACCTTTAATATCAATGTATACAATAAACATTATGTATACGTTTAACAAATATTTTACGAGTATCTGCATAGTAAAAATTGTAAGATCATAATTTGAATTCAAAATGACAATTCACAGATTGAAAAAATTGTATTCTTTATACCTTTGCTTTATTCATATTAACTTTATAAGTTTACGAAGAAAAACTGAGAAATTACTCACAAATGTTTGTAAGTCATAAAATGATAAGGAATGTCACTTTTTCCACATGCGGTAATTAAAGCATATTTAGACAATGTAACAAGGAAAACAGTGAAAGTGGGATTATTTATCAATGTTATAATAATATGGGTCTTTCAACGTAAATAAGAGTTAGAGTTTTTGTTGCTTATTATCTGTATTATTTTTGTCCAATTTCAGCAGAATTCATAATGATGCAGATAATCTTTTCAAAGTTGATTACGCTATCTGTCTGAATCAGTGTTTCAATAATTATTAAATGGCTTATTTCGGATAGTAACATAAGTTTAAACTGTTTATAGAAAAGAGTGAGTATAGTTCTGTTATTGGGCAATATCGATTTTTACAAAAATATAATGGTTCTATATGTTTATATTACCTATTTATCGTCTTAATATCAAAAGAACCAAAGAAAAAACGGTTGTTTATAATCCAACGCCATTTAAATTTATGCTACTGGGATTATTTTCGATTATGTAGATATCTATAAAGAATTGAGGGCATTTTCGAAATTTTATAAGTAGAGTTTTGTGATTTCTGAAAAATATTTTCATTCCTTTTTAGAACACAATTTTTTGGTTGCTTTTCACTTAGATATTACTATCAAACAATTATTACTTCCTAAATTAAGTCTATTAAAGGTTTAAAATACGTAGGTAGGACAAAATAAAGCAGAGTTGCCTGAAAGTAGTGCTGCCAACTTTTCTATATTCATAGACTGGACACATTAAGTGAGCGAATTCTATGTCTTAATCGTGATTAAATATGCTTTGTACAACAATTATAACGCCGCCAAAAACCTTCGTGTGCAAAAAATGTATAATGTTCTCGTTGTAATATTCACTCGGCAAAAAATATTTGAAATTTAAAACCTTTCCAAGTTTATTTTCTTTATCGAGCTTATAATTGAAAGTCACATAAGAATAAAGTTAAACGTATATTCAATGCAAAACTGAACTTTAAATTTTGGTAAGGTTTTTTACGCTTAGTAGGTATAACAAAGTTCCACATGCCTAAAAATATGTTTATGCTTCAATCGAGTGCATACTAAATATAAAAAAATATTTTGCAAATTACATTAGTAAATGAAAATTTATCATAATATTAAACCTTTGTGAAATAGCCGCGAACATACTTGTTTCCGATTTTCAGATCTTACCCTCTATATTGAAAGCAATCGATAGGTTTTTATGGACTGTTAGCCAGTCAATAAGTGTCAAAATCAATTATTTTTGCAAAGTTATATTTGGAAACCTAACAAGGCCAGATGCGTGAAATTTAGGATTCTCTGTAATATTATGTAACTTGTTACTTGTTACTTGTTGTATACCTGAAATAGTAGATCTGGATTTCAATTATTACTTAGATATAAAAGGAGATCAAAAGTGGTTCCAAATGGTTCGTATACATTGTGTACCGCATGGGCGGGCGGGATTTGCGAGAACTAGGGCCGCGCACTATCAATGAGCATTGCTTAATCACTATCTCATTTAATTCATATTTATCGAAATCAACTTGGTTGTTTCGTTACATGTATTAGTCATTTTTGAACTAACTAGGTATACAAATAAATGTACATTACAAATCACGAAATGTTATACATCATATTAAAGGTTCAGAATATAAACACAATTTTCTTTAAATAATCCATAGAATGTCATATTGTTTTAAAAATGTCATAGTATATAATTAAAACCGTTGCAAATCGGACCAGGCCTATCGCGCGTAAAACAGTCCAGCAGGGCTGTTGGTCAACCTGCTTTAAAGGTGCTATATATAATAAAATAATATTAACATGTTAAAAAATAAATAGAGATAGTTCAAGTATACCCTACAGTAAAGACGTTGCTTGTATATTATGACATGAAAAGAAGTTTCCCTTCTATTACACGTGAAAGCTACATAATTTTTTTAAAACCCTCAGTATGATTCATTTTACATTTTTTTTGTAATCCTGTATTTCCTTACTGTAATATATAAACAATTTTTCTGTGTTATAATCGGATAATTTTTGGATATTGCTGGGATATTAAAAATAACATGAACTGATATGTGGATAATGAGTCTTTGTTGAAACTTTGTAAAATTATCAATCGGGTGCGAGATTTTGTTATATTACAGTGCATCCTCAACATATCAAAATAATGTAACCGAAAAAAGGGTTCTTAATATAAGCAACATTTCTGTTGTAATTTTAGTACCAAATTTTTCATTGTTACTCTGTCAAATCTTTGTTAAATAGTTAAAATTTATTGATCCACATAGGACATTCTAAAAAGTATGAAACAGCTACATAATTATCGATTTAGAAGCCTAGTCGCAGCTGGACAGTAACAGAAAAATATTTTCATTATAATTAAATAACTTGTAATTCAGAAGTTGCACAACATTCGGGGCACACATTCTAATTATTTACTTGTAAATTAAAGTTTTGATCGTTTTTCAGTCTGTATCGCAAAAATCTGTATAACGATAGCTTGCTTTGGAGTAAGACTGTTGTCAACATTAGCAGATTGATGTTAGAAAAATATGTGTGCCAACATATTGGTCTAATATGAAACGCCTAAAGGTATAGGTGCCTATGGTATTTGAGAAGAAAATATATGATTTTATGTACAAAAAGAACTGAAGAAAGAATACGATTAATTAATTAATAACTCAGGAAGAGTTGAAATCCAGCTGCAATGGCTAAATTAATTTTGCATTTACAGATTTTGATTTAAATGCAAAATCACGTGGACATAATAATAGAACAATGAAATATACGATTGTCTGAGATGCACTTTGAATAATTCTATATGCAGCATATGCTAAACTGCCTTACTCACTTGAAAGCAAATTGAAGCACACACACACACACGCATACAACTTACACATATCTAAACTCAATATGAATAAAAAAACATTTGTTCCTCGAGACAAAGCTATCCCTATAAATGAAAGTGTAAAGCGGTAAACAGTTTACGAATCACTGATGTAAGCTAATAGATAGCCCAAATACTCGAGAGTCAAATAGAGAACGAATAATAATAATTGTTTCGTGTACATTCCTATCCAGGATCGTGTGGTTCAGGTACTCGTAACAAACATAAATGAATAGGGTGATTGCAATGACTACGTTTCTGTTAATTCAATATTTTTAAATGCATTACTAGATAGATGTACTTGTGGCGGAAGGTGGCCATTCTGTCGATATATTGGACGTTATTACATGAAACCATATTAATTTCGCAAGTACTAAGTAAATATACAATGACGTATTTACGACAAGAGTTTGTACTACAAAAGAAGATTCATTTCCTTGGAAATTATACTGAAATCAGGTCAAAATGCGTTATTCGAAAAAGGATGATTGTCTAGTTCATGAAATGGTTTTTGAGAAACTTCAAAAATTATGTATTTGTAAATAAGAATTTATTGAAACACATGCATTCCTATAGATAAACTAAATGGAAAAAGAGAATAAGGAAAACCGATATTATGGGGGTAGCCAACGAATAATTAAGGATCATTTAAACAAAAAAAAAGCAATCAAATATATACAGAATGAGAGAAGACACGTGTTTATTGCCGTTGCATATTCTGTATAGATAAGAGCTAGTGCAATGAGTATAAATTTAAATAAACATATTCATAGATTACGAAATTTTACTGTTAATAAGATGATCTGTTAACAGTAAAAATGCATTTGATTGTTTTACAGATGAGATTGTTGTTACTAATGAAGATTTTAATGTATTAAATTAACCAAATGGGTAAGGAGTTAAGATTTTTGGCTTAATTCTAAGTGTTTTTATTCAAAACGGATCTTTTTGAATTTACAGAAATTTTAAACTTGAAATCTGCTGATAAATTAAAATAATTTCAAATTAATTACCGAACTTCATTTAATATATTTTATGTCAATTGTTAATAAAAGAAAATTCAAATCATATTTGTCTTTATATTGCACGTATACTTATTTTAATATGAGTATGCCATTCGAAGTTTGAATTTCGAATGGGCCTTTAATATTTAAAAGTTTACTTTAGAAAAAGCTCTATATTTATAACTTTATAGTTTTAACTTTAGAAAAAGCTCTACATAATTGTATAATTAATAGGCATACACCTTAATACTATTTATAAACCTAACTTTGCTATTGTCATGAGACACTTGAGTATTTTTATTAAATAATGAGTAAGCTTTAGCACGATATGTAAACTTGAGATTTCTTAACTTACTAGATATTTGTAATTAATATTTTTATCGCAATAGGAAAAATTAGATTTTAGTACTAGTCAATTTACTTGTATTTTATGGAACATAGATGAATATATTTTTTTGTATATTTTATTACTACTCGGTCGCAACTAAATATTCAAATCATCACTTGTCTAATTTTCTAATCTTGTCTAATTTTTATTGATTCAAAAAATGTTGACTTGTACCAGCCGCAATAAAGCATAACTCACGTCATAAAGGAATTAAATAACTATATAATATATAATATACTAATATGAAATAATAATCATTCCAATATAAGTTCACGTTGAGCAAAGATTCTTAAAGAATACGATTCCCAAATCTGTCGTTATAGGTGTTGTCTTGAGTCAGATTTAAATTATGGTGCCGTTTGTTCTTAAAATATAAATTTTGTAAGTTGACGATATTATTTAGAGCCTGTGGCATCTTTAGTCTGTGTTGGAAACGACATATCACGACGCCCCCAACAAATAAAGGTGGATAATAAATATCGACGTATTTATATCAAATTCCGAGAAATGCGTGCTCCCCGTTATTTAAGTCTATTGCAGCTCGTCCTGAGCCTACTTTAACAATTCAAAATTGCATATCGATTTAATAGTCATAGTTACTATAAGGTTTTTATTTCTACCAACAATAACTGCTGAGAGAAAAATATATTTCATACTAAGTACGAAATATTATTTTACCTTATCGAAAATATTATTTTATCCAAAATATTATTTTACCTTCTCGCAATTCAATAAAATGGAAAGATAAAGTAAACGGAGCTGTTGCTAATATTAATTTATTTTTTATACGATCATAATTTCCAAATTTTTAATTATTTTAATTTCTGAAAATGTTAGATACATTATACTAACATACTAACAAAAATGAGGTAATAAAAGTCAGACGACATAAACTTTTTGATTGCCCTGTATGGCGAACAACAATATCGTGTGCTCACATAGTCGCAGACGCATTATGGCCTAGTATTAAAAAAACATGAATAGAGTTTAAAGAGATTGACGCTAAAGGCCCGAAGGCATTGTCAAAAAGGGCATCAATTGTCGTAAAGGAACCGCTTTGTCGGTAAGCTTCGGCAACTTCCGGAGATACTCGAAGGTGCGTTCGGCTTGGGGGGCCGCGACTTCGATTTATGAGGCGACGCGCCTATCACGTGGTACTTGTTGTGATGACCCGTGGTGGGGGTCACGCGTATGTAAATTAACGGGACGGTGCTCTGAGCCGTCTGTCGGGATCAGCTTTTGATGGCGTCTGTAAGTCTAAGAACGTTCCAAGAGATAGTTCGGAAATATCCAATTGTTTGGGAATAACATACTGACTACATTTTACGCTTTATTACTTTGAGCACTGTAGTAGCTTGACTGAAAGTCTGTTGAAATATATTTTTAAGATATAAGTGTGTAATGAGACCTAGTGTACTACGTTTTTGCAATTTTGATTGTTATCCTGTAATTTGAATTGTTCGTATATTTTTGATGAGCTAAAAAAGAAAAACGTAATCATTATAAGTCCGTGATCGCCAGTCTGTTTATCTGTTACTGCTACTTGTCTCAAAAATCGTATGAGATAGAATTGTAAAATTTTAGCAAAGGAATAAAGCATTTTAAGCCGCATATACGCTGATAGGTAAGCTTCAAAAAAATACGATTAGAAATATTAGAGGAGCTAAATAAATAACTGAATTTCTAATTTAATTTTTTTTTAAATTTCGTGGTATATAACTTTAAAGAAATTGCAAAACTAATTTCGTGGTATATAACTTTAAAGAAATTGCAAAACTAATTTCGAGGTATATAACTTTAAAGAAATTGCAAAACTAATTCCGTGGTATATAAATTTAAAGAAATTGCAAAACTAATCATTTCTACTTTCAAGTAAACAAAAACAAAGTTTGCAGATATTGCTGAAAGTGTGTATAACAATTTTTTTTATGAACCGTTTAACGCAGAAAATTGAAATTTAATACGTGAAAAAGAATATAAACGCATACATATCTCGATAGTTTATATTCAAAACTATTGATATGAAAATTATAAATGGGAAAACAATGTTATCGATTTTTTTTTATTTACAGAGTAGTGTGGAGTTTCACTCACACACAATAGGTTCTTTATTCAAATTGTTTTGACATTAAGGTACAATATTAAAAATATGTGTTTTTACCCCACTCAAAATAAGCATATTGGACGTTATTTGTCTTGGCCTTTATTTTAAAGAAATAAACGAAGTTGCGAGGAAAACTTTAATAAAGTGATATTGAAATTTAATTAAGAGAAAGTTTTTCTTATGAAAAGTAGTACCACTGAATTATAAATTTATTGCTGTTTCTTCTTATTTAATTGAATTGATTGTTGTTTCGTCTTACTTTATAAATTTATTGCTGTTTCGAACTAAGATATGAAAATAAAATTTGTAATAGTTTATGCAACGTGTAGATCTGACATGTAGTGTGAAAAATAACAGTAAAAACTATGAATTTCAAAACCAATAGAACTTTCCGAGAAAGCAGTTTAATATGCACATTAATCTGCCACGATAATTATTTCTTTCTCGGAAAGTCCTTGTGGTTTCAAATTCTGAATATTTATTTATTTAAAACTTTATTTTCTTTTTTCGTTCAACTCGGAAACAGATAAAATACATTGGACATTGTTTGAATTAATCAAATATATCATGGAAATGATCCTAAAAACGTTCAGTCACGAAGAAAAGTTTTACGCGCGTGGTACTCAATAAACCATAATATATTAAAACGATAATTATTCCGTGTAGGTAATTGTAAATTTTTCCCGCAATTTTGGACATTCACTTTTACGGAATATATGTCAATTGAAATAATGTTCAATAAATTTGGCCGATTCTGGAACGGGACAAAAAATGCATGTTTTATCATTGACTGTTGAAATCGAGTTAATCCAAATTTTAATTTTATCGTTTCCGAGAGCTGTGTAATTCAACAGGTCACTTAAATTTCGAGAGTGAAAAAACTAACTAGCGTCTTTTGCGGGATGTTATGGATCTTTTTTTGTTTAATACGAAAGCTTCTCTTGGGAAATTGGAATTTGAGTTTACTCACTTTTATGGAGATGTACGCTTTTTAATACACGTGTTCCCTTATGTCTTATATTCACATTTTACGACCCTGCCTAACAATTTTAAAGGTATGGATATCTTTCCAGAAATGAATATTTTTCCCGATGTGGGGAGATTTGAATAAGTCGAATGATAAAATGAATTAACATATACTGACATTTTTCATTTCATTCTTTTCATACGTAATTCTTAACAGATTTATGCATAAACATGTGGATTAATGATAAACTTCACACTTAATCAGAAGTATCGTTCGGACTGCGGCTCGCCGTCGAGGACGACGTGCGTCAATACGTTCGTGTACGGCAATCAACTGATTCGTCTCGATAACGCGAATGATATTATTTCTATGAAATTTTTTGGAACCATAAAATCATAATTAGTACAATCAGGAGAAAAATTATCATAAAACCTATAAACAAATATTATCATATAAAATTACCATAAACCTATAAAAACAAAACATTTGAATGTCGTATATAATTATGAGATTTCATACCCATAAAATAAAAGTTTAAGAGGCGAAATATTTCATATGAAATTTCCATGAAAAGTGCCCATAAATATTAATCATTTTCAAATATTTTACTGTTGTAGGCAATGTTTTGGAAAATCCTCTGTTGAAAAAAAAAGAAAAAATTAATATATTCACTAAAATCACAATCTCTTTGTCCCTAATGATTAAAGTAAAAAAAAAAAATACTGGATATATTTATAGGGATTGGGTAACGTTTTCAGTTTATTAATGATACATTTTTTTCCGGAATATATTATTTGTAATAATACTTGAGACTATTAATTGAAAAACACTCTCCCCTTATTGAAATCCCTCACTGAAAAATTGTTTTCTATCCGCGTTGGAGAAAAATTTCGTAGAAGATGAGGCAGATTCTTATTTCGAAATTATTACACATACAAGATTTGAAAATGCTTTTAATAAGGGACTTTATGTGATATTTTTAGAAAAAAATGTTGCTGGATATTTTGATTTATGCGGAAATTACTATCAAATACCACAAAAGTTATGGTCATTAATTAGGCTCACTATTAAGCTAGAGTGATAATTTTCATACCAACTTTTTCTTTCTTAAGTTGTTAAAAAAACTTGAAATTAGTTCAAACGTATTTAAGTACTCATTTCTTTTATTGTTTTCAAAACAAAAAGTGGAACTTATCATTCACAAGAAAAGACTAGTATATCGCATGTATGATCAAATTATTAAATGAGTTTTAGGTAATAGCACTTTAAACAAACATTTCAGAATTGGTTGTAATTAAATATAATTTTGACTTTTCGTCTGTTACTTATCGCCACAGCTCCATTTTGCAAAAGTACGGTAGAGATTTGCGAGTAAAACCCATTTAAAACCGTACCTTCAACCACATTCTGTGTCGTATGGAAAGCGACCATTTAAAATTATACCTATTTCTGTTTTTTTTGCTCAAATCTTTTCATGTTTTGTACGGGGGTATGCGACAAAATTTATTGTTTGTTGAAATATTTTTATTGACACATAAATTTCATCGAATCAATATACATAGCAGAACTTTAAATATTACGCTGCCTACGTTGTATAAACAGTCCCACATACTTAGTTGATTATAAGACTCAGTTTTCACGTTTGCTTTGTTCCATCTCCAAAAAGAGTTTTGAATTTCTTAGGGACCTGTTGAAAGAGGACATATTTAGAGTTGTAATTTGCCTCGTATTAGTGAGCTGCGTACATTAAAACAGTGGTGTTCAACATGTACACAATGTAATTTGCCTCGTATTAGTGAGCTGCGTACATTAAAACAGTGGTGTTCAACATGTACACAAACTTATTTAGCGCTAGATTTATCGCTGTTTTATTTAGTAGAGAATTTGGGGCTAAAAGGAATTAGGAGATATTTTTGCAATTTTGGGCTAATCATTTAGAACAAAGTGTGGGCAATGACTTAGAATACAAAATTATTTTCTCCTTTAAATTATAGTTTTATTACAATTTATTTTTAAATTTTATTAAACAAAAATTATAGTTTTAAGAAAAAGGTATTACAAAGAATTTCATGTAAAATGTAGGTCTAAAAATAAAAGTCTTTTAAAGAATTGTGAAAATTTCTGAAAATCTTTTGACGAGGTATATGTTTTAATCGGTACTTGACCCATGCCGCAACCGTATGAATAGGTCAATTAAAACCGCCTGCTTATAAAGAAACAAAGAAAATTGTTAAGGGTACATTTTACTTATGCGATAAATCATATAACATTTTTTATCATTAAAGAAGTGAGATGAGAATAACGATTTATGAGTTTTTCAATATTATTTATACGATGCAATTATAGAATAACTCTGGTAGTCTTTTATTTATCGGCAATCCGATAAAAACCTTATTTACTTTGTTATGAAAGAGTACAAATGTTTATTTTTCTATTGATTTTGAAAAAGGAAACGATTATGTAGTTCGTCTAATATTTTCGCGTTTTATTAAAGCAGAAATGTTATAGTTAAAAAAATTATGTTTTTTAAATTTTTTTTCATTAGGTGTATGATTTTTTTTCTTCATTAGGTATATGATTTTTTTTCTTCATTAGGTATATGATTTTTTTTCTTCATTAGGTATATGATTTAGTTACTGTTTCTTAATTGCTTCATGAAATTTTTGCCACTCATAAAAATTTATTCTAATATAGTTGCCGAATTTTGTACCTACTGGCCATTTTATGATACCAATAGATTTTATAACAATTTTAAGTTCGACTTTGAGCTACAGAATAAAAATGATTTGTCATAATATTCCGTTACAAAATAAGTCATAACTTGTTTTCTATTATCGTCTTATTTCCGAAATACTATTCTCGCCGTTCCACCCGGTTTACTTCAGGACCTCTCCTGGGACTCGTAACATCCACCCTCATACAAAAGCCATAGTATATCCTTCGATAGTAGATTGGGGACAGTATTATGGGGCGTTCAAAGGCCCCCTAATAATATCTCGTATCTACTATCGAAAGCTTCCATCCCACAGGGTTAAGTAGTTGAGCAATTTAGCACTTCTATTCTTTCTAGGATGCCTTTAACGAATGCTCTAAATGTCTCAAAGATCGGTTCACACTCAACCAAACGACGGTGCCTAAAAATCCCTCATTCTATAGATTCGTTTGATTCTACGTTGTTACTTTTTTGACGCATGCTCTCTAGTAAAACTCTGCGCGCATCATCATGCTCACTGCAGTAAAATAGAACGTCATTCGCGTCCTGCTTATTGAAAGCGCAGGAGCACGCCAGGTTGTTTCTTAGCGCAAAACGATGTAAGGCGCCATGTCCCGTATTACGGGACACATTTTAGAAACAAAGATAAAAAATATGATAAGCAGTTTCCATTAATTTTCAAATCGAATTACGTTATGGAAGTAACGGGGTGTAGTTGGCATATCACGCCAACTAAAAGAATGGACAAAACACCATAGTTGAACGCATGATTATATATTTCAAATACAAATTTCATGATATATCAAAGACTATGGTTGATAGGTATGAACTGAAGAAATGAGTGAGATGAGTTACAGTTTCAATGTTAGAGCCAGAGGGTGAGTGTCAAGTAAATAAGTTCTAAATGTGTGAGGTATTCATTTTTCAAACTTCTCCCTTCTAATCTCGTGCTAAATGAAAACCAACGCATGTCTAAACGTGTGACATCACTTTATTTACTCAACGTAAAGATTTAAGGATTCTAAATCAAATTGTTACTTACAATAAAACATAGATTCTGCACCACAACTTGAAACATACATCATGTTTTATAAAAGTGTCTAGAAAACGGTGCTTGAAACAATACATTTCTTTACTTTGATCGATCGAAACAAAACCTTATTTTACAATGAAATTGTAGGGAGAATCGATAGTATTTATTGCTCTACACTTTCTTCAATTTAAGTTCAATCTATTATTTATATAAATATTGAAATTATGTATATTCGTTTTGTATTTTGCGGGCAATCATTGGAATAAAAATGAAGGTAGGGATTATAAGTTCCTGCCTTTGCATACTGAATACTACAAAGGACCGGCGTTTATTTAAATATTTTAATGTTTTAACGTTAATCCCAAGTTTCCAAATTCAGTCTGAAAATTTCTTAGAAAGCCCTGGGAAGGAGGAAGAGTAAATAAAAATAAATGATTATTAAATAGTTCTTAAATTTTTAAATTGTTATTTGCGTTAAAGGGTATTTTTGATAAAATAAACATTTCACTTTTGAGTTTAATGGCTTAAAATCAGAAACTTCACATTAGAGAGAGAGAGAGCACATTTTAATCTTTTTTTTAAAGTCATAAGACAAGTAAAAGTTCTTATTCCAAGTTAACAGTGAGTACGCAGCATCGTGATATTGTCAATTCGCATGAAACAGCCTTATAACAAACCGATAATTTTTACATAAAAAAGTGTGAGAAATTTCTAACCCAACCATTAAATTAATAAATGGCTATGTACTAGCCAATAAGGGACGTGTGTTTCAAGATTGCTAGAGACGCCACAAGTATTTTTGTAATCCAAGTGTTTAGATAACTAATTTCGTTCTTAATTATAGAGCATGACAATCCATGATTGTCGGGTCGGGCAAGAAAATAGCGGAAGTTAAATTCTTTTAATGTGCTCTTCACGTATCTGGAATTTTCATTAAGTAACAATTACTTTCTGTCATTTTTACCAAAGATATGGCGTAGATTCGATTAGGTTCTTTTATCTGCATTATACATATTTTATATATAATATATTGGCCTTTAACAGACTCGTAAATTCTTAAAATTATTGCTTTAACCAATTACTAATGCAATGTTAAATGGGATACTTTCCTTATATTTCATATCATTTCAAGCACGTTAAAAGGGTCGACCATTATTATTATCGTCATTATGAAAGATGAACCCTCGTAAGCATATGAACGGAACGACGCACATCACTACTTTTTGCACAGCAGACGATAAAATCAAGGTTTAGATAAAGTACTTTTTTCTCGTTAATACAGAGCCATAAAAATAACATTTTAACTTCAATTTTATCTTTAACTCATATTATTGCGTTGGTTGGCTATTAGTTGTAAACGAATTATTTAAAATGTATTTATTTAAGTAAGCATTAAAAAAGAGGGAAATGTATAAAAAAAAAAGTAATAAAGTATGAGGAATAACGTCTCGTATATTCGGTCAGCGATTGGTTTTATCTTTTATTATTTTAATATACAACTTAAAAAAATATTAGTTACACAGGCGTAGGAGATATAATATGCTAAACTCGAAGTTGAAAAATGGAAACTATAGGTTTATTTTCTTCTTTTTTATATCATAAATTACTGTATTTTTAATAAAATGTACTAATTTGGAAATAGATAAACCAGATACGGAAACCTCGGAGCGCTATGTCAATTATATTGATACATGCATACTTGCTTCAATAAATAAAAGCACAATACGAGTGTTTATGTATTTGAATTACCGGATATTTGGAAACAATACATTAAAGATTAAACTTTTCAATGCAGGCTATACAAACTTATATCAACATTGCCGGCATTCGGCGGAAGTACAGCTATTGGATGTAGAGCTATTGAACGCTACCCGAAACTGAACAATGAGCCGACGACATATTTCGGTAAGACCGGATCGGCTCGCTACAAACGCGCCACCGCATCGTTTGTGCAATATGTTGGGTAACAAATAGACGAAATTAGGCGTCGATACAAGAGTGAGATTTTTCCCAAATGTGGTCCGCCATAGACCAGAATTAAGGGAGGTATTCAATTAAATATTCGCCGTGCCTTTCTTAACACGATGTATAGGTAGCATTGGAGATTTTTAATAAATGTGTTCTACATTTTCATAATATTTTGCCTAAAACAAAATGTTTTCCTATGTTTCACAATTACGTAGGTACTAATGAAAAATATTTATAATACGGTATTGCCAAAATTGTTGTAAACCTGTATGTAAGGTCCTAAAACATTTTCTATTACTGTGTAGTATTAACAATAAACTTAATAACAAAAATAATGATCTTATAAATATGAAAGTAATTTTAAAAATTTTACATTTATATTTTCTACATTTAGTTCCTCATATAAATTTAAAAAATGTTACTCGAGTTTCCTCGCAAAAAATGTCTTTTATCTAACATATTTTATCTGAGAGGAATCAAATGAATGGTAATTTCAAAGTATATAAGTTTTACACAGGAACATAAGAAACACAGGCTTTACGGTCACGCATTTGACATAAAAAAGGTAGGAGTGGATAATTTATCATTATATACTTGTTTTTTTTTTGCCTAATTTGAATATAACTTAAAGTTATAAATTAACTTTTCAGAAACTATAACTGCAATAGTAGATTCTAACTAAAAAAATCGTTCTGAGAATATGTCAGGTCATTTCTGAGATCGTTTGAAACTTAATACTTATATAGAATGAAAGCAACATTTAAGTAAAAAATTATTTAAAATTCTATTAGTCTTGAGCCGAATTGAAATAATAAAGATTTAAATTGTTAGGAAGACAAAAAATACAATAAAATGTCATCATTCGCGTTGCGTTGAAGGCACGTTTTTATTTACAAGCACATTAAATGTTTATTTAATTATGTAAAAGCAGCCTAAAATAAGTAAGCATCACGATTCATTGTTTTTCTTATTAGTTATTACACATGTGATTATAACATTGTATTTCAATGGTTTCTTATTTTAAAACTTTTAGACATGCAACTATGAGTATATTGTGGCTACGTCGAAATTAATTTTTTACAAATAAATTATACGAATCTTGATTCATTGCAATCATTTATTTAATTTATTTAAACATAGTTACAACAATAAACTTAATAAGCTTTGTGAATAAATTGTATAATTTCGTTTCAATGATAATTTACTTTGTTTCATTTATTGCCTCTGACTTTGTCAATTTTAAACGGAACTAAATTGCGACAAACATCCGAGACATCCAGTGAAAGTTGCACTGCTTTTACTATGAATTAAACAACACCCGGCTATTGTTGTGCGTGACAATATTTATGTGGTTGGCTAATGTCAAGCTAGTGTTAGGGGATTAGTTTCTCAAGTAACGTCGGCATCGGACAAAGCGGGTTTGTTTGGTAAAGTTGCTGACTTTTGAATTGCTGTAGAGAGACGTGTACGCGAATATGAGAAATTCACAAACGGTTTTATAGCACTGTGATACGTTTTCGAAATGATTCAATTTGTAATATTGCCATATTTTCTAAATAAGTCATTTTCGAAGAAAAAATATTAAATTTAGGCTAAAATATTTTTTAGAAAAATAAAATTGAAATTTTCTTATATGAAAATTCCTAAAGGGTCACAGGTTCTATTTTAGGTTCATATAGATCTACTAGTAAATTACTAGAAACTATACTAATAAATCAACTTTCAGTTTTCCAAAGATCAAGATTGCATACAAATATAAAATAAAAATGTTCTATTAAGACAACTTTCCATTGCATCTAGACGACCGCCATTACCATATTATTAGGTTGACAACTATTTTTTACTTTCCACATACATTTTTCAACTTGTTATATCTAGTCAATAAAATCAATCGTTTATTATATAAATAAGCACCGTAGGTATCTAACACTTACTTGTCGCCAACATGTAGGTAGAGCCAAAGCTCCGTCGTTTTTACAATGAAATTCTTTGGGCCTTTGACTGAAAAATTGGTGAAGTTCGATTTTGATATGTCTTTCGTCTTTCAATTTTTTAATACGTAAATTATTAGGCAGGGGGCGAAACAGATCGTAATTAGATGGCGAAAGATCTGGAGAGTACGGTGGGTGAAGCAGCATAGTCCATCGAAGTGAAAGTAGTTTTTCACCCGTTACTTTTGTACGTGGAGTCAAGTCATGGAAAAAATAAACTTTGCTTTGATTTGAAGGAAGTTTAGCGGTAACTTTGATCAACTGTTCACAATAAATCTTAGCTCTAATAATACTGTTAGCTTGAAAGAGTTCCCAATTAATGACTCAATGAATAATCCCATTTATACCCCGCCATACACTCGAAAGTATCTTTTGTCCTATATTATTATTTTTTTAGGTACACCTTTTTCTTCAGCTCCTACTCACTGGAGTTTACACTAAAAATTAACATAGTAACTCACTTTTCATCTTCTGTAACCGAATACTTTAGCCTCTCGTTGGTATGATGTTAACTCAGTATCTCCAAGCACATATTAGTTTTCCTCAGAAGTTAAAAAGGTGTTAGCTCATATAGTAGCTAAACGGAATATTTTCACTTTTTTCTCAAAGGATGAAGTTGTTTTTCCATTGCAGTATAAAAGTGTGAAAATAGCTCTGCCAAACATGTTTGTTTGCGAACTTAATTTGGGATCTATTTCAGTTAGGCTTTTAAGTTTTTCTAAATTAATTGTAGGAGATCGCTTTCGATGAGGTTTATTGGACAGCTCAAAATTATCTTTGAATCCTTAGAAACAGTGCTTGATTGTGTCATAAAAAGGCATACTTTCACCCATCGTTGTGTATATATTGCGTGATGCTTCGCTGGTTTTTCGCCCTAAACGATACTCATGACGAAATAGTCCTCTGAGTTCACTTCGAAATACTTCCGTTTTTAACTTATTCTTTACTCGCCGATTACTCAAAAAATTGAAAACTGAACAGAAGTTCAAATGCCGTACTCTTTATATACCCTACAAAAAATATTCTAGAAGTTTCTATAAAATTCCAGAAATCGGTCGAAAAAAGTGGCGTCTTTATAAGTTGCCAATCTAATAGTCATAGTTAGTAGGGTTGCTATGCATAAAATCGGTAACTAACAATGAACAAAATGTCGTGTCTTTCCTTCTCAAACATGGATAACTATCATTGCTGTTGGGAAAACGCTAGTTTAATTGTTAATATTTTCTTTATTATTAATATTTTTATATTAAATTACCGATTTAATCTTTTCTTCTTTACTTCAATTCTGAAAGTTGTTTGATGAAAAATTGAGAACTTATTTAGAATATTACATAGTGAGAGTAAAATACATACAAAAATAAAGTACTACTCATACAATAACAACTTTGTTTTATCATACATATAATAAAAAAAAGTTGTAGGAAATTTAATTGTACCAATTACGCCAAAAAACCCGTACTGAATTAGAAAATCTCCTTTGACATGCCCAGATACTATAAAAACAAGGAAAAAAGCCTCTGAGAAATCTAGAAACCGTGCCCAGCCTAACCTGAGAATTCTGGTCAAGTGACACTTTAATCATCGGTTATGAGTTCTAGCATGAGTGGAAAGCACAATCATCGTATAGTTCGTGCACGACAAAAATGGATCTTCGCAAGATGATGGAATGGAACGTGGAGCTACCTACGTTATTTTGAACAAAAGCAGCATGACGATATAGAGACAAAAATCTCGTACAATTACTGAAATTTCCTTCATACAGTTTGTTTAACAAATAAAATATGATTCATTAATAATTGGGTTTACGTCCCTTTCTTAGTATAATAACAGGAGGGAAACAATGTGAGGCAGACAACAAGCAGGGCACACACAAGGGCGCTCTTTATTTTGTCTGCGAAAAATCGGCGGGCGTTCGCCACTAAAGGTTTGTCGACAAGGGTGCCGCCTGAACAGCCACCTTATCATATTACCGTCGCCGTGTCACAGTGACTGTGCCATTGTCGCCTGTCGATAGTGCTGTGATAGAATGCAAGTTTATGGCCTGAAATTAATTTTTGTCGACGTAAGTGCCAAGGAAAATTTCGATTAATTCGTGTGATTGTGCGTTGTGTGAATTAAAATTTTAAATGTGTTTAGGATTTATGAATGAGGAAATTGAAAATGAATATACAACTTTCTAAGTATGATATTTGAATACTGAGGAAAAATAAAATTTAATGGTATATTTTTTTAGAAAAATTGAAATGAAAATATTTTTAGTATTGTATTATAATAAGTAATATTTTAGTATTAAATATTTTCTGTGAAAATAATATTCTAAATGTCAGTTTTTTATCTATTCTTTTCATCGTAAGGGTGACAACCAAGTGAAGGTGACAACCTTTGATTTCGTCTATTATCATTTATTATATTTCAATAAAATCAAAATGTATAACATTTTTGCTTGACTATAAACACGTATTTTAGTTTTTATGGAAAAAATATTTATATTTTGCAAACAGCATATACATTTACGAAATGAATCAAATACAAATATGTAATTATACATTATTATCAGATAGTAACGGCTACTCATAAATATGCAGCAAGTATCAGATTAGTGGCCAATAGTTAAAAAATTCAATAAAACAAGTGGTATTAAGATTGAAAATCTTTGTTGATTTTTGTTAAAATTTCTACATATTTTTGAACATTTTCCTTAAACATTTTAATAATCTAAATACAGATTGCAGTAGTTGCGAGTACTATAAACGATTGGATTAGAACATACCGACGTCGCACCCATTTCTCAATCTATTCTTTAGAAAATATGAGGAAAGGAAATATCCGAGGATCTATTTGGGGACCGACGATGGAATTAAAAATAGAGTTAATAATAAAAGAATCCGACAGCTTATCAAAAAGAGACCTAAAATTAGTAAACAAACGAAAGTCTGAGACTTCAAAGCTGAGGTTAGAAAAACTTTCTTGCTCCTATATTAATTCAAACAGCAGTGGCGGATTAAAAGTTCTCATTGTTCACCTAAGCGAAGCTACAGTTGCTTCAAATTGTTGCAGATCATCATATCATGAAACTCCTCGTCGTCATCGTCTATCTTTCATAACTTCGATGAGAATATCTATTCAGGTTAGCAAGGATTTATGAAGTTGGAAAATTTTTCCAATCGTAGCTTTAGAATCTCAAAATTTTTCTTGTTTACAAATTTATGGTTTTCTTTACTACGTAGTAGTTTGTCTATCCACGTAAGGAATTACTGTTGTAGATATATATATATATATATATATATATATATATATATATATATATATATATATATATATAGAGAGAGAGAGAGAGAGAGAGAGAGAACTAGTTCATAAGGGCGAGCTTATCTTTAAAAATATTTCTTCCAGCTAACCACGACAATGGTAAGCTGGAAGTAAATATAATAAGATATTCATTACAAGATCGCTAACATACTTGTCTTATGGTATTCGGTGACCTCATGACATCTATGTCATTCGGAAAACTAGGATGAATCCACACATACATACAGTCTAAAAGTACGGATAATATGTTTCCTGAGCTCTCAAAGGATTAAAATGAAATCCTTATGACATAGATTAAGGTATTCATTTCAAGGTTATGTATACAAGTACGAGTACATACAAACATACGTGTGTACATATATATATATATATATATATATATATATATATATATATATATTGCATAAAGATTTCATTTGATCAGTTTATTTGTCAGTTCTAACCTAGAAATGGACACAATAATCTCTGTGAGGAAAGTTTGATTCTGATACTTTTATTTTATGTATATGTTAGAATAATTTCCTGTTCTATGTGCCACAAACGTATATATTTGCGTTATTTAAGTTCTCACCTCCTAAAATTCCATCGATGCTGTAGTCCTTCTTGCCATCAATTTCTCCTCTGCTTCCGCCTCTCAGCAGCCGCGATATGCTGGAAATACTTGGTGGATCGGTCACTCCTTCCTACAAAGCAATTTTGCATAGAATGTTATATTTTGAAAATGTTTCCTTAAATTTGTTATTTTGGAAATTTGTCAACGCAATGTATTTCTCAAATTATTTCTCTTACAATTTATTAAGATTTTTTTGAGAATAACCTTAAAAATTATATGTATTCGCTGATTGCACGAGTCTAATTTTCTCAGAATTTCTAGAAAAAATGATTTTCCTATCTCTTTAAGCCTACATAAAATAAAGATAAAAAGTACGAGAATGAATACATGAATAATCGTTATATTTCATTTACTTTATTTCGAGATATTTGGTATATTTTTTTACTTTTACACACACACACACATATATTTATATATATATATATATATATATATATATATATATATATATATGTATATATGTATATATTTTACACATGTATTTATTTTGTAGCTATAATGTATTTATGCCTGTTTCATTATGTGTTTGTTATTTACAATAAATGAAATATATTGATAAATGGATATGTATGTGTAACGTATTTTCTTTTTTTTGCTTTGCACCTATATATATTAATAAATAATGTATTTGTAAACAGTAACTCTATTTCATTTTCTTAGAAACAAAAACCTATTTGCTTTCTGTGTTTTGTTTTCACAATGAAATGAAGTGTTCAATTTATTTGCAGAATTTTTCAATCAAGCGATATACTTTTGTGTATCTTATTTTTTCTTGAAATAAAATATATATTTATTGGTCATTATTAACCATTTTTTTTAAAGGTTGCTGTATTTTTCTTGTAATTTTTACTGCTCCATATTTCAGAATAATTTCGATTTTTTAAATGTATGATTTTGTAAATAAAGTGTTGGGCTGTACATATTTTATAATTTTTAAACTTTTTTATAATTGAACAATGCGAAACTTAAAGTGTTTTGAATCAACACGTAATCTGTTTTAATTTATACCTGATGTCTCATATACAGTATTTTTGTTCCTTTTTTCTTTTTTCATATACAGTATCTTGGATCAACCATATAACTAACATTTCTATTATAGGTACTTGTAGGGTATGTACATTTAGTTATAATTATTTTAAAGTACAATTCAACAATTCAGAAAATTTTAACACAAAATTATAATTTAAACATTTTCCTGTGAAACACTAATTAGAACGTTCACCTTGAACATCAACTACTCATCAGGTATTATTATATTTGCTCGATGTGTTTTAATACGTATCGCATACTTTATGAAGAATATTCCCAAAAAAACGATAAAACGTTACGTGGATTCTCCCGCACAAATTTAGGAACATTTGTTAATACTACCTCAGGTGACGCAATTCATAAAAGGCTGAGGGTATTTACAATGTGGTGTGCCGTCAGTTGCGGTGCACCGAAGCGACGTACGTGTCCGCTACCGATAACGCGATTGATTGAAACGTATCAGCCTCCCTAGTGTGACCAAACACATTTGCCTAGGTTATCGTACCATGTGTATGATTGTATTTTATTTACGAAACGTATTACATATTAAACGTAACGTTTACTATAGAAGGTTAGTAAGAGACTATGCAAATATATTTGACATCATCATGGTAAAATGTTCTAGATATAGAAATATCCAATTGATAACAGAATTGGTCAAAATCGTCGATACAAATAGCTAAGGGTAAATAGTAAGGACTGAAACACAAAGTCATCACCGGATGTGGAACAGACCGTGTTCTAAAGTAAATGAAATGAGATAAATCGAAATTCAGAGACGCAATATAGGGTAATTGTTTGAGAGGATTTATGGTCTTCTGTTTATTTAAGAATATTTTAATTTACTGTATTAATTGTTTAAGTTATAAAGTAATAATTTAGATATTTATTAAAACAATAATAATTAACGAGAAAGGCAACAACTAGAATAATAAAATGACACATTTCACAGGAGAGAGCTTAACTAAATTGATTCATTCAGGCAGTACAGAAAAAATTCCTAATATTTAATCAAAGAAAACATGATGTCAATAGATTATCAACATAATTATTGAATGAATTGTATAAATATACATACTAAAGGGTTATAATAATTCAACCAGGAGTAAATTCCATTCTTAAATAAATTCTGCCATATCGATACGAGTACGTACTTGTCGACGGTAACAGTATATTATAAGATAAAATAATTTATTATTCCAACACGGGATGACCTTTTTTTAAATTACTTTTTATTTTCAATTTACTTTATATGAATTCGTTTTCTAGTCACCTTTATCTAATGAACGGAGATGACCCCTTTTTTAATTACTTTTTTATTTTCAATTTACTTTATATAGCTAAATTCGTTTTCTAGTCAACTTTATCTAATGAACATGTCTATAGTAACCGATAGAGCGTTAGTTCATATTTTGCTTAAAATAAAATAGGTTTATTAAACATTACTAGTATTACTAACTAAAAATTTTTACAACTGATTTAAAAAGGTGTTAAAATCAATTCTAAAGAAAGGTATTAAAATAAATTCGTGTTTTCACTGGGTGTTTTCAGGCTTTAAGAATGTGTGATAGACCAAAAGGGTGCTCATTCCGGTCTTACTATTTTAAATTTTACCATTCAAATATCAGGGCATATTGCCTATTTTTTAGTTACTATCTTTCATTAGAGTTTCCTTTCTTCATAAGACTTATAAGGTATTTTATTAAATGAAGTATTTTCACTATTCCTACAAATTTTCTTTCTTAATATTCCGTAAAATTATTCAATAAGGTTCGGAGTTATCATACAGCAAATTAACATTTGAATCTATTAAAAAAAATTGCCTGCCAAGTATTTTAACTATTCTCATAAGTTTAACTTTAAATAATCCCATATAATAATTCTTAGTCTGGCCGCTGTATCCCCGTAAATCGACACTTTAATTCAGTAGAAACATTTGAAAAGTTTCTTTGAAATTAAATTTGTAAGAATAGTGAAAATTTGTTTGTAAAGTCTTAACTACCCTTAAAATATTCCGTTCGAAGAATGCCCTGTAACAGTTTTAAAAGCTTTGTGAGTCTGGTCATCTTATCGCAGTAAATCGACGATTTACTGTCGTAAAAAATTAATTCGTTCGATTATAGTTATCTGAAATTATTTTTATAAATTTTTTAACTATTCCTACAAGATGAATTTCAAATAATTTTGGATAATAGTTATGTAAACCTTGCGAGTCTGTATTTCCGTGAATCGACAATGGCGATGTCAGAGGTCAACACGCCATTATATTTGCTCGTTGAGGCGAGATAACGCTCTTTGATATCCGATTGGAATCGGTGACATGTCAGTTTCAGGTTCGGTGATAAGCAGTGCTAGAATGGCGTGCGTGAGTTTTTGTCCGTCGCAGATGTTTGCTTCTATAGAAAAGTGTCATTTATTAAGGCGGTGAGAAGTTTACCCTTTAAGACACAATGGATTTCCCACGTCCATGATGATATACTTTTCAACGCGAGCAAACTTTTCTGAGTTCACTGGGAATTTATTTTACATCTGCCAATCACAATCAAATATCACTTACTTCCAATAAAGTTTTATTTTCTGCTGAGCAGGGACATGAATTAAAATTCCAAATATTTTACGTTTTGTTCAATTATAAATATATATTGTTTATCTTCTTATTACATATAAATGTTAATAAAATAAAACAGGCCAAGTGCATATCGGGATATACACAGTGTTCCACGGTAGTCCGTATTTCTTCTAATTGTTGGTGCAAATATATCTAATTAAATACTATTATCTAGAATTTTTATTAACACGGCGAAACTTTCACCTCATTTTGGAACTTAATATTTTGTAAACAGAACTCGAATAAGAAAAATGGTGAATTGAACCTTATGTGAAAGAACTGTCCGGTGATTAGAATATCATTTTCGACGGGGAATGTGCGAAATAATTGTTTTTCGCTCTCATGTCATATGTCATCTCCTTGCATTAAAACCAGGAATGCCCAAACACTTTATAAGAAATCGCATTAAAATATTATTGTTTAACTCATTTAGCCATTTTACTTTTTTTATGGCCCAAAGTTACAAACTTTGAATAATAGTCGTGATAGCTTAAATCAATTTGGAATTGACTTCTAGAAAAGATCGGAAATCAGTTCGGAAAAATCTTTCGATAATATTCTTTCATGACTACCTCCTTACTCGATTTTTTTTATCGTAGGCTTTAGAAGCAAAAAAAAACTCGACGAAGAAGGTAGTCCTGAAAGAAATATAAAAATATTTCAATATATTAGAGTGGGATCGGATATTTGTCCTCTAATACACGCCATTTTACAACGCCCTCTGTGACCTTTCCTGTTTACGACGTGAATTAATTATGAGGGTTCCCTGTCTTATTACATAACCATAAACACGAAATCTTTATGTCAGCTTTGTATCCATAAAATATTCCCATCACTTGGTATTTCTAGGAGGCAACTTACATCCTCATAGCGAATAAAATGCTGAATAGATTCATTAAATTTTTTTGCTTTAAAACGATGGATACAATCCTCACATACTTCTCTCTCATTTCGTTTTAAACGTAATCAAATAAAGACTATAAATGCATTTGTTCAAATGTTAATTAGATATTTTGTAACTCATTGGTGTCGAGATTTATGTCATCTTTTATATCTGAATGTTATGCGTCCGTACTCATGCATAACATTCAGATTCAGACACTTACCATTTTAAAAACCGCATATATGCACCTACATTCGATTGCCTTCTGCCATAGTTGGCGCAATGAATTTGTTTACTTCGGTATTAGAAACATTACCTAATGTCAAATCATTCTGATTTTAGATTCACAATTAAGATTCAATATCTTCAATGTTTGAATGGTTTACTCTCCCCTCATTATTTTTGATTAAATTTTGTATTTGCTGTGTTAGCTTTCTCCATTTGTTTCGATTTATTATTCATGCTATTTTTTTATTAAAACTCTTGACATAGTTGCATGGAGTTGCTAATTATGGCCAATGATCTTATAGGACAGAAGATAAATAAAAGATTTAACTACTTCACATGCATGCAAGAAACTTCAAAGAACACTTTTGCCTTATAATGTCACATATAAACATCGAGAGTAAAATTTTTGAAGGTAAAAATGTTTTAAAAATTCAAAACAAGAATGGTATTCGTAGACGAATTTGTGAAAAGAAACTTCTTATCTAACGGAAGCAACGCAGTAGGAGTTGGGAAAACCCTCCCGCCACGCTACGTTGCTACATTTCTAGATACGGCAGTTATTAAGTGGCGTCTCTAGAGGCATACGAAGTTACCTCCTTTATGTTAAATAATTACGTAATTTATGCTACATTATGTTAAATTTTACATATCCATCCTACATGATGAATTCATGCAATTCTCTTCAGTATGTGGAATTTAATTAATCAGTAATTGATTATGAGAATCTAAACAACGTCGATCAATTGCATTTAGAATGAATCAAGGAGTATTTTAAGGGCTTGGTCATGTAATAATATCTATGTAACAATGCTGAAATATGATTATTATTGATGAATTAGTGAATCGACTTATTCAAATATATTTAAAATGCATGTACATAAATTAAAATTTCTAATCTTACCTGCTAAAAACAAACAATTTTCTGTCTAGAGACCGTGAACATGTGGAAATATGATAGACGAATCGAATCGTATAAAATTTACCAAAATCAGACTATTCACATCTATACGTTTTAAATATTATGCAATATTGTAAATATTATGTGGATAGCTAACAGATAGCCAACAGCCTGCATTTTTCCCCGGTTGTTTCAGGAATATTATAAAAACTGTTCAATCTCTCTAGTAGAGTGTAAAAAGAGCAGGGCGTTCGATCTCCTGTTCAACTAGCAATTGAGTTTCGGCGAGTAAAGAATAAAAAAATATGGAAATTTCGTGGAGAGAGCTTGAAGTCCACTTATTTTATGGATTCTGTGTAAGTCAACCATTGAAGCGACACGCAAAATATGAACGTCGATGGATGAATGAGGGTTATCCTATGATACAGAGATGCATTAGGTTTAAATATCCGAAAAAAAAATGATTTCTTCCATAATGCTCATCCGGTTCAACTTCCTACATACTACAAATCAAAAAGCTCGTTTGATGAAAAAATGAGATGGCAGGTCTATTAGTTACCAATCTAATATATATATTTTTAAATAAAGGACTCTATCAGCTTTCTGTCGTGAAAATGCTGTTAACCAAAATGATGTTGACTTCCCATATGTAACATAATTTTATGGGGATAAAAATAAAGGTTTCCGTTTTAATATGATTGACGTCGAGGTTGTGCTATTTTATACTTTAGTAATTACATATGCAAATCGTGCAACAAAACTTACGACTGTTATGTTATAATGGAAGCTTCTGTCCATAATTCCGCCACCGCGTGATAAGCTTAGCATATTAAGCTTTAACGAAGAATTCCATACATGAAGATAGTGACGAGGATTGGAATGCTCATGTAATAAAAACAGATGTTTCGTTTTCAACACTAGTTAATTAAGCATTCTTTACAATTCAATTTTTTCAATAATTATGTTTGATGTGATAGTCTGAATATTCGAACTTCATTTTTTTTAACTAGGTTGCACCTAATATAAAAATAATTTTTGCAAAGCGGTTTGATTAAGTAGTTTAATACCAAAAATAATTATTCTCTGAAATTTTGATTTTTTCTTCATAATATTTAAAGTTAAAATTTTACACATTACACCAAATTTCAGGATCACAAAATAATAAAAAATCTAATACATTTGAATGAAAGATATTTTCACCATAGGTACCCGATAATTGATTGCATTGCTTATCGCTGTTTATATGCATTTTCCTCTTTCATAATCATTTGTTCCACAATACAGGGATAAAGAATATTACCACATATTATCTGATATAAGCTCTTTTTAATTATTATTTTGTAATAGATGAAGAGTTAGCTGCGAAATTACATTGCTGCTTATTGTGCTATCCCCTAGATTGTTAAATTGAAAACATAAAACCTGTGGTAGAAATTTAAAAAATGCAGTAATTATTCAATAATTCTAATTACTGTTTATAATAATAAGGTAGTAGCAAAAATATTACGAAATATTAGACAAAGAGACAAAAAATATAATAAGTAAGTTATAAAAATACTACTTCTACGGGTTGTGTTCAGTTATTTGAAAAAATCAAAGAACATGATTATAGAGCTATACAAGTTTATTTGTAAGTAAATAGGCTTGAATCAAATCACCTTCTATTTTCTATTGTGGATATATGTTTATTATGTTTAGATAAATATTCGCAACTTGTCCATAAGATGACACCATAGAATAACAAGAAAAATAATATTATTTTTGGCTAAATTTGTTTCTCTGAGTTGTTAATTTCCTGGATGTAATTTAATTCCCTGTTGATAAAATTAATGGTTTCGGACTCCAACATGATTGAGGCACGGGTTCTGCTATTTCGTACATCAATAAATATACAAACGAATCATGCCTGCGGATATTCTTCTGTATTATGCCTTCAAAAAAAATCTTTTGATAAAGTTTTTAATTAGTACTAAATGATGCCTCTGTTTTAATAAATGTAAGGTCGAGACTATTTGTTTACCGTTTTCTGAAACGCTGATTACTTTTGATTTTGTGTCTTGCAAATATGGGCTTTGGCGAAATGAAAGGGTTGTTTTAAAATATACGCAAAAATAATATAAGGGTTGTTTTAAAATATACGCAAAAATAATACAGTAGTACTCAATTATACTTATTATTGAAGGATATCAAAAGGTTACAGAATTTCACATATTACTATGCTATTTTTTAAACTTTTTTTGGAAAAATACATAATGTGCATGAAGATTTAAATTTATATGAAATTTTGTCGATAATACTTTTTTTAATTTACATCAAATACTGCTGATAATATTTCTTTGAGTGGGTAGGATTCAGGAACGATAAAAATATATCTACTTTTTAGTTTTTAAGGTACTTCTATTGTTTTTGGATAATTCTAAAATATCTTCATCACTTTAGTTTAAATTTCCTTATCTACTTCTTGAGTTTTCATTTATTTGATTTATTTTTAAACGTTATTACTAGAGGACTGTAGACAAAGGGACTTTTTATCTTACTTTTTACTTACATTTTAAAGAGTTACTGTTGGAAGATTTTTAGTAAAGATCTTTTTTTTTGTAAAAGACATGTCTTAATTTATGAACATTATTTTACTTAACTAATTATCAAATCAAAGTAAATGAAGAAATGAAATTGGAAAACGAAACGAACCGAATCTGATCTATATTTGGATTTGAAACGGAGATTCACATTATCATTAATTAAGCTTTGACGCGTATATGGGAAAATTGAACTATTTTTTGGCGAGGAAAGTAATTAATTTAACGAATGATGATTTCATTAATTAGTATACTCACTATTTTGGTATGATAAAGACAAATATCCATTTTTTTGCCATAAGCGCCACTGCTTTGCGAAAAACGAAAACACTTTCTAAAATTCTCGTAGCAAATCTGCAATTATAAATATTTAACGCCATTAACGCGGACCGTGCCTGAATCGATTTCACGTAACAAAAACGTAGATAACGTTAACGGCCCGCCGCTGTTTACTCCATAAACCTTTATTTATATTAAAGCCCTGCGTGATAAGGACGGTAATAAAGTCGACGAACGCGCTAATCAACGCGAATAAATATGTCACATTACGTTCTAGCGATCGACGTTAAAAATAATTACCGACCAAACTTTATTTGTTTATCGTTATGAAATGATGGAAAAGGGTAATGCATCGATGCTTAGACTATAAATGAAGTGCAGCTTAGAAGCTGTAAGAAAAAAAAAATAGATATTTTTTCGTAAAAAATTTAAACTGATTGACATTTATATTAACTACCACTTATAAATTAATTGGTCAATATATTACGGAAACAATTAAGACTAACGTTTAATTTCTCAATTTAACAAATCGTACCTTTTGAATTAAACAGACATAACGCAAATAGAAGTAAACATATAAGTATATAATTTGATCTCTCGCACAATTTATTTACTGAATACGTAAAATGTTAAAACTTTATACGTTTTTCCCAAAAATTATGATTTTTATGATTTATTATAAATTTAGAATGGCATCTGATGATGAAGCTTCATACCACGTCTGCGTGTATAAATAGTTATGTGAACTCATAATTAGGCTATAGGCTGTAGTCCAATTATTCAGAGAAACGAGACTAAAACTATTTTATACCCAGTCATAAATAACAATTATTTTTAGAATATTAAAAAATCGTTTTTCTATCTAATCAAAAACCAGGTTTAAAATTCGTATAGAGATTGAAAAAGGCCTCAATTACCTTAATAAGCTTTTCCCGAATTTCCCACGAAAATATGCCAGGATTTTGTCTCTTTAACTCCTCTATCCTAGTCTCCACTTCCGGCGTTGCGACACGTGGTTTCGATCCGCCAATCACGCCAGGCCGTATCGAACCTGTTTCCTGTGGACAAGAAACACAACAATTGTTACCACTGGGCCAGTCGCCTTCATGCGTCGATAGCTATGAATAGTATAGTCGCGTCCGATATTGCTGTTTGTGCAACACGCGCGTCTGACTATTTAACATTGTACAATTTTACATTACAAGGTAAGTTTGTGTGGCTGTGGCTGTACGCGTAGGTTTTAGTAGTTCAGCTTAGCGATATATTTCACGAAAGTGTTACCTATTCTAATATATACTCATTTTGTCAGGATTTATACCATCATGAACCCGTAAATTTATGGAAGTGAAAGATATATTCAATGATTTAAATGTTAATAAAACAATAGTTTAATTAAATGAATTAAATCCAATATAGTTAATTTTCAAGTATTGTATAATACAAAAATTAATGTAGCAATACTCTATACATAAATTTGCACTGTTTAATGTCAAAGTGACTTAACTTATAAATCCTTTTAAGTAAGAGAACTCGTGTTATAATCATTGATATTTTCTGGTAAACTTCAGATAAATTTTAAGTAGCTGTTTTTTTTCATAAATTTTATTTAAGGAACTTCGGAGAGGGAAAGGTCCATAAATATTTTTTATCATTTTCAATAACATCTCTAGAATTTAGTAGCTGTTTTTTTTCATAAATTTGATTTAAGCAACTTCGGAGATGGGGATGGTCCATTTATAATGTATAGGAATATTTTTTATCATTTTCAATAAAACCGCTAGAACTTTCTTACATAAAATTTTGATGAAATTTGTTTCGAAATCTTTATAAGTTCTTTCAATTGAAATTCTACGATACGACACATGAAATTAAAAATATCGCTTATTTCATTTGAACTTTCTAACATTTATGTTTGAATATGAAAATAATAAAAATTGTCATTTTAACTGGCTTTTACTGGCAACTTTATATACGTGGGATTAGTCCACATTTCTTATGGCGGCCGAAGACCCTAATGAAGTAAAATTTTGCCCCTGCAATCCGTCTACAGCACTTTTTTTGCATAAAAACATTCCTTTTTTTCCGGTATCAGAAAAATATATTTTTCTTTTATAACGTAGATATATGAACAGTTATTTTTATATAGATATCTGAGCGTTCTTTACATACCTGTAGTCGCTATTAAGGTGAAATTGTATGATACATTATTCATTTGATTTTTATATACGTATAAATAAATATATTTATATATATATATATATATATATATATATATATATATATATATATATATATATATATATATATATATATATATGTATATGTTCTTATCAATTATTTTAAACATAAAAATATAAAAAATAATTGTGCATACGATTTAGAAAAACGATATATGGGATATGTATCGATGCGGTTGTGATGTGTGTTTTATGAATGTTCATAAAATATTTTGTAGATTGTAAATATTATTGAAATTAAATAGAAAAATCGCGTAGAAAATGCTTGTCTCGAAAAACGTTTGTCTTGTGTCTTTCTACACGAGAATCCGCGTCTGTATCCTTATGTTTATTCATATGTGTTACTAGGTATACCGTAGTGATCTCAACTGAAGTTGATATAGATATAGATACAAGCGTACCTATGTAAGAAAATTTTCACACAAGCCACAAGCCAAATCTAGTACCTTAATACAATTTATCTAGTTACGAGTACATAATAATATCATGCATCACCATAATAGAGTAAGCTCAGTCGAAAACAGATGTCTTGTACATTACAAAATACGGATTTTTATTCATTGTTTTATGTTTGATAACATTTTGATGTGACCAATAATAATTTAACTTTTATTCGTGTTTTTATGAGCATCCTCAAATATTCTTTGATTACTTCCTCTAGTCAAGGTTGTCTATTGATTACTAAAATATATACATAAATGTGACATAAAATGTTTATTCGTTTTGTATTTAATGAATTTCACAAAGAAATTCACCTCGACTTTTGTATTTAGAGGTGATTTCCCTATATTTTGATTAATCATGTTCATCAGGTAACAATTTAAGCTTTTTAATATACACACAAATATATATATATATATATATATATATATATATATATATATATATATATCCGTGTGTGTACATATATATGTAAATTAGCTTAGATCGAAATCTATCTTTTGTTTACACATGGTCAAAATCAAATGCCAAAAATTGATCTTGCAAAACAATTTTTTAAAGTACTACAATTTTGTGTACAAAGTTTTTTTATATTACTTAAGGGAAACAATTAAAACACTCTAAACTGACGCTCACGTTACTCACGATTCACTTCATATAAAGTCAATTCGTTAATAATTTTTTGAAAAATGGTGCATTTCATTCTATATTTTAGTGTATTCGTTAACAAAAACCTCGCTAATTATTTTTTTTCTCCTCGTAGCCGTCTAAATCATATACATAGATAACGTCGTTAAAATTATATAGACAAAATTAATATCTAATGAAGTTTTCACTCGAAGATGGTGCTCTATTATTTACATATTAAAATCAATTTAAAATTTTAATAATAATGCAAATTGAGTTTTTATTAGAAGAGAATATTTCGCACGACATTTTTTTTTAGTAAATAAAAGTGCCAATTAAGAAATATCTTTTTTATTTTTAACTTTACATTGAATGTCGTTATTATATTTTCCTAAGTAACATAAACAATATAGCTAAGAAAAAATTCCAAATTCAACTTTCCGACTGGCGCTGGCCGACGACTTTTTTATCATTTTAAGTTTTGTTCTATAAAATATAGAATTTAATTTCACGAAATATTGGAATTGAGTTAGTGAGGAATTATTTTAGTCGATTTAGTTTGTCAGTATAATTACCAGTTTGTCAGTATAATTGTCAGTTAAGTAGGTCATTATATTTTATATTGCTCTCGTTACTTACATTAATTTAGTACGAGACGGTGTAGTAATAAATAATTAGATTTGTTAGCTATCTCGGGAAAACGTCGCGAGCGGTTGCCCGCGCAACACGAGCGGCACCTATTGTTCCGGCGACTGTATTGTCTACCAAAGGTGTGCGTCACTTATTATGTATGTCATATGCTATAGGCTGTTCGGGGTTAGGGCTCACCAGTAGTTGACCAAATTATAAGGGATAGATGATGTTCTTACATATTTTTAGAATGAACACAGCATAGAGAACAGCATATTGACTGGCGTTGAATTTATTTCAATATGCGTCGATTACGCGTATAAGGTTTGACATAGGTATTTTAATAAACGAAATAAGTTACACAATATTATATCGTAATTTTTCTAAATGATGAAAGTGAATTATTTGGTTCGTTATATACATTTTTTTTGTTTTGAATATTTTTGTTACTTATACTTTAACGATTGCAGAAAGTTTTTTTCCAATAACACTTTTCGTCAACTGAAAAAAAACTCGACTGAAATAATTGACATAGTTTTTTTAAAAATAAATGTTAAATTAAATGTTAACGCTTCCTTTTTATTACTTTATTTGGTAAGGAAAAATCTGGCATAAATTATTCCGTATTAAATTAAACATTATTAATCCGGTTTATTTCTTTTATATTCACACAAGCGGCGTAGGCTTTCTGTGTTTTATGCAGATATTTATATTTGTGAGGGTTGCGTTTTAAAATTACGATACGTTTTTTTAAGCTTCGCATACAGGTTATTTACTTTTCATGCGACGCCCATTTGTGACTTTGGATGTTTATTAGCTTTGAGGAAAATACAAGAATTATATATATTTTTACAGACCAACGAGTAGTAGGACTTGGTAATCAAAAGGTAGTAAGTAGCGAAGAGGTGGTAATGTAAATTTTGTTCTCAATTTTTATTTACATATTTATTTCCGTACCTACAAAACATTACTATCCAATTAAATAACAATTATAGGTTATTAATATTATTTATGTTAATAATGTTTATTAAAATAATAAAGCGTTTATAACTTTCATGTCAATATAATGCAGAGAGAATATACTTTTGACGATATTTATTTTTACTCGCGATGAGCAATATGATTTGATTGATTATTAGATGCTGAAGCTGCAAACATATGATGGCTGAGCCGACACAGGAAATCAATAAATGCAGAATGAGAATCTTCTTAACAGGCCGGGATATAAACCTAGCATATTCAGGAAAGAATTATTGGGAAGAAAAAAGGATGGCGATATGCCGTTTTGCATATATGAAAAGAATGTCTTTTGGACACATCGAATCATCAGAACGTACTAAGTCAGTAACTTGCTACACTCTGACGATGTGGACAGTAAGTTAAATAAAGATATACCGTTTTACACAACGTGAATTTAACATTTTTGAATGTTTTTTTTGCTACATTCGTTATATGATCGGTGACATTTTGCGATCGACAACAAAAGTTGGATAAAAATCAGAATGAGGTTTGCACTATCGTATGTTGCTATCGATAGTGCTAATTGCAAAGGCGGCCATGAAAACAAACTACCTAAAATGAGAAAATACACTTTTGTCGACTCTAAACGTGAGCAAGTTGGTACATAAAAGTAGAAATATTAGGTTTGGGTTAAAAATAAATTTAAAAGAAAATCTTTTCTGATTTTATTATTTATAACCATAACGATTAAGCTACCCCTAGTTGTCTTAGTATATTGAATATAATTAAAGTTCATCTCGGTTGGAGATTTACTTCATAAATTAATCTGGTGTTGAAGTCATATTTTAACAAGTACCGAAATTATCATTGTATGTAAGAATATTATAAATCATACTAATTTATAGAGGAATATTTTGTTTCTTGCTTTGTTTTAGGGTTTGGCATAAATAAAGTAACGTGACACTTTCATCAGCTTTTATTGTTTAGACGGACCTATGGTACTTTATATATTTTTAGAACGCACGGATAAGGAGATTTAAGACTTTAAATGAATGTATCGAAGTCCACCGGATGTATTTTTGAATTGAATAAACTAAATAGTTATAGCTATACTAAAACAATATTTGAAACAATTATAGATGACAATGAAATATAAAAAAAATATAGAATATGTGTGACTAATTTATAAAGTTTTTTATGCGCGTTTTTATGTTACAAGTCGAATCGTAGAATAAATGAACCGTTAAGAGTACCGTAAAGAAATTAAACAAAAATAATTATTTAAATACAAAAGCGACTAAAACAAAATACAGTCCCGGTCTCTTCTTGTCCGGGTAAAGCCGGGACGGGCAGCTAGCGCTGGACTAAATTATTAATGCTATACCACGAATCTAACTTAAAAACTTCAAATTCTAATAGTTTTCCTTCTAACAAATTCTCACGGAACTTGTGTTTTGGAACACCCCGCTACAAGGAGGCAACCCGGCGCCGCGCCACGCAACATTCGGGCTGCGCCGCGACAATGCGGCCCGCGAGCGGGTCGCGGCGGCACAAAGCGGCGGCCGCGAGCAGCTCGTCAGGTATGCGCATCGCGTCGAGCGGGGAGCGAAACCTCGCTCCTTTTGTCATTGCTCCTCTTCGCGCCGTGTCTTACCGGCTCTGTGGCCGGTTATGCTCTTAGCGCGTCGTCTTCTCGGTGAAATGTAGCTTTTGAGAATCGACGCCCGATCTCTTTAGTTTATTAACATACAATTATTCTAATATAAAACTGGCGCTCTAATTAAAATTTGTAAGAGTTTATTATACGGGAGTGGTATACTGTGTCAGCAAGTGTTTTGGACTTAAAAAAGTCCAAGAGGAATACGTAAAATTTTAATTCTGTTCAAGAATGTTTTAAATTTGGAAATAATTAAAGCACTACGCCTGTTATTATACGGAGTAAATAAAATTTAAACTAATTCTCATTTAAGTCTTTATGTTTATTATAAGGCTTCCTAACATACTTACCCTTCATGTTGTATAATATCATTTATAAGTTAAATCAGTTAATCAAAAAGTCTCACCCTAAAAAGATTGGGAAAAATTATTGACTTACTACAATTGTTAGTTTATTATAATTTTTCAAATCGAAAAAATTAAGTTTAATGTGATCAGCAAGTTCAACCGACGTAGATGAAAGTGAAACGGATATTTAAAATATGATATTTTTTTATTTATGTAGATCATTAATATATGCGGAACTGTAGGCATTCTTATTGCAATTAAATATTTAAAATCTTGCTAAATATTTAAGAAAAGTAGATTGGTTGTGTGTGACTTATATCAAAAATTACTTTTGGTATTTAATTTTTAATAAGGTTTAAGACACTTTAAAGTTATAAAGAGTATATCGAGAAATATCGTTGCTCATTTAATGATTGTGATTGCATATCAAATTAAATAATATACCGAGTACACCGAGTTAAATAATATTGGATTTTGTGTTTAATGTCGTTCTATAACATGGAACGATCTTAAGATGCAGTTTTGTGTGTTACATGAAGTTTTATTTAAACATTTGATAATGGTTGACAGTTCTACGATATCAGAAATAGTTTATTTTGAAACAATGCAATGTTCCTTATTGTGAGGGGAAAAGTGTCCATCCGTTCAGTTCATTCGAAGTAAAGTAGTGTTGAAAGCAAGATTTAAAAAAAATATTTTCAAACGCGGGAAATATTCGAAGACAATTATAAGGTAATTGTTCCATATCGATGGTATTTGAAAATGCAAGTTTATATTAGTTGCGAAATTTTCATCGGAAAATACTAGTGATGTAGATGTGAAACCATGGAATGTATATCGAGACCTCTTATTTAGTAATTGATTGATTTAATTATACTAGATAATATTTTCTCTAACCGTTGACATATTTAAATATCAAGGGAATTAAATTAAATAAAACTGAAAGCTTAAAATACAGACTGCACCCACCTGATATCGGTTAAGTATCTTGGAGACGCAGCCGTGTGACACGCGGAGCTGGCGCGAGATGACGCAGGGTCGGACACCGGCTGCTGCCATTTCTACGATCTTCAGTCGAATGTGGTTCGGTAGCGGACGACCATTTATAAATAAACCACCAAGCTGATTCACGCGACCCTGACCTGAAATTAATGGAAGACGTATTGGTAAAATGAAGACATAATTAGATGAGGGAATATGATTGAAATTAAAATATCATCCTATGTTTTCAAATTTCAATTTCTTACGCATTTTACATATAAGTGTGTGTATATATATATATATATGTATATGTATATATATATGTATATGTATATATATATATATATATATATATATATATATATATACATCTCACTCTTAAGATGCGATGTACCATACGAGTATCACTAGCGGGCGCGGAAATGGCGGCAGTTCAGGAGAAAACATGTTAGAGGCATGATCGATAGAGTATCGAGTACTGGACTTAAGAAGATGGATGTGATACGTCGACGTGACGCCTATTGTGGTCTCAGCGTGACAAGGGTCCCCCTTAGATAGCGACGCGAAGCAGAATTATTTACATGTTGAATTTGGCGTAAAAGTCTTTGATATTCGTACTTACAATATTCTGAGGATCGATAGTTGTATTTTGCTTCGTAAGATATTTTTTTGCATATATAGTTAAATGATTGTAGATTTTTATATAATCGAGGACTACGACATTATTAATTAAGAATTAATATTTATCTTTGCTGTCACTATTGGATAAATAAAAACTGAACATCAGACGAGTGTTTGGAAATTTGTTTTTGTATGCGATAAATAAGGATGACGAGAAAAGATATTGCTAATAGAAAGATGAGTAAAGATCTTTGCTAATAGCCCACCTGTCGTAATACAACGAAACCTAGGTCGTGGTAAAGAACTTAAAGAAAGTAGAAATAATACTACATCACGTAGTTTCATTTAATTATCAGTAATTAATTTCTACAAAATTAACGCCAAATATATTCAAGATATTGTATTAATAAAAGAGATATTCCATTATTTAATTATGTAGACACAATTGTGCTTCTGGTGATATACATCATTTATCATGTCAGTATTGTATACATGGTTATAGGGCTTATTTGGGGTAACATTCGGAAACAAATTGTTCGCGACGTAGTAACTTATAACTTCGATAGAACACTTCAGCCCCAATTATTTATTCTGACTCGCACTTTACAAATTCAATAAGGAAGGAGTACTTTTTCATTTTCCATAAATGGATGGAAGATGTCAGCTTACATTTAACAAGATAATATTTTTCGCAGAATTAGACGTAAGGACAGAAAAAAATTGTTTAAAAGAGAAAATTTTGAAGATTGCTTTTAGCATAGCATTAACGCAGTTTTAATGAAACAAAATATAATGCGTATATATTGGTTGAACTTGAACAAAACATTAATGTTCTACGATTATCGCAAATTTCTTAAATCATTCACTTAATTCAGTAGGTTATAATAAACAACAGAAATGCATTATTTAACAGTTAAATCGATGTAATTAAAAATCAGCTATTACCGAGTTCGTAGTCACGTTCGTGGTAGTGACTAGATAGTCACGTTCGCAACTGGTTCCAAGCTTTACTGTGAAATGGGCTTTCTTTATTATTGCTACAATAAAATAATTACTTTTCGAATAATTTTAATGATTCATATCCACTGGTATAGTCGGCATCTTATTTTAAATTAAGATAACTCCCAAAATTGTGATGTTAATGACAATAGATATACTGTATTAAAATAAATCGGAGGTAACACGTTAAAAAATGTATGTACCACAACGTTAATATATTTTTATGAAATTATATATATATATATATATATATATAAATATATATACATATATATACACACACACACACACACACACACACACACATATATATATATATATATATATATATATATATATATATTAAATAACAATTAAGGATGAAAGATCTTGGAAACAGAAATATTTGAAGTGTTCACGTATTACTATGTTTTCTGATATATGCTCTGACTGGATAAGTTAAGCTTAAATATATTTAAGTAAAATTATGTAACAAGTAAACAAAAATTAAAAATAAATAAATAAAATTTGACTGTTATTTCAAAGTCTGCACACGTGTAACACTTAATGTATCTTAATATAATAATCTTATATTATTTAAACTGTGCCAAAAAAGGGTAAAAATGAGCGACAAGGTTTTTTATTGGCAAATTAATTTTTTATTGCATTATTTTCTCATTCATTGGATAACTTTAACGAACTGCGTCAGTGGGTGTTCAGTGTATTTCCATCTATTATTACATACATTAGCTACAATTCTATGGATTTGTAATAAATACATTGATAGAAGTTATAAAAGAACATGGAATCAATATTCTAGTAGAACTTATCAGCTTCCACAAATAAGTAACCCAGGTCAATCGTAAAATAAAAAAGCGGAGATGGTAAAACATTCCTTACAATGATAAGTTTACATTAGATATCCTTTTGTCCTGCTGGTAGCGAAAAATTTAATATATAATAATTGTATATTCATATTGATCGCGAAATAATTTGCATCATATCGTACATCGTTTGTTTTATTCAATAGAGACAACAATTTTTTTTCAGTATCTACCTTGATTGTCTTCAATTCGTTAATATAATTATTAGTGTCATTTTAAACTATACTTTAAGATAGTAATTTCCCAAATTTAATAAAGTTTCCAAGTGTAATACCTTTTTAATGTTGAACATTTTACCATTTCGTATTTTTCAATAAAAAGAAACATTCGAAAGGGTATTCCTATAATTAACGGATGAAACATTTTTGAAAAGGATTACTAATTAAAAAGTAAGGAATTATTCTAAGGATTTTAAGAAATAACATTTTTTACATACAGGAATATGACTTTTTAGATAAGTTCACCGCACGCTTTACGAACATTTTGAATTTATTATTAAACTATGAATAAAATGTTTTGCTAAGCGTATTTTATCACATGTAATAGCAAGATATATTAAAAATAATAGCAATTATGGATGAAGGTCGAATTGTAATATGTGACAGGGCAACAAAAACTTTTTTATGTCCTTTCTCACACATATACCTAATATAAGTATTTTAAATATACATGTACGAGTAAATATTCCCCTCCACCTCAACTTATTCCGCATCAGTAATAGCCGACAGGGCCAGCGCTACCAGCTTGACTACCAGCGGCCGAATGATGAGTGTCAGCCAGCCCGCGAGCTCACTGATTTATATGTAGTTTAATGCGGCTACAGCGATTCACCGTGCGCTAGATGTGACACTTTATATTTTGAAATAATCAATATTTTTTAAATCAATATTTGTAATAGATTTCTATCATTCACGCTCGATATAAATTTCATGTATGAACAATTTTTAATAGATCTCTGTAGAAAAAAGTTTAACACGGACATACATTGGTCCCTAAATATAGATTGATAATGGTAATATTAAAGATAATTAGTGTAACATTTACTTAATTACAAATTTAAATACTCCTGTGATCTTTAAAGTTTTCGTATCAACAGCTGAAATATGTTGGAAGAACTATTAATGCAAGATAAAATTAAGTTTTATGCGTAGTGTTAATCCATTAGTTCAGGTACAGGTAGTATCATACACTTGTGTATCTTGTACATAGAGTAATAAAGATATTTTGTCGTCCTATTCAGCATCGTGTAATTTTCAGCTTCATGTGTTTACTTACAAGTACGTAGTTACAGCAAATTTACTTATACTTTTTTGCGATAAACATAGAATTCAAATGGAATTTCTTTTGACGCACTAAAGCATGGAAAAAATTGTGAGTGTAAACTGGCGGAAGTAGTATGGCCGAGTCGGGCGGTCCATGCCTCTTTTGATACATGAGCTTTCTCGAACATTCTTGATGCTACGCGAAATACAAGACACTAGTGCACTTTTCAAATTTAAACTTTTTTATTTTATTTCTCATGACTCCGTACTTTTATTTTTTTTCTTATGACACAACCTTCCAGAACATATTTGTTGGCAAAACGTAATAAATTTCGTCTCTATCGTGTGTCTTGTAAATAAACCGTTTTTGAAAGCTTTTACATATTGCACCCTTTTACCGATGGACGAGTGACTTGAACTATGGAATAAATACTCGGTTCCCATGATTACATATTATGGGGCAGAAAAAATATGGCGGGTAAAAGTTCGTTTCATTTGTCTTGATTTATTTTTTTTCTATTAGGATAGAATGCGTACGGTTTACATAATTTTGTTTATATCATCCATAGTATTGCCGTTTATAAATCAAGCGAATGATGAAGATACGGTAAATACAAGAGTATCTTTCTATCTACCAATAGGCAGTGCCATTTTAGTACCCGATGTATCATTTTGAATACATGATCAAATTTAAAAAAAAATCCCATTTGTTTCATCCAGGGGCGCTTGAAACAGTGATTGGGGTCAGTTGACACACATGCAAATAGTACGAAGTACAATATTAAAAAACATTATTCATCATTTATTGTAATTCTAAAAATAATTACGACACCATTTGATAATATAAATCAATTATCAATTAAAATATTGATGACAGTCATCTGCGACAATATGACTACTTAATAATGATAAACAATTTACGTAATTATCAAAAACAATAAAAGTCAATAATATTTTTTTTTAAATAAAATGAATTAAATGGAAATAATTTGAGAACAAACTAAAAGAAAATATTTATGTTTATAATGCCATTGATTTTGATTAATCATAAATAAAACACAAAACTTTAGATAGTTATAAATGATAGTAGTTGGGATCATTCTAAGTCATAATTGTGGTGAAAATACCTACGAGTAAGATCACCTTCTGCCACTCTTGGTGAGTTTACAATTCTTATATTGTGTCCATTTTTCTCCGGGTCAGCTCTTTGAATACGTTGACAATCAAACAAGGCAGCAGCTCCTGTTTCGATGTTGATTCCCGTTATGTATTAGTGTTTTTATCTTTTGTGGTATTTCTTTTAATTTTTCTCCATCCAATTTTTCCTTAACTTATTTAGCTTAGCTTGGGTAACTCTCAAACTGTTTTCATGCTCCTTTCTTATTTCTTCTTCGTCTGGTGTATGTTCGTTCTTATTTATTCTTTCTCTGCTGTTTTTTCTTTCTTGATAATAGCCGTATTGCTTCCAGCGTAAATACAAGAGTATCACTAGAAATAATTGCTTGAGCACTTGTAGAGGGGTTAGGCGAAGTTTGCTGAATACTAATGTTGTTGTGTCTTCTGCGTGGTGTATTCATTGTTTCCGGATTTTCAATAATGTTTTCATGTTCAGTTTCTGGGACTGATAAACTCGGTCGAATATTCAAAGCCTGTTATTGAGTAAGTTGTCCAGCTGCCTTTTCTATTGGTGTTTCGTTAATTAGTAGAGAAGGGGATAATGATAGCATTTCATCTTTCGGTCTGCTTGTATTCCATATAGAAACAGCCTTTGCCTCCATTGTATTTTCGGGATTTAGTCAATCTATTAAAAATGGAAGAGCAAAATCGAGTTCAATAAACAGATGCCGAGTATAGGTGCAAATAACAGTTTTGCAAAAGATAGTCTGAATGTTTGATGATATAAAAAATGGCGCAAAGCGAACCCTTCAATCCCTCGAATGGCATAAATCGACATTGTTTTGTTAAATGGAATTTACAACTTTCTTCAAAGGGCTGTATGCAGATCCATTAAGCGGTTGGAGTCTATGAGAGCAGTAGGAAGGAAAAGATAGTAAGAAAATGCAAATGTTCTTGCCAAAGGCCAGTCCTTATTATGAATATGTGAGGATTTGTTTTCGAGCACAAGTAACATTTTATGTGAAGGAGATATAATTGTATGTTTTTAAAGTGTTCCAGAAAATTAATAAATGGTTCATCCTGCAATCGTTTAGACGGGGAGGAATTACATTTCTGATGTCATCAGTCAAAAAGTTTACTGTCACTAAAGTGCCCCTTTCTTTACGAGTACCATGCCTCGTTACCCTGTCGGACTTTTGGACTGTAGTTATACCTATTTCATCGGTTTCATATATCTTTTGGGGCTCAAACTTACAACAGTCCATGAAATTAATCGCCCTTGAGTGTCTTAGGTTACGATACGTGTATACGTGCACGGTTTCTTTTCATAAACATCCGAAACCATTCTTTACCAGCTATCTCGTTGTCATCTCAAGTTCCAAGTCGCGATAAGTTACATTTATTGGTAAGTTTTTGTGACAATTTATTTATGTCCTTCTTACATAGATCGAAATTATATATTTCGATGCACATCGAATTAAGTATTTCGAAAGCTCTAGCTCTTGGTCTTAATTAAAAAATCGGTTGTGTGTTTTATACCTCATGTCTTGATTTTCTTCGACGGTGTTTGTTTTGAACGTTTTGTACCCAAAAGAGGGGAGAATACGGCAGCGTGATTAGTTTGAACGTACCATTATAGTCAGCATTACTTTATACCTAAGTATACCTTATACCTAAGTTTATGTTAAGGATGTGGAAAATGACATATTAAAACTAATGACGCTGCCGTACTTTACAAGCTTTATTTAAAAAGAAAATTAACATTTACTGAATAAAAACTATAATCATTGTTTAAATTTCTGAACAAAAATACTTACTTTTACTTATTAAAAACAATAGGACCTCCTATAAACAACTGCGCGCGGTGAGCGATGTAACACAAAGGTTCATGTTTGGACATATCCACTTCATTTGACGTTTGGTTCCCTCACCGTTACCGTATACGGCTCGAGAGATTTTGCTCTGTTTCGATCGTACCCTGTTTATCCAGCTCTCTATATCACATGTCAATTTCTACTATTTTATAGTCTGTTCAATAAGGATGTGGCCATTATTATTCAGAAGAAATAAATCAGACAATTTTTTTTATATATTTTATTGAAGTTCATGTTATTGGATATTGCGCAATTAATTAATACTCCAATCGCCGTCATTATTTAAAATAGCTTGACACCTTTTTTTTATGCTTTCAACTAGATTTTAAGCGTACTGCAATGGTAAAGATTGCCATGCCTTTCTAATTTGATAAGATAGTTGCTTTTCCGTGTACATTAGCTTTCCTTTGTGTTGCATTTTGATATAGGACCACACATTATCTATAGGATTTGCATCTAGAGACATCGGTGGCCACTCTATGGTTGTAAAGTTATTTTGTCTGTTTCTACGCACTGCACAGTCTTGGGTACAGTACGATATTTTGGGTCATTGTCTTCTTGCAGTACCCTGGTTGTTGAGTCTGAGCAAAAAAAACTTTTTTGTAGACCTCATTAAGCATTGTTTATAAATTTTGCACAATCTTTCAGAAGTCAAAACACCGGTAAATACAAAAAGACAACCAAATTCACAATTGGGGAAGCATCCCCAAACATGCTCTTTAATATGATATTTTATTGTATATTGAATCAACCTATTATGCTTACTTGTCCAAGCTGTCGACAGAGAAGACCATAACCAGAAAGAAGATTTATCTGTAAAAATAATGTTGCTCCAAACTCAATCCAAATTTTTGTTTGCCCAGTTGATTCAAAGGTTTCTTCAAAGTAGAACTTGAAGAAACTTTTGTTCACTCATTTTTTGACGAAACTTTCAGACTTTTTAATGTATTTTGCAGCCGATTTATATGATAGTTTAGCAAGATCTTTAGCATGTTTGACAAGAAACACTGCTTCGTACATTTCAAGTATTTTTCGCTCATTGTAACAATAAACAGTTCACTAGAATTAATAACACTAAACATCGGTAGAAGTAATATTGCTTATTAGGGTATAAGTTAACGAGTATTATAAAAAAATAGATAGCGCTGTAGGGTTTTTTTCTGAATAATAACGGTCACGTTCTTGTTGAACAGACTGTACTTACGTTTATGGTGTTATATTGCTTAACATTCTTTAAATTTGATAATGAAATTATTTATTACCGACCTTCTTTGTTAGTCTTCAAAACGATAGCATGACCAAATAATAAAAAAAACATCACTTCACTTCATAATATCATCAGAGATTTGGTGTCGCATCTAGTTGTCGGCATTTCAAATACATTTCTGTTAGCTCGCTCCGGTACTAGAAAAGCGCATAATTCAACTTCAAGCCGGTCCCTAATGAAATTTTCACTCCACCATGCGCTCGGCCGGTGGAAACTTATTTGGGCTTGCGATTTAATATTTGTTATTTATGACCAATAACAGCTTTTCTAGGCGGCGAGTGTTTATGGGCACTTAACGCTAATCTGACTAAGTAATGCGACTTTGGTGTCGTTAATGTGTACGTAAATTTGTGCATGATGGCTCGGAGTAATGACTGGCCTACCAAACATTTCTGCTTTGTTTGTTTATGGGAGACAATTATTTGTTTTTATTTAACAGATTCTATACAGAGACAATTCCAGAGTTATGTGACGAAAATATTACCTGTTTAGTAAACTGTACAAATTCAACATTCGTAGAATATTTTATTACGTAATAGTTAGAGTGAGATGTGTAATGAAGATTGTAATCTATTGGTATAATAAATATTAACAGTGAATAAAAGGGCAAAGATTTAAACTGCATTCAAACTAGAAAAGCATTTCCTCCACTATAATAATTTTTAATTTTAATATAGTATCTATGTTATAAATTTAACTTATTCATTATTAACTGACAATTTGATACTGATATATATAGCGTTATATTAGATTGATAACTAATAAAGCTACCACCTCATTACTACTACTTTTTACATGAAATTAATAAAACCAGCCTTCAAATACACAAGTTCTGTCGTTATCTACCACTTGATTCTACTTTGCTAGCTTGTATGCAGAGATAAAATTACTTTCTTAGAAAATATTCTGGGCTTTGGATAGAAAAATTGAGTGAGTTCGAATGAAGATCTATTCGCTTTAATGTACGATGCCTGTACTTTTAATATTTTCATTATGGAAATAAAGAGAGTTACTATCTCTTTATTATAAAGGAGATGAATATTGGAGGGAAGAAATTGGCGGTTTTATTTGTTGTCAAACTAATACTTCAGGCCCTCCAAATTGGTTGTTATAAATTTTCGGGCTATATTTACTATTAAGACTACTTAAGTTCGACATTTTTCCAGATTTAATGAATAAAATTTTTACGGTTGAATAATATGGTTGCTCATTGAATATCATCAATATTTGCAGAAACGAAAAGCCACGACTTTTTTTAGGTCCATGGCATACTGTTTTTGGTCCTTCAGAACATACTTTTAGTGTAACTTTGGTTTTACATTAGCGTTTTGCTGGCCATTGAAATTCGATTCCATGTAACTAAAAGAAAAATCGATTCAATGGCAACATTGATTAAGTGAGATTGAATTTGAACACTGCCAACATGGTGTCAAGCAAGTGACCGGATATCGGGTCGCTGTCGCTGCCGGGACCACTCGCAACAGCGTCACGTCCGATCCAACCAGGAGACCGTTAATAACACGATCACTGTTCGGTCCGGAAATGGAAACTCGAACGAGAGTCGAAGGGCGTTCAGACGGGCCGCTTCCCTCATTTCATGGACTTTCATTTGAGTAGGAATTGAGCCAAGCCGATCCTCGATTAACGTGTCTCTTGTATTTTGTAGGATGGCATGTTGAATTGCTTTTCGGCTTTTGTACATGTAATATGATATTTTCAACTGTTCTATTATAGATGCCGATATTACATTCTGTTCCCTGTTACCGTTTTAACTTAGATCGTTTCCGTTTTAACTTAGATATATCGTATCGTGATAGTATAGTTTTTGAAGTAATCTCCGTAAATATTTTATAGTTAACTCCGAGAAATGGTGATTAGAATATGTGGTGATTAGAATAAGTGACGGAGAATTAAATCAATAATTTACTCTCTTAATACTAAACTTTTTAAAATGATAGATGTTAATTTGCCAATATGCATCAGATAAGGTAGATTAGGTTGAAGTATTTTTTGTTTAAAAGGTTTTTTATTAATTAGAAGTATAAAAATTACTTCTTATCTCGAGGAATTATGGTTACAATAATAAATTTTACAAAACTAGAATTTGTGAAATAAAATTCCTCGTCATTTTGTAACCTCGGACATTAAAATTGTCAAAGTTCATATTAGTTAAATTGAAACAGTATTAATGACATAATAAATAACAATATTATCTTGTCTTAATCACGATTTAGCTGTCTTACTAACTACAAACAAAAAAATACCTACGATTACATATAAAACATTTATAACACTTCATTTTTTAATAAACAAACAAAATTAATTCCAATCTATGGCTTTAATTTAAACTCTGAAACTTAAATACTCATGTAGGACAAACAGTAACGAACTATACAAGTGAAATCAACAGTAAAATAAATTTTAAAATGTCTACAAGTTTTAAATGTCGTTGTAAATTTATATTTAGTCTTACAATTTAAATATCGTTGTAAATTTATATTTAGTCTCACAATTTAAATGTCGTTGTAAATTTATATTTAGTCTTACAATTTAAATGTCGTTGTAAATTTATATTTAGTCTTACAAATTAAATGTCGTTGTAAATTTATATTTAGTCTTACAATTTAAAATACAGTTTCTGATTTAAATTTCTTCCTTTATCAGTAGATGGGTTAGATTAAGGATAAATTGCTTTCTTTAAAATTCCGGGTACATTTAAAAAATGCCCAAGCGGTTCCTTTAAAAAGAAGACAGTGTCTGGGAAAAAAAGGGTAGATGGCAACCCTTCACGGAATAGAAGCAATTTGACTATACAGATTTTAGAGTGAAAAACATAACGTAAGATCGTCCTACCCCTTAATATTAGTTTTAGTATATTTTAATGTTTTCTACTTGAGTATTTAGTTACTTCCATAGAAAATATTTTTATATAATTCAAGGTTTGGATCAATATCGAGATCGATACAATAGGTTTTTCACACAATCATAGAGCAACGTACTCACGTAAGTATTTAGTCAACTCGTATTTATGCACAAAATATCATTGAAATAAATATCAGAATGGGTTCGTAAGTTTTGTTACTTAAATTACTTTGATGTGTAATACATATCGTGCAGGAAAATAATAAGTATGTCCGACAAATTTTGGAGTAATAAGGTTATTTAGAGCAATAAAATAATCCAAAATTTCATGTTAGGAGACGTAAAGAATTCCTAGAAAAAAACCGAAAATTAAAATAGTTTTATTTAATAAAATTTAGTTAGGATTCGAAACAATAATAATTAATAAATTTAGAAAGATATCAAATACCGATAGTTTACATAAAAGATATGCGTTTTATCTTAGTTCCAAAATTTACCTTTATCTCCGAAAGCACAGTGCATTTTCTCAGGTCGTATATTACCCATCCGTAATATATCACAGTCAAAACAAATCTGCTTATAAATGCGTATTTACCGAAGCTCTTTAAAAATAACCCCTTTATTTGGCGGACGGGAAAACACTTAACTATTCAAATACCAAACATGATCTAGCACTAATTCGTACTCAGCACATCTAAGCAGTTTCATATCTGTTTAAAACATTATGAGGATGATAAAGGTACACACACACTACTAGAACTAATAGAAGTGACATTGCCGCAGTATTGTTTTAAAATAAAAATATTACGAATAGTTTGATTAAAATGTATTTAATATAAAAGTTGAAAATACTTTCAAAATGTCATTTATATTTAATTCCTTTCGAGCGTAAATTGATTTAACTTGAAATGAAGAGAAAATATGTTCCTAAAATATTAGGACAATAATTTCGGAAATTTATTCCCTTTTTCCATTTCCACACAATAACATAGTTAGACGATACATCTCCTGTCGAAAAATATATTTTCTAAATTTAGCTGATGCATATGATGTCTATTATGGGCGAGGTTGTCTAATGGAAATAAATTATATTTTATTATTATTGTTTCAAAGACGTTGATAGCTCAGTATATAAGACATGCTCAATTTATTTTTGTAAAACCTTTAAGATATCAATGAGAAATAAAATTAACGACCAAAGCAAATATACAAATTAGAAAAAAAGTATTATATTGAAATTCGGAAATGGTCAATTAAAACGACTTCCTAATTTATAACGACTACTTAGTCGTTAATTTTTCATTTGCTGTGAATTACACTATATACTTGCCTTTTTGGTTTAATAAGAAGAGATAGACGTTTTTCCAGTACTCGTCATATAAAATGTGTAGTCCAATTAACAAAGGTAAGAGGTAAAAATGTAATAAAGGTAATAATGTTCCCTTTCATGGGTGTGGTTGGTGAGAATTCATTTTATTTTGTTATATTTTATGTAAGAAAACACAGGGCATGGTGATTTAAAGTGCTTTATATTATTGACTTGTTCCAGTATAATTAAAGTTTTAGAAAATTAAAGAAATGAAACAAAATGAGACAAATTTCAGATCCATAATTTAAAAAAATTTGTCGATGGTTTTTGAAGTTGTCGGTTTGTTGACATTTTTGCAAGTTATTCAGAATTTCAAATTGTAGGAAACGAAAACTGTAAAATAACAATACAGAGAACATGATTCTTATACAATATCTAATATCTTTAAATAAAAGATAAAAAGTGACGCAAATACAGAGCGGTAGAGAAATTGAATGAGAGAATTGTGTAAAATCTAACATCTGCGATTTAAACTCAGTTTGGAAAAGACTTTGCATTTTACTTTTAACCAGTTTGTATCGTTATAAATATATTAAACGCTTATTGCGTTTAACAATAATTCACAAATTGAAAATCTCTAGGATTCTTCCGGTGAGATTCTACCTTTAAACTCGCCAAAATTCTCTCTAAGATCGTTCATGCGTAAAATGGTACCATCAAGTTACACTGTACCGTTTCGAAATCATCGTTCACAGTTTCATTGGAGTTTACCAAATAGTCATAACCGCAGACGGCTTGGTTACATGGATTAAAAGAGCTAGACATCAATATTATCCGCAAAACGACAAAAAGAGACCGTAGAAAATTATTGTATCGTTTAATTCTCGTCTCGGTAAAACTATCTAGGCGATGAATGAAAGCACGTTTTAAGAATGACTAACATATTAGATTATTTGGATCATTTTTTGAACTTTTAAAATTGACTACATGAACTGCGAGTGTGTTGTAAAGCTACTTTAGCTTTATACCCATAAATAACAATCTGTAACAAATGGATTGATGTCTCAGTAGATGAGTGGTAACTTTTGAAAATTATGAAAATTGTAGGTATTTTCAATCACATAAATGAAGTTATCAGTTTCTCTTGTATTTTCAATCACATAAATGAAGTATAGTTTCAATCACATAAATGACCCGGGGTTATATCTTACTTAAAATATATTCCGGTAACCTGAAAATTGTTCGTCCCTTTTATCGTAACAGGTCTGTATTTAACCAACTTTTTGTTGCAAATGAAATGAAAGTTTGATATTTTAGGTAAATTTTCCAATAATTAAAAAAAATAATTCACGTTACAGAAGTTATTATTTAAAAAAAAATGCATGTTTCTGTGCTTGTCAAAAATGTTTTCCAGATAATTATTATATTACTTACATTTTTATAATACTTAATAGTTACAATTTTTACAACACTTAATTCACAAACTTGGCAGTTTTTGTGAAATTAGAGTAAAAATTTAAATACACTCGAATTTTCGTCAAAATATAAAGAAACCTTTTTAAAGACTATTTCAAAAATTTTAATTTTATTGTCTTTTATTTTTCCTGAAAAATTTATACTTTTCAAAAAAAAGAAAAGATTTATACTATAGGCAACAGGGTTTGGAACCGGAAAATAAACCTTAAAGAATACACCTTGGTAAAGAAAAAAGAAATGATTATTGTGAAGTATTGTATTAGCTGCTGATAACAAATTTATAAATATTTTTTGCTTTGTGGAAACTGATACTCTGCATTGCGTACAATTTTAAGTTTAATTGTGTTTTTTTTAATAATTGAATCATTCATGTCACAAAAATTTGTAACTAGAATATTTTTATTTCAATTTTAAATGAAAATAGGTGAATATTTTCTTCTAAAACATGTCGAATCTAAAGAGAAATAAGTAAATCAAATAGTGTTTAATTAATTGAATTATTTTTGTTTAATAAGGCCATTATATATAGCTCATTAATAATATCACGGCTATCGTTTCCACAACGGTTTATTCGATGTCTACATAGTGTTGTGTGTTTTAATATTATTGGACGTTCTCGCTTTCATAAATAATAGCGACATGAAATATTTCAGTTTCTGTGAAGTACTATGTATTTTTGAATATTAAAATTAATTTGTCAAAGTATTTTTTTAAAGTTTATATAATTTTAAAGTTACAGAAAAAAGTTTATAATTGTAGTAATTTGTTTTATTTAATTTATGAAAATTAACTAATATTGCATGTTTAAAAATACTTTTTTATAAAGAAGCTAGATCAATTTTTTAAACAAATTTTTTTCAATTTAAATTTACGAATTTCACATAAAATACAAAATATTAAATAAATATTAACACTGCCAATTTTTATGGTACCTATAAATTACTCTGATATAAGTACTTTTGACATCGATGAGATAAATGATTTTAATTATTTTTTGGTCAGTTTGTCTCGTCTTTTCATAATAGTTTCAGAACTAAAGAAAGAAATTAAATTATTGTTTTAATCCACGGTCGTTCTCTTTAAGAGAGAAAACACTCTCCTGCCACTAACTGCCAAATCATTGTTTACAAAAATTCAACCCCAAGTGTTGCTATATTTTTGTAACTTTTTGTATGGAGAAACTTTCTTGATTTTAAATACCATTATGCTTGCTATCAATTAAGGGCTATGTAGTGGATTTTCGGTAATTCATAGGTCATAAAAATCTAAACGATTTCCGGGTTTGAATATAACTATACGTAAACTATAGATATTTATGAAAAAATTCAAATTATTATTAATTATTATTATCATATATATATATATATATATATATATATATATATATATATATATATATATATATAGATTTAAATTAATAATATTTTGAATTTTTTCATAAGCTATTTTAGATATGTAAACGTAACCAGTTTTGACCGTTTTTTTTAAATTGTAAGTCACTGCTGAAATACATTTATTTTTCTTTAATACGTGACAGTATTTTAAAGGTTGTGATATAGTTTAGATATAGTATAGAAAAATGGCAGATATAGCTTTTTCCTTAGTTTTTTTTTTTTTTTAAATAATTAATAATTAATTAATAATTTTGGTAAAATACCAAAATAAATTAAATTTTTTTGACATACTCTGATCTCAAAATCATAGGTAACATTCAATAATATTGTTTATTTAATACCTATAATATTGTTTTTATGATTTAAGTATGTTTTTAGAAAGTGATACAGCTAAAAAATATTATTTAATATTGATTAACACAAAGAGTAAAAATGGAGAAAAATGAGCCACCGTAAGGAGATAAGACGCCACAAGTATTGCTGTATGAACATTAACAGAAAGAAAATTGAACAATTATTATAGAAACGGCCGTGAGAAGTAGTTGCCGAATTTCACTTCTGGATTTAGTCCAAATATGTTTTACGGGTGGCGAATTTTAATAAATTAATGTTGAGATTTCGATACAGATTTTTGTTCTTATTCTACAAAAATTTGAACGAAGTAAATACAGAATAAACCAATAATTTTTAAACATGATTGAAGAAGGTATAAAAGGACGTGACAGTGAATTTATTTTTAAACATAACATGTTTACTTTGGAAAAGTTTAAGAAAAGTTTATTAGATTACTGGTCTGTGACTGGAATTTATAATCATATTTTGAAATGTTCTTTTCATATAGCTTATTAAGAAAAACACTATTTTTCTAACAAATAAGTCGTTTTGCATATATTTGATACAAACCTATGTACCTAATTGTAATATAGACTACAGTTTGTCATACCCTTTATATTTCATTTCAAAACAAAAACGTAAAAGTACTAGAAAACCAAAAAAACACAAATAAAATAATTTAAAAAAAACAAAAATACCCTTACCCACCCACACATCCACGCCGTTCTGATGGTGTTCCATTGCAAAGGGAGTAAAGCAATAATATAGATAAAAAAAACAATAAAACACAAAAATAACAAAACTAATTTAAAACAAAACGAAAACAAAATTCCGTGCTATCCAAAAACTGGCAGTCCCATTTCCGTTCCATTTTTATTATTTAAAATTATTTAAAGTTCCACCCGTCAAAGTTTAGAAAACATAAATATTAAAACTGTCACATTTTGGCCGAATACCGATGAAACGAATATGTTTTTTCATGAATGAAGGAAATAAATGTATAATTAAATTAATCAATTATGCTAATTAAGTTATGAATTAAACAATTCTTCGACGAAAAAATAAAAACAATATCAGGACTGGCGGCAAAAATAATCCGCGCTATAACGAGAACGGAACACACAATAATATTAAAGCACAACGCCATTAACCGTCCATATGAGTTTCGTATCCATAAAAAACATCATAATCTATTACATAAAATCTAAACTGTCATCGCAAAACAGACATGACTTTAATACGAATTGAAAAAATAATATGTTATTCGAAAAATGATTAGCAGTCATTTACGAACGTTCGATTATAATCGGCGGTCAGCCAGTACTATTTATTGAGCTCGGCGTCTGCTATCACGGTGAGAAGAGAAGGCCGTTTTTTACTTGCTCAAATTAAAAAAGAAAAAAGAAAAAGAAGTATACATAGGTGTATGTGTGCGCCTGCACGGGTGTGTGCGTGCGGCGGGCGGCAGTGTGCGGTTGTTGCGACACGACCGTCTCCCCGCTAGTAAGTCTATAAGGTGTGGTGGCGCTGTGCGCCGCCGTTTAAAATATTTTTGATTCAATTTGTTCAGGCAAAGTCTCCATAGATATATTTTTTCGTGATGTTCCTTATTTGTACATAAGGTTTAACTTTGAGGAAAAGAAATTTATTTTTAGAATGATAGAAAACAGTTAACGCTGTATGTTCCATGAACCACACGTCAAATTTCTGCGATAGCTTTCTTTTGTTTTATTTAACTTTGGCTTATTTCACATAATTAAAAACGTAATATGTATATGAAGAGATAACTTTATATGCATGTGACTTTTATTGCAGTATTATCTTTACAGCCACATCGTCGAGTTTATAACCATTTCTTTTTTAATATATATAAAAATATTTAACGAGTTTAAATAATTGTAATGTAATAATAATTGATAATAATGTACTAAAATTTTATTAGTCATGGATAATTATTTAAATATTACTTTTTATTAATTCGTTTACAATTTATAATCGTAAACTTAATTTATAAAAAAAATGTACAAATTTTTCTTGACATTTAAGTTGCCTCTTGAAAGTGTAATAGTACTGGCAAGGTTTTATAGTTGTCTACATGTCTTGATAATTGACTGCAAAATTGAAAAACAGTAATTTTTATCAATATTTCTAATCAAAAATGGAGGGCGAGGAAAACTGCATATCAATTTGTATCTTAACATTTCGTAAACAGTGAATGCAAACTTTTAAAAGATCTTTCCAATGGTATTTCTTTCGATAAGATGAGCGAAAAAAATGTTTGCCCTCACTTTAATTGTTTTTTCTATTATTTTTTTCATTCAGCATAAAATTAGCACCTTAATAATATAGTCGATATTATATATCGATTCAAAAATGGATATTGTCGTGTTTGTTTTCGCGTTGTATTTTACAAATATTAACAGTTTTTCTTGACATATGTGATATAGGTTTTCTCTGCAACTATGTAGTTGACGCCAAGAAAAACTGTTATTGCTGTAATTGTCCAGCAAACTCTATGTGAACTTTTAGTAATGTTATTTTTTCATAATTTTGGCTTTAGCACTTTAGGAAATAGAGGGGAGGATCACATATTTTGTGAATATTATTAACATATTTCTATAATTATTTTACATAAAATTCTGAAAAAATTGGAAAAAAATACTTTTGGAATTATTATACGTTACTATTTCTAATGACATCCCACAAAATAGAAACCTCTCAAAATGTTTCTACATATTTATATTATGTTTATATATATAATAGTGTATAACTTCACTGTAAGTATTTACATTCAAGAAAAAAAAATTAGTTATTAGACTAATAAAAATATGTATATATTTCTTCTACATAAATTAGATTTCTTAACACTTTTACACATATTTTACAAAATTGAATGAAATTTGATTTAATTTTGTATGCTGTTCTTCTAAAGAAAAAAATAAGTCAATCATAAGAAACTAAAACTATTTATCTGGCGTTGTTCGTGTAATTACAAAAAATAATGGGATATATTGGTGTAGTTCCATGATAAAGTTTACTGTGAATCTTTTGATTAATTCGTATTTTTTTACTTTTTTAGAACTGTCGCCAGAATATAATAATATGATATTGTAAGTATTATCTTTATTACAACCAATATAACCAATTGAAAAAATGTTTCGCACGTTGTCAAAACATGTTCTCTCGTGTAAATTTATATATATATATATATATATATATATATATATATATATATATATATATATATATATATATATTATATATAAGTTATTAAATGTATCTTGTATCGACGCATAGCGATAATCAACGGGCACTATATTCCTTTTTGTTCTCATTCTAATAATGAGGCAAGTATATGGTCGAGCGCGGGGGCGGGCGCGAGCGCATGAAAGGGGCGTGGCCTATTACTCATGTTACAGGCGGAGCTTTCTGGATCATTGTTATCTTGCTCGCACCAGCTGTTGCCGTTTTGATTGATTAATCCATCATATCGATTATTCGGGCATTGATTGTTGTGTATTTCATCTGTGTAATTTGTTTTGGAGAAAAGTACACAGACGTAAGAGAGAGAAAAGAGAAAAATGTGTTTAAATGTGAGACAAATACGATCTCTGTCAATCGTATCTTTTTACATCTTTTGTTACATTCAGTTATGAATTGACAAGATAGATTTGAATGAATGATCTATTACAGTCTGTTTGTGTTGTTGTGAAAAATATGTGAATATATGTATGTATGTACAAAAAAATTATGTACAAACTTGTTTTCTGGGTTATTACGATGAAGCATCAATATAACTTGTCAAGAATATTTTGGAAAAAATTATTTCCTTACTTTGTCCGATTATTGTATGCAACCGCTTATATCAACTAATAGTCAACCTGGAGCGCTTCGGTAGCGCGATCATGGGAACACTTTTTTTAATTCAACACATTCATTTTAAAAGTGCAGTTGAAGTGAAATATTTTAATTATTAGCGTAAACTGCATTAACACGCAAATGAAGAGAAAATGCACTTTCATCTAATTACGAGTATAATAATGCACTATTTTCATTTAGCTTGTCGATGAAGCAAAAATAAACTTTAGCAATATTGGAAGTGGAAAATTTTTTCGTTCTTTTTTTAATTATACCTTAATTTTAATCTGTAGATAAACACCTTTTTTAATAAATTTAAATCAGTGTTCGTTCAAAAGCATATTTTTCTCTGAAAATCTATCTACTGTTAGGAATTTGTAAACTAAACTAGACCAAATGATACGTACCGTTTGGCCTTTAATCGTGATAAGAAAATAACAAAACGACAGCTTCATAGTTCTACTTCGAAAAAAGTGTAGACTTAAAAGTCCGATTTTAGAATGAATCGGGTAAATCAAGGGGCGCTCGGCAACTTCAAAGAAATACTTTGGTAAATTCAGCGCTACTTGTTCATTAATGATGATTAATGATTATTTTCCTCGATTGTTCTCTTTAATGTATTCTGTGTGTGATGTATAAATTACTCAAGGTTTTGGTGTCCTTTGTAGGTTAGTGAAGGTGAATTTAATTAACTTTATTCTGGTTAAATAAACATTTCGCAAACAGGAATTTTAGTTCTTGACTGTTTTATATTCACTCCGACTGAAGATAGAATATATCGTAGTTGGATTTATAGAATTTAGCGTGTCTCGTGTTTCGCTACGTAATGGGATATATTTGCAATTTGGTATCGAATTCGTTATATTCGCTTCTTTTATTCTGTAATGCAAATATCGATATTAAACCTAAATACAATTTAAACATACGATATATATTTAAATAACTACAGAATAGCATGATTAGGCATTACATTTCTGGTCAATTTTAATTGCACAATTTTTCCGTTGTATCTCCAAAAGACTTTTTAGGAGGAGAGGCGGTGCTTACACCAAAACAAATTAAAAAAATGAGAGAAACTTGGCGAAACAGACTCTCGAAAGAGTTCCAAAAAGTTGTATAACTCTGACAATGGTTTCAACCATTACACCAGTTCGAAAGTTTTACTCTGTATATATAAGTAATTGTTTGCATCTGAGTTGTCCGTTATACCCGTTCCAAATTTCAGCATTTTATTAAGTGATTTCTATTCAATTAACATTCGGTATTACATTGTTATTTTAATTAAGTATCGTTTATTATAGCATTTAACATCGTTTTCTATCATTGTAATAATATGTCAGTAATAATTTTTAAAGTTAGACATATTATCTATTCTTATTAAAAAATGTATAATTATTTTTTGTAGGAGGCAATGTCAAATGTTTAACGTTAATTTTATAAAGGTTTTTTCAAATATTTTTAATAGATAATATCGAAGTAAGGAAAAACAAATATTTCACAGGAAAAATAAAAAATAGCTATGAAGAATATCAGTGCTTCGTTGTATCCGAAAGAAACTTATTTTGATGTTGGTAAAAGACGTTTTCAATGTAATATGTGTTTCAGGAAGAAATTTGTTAAAATTATTAGCTTTTCGATATGTATCGAATTAAATAAGTGCATTAATTCTTGTAAGTTTCCAGTTATCATTATTACAAATTAAATTCGGTGTTAAGGTTAATAAGAATTTTGTTATTATCTATACATCTATATAGATAAAATTAAAGTGTCTCTCTGTGATTTTAAATAAATACCCGATTTTAGGTTAGTTCTCAATTTTTAATAGGAAATCTAAATATAAAAAAATTGATAGAAAATTTTTTGTCTCTCCTTCCATCGGTCGGTTTTTTGTCTATCTATTTATGGTAGCCAGCGGGGGAAAGCGGAGAGCAAAGTCAGCCGCGCGGGATCTACAGTAAACTGATCGTTTTTAATACAAGAGCATAAAACGCACTTGTATTTTAGAATTGCAAGCGCATTGCGCATTGCATTGCATTTTATACAAGTACCATTTATTTTAACTTGATTCAAATAATATACCTTGTAAAAATGATCGAATTCTTAGCGTCTTTTTACTGCATAGTATTTTTAGTAGTATTGTATAAATTTAATATTATCTATAACAATATTATTTTACAAAGTTGATTGTATTGTATTCGTAGTAATTTTTACTTTCTTATCAGGGAAAAAAGCAAAGCAAATAATGCAACAGGGAATCAAGTTGTATCCGTTCTGTTTAGTTTATTTTTAAAATAATATTAATATTTACTTTTGCACCGTTTAAAAAAAACCAGTATTCCTGAACTCTAACTTCATTATTTTATGTGGTTTATGGAAACAATTTTTCGTTGAAGGTACTGTTTTACTGTCTCAAGATTGGATTTTTATACTGTCTCAAGATTGGATTTTTATAAATTTCAACAAAACAACAACAAAAAAAACCATCTTTTTAGGTTATTTCAATGTTTGCGGTTTAAATCGATTTCCTATTAATTAATTGTATCAACAATTATGGTTTCAGATTGTACGTAAGCTATACGATTGACTACAAAACTGGGCTACAGTGATTATTTAAGTACTACAGAAAATGCTATTTAGATATGAGTTGGCCCTAGTGATGATCTTTTCATTTGAGTATTTCTTTAAAATTGTAGCCGCCTCCAAAATTTGTTGTAATTTTATTGAAGTTTTTAAACTTTTCTGGTCAAATCATTTCATCAGTTCAAGATTATAGAAGTAATTTACATTTAATTTATCACATTTAAATTTATATGTCAGTCTATCATCTAACGTCTTATGGTACAATATGGATAAAACATAGTAGATGCTAAAAGTATTTATGGCGAGATATTCCTTAAAAATAGTTCGCTCAATTAGGAGATATCGAAAAATATACTGAGAACAGCCTTACGTACAATTAGAAGTATATTCACACGTTTTTTGCCGAAATCAATTTTAGTTCAAAATCATTAAATTTAGATTTGCCCACATACTTTTTCAGAACTTATATTCTAAATAAAATTTTTATAAAATATTCGAAGATTCAGTTAGCCGCGATTTGGAAGGTTTAATTTATTTAATAATCTATTAAAAGTAACATTTCTCCATCTAAATGTTAAGTTCATACTTTATTTTTCTTTGAGCTTCTTTTTGCTACGCAAACATAAAAAGCACATCTACCATTATAAATCACAAAAAAAAAATCAAATTTAAGTTTTAAGCGAAGGATAAGATATTGGGATAATAAAGATATGTAAGAGAAATATATACTTGGCGACTATAGCAAAATATACAAATTGAAAAGAATAGAGGAGGAGAATATATGTATGAGTATGTCATATCTATTTTGGTAGAAAGTCCTTTTAGAAAGCAAAAATATGAAAAAAATGTGTACGTTGGTTGGTACGACGTAAACATCTAATACACGCCTAATAATATTGTAAACAAGTATCAAGTAAATAATAAAGATAAAAATATAACCTACTGAATAATCAGTATATGTCATAGACGGTTAAGTAATGTGGTTTTTTCAATTTTATAAGTAGACTGGCGGTGCTCATCCTACTCGCTGGTCAATATAAACATGTAAGAGATATATTTAGTTCTAGATTTCCATTTATGTTATGATTTATCAGTAACTTATTATTGAGGAAACCGTTATAAAGCTGATTTGCTTTATTTGATTTTTCATATATATTTATCTATATTATTTGTATATGGGTTCTATCAAAATTTTATACATAAGACTTAAAAAAAAAGGATTAAAAATGTAATTGAGTAGCTAGCATTTGTTTTACGTGTAGAAAATTTAAAGGCATTTTATACAATTTGCAAACATTCAAATTAACAACTAATGCCTTACCAAGAAGAAAGTAAACATTTTTCATAAGTGTTTTAAAAATATATTGCAGAACATTTTAACATAAATTTGTGCTTTGTGTTACATTTTTCATAATTATTAATTATGTTAAAATGACAAAAAAAGTATAGTTGATTTTCATACGTTATTTTTTTTAAATTTTTCTAAATTTTCTTAGTATTTCACGACGGTTTTGTCTTTTCGTTTGGTAGAATAATCTTCCTACTATATCATGTCGACCGTAAGAATTTTGGCCTTGACATAAAAGCTGTGTTATTTTGGGTCACTTAGAATTGCAAGTGAACGTAATGAACAAATCCGGTCGTCCAAAATGCCGCACATACTCGTACATTATAGTACCTTGAGTTCGATTATGCACATAGGGGGTTCCACCAGTGAAAGAACCGTATTTCCCATCGCTGAAAATTTGTTCTTGTTATGGCGCCTTTAAAATTGACATATCACCCATTTCTCAGCTTTTTTGTTCGTTACAAATAAAATTAAGTCTTTTGATCTGATGTTTGCATACATGTCGATTAAAAATTTATTGAAAAGACTATAAACGATTATAGATAGTATTCTTGATTTATTATCCTTTAATTGTTAAATTCATAACAATATGTCTGCTGTAGAAAACGATATCTCTTTCTTAAATTCTGTCCGAAAATGAGAACCACCACTTATTTAGCCGTTGAAGCATTATAACCACCTTTACTTTGTCCGGAGGATTCCTTATCAGCATTGGTAATTACCTAGAACTCTACTTGGCCCTTAGAAACTGAATCAAAAACAGCTTTAAAATGAAAAATATAATTTGTGTGTTCGTGCAATATATTCTGCTGATATCTGACCAATTCTGGCTTAACGCAAGGGTAAATTCTACAACGAATTTCACTCTCGCGTTCATCATTATACTTACGAACATCGCAGAGGAAATGTTCTACTACTGGAGTTTGATATATAAGGAGACTGTGTAAGGTTCAGGCCATGGTAAAATGGTAGAGAGCTGGTCTTTATCGGTAATGGAGCACATTCCCTGAGTGTTATTGGTAAAGTTCGTTATTCTTAGATGCCGATGTCGCGTAAGGATTATACAAGCCAAGTTTCAAGTTTGTAGGTCTTATATGTAAAGAAATACTGCCACCGACTCAACCCACCAATCCACTCCCACTCACTTGCTTAGGGGTTAGCTTATTTATATAGCTGAAATCCGCTCTTGGCGGAATTCTGTATTTATTAGGAACATACATGCCAAATTTTAAATTTGTAGTCTTATTGGTCCGGAGATAGTGCCCCCGACTTATTCCATCAACTCTCCCCAATTAACCCCCTTAAGGATAGATTTTGATAAAATAGTGGGTGCCTGTATTAGGTAAGGAACACGCATGTCAAAATTCAAGTTTGTAGGTCTTATAGGTCTAGAGATAGTGCCACCGACTTATTTCATTAACCCATCCCCATTCACACCCTCAGGGGTTATAAATATAAATATATATATATATATATATATATATATATATAAATATGTATATATATATATATAAATATATATATATATATATATATATATATATATATATATATATATATATATATAATCATCTCGAAATGTCTCTTTTATGAACGAAGATGAGACGTTACATAAATTGATATAAGTTTAGGTCGGTCTATAACAACTTATATTTTTGTATTTTAAAACATCAAACATATGACTAATTGTCATTGTAGTGGTGTGAAATCAAAAGGATTTCGTATTCGCAGACTAGTTTACGCTTTAGTTTTGGTGCCACTTTAAACGATGTTAATTAGAAAGATGGCTTTATTCAGTACTAACTTAAAACTTTAATTTTTTGGTATTGACTTGTTTTTGGAAATATATATTTTGATGCTGTTGTAAAATATATCATTGATATTGCTGAGACATTATAAAAGCTGTATATTTTATGAATACTTATGATTTCTGTAGGAAATTGGTTCCAAAATCTTCTTTATATTATGCAAAATAATGCCTACATTAAAAATGTCCATTGGTAATAGGGATTCGTTAATATGCCCAAAATTTGTATAACCCAAGCGGACGCTGTACAAAAAGTTATTCTTGTTTTTTGGCAGTTCGGATATAATAAAACAAATAAATAATTTTCGATTAGTTCTTCCTTGACTTGTATTGATCACCTTTATAATCATTATGATTAAACATTCGTGTAGTCAATAGTCATTTGGGGTAACCGAGCGCAGTGTCGCTCCAGAACGGGGCGCGGAAAGCGGGGAGTTGGTTTCGATTAGCCTCAGATACCGTAGAGGCGAATTAGTATTGTCGCGTTTTGTTTACTTTATTTCTGCTAAAATAATATTTTGTAGTAATATCGGCATTTTTTTGTGATTTGGAAAACTTTGTCACATCTGAGTTTTGAATCCAACTACGGAAAATTAATTTATCTTTTATTGACAGCATATTATTGTTGATAAATGAGAAAGAATATTGAGGTTATATTCGTTGTTTGAAATTCTGCAAACGTTTGTTTGAATTTTGGCTGCATGGGGAAAGTGCTCGCGAGTAAATAATATTTTAATATATTTACCCGCCATAAATATTTGGGCCATAAATATTTTAAATATTTATACAAAATACATTTATGTATATTATATATATATATATGTATATATATATATATACATATATATTGTTGTACTCATGGATGTACCTCGTAAGTTATGTTTGCAAATATTTAATAATCGTATTTAAAAAATTAAAAATGTTACTGACACTATTAGTTATTAAGCAAGAACAAAACAATGAATTGAATATTGTTCACGACTAAAATGGCTTCATAACACTAGCTATTCTGTTACAAATGCAGTATAAAAAGCGTATAACAAAAAAAAATTCTATGGAAGAATTGAGCTCTAACATTATTATTTTACTTTTGGAGTTTGTGTTTATATGAAAAATTTATTTCGAAAATTATTACACCATAGCTGGTTAAAACGTATTTTGTTAGCCTGGAAATAAGCAAATTATGAAACAAATGCGTAACAGTTTCTATCATTCCCTCGTAATTTTGCCTGAGTAACCAATTTAATACGTAATTTTATTTCAATTTACCTGACGAATACGTCACATACAGTTGTATCGCTAAATTTATAATACTTCAAATTTAAAATCAATAGAATCCAAAGCAAGTCCGCGTATTTTGGCAGACATTTTCGTAAATTGAAAAGAATCGCACTTGCAAATTTTGATCATATTTAAAATAAGTTTTTTGATAGTTTACAAAATCTAATGGAAATATGGGAAGAGGGAGAGAGAGAGAGATGTCACACCTCCGCTCTTTAGACGTACAAATTTAGATCGAAAAATATTGAATTACAGACTTAATAAATAACTTAAGGAAAATATTTTCATTAGATATTTAAGAATAATATTTAGAAAATTACATTTTTTTGACGAATAAAGAACCTAAATAAGTAATTGAAATATAGAAATATAACAATTATTTAAGGTCTCAAAATGACAAAATCTCGGAACATGGAAAGTTATTTTAATTGATTGTAAAGTAAGATTTCTTAATTCTTTCCATTGTGTTACAGCATGAAATACCGCATTCATTTTTTGTATGTAACTTCAGATATTGTATTGTTAGCACTGAGTTCCATTGTACCGTTATAATCAAAGAATTATCATTACAAAAACTTGCAAAAAACCTCTATAAATTAATGAAAGGTTTGATAAAAAAAGGCGTGTAATTACAGTGCAAAAACACATAGACAGATGGCGAAATAGCAATGGCACGGGAAGAGTGAAATACGTCGATTGAGATAGGCAAAATTTGTTTATTCTAAATCTACCAAAATTACTTTTAATTTAAAGGTTCCTACAAACGCATCTACTTTGCCTTATAATTTTACGTTATAATAAGACAGTTTAGCGAATTAAAATATAAGATGGTCGGTGTTTTTGTCGTTAAACATTGATTTTGCGTTTAATTACAACCGAAGTTATGATGACAAAGTGTCAATGAATGTCGTCTTCTTATCCAACGCTTGTGAGCACAAAAACCAGATCGCGACTTCTGTCGCGAAACAAACAACAGCGATCTATTTCCGCTTCGCGCTGTCGGATCAAGTTGCGATTTGATTTCCAGTAAATCACGAATAGAAAGGCTCACTGGACGGCGAGCTCGCAGCTGCCGGCCCGACCGTAGGAAGCAATTACCTAAACTGTTTCGACGATATTTCCGACCAACTGCTCAGCCGGCTAATTTAACGCAACTGTAATTTGCGATTATTGCGTTTTAATTAAGAAAACAAATAGGTACTCGAGGTACGGTCGGCCGATGCAATTATTCGTTGCGCAAATTCTTACTTGAAACACAGCGAGAAACTCAATTTTCAATTACGAGCCAGGGCCGTCGAGTGAAACGTCGCCGCGTCTCTCCTCTACAATTCTCAAAAAGAAGGCCGCGAGTGACGACATTCTGGAAAATGATCGGATGACTAAGTGCAACATCGAGATATACTTGTTGGGCAATGTCTGGCTATGTTTACTCTTACCTAGATTTATATATTTTCACTCGAAAGGTAGATATGATATACATGTAGCTAGGAACTGGTAAATGCCGTAGGGTTAATAAAATTTTAATGTTTGTAATATTTGTAGCCTACTAATAATAAACTCTTGAACGAGGATGAGTTTGAAGCAAAAGATCGAAAATGTGTTTCGCATCGACCAAGACAGGGAAAATACAAACAATGATCAAATCAAGTATCAGACTATCAAGACCTAGTTTGTACAGCTACATTGCACAGCGATCCATCAAGCAAAATATGGAAAATGAAGGAGAGAAACGGTTGACAGATTTTGTTGTCGACATCACGATTATCAATAACGAGAAAACTGACTGAGAAGGATGGGTGTACAATTGATTCTCCTCATTAAAAGGACCTGAATGATGATATTTTGCAGTAAATTTCAATTTTATTTCGACTATTCAAAAGGTACGTCATTTCGAATGACCGAAGACATCAAAAGGAACTTCCTTTTGATACCTTTATTTTTCCCATTCCATGTTATTGTTCCGGTGTTTATAACTGATTTAAACTCGACTTTCATCAGAAGGAAGTCGGAGAAACGAGCTCTATCCGAAATTCATTTTACTGTCTAATATTACTGGCTGTTCACAATTCTGCTTTGCGCTGTGTATAATTAAACTTATATTAAGCGTACTTAGTTGTGGTTTGTTCTTACGCTTGTACTTACGCACGCATGATACCAAAATATCATAGACCCATCCGCCGCATGTTGTTCATTTTTGTCAACTACATTTTTAGGCAGTTATGTTCTAATAATTAATTAGTGTAAAAACGTATATGCGTTAAAATAAGGTAGAAATGTCGGAGTATATGAATTTTCTATTAACGGCTTTACACAAATTATGAGTTCAAAAAATTACTTTTTATTTACTTTTATTTTTATGTTTCATAACTTTCTGGTGTTATATTCAGATAAATCAAATTATTTCTTAGATTTAAATAATTTAAACAAACTGTTCTGAACAATCGCTACTAAATGCATTATATCAAAAAACTATTGATGTACATGTTTTTGTCCTTATTGTTATATTTTGTGTATACATAATCAATGATAGACTATGCTGATTTTCGTAATAACTTTCATAGGACTTATTCCTTTCACTCTGATAGCGTACATATCAATTTTAAAAAGGGAATTAGAGAAAAGAAATTACCACAACATTAATTATAACTGATATTAAGAAAGGAGGAAAATATAACTTAACAAAATATAATAGTCATTGTTTATATTAGAAATAAAATAATAAGTCATTGTTTATATTAGAAATAAAATAATAAGTCATTGTTTATATTAGAAATAAAATAATAAGTCATTGTTTATATTAGAAATAAAATTTCGATTTGTATTTTTTTGCAATTTTAAGAGTTATTATCACATGCCATATACATTTGTAAATACGACTACTGTCAGTTTTTTTGCGTTCCGGCAGTGAATTTTGCTTTTTACTTCATCGGATTTATGCGATGTTACTGATTTTATTTTAATGACACTTTGTAATTTCACAGTGAAGCTTCTCAGAATTACTTTCACGTCGATTCGTTAAGTTTCAGCTGAAAAGTAACAACATAAAATTTTAGACGCTTCACAATTTTAATAAAACCTAGATAAATTTCTAGAAACCTTTGGTTCAATTAGCATTAAGTTGGGGTTGAAGCAAAAACATAATTTCGAGACACTATTCTGTTCTTTGCTTTTTCATTAGGTTTCTTTGAATTTGTATTAACTAGGCATTATAAATTTCGTCAGAGTAATTTGGTGAAAGTTATTTTAGTATCCTGTTGTGAAAAAAATTCATTAAACTTGCTTCATACAAAAAAATGGATATTTACTTTATTGGAGTTGCAGAAAAAATATATACTAACACAATATTTTTTACTTATGACGTCATATATGTTTTGTTATGATGCTAAAAGTTGTGTTCTTAAATCTTGCTATAAACATTTAAGGATAATACCAAAAGTAGAACACTACGTTCTTCAAATTAAGGGGGAAAAATGTTTACTTTTACTTTTATGTCAGTGGTGTGGGGGCGAATTTTTTTGTGGGTTATAAAATAATTATTTAGGTTGATATTTCTAAAACGTTAGTTGTATTCGGGCAATGCGAATTTACTTTCATAAACACTCCATTTGATTTTAGCTTTTATATGCGGTGTTTTTTTTCTTAATTTATTGTATTCTGTTTTTCTTTGTATTACCGACCAGTTTAATTATAACTATTAATATATCACGTAATAAAGACATAGTTGTATTTATATTCATAGCTATAGTATAGTATTTAGTACATCATCGTCACTTTAGAAAAAAAACAATAGAAACATCGCGCCCTAAGGAATTACAAAACGTCGGGTTTGTGGGAAGCAAAGATGTAACTCAGTTCCGAAGCCGAAACACCGAAGTCTTCATTGGACTCAGTACAGAGGCCACCGTATTTAAAACATCTAAAATGTAAAGAAGTAAATTATCTTTATCCAAGTCTGGTGGAAAATGTAACACACAGCTCAATTTCATATTACGATATGTACAATACATCGTATCTCCGCGATGCCAAACCAGTAACCGCCTACAAATTCAACCGACTACTCGAAAATCCTATTTAAGTTGCTTTACATGAACTCGAAGTCCATTGTTCAAATTATTAAGTATTAACTCTATCAGTCCATCATTAATCTCAATAACATAATAAAATGTATCATCAGAAGTATGTTGGCAGACACAGTGGCATCATTAGACGACGATCTATCCATCAATCGGATGGCGGTCCGCACCTACCCGCCGCGCCGCTGTTAGCCAAACATTGAGATCATTTTAATTATACAAACTCTATGACGTATTCAATGTGGGAAGATGGGGCATGTTTTATTTAAAATTACATTGACCAGTTCCTACAATGTTTGTTAGTAAAAATTACTATAAAGTTTTACATTTATACCTTTGTTAGGAATCGATATAAAACATTATCTGTCAAATACGTCTTTAATAGTAGCAGGCGTCTTCCAAAGAAGGTCAATAACAATAAATGGTGTGCTCGTTTCCGGCTAATTTTCATGCTACGAAAATTATTAAATTCGGTCAAATTTTCAAAAGATAATTCTATGAGCGTGAGATCAGACAGTAATTTATGGACTCAAATTAAAAAAAGATTCATATTTTTATAATATTGTGGATTCCATAGAGGTGAATTAAAAAAATGTTCCCTGTGAACTTAATTGTTCGCGTCAAATTTTTGCGAATCACTTTATATAGGTTTTTTGTGTTTAATAAGTTATTTTTGGCAACAAAATGTTTTTTTTCCATTAATATTACTTAAGAGCTTATAAGTTCAGGTGGTTAGTATTGCTTTGTTTATGATTAAGAAATCTATATATTGTCATTCAAATACTGAAATTTCATTAAGCGATCTAACGGAGCCAGTAAGCGTATTATTTTTGCCTTTTTGTATTCTCGTTGAAGATATTGATCTGAGCAGCAATTTTGGCATATGCTCAAAATTTATAGTTTTACAGATTCTCGTTAAGTAGATTTATATCTCCAATCAAAGAAGTGTTGCAAGTTTATCTTACCACACTTTTTTGAAAGCGGTTTGAGTGTTTTTATTACTAGATTGCAGAGTGATTAAAAGTGAAAAGCGCCGTGAAAAGTCCGCGTGGCTCCATCGAATCCATGGCAACGAGAATCGATGTCGGACATGACATTCAGATTGGGAGCGCGCGTACTCTCTCGTACAAGAATGGTCCATCTGAATGGAGCCGACGATAGCCGCGAGCCCGACTCAATGAATTCCCGGCCCTTTGTTGTATCGCGTCGTGTTGCTGCTCCCGTGTTACTTGTCCGAGTACCTGATGTGCGATGCGGTATAGTTAGTGGAGTGGAACTACGCTGGTTCATATAATGGGTTCAGTTCTGGGTTGTTAAGAAAATTATAATTTGATGACGATATAAAAGCGAAAGATATGGTTGCAAACTTAATTTATTTATTGTTTGATTTATTACTTTAAACTAAGTTGTTTGATTATAAATAGTTTTTTTGGATTAGGTTACTTTCTGAATCAAGATTTAACCATTTATTTTTAAAACGACCTAGAAATTCGTTACTTACTTTTAATTACGTCTAGTAACTCTATTTATATATATATATATATATATATATATATATATATATATATATATATATATATATATATATATATTAGTATAAATATTCGGCACTTCAGAGCGATTCGCCATAATAGTAAAAGAGAGCATATTCTACATGTTCTTTTCAATATTTAAACGTTGTCAAATATAAATCTAATACATAAATTCTGAGTACATTATAATAGTAAATAAGAAATACATATTTATACTCAAGCAAGGGTAGAGACAGCGTTCGATGAAAGTTACTTTTAATTCTAAATTATAACATGTACATTACAACATTATCAAAATAGTGTGTATTTTGATCATTCATATGTTTTTTATTAATATTTACAAATAACTTTATGGGTAGTATGAAGTCCTATATTTGCTTTCCTAGTGACAATTTTTTTTTTGTAGGTTTGAAAGAGGTTTTACTACATCGGCACGTTAATTCATTTTTCAATAGAAAGAAATAAACTTTTTATTGAACAGAACACAAATACGGTATAATATTAAATTTTATGTAAACTATTTTAAGCTATAAGGTTAATTAATAATATTTAGTTTTACTTTTTACCTAATTACGAATATAGAGGTTATAATTTATGTACTGCGCTACGTATATACATAAAGCCAAACATTTACTTATTTTGGTAGATACTCAATTAGTTCGCTTTATTAATTTAGACGTAAAATCTTCAGGACTTTCTCCATTACGCTTTTCTTTTTATAGCACCTCATTTACAAGCCGTCGCAGCCTCTATCACACGATCATCCGGCCGAGAGCCGTGAAGCTAGCTAAATATCGGGCCGGCCGCGTCGCGGCGGTCGTGCATAGCGTTTTTTGTCGCGCTGCCGGCGCATTGATCGCGGGCGATTCTCACGCGGCGCGCTGAGAACCGTCGCGCGTCTGATGAAGCCCGCGTGAGTCGGCAGAACGGGGCTGCAGGTGCTCGCGCGGCTCTCCGCCGCTGCCACCGGAGCCAGACGCTGTCCGAGTGCGTGCGACTCTAGTTGGAAAAAGCAATCTGCTCAGCGAAATTGACTTTACAGCATTTTTGTTATCGGCTCCAATATTCTTACTCTTAAGTCTCAAAATACAACTATTAGACATATAGTACTAATTTTTTTGTTTTATTCAGTTCCTGTTATAAATTGAATTCGGTAAATCGACTCTATGGATTTATCAGATTCATATATACTTTACAGAAGTGGAGCAAATTCGAAAGTGTCTTAAATGCCATTACGCTGTTGTAGATAACATCGTGATGTTAAATATTAAAACTCCCTTAATTTTTATTCACAACTAAATAAAACTACGTGATGTAGTATTATTTCTACTTTATTTAAATTCTTAACCACGATCTAGGTTTTGTTGTATGACATCTGCAAGTGGGCAATTTGAAGAGATCAAATCAAGTTTCATTTAGATGCGAATAAAAATTTAATGATAATGAATTTCCACAAAATTAACGCCAAATATACTCAATATTAAAACTCCGTTTAATGAAATTTATGAACGGCAAGTAGTGAGGGATGGGTGTTGAATGAAATTGAACTAATTTTCCCTGTTTATAAACACGAGCTTGACGAAATAATTTCACAATAACACTCTATATTTTGTATATCATTCGGTAAAAAAATCCATATTTTTCACGTATTTGGGTATGAAACAAGTTATAATCTTGCCGATTACGATTGGTAATGCCATATGTTTTACTTCAAATATGAAATAATATCACAATTTGTGTCGCTAAGGAAGGCGATGCATAAATTCGATATTTTCATTAATTCCTCTAATTTTCAATTTACGCTAATCGTTAATGAGAAGATAATATGAGTTGTAGCCCAGTAACGAGTTGATTTAACTACTGAATGAGATAATACTTTCTACGAATTGGATACAGAGATAGCGAAATACATAAAATTTCTTCCTTTCCTGCAAGTAGTTGGAAAGTATCCACGTTTATTTTCACCTTTTTCATTGGCACGCACTCGGCTGCTCAGTGTTAACCCTAAGCAACAACCGCTGTATACATTGATATTGCAGGTAGAAAGTTATCTTTTATTATAAGCTAATAACTACTATTCTCCGAAACTGCTTTCATGGCATTATTTTTTTTAAATAATGACCATAACCTGTAAATTATTTTTATGAACTTATTTGCATGTATTAAATATGATTCTGAAATTGTAGAAAATAAAATGCTATGACAGAGAGTGGACGGACGCAAGTTATGACGAAGTTATAAGGGTTCCTCAATTCACCATTGAACCCTAAAAATTAGTAGGATATTAATATTAAAGTCTAACTACCTTCAAAGAGTGTAGACAATTATTTCTATTATTTAAATTATATTATGGAACACATGACATTTTGTGCAATTTTAACATAGCTAATTGCGGTTTCAGTGGCCCCTTATGACGAAACTATGAAACTAGTCGGAACAATTAAACTATTTTAATCTACTATAGAACATGATATATTCTTGGTCTGTCATCATTAAGGAAAAAAAATATTCGCTATTATTTTTATCCCCTAGCAATGACAATGAATTTAGGCGATATGCCAGTTTACCGGATGACACCTTTTAGTAGCTAAAAATTCAATTAAATAAGGAAAAAAATGCGTTTCCTTCTAAAGGTTTTTTAAAAATTTTAAATACCTTATTTTTCATTCCCTTCTAAAATTCGAATGGAATTATTTTAATTGCTGTAGTCGTTTCGCGATAGTCTTTTTTACCAATTTTGTCGAGATAATATTCTGATGTCGCTCGTTCGTAGCGAATAGTGAACTCTGTATTTTCTTTGTTTGTTAAACTAATCTTTATAGCATTCTCTACGAAAAAATAACAGAAACAGTTTTCGTAATCTTAAAGAATTTATACTTAAAGAATCCACGTACATTACAATCAGTAGATAGACTTCATCATAAAGTTTTCGTGCTCCGGATATTGTAATAAGCTTTTTTTTTAAATAACCCTTGTTAATCGGCGGTGATGTTAAGTAAAATGCCGAAATCATCGAGTCCTTAATAGTATATGGTACACAAAGCAATCTTTCAAAAATGTAATCGATATTTGGACCTTTTGTTGAGGTAGGTGTCTTTTTTCGTAAACTCCTACGCTTTTTGTTTGCCACCGAATATCACAGACGTAATTTTCAAATTAAAAGCGCTGGAATTGGAAGAGCGTTTTTTCTTGCTGATATATGGAGCTATGTCTCGTTACGGGGTGGACCGCGCCATGATATCCGACTGAATGAAACTTGGAAGCTATTTGTAAAAAAACTAAATTAAAAAATGAGATTCTATTCAATCTGACCGGGCGATGTTTACTTTACATTTCTATACTTATACATCGTCATCCCGGGAACATAAGCATTTGCTTTCAAAATATCAGTGCTATTTAAAAATTTATATAATTCGAGAAATTATAGCTTCTCACGAAAGTAAATAAAGTTGAGCAGATATGTATTCAAATCGTTTTAATTATAATTACAATGATGTTATTATGTTAAATATTGGTATGTTCAAGACTATGTTTAAGACCTTTATTTGAATTATAATTCAGAGTTTGACAGAAATTAACGTTATATAAAATTGACTAACTTAAAACGAAAATGAAAGTAGACGTTCATAACTCCACACGCTTTTGTTGGTCATACTTTGGCTATATTTTCCTTGATTTTTTGCAATTATTTTTGTGAATATGTTTGAAATTACAATGGCTCCGATTATCTTTCTTTAATATTTTTCATTATTCAGTGCTTTCGATTTTCTCCTTATTTATTTTCATGTCTAAGCTCCGATATTCTGAATGGAAGTACAGCTATTGATCCTGCGGAAGCACTCATAGCTATTACATACATTGATATTTGTTTGAATGCTGGATTCAGTAAGTTTAAAAACCACTTTGTTAAGTCGTCAGACATTAACTTTTTTTTTAAATTGTAAAATTATATTTCTAGTTGATGTAGATATATTCTAATCTCTTTCCATATTTCAGTCGAATAATCCTGGAATTATGGAAATAAAAAGAAAATGTAATGCATTCGGGAGATAAATTTTACTTACTAGCTCGTTTTGGTACCAGCATTTATTTACAATCAGACACTATCTCACAATATGAGTCAAAGATATCAGATCAATACTTTCATTAGGCTTTGTTTTAATATTGTAAACATTTCAAAAATTGGGCCATAACGAATTTCATTTTAGATATATGGGTCCTTTCTTATAGATTTTGATGTATTTCCATCGCAGCAGGATTTTCAGTAAATTCGATTTTTATGTTCTTTATATTTTTTCTGTAGAAAGTAAGCTTGAAGGCAAGGTACGCCTAATTAAATTTATGACAATAGTCTGAATTCCAGTTTATTATGTCAGAATAAATTAATTGAGACTACCAAAAGATGGACTGGAACTTTTTGGCTTGGGAAAACAAGAGGAAAACTTACTTTCTTTTTTTAGACTTAATTTTCCAGCTATCGTAATATATGAAAAAATATCTTACAATTTTACAACTGCAGATGGAGATCTCATCTATTGCAAAAACGAATGATTAGAGATTTTATTTATTTGTTTATAAATTTTTATGAATTTTTATTGCTACGTGAGCAATCCCTTCCAGTCAATCATAACAATCGGTATTGAAATTTAGTTGGTAGAGTGTAAGCGATTTTACAATGAAAATTAAATATAGTACATCAGACAAAAAAGAATACAAAAGTGTAACTAATACAAACTATTGACGTGATCTGGGTTGGGAAAGACAGGATAGGATAAGGTTAGAAAGGGAAAGGTTTCAGGAGAAGCAGGACTTTTTCAGTCGATCTTTGAAAATATTTAGGGACGTGATTTTCCTGGTGTCAGGATCCAGGTCATTCCAAGGAATAAGTAGGGTGAGTGAACTTTCAGATCATAGTCCAAGGCCGTGAGCAAACAAATTTTTAAATTTGCCAGTGAGATAATTTGGGCTCTGAGGATTTTTGAATATATTAAAAAGAAGTATAAATAACCTGAGAAGTGGCCTGTACTCAGAAATATGATCATATTTTCTGAGGAATGCATAAATTTTGAAGACGTTCCGACTTGTACGTCTTCTTCATCTATTCAAGAATTATTTACAATTTATAATATTCTTCATCAAGATCAGAATAGCACACATCTCCATAATCAATTAGTGGTAATAGGAGTGTTTGACAAAGATAGATTTATGTTTTAGTTGGCAGAAAATTTTGAAGACATTTCAAAGAGTGTATCTTGTTGAAAACACGACGAGTAACTTAATTTATTTGAGGGCGCCAATAAACATTTTATTCGATCAGTAGCTCAGGTTTTTAACAGTTAACGTATATGGTATTATTGTAATATTTAGCACTAATTTTGGTAAACTAGGTAGATTTTAGAAATTAGTCTTTCACTATAAATAATGATAGCTTGAGACTAGCTTGGGTTATCCAAAAGACCCATTTCATGAGCCCACTGACTAATTGAAGCGAGATCTCGATTAAAGATGTCGATGGTTTTTGATAAGGAATGGAGGTCCGAATGCGCATAGATTTGTAGATCAATCAGTATTGAGATGATAATTACTACTAATATTCTTAACAACATCATCAATAAATACTGAGAGAAGGAGAGGAGATAGAACTCCACCTTGAGGTACACCAGCTGTAAGATCAGTTCGCCCAGAATACGTATTTGACGACTTAACACATTGCCTGCATCTATGGAGATATGAGCTAAACCACTCAAGTGAATGTTGGGATATGTTAAGATATTTCAAGCGGGCAAGATGAATATCGAAGTCAACAGAGTTGAACGCACTGCCGAAATCAAGAAGCAAAAGGACAATGACGTGTGACTTGTGTAGCGTATATCATCAGTAACCTTAAGAAGGGCAATTGAGATACTGTGGCTAGCTCTAAAGCCAGTTTGAAGTGGATTTAGAGACTTACGAGAATTGAAGAAAGTAACGAGTTGACCATGAACAACACGTTCAAAAACGTTGAATAGAAGCGGTAGGATAGATATGGGCCGAAAATCATTGGGTTGCTTAGGGAATAAAATTTTAGGTATGGGCATAATATAGGCATTTTTTATTCCAAAGGGAAGACAGCAGTTACCAAAGAGTTATTAAAAATATCAGCGATGACCGGAGCCACAATATCTATTATTGGTTTAAGAGCATTAATATTTAAGCCATCAATTTCCATGTATTTGGATTTTATCACAAGAAGCTTAGCTTTAACTTTGGACTCACAGATATCCATTAGTGCAAATTGATGTTCACTAGAAACAGATGAAGACGAGATACCGTTCATAGTTACAGACTTAACAGTTGGATCAGTACTACGAGTGACGTAGAAAAGCGTGAATTTAATTGATCGATATCCAATCGCCAGCTCTCCGAAGTGATAAAAGATTTTCCAATGCCTAGGGTACCCAGAAACTTCCAAGTATTATTAGGAATACAATCTCGTAATGATGTAGAAATATGTGTTTTTGGCATTTCTACACATTTGCAAACTTTTATTTCTAAGAACTCTAAAATTCTCCCAGCGATTTGGGCTGGAATCAGTCCTATCTTTTAGCCATGGAGCAGCTTTCCTCTTAGTTTTGATAAGTTTTAGGGGAGCATGTTTATCGGGAAGTTTAGTGACACAATTGTTGAAAACAGTTAGCTTTCATCAACAGAGTGATTGCCCGCAATTGTATCTCAATTAATTGATCTGGCATCTTCAATAAAAGATGGTAGTTCAATACGATTAAAGTCACTGAGGAAGATGATTTTTGAAGAGGCTTTAGGACTATTTAACTTATAGAAAATATGAAGAAGATCATGATAGGAAAAATTGGGTGCTGGAAATTGAACGTAGAATGATGCACTTCTAGGGCAGGTTACTAAGATCGAGAAGGGAATGGCAATTATCAGCATGAAAGTAGGCAAAGGACGGTATGATGTTACCAACCTTGACGACATCATAAAGCTTTTCGCGTTTAGTATTGTGCCTGTAGAGGCAGGTATTAAAATCACCCATAATCAATGCATGGGGGTAAGGAGGTAAGTAGTGGTCAACTATATTTTTTAAAATCACCGAAATATGAAACATCAGGTGGAGAATATACAACACAAAGTAGTAACTTGGTTTAAAAAGAAGTTGTTTTGACAAATAAGTATTATGGAATACTTAATATTCCACTGGCTGTACGTTCATAATGGTATGAACGTGCAGCCAGTGGAATATTTTGTGATAATTTTGAAAGGGTCACATTTGGAAGTACGATCGTTACATATTAAAACGTAACTTGGTAGTGAACACAAATTTGATGGAAGTGAAGTTTTGAGCCAGGTCCCACTAAACAAAATAAGCATGAAGGTTCAAATTTCCTAAATAATTAATGAAATCACTTCTCAAATGGCCGACAATGAATGATCCGACGCCAACGTCACATACTTACACTTCTTTTCAACATATGAAATAATCCTCATGGCCCAAATTATCTTAGTGGCAAATTCAAAGATTTGTCTGCGATCTGAAAGTTCACACACCCTACTTATTCTTAAACATACTTCTACCACTTACGAAAAATCCTTCACTGTCCAAGCAGAAAAAAATTGGAATCACCTGGATCCTGACATCAGGAAAACCACGTCTCTAAATATTTTAAAATATCGAGTGAAAAAGTTCTGCATCTCCTGAAACCTTTTCCTTTGTGTCCTTGCCCTTTCCTGTCTTTCCCATCTCAAATCATGTCAATATTTTGTTTTCTTTTTTAATTTACTTTTGTATTTTTTTGTCTAATGTGCTATGAAGAATTTTCATTGTAAAATATCTTACAGTCTACCAACTAAATTTCAATACAAATTGTTATGGTTGACTGGAAAAGATTGCTCATGTAGCAATAAGTCCGCCATATGTACTATACATAAAAGGTAATAAATAAATAAATAAAATAAATCTGAATAATGGCACGGAATACTTTGGGCGTTGATGTGGCAGAAAAGATCTGATTATAAGGAGAAAAAAGCAGATTGAAGTAAATTATATGTAGAAGGATTATGGGAAGTGTTGAAAAATGTATCTTCAAGTGAAGAATCGAAATTTGAGTAAAATGTAGATAACATGTCATTATATTATATAGTTATATTAATTTAATAGTAAACAGTGACAAAAAAGAGAAACAAACACAAATTATACACAAAACAAGAAAAAAAGAAAAAAAAAATATGTATATATATATATATATATATATATATATATGTAACCATAAATAAAAAAAAACAACAGCTTACATCACATAACAAGTAAATACAAACACCTAATATTGAGTATTTGAATTACATTTTATATAACCAATCACAATAAAAAAAGAATAAAAAAATATTTCTCGTATAAACATGGCATAGATAAAATGAAAAAGTTTGAGATCTATGCGCGCAGGCCATAAATTACAAATGGCACGGCAATAGATTCAGCTTCTGCGCACGCAATGCGTAAACAATAACTCGTACCCGAGTGCAGTTAAACTTAATTATATACGTAAATAAATTATCTGAGTGATATGTGAGAATAAATACATAAATACTTAAAAATAAAATAAAGTAGTGAATTGAATATATTAATTTAAGTTGAAACTTAAGGTATTACATAGATCGTAGCGGCGATCGAGATTTTGCAACAATCTAAAAATACAATTTGTGTCCTTATTTTACTTTAGATTACATGATCGTGTGCGACGTTTGTTGCTATTAGTGGTTTGGAAAGTCAATAACCTATTTTTGGCTTTTTCTAATTATTGGAGACGTGTAATAATTTCCTTACACACGTCCGGAAACATTACAGCAATTTCACGTTGTGCGTCCAGCAGTTATTGACTTTGAAAATGGATCGAGCTAAAGCGTATAACTCCTGCCGTGGTCGTATGAGCGATTCCGTCATGAGTATGTGGGTTCCTTTTAATGATTTTTTAAGCAACCAGACTTTATACCGGTCATCTCGGCATACAAACCTCATGAGTATTGGCCTAGGAACCTTACGCTGCATATTAACCGCACCCAGGTGATAACACGCGTCCAGGCTGGCTTCAGTTATGGCAGATCAGCCGAGCTTCGTGACTATTACATCAAGGGCAGCTGCTGTTGGTGATACCATGCTGTCCTCCATTATGCCGTGTATCAGAATAGTATTATGACATCTCTTAGCTTCCAGCTCCTGCACCCGATACGCCAAGTGTGAGAGACTTGAAGTCCTGGGGATGGGGAGTGGCGGTAGAGACTTTTCATCGACTCTTCAGGAAGAAACTTAAAAGCAGTTTTATTTCATAATCGTAACGAATACCCTTTTTACCAATTGCCCATTCTGTAGATTTAAAAGAGTGTTACGAAAATTTAGTAAAAGTTTGGCTGAAATCAATTACGAACAGCGTGAGTGGACCCTATGTGGAGATTTAAAAATATTCTCTATGTTATTAGGACGGCATAGTGACTATACTACCCCCGTAATACTCCTACATATATATGTTATTCCGTGATTCGTATATTTAGTTAAGTTTATATATTGCACATATAAAATGGGGTTGTTTATTTATAGAGCCATGCGATGTCGCTACGCGTTTCGAAGGCATTCTTATTTTTTATCGCGTTTTCCGCTTTAATGCGAATGCTTCCCAAAGCAATTTAACCAAGATATGATATTTCTTTTATATTCAACGAAAGACGCTTACTATTATTAAAAATGTCAAAGCATATAACATTTTATAATGTTGCTATAAATAAATTTAACGCGAAAATAATTTAATTTCGACAAAGGGTATTTCTGCTGCGCCATCCGTTGTCTTAATTTCTTGACGGAATTTTAATGAAATTCTTGGTAATTGTGATTCTTGGCAAATTATAGCGAATCTTCGCTTCAGAGAAATGATGTACGTTGTTTGTATCTTTAACGTATTTTGTCATATTGCCTGCAATTAAAAGCTACGTAGATACCATAGACGTATATCATAATTGAACTAATGGTTATAAAAGGCGATTTTTAAGAGCAATTGTGTAGATTATCTTCAGATGTATCAGAAACTCTCAGAAACTTTAAGTCGTTCCAGTCAATGTTTTTGAAATTATATTTTAATTATATTTAGATGCGTTTTGGATTTTCCTATCGAGTGAGTCTAAATTTCATTGGCCACCTATTACATAGTTACGTGTTACATTTAGAGTCAAGTAGTGTGCTACGCGAGCGTGTGGCGACACAATTTGAATTCAACGCGAAGTTTTGTTTAGATGACTGGAAACCATTAATATATTTATTAAATGATGAATTTAATTTAAGAATTAAATTTATATTTGAGATTATTATTATTATTATGATTAGTATTATTTTTCTTATTATTATTATTATGATTATTATGATTATTATTATATTATTAATATCTGAGATAGAGAAAAACTTATATCTATATTTTCACAAAAAAATAAATTATGAACAAAAATTCGTTTTCTATTATAGCTACCATAATCTTATAAACATCGCTGAAAATAATTAAGCATAAATGTGTAAATTATTGGCCATCGTAATTAATTTATCCTTGTATTATCACTGTTTGATTATAATAGGAATATGTAAATATAATTGATCATAATATTACTAATATATGATCAATTGTATTTATATATTCAATTGTTTTTTCATATAGTAATTTTATTTACACTTTCCTAGGAAATCGATGTTATATGCGAATCGATGTTATACGATGTATACAGGTTACATTTACCATTTTATAATTATTAACGTGATGTCAGATTAAGTTTTTTCTTACTGATAGTATTGAAATTAGTTATTTAATAGCGATATTAATCATTTGACAGAACGTAAGGATATTATTTTAACCAAAGATATTGGTAATGTTATTAAAAATGTTGATCATTCGATTATCAAAAACCTTTATTTAAATTTGTAGCTACTATATAACACTAGCATAAACTGGAAAATGCATCTTTGTTTGCATGTGTTATATTATTTATCACATAACATACATAAGTACATTAAATTTTATAAAGATAAACGTAACAATTTTTAGGTTTTGCAAAATAACGACTTGTCTATTGTGGCCCCTTTCTTTTTCAAAATTAGTTAGAGGTATTTAGGAATTAATCAAACTAATCTCTTACATTTAGTAATGAAATAAAGTCATTCAGTATTGAAATCTGCAATCAAAATTCGTTCATTATAACGATTCGTCTTCACTAGTCACATCCTGACAGTTTCTGCAACTTCAGGTTCATTTGATCATTACATGTAAAATGTTACATAGTAAAATATTTAAAAAATACCCGGTTTCTTGGGGAGTTAGAAAAGTTTTTTCTCATTGTCGAGATCTTGTCCCGATTGTCAAAATCAAAATCCATCTCGCCCTCGTGCGGGCGCTGGGAATTTCTTGCATTCCCGGAACCATTTCAGTCGATCAGATAGAGATTCACGTTTCATATAACTCAATTGCTATTGTTTGTAATTTCTATGCCTTGGCTTTTAGACATAAACATAGGTCGATATTAGTTGGCTTTTCTTTAACCCCACGCAAATTCAACATAAACGTGCTGCATTAATTTTTACCCACACAATCTATTTTATATAGCTATCGTAAGTGAACAAGACTTAAGCGAGCCTTGTAGTTTCGAAAGTCAAAATTTATACTGCGCGAAAATTTCTCGCGGAAGCAAATCTAAAATAGAGACTGTTCACTTCCCCATGCACGATATATTCACATCCCCATTCTGTCTAATGGATTGTTTGATACGTATTAACGTATCAATATATTAACGTATAATTATATCGAATGTTGTAATTGTATTTTAGATTGAGGTCATAGATTCGAAACTTCCATGCCGATATGAATCCCTCAATTTTGTTATAATCCAATGTTCTGGATTGCGCCCACGTGGTATAATATTTAAAGAAGTATTCACATCACCATTAATACGAATCGAATATTTTTCGCATCGAATTGCGAGTATCATTTAATGAGTCTCCTAAGAAGTCTCAAATTGTGGTTCCATTTACCATTTTTGAAGATTCCTTACCCAAAGTGTCCGAATGGAACTCTATCATTGGGGCTGTATGTCCATCCGCCTGTTTGTCTGTTAGGGGCTTTTAAACGAAATCAGATAGACGTTTTCAATTCGCAAAAATATATAGTTTCCTGGCTCAAAACTTAAAATAGTGTTTAAAATTGTATTTGGAAACCTTAAAGCTTTTTGATTTTTCATACGATTTGATGAAACATTTTGATCATTTTTTAAACTCATTTTCCGCGAAAAAATTCCGCGTTTTCCATGGAGTAGAATATCATTGAATAAGTCTTTAAAATGAAACTGATATTGATGACTTCCCCGTTTTAAATCCGGTTTGTGAAGTATAACGCTTCGAAATTACATGAAATAAGTCTCTTCCCTATAATTTATTAAACACAGATTAGGGAAATCTCCAAAAATTCTGGATACTAGAATTTAAATAAAGCTTTCAATTAAAATTTTTGGCTAACTTACATCAACAATGTAGACAAATAAGGAACCCTAATTTGTGCGCGTTCCCACTTGCTATTTGTTACTTTTTATTTACTTGAAATGAAGAGAAATCGATGTAATTTCTATCATTTTGTCATAAGTCTTTTAAAATATAATTGCACTCACTCGCGTCACTTGGTGTTTTGTACGATTATATTTTATAAATTTTTAAATCAAATAATACGTAACATAACTCACATAATCTGGCAGATTATTTGACAACTAAATTTCAAAATAATGTGTTTTTTTTAATTGTACAATTTTATAATTAATAACATTTCTATCTTCGTAATAAATTTAATACGGGCCGTTACATTATACATCGCCCGAGCGCAGGTCTCCGGTGCTATCGGTCCGCTGGTCACACTTCCGGTGAGCAGTGATGACTGTCACATTCTGGCCAACATTTCACCTCATTCTCAATGAACGCCACAAAAAGGCAACCTCCATTGTAATGAAGGTGTTGTGTACATTACGACACAAATTGAATTTCATTCTTCGCGTTATGTAATGAGATACTGCAGATGAACTGGTCATGTGGCTATTGGAATATTTATGAGTTTCTACCCTTAGCTAGCTATATTGTAACTGTCAGTCAATTTATGCTCACGTAATTCATATACTATCCATCAGACTGAGGCAAAAAGTAACCGTAATGTGAATAGTGTATCTGTTTCCCTAGTTTCCTTCACATCTTTACAACGTACTTTTGCTAGTTTTTAATGTTTTAGTGTTTTCAGTGTTCCTGTATATTGTTATACTATACCTATGATATTTGATTAAGATAGAATAACATACTAGTGAATCAAATGAGAGTTAAATAGATACTAAGAAAATTATTAGCATTTTAATACCTGTCACTAACTTAGCCGTATATTACGCTCTAACTTTTGACCTATTCTGGTGAGTGACTAACTGTATTTAACTTATTTATTTCATTGTTCTTTCCGCCAACTAATTATACTCTATTTAATATCGAAATGATGGGATGAATATGTACCTTGAATAACCTTACAGTTTCGTCAATCGTTTTTTTATCATTCTTTCCCATTTAATTTTTGATGGAAACAAATATTTTTCATGGTATTTTTTTAATAACCGCTTAATTGTTATCACTGAATATTCCTGGCTATTGAGCTATTTTGAATTTATATCAAAATATACTTTTAATATTTTTAATATTTAGAGGTCTCAAAGACTTCAAGTCGTTTTTTTAGAGTTCATTAGATCATTTCGTCATATCTGTCTGTTCGTACGCCGGTCGCAGCTTCACATTGTCTAGATCTTTAATTTTACGTGAATGAAATTTTATAAGTAGATGCTTCATATAGAGATCTTAATTTATATGTAGTGAAATATTTAAAAAAATATGATTAGTATGTTGCAAAATACATATAAATGGAATCGAATTTTTTTTCTGGTATCGCAAGCGAGGTAAGTAATGTTAAACACTAAAGACTTTCAATTAAAATAATCTCAGTTAACTTACTTCAATCCTTAAAAAAGATAAAGATAAGTACGAAATTCTACGTTTTGCGTACATCGAATTGCACCTGGTCGTTTTTTAATTCTAATAAAGTTATTGTCGCGATTTTTATATTTTATATGTTTTTACATATGGTAAAATTCACGGTTTTACCCCTTCTTCTTAAGTACAGATGTTTCTAGAAACACACATTCCTGATTTTACAAAGGAAAAAGAAGAACTAAAAACTTATGAATTAAATTATCGGAAAGCATTTAGAACAATTTTGAAAGAAGTTGACGTACGCAAAAAGAACAAAGCGCAAATATATATATATATATATATATATATATATATATATATATATAGTTAATCAAAGGAAGATATATTTTTAACTGTCGCCACAATACAAAAGAATACGAATAAAAAATGATTAATCATTAAAAAGAAGTTGGTAAATAAAATAAAAAACATATCATTATTTATATAACGAAAGTAATCATACGTAATTTCTTAGCAAAATTAAAAAATTAAGATAATAACATATAAACGTCAATAAGACCAAAATAAGTTAAGAAAAATCCTTCGTTTCGTGATACTCTAAATTAACGGTCGGCAATTGGCGAACTGCGGTCCAGATCCGGGCCGCTGTAGGTCGAAAACTGGATCACTAAACATTTTTTCACTGAGTTGAATTATTTCAAAAACAATTTTCGTAGATAACAATACGCTTGAGTGCCACCCTTATCATGTTTTCTGGTATTTTACAAATAATTACGTGATTGAATTGAGTTCTTAACGGGTAGTTAGTAAGTAGATTAAGTACATAGTTGCTATGCTATGTAGCGCAAGAGACACTCTCTTGCGATACATAGCATAGCTGGAGAGAGAGAGCGGTAGGGATCAAGCTGGCCGACCGGCAAAGAATGTTATGTCGATCCACATGAAAGTCCTATACACTCGAAGGCAACACATGTATTTCACTTGATGAAACAGGAATTTCCATAATTCGATCTCTGAAATCTGACAACCTCTGCAGCCGCTTTTAGTCAGAGCAGGCATATTCATTTTAGCACAACTTTTACCTTTATAACTCGAACGAAAGCTGTGGGCGTCGGCATGCCCTTTGATACGGAAGCAACTTATTTGCGGTGTAATATTCATTGGCGAAATAAAGGTCAAGTTTTTGGCAAATATAAGGAAAAGTAACCTCCTTCTTAGAAAGTTTGTATAAAAAAGAAGCAAGGAAGCATTTGGAGTTCCTGGCAAATGAACGCTCTATGCTAAAAACATTTAAATGTACTTAGTATCGAGCTACAAGGAAATGAGAAATGAATATGTGATTTCATACAAAGTGTGTCTTCTTACCATTGCAAGCTGGATATAATTAAAAAGACATTGCAAGTCAAGAATTTATTCACCTTCCAATAATTATTGAATATTGCAATTATTCAGAAATAGACGTTGCAGTATTTTCAAATTTTGTGTCCCAACTTAGGAAGAAATTTGCAGCAAGATGACAAGACTTTGCAGAGATAGCAAAGTCTTGGCATCTTAACAATTTTTAAAATTTCCCTTTGAAGTTTGTCTAGCGGCAGAATGGACTGATGTGGATGTGAAGTTGTTTCACCTTGCAAGGTCTTTACTCCAAATGAAGATAAGAGACTGGCAGGAAGATACTTTTTTGCAAACGTATAAAACTGCATCCGTGGAAGTATTCTGGAGTAAATAGGTCCCATAAAAATATAGAAATTTGTTCCAGATATGTTTTTGAAACTTCTGTTTCAATATTATTGTACTCGAAGGCTCCAAATAGAACCCTGTTGTCGCGGCAACGTCGTCTGCCTTTCCGTTTGTCTGTCAGATAGTATTAAGTTCTAAACAAAATAAGATAACTTGAAATTTATGTAAATAATATTTAGTTACTTGAATAAAAAATGGAAACGATGATTAAAATAACTTGACTTTATATTTCAGAAGAAGCATGTCAGGTATCGTTAAAAGGGGCTTTTTGAGCAGAGGACAACTTTTTTTTTGTTAGTACAACACAATTTAGTGGACAATTAAAATTGCCATTTGTATGTAAGAATCATTCAAAAGTTTATAAAGAATAAAATTGACATTTATTTCTTTATAAACTTTTTACGCATAGTATATATGGCGGACTCATTGCTATAAGAGAAATTTCTTCCAGTCAGCCATAAGAATTGCTATTGAAATTTAGTTGGTAGATTACAAGAGATTTTACAATGAAAATTATATACGGTATATTAGACGAAAAAATCAAAAAAATATAAAAGTATAAGTAATATGAATTATTGACATGATTTGGGACGGAAAAGACAGGAAAGTACAAGGGCACAAAGGAAAGGTTTCAGGAGAGGGATGACTTTTCACTCGATTTTTGAAAATATTTAGGGACATGATTTTCCTGGTATGAGAATCCAGGTGATTCCAATTTTTTGCTACTTGGACAGTAAAAGATTTTTCGTAAGATGTAGATATATGTTTAGGAATAAGTAGAATGAGTGAACTTTCAGATCGCAGTACAAGGTAATGAGCAGACAAATCTTTAAATTCACCAGTAAGATAATTTTGGCTCTGAGTATGTGAAGTAGGCGTCGATCATAGATCTTCAGCCATTTAAAAAGTAACCTGTATTAAGAAATATAATAGTATTTTCTGAGGCTGAAATTTTGAAGACATTCCAACTTGTACAAATATTCTTTATTAAGTTCAACTCCATACTCAACTCATTACTACTGTATTTCACTTTATCATTTTTAATACCTTTATTGGGGCATGCGGTTACAAAAATTTTGTTTAATGCAATCCTTGGAATAAAATATTCCATGTGGACATAACATTTTCACAACGAATTATTTTGAAACAAAACTCTTTTCAAAAATAAAACTATTGTCACACGTTTCACCAAAAGAAATGTTAAAGGTTAGGTCTTGCAAATGATTTTCTTTATCTTACCTGTGATAAATAGATGTAAATTTCCTGTGACAGATAGACAGACAGATAAATATAAAGATGACTTCGTAAAGGACTAAACACACTTGTTAACATCGATTTTTAATTGGCCGCATAGTTTTGGCCACATTGACGGGCATCGATTAGGGTCAGCTATGAAAATGTTCTTTGCAGTTATCATGTATATTTTAAAAACGGCATTACGGTGGACACTGTAATTTGGCTGTAATATTTTTGACATGTTGCTCTTAAACAACAGAGAAGATAGAGTAATGAAACCAAAGGATTTTTTTAAAAAATTACGATATTTTCACTCCTATGAAAAATATAATTACATAGCGCAAGATAAAATTAATATTTACAAAAAGTTTAAGAGAAATAATATGTATACTTAAATGTTTAAATTGTCATATATACTTAAGCGTTACAGAAGCCTGGTAGATACTTAACACGTTTATTTTTTTTACTTTGTCTATTATTTATATTTAATTTTTTCGTATTTGTTGATATATAAATGTTATAAATCATGACTTGATCAAAGTAGGTGCTTTTGTAACATTCATGTTTTCCAATTTTTAATAAATAGTTAAACGATAGCATTAATTACTTTAAAGCCTTTTACATCCTCAATTTAAGGTTATATATTAAGATAATATTTCGTAATTAGTGATAAATGTTATTTTCAAGGGTTTATCCCAAGGGTTTGGACTATCTTCTTTTCTATGGCATAAATATTTTACAGAATATAAATTACATCCATATTTCAGATTGATTTAAGCCACCAAATACACTGTAGGTCCATTAATTCAACCTATATTAAAACTCCCATTGCAGTCCAAAGCTGACATCAAACTAGAAATTTTCAAAGCCTGTTCTTAAATAAAAGTAGGGAAATATAAAAGTATACGAGTACTCAAATGTTATGGGCTATCCAAAAGCAGAGAGTGTTAATTGGATCTTTCCTGATATTGGTACAAAAAAGTTACTTCCAAATTTATAATTATATCATTATCCAGAGTGCACAGCAGATCAAGCGGTGAGCCCATTCATGTGCAGCGACTCCTACCCGATGAAGTTCAACTTTGTGTATTAACATGTCACGGTCATTGATTTACGGGCCATCCGCTAATTAACATCAAGGTTGTTGAGATCTAATTATAAAATAGCTTGTACAAGAAAACGCCAATAACACAATATATCTACAGTAGATCTGTTGTAAGGTATCTGCCGACATTCCGATGCCCAAATCCAATTTACTCGACACTTGACTCGAATGAAAATGCCAGACCGGCTCCAACCAGTAGGGACCAAGACATTGACAAAGGAAAACTAATAAACAACTTTTGCTGAGGAGTGTCTTTCGTCGTCGGTTCTAGACTTAATTAGGAAAAAGGGGTGTCTCTGTTTGGTAAAATGAAACTAAAATACATTTGTCCTCTATCTGATAGGTGCTTTTTTGAGTTATAGCTCTTTTAAATTTGGGGTTGTTTTTACAATCAGTTTAAATAAAATTTGCATCTTCATAAAATTAAAGATTTTCTCTTAAAAGAGGACAAAGTTGTAACTTAAGAGATTAAGCAATATGACTAATACTTATGTTTAATCTCGGATATCTTGTTTTTATCGATCTATCTACATTTTTGAGATATCGGACTGAACAAAAACCTTTAAATGCGAATAAAACTCTCACCACTATGTCCCGTATAAATTTTGTTTCACGTGAAAATTCGAACAGTTAAATGTGCATAGTGTTTCTATTAAACTATTTACAAATATGAATTATTATTTTTCACTTTATAAATTAATCGGTCATTTGAAAAATAACCACAGTCACAGCATGATAACTTTTCGGGTATCAATAAAAAGTGTAAAATACACAAATACGCAAATTCTCAAGGATTTTTTTGGGAAGAAAATAGTAGAGTTTTTAAATAGTTTATAGTATTTATTACTGATGAGCAACACATTTAAAAAAAAATTTGGAAAACTGTCTATGGCTTATGTTGTAGAAAGGAAGAGGATTTATTAATTGTCATATTAATCATGAAAACGAAACAGTCATATTAATCATGTTTTTAATTAACATTTATGTAGATATTGCTTAAACATTAAGGTTTTTAAGTATTTCTTTCATTAAGGACGTAATTTTATTCTTCATTATGCTCATTTGGATTATCCTAAACTTCTGCAGTTAGCCAGTGAAATGTGTTGCGATAGAATGGCATACGTTCTTTCAGAATGCGATCAGATCTATATGATTTAGTTAATGGGAGTGATACAGGAGTTGAAACTTTTCACATTAACATGAGTGAGTTTTTAACGATTCCATTAATATACTTTTCGGCTATGATGGTGCCTTTTTATCAGAATTGTATTGACAAGTTCTGTGTATCGAAGGAGTAAATTTTCTTTTTTGATCGTACGTGAGAAGGGTTTCTCTCCCATACCATTATGTTGAAAAATATGTTTTTTATATAAAGTAGGCCACTATTTTTTTAATTCTAAAACATCTTCAGTTTTCAGTTGTTCGATTGTAAATATTGAGCTGAAGTTAGAATGTAGAAAGGATCATGTTTCCGCATAATTTTTATGACTACAAAATATCAGTCGTTTGGTAAGAATTAATGAACCCATGCGGGAAAATACTGATAATTTTTTATCAAATTGCTTGGAGTCCGTCTGCTCACATAAATCTCAACAAGGTATTCTTTTTTTGCCCAGATTAACCATCGGAAAACGGATATAAATATTTGATAAGTGGTCCAGTATAATTTTTTAAATAATGCAAAAACATGGAATAAACCTCATTTGTTCCCTTGTTGGCTGTTCATGATAAATGTAACATGTAGATTTGTCTGTTTTCAGATCTTTTATACCAAAATAATGAACCAATAGTCTACGTAAATTAAAAAAATGTACTGCATTGCATGTGTGGCAGTAGTGGATTTTGAAGAAAAACGATTGTTATGGTTGCTACATCATCTTTTTCCTTACAAAGATCTTGATCTAATGATATTTTATTAAACAATTTTTAGGATTTTTTCGGTCTTTTGTGAAACATTAATTCTGCGTCAAACGCACATTTTACATTTATTTTCACTATGAGTTCTTAGCATCTAAAATTTGATTACCTGCGGTCTATCAAATTTTAGAGAAAAGTCTTCTCTAAGATATTTGAAATAAAATTTGTATTTTACATCAGAGCCTGAATGTTTCTCCATAAACAGGAGGTGCATACTTTTGATATCCAATTATGCATCAAGATATTCGAGGTTCTTTCCTCAATAACGTGTCTTTTTTCTAGGAAAGAACAGCATATACTCATGATGTTTTTAGTATATTTTAGGAGGTACCATATTCTGTGTAGGGTGACATTCTCCGTTATCAGAAAACAGAAAACCTGCAAACTCTTGCTTCAGTAACTCCATACAGGTTTAATACGGCCTTTTTGCAAACTTTCATTTTAAAATAACAAACTGGAAGGTGCTTTGCCTTAGATTATTTTCATTAAAAATGTGATTATTTATTTTTTTAATTGTTTATAGTAAACAGTCAAAAAATAAATAATTACTTTTTTAACGAAAATACTCTAAAGAAGATATAAACTATTTAAAGAGAATAAGAACTATAAAAGAGAAAAAGAATAGAAAATATTTAAACGAAGTAAAAGAGGTAAAGAGAACAGAAACTATTTATTCCACTTAGTTGTGAATTAAAAAAGTAACGAACCTACAACAATATCATCATACGATTTAAATTGCAATATTTCAACCAATCAAAACGCCTCATTTGAATACAGTTATACTTTCAATTATGGCTATTAACGGCATTATTAACGCATACAAGAACTACTTAAGTCAGTGATTTATGTTGTTTATGTAATAAACGACCTTAAAACAGTGAGAAATGTAGTAATTTGCGTGGTTTTAATCCAGATTGTGTATTCACCTATAAAAGGGCGCGTTTGCGATAAAAAAACATGTTTGAAAAAACTTGACCGATTCAAATATATTGCTTAGTATATTTTTCAAAGGGTTAAAAAGTTAAAATAGACTATTTCTCCTAACTTATTAAAAATTAAAGTTATATACAATTATTAAGTCTACAAGGAACTAATTATTTGGATTTTTCAGATGTTTATTTCATGTAGTTTGGAAAAGGAGGTAGTAAATTCTTTCGGGTGCCACAAAGTGAAATATTTGCAAAAGTGTTTTCCAAGTCTCCTTAAAATATTATTTATAACTACGTAAGTACCGTATTAACTTGCGCGTTAGATTTTTTTCGTCGTCACTTTTGTATATAGAGACTTTTGTATATAGCTTTTAGATCATGTCAAGACTCTGTTCTTAGATTTTGTCAAATTTGAATTCGGTTCTGGTTTTGGCTATCATTTTAATAATTTGTGTAGAATGGTACTTATCTAGAAACATGTTCGAGTAATAGCACAAAAATTAATACTACAAAATAAAAAAGAGTATTTCATTAAAACAGTTCTCAGCACAGTTTGCTTGAGATCAAAACACAAAGAACGAACATAGACATTGACAGCGTGAGCATGTATGCAGTAAAGTAATTTCTAAGATGTCTGATTATATGCCGAACACGAAAGCTCCGTGAGTTAATCTCGTGTAATAGACAAACAGGAGCCGGCGAGCTGCAGGAACGCGATTACACATCGTGATTTATTTACGTTGGTGTCTGTTATTCACTTCATCTAAATTAAAAATGTTATTACAATGATTCATTGAGTCATAATGACGGTTGGCGAGCGATAGTTCTTATTTCGATAGGAAAAAAAAACAGTGCGGGGCGGTCTCGCTCAAAGATCGGTCGCTGCTCTGTAATCATGCTGTGCTGTTTTAAATTTAGTAGTTCCCTTTTGCACTTGAATTTCACTTTATATTTGATTCATTTATAATACATTAGGCTATTTATTAGTGAAAATTGAAGATATTTTTAATTTTACTTTCCAAGCGTGACTTCAATTCACTAATATGTATTACTCTCATATTTCGTAATACACACAGGTATCAAGCACTGTTCTTGAATTGTTCGCAGAAATACCAGGAACGATCTAACCATTTCAACAATATTTTTCATCAATATTTACTGATTTATTTATACTTGAAAGATTACTCCAATGTTCTACAATATTTATTTTTAAACTATGCCGCAGTTGTATACAATGGGAATGTCGTTACATTTTTAGGAAGTTTAAAAAGTATTTTATTTAAAATCAAATTTAAATAAAAAATAACGATCATCAAAAACGCAGTCTTTATCGTATTTAATTTGGTTGTTTGCTTAACACATGAAACAATCAGTTGCGTATATTTATGTGTACAATAGTATTAATTTTAGTCACTTCAGTGAGGCGCGGTATCTAGATGTCATTTGTAATTGTTTATAATTATTGCGTTTGGTCATTCAGTCATTTATGCTTTGAGTTAATATTCGAAGTATGTTGATTGGGCTCTGCGTAGGCAAAATAAACAATTGTCATGGAACTGCCAAGTGCGTAAATATGAGTTAAGTTATAAAGGACTATTAATGTCTTTTTTCATTATAGAAAGTAATTCTTCGTTGGGGTTAATGAGAATTATAATAGGCTGTAACTATAATTGGTTTCTGAAATTAGTTTTAGTTGCTTTGGGATATAATATATTTTAAAACGGGTTTTTTTTCGCATATCTGACCAATAATAAGTGTCCCGTAATTTATTTCATTCACTCTAAAGAATTGTGGTTAAAACTGTAAAGAAATAAACACAAATCATATTATTTAGTATAAAAACCTGGCAAACGCGAGAAGAACTCGCACTACGAGGGTTTCGTATACATATAGGCACATATAATTATTTAAGGAATATTTATGTGCCTTTTTGAGGCACAATGCATTAAAAAGAAAATAATTTTGGACACAATATTTTTGATTTTTATTATTATTTTTACGAAGATGTCATATGATGCGAAGATGTCATATGTCTAGTATAATATTTTATTTTCAGAACTTTAAATAACAAATTAGCTTTAAAAATGTGTGAAAATCTATTTCACATAAAGAAATTATTTTAATAATAGTGTTTATTTTCCCTTTTCAATGAACCATAGAGGTTTGTTAATACTATTTCGTATTAGTTCAGTAATCGTATTTTTTATAATTGTATGTAATATTTGGATTGACTACTTTATTTGCTGATATGAATAAGCTATAAATTAAGCTGTGGCAAAGTTGTAACTTATCAGCATACAAACAATTGATGCACGCGTAGGTAGATTATTATATATTTAACTTTATATATTATGATTATATATTTATACAACGTGTTATTAAAAAAAGGCACTCTACCCTACAAAACCGCCTTTTGTTAAATAAATTAGTTTCGGTGCCTACTACATTTACGCGCGGGCCTCTGTTGCCAGTCCGTGCTCCACTTGGAAATAACCGAGTCATGATTCCAGCTTTCGTTACGGATCGGTGTTTTTGGTATGGAATGTATAAGTTTTGTATTAAAAACTAAGTCCGATGCATTTTTAAGATGCAATTTAAGCAACAGTATCTCTAATGGTTTTACGAGATTTTGTAGACGCTGTATGGTCTATAAATATTTTTAGAGCATGATATTTTGAAGATATTCTTCTTATATAATACAGACACTCGTTAAGAATGGATTTTTAAAACGAAAAGATCTCAAGTCTTCTATAGACTTAATATTTCTAGTTATCTTACCTAACTAGGAAGTATAGAGATATTTATTAAGGATTTTTAAAGACGTATGACAAATATACATTCGCAATGTTATCGGGGTCGCAATATCGCCCGGTCGTAAATTTTAGGTAGGGATACCAGTTTTACATGATAGTAGGACAACTTAGCAATCTCGGTAAATCCTGCTTTGTCTTAAAATTATAGATCTTTTGAATATTGTATTGTTAAGTCTGATATTAAGTCTGATATTTTTATTCGTATAATTTCCTGAAATAACAATTGTAGCAATTCACATTTACCTCATTTATTTAACCGAATTCTAATTAACGAAATTAGTATAATACGATAAAAAAAATAATTTAATTTTTTTAAAAATTTATTTCCATTTAGTTCAGTACCATAGTAAAGTAGAATTATTAAAGTTAAAATTAGATAACAGAAGAATAAATATTAAAACGATTTTGGAGATAGAACTAGAAATATTATTTATTATATATCACAGGCGGAATTATTGAAAAAGTAAAATGGTTGTAAAAGAAGGAATATAGAGAATTTGAGGTGAACGCATGAAAGAGTCCGTGAGATGTTTTTCGTTGTCCCGCCGAGCGATTTCGAAGAGCATACTAAACACTTTCGTCCACATTTAAAACGGTTTTCAAATAGTTTACCTTACCAGGCTGAGATGAAAAATTTTAAAAAATGTTACTAGAAAAGTGGCAGCAAGTAGACACGATACCTTCTTCGACTGGGAATAGTATTTCTAGCAGTACGCTTAGAATTTATTTAAAAGCTATTATTTGCTATGTTATGTTGTCGATGTGTGTCTTAGTTTTGATGAGACCTTATATTTCTTTCTATTAGATGTGCCTGCGAAACCAGGTACTATTATAATCAGAACGCGCACGAATATTTTTCGGCGTTTTTAACACGCACTTTAGTTGATTAACTTAATGTGAGGAGCGATGCCTAGTCTTCATTTTTTTTTTCTCCATTGTGTGCTTCAGAAATACGGTTGTCAAATTGCTGGATGGCTCATGATCAATATTTGTTTAATAGTCTTTTAATTGTAAGTATTATTAGGCAATTTTTGTTTTTAATTACGTTTATTTACATCGCTATAAAATATTTTGATATCTTTATGCCCATTCTTATGAATACAAGTGTTTAGTGGTTGGGTATGGCATTTATAGGCTTTAAATAAAAAAATCTTATTACGCGAGGGTTTATTAGACTTTTCATTAAAGACAAATCATAGAGATATGTCACTTTCGGTCAATGGAATGAAGAAGGTCAATTTAAATAGATTAATAAATATAGTGAAGGCAAACTGCGTTTGATTGCAATGGTATTTTTTTTATTATTATATATATATATATCTGCTCCAGAATAAAAAAATGCGAACGTGTAACCGAAAGGCGATTTCTGAAGTATGTTGGTTTGAGATTTGTGTAATTGAAACTAGTGTACTCTACCTCTTATATATGACTACCAAATAGCGACTTTATTATGTACGGATTATGTAAACAATACTACAAGTTACGTCAAATGATTAATTTGTTGTTCGCTGCAAAGATGAAGAAAAAATTATTGTAGTATATATTATATACGACAATAACAAGGTAATGTTTTAGATTGGATGCTATTATTTTTTTGTAATTCTAGGCTTTCAAGGATCTAATTCCGATTTCTAAATATTCCTACAGGATTCACAATTAAATGAAACTACGTGATGTAGTATTATTACTACTTTCTTAAAGAAAGTAGAAATAATACTACATCACATAGTTTCATTTAATTGTGAATAATGAATTTCTACAAAATTAACGCCAAATATATTCAATTAAAATAAAATAAATATATTTCAATATTCCTACAGAAAAAAAATGTAACGAAGATTGTTATGACACTCTACGAAAACATTTTATGAAGAAACTTAAATTTATCACTATTTTAACAAAGTATGAGGAATTACAGAAGAATACTAGATGTAAGTATAGTAGAAGGAATATAGGAATTTGCGATTATATTGATAATTTTATATTATAATAAACAATAGAATTATAAGGAAAATAAGCAGTAAAAAATATATACATGTTACCTAAAATCCACATATTCGCGCACATTGAATAAAATGTTAAGAAACAATTTGCACCTAGTAGAATAGGAAAAAGATAAAATAAAGAACATTTTTAAAACTATACTTGAAAGTACCAAAACGTGAAGAAAATGGATACTGTAAATTGTTATATACTAATATGTTGATATAAGCATTTTTTCTATAATATGTTAAAACGTCAAATGTCAGATAACAACATCGACTAGTAAAATATTGCTTTAGATGACTACTCTACAAGGGAATTAAAAACCTTTTTTACATATGGTATGTACACTTGTCAACATTTCGAGGAAGTTGTCAGAATGAGATCAATAGCCGTCTCCTTAGTTATGCTGCAGGCTGCCATCGCAAGCACATTGATGTCTGAAATTACTTCATGGAAAATTCTAAAATTGTTTCAAGTTTTTAATGTACTCTTTTGAACATCGATGTAAAAAGAGTATTTTTCTTAATTTTATTTTGCCACAAATTTTGAAAATGAACTTCTCTACATGTTTAATTTAGTAACTTTTTCATTTACAATAAAAATGAAGTTAAAAACTACGTAATTCCGTATAAGATTTATAATACTTAAGAGTTCTTCAGGGTTCAAGCATATATATGTATCATCACTAAATAGCGCCACTTGAAGACCGTGTAATCCGAAAAATTATAATTTTTCAGTAGTTAAGTAGTAGCAGTTTAAGTCAGTCAGTCAGTCAGTCATAAAATAAATTTTGTATGAAATCATAATTATGTATCAATTAGCAGCCTATATCAATTGTCAATATGGCAACGCAAAACATAACGTAAACTGTCAAGTGTCAAAACAATTGTGATTTATCTTTTGGAAAAAAAAACTAGAGAATAATACTTAGTTTTCATTCTTAATTAACTCAGCATACTTCACTTAAATGTTACCATAGTATTAATAAGTCAATTAACAGAATAAGGTAAGAAGATGTGTGCTTAATTGGACACATTTTCTTCCTTTTTCATTAATTCATTTTCTAAGTACGTTTTGTACGGTGTTTCGTGACTTCATATTAATTTCATATTATTTTTATTATTGATGTAATATTAATTTGTACAGGCGTACACAATAATTAAAATACAAATTATTTTGTTTTAGAATATATTTCTGCCCTTAAATAAATTTCATCCTTCCGGCAAATATAAAAATCATGTCCAAATATTTGCTCATACTAAAAAACGACATATTCACTATTTCCACTCACCTGAAATTACCAAAATTTAACAGAAATCACTGATATGTACAAATCAATATTTTAAAAACAATAAATATCTCCTCAAAAAATTCACACCAAAGAACAGAGACGTAATTCGTTACTAAGAAGTTAATAATAGTTTATCTAAATGGTAATTGAAACAAGAAAGTATTAGTAGTTATTTAAATAAGTTCATTTTAAAAATCGATTACAGTATTTTTATAATCTTAGATATTGGAGTGAATTATGGACGTTAGAGATTTTGTAAACAACCTTGACCTTGAAATGAAATTTAATTTTATTATCTTTTATCGTTTTATTTTTTATAACCTACTTTTTTAAAACTGTGTAAATGAAAGGGATAGTTAGAAAAGTAAAATTCATCATCGACCGCTGAGAAGGGTATTTATACGAAATTGCCATATTTTGTATGTTAATGGTTAAGGCAATTTTTAAATTTCAGCAAAAATATTGGTTTAATTTAAGAAAAAATATGTGTATAGCAACCTACCCATGATACACTATTACGAATTGAAGTAACGCTATTTAGTAATGATACATACTGTACATACCGCAAAGAACAGGGATCGATATTGTACCTAATTTCATATTAATACATATGAATTACATTGGACATACGATAATGATGTATTTAGAATTATATTAATTATTTACTCTTTTAATAATAATTATTTCGTGTACCTAGAAAGTATGTCGCCTTTATCGTTTAAATTTTTTACAAGCTAAAAATGGTAATGCCTTATAAGATTTTTTTTCCAAAAAACAATCATAAAATAAAATACATCGAAATAAACTTCTTAGTTTCATGGTAAATAACATAAATATAAATGTGATGGGATAGCATAAATAATAAGCTGTTAAATATTTTCAAATATTTCTTTTTTAGGCTTAACTAGTTTTCTTTGATATTGCTTTTTATACCACTAGTCTTACCTGCGAATTCGTTTGCACGTAAATCGGATTAAGGACATTTATTAAATTGTTTTTTCCCTCATATGTTGCTTATCGGTACAAACAATGACCATACCAAATTTCATCAAAATCCATCCAGTAATTTCGCGTGATTGACGGACAAGCCAACATGCAGATAGACTAAAATTCTAAAAACAGGTTTCCTGGCTTCTATTATTATTACGCTAAATAACTCAGTACACAATTCATTCTGTTATAATTTTATTACATGTACAGATAGGTTAGATGTGAATAATAGTTACCCCTTCAATTTTGATGTAATGGAATATTCTCTATGTACATTCTGATCATTTTTTTTTATGTTTTTTCCAGTGAAACTCTTGTGTTTTTATGTAACATTATGTGTTTGCTGTTTCAATTATTTGGGTGGATAGTATATTTTACATTCAATTGACGATTTTAACTATATTTGTATCATACCAGTTACGAAATGACACGATTGTGGCTATTTAATTTATCTTTCTATTTGTCAAATTTATTATTGTTTTTCTCAATTTTTTCTTGTTGAATTCATATGCTGTTCGAGTCGTTTTAATACTTCAACTAACATATATCATAATAATAATCTAAGAAGTATCAGGCAGCCACGTATAAATAATTATTTGCGGTTTCTAAACTATTCAAACTGATTTCCAAGGTATTTTATTTTGTATTTTGGAGGGCCTCACTTATTTTGTACTTTGAATGATTACATTTGAGTTCTTTCTTCATCATACATTTTATCTTCTAGCAAGTTTTCAACCATATTTTAATCATATGAACATTTATCACAAATTCCACTGACTAGGTCATTTGTTATAATTAAGATCATTTTAATCGCACTTTCGGTGTTGTCTATTATTTTTATAGTCATATAGTGGAGTGTAATATTTCATAATAAAATTTGCTTGACAACAAAGCCGTTATCAACTGGATATCGAGTGGTTAATTCAATGATAGATCCATGGAAACTGCAACACCGGTAATGCAATTCCATCATTATGGCAAGGAATTTATAATACAGCTAGGTCAATGTTGCTGATTCAATTTACTGAAATTGACTTGGAAATCGCGCACCATATCGTTCGACTTTACACTTGACTAGCTTCCTTCACCGCTAGTTTCACACTTCAGTTGTGTCCTTCACTGACAGAAGTTTACAAACAGTTCGCCTGTTAGTAATGACAATATCCTTTTTAAATAATTCGTTAATTAAAATATTTGCATCGAATATTTCTGAGTAACCTTTTCACTTGGCTATAAACGAATAATCCTAAATTTCGCTATGGACAAACCTACATATATGCAATTGCTATATCTTGTTTTACTGTATGCTTATGATGCATAGCATATGTAGTATTATTTCAAATAGAATAGGGTAATTCTCTATGTCTTGTTTTCGAAGCATCTTTGCCGTTAGAATTAGCCAGTCAATCATTTGACCATTAGAAGTGTCTAGTTAGGAATGTTTACAAACTGGAGTCAATATGATTTGCTGCATATTTTTGTTATGGTCCATATTTTTCTCGAGGTGATACTAAGTAGAACTTTTTATATAACTTAATAATAACTATCATACAGTTATCTCTTAGTACATAGACAGTCAGATAATAATTTTTACTCCTATTTAGGCGACTAAGCGAGTAAATTTTCTTGCTATTAATATAATTAATGTGGGTAAGTAGATTTTCATGTTTACGTCAATGCAATGCTTATAAAGTAAATTTTATGAAACCGATAATTATGATAATATATGATAATTTACTTAAATCAACTTCAAGCAAAAAACTTTTAATTCATGAATTAATACTTGCCAACAAACTGCATTGAAATGTAATTACGATTCATTAAAATAATTGGTAACTACTGATGAAAAGAGATTTACATATACATGTTAATTATGTTGATCACATACTTCAATTCCACACACCTATTTTCGGTTTTGATGAACTGGATATCAGAAAAGTAATGCCGCTGCCGAAATATCCCAAAGATATCTACGGTGACTACGGGATTTATTACTAAAGGTATATTTTTTTTTACGCGGAACATATGATGTCACTATTTACTAGATGAGGGGATGCCATAATGAAAATGTAGAATTCATATTCATATTTGTTTTCGGTTCTGTGTGATATTGATATTTTCGGATGTTTCACGAGGGTTAATAAATAATTCAATTTATTACGCATATTAGAATAAGTGACGAACATATAGAATAAGCATTTTAGAATAAGCGACAAATATTTTATGTAATAGCGCAATTGCTTTGTTTGATATGGGATTAAAAGTGAAGTTTTTGTAATTATTCCAGGTAATAAAATAAGGAGCAAAATATATGTTTAAGTATATTGTATATTTATATGTAAGTTTCAATTTAACCAAATAATTACATATATTGGGGTAATTTAACTATAATGCGCTGTGAATAAGGTGTCAATTTTATTATTAAGACAAATATTTAGGACAGTGCAAATATTATTAAAGATCAAAAAGGCGGAAATTAAATGTAATTTAGTACAGCTGATAATTTTTTCGAAATATATAGAGTGTAATATCAAGTTATATGGAATACGGATATGATCCTTAAAAATATTTATTTTACTTTGTATAAAACAAACGTAAGGGGCGTTTGTCAAAATTGATTTCAGATTAATTTAACACATTTGTCTTTTGCGCCGTCATGCCTTCTTTTTATTTTTTTTTTCATGAAAATAACTTGTTATAGATAAGTTATAGATTCGTTTTTAAAAGTATTCAGAACTATGTTAGATTTTGGAAAGCTAAAATCATATTTTTATAATTCGATACAAAAAATACTGAATTTGTTTTCACGTATCCCTTTGGCAGATGGCACAACTGACGTCAATATAAACACAGAATGATTTTTAAAAATTAATTCTAGCAAAATATAGCTAAAATAAATATCTCCTATCATAATGTTACGTAACGAAGAGTGGTAGATGTGTGACCGTTACCGCATTTAAAATTCATCACACAACAAATCTACCACTCGGTATGTCCTCAATGTTTCGGTGTGACAGAGGCGTAACCTTGATAAACGTTTTATGTTTGGATATGGTTTATTTAAGCCTAGCGTTTAAGAAGATAGAACGCTCGACTGTTATTGACTTCTATGTTTAATTTTCTGCTGCATCGATGAATTCATGGCCAATTTGAAAATCAGATAGCGAACTTACGTCACCGATAAGACTTGTACAGGATACTAATTCGTTACTTATTGCCTCTATGTTATGGTGTAGTTGTGACAATTGATAATGGAGTTGCTGCAAGCGAAAAGACAGAAATTTATCTCGACTAATGTTCAATATTATTGGTGCTACTAGCCATAATTGGTGTCTGAATTGTTACATAATTAGAGTGATATCATAACTTCGGATATAATTCATTTAGTTAAGTTTGAGGGTTATTCAATACAAAGGTCACTTTCCTATTATGTCACTTATTTTCCAGCACTCCTAGATTGATATCGCGACTGATCTATTCAACTACTTGCTTACTGTAAAACTCATTAATCCATAAGAAGGTACTATACGAGTTATCTGAAACCTTCGGAAATTGAGTATTATCAAATTTCTTAAGATATTACGTAAAACATAATGCAGTTATCGCATTTTTTTCTTTCTTACTTTTTGTTCACTGTGTTTTAATTTCCATCTCGCTCAAGTTTCGAAGAATTATAATATTAGCCATTTAAATTTTCAAACTATTAAAGGAATAATAATTTAACCTGTTCTATGGTATTAGATATTCTTTAGGTCTAATATTTTAAAGGTCTTACGTAATATAGTGAGTACAATAACGTTTTCGAACTGATCTTTTAGAACAGTTTATTTCAGTGTCGTTTGGACATTGAACATTCTTTATTTTATGCTACAATCATACTATCGACCAAACATTTTTGGCGTATTGTCACGATAACAACTTCACCCTCGTCATTCATGTAATCGCCAGAACATTTAATATTTATGGCGTATTATTGCGACAAAATTTGTGGATAAATATTTGAAGAGTTATTGTCTAGATAAAATCCGTTGATGTGGATTAAAAAACCAGTAGCTATATTCTGAGCATTCGATATAGCCTGAACGTTCTTTGTTGTCCGAATCCAACGAATATTCGTGACATGTGAAGAATCCTTTGGCCATGTCTATCGCAAAAAGAAGAAAGTTTGCTGAAATCCGATATTGTGACTTTAGGGTAAGTAAATATTTTATTGTAAGCGATTTTTCGAAAATGAGGATATGCGTTTATTGTATTTTATTGTATTAAATCCTATCCTACCGTAGCAATTTTTCATTTAACTACTACAACCATATGTGATACATTTACCAATTACCAATTAGCACATATAAATATATATGTTTACATTACCTTCTTTTGTCACTAGTTGATAATAGTTCTACAGAAAGGCAGTCCATTAGGAAATTCACCTGCTGCAACTTGGAAACTTTACTAAACTGCACTGTTGATATTTTTCCTCCGTATCATCTTGAAATCTAACTGTGGGTTAAAGATAAAACCAATGGCATTGATGAAGGGACAGCAGCGGTAATTGAAACTATATCCTTACCTCAGTCGAGGACTATGAGCAAAGATGTAGTCGGACCGAGAAGCATATTGGAATGTTGTAATAACAGTTATGGAAGAAGCGGTGAATAAGAATGTATTTAAGCTTTTATGCTAAACTACCGACGACACAGCAGAAAGACGAAACACATCAATGATAACATCAACACTACAGAGGGAAGTTTTGTAAATTTTCATCCAACAAGCGCCTACATCGATGTGAGAAATTTTCACTTGTTACTCACGCGACGTACTTTGCGATATTGACCATTTCATAGTAGTTTTGTAGCCATAGCCCACTCAGAGGCCCAGTATTGGAACGCTGCTGGTTCTCCCGCTAGAAGTACCATTCTTCGACTATGAACCAACTTTGGAAGTCAAGCATGCGATAACATCACTTACATAAGGTATCGACCAAATTCCTATCGAGACCCTAAATATAGGTAAAAAAATTCTGCAACGATAACTATACTCACTCACTGCAAAGATAACTATACTCACAAGGGATAGGCTCTATATTCAATATTTGAATACTGAGCAATATGCTCAGTATCCCTGTGGCCCGGAAAAAGGCGACGTTTTACCCATTGTTCGGAAATGGTGACAACTGCGAATTACTGAAATACTGCAGTATACAATTTCCTTCATTCGTTAGAAAAGATTTGAAGATTGTATAATCATTCTTTAAAAGTATCTAGAAGAGAATAATCGCGAAGAACAATCTGGGTTCCGACCCGAGTGTGGATGCCTTCACCAAATTGCTCCGTACTTCACGGTGTCTTTCACTTAAGTATTGTAAATAACATTGTTTTTTCTTTTACTTACATGTTCCTATATATACCGTTATTAATGGTTTTCTATTTGTACGATTTCATACATTACTATTTTCCACCATCCGTATAATTGTTCTGTACGTATTATTTCTTTCTTTAGTTTTACAATTACGTTTTTTTTTATTACATCTTATCATCGAATATTTATATTTTGATTTCTATTCCATACTGGTCTTATTTCAACCGCATTCAGCTTGGTTGCAACCATCTTTGGTATTAAAATTCGGTTATGAAACCGTATGTTATATGATTATAACTCTCGATTAATTATTGATTTTGTCAAGTATATCTGTTAAGTATGCTGATTCTCATGCGCAATATACAATTGTAAATAATGATTATTATGATAGTAACAATAATTTCAATAAAGGACAAATCCGAAATATTATCATAGGCACGAAACAGGATGTGATGAACGTTTTAACACACAGTTGTCTTTTTTTTTAGAATTATATATGTTAAGGACCGAAACGTTTGATTTTACGTCATTATACTTGTTAAAATATTTTGTCTATAGTAATGTCGCCTTTTCCTACATAATCCGTGTCGTCTATGATGGAAGGTATATAAACTGATATTCGCCACCGAATTTCCTCTTTTAAATATTCTGCTCGGTGACATCAAGCGTTCCTCACCAAGAAATATCTCAATAATCATCCACGGTTTCGTCAGCCCAACATTAATTCAACACTTGTTTATCTTCATATTACAGTTTTGATCTGTTAAATTAGTAAAATGAAAAATGTTAAAGTTTCATCAAATGTTTTGAATACTCGAAGAGTTAATTACATACCCGTATATTTGGTTACTTATCTGTAACATTAATATCAAGCAATCTATTGACAAGACTTTTATCAATATAGGGTATCTTGATTTACAAAATAATTTGGGTTATTTCTTGAAAACAAAACAAACTCGAACTAGCGCCAACCAGTGAAAAGACTCATTACCATCCAATCGACATGCCGACAGTAGGTACCGCCCAACACAATACCTCACGCCGATAACTATTTATCACAAAACTTTTCGGCATTTTCCTTTCATCTGAGCCTCCTTTATGCCAGCCGCCCGCATTTAAAACGAGCTCCACATTAAAATTCAGTCAAAAACATAGCCGTTCGACGGAAAGCCAAACATAGGTCATCGAGTACGTGCGAGCTCGCATTCAGATGCTAATAGTGCGTCTGACAAGATGCGAGATGTCGTAAGCAGGGCCCAGGCGGTAGCGACTACCGTACGCCCGTGCGACTAAATGCCTCTGAATAATTTATAGGCTAAAGAGCTCTATTTGTTTCCTTATAACATTATACGCGCGGTTCAGTATACTAATTGCTTTACTCCTTCTAAATGAGCCAATTCAGCGGTAATGTCATTGTCGCGCGTCAATCGCAAAGTTGTTCGCAACACTGTTTTGCTGTTTAATACGATATTAATTCGTGTTTTAGTGAGAATCATAACAAAATTGTTCCTAAAATAATTTGGGAGATCGTAATTATTAATTTAAAAATTTGGACTAAATAAATAAATTGCGAAATTCTATTCTAGGGCTGTCGAAACACGAGCAAAGCACGCTTCCCCAATTTACTGTATCTCTTAAAATTGTTAGTGTTAGTCTAGAATTTTTTCATCTAGAGTTTTTTAAAGGTTTTCAAATCCGCGGTTGAAAAATTAGAAGACAAATTGATATTACTTTGGAACTTAATATTTCACAAGCAAGGCCTGACGCTAGGAAATTGTAAAGAAAACTTCAATTTCATTTTCAAAGATTTTCCAACGATACATTCTCGAGGGGTCACTCATTTTGCTTGTATTCAGTGAAAGACACTAATAAAATATCGTTAAAAACAACTTTTGAATTATATTTTTTTATCTAGGAAGTTTTTCATTCTGTCACTTTTTGAATAAAAGTAAAATTTCAATATATGATCATTACGGCGTCTTCGTATAAAAAAATGTTTTTTTTAGAGTAAATATTTTTTTAACAAATTATTCTATTTTTCTCTTCTTTAGAAAATGTTCTTTTCATCTGGCTATATATATATATATATATATATATATATAGGTGTATATATATATATATATATATATATATGTGTATATATATATATATATATATATATATATATATATACACAACAACCTCACACTAGCTGTACGCGACCACTCCATACACTCCATATACTCTTTTATTCAATGTACCGAATCGCCGACCGTGAGCAAGTATCGTGTGTAAGAAAAAAAGGATAAATAATTATGAATATTTGTTAGTAAACGATATACATACATTTCTGTAAACGTTTAAATGAAATTAAGAGTTTCGGGAATGGTATTATCATATATATTGACATTTTCATGAATGATTCAAATCGGTTTAACTAACGGAAAATAAAATCTCCTTTTGTCTTTATAGTAATTTCAATAGATTATTGAAACGACACATGTGAAGTGCAAGTGAAACTTGCATGGCTAGCTGTCATTAGACACACGATAGTAAAGTTAATTATACAAATTAAACACACCAGTCGCGTTTCTCATGTCATACAACCTTTGGGTCTATAGTATTCGTATAACGGTGTTTGGTCGAATAAGTTGATAAAGAACAAAGATATAAAACAGTATGCAACATAACGTTTTAATGTATTTTCTTATGAGGAATTTATATCGATTATGTTTTCCCTATAATTAAAAATTTGATTGTAATTTAGATTTAAATAGAAAGTTCATTTATAATATAAAATTATTTTGGGTAATGCAGTACTGAATTTTTTTTCAATGGAACCGCATTTGAAATATATTGGATTTTTTGTAAAATGTTTAAAGCGATATTTTGTTAGGGTAGGCTATCAATAAGTATGCTAATAGCGATTTTTAAAAACATTCGTTTGGAAAAATGTGGTGAAAATTCGATATTTAAAAAAACAAATTATGTGAAGAATAAGTACATAACCGCTTTGAAAATAATATTTTGCTCTTTGTGCACCCTTCGAGACTAATTTCAAGTTTTTTGGACTTCGCTTTTATAGGTGGACCCCTTTTATCAACTTCTTCAATGGCAAGACAGCTCGGGATGGTCCCTGGAATTCTTAAGAAGCTTCATCTAGAATGGCTCATCCTTGGTTCTGGTTTTCCACTATTTGAAGTGAAAGGTAATTGAAAGGAATGTGTAATTCTTTCAATGTGTAAGTCCACAATGGATGTGTAAGTATTTTCCAAGGTAGCCAATCCATCTGACCCAGTCTCCTGGTTTAGACCCCATTAAAATTTCCGCTTTGCCATGCCAAGCACTAATATAACTCGTACTACGATGGTTCTGCATACATTTCGGGGTACTTAGTTGAATAGAAATCTATTAAACTAAGAACTGGTATAATTGTTATAGTTTTTCTATAATTTTTAGTCAGATTTTTCCAGTTAGTTTTTCAGCATTTTTAGGTTTTTAGTTTCGGAAATAAGGGAAGCCCTATTTTTGCATATTTTTGTAAATTTATTTTTAAATGTACAATTTATCATTACAAAAAAATTGTGTATTTTTCATAACAAGTCCTTTCAAATGGTACTTTACATGATAAATAAAATTAAAAAAAAAATGAATAGCTTTATTTAATTCCTCTTTAGTTCTTATACAAATACTTTTAAAAAGTTAGTTAGTTCAAAATGAGTGTGTTAATTAGATGTATTATATGCTAAATTCTAAGTTTCTACATCGTATATATTTTGAGAAAATCGTTTGTGAATATAGAAAAAGATAAAATATACTATAAGTTTCGCAAGAATCAACAAAAAAATTGTGACTAAATTGTGGCTACAAAAAATTGTGACTAAAGAATTATGATAATCGTCGCTATAATTTTCCTAGAACTTTTGCGTAGGATTCTAATGAAACATATTTTTTTCATAATTTTAAGTTGAGTAGTTCGGAAACAATGGGGGGGGGGGGGGGGGTGGAGGAGAGAATATTTTTTATTGCATATTTTTCAGTATATCTCAACATATAATATCCTGAACTCATGAAATTTAAAATTTTATAAACCCTTGCAACTAGCACTTTTAAACGATACTTCACATTTTATATGGAATTAAGAAAAAATCATGTACAAAATTTGCAATTTACATTTATGTGTGAGTTTTAGCACTCACAAATACCAAAAATATGAATATTTTTGAGATTTAGTTATTGGTACTAAATTTGCGCCTCATACGTTTTATCACTATATCAAATTTCAAGTTCCTACGTCAATCGGTTTCTGAGAAAAACGTTTGTGACAGACAGGCGCGTTAAATGATATTACAGAAGTTTCGTTTTTTTCTTTTGGTATATGGTAATTTAAAAACAACATCATTCGAAGTTTACGACTTAGTGTAAAACCTTCAAAATAATTATAAATCTCATAGTTTTGAGAAATTTACGATATTTTTATGCCAGTGAAAAATACGATTGAAAGTAAGTATTTATATGGTTTAAAATAATATTAATATTGATAAGTAGTATATTATAAATACCATGCACCTTTAAATATCTTTTAGTATCTAAACACACCCACGTAGTACGAGTTCTACTTGTACTTAAAAAGAATATTATAAACCTTTTTGTTGTAAAAAAATTAAAAGAAAAAGAGTTCATGGAATTAAAAATACCCAATATGTCAGTAATGAGGATAATAAATAGCACAGTGGCTTTCGAATTCTCTAATTGTGATAAATTTAAAAAAGTCATGGCGGTACTGATTGGCTGTTGCAATAGACTGAAAGTAATTGAGCTATTAGAGTCACTTTCATTTTTTGTTTGACATAATTCATATAATTTTGTTCCCTAATTTCAGACCGTCCTTCATTTGAATATTGTGTAATTGCGTAATAAAGATAAATTGAATTTCTGTGCCATTTTCGTCTGTTAAAATTTTTTTAAATTTCTCACCGGTTTTAAGAAGTGATACGGATCGAGTAAAATATAACATTTGTTGGCTTTCTATGTGAAATATGGAGTATATGGTTCGCCGTTTAATTTTGCGCCAAATAAACTAGACATATTAAAATTTGAAGAGATTCCGTCAAATGTAATTGAAATTACTATAAATGCAGTCTTATTAAGTAAATCAAGGCAAATTTTCAATAAATTTGCCTTTTATGAAGCTGTAAAACTTCTTTCTAGAAAGAAACCAACAGCTTTTGGGGTTTCCAAAAGCTATTCATAGCCACAACTATAAATACTTGAACTTGATTTAAAATTGGTGATTCGTCTCCATGGAAATTGCCTATATTAATATAGTCAAAATGTGTTTTGCCGACAAAAACAAGCTAAACGCGTATCGGAGTACACATAATATAGGAATTCATGTTCCATAACCACACCCGAGCGACAACAAATTGTTGTCTATGTTTCCTAAAATTATTGACAAATAAGTCAAAATCATTTAAATTGACAGTTTTAAATGAAATGACGGAATATTTTATTCTTTTTAAATCGTTGGAATAAATTGCAAACTACTTAATTCTACAAACGGGACGAAAGATGGGAGCTTGATGTATCCGAGAAGCGTACAAAAAAATTATTGGGTCTCTACTTGTATGTATGCATCTTTTGCGTGCGTGCATGCGTGCGCGCGTGCGCGCACGTATTTGCAAGACATTTGATTGATATCAGCAACTGACAGATATTAAAGCGGACGCAAAATATGTGTTGAGTCTGATTCGGACGAACGTTGCGATGAAAAATAAGAAGACCTTGCATGTGAATCATATCAGCATCAAAACAGTACGAAGAAAAAATTACGACAAGATTTATAGTCATATTAGTTAAGGTTATATAGTTATATATTTCTTGCCATGTATTTCCATATTTTTGACGGGCAGTATATACAAAATATACACTTACATGTTATTTCAGTATGAATTACGCCAATTTCTACTGAATTGTATTGTAGTAGGCAGAGTTGGTCGAGCGTCACTACTTTTATTCAGGACTGTCTCAGTTTTATTAGATATTATACCAAGGTCTATCACACTGTATTAGATACAGTAATAAATTTAATCGAGGAATGACAAGAAATTTACACACACACATACGCAAATGTAAAAACACACATATACACACAAGCAGAGCTGATCGGCCCTACGCTACCGCTTCGCTCAGTCTATTAAAGTGATGGAATTAATTATGCATGATTAGAAAATATGTAAGTGAAATATTCCACATTTATCTCAATTTGTCAGAGTCCGTTTAAAGATGCAGACAAGTGAAAACATATAGTGAAAAGTATTTCAAAAGTTGCTGATTTTAACAAAGAAGTTTGCAACTTTCGGAATACTTCATTTATTTGTTTACCTTGTTCTTAAAAAAAACTTTTAACCTTTGCTGAGTAATAACATGATCAATTTTCCATTGGAATTTGTGCATTTCTTATGACATTTTTTCCTAATGACTTTAATAGACCTGATTTAGTTATTCACGTGTGCACCTTCAGTGACTGATGTTGTATTTGGTAACTTTTTTGCGTGAGTTTGTACACTCACTGTTGTGGAATGTCCATACACGTTGAACTATCGTGTAGGAAGTGTTTTGTGGGCTGCGCGTGACATTATGCGCTTACAAATAGTATGTATAGAGTACACAAATTAATGATGAATTATTTTATAATTACTTTTTTATGCGCTAACGTCACGTTCGACTGGTGGTAGATGTTTGTTTAACGGCAGATGGGTATGAATGGATGTTCTATTGACTTTCTTTATATTTCTGTCATCGACATTAGTTCAAATGTCAGCTTTTGAAGGAGTCTTTCTGTAAAGACGAATGAAACACTGTTAATATTTTCAAGGGGGTACAAATATGAACGCACGGTGCAGTAGTACCTTCGCTTCTTAAAAGTAATCGTTAGAATATAATAACAAGTCCATATTTAAAGGCTAAATTCTTAAAATGTTACTAGTTTGTTATACCAATTAATAATAATGATACTTCACAATTAAATGAAACTACGTGATGTAGTATTATTTCTACTTTATATAAGTTCTTTACCACAACCTAGGTTTCTTTTTATTATAGCTTCTTCAGGTGGGTTCTTAGCAAAGATCTTTGCTCTTACCAAAGGTCGTGGTTAAGAACTTAAAGAAAGTAGAAATAATATTACATCACGAGTTTCATTTAATTGTGAATAATGAATTTCTACAAAATTAACGCCAAATATATTCAATAATGATACTAATAATAATAATAATGAATCCATGTTCCATAAACATATCTAAATTTTTGACAATGCTTACAATTTAAAGCAACATTCTAAGTTATCACCATTTGTTTGGAACTTGCAGTAAGCACGCAATTCAAATGCTCAACGTGAAATTTTGTTTAAGTTTTGTAAATGTTATTTTTATAGAGGTTTTAACTAACTTTTGAGTTCAGCACTTCAGCTTTGAACTCGAAACAATATGAGACAATATACTTGTACGAATATTATGAAGAAATTTGTTTCTTCGTCGACAAAATGGCTCTTGGATATTATTCGATTAATTTGCAAAATTTATCGAATTAAAGCAACATTCTAAGCAACATTCTAAGTTATCACCATTTGTTTGGAACTTGCAGTAAAGAAATTGCAGTAAAGAACTTTGGAAATTTAAAGCAACATTCATTGCAGTAAAGAACTTTTGAATTGCAGTAAAGAACTTTGGAAATTTAAAGGAACTTGCAGTAAAGAACTTTGGAAATTTAAAGAAACTTGCAGTAAAGAACAATTAAACAATTAATTTAAAGGAACTTGCAGTAAAGAAGAATTAAACAGTAAAGAAATTTATTAAAAGGAACTTGCAGAAAAAAATTAAAAGGAATTAATTTAAAGGAACTTGCAGTATAGAACTTGCGGTAAAGAACAATTAAACAGTAAAGTAAATTAAACAGTACAGAACAATTAAACAGTACAGAACAATTAAACAGTACAGAACAATTAAACAGTAAAGAACTTGCAGTAAAGAACAATTAAACAGTAAAGTAACTTGCAGTAAAGAACAATTAAACAGGAACTTGCAGTAAAGAACTTACAGTAAAGAACAATTTAACAGTTGAAAATTAATTAAAAGGAATTAATTTAAAGGAACTTGCAGTAAAGAACAATTAAACAGTAAAGAACTTTGGAAATTTAAAGGAACTTGCAGTAAAGAACAATTGCAGTAAAGAACTTTGGAAATTTAAAGGAACTTGCAGTAAAGAACTTTGGAAATTTAAAGCAACATTCTAAGTTATCACCATTTGTTTGGAACTTGCAGTAAGCACGCAATTCAAATGCTCAACGTGAAATTTTGTTTAAGTTTTGTAAATGTTATTTTTATAGAGGTTTTAACTAACTTTTGAGTTCAGCACTTCAGCTTTGAACTCGAAACAATATGAGACAATATACTTGTACGAATATTATGAAGAAATTTGTTTCTTGGTCGACAAAATGGCTCTTGGATATTATTCGATTAATTTGTAAAATTTTTCTCTCAAATAACACGTATTCTCGAATGTATTCTCTACACAGAAGATGTTGGATAACCTGTTATCCAACATCTATGCAATACATGATAAGTATATTGACTATAATTTGCTCTAACATTCATTACTTTAAGCGATACTTTTATAAAGGTGTTTAATGATTTATTACTATGTTTGTTTATGCCACCATTACACAGGGATATTATTTGTTTTAAATTAATTCGGAACCGTCTAAAACAAACTATCATGATGGCCGACGCGACAGACACCGCCATCAAAATGTTTGGTATGTGACCATTATATTTTAAACGACTTAAAAACGGATATCAGTTAGGACTAAACTATTTATCGTAATTAATAATCTTATCATTAATTATGTTTTGTTACACAATTTTATTTTTAAGCCAAAGAGGTTTTCAATAAAATGAAATTAGTTTCACGAAAACTGTTGTAAAATTTGAAAACTGATTTTTATATTCTACTTAAGATTTCACTTCCGCCTCTTCCGCGTCAAAAGTTTGCAGTTATGAAAAGACACTATTGCATGAAATCGGGGTATGCGATTTTACTTTCTACCATTTATGTCTCGCATGTTGCTATCTACGGCAATACACAGTCTCCAACGGCAGCGCTAATTGCGATTTCATTCAACCATTGTCCTATTACGATCTAGTACGGCGTTTATAATGAATTAAACTAATTTCAAAGAGGCCCTATCGGCCCCGATAATAGGTTAATCCAATTAAAGCATGTCTGTCCTAACTAGCATAAATGCAATTGTTTACCACACAAGGCGTGGTTATATTCTTATGTAGTTTATGTTATGCAGTTTCTTATATGTATTAACGCAATTTAATCCAAATAATTTTATTTGAAAATTCTAATCCAAGCTAGTGAAAGACTCAATCAAATTTTTTAAATTTTTTTTCAAATCCACGTTCAAAAAACTACAGAGGGAGAGACAGGAAAGGCACATTGCGTACCTTTTTTTCAAACTTTTCAAACGAGGCTTAAAATAAAAAAATGGCAATCTAAAATGCATAGGTCTAAAACTGTAAATTATGAGGAAATAAAATTATAAGGCTTTATTTCGGAACCATAAAAGTAAAATTTTTAAAGTTTTCATATTTTTTTCAAATACTGTAACTCCTTTAAAATTAATCGTAAAAAATGAAAAAAAAACCTTCTAGTTTCCCAAAATTTTAAATAATATAAGTTATGGAGAGTATTGCAGGTTTCCTTTAATTTTTTTACTTACCTAACCGAAAGTTTGACCATTGTTAAAAGTTAGAAAAGAATTGTAGCGTATAATTTTTTTTCCATTATTTTTTTTCTTATTTATAAGATACACATATGTCAGAATATTTAAAATTTTATTAAAATGTGTATCTTGCTACTTGCTACTTTTAATACTTCGAGACAAAATTTATTTTAATTGAAAAACCTTCTTAAGCATCTAGAGTTCCTCTTTAATTTTTTAAAATTTACTATTAATTTTCTGTACAATAACTTTTTCACCAGTTACATTAAATCAAAGTAAAACATTTTTTTCGCTTGACAGTTTATAATTCTTTCAGAAATGGTTGTAAAGCATCTTTTTCAAATTAAGGAGGAAATTTCTTTTTGGAAAATTAAGCCCAAAAATACTCCTTATACTCAAAAACAGGAAATTGTAAAATACAAAAATTCCTCTTAACTAAAAGTCTAAAAGGTTGTTTAAATAAAATGTAATGATCTAAAATATGTAGGACAGAAATTTAATTTACATTAATGTTCTTAAACTTGTATTGCATACTCCAATAAATATCTGTAACAAAATTTTCTTTTCACATTTTTCTCCAAAATTATCGTGCAAATGAATAATAATATATAAAATAACGTAGCACTCCAATTAGTATAACATTTTGATTTTTAAGTTACAATTTTAGTTCAGTTGTTTTTTTGACAATTAGTAAATACAAAAAAATTGCATTTCCTCAGGCACACGAGACCAAATTATTATCGCAAGACCCATATATATTGAAATTATTATGGAATTTCATACTTCATCTCTTTGTTATTAATCAATTTTATTTTTAATATAAAATATTTAATATTTTGAATTGCTATTTTGATTTTACGAGAAATTATGTTAAAATAAATTTTAATAAAAAAAGTATTCCGTACGATTAGTGCTTTTTTTTTAAACGGTCGGAAGTCATAATGTTCGTTACGCTACACTTTACTTTAAAAATTCTTTCTAATCTTTCTAATACTCTTCGAGATGAGGATGGTGATCTTCGAACATTTTTTTCGTAAAAATCTTAATGAAAATTTACGGAAAAAACAAAAATTACTTATTTATATTTTTTTGTTTAACGAGTATGTATTTGATATCCTGCACGATGGTTTTGGATTCTTTTTAATTTCCACATTTTGTTCCCTTAATTAACTCCCAAATTAAATTGTCATACTAATTTTAGTTTAACTTCTATATTCAATAGTTTTTAAAATACAAATAAAAATACCTGTGATGGATGGACACCGAAGTGATTCCATAAGTGTTTCGTTTTGTCAATTTTAGTACAACAAAAACACGGAGATTTCGTGTGTAAAAGCTACTTCGTTTATAAAAGTTAGTTCACCGCTGAATTCATTGTCAGCGGATGTAGCATCTACAAGAGACATACGCACGATACCTCCCGACCGACATCGGCCGATGAAAGCCGCTGCGTAATGATTGCCCGTTCATCGGTCCGGAGTGCGAACGTGTGGTTGCACAATGATCCTTGGGCGATGTTAGCTTGTTAATTTGTTAAGCTCTCAAGAGCTTTCGATATAAAAGCGCCAAGCTTTTGCAAAATTTATGTTACCAAATGTCGAGCATCTTATAATCACGAGTATCTTATTTATCATAAGTATGACCCTCTTATGAAATAAAGGATTTAGATAATAACGCCACGGATTTTTGCTAGGCACAGTTGAAAAGGGGAATTAAGGTTTCTAAAAATTTATAGAGTTTGAGTTTGCAAATATATACACAGACAAAAAAAAAACGTTTTATGTAAAAAGACTATCCGAATTAAATGAGCTTTGCAGAATGAATCGATATCTTCGCATGTGTTTATGTATATATATATATATATATATATATATATATATATATATATATATATATACATGTGTGTGTGTGTATGTGTCTGCGTGCGTGTGTGTTTGGGTCCGTGTGTGTGTGTCTACTTAGAGATTGGCGAAAGTATATTTTTTTTCAGTATCTGTTTTTTAAGTTTTTGTCTTGTTCTACATACAATTAACTAGTGATTTTGTTAAAGCATAAAATTTTAGTTTCAATAATATGAATGGATATTTGAGCCACCATTTGTATGAATACTATGAATACGATAAGTGATATATTCGCAATTTTTCCGCTAACACAATGACAAATACATAATTCAATTTTTATTTATGGTCATAATTGTAATTTGAAACTAAAACCTTATAAACGGAAAAATTTAAATCATAAATATACCATAACAAAAAGCAACGAAAAAAATTTGAATACATTTTATTAAAATATAATTGTAAAGTAATAATTAAAAAAAAATCTGACGACGTCGGGATTGCTTGTTTACAGCAAATGAATCCCACTATCCAAGTCGTTTTTAAATAAACAATATATAAGCAACGAAAAAATATTGGAAGTAAACAAAACCAACAGTTTCTAGAGTTTTTCAACACTATTGTGACTTATATATTTTAAAAAACAACGAAAAAATTTAGATAGGACTGTGCACGGCCACGAAAATACTATTTACATTAACGTGTCATATTAGTGATATAGATTTATTTAAAACAATAATAAAAACCAATTCATCCGACTCTGGCCTAGTCTACTCACGCTAACACTGGTGCTCTTTGTTTAAAATACCACCGCCGCCACTCCATCTTATAAGATCCATCGTAGTGCACTCGCTGATCGCATGAATATGATTACAATGAAAAAATTACCGGTTATTTCATTCATTGTTATAGTGATAATACGGTAAGAGGAAATTCATGGTGACAAAATCACTGTGATTCGGCGACTTACTTCTATTGCAAACCCAACGGTTTGAATGACTTTTATAAACAAGCAATAATTGATCATATTCTATTAATATTACTAGACCATTACGTGTGATACATATAAAGTTTGTAAACCATTAGTTAACTAAACAACTTAAAGAAGGTTTATATCTGTTCGGCGATTTTTGGTTTTACAAAGTATCGTAGAATTTGGACAATCTCCTTTATTTGTCATTGACTTTTTTATATAAATAGCACAAACAAAATTGCTTATAATTTTTATTAGAGAAATTTGAATCAAAATAAATATGAATAATTGTTATGACTATTTTTTTAAAATTTATCTCAAAATATAAAACCCGCTCCAACTACAATAATTTGAGAACACAATCTGAGGGTGCGATCCATCATCACTGTCCACAGGCGGCGCCCGTCGCTGTCTGTGACGGCAAATGGGCTGGCACTACCGACGAGAATTCGTTTAATTTATTACCTTCCCACATAGTGACGTATTGTTATTTCAAATATTTATTGTCGTAATCTATTAGAGAATATTTGCCCGTCCAAGATATAAATGTTTACTTTTAGTACGAGAAACAGGTAATGATGGGAGGCAGCGGCCTCCTTAGAGTACTGGTGTTTACCGCATAACGAGTTACTCGGTGATTTCTGTATATCGTACCTCCAAATTCCACCACTTGTATGACTAGCTACAATAAATATAATGACCTAAATTGAATTACGGCTACGCAAAAGTGATTTATTTCTTCGAGTTTACGCGCTACTAAATTATTTCTTAATATGTAGAGCCGGGCGAACGGCAGCCTGATTAATTACCAGTCAAACGATGGCATTCGTATTAGCCTAGCAGTGAGTCAAGTTACTGGACGAAGTGAAGATTTAGGAATTAGGTTGTGGAGGCTTACTAGACTTGTAGAGAATAGAAAAACAGATGGGGAAGGCCAAGAAAATGATGGGAAGATGTCTTTTAGAGAGGCGTGAAACTAATTGGGCGACAAAAATCAGGGACAGGCGGGCACGAAAGAAGTTTGGGGATGTCTACGTTAAAAAAATGACTACCCTACTGGAAGAGACACAGCTAAAAAATAAATGAAGAAACTTCGAAATGAATACATATATCAATATCAGTCATATATGTATACATATATGAATACATACATGTATACATAAGAACTTTACATTTTATATCGCTAAATAAAGTTAGAAACGGTATCGCTAAATAAAATTAGAACTGTTTAAAAATAAGATTGATTAAGTACGAATAAAACTCGCTGTGTGAGGGAACTGTGGAGAATTACGTAAACATTTAATAGTAGGTTTATTAAACCATTACCATTACATAGTAAGTTTTTACTTAGTTGGACTTAAAGTTACGTAACTTTTTAAAATAAATATGAAATTTAAAATAGTGGCTATAGTTTTCCGATATTTTTGTAAAGTTTTAGCGCCATTGTTTTTTAATAATTATGATTTTAGTAGTTTTGGAGGTGGAGACGGGGAGGAGGGGAGAGAACACGCGTTTTGAGAATATTTTTATCTTCATGTCCCTAAAACAGAAAATTCTGGAAAAACAGTTTTGGAAACTCTTTTAATTGATACCTTAATCAATTCAAATTAACACAAGCAATTTGGCTTGAGTGTTAACTTTTGAGATATACGTATATTGGATAATATATAACTACACCAAATTTATAAATACACCAAATTTCAAATTTTTACCTCAAAATATTTCCGGGAAAAACGGCTGTAAGGATAGATGTGTAGATGATTAGTAGCCTTATAAAAGTTCTGTTTTTCTTTCGAGGCATAGAATGGTAAAAAGAAAACAATAAAGAATAAAATTAATTTCCTTTGACATAATAAACACGTATTTATGTATTTCTTTTAAATGTCAATTGAAGTAATTTAAATATCAATCAGTATGATAATTTCATCATAATAATGAATACAATTCAATGCTTTAGTAAGTGTAAGCCGGGAAGCCAGTTCTACAAAAGTATTTTTATTTCTATATAGCTAAACTTGGCGACGTTTCGTTTAGACTGGAATATCTAATGTTGAAAAGGAAATTCAAAATTATAATTTACAAAGAGATGAAAAGAGTTCTAGATGATGTGAATCATTTTTCGTAAAAATACTATTAATACTGAAGATGCATTCTGGTAAGTAAATAATAAACAAGGAATTAAATTTATATTAAGTTTAGCTCTAGAATGAAATCAGCCTCGTTAATTAAGGTTTTTAAGAAATTTGTAAGCTTTGAGTCTCCTACCATTGAGAGAGAAGACTCACCACCTTACAGGTCTCCGATCCGATGACACACGAGATTTTGATTCGTTAGGTAACAATTTAAATATCGAGTAAACAAAAATGTGGAAAATATCGTACGCTCATAATTTTAACAACTAACACATTGTTTTAAAAACTCCAGGTAGAGAATAGAAAAACAGATGGGGAAAGCCAAGAAAATGATGGGAAGATGTATTTTAGAGAGGCGTGAAACTAAAATCAGGGACAGGCAGGCACGAAAGAAGTTTGGGGATGTCTATGCGATGTCTACGTTAAAAAAATGACTACCCTACTGGAAGAGACACAGCCGAAAAATAAATGAAGAGACTTCGAAATGAATACATATATCAATACATACATGTATACATATATGTATACATACATGTATACATATATGAATACATATATATGATAATAATAATTAACTGCAATAATGGTTAAATAGTGTTATAAATCAACAATGTAATCAATAATCAACAAAATAATGAATGGCAATAATGATTATATAGTGTTATAAATCAACAATGTAATCAATAATCAACAAAATAATGAATAGCAATAATGGTTAAATAGTGTTATAAATCAACAATGTAATCAATAATCAACAAAATAATGAATAGCAATAATGGTTATATAGTGTTATAAATCAACAATGTAATCAATAATCAAAAAAATAATTGATAGCAATAATGGTTATATAGTGTTATAAATCAACAATGTAATCAATAATCAACAAAATAATGAATAGCAATAATGGTTAAATAGTATTATAAATCAACAATGTAATCAATAATCAACAAAATAATGAATAGCAATAATGGTTAAATAGTATTATAAATCAACGCATATGTTGAATAAGATAAGATTGTGAAATGTATTAATATAGTTGGACAGGAAGTTTCTTTAACATCATTATTTTAAATTTCTTTTTAATAACAAAATTTGCGGATAATTTGTCTTTCTGTTATTCGCTTTCTTAAGAATTAACTCATTTCGATAAAAGGAAAACTATTGTTTCTAACGTATAAAATTGTTTACATGTCAAAAACGATATTTCATTACATTTTTATTTCCATTATGATATTTATAACAAAGCAAACAAGCTTAGCAATTGATAATAATTTGATATCTAAAATAATTTTCACATTAATCTATGTTAAACGAGGTTTAAATTCTCAGAGAATTGATGATCGGACAATGATTGAGCTAAACTAAATTAAATACTTGTACCATACATCGCTGAGCCGTGATAACGCTGAGTATTAATGAAAGCGCCTTTTTAGTTTTGCCGCCGTCAAATGAACAAAACATATTATTCACAAAAAAATTAATCTATTACAAATAATATTCAATGTTATATTGCCCTGTTATGTTGCTAGTGTATACATTTGGAATACTTTGGCTTTTTCATTTTCGTACCAGCTTCGACTTGCGGCTTTGCTCGCACGGAGAAGGCAACTTTTTTTAAATACCGAAGAAACGAATTCTATTTCAGGATAAACATGTTATTCCATTCTCATCTCCATGGTAGAAGATACACCTGTGCAAAATTTTGGGAAGATTGATTGAGTGGTTAAAGCCTTGAAACAAAACAAATAAATAACAAAAAATTCATTTTCGTATATTTGTATTCAAGTGGAACGATTTACCAGTTTGTGCGAGAATTTTCGCGAAATTGGCTTATTTTTCAAATTGAAAAGAATATACTTGGAATATAACGCTAACTTTTTTATTTACAGTTATTTATTTAAGGTAGTCCAGTTATTTCCAAAGGGAATTTTGAAAACTTGCATTATTTATAAGTTTCCATAAATCTTATTAAATTTCCTTGAGCAGAAAAATTAATTGAGTAAAATTCAGGCAAATTTGGTTTTCTTATTGAAAATTGTTTATCTTTTTTCTAAACTAAACTTTTTGCACGATTGTCTGACTGAAAAAATATATTGTAGGTATAAGTTAACATTTTCATTAACATTTCATTCATAGTTTAACAGTCATTATACGTTTTAATCTATAATACAATATACATAACCAAAGTTTTTGGATAATTCAATACTGATATGAAAATAAAAGTAGTATATATGACTCACGGTTTTGCTTAACTTTTATTATTTATTTTTGATTATTTTAGTGAATATTTTAAATACTTTTGAAAATTCGAATATATTCTGTATATACTAATACAAAGAGTTTTAACACAAGAGTTTTTACAAAATAAACGATAAAATAGTTCTGAATATTTAAACATACCATCCGTTTGTTGGTTTGTGTGTTACTTTAAGTCACAAATGGTTGAAATGATTACATATATGCGTTTATAGATAGACAATTAAGTCGTATGAATCAAAATAATGAAAAATAGGTAATGAAAATATAATGCATGAAGCAACTATTCAAAAAAAATAAATAAATAAAAAGAAGAATGTTTTACAACGTTTTCTGTTTTGAACGAAAATCCTATTAATATAAAATAGATAAAATAAAAATCAATCGAGCGAATACACTCATTAATGCAACATTCTCGAAGTAGTTTCCTTAAGCCCATGTATTGAGTACTGCTTTCAAATATTTGCTCAAAAATTATAGTGAGATTTCAATTATAAAACGCCGGGCGCTTGACAAAAAATGTCTCGTGTCTGCTTTATATTTATGAGAAGGAATATGAAATGTTTATAGATATTAACTGAAATATTTACCTAAACCATATATCTTTGAAATTTCATGTCAATAGGTAATAACTTACTGAAACTAGCTATGATTGGCCCTCGGCGTCATGACGATGTTATATCCGTACATAATTTGTTGTCCGTGGTCTGATTGCGAAGCCCTAAAAAAATTACTGATTATTTGCGGAGGAGATGAAAATTTTATAATATTGATTTAGTTAGTTCAATGGTTTAAAATATATTTGATTTTTTTATAAAGCGCCTTAAGTTTTACATAGTTATTCGTTGCCAGCGGTTGGCTTTTATCTATCAATATCCATGGGAATACGTAAGTAAACTATTATCAAATAATTACAGTAGTAGTAAAGTACGAACTTTAAATAAAGTGTGTCAAGTCGTAAATATGCTTCAAAGGAATAAAATAACTTTCATCTACAGACTGAAAAACATGCAATATACAAAAATCTGTCAATTAGGAATAGGACTCGCACTAAATGAGTTCCGTAGATGTTCGGTACTTACAAATATTTATTTCAACATATTATATACTAAATCTTTCACAACACCGTTTTTTATGACTTTTGGCAAAGCAGATTCGGAAATAAGGAAGCGGAATCCTATATTTTGTCACATTTTTAGAACATACTTTTATATTTGCAATTTCAATTGTGAAAAAATGTTTTTGTTTTCCCCAACAAGCCTGTTTAAACGATACTTCACATGATATATAAATTGAGAAAATAAAAGTGTAAGCCTTTTATTTACCTTCTCATTAATTGCATTTGAATATTTTGAAAATGGTAGTTTAAAATATGTGTGTTAATAATTTACACACATATTTTAAACTACCATTTATTACCAGGCCAACTTTCAAGTTTCTACATGATACCTATGGTTTCTGAGAAAATCGAATTTCTAAATAGAAACATTTTGAATCATCGCTATGGTTTTCCTACAACCCATAATTTTTCGTAATTTCAGGTATTAGATCTCTGAAATAATAATAGCTAAAATTAAGAAAAAAAAATATTTTTGAAACCTTTACAACCAGCCTTTTCAAACGATTGCCGCACTATACATGGAACTAAAAAACGTTTTTCAAATATTAATTTCCCTCGCTAAAATTTTCAAATGAATATTTTGAGTTTAAGCCATAGCGATTTATGTGGGTTAATATGTTTTATCACTAAGTTAAATTTTAAGTTTTCACATCACGCTGTCTCTAAGAAAAATGGCTGTGATAGACATACGGACAGACACGTGAGTTATCTTTTAAGGGTTTCGTTTTCCCTTTTTAAGGTATAGATCCCTAAAACTTATACAATAGTAGTTATGTTAAAAATAAAACCTCACTAAATATGATTTAGAAGCAGTATCTTTAAATAAAATGGATACTATATGCTGGTCCATATTCTAGAGTGCTTGCTATGGATCTATATAAATGGCTCAAAATAGACAAGGTAATTGAATAAACTTCTGGCATACAAAGATTTTATTTTGTGGACACGATGGGGTCTAGAATAAATGGTTCTATTAATTATATTAATATGATGATATGATGAAAGTTTATATTTCATAATTCATACTTCTTGTTTCAAAAATAATATTCACAATTGCTGGAGCCATGTACTGCGTTTTTTATTCCGACATCCCTCGCAGTTGGTGGCTTCTTGCGAGCGCCAACTCGATTACAGTAGCACGCTCAGCTTATACAAGTCATTAGCAATCGCCTACCTGAGTCGCAGGAGATTAATTACATCAAAAGATGCCCGGCTGGTTACTTGACCATCACGTACGATCGAAGCATTAACCGGATCTAACCCTTCATGGACTTGTGAAAATGTTTAAATATATTAATTATTAGACACCAGTCCGGTAATAATAATTTTTAACATAATTGAATGAAACTACGTGATGTAGTATTATTTTTATTGTCTTTAAGTTCTCTACCACAACCTAGATTTCGTTATATTACAACATCTTCAGTGGGGCTATTAGCGAACATTTTCGCTAATAGACCCTTAATTTCATTTAATTGTGAATAATGAATTTCTACAAAATTGACGGCAAACATATTCAGTAATTTTTAATTAAAGTCAAGATAAATAAATTATCTAACTGTAACTATGACAATAATTTAAAAAAACTTATTTAATTACTACAGTTTTCTGTTATTTATAATATATGTTATAAAAAGAAAAAAAAACTAGAAGCGAAGAACGCTATTACGTGTAACATGAATAATTAAAGAAATTAGATAACTTATTAAAAATGATCAAAAAGTTTAGGTGAAGTAATCATTTACTTACATGTAAGTATGAACAGTTCAGCTTCGAAATCCTCACCATTATTTCTTGGGGAATTTCATTATGAATTCTCGGATAAATAATTACTATTCAATCGAATGAATAAATTTCAATATTATTGAAAAATGTGACTTTATGAACATGTAGGTGAGAATCACTAGATGAATACTAGATGGATTATACTGGTCAATATCGGTGAGAATACTGGTGACCCATTAGTATGTATTGAATAGCAGTAATGGTAAATCAATACATACTATACTAATGCCAATAGTGAATCGGATGGTTCTTGTGAATATACAAATATTAGTTTATTGAATATGATGATAGAAACGTAAATTAATTAATGCAATAATTTCCTCGCGAAGTTTCCGTGGATTCGATGCGGCGATGTTTGCCTAGTCTGTGTAGGTACATGCATTTAATAATGCTGCGGCGTCGATGGAGGTAATTATTGTGTTTGTAGGGTGGTGTAGGGCGGCGGCACATCAAACGCGGGCCCCATTGTGTCTGCGAGCGCTGTGCCGATACGGCAGTATGCGGTGGCCCTGGATGTGGGATACGTTGCAAGTTGGAGGCATAGTATTGCTTTATTAGATATTAGATACAGAAATTGAAGAAACCTACATATTTTATATTCTATTTATATTTTCGTTTATTATAGCTTCCTAGTCATTAAGTTATAAGATTTGTAAAAATATTCATCCTAATTGACATTGACAAATAAGAGAAATAATGCTGAATTTACATTTAGATCCGTACATTTAAGAAGTATATCGTAAATTAATTTAAAATACTTTAAAAAACAATAAATATTAATAAAGGGTAAACTTATATTGACTGCCTAGAAAAAAAAACGTGCGCGTCAGCTCCGACGCACCATTGGATTTACTCCTTAATTAGGATTGTCTTGGAATGTATTACATCCAAACTTTCAAAATTTAACTTTTTTACAATATATAATTTTTTTGACGGAATAATATACAACCTATGTCCACCTTGAAGGTCTTTTCTAAATATTGGTGAAAGAATTTTTGAAATTGGATGAGTAGTTTCCGAGATTACCTCCTACATCCAAACTTACAAAATGTAACTTTTTTATAATATATAAAAAAATTTTTGTAAATTCATAGTATACAACCTTTATCCATTCTCAAGGTCTTTTCTGAATATTGGTGAAAGAATTTTTGATATCGGATGAGTAGTTTCGGAGGTTACCTCCTGCATCCAAACTTACAAATTGTTACACTTTTTTTGACGCTCTGAACTTTACTCCTCATAAAACTTCATACCGGGCGCTATAAATGAAAATCGAAGCGAATCTCTAAAACATTGTTTAATAAAGGAAAGAAATCAAAATATTTCGTGAAAACGTGTTCTATTGAATATTATTTTATATGAAATTTTTAATGTTCACAATCATAACTATCGACAGCTAAATTTTATCAAATTTGATCCAATAGTTTTTGATTTTGAAATTGAAATTTTGAATATTGATTGGAAATTAAAATTTAGATGTAATTTAAGAAATTGAATGATAAAAAATACAACTTTTTAGGTAAGCCAATTAAAAATATGACAATAGACTGTTTACACATTTGTTATGTATAGATGATAACGAGTTAAAAAATGACTTGAAGTGTAAAAAGAATGGAAGAGACGTGTTGTTGGATTAGACTGACGCATTGTCAAATACCCGAGGAATAAGGATCAAAGAATGTATCCGGTTATAAATTTGTATATATATATATATGTATATATATATATATATATATATATGTATATATATATATATATATATATATATATATATATATATATATATATATATATATATATATATGTATAATCTACATTGCCACTTCATTATTTTCAGGCACGGAATTTCCTATTTACAGTTTGAGGGTTATATTAATATTATGCTGCTATCAGATGTATTTTAGCTACGAAACTTTAATAGGTATCTTTATATTTTATAAACCACCCAGTAGAGGCCCGGTATAATCAAAGAAAGCAAGGGTTATCTTGCCACGTTGTAATTAGCCGAGTACCCGGTGGCAGTGAGAATCGTTACCTGCACGCTAATGTCTTGCCGACGAAGTTCTCTATAATTCGCACAGAATCTGGTTCACACCTTATCGAAGACTCATTGAAAACCCAGATCAATTAAAGGAAAAATAAAAATAAAATTGTTCTTTAATAATATACATAAAATCAACTGTGTTTTTAATAACATAATCAAAGTAAAATAATTGATGGAATAAGCGGAACGTGCCATAATTTTTTTAGGACTCGTGTTATTGTTGCTCATCACAAATTTAATTTTTTTGTTATGTGGTTTTACTGCTGGTCGACATAAAGAAGAAAAAGTGAAATAAAGGAAAAAAATATGTTTATAGAACACAACCAAGAAGCCAGTTAAGAATTTTGCGGAAGTTTCAAAGAGGTTTTCTATCTAAATAACTACAAGTTATACTCTAAACCAGGCAACACAAATCTAAGTTAGACAATTTGTTGTGGAGTAAGAATTTAATTTCCCTAATATTATTAATTTAGCGTGAAATCGGTTATTTCTCGTCAATGTTAAGAATGATTATATTTAATTTTCAAATTTTTAAGCATATTTAATACACAATGAATTGAAAATTTAATTGGTTCTTGTGAATATTATTTGCTTTGAATGTTTCAGAAGAAAACATTCGATTGATTATGTTTTTTTTAGTTAAGTCATCTTGAGTTATACCATTGAAAAATGTAAATTTATTCCAAATCGAAAATAACAACACCAATTCAAGAGCGCCATCTATTACAATTATCGCAACATTACATCTATGGTCGCAAACAGTCACATGGCCGACTGTTTGCGACCATAGATGTAATGTTGTCGTGGCGTTATGATATTTTATTATTTATTAACTAAATCAAATAAAAAATGGTTTTTAATTTGTATGCATGTGTATTGATAAGACAATATAAGCTAAGCATAGCTTGGAATTATGTGAAGTAATGAACAAAATATTTTATATAACAAAAGGCAATTGTAATATGAAGATACAACAGCATTACACTACATAAATATGTCAGGAATTATTCGAAATTAAGGTGGCTTAATTATATTCATTTCATGCTGTGCCAATCAGTTTTAATTTATCAGGAGGTTGCGTACGTATAGTTGTCGGCGTTGCTAAGACGATTATGCAAACATCGATATATACTTCATCAGCGATGAAAAGATTAAGATTTAAATCTTAAAGAAATTATAATATTATAATATTTTCCGTCTACGGCATGTTTTCGATAATCATTTACCCTGTTCTCGTGTTTTATATTATTTTAGTTTAAAATATTTGTTTATTGCTTTTGTGCAAATTTGATAATGTGCAAGATATATAGAAAGATACCAGGTCATTCAGGATCACATTTAAATTCTTACTGACGACATAAGAAAACGCGAATTTTCCACAACTCTGTCATAATACAATTCATATGTTATACCGAATATTATTAAATCAGCTTCAATTACGTTATGATTTTCTGTTTTATTTATCTTACAAAAAAATCCCTTTCTTATTGCTTTTTCCTACTTTCAAAATTTACCAAACATTTGACACAATCAATTTAAATTGGTTTTAGAGGGCGATAAGACAGTGTCGAGTTGTTTGTCAATATTTGAAATACAGCTGTGTCTTCGTCTTCATTCGCGTGAAATTCGAAACAAAAGAGTTGTTAGTATTTCTTTTTTCTCTCATATATTACTCTTGGGTTTATACTATTATCATACCAAATTTTGTTAAAATCCGTCGAGTAAGATTTTGCGTGATTGACGCACAAAATTACTGACAAAAATTCTAAAAAATTGTTTTCTGGCTTCTATTATCGTTATATACGCTATGATTAATCACTTTTTAAAATATTTTCCATGTACGGAATTCACTTTTTTACAATATTATTATGTGTATAGATAATTATTATTTGGAAGGAACTATCTAGAAGATTTTTCAATTCTCTTTTCTAACGTAAAGCAGTTATTTCAAAAATTATTTATATTAACGCTCTTTGAGCGCGCGCGCACACGCACACGCACGCACGCATGCACACATGCACACTCACACACACACACACACACACATACAGACAAACACACACACACACACACATACACACACTGACACACACACACATACACACACACACCCACACACAACACACACACACATAAATATACATGCGGTAGCATGCTTGAAATTTTCTTAACTAGTCAGCGAAATGGTTTTTCCACTACTTACAATAAACGAACTGAAATGATTTTAATAATCTACAATATAATGGACATTACTCTCAATAATTAAAATCACAACGTGTGTGTAAACATGTGTCTCTTATATGTATAGGCTTTTCTATATTTAATCACTAAATAACTCAAACCTATGAACATTTTTATAGTTAAAGTAATGTTTCAGTTATTGAAGAGACAAACAGATCGACCCATATCTACTAATTCATTTTGCTTCATAGGTTTCCTGTTTTTTCGACACCGTACTCATCAGTATATTTTCAAAAAGTGAAGCAAAGAAAAATTAAAATAACGTGTGAAAATACGTCCTTACAAGGTCACGACGAATTCATGTGGTTACTGAAAACACTATTTTTTCAATAAATAACAAAAAAATGTATATTATTAACCGAAGATAACATATGTCAAGCCTTTTTAAAATTCTCGAACTGTAATTCAAATATATTTTTACTACACGATTCGGCATTTTTGGACCGTTTTCGAGATAAACATACACACGAGAATCGAAATATAAACTGAAACAAAATGCTGTTAAAGCTGCCATTTAGCACCGAAGTAATATAAGTCTATGTTTATATCCTATAAAAACTAAAGAAATACTAATCCGATTGGAAGCGGACAAATTGTAGGTTATTCATATTTGTTCTTTGACTGTGTCTCTTGATCACCTTTTCGCGAATACACACAAGAGATAGTAACAACGATGATATAAGATAGGTTGTCAGATCTTGACCATTCATTAAATATATTTTGTTGGATGCGATGGTTTTAAAATTATTGACTGTCATGTTAATGCTGTTATTATGGTTAAGTTGTGTTTTATATTATTGTTTTCTGTTCCAGAGGTGATTCTTTTTTCTTATAACTAGGACGAGACTGTTACTCTTGATCAGCGTGCTTCCCGTGTTTGCGATTTTAATTACTTTACTAAAATATTGAATTAAAAAGGTTGAAACAGTCGTATTCTAGTGGTTTAAAAAAAGTTTACCAACACTATTTAGAGGGGCCCTCAGAACCAACAAAGAGAGAAGTAGTAGTAAAAAGCTTAAAAAGCGATCGCATCGACGAAAATATAAATAAACATTATTTTCATTAAAAAAAAAAATCGGTAACAGAAAATCTTCCACACAGTCCTGACTTTTATTTGAATGAAGTTTTTACATAAAAGATACGTGAACCTTGGAATTTTTAAAGCCTATATTCTTCTGAAATAAAGAGCATGATTTCTTTGACGCATCTATGAGTTACATAGAAGTAGTTAGTAAAGAAAAAGTGAGGAATTTGAATAAGACAGCTTTTTAATATAAATTTAAAAATGGTGGCAAAGTTGACAGAAAATGGGTTTAATATTCTCCTTTGAAGAAGTCTGTATTTAGATTTCGAGGTTATTTATTCAACCATTTTAGTACTAGTTCGTCTTCTCTGAACGGATGTGATAATTGGAAACATAATACATTATTTTGGAGTCCGAGAATAGCTCAATACAGAGGCTATCGACAATAATTTAAATCATATGAAAACTAAAAACTATTGTAGAATTTTCTATTTGTAGAATTTTCAGCAATTAGAGGACATCAGTTTCGTGGTAATAACAAAACTCTTGGGTTTCTCAATAACAGAAATTGTTTGGGATCTATGCCATTACTAAGCGAATTTAACCCATTTTTCGCAGAATAACTACAAATTATGAGAATCTCTGAAAAGAACACACTTTATATAAATCGGCAAATATTAACAATGAGTTCATTGTCATAATAGGTAAGAGGTCTTGATGAAAAACATAGGTAAATTTGTATACATTTCAAAATTGCAAAATATTTTTTAATTACATTCAACCTTTTTTGAAACGATTAGTTTACAATCCCATACGACAAATACAGTATTTCCAAAGACAGGTTTTAGTTTAAATCCATTAAAGAGCACGAATTTAAATATTTGGTGGAAACGTTCCTGCTATTTCTTATAAATCGTGGTATCATAATAAAGGTTTATAGTGGATATACGAGGTTACAATAATGCATTAAATGTGTAGGGAAAATACGCTGGTTTCAAAGTGAAAATCATAGAAAAATGTTCGGTAAATATTCTTAACTTGGTAGATTTTCATGCTGCTGGATGGATACAAGATGTAATAATTTTATTTCAAATAGTTCACTTTTTATCGAGTTCAAACTATCGGTAGAATAAGTTAATAGAATATTTTCTCACGATCAAATGAAACTACGTGATGTAGTATTATTTCTACTTTCTTTAAGTTCTTTACCACGACCTAGGTTTCGTTCTGTTATTATATCTTTAGCAATAACCCACCTGAAAATGTTGTAATACAACGAAACTAGGCCGTGGTAAAGAACTTAAAGAAAGTAGAAATAATACTACATAACGTAGTTTCATTTAATTGTGAAAAATTAATTTCTACAAAATTAACGCCAAATATATTCAATATTTCAATTCAAGAATATTTTCTTTCAAACATAGTGGTTAAAATTCCTTTCAAAATCATAAGTTGAAATTTATTTATTAGTAACAAAAAGACAGAGTGTGCGAGCTTAAAACTGACAGACATAAGTTGTCGCGACTGTCACAGCGCTTCAGCCCGAAGTTCTAGTTTATATATAAAATACTTTTACCCCAGTTAATTGTTAGTACACTTGAGATGCAGATGTTACTCAGGTTAAGATATAATTTATTTATTTATTAATATATTATTATAATTTATTTATATATTTGGTAAATGTAGCTACAAATTAAAAGTAAAATAATCTTATTTTTATTCCGACCAAAGAATATTTTCGAGAAGAAAACATTATTACTGGAAAGAAGCTACGCAATAAAAGTAAAAAAAATATTTGAGCAAAGCCTAAGAAAAAAGTTGGTATTAAATAAACATTTATAATCTAGTACTTTTTAACGACTTCGTAACCACTACATGAATGTTTTAAAACTTCGTAGATTTTAATTATGGACGACTTTATTGCAATTTTCTTTATATTTGTCTTATTATAACAATATATATAATAATAGAACAAAATTTGAATTCAGGGGTGATTTTGATAAAGTCGAATAAGTTGTTAAAAGAAATCCAAATGCTGACCGCAGGGAGCTTTTGAAACAATTAGAACTAAATATTGACGCATGCATTTTTGAAATTTGTGGAACTAAGTAGCAAGGAAAAGTTTGAAATAAACACTTTTATTTCCATAATCAATGTAATTCCTAACCGTGCATTTAAATAATGATCAAATTCTTACAAAAATTAGTTTATTTTTCTTATCTCGCTTCAAAACAATTAATTCAGACGAGTTAATACATAATGTGAAGCCAAATAAGAATTCATGTTTTCAGATGTAAAAGAAAAAGTAGTGAGTATTTTCTTTCTAGTCGTTTGAGGGTAGTCAGCGGAAAACCTTCTTTCTCAAAATTAAAACGAATTAGAAGTTAATAAGAAATGTAATGTTTTGATGAAAATTGAGCAGTTTGTTGTAAATGTGCATAAAAAGTGAAAAAACAATTTAAATCAATGGTTTTTCTAAGCAAAAATTAATTTTTTTTCGTACCATTATGTCTTTAAAAATGTCGTCAGAACTTTTCAAAATATAAAAAAAATGAAGTATTATTAAAATATAGACATTATTTTTTACCTTGTTAACTCAAAGTAGTTTTGAAAATAATTTCTATATACAAACTCCATATATAAAAATTCACTTGGCTAAAATGGTTCAGGCTCTGTGGCACTAAATAAAGATTTGTAAATAATAATTTTTGTGGCTGTAATAATAAAAATATTTTATCATATAATTAGTAAAGTTGTACACACATATGCGTAGTACACATACATATTTCCTCAGTTTTCACAGAGTTATCCTCAAAACAGATACACGCTTCTAGCTCTACGCGCTTTATTTCCAAAACGATTAATCAAAGAAGAAGTAAAACCAATTTTGGAGAGAATTTTATGCTCTGCAAGTTGTATTAATTCTTTAACATTGGAGGCATAGGAAGGAGCATATTTGCAAAAAAAGCGTCTTAAAATTTTTGACTAATGGATACTTTTCAGTCCATCTTTAGAACATCGAAACAAAGGTCTATGCTACTTTTTAGCTTTCTTCCTTTAATTTAGAGATTTAACCTTTATTTTATTTTATTTCACTGTAAATTTATTTGGTAAATATACCTAGCTACAAATTAAAAGTAAAACAACCCTGCATAATTTTATAAAAACAATTATTTTGCTTGAACTTTATGATACTTCATTTGCTAATAAAATTTGCGTACCATCGGGTTATTTATATTCATGTGATTAACCTTTTTACCATTGTCATATTTTATTATGTATATTGTATTTTATTTTTTTTCGACGCATTTAATAAGCCTGGAACGCTTAACCTATGATGTTTAAATTAACCGAATGTATATCTTTATTAGTACATTTTACAGAAGTTGGTATAAATGTCGTATATTTTGTTATTTGTCTAATAATTAATTTGGTTGGAATTATTATATTTTTCGATTCTTAATAAATTTTCGAGTTGCGAATACTTTTCAAATATTCAAAAATAGCTATTAAAATTTGGCATGGATATATATATATATATATATATATGTGTGTGTGTGTGTATATATATATATATATATATATATATATATATATATATATATATATATATATATATATATTATACATGCATATACATGGAATAACATTTTTGATAAGAAATATTTTAGAGTACTTCGCAGTGCACAGGGGGAGTGATTTTCCGTATTCGCATACTTCATTGTGTAGGGAGTTTTTAAATTTCTTTTTAAAAAATGTTAGAGTACGTTAAAAAGATTTTTTCGAAACAGGGTTTCGAGATTTAAAGTGGTCATTTTTGTTGGAGTCCAAACCTGCCAGCTAGATTTTGAATTTCTGGAAAGCATTCACAGCAGTAGCCTGTATAATTAAATTAAAAAGAAAATTATCATTTAAGTAGGCTCTGATATTTTACGAGTAGTAGCCGACCAATTTATGGCATGTAATTGGGTTTGTTAAAAGTTCATAGAAACTTCGTACCTACTTTGCATTTTAAAAGGTATGTTTATTTATCAATTCATTAACTTTAGCAGCCTGCCATGCAGAGTGAAGTCTAACACGCCGTGGGAGGATTTAGACAAATGTTCTTTTATATAAAAAATATCGGAATGCCGAAATATTTCAAATTATGCGTGCGAGTTTGATGACAAAATGAAGCTCAATATGGTTATATTGTCTACTAGACTGTTATAACTGAATACTAATATATCAATTTATTAATTACAAATGTAGTTTTGAGTCCTCATATAAATAAGAAGCGTGCACAAATTCCCGAAATCCCCCTAAACCGTTCAATAGAAAATACTATATACACGAATCAGTGTGTACGGAACTCTCGTATGGTTCTACTCTGTGAAATTGTAGTAATATCGCTTAAAGTGACGATTCACTTCTTTGAAAAAAAAAATGTTAAATCACTTTAAGTATAAAATATATTTGTGCCTATAAAAGATGTTCGATCTTGTCTCCAAAGTAGTCCAGTCCTTTGTACATAGCGCCTTCAGCGTTCCCCCATCCTTGGAAATATTTCTGGAACGCTTTCTGCATACTGCGTAGCTTCGCTACTTCACCTTTGTGGGGTTAATCGACTGAAAACCTTGTTCAGTAAATCTCAATTTAAATTTGGAAATAAGAAACAAACAACTGTAGTGTTGTGAATTAAATGGCTGGCGGAAGTACTATTAGCTTTCCTTGATTTGAGATTTTCTTGATTTCCATAACGCGTTGTACGTTTGTAAATAGTTTAATAGATATACTTTAAATATGTACTTTATAGGTAAATTTTGAATAATTCCCCTCTTGCTATCTGCAGACACCTATTTATCTGATTATTTTTAAAGTTTTGAATTTTCCTCGAAACTTCTAAAGCTCTTTTTGTAAAATTTAACGTATGAGAAAAATGTAATATAAAACAATCATACACATAGTTTATTTCTAATCATAGTCAAAAATAGAATGTTAGTGAGCCAAAAACGTTATTATCAAAAGTATTTTAAAGTATTTTATTCAACTCTCCGTATCTATTGATAGTTGTCTAGCTAAAAAAAATTAAAATTTATGAAATAATTCAGTAGTGAAGCCTATTTTCATTAAGCTGCGTATTTTCCAGTTAAAACATGGCAAATATATAATTAAAAATTGAACAAACACGTATAGTTACGTTATAATTCAGATTAATAGAAATTTAAGTACAGAACAGAGATAATATAAAACATAGTAGTTAAGACAGCAATAAGTGTGGCGATATCCATATTTTTTTAATAATACAATTAAAAAACAATTAAATTATGTAAATAAATGATTTCTGACGTACAGTTTCGCCGTTCACATAAGCAGGATACGTCTTATGAGATGTGCGAGTCAATAGGATGTCACGTAGGAGCCTTGGTCATTGCTAGGTAAATGTCTGGGATTTAGTTATTTGAGTAGATAAAAAAACTGTTCTTTTAAATTTATCCTATGATTGGATCTGTAAAAAATAGTGTGTTCGATTCTCTTCGTATATTTTTAGTGCCACGGTCATACCGGATTTCAAACAAACTTGTTAAGTACAAGCAGAACTATGCACTTATGCAGCATTTAAGGGTACACGGTATTTTTATTAAAATATATAGAAATATTTATATTACTTTTCACCATGGAAATTTATTGCCTAATATATCTTTCACATATGAGATTTAGAATTATTGTTTTAGCTTTTCAATAAACATTATGTGACTAACAACTTAATTTTTTTAAGAAATTACAAAATTTTTCTATTATTTCGAAAATATAATAAATGTAAGGCACCGGCCACACAGACGTATGTTATTTACATAATTTTTTTTTACCTTATTTAGAAACACTGGACATCTTTAAACATATTGCTGCTGAGTTGATGCGACTTTGAATCTTTTTCTATTTAATATTTTTTCAGCTAGAAACAGATTAAAAGTCGTGAAGATAAAAATAAGGTCTGTATACGACTTGCAAGACTTTTAGAATGCTTAGGAACACAAAAGTGTCGAAACGTCAAAAACGTTATATTTCCACCTCCAGGTGGCAATATTCCTCTACAAATTTTTCGAAGTTGTTTGGCAATTTCGTGATTGGTAAGTCCCGCAATAAATCTCATTACCAGCTTGACCTCAATAGAATAATTATTTTTGCTGCCTTCTCCAGATATTAAATCAGAAACTTTGAATAGTATTCGCGTTTTCTTTTCAAACCAAGAATTTGTATCACGCATCACTTTATCGGATGCTATGGGGAGACGACATAAGTATTAAACCTTATATATATATATATATATATATATATATATATATATATATATATATATGTGTGTGTGTGTGTGTGTGTTTGTGTGTGTGTGTGTGTGTGTGTACACACATTTATAGTGTGAAAGTTAGTTTTTCTGAGCACGGACTAAAAATATATGTTGGTTTAACTATTTTAAAGAAAAAAACACTCGTTATTTTTTTTGTAAAGCAAATCATTCCACACGTGCAAACGTTCTTATGAAATAGTTGTTATTTTTTAAATGTAGTTATTTATGAAAGATAACAGTACTTCCGCCAGCCATTTAATTTACAACACTACAGTTGTTTGTTTCTTATTTCCAAATTTAAATTGAGATTTACTGATCAAGGTTTTCAGTCGATTAACCCGACAAAGGCGAAGTAGCGAAGTTACGCAGTATGCAGAAAGCGTTCCAGAAATATTTCCAAGGATGGGGGAACGCTGAAGGCGCTATGTACAAAGGACGGGACTACTTTGGAGACAAGGTCGAACAGTTTTTATAGGCACAAATATATTTTATACTTAAAGTGATTTAACATTTTTTTTTCAACGAGGTGAATCGTCACTTTAGGCGATATTACTACAATTTCAAAGAGTAGATCCGTAACGAAGATAACCGAAACAAAAATAAATGAAATCTAAAAACCCTGTCAAGTACGAATAGAACTATACGAGAGTTCCGTACACACTGAGTCATGTATACACTTATAAGGGTATATACTGTCTTCTTTTATACTGTTTAGGAGGATTTCGGGAATTTGTGCACGCTTCTTATTAGAGGACTCAAAACTACATTTGTAATTAATAAATTGATATATTATTATTCAGTTATAACAGTCTAGTAGACAATATAACCATATTGAGCTTCATTTTGTCATCAAATTCGCACGCATCATTTGAAATATTTCGGCATTCTGATCTTTTTTATATAAAAGTCTAAATCTAAATCCTCCCACGGCGTGTTAGACTTCACTCTGCATGGCAGGCTGCTAAAGTTAATGAATTGATAAATAAACATACCTTTTAAAATGCAAAGTAGGTACGAAGTTTCTATAAGCTTTTATCAAACCCAATTACATGCCATAAATTGGTCGGCTACTATTCGTAAAGTATCAGAACCTACTTAAATGATAATTTTCATTTTAATTTAATTATACACGCTACTGCTGGGAATGCTTTCCAGATATTCAAAAATAACGTTTAACTGGCAGGTTGTGACTCCAACAAAAATTACCACTTTAAAGCTCGAGACCCTGTATATGACATACTTACCCCCAATATGTTTTAAAAACAGATTCAACAACACCCAACACAACGAAGTATGCGAATACGAAAAATGACTCTCACTTTCCATATTGTGGAGGTACCATAAAATATTTCTTTCCTCTTCTCCAGATATTAAGTCAAAAACTTTGAATATCATTCGCCCTTTCTTTTCTTACCAAGAATTTGTGTCACACATCACATTCTGAGGTTAAAACTAACCTTCATACGAATAAAGCAAATTTTATTGGATGTGATGGTGTGATGGCATAAGTATTAAAGCTCTTAGACCTTATATATGTATATATATATATATCTTGCATTCCCGATTATTGATAATATATCTAACACTTCTCTGAAAACCGCCGCTTTTCTTTCTGAACTATAGAATGCGTACATCATCTTGTTACCCAAAACATAGTACATGACGAAAACCCTTGAGCATATTATTCATGGTCAGTTTGTTTAATACCTTAATGATACTAAAAGCCTAGATTTCCTTCAATCCAGTTTTAAAACTGTTCACTGTTATTTCTTTTTTATTTGCACCCTTAACTAAATGATGTTGGTAGTCGCATCTTTTGAATGATACACTCTGAAAAATAGTCAAGGTTTTTTATCTATTGAAATAAAAACCTACCTCTATCAAACTCCCTTACTGCTTTTGCTCGATTGTGAAGATGTATGCTGTCTAGATCTTGCTAAGAATTGACAGGAATTCTTCTGTCATGAGGAGTAAACTCATCGAGTTTAGACTTTGCCTTATACTGATGTAAGTAATAAAGTAAGGAAGCAAATAGGTAGCTAACTATATACAGGTACATAAAAAGGCATGAAACAATCAATATTTTAGTAGCAGGTAGATAAGTAAGTAAGAATAGATATGAAACTATGCGTGAAGTAAGTAAAACATTAGTTGGTAGATGGGTAGGTAAGTAAATATATGAAAAGACATAAAGCTAATAAAGTATTAATAGGCAGGTAATTATGTATGTACTGAAACATACAAAGGCATAAATTAACTAGGATATTAGCACTGGCTAAGGTGAAGCCAAAATAGGGAATGTGACGTATACGTCCGTATGTATGTATGTATGTGGGTGTGTATTAAGGCATGCATGTAAATAAATACATATGAATTTATTTAGGCTCATTAAATACCGTAAACGTCTATTTCAATTTCAATAACTGATACACTATTGAATTTTAAATTTATCCGTGATATTACATGTAACGAAGGCCATCATAGGCACTAAAAATGGAAAAAATAAAACTTTCTGAAAAGAAAATTGAACCCACTTCAAACAATCACGAATAAAAAGCGCACTAAAAAGCATAAAATAATGAAAATACGAGTACTTAGCTGAAAATTTTACGGTACCATATAGTTCCGAACATAAATAAATTTGGAAAATACTACTACTATTAAAGATTTTCGGAGTCGGTGCGGAATGAAATGCAGTATTCATCTTTGTATGAGTTTCCATGTCTGTGAGGGAAAAAATACATTTAGCACCGAATAGTTGCGGTGCACAGAATAGTTTGGTACCAACTAAATACCTCTATTTTCATTATTTTATGCACAGTAAGGTTAACCAAGTAGTTTATTTAATTCCCTGGTTTGACTATGTGACTATCATTTGAGATATGACTGTAACTACATACATATTTTCTATGGTTAGTGAGATTTGTCCAAGGTTGATATTATTGATGAAAGTAATCGTCATATGAAAATAATATACAATAAAAAACCCTCTAAAAACTTAGCCAATAGTTTTTACAAAAGTTCGATAAAAAAGTAATTATTAGTTGGCAAAAGGCGACGGGGCATTATTATGACGGGCGGACGCCTTCAAAGCTTCACCCGCACCGGTAGCACCTCTGATTGTGCTCTTTTTTATGATATTAATTAACATTATCCTTTTTTTTGCCATTCTGGTAAAGTTTCTTACACACAGTTTGGAAAGAAATTACTTATTTAATCTTTTAATATTATCATTTAGTATTTCTTTAATCTTTCAATTGGGAAGCAATACGCTATTTGAAATTTGAAATCTGGTTTGTTATCGTAAAATCTATTGACATATATCAAAAGTACTTTCATTTTTATGAAATCTTTGCCAATGATTTTTAATTAAATGACAAAATTTAAATTCTCAACGGATAGGGAAATAAAAAAACTCTGTTAACGTTTATAATATAAACATTATATGTCACTCTGGCTATACTTATTTCATCAGGTTAGTGGTAATGTTAAAATACGCTAATTTATATAAGATGGATTTCAAATCTTGCACTGTTCCGCATAAGCCCTTTTTTCGTCTTATTTTATAAAATAATACGGAAAAAGTAAAAAATGATATGAAATTGACAATACTATCTATTGTCAATGTCAATTAAAAAAGGTGCTTGAAAATTATTGAAATTAAAGATTTACAAACTCATTAGGTTTATATATATATATATATACTATCGTAATTTAATGTTGCAGTTACCATGTTCAACATATCTTTTCCTTTATGCCTCTGTGCCTGTTTGTTGTGAATCACCCCCACGGCTACAATGAATGGACGCGATCACGCTGCGAGCAAATCTATGATTACATCTCCAAAATAGAAAAAAGTAACTACTTAAAAACGTATTTTTGATATTTTCAAAGTTTCTTTATTGTAAGTCGCATTGAGCTCTGGGCGACTTATATATTGTTGGGCGTTAATAAGTTGAACTGATGATCTGTTAAGTTATTTAGCTTGAGATTTGAACTTATGGCATGTAAATATTTAAAAAGTACCATATTTTACAGCTTGCTGGCTTATCACTTTGTTTTATCAGTTTTTAGAATATTATTATTACTATTACAATTTTAAGATAATTTTACTTTAGCACCATTAAATTTAATTAGATCTACGTAAGTTTGTTAAAAAGATATTATAATATCGTTTTTAAAATGTAAAAAAATGGATTAATAGAATAGAAAGATAAGCGAAAAAGTAAACAAATATAATCTCTGTGTTATTTAATACATAACATAGAGTTTTTTTATTAGAAACTAACAAAAAACTCAATTAGCATACATACCTTGAAAAGCATATGCACCAAATATGGGTCGCATATTTCCTAGAGATCCGGAAGTGTTAGATGCGTAATCCATTTTTCCGTTAAGAAGCCAAAATATTATTCACATAAATCACTTAAAAACACTTAAGAAGTTTTATTCTAGTAACTTAACTATAGTGTACTAACAATTTACATAATTTCCATAACTGAATATTAATAAAACTAATTTTAAATTCAGTTATACTCACAGTTACAAATTCAGACGGAACCAAACTCTTTTTTAAATTAATTGGTCGTAACATGTATTGGGATGAAAGAGAGATAATCTGAGTTAACCAAGGATTTTCGACGTGGTTAATTTTACCAAAATTATTATCTTTGCCTTGAAATGCAGACACTAACACTTATACACTGACTAAGAAACTATGCAATTAACACAAAAATATAGGGCATTTATTTTATTTTATGGTTACTTTACCATAGTTTACGTTTTATTTTAGAAAATAAAAGAAAAGTTTGAAATGCTAGACTAGATGTAATTAGTTTGTAAATAAGTTTAGTTATTTATATGTATATACATTTTAAGTTAAGCCATTTGCAGCATTTTTAAGGACTGCACGATTCGAGACCGCACTTTATCACGCTTTCACAGCCGTTTTTAAATTGCACTCATATCGGAGTCGGGACCCCCGATTTTGATTTAAATGCTACAATTGCATTTATCAATTTCACCCCACCGAATGTTCGTTTGTATTGTTCCACTCCTCGGCGTTTCGCCCCTCCCTCCTGAATATGTCCCCTTCATTTTTAAAATATTTCATGTAGCGATAATCATGATTATAATAACAATAGTTGGCGTTGGTACATAATCATTCATGTCTGGCAACTATATATATAGGGTTGGTATATAAGGGTAGGTAAAGCTTTGTACGCTCAAAGCTTCGTATACAGTTAGATTATTTGCAAAGTTTCGTGCATAATATTACATTTATGCCTCGTCGCGAAAGCGAGTTTGACTGCTACAGAATTTATTATAATATCTGTTGAACCTAAAGGTTGATTATCATTATATGATTAATTAATAGGAATTTACGTAGTATTTTAATATAAATTAATGCGTATCAAAATATCTCGTAGCATTAATAAAAAAAAAGAAAAAATTGCTTTCAGATTAATTAAATTTTTAAAGGTTTTATTGTTCACAGTATAAAATAAAATTAAAGAGATAGAGCCAATAAAAAGAGCGAATACTATCCTACCTTTTAGGAATTTTTATACACATTTCCGTTTTAGAGTTCGTAACCGAAAACAAGTCTCTTGAATTTCGCCATTTCTGTCCGCCCATCTGTCAAACCTTTACAGTTCCTACAGTTTTGCCCAATATGAAATGAAATTTTATAGGTTAATGTTTTTGTAAAAATATTAATTAATATACAGTATAATATACATTGTCTTATATCCGATTACGATAAGGCCGAAAGGGGAGATATGACTTTAACAATCAATGTATAAATGTATGTGGGTACAGAAGTTTCATTCTAGCTAACAAACTACTGGACCAATTTTAACAAATGAGCTGTTGTTGACTTCATCTTAAAGTGAAGAGTGTGGTATACTATTGCTAAATATAATATGGTCCCATTAGCCGCTACATTTTCTCGTGTCTCGCAAAAATTCCATGTAAACCATATCGTTGCGATATGGAGTATCAAATTAAAAGTCTGAATGAAGAGATTATAATGATATCTGTTATATATATATATATATATATATATATATATATATATATATATGTATACATGAACTGTATGTTCTCTCATGACCCTCGAACCATTAAACTGATTTTCACACATGAGGTATGGTTTGATTCATCTTACCAAGTTGAGTCACATAAGCTAGGATAAAAATGGGATAGATAAAAATTTTTTGGAATAAAAGTTATATTTTTAAACAACAAACATTATGAAAATAATTTTAATGATTATTGATACAATCGTCGTGGATCTTTAAAATAGTAAATAAAAAGGAAGCTTTTGTTCTATTTACATAAAAAATATAAAATTTCTTAAGCCTAAAAGAAAAAGGGTATCTCCCTACAGTGTGGGACAGTTGCATACATCCAATTTTTATTGTGAGGATAGTTGCCCTTTGAAGTGAAACGGTAAGTTTTTACCTATGGCGTTTTTTTTTCAGAATTTTTGCTTGCATAACTCTTTTTTAAAGTTCTTGCTAGTATATCCCGACGAGGATATAGATATAGTTTACCGACGAGCTATTTTGTCTAAGACAAGTTCGCTGTTATCCATGGCCTCCATGACTTTTATCAATGCTTCTTGGATCTACTCAACATGGGGTGGAGCACCTTGTTTCCTCGTGTATTTACGTGGTATTGTCTATTACAAAAAATAAAGAAACAAACAATTTTTCTATTACAAAAAATAAACAAATAAACAATTTTTAAGTAAAACGTATTTATCTCTGACAGGGGTGACTACAAGTGAGGCATCTGTCCTTTTTGCTAGCGATATATGTCCTTTGGAAAAAAATAATACGTATGTAATGCTTTAATAATTAGGCAACTAAAACATGTTCATTTTACTCACCTCGTAGAATAAAAAGTTGCAAGCCGGATAAATTTGGACGTCACCTAGCGACACGTCTTGACATGTCCATTGACTCGCTCACACCGAGGCTTGGGGGACTAATAATTTTCCTAATATAGTATTAAACTTGTCAATGGGTGTTTCTTAACACGGTGGAACACCTCGCTAGCTTGTTCAGTACGGCTAGATATACGTAGCGTGGGTGATTTTTTTTGCAAAAATCCATAGAGTAACTTAAGGTTAACGTGACGTTCATTGTATCCGTCGAGAAGTTTAAGCTTTAATGATGTTTATTGTATTCCACTGCAATTTTATAATCATAGATTTGCAAAATGTAAAAATCTCTGGATTTTAGCATTTGATTACAATTTAAATAATTTTTCGGTTAACTAAATAATAATATTTCCTTATGCGTTTTCCGATACGTACTTGGCCGATTGTGTAATCATATTTTGTTTTCTTTTTTATTTTGTGGAGTTTGTGTTACAGTATTCTTCTTGTCCTTTGATTAATAATAAATTGAAAATTACTTAAAAAATTTCTGACATAAGTTGTCAATATTTTTTTCACATATTCTGTAAGTAAGATTGGTAGAGAAATCGAATTATGTGCAATACACAATATATATGATAAAATATTATTCCATGAAACCAATTTTAAATACCGGTCGCACTATTTGTCACATCTGAAGAGAGGATTTTTGATGTAATTAAAGTCATAAATGAAGAGTACAAAAATGTTAACTTAGTACATGAGTGAAATTCTTTTGAAAAGACTTACTACGGCTTAATTTTGTGTATCTTTACGTACCGTACACATTGGATTGAAAACAAAATTAGGATGTGCCTAATGAAGTTAGTTATCATGTGAGTTATTTTCTCACTTTATCAGTTTTTTTCTTCTTCACTGACGTAATCAGTACTGTGTATTTAATGTACACTACCTAATCTGCTTTCTAATATAGCTCCATCATAAGGAACACAAACTTTGTAATGGAACTATAAAAGACAAAAACTAAAACATTTTTCACGAAAAACTTCGTGATAACCTCGGCTGACGTAATAATTTATTCAGGCCAGTTTTATAACTTTGCCAAGATTATGGAGTTATTTCGCCTCGACTTTACAAACTTTGCTATGCTCTTATTAAGACATTAATTAAAATGTCAACATAAGTTTCTTTAAGTCTAAAAGGAAATTTTAGTATTCGGATTTATATATTTTAATTTTACATAATTAAACGAATGCACAAAGCCGAAATAATGGTTACATAAGGAAAAAGTGTAAAAATAAACGTTTAAATTTTAAAATCTTGCCTCACGTTTAACTTATATAAAAGGTAAGACTTTAAAATTTGAACATTTACTTTTTTTGAGATTCTTTTATTTTGTTTTATTAAAATTAATTTTAACCCATGTTATACTAAAATTTTCAACATAAGTAATCAATGAACAAAATAAAACAAGAATTAAAATAAAATAAAAATACAAAAAAAAATCGTGCATTTAAATTTCAGATTTTAAAATAGTGATCTTTTGGTGATGCTAAACGCAAAAAGTTTTGTGTTCGAATCGAAATACTTTTTCTAAAACTAGATGTGCATTAGAACTCTTTTGCTTAATTTGGAATTCCCTTCCCTCGAATTATTTATGCATTTAATCATTTAATTTATGCATCTGGTTTCATCGAGTTAAATATTGAAACAAAAATATGTGAACCACATAGATCGAATGTTCGTATTTTTTTAATTCGTAAAAATCGAAAAAAGTACGTGTTTTGTACAATAATTTATGGCATTCGCTATTGCATAAAACCATTTTACATTCCATGAATACCAGATGATGCTGATAGTATTAATCGCTTAGTCAATCTTAGAACTGTCCAATTGGAGTACATGGTTTCTTATTTCCAGAACGTGTACATATTTTAAGCAAGCTCATTTGACTATTTTATTTTTCATTAAAAATATATTTTTCCCAAATGCCCGCTTTTCGTAATTTTGCAAAAAAATAACTTTCGATGCAAGAAACGAAAACTACAGCAATGTATAGAAAGAATAAAATTCTGTATGTAGTATAAAGAAGACAGGTTCGGTCCACTGAAATGAAATTTTAATCATCATTTATACTGTGCGATTTTATATAGTGGATTATTTAACATCTTTTTAGAATTTGTGGATAAGAAGCAGTAATGATTTACAAAGAGAATTCCAAATTAATACTTATCACCTCTTTATCGATTTCAAAACGGCCCATGACTGTATCAATAGAGAACGCCTAATTAAAGCTCTGAACGGATTCAACATTCCTGATAAACTGGTTAAGTTGATTTCCCTCACTCTAACTAACACGAAAATGAGTGTTAAAATTCAAGAAAGCCTCTCTGAACTAGTCGAAACAGCAAACGGTGTTATACAGGGTGATGCATTAGTATGTCTTCTTTTCAACATTGCTCTTGAGAAGATTATTAGAGATTCAAAAATCAACACAAGTGGCACGATCTAATCTAAATTTGTACAAATTATTGCATACGCGAATGACATTGACATTATTGATAGAACTCAAAAAGACCTCAAACAGACATTTCTAGCACTAGAAAGAGAGGCTAAAAAATGTACCTCTCAATAAAATACACCAAAACCTATATGGTTTTGCTCATGTAATTTGTGACCTACTCTGACTCCTCCACGCGTTTTAGAATCGATGATTACAAATTTCAAAGTGTGAATTCCTTCATCTACCTTGGATCTGAAATAAACACCGGCAGCGATTTGGCTCCAGAACTGAGGAGACGAACAACTGCAGCCAACAGATGGACTAAGAAGATTTCTGAAATTCGATAATATCAGAAGAGACACTAAACGACTTTTATATACAAGCTTAATCAGATCAATTAGTACTGAAATGAGATATATGCATCTGAAACGAGGGCATTGTCCCAAACTGATGAAAAAACCGTTGCAAATTTCGACCGAAAAATCCTCAGATCCATCTTTGGTGGGTTCTTTGACAATGGATTTTGGAGAAGGAGAACTAATGCTGAACGTTATCGCTTATTTAAAGAACCAGATATAATAAAATTTATAAAAATTCAACGCATGAAATGGGCCGGCCAAGTAATTGGAATGAAGAAAAATATAACAACAAAACGAATTTTTCTGGCCGAACCAACTGGCTCAAGAGAAGGGCGAAGACCTAAATTAAGATGGGCGGACTGCCTACAAAGTGTTTCACATAACACACTGGAAAACCGTGACGTCAAGGAGGGCTTGGAACAGTCTGCTTGCTAAGCTAGGGTCCACTGAACACTGTCGAGATACTGATATATATATAAGTGTGTACGTGGCAAATTATTATAGTTCGTGCGTCATAAGCGCTTAGATAATACATCATTGTGCCATACAAATATATACTTGAGTTATACCCAAAATAAATAATTGAACTGTTGAGGATAGACAGAAGTGTAAAAATTATTATATAAAAATACCATTAAAACTAAAAACAGTTTAATTACCTAATTAGAACACTTAATAAGAGAAAATCCTCGGCTAATATTTTATTGGCTGAGGAACCCAATTTTCGGCGCGGCTCGATGGAGACGAATTTGCATAGTAGGAGAAAATTCAAAATACGTTACCCAAACCTCCTAAGAATAAGTTGTTGTTGTATATATTTTTAGTGGTAATATTTTATTAACAAAAATAAAGAATTTAAAATGAGTAAAATTAAGTTCATGAATTGGAGAGAAGTTATATTTCGTGATTAACGATGAATAGACATAGGGGTGGGAAAAGCTATTGAGTCTTGAATAAGGGCATTTATTGGCACCTTCATTTTATATTAAGAAAAAAAATTTTATGTCTAAGATTCCCGGCAAAATTTGCTGATTACGAATTGACGTGCAGATATATTTATGTGCCAAAATTGGTATTCCAACTGAATTTGGTTTGCGTATAATATTTATATTGATAATGAAATGTTAAATATTTCTCAAGTATTAACAAGAAACCACCTTAGTCATCAGTCGATAAAATTTTTAACAGTTCGCCATCCAAAAGGCCCAAAAATGAGCAGCTGTTCCATAAGCGGGCGGCTTGCAGGACCCGCCGCCTCGCAACAAAGCGGCTAACACCAAAAAAGAAGCGCAGTTTCAAAAAACGGTCATGCAAATTACGCGATCATTGTGCGATGTGGGCCCCGCCATTGTGGGCCAGATGAGGCGCTAAGCCGCCGTGAAGGAACATATAAATTATATCTTACGTGGCCACGAAGATATGCCCGAGAAGATGAGAGTGTGCCACATGCACGAGAAAGAATCACCTGGATCTGTTGAACTTATCGGTTATCTGAGACATTTTATTCAGACTTCAAACAGCAAAGATTGTCACTGTGGATAATCAGTGAGTTAATGGAATATGAAATTTGCATTTTTTGTAAATATTACTTACTTTCCTACTTAGCACGAATAATGTATTTCCATGACTCCTTCTCTTTGTATTTCGTGATGCTGGTAATATGTTTGAAAACCGTTTCCACTTTCTTTAACGGCATTCTTCCTTTAGAGTATAAAACTCATACATATATAAAATTACCGTGAATTTTATATATGTATGAGTTTATCTATTAATTTCAAAACAATGTTATGCCCTTTTCGCTATGTTAGGAATAATGAGTGTATAGTCATTAGGAAAAATTTGTTTTTAATGAAATGATATTTCATGCCTTATCAAAGATGTTCTACTTGCTCGACAGTTTTAATTATCTTCTTTTAAATATTTCCTAATCAGAGTAAGGTACAAGTATTTTCTTCCACATTTTTTTCCAGACATATTTTTGTCCGTCGTTCACTAATTGTGTACATGGTTAGTTTATTTCAATCTGTTTTTGATAACCTTTCTTTTTTTTGAAATCCCAAGATTGTCAAATATTTTGAGTACTCGAATTATTTACGTTTACATTTCTATAACCATAATGTACTATCATAAAGTGGCTGTATCGTTTCTGACATCGTCTAATCTAGAAAAACTAAGGGGTACTTTTCAAAATTTAAGACTTTTTATGATAAATGAGATAATCTCTCTAGGTTAACAATCAAATTTTTTTACAAAGCAAGTGTAAAAGTATATGTAAAATGTAATGAAAATTTGCCAAAATTGACGAAAAGAATGCATAACATATTATTTCCACGAATTTTTCTTTTTTAATCGGTTATTGTCACACAAAATACTGTTTTATTAAATGTAAATTATCTTAAATCACTTAAGTTTGGATTGGCAGTAACAGGAAGGTTTTTTAGGTATTGTGATTCAATCAGGGGTAAAAGATAACAAGTAGTAGTTAATAAATAATTTCGTTATAAGTAAACACTTAAAACCCAACTCTTCTCACAACCAAGGAATATAATAGGATCAATCATAATACGTTCTCTGTCATTCACACCACTTAGTAGTAAGAAATTTAGGAGACGTCTTAAAATTTAAGAATACAGATTTAGAATAAAATAAAAAAATCATTGAAAGTGATAACCGCTAATCTGTCATGGATACGTGTAAAAAGTTTAGTAATGGAGAAAGAAAGAATATAAGGTTTATTAAATTTACTGAAAAAGTTGCAGCTTATTGAAAAAAATGTCATGAACAGATTTTTGAATTTGAGGATTAAATTCAAATACAATTTATAAATAAATATACCACGATAAACAAATTCACAAAGAAGAAATATAAATCTTTAATAAAATAGACTCTCTATTTTATTTCTTTACTAAATTCCTATTCGATTAGTAATTCGGCCGTTTCCTATTGAATCTTTTCGATACATTCGTGATACAAAAGTAATCCTACTTACGAGTCTAGAAAGTTTGAATCAGATAACAACTTTTCTATTTCATTAGCGGCTTCCGAGCTTTAGAAGTGAATTAAAATGCGTCCTTCCGGGGCGAAAAGTTTTGCAGTTTGTGGAAATAAATTAATGAATGAATTCCCTAAGGAAATACTAGCCGTAGGTTTATGTAATATCTACCAAATTCCCTTCTCTATTTATATTTTTTCTTGTATGTAGAGCTTTATGTGTAATGACTACTAGAAAAAGTAGCTATCAAAACCATGTAAAAATATCGTGGAAGTCTCAAAAACTATATGAAATATAGATCTACATGATAATAATTCCAGGTTTATGTTGCTAGAAGCTTACTTTAGGTAAACTTCTATCAACACTGTTAATATCGTAATTTAGAATTTAGCAGATTTAGGAAAAAGAGAAATAAATATTTTCGAGTTTTAAATTTTGAGTTATATGCGGTCTGATACCCGCTTATATACTATATGCGGTCTGATACCCGCTTATATACTAATGCTTTATCGATATACCAAAATTCAAGTTTCTATGTCAAAATGTTGACGATAGATGGATGGATACGTTAGTTATCTTATACAAGTTCTTTGAGGTATCGAGGCGTAAAAATGGCGGAAAATCGTAATCTTTTTAAGATTCTCAATTTTCATTAAAAGTAATTTTTTGGGGCGACGTTTATATTTTTAATTTCTAGTGGTTTTATTTTTGATAAAATAACAAAATCAACGTAAGAAGGATTCATTTTAGGAATCCAACATTTCAATAATAATATCTTAAATAAAATGATTACGCACAGTAGTGAAATAAATTTTTCTATGTTTATCCCCTTTTGAAAAACACAATTAATAAATTACATTATAAAAAACTACATGATAAATGGTGAAACTCTTCCAAATTGTATGTTAATAAACTAGTGGATATAATTACAAATGATTTGTACTTGTTATTGTAGTTTTTCCCATCGGTTTCCATATTTCCGGACGATATTTTATTTTGAACCATTATAGGATTTTTCTCTAGTAAACATTTATTTCATTTAAAATGTAAACTTATCATACTTTAATCATAACGTAAACATATTAGACGTTGTGCAAGTTCATGTTATTTTTAAATGCAAAACCCTTCATGCTAAATGCAAAAACATTTTCTTGTTGAAATTTACCCCAAATCCAGATAAGGAAGATGTTAAATGTAGCTTTTTAAATATAGATGATATCCCTGTTCAATTAATATACATTTATTTATAACATGTACTTTTTCTCCTTTTTAGGTACATTTCTATGCCTGAAGATTATATGTAAATACAATCATTAATTGAGGATGATGTCAATAATCAGATAATATAGAGACGACAAACCATATGGAGATTTTCATATCATATTGGGTGACATCCTGTTTGAAATAGTATATATTATTTAAGGTATAAGTATTTTTGCAAATGCGTATAATATGGCACGCCTCAGATTAAGATTATTTCTTAATAAATTTTATTGAAAATGTTTTCTTGGAACTCCCTTAAGATCACAATTATGGTTTATCACCCTTGGTATAAAAGTGAAATTCAAATATCATAATTTTGACTTGATTTGAACATGGTCTTAGGGTATAAAGTACTTGTGGTGGATATTGTGAAAGCCTGAGGAATTTTGGCAAGTTAATGTGGACTAATTCTTTTGTCATTAATTTTACTGGTTTCGGAATCGAAATAAGTAATTGTTATGTTTTTTTTTGTTGCAAGCGTGTTCGTCATAAACAATAGTATCGAGTGAATATTTATCTTTGTCATTGATCAAAATGGTAGGTTTTGGGTTGGTGAAATCTCATGGACAAATGGCCGCAAATCCACGTGTAGCGCTCAGGGACTACTTCAGTAAACAATGACATAAACCATGTCTTAAAACGGTGCTAGTTTCAATGATTGATAAGGACGACAGGTACTTTAAAGTGCTGGGTCCATCGTGAAATTGATTTGTCTTGGTTTAAAAAAATATATTACTAATTATTTGCATTTAATTTTTCTTTTGATACTTGTATAATTTTATTGTTTTCAATAATTATATTTTATTTCTGAATTTATTATTATTAGCATGTTATAAAATTGTTTTATGAAATTGAAAGTATAAATATAATCTCTAATTGACTTCTCGGTCATTTTCATATTGTGTAATTTTTGGGAAAAATTATTAACTTATATTCAAAATGTACTGAAAACGGAAAACGAAAAAAAAACGGAAATATTAAAAATAATATGTATTGATAATTAACCGTGACTCTAAAGGCTACGCTCATGTCACTACTAACAGAACTAAATAGAAGAAGATTTATACATTATACGATCACAATCCATGAAACTGAGGGTTCGATTACTGTTCGATTCTTAATAAGCCATTCGAAACCTTCATTTTTTCAAAAACATTTATTATGAATGCTCTAAATGACTCAAAGGTCGATCCACTCCTAACCAATTCGCGGTAATAAAATAAACCATTTTCTAAAAAATCGCTCGACTACGTTTTAGAACTTTGACATATACTCTCCAATAAAATTCTACATGCATCGTTGTGCTCACCACAGTGTAACAATATATGTTCCAAATCATGTATTTGGCAACCCCAGGTACAGGTCGGGCTTTCTCACTGTGTAAACTTGGGGGGAAGATGTCGTTTCCCGTAAGATATTGCGGGATAATGATCAAGTTTTCTCAATCAGTTCATAAACATTTAGGGACAAGAACTAGAGAAACGTTCAGAGAACTAGAGAAACATACAATTTACTGTACGTTTCTCGAGTTCTCTATGGCTCGCTTCTCCAGCCATCAGAAGGGTGTTACCATCATAGGTGATAGTAACGCATCTTTATTATATAATAGATATCATGGGTATGCCATTGAATATGAGGTGCCATAATATTAAACCGAGGACCGAGCTTGCAGGTAATACATGATCAATGTTTTCTTTGCTACCGTACCTCCATCCTGTCCAGGCGGAGGCTCACTGAAACTCTCCGTGACTCCAAAGTTTACATAATGGCTGGATACCAGGCATTATCAAATGCGTGGAAAGTGTCCTAGAAAATTTCGAGAACGCATTTTCCGGGATACGTGTCTACCCAGGTCAAAGCGAGAGATGTCGCTTATGTTATGGACATTCCGAGTTGAAAATCGGAGTGTCATATTTATAAAATAATTGTTATCGGTTACTTTTATAATGTAATAGTAATATTTTTTACATATCAAATCAAGCATTATTTATCAAGAATTATGCAAATTGCAGGGTTCGGGGAACGTATGTTCAGTAGCACTATTGCACTTCGCCGGTCGAAACGTGGTGTACTTGAATTTTAATTATCTCCTAATTGAAAATGCCCAGTTAAATCTTTATTTTGAATGTTAGTCACAATGATTAAATTTATTTCTCCCTTTCATTAAATAAAGATCGGGGAAATAGTTATGTGTAACCACAAGTAGCAACATCGGTACATCTCTAGAATATTAATTTTATAATTTTTAAAACCGATGTAATTTAAAAAGGGTGCATAGTTGACACGTGCAATAAAACACAAACTCTTTCGTATATATTTTTAAGGGGAAAAGAAGAATATTTGAACAATCATATAACAAAAACAAGATAAAATTTGATAAAAAATATACATTATTATTTTGAAATTTATATTTAAACTGATGTAACGTAAGTGTAGATCAAGTGAAACCCATGCTAATTATCTAAGTGCTATTACGCTGTGTTCCTGGCGGCATGGGAGAGAACTATCCATTGCTCGCTTTTTTATTAACGATGTGTTTCAATTTTCGTTACGGTCTTATTTATTAAAACACAAATTTATACTATTATAGCAACAGAAGTTTACTAGCAACGGAAGTTTACGAATTGTTCAGAAGTCCACTACCAAGTGAACGATCAGAATATTAGTTTGAAAACATTTTTAATGACCAACAATTAATTTCAGTACTCACAGAATCACAGGCTATTATGTAAATACCATATAACAGGCTTTTCACTGTAATAACTTAGAACATAAAATAAGATTATATTTTTTCTGATACAGCAATTAATTTGAAATTTAAATAAAGCTTTAAAATGAAGCTATATTAATATTCTTAGCACTGCTAATATAAAATTTAATGTTTATTTCCAAAATAATGTATCTTGAAAAAAATTACCATTTGGATTGATGCCGACAGAGTAACATAAGTAAGAATAAGTGTAAATATAAACAAGATATACCTTTTTTACTGTACTAGATATGCTCCATGATTTTACTCTCGTGAAATTCGGAATAAGAATTTGTTTTTCATAATTTCTCTTGCTTATAAATCATTACTATACCAAATTGAATCGAAATCCGTCTAGTAGATTTTACGTGATTGACGAACAAAATAACATACATACAGACAGACGAAAATTCCAAAAAAGTCACTCTTTATAAAATATTTTCCATGTCCATGTGCAACTTACTCTGTTACAATTATACTATATGCATAGATAATTACTATACATTCAGCAAAGTTAGAATTGAAGTTTTCGAAATGTCAATGTGTTAGAGTACGGAATATTAAATGTAATGAAAATAAAGAATTTTGATAAAAACTAAGTTAATTCAGCTTTAAATAATATTTGAAATTAATACAAAACTGACATCGAATATTGGATATGTATGAAATAAATAACTAGTGCATTCATTGTTAGTACTCTAAATTAAGAAGCAACCTAACTTTAATAAAAAATTTGCAACATCTGGCTTCGCTGCATTTGTCGCGAATGTCGATTCGCCCATGGGAATTCGTTTTCAAGTATTCACGCCTTCCTAAGTAGCCGTCTACTATCCACTTGAATGCTTGTCCTCTGCCGAAGCGGCCCTTTGTCAATTACAATGACAGAGACACTCATCCCGCGTAACAATAACTTCATATTTATAATGGACCGTTCACTATGCTATCGGTTCGTCGCTATTGAATTACAACAATCAAGTGTCAAAACAAAATTGAAAGCCGCTTTGGGATTTAAATTTAACTAATGATTTTACTAATTTAAGAAGAAATCTTAAAAGTATGGAATGTATATTTCTATTATAAGAATAAAAAAATCCTGTATTACAGACTTTATAATTTGAGTGCATTTGGGACTTTGGGAAAACTATAGATGGAATTGAAAAAAATTAGTGAACACTTAATCCACGACTATTAACCCTACTCATTGACTACAGAAACAAAAAATATATTTATTGTTTTGAAATAGTTGTATGTTTATATTTATTATAATTGTGCAAAGGTTGAAGTGTCTAAATTAAATGTTTATATTATAGAATAGTGTGACACACATTCGAAAAAAACAGACTTGTACCGAGATTATGTTCAAACGATGCTTTTTAACTGAAATTGATATGGAACACTAAAAAGCTATATTTTATGCTACTATTCGATTCAATAGGCACTACCCTGCTATTAGTATAACCGGTATATCACCGGCTAGCGACAGAACACGCCGCTCGGGCCGCGAGGTGAAAGTGCTAGCGCAAGGCATCGGGCCGCGCTCGCGAAATAGGTTGCGCCGCGGTCTAGGAGCCGCGGCGACTGTTTGCCAATGGGTCACCATAATAATTAACTTCGATTTATGGCGCCGATACACTACTGCTGCGTCAGCTACACCCGCAAGCTAAGCATGCCTGTAATGACCAAGTAAATTTAATTGTTTTTTTATCCGATGCCCAACATTGCTGCCGTTATATGCTGTACTGATTCGTAGAGATGAGCTAGTAGGTGTGGTCCTTTTGAAGTTCTTTTTTATATTATTGGTGTCTTCTTTTTTTTAATAAATTGAGATATATTATATTATCGTATTATTCACTCAGTCCAAATTTCATTAATTCTTAGCATCAACTTTCATTAATTGCTTATTTAGCCAATTAATTCTTGATTTATTAGTAGGGCAAAAACTTAAAAAAATGACAATAAATGAAATGCAAATAATCTCACGAAAAGTTATTGGTTGTATTAAAAATTTATCACTTCATTTGTCATAAAACATTAATTATTTCAATCGAAATTAAAACTTTAATATTGATGACAGCAAAAATATTATAATTTATATGAATTTCTCGTATTAAAATGTAATTTATGTAATTCTGAACACTTTTTTCCTAAAGTAAATAAACTATCATATCTATATAACTTATCATATCAAATCAGCTTCAACTTTTTAAGTATAATTTAGTATTAAAAAAATCACCAAGACTATTCACCGGGATCAATCATACATTCATTACATTTTTATTGGGATGGGAATTTTGTTCTATAAGATTTATGAAGTTGTTAAAAATACCTTGATAAATATTACAAGCTAAAATGTATATACTTTGGTAGGAATAGAACTGTTTATTTAAATGTTCCAAACTTCACGTTCGAGAAGGCAAAGTGTGATAATGGGAATAGTAGTCACGGACGAAATCGTCTGTTGGTTATTACTTTGTGATTTTCTTTTACGTCTTTGATATATTTTCTTAAGTTCACATTTTAGTTAACGTTAATAAGAGTTAGATCAAAATATAAATAAAATAAAAAGGATTGTACAAACTCAATACAGATATGAAGTTTTCCAAAAAATTAAGGAAAATTGGCTGTTACATACACCATTTATTTTTTTGGTCCCATTACCCAATATAATTTTTTTCCTTAAATTTACAAATATTCAGAACAAATATTTAAATCAAATCTCAATGCACCGGTGATGCTTACAGTGGTATTTTTATTATTTATATTATTTATATTACCAAATCATCAACAGGATATTGGAGACTTTATATTTATGTTCTCATTACCTCGGTAGGTTAATAAGCAGTAACCTAGTACTATTTTATAAAAAAAATAATTTGTACGTCCGTCAAGGGTACAAATTATTTTTTTAACTATATCTGACAAAGCAAGAGGCATAAGGCATACACAAGTTCTTTTTACCTTTAATACAGCTATAATTTTACTTATACACGACTGATTAAACGACAAAAATATATTACGACCAAATTTTTTAATGCCTTACACACCACTTCTATGAAGTTTGTAAATTCTTGGGCTTATTTTGTACTCTGAGTGAATCAAGAAGGACTATTCTACATCTTGTCGATGTCTTTGTTTACACTTCAGTGGACTGGAATCCTTTCACTAATTAATGAATTTTAATTTTGAGCGTTATTAAAAAAATTAATACATAATTTGATATTTTCAATAAAAAATCATTGTGACTGTGCACTTTGCTTCGGAATAATAAACTTGTAAGTTATTAATTTTAAGTCGATAATGCACGAATAAACACCGGTTAGAGCACCGCTACTATGGTTGTATGACTTATGCAACAATGAGATAATGTCTCTCACCACTCTTGGACGTTCACGCCCCAGTTTAGGTTCGGTGAGAAGAATGACTCCGTGAAATGTCTTAAATTATTTAACTACACCACTTTACACAGATAATTTGTAGTTGCTGTGTGCTTTTTCGTATCGAGTTTATGTCTGCTTGACGCAAAATATTATATCGTTTAGTTGCGTTAACACTATTTCATTTATTTTTATATTTGATTGAATATTTTATAATTGTATTTATTTTTCTTTGTTTCTTGTGGAAATATTAGAATACAAGCTTACAATTTATTTAGAGCCCGTAGCATATTTCTAATTGTTTGTGTTTGTTTTTTCCCTTCACATAAAATAAAATGATACAATGACGAGAAAAGGAAATTTTTTTACTACTTCGTTTACAGAAGAGGCCAGTTCCTATAACGATATTGAAATATTAAAATCGTGTTTTAAATTTAATTTCGCAACATTTTTTGAGTTAAAAAGTTTGGAAACATTTACTTCCCTAATTAGAATTGGTTTATACTTGAGCTTTAGAAAAGAATTTCATACAAATAGCTTTGATTTGAATCGTGAATTGTATAAATATCGTGAATTGTTTAAATATTTTATGAATTGTTAATCGTGAATTGTATAAATATATAACTTCAAAATTTGTTAAAAATAATGTAAAATAACCTTTTGAGTATTAATAGTAATTGTTACATTTTTTCTCAACGGTCACCGCCAACGTTTTTTTTCTTATGTATACAATAAAACTCCTTATAGTGTGTCAAGTCTTACACAGATTTTCGGAGCAGTTTTTGTTTAACCCCCGCTTCGCTGAACACGATCGGCGTGTTTCGACAACGCAGCGTCTGATTTTGAAACGTTATCTGAATGAATCGTTATTACTCATTGTCTTTGTCGGTTTCTTAATTATGACGCTTAGCAGAGTTTTTTTTACGAATTCGTGAGTAATTTTACTTTTGTAAACACAATTTTTTTCTCGGTTTAGGAAATCAATTGTTTCTTTGTTTTAGAATTCAGCCAGGTTTCGGTATTATCTTTTTGTACCATCGTATGTCGGAATTGTTAAAGAAGGGCGGTAGAAAAATTCACCATAGAGAAATTTAATTTTATTAATTAAGTGATACAATGGGACGGTCGGAAAAATTAACTACGCCACATTAAAAGATTTTTACTTATCAAGTAAACAGGGGTTTAAAATAACATTGCTTAAACTTTTTTCAATTCATATTTCTGTATTTCCGTATTTTGTGTCGTAACTGTTTTTAACTTTGGCATGTGTAATGACATAGTGACTCTTTATTCCTTCCCATATTTTTGTTTCTGTCCGACTGATAGCCATTAAATACAATACTTAGTACAGGTAAATAATTAAAAATTGAGGCTCATCAGAATCGCTATTATCAATTTTAGTTGTCTATTGTTTTCTGAAGCCTTATAGTATTGGTGGAAATAAACTATGTAATTATTTTGTTTAAAGTGCTGACTATTGTGTTACTGGTACACACGAGTAAAGACATTGATATTGCATCCTTAGCGATAATAGATCGCCGCAGTTTCCTATGCGCAAATCAATTTAATAATTCACTTCATTAAGGAGAGCAACCGATATCTAATATTTGTATTTTATTTTCTCAATCTGTTGTTGGAATGTAAAGTTTATGTTGTTATAATATAACATCGTCATGACTGGCAACAATTCATAGTAGCTACGCTTAAATTTCATTTTTCTCGTCCTGGATTAGAAAAAAACCTGTTTTAGCTAACATCACCATCTTCTTGATCACTTACTTAAAATAGCGGACATGTATAAGATACTAAACGACTTACAAAATACATTTATGTCTGTATGTTGCATTACATAATATAAAATTGTGTGTGTGTGTTTTTATATGACATATTATGTCATAATAGCACAATTTTTACACGATTAAATATTTCAACTATTACTATTTTTTTAATTGTATTAAATCGTTTTTGTAATATGTAATGATAAATTGAATATATTTCAAGTATTTAAACTGTATGGGTAAATGAATGAAAAAAAAACTTTAATTTTCTCTGTCCATAATTTTTTTTATTTATCCATCTTGAGAGTACATGTGACAAATATATCGACATGGCCATAAATCGTAAATTGAAGTGTAAATTATGTATGTATATAAATTATGTATGTATATAAGTGTAAATTATGTGTGTATTAATTGAATTTATTTTGGATTATTTTTAAATGTAAACATTTTGTTACATTCAAAAAACACCTGAAGACATATATTTATGATTATTCTATTTATGTAGAAGTTGCTTTAATTGTTTCATTTTTGCGCCCACATTCTTTTTTTGACAGACTCCCTTAAAAATATGCTAATAGCAAAATTACAAAGCTAGTTATTTTAAGAATGCGTTATAAAAAGTTGTGCGAGATCGTTCGACCGCGCTGCCGCCCGTAGCGTAGCTGATGGTGACGGATCACCCTGTCGTTACGGGACTGAGAGTGTACACGCAGTGCACGAACTCGTAGATGGCCGGCAAGATCTTGAACAATGTGAAATAGCATTTCATTATGGGTTTTTAAATTTAGGATAGGTCGCAGTATTATAGAATATTTTTAGTTTAGCTTACAAGGGCGAAACACGTATTTTTATTATTATTAAAGCCTTTATTTTTATTAATATTGTATTAATTACAATTGCTTAATAGAAATAAATATAATTCGAATTAGATTAAATTACATTTAAATCTCATGTACTGAGAAAATAATATTATAGGACAATGTATGTACCTTTATATCCTATACTTATTTTAACAAAATTATGGATAACTAAGTTTGTTCATAAATAATAAATTTGAGACACATGTTTATTGTATGTTAATTTAAGCTGTCAAATGTTTGTTTTGAAGAAGCTTTTGTTAGCGGTCTGAAATTATTGTTCCGTGCATTACATTACATGCTCCACTATTTTACAGGGAATATTTAAGTTAAAGAAATTTAAAACCTTAAAAAAGGAAAAATGTTAATTTTTTAAAATTCTTCTTCTAATAAGTCTTTATTATTTATTAATTTATTAAATTACTGGTTTTTCATTCCATAACGTTATAACGTGATAACCGACAATAATCCTACGACCCTACAAAATTCCTTCTTGATTTTGCATGCTTCATTTTGCACTATATTTTGGGTTTATCTAAGTTTCGATAAATATAAATTTTCCAAAAGTGACAATAAAATAAGATAGCAATAAAATCCAAAAATATTTCCAGTACAAAACTCTGGTTTCCATAAATTACGTTATAATTTTATACAGATTTGCTTTATAATACAGATTCGTATTGAAATCAACGCTGATTTAATCAAACATTAATTCAAAATTAAATCACTTGAAATGGACTTGTGTGATTATAATCGTTCAGTACATTAACACTGCTCATCCGGAAAAAAATGACATGGCTTCTTGTTTTCATTTTTCATCCACGAAGAACAACATAAGAGATTTTTTCTATAATAAAAAACTCGAATGCAATGCAATGGTGAACATGTATTAGACTGTTTATTAATAATAAAGTTTGACAATGTTTTATTATTAATAAAGTAGAAAACCACGTAAAGCTAGCAACAGTAAGTTTCGTTACGGGAATGCTGATTTTCATCACAAAATCTAAGTTATAAACTATGCAAAATGGATGCTGTTTTGAAACATCAATCAGAACAACGTGACTTCAACGCTTTATACTTTCCGTTTGTTATTTCATCAGTATGGGTTATTACGTTCGCGCGAATGTTTAAAATAGTTGTCTTGGGAAAAATTAAATAAAAATTAATCAGGTTTTCATTAAAATTTACTACAGAATCTTATCAAAGACACGGTAATGAGTGTTTTTATGAGCCGCTTGTAATTTTCAAGTGTCGAAATGGCATTAGAGAGTTAACTCTGGTACATATAAAAACACGTAAATTACTGTAACAATATGGATGTAAATTATTGTAAAAACAAAATAAAAGTTCTTTTTAACCAGTGAACTTTAGTCAAATTTTGGTTTCACTGACCTTGCATCATTAGGAAGAAAAGTTACACTAAACCATATTTTAATTAATTATATTTAAGCGCCACTCTCGACATAATTTGTAAATACAGAATTTTAAAAGGATTTTGCCAAACAAATTAGGAAATTTTTACAAAGGAACTCCCTGAAATTACGTACATATGAAATTTCACAGCGTCATTTTTTCTAGGAAAACGGTTTTTCAAATTGAAATTTTACTAAATAAAATTGCGAGTGGCTTATTAAAAGCCTTGCGTGTAATAATTTTTCTTCCAATTCAAAAAAATATATATACGCATATATATTTTTTTTAATTGGATATATTATATATGAATTATATATATATATATATATATATATATATATATACACACATATATATACACATATATATATATATATATATATATATGTACATCTCACTGAGTGAAAGTTTTTGGTGAATAGTTATCATTGGAGCTTTAAACAAATCTTTTTTAAAATTTCTTAATTTTGCATTGGTACACACAGATAAAAACACTTGACTCTTTTGTGCCCGTGTTTGAATCCACATCGAGGAAGCGAGTTGACGTGGATTCATACACGGGCACAATACAAAACTTTATATGCTAGCGTTTTCGAATATTACATGTTGAAGTTGAAGTACATTAGTATTAGTTCTTATTCCTATAGTGTAAAAAGTATATTTGATTTTGGAAACATTTAGAACATATTAATGTTGAATATATTTGTCATTAATTTTGTAATTATAATTTCTTTTTTCACAAATAAATTAAACTTCGTAATGTAGTATTATTTCTACTTTATTTAAATTTTTTACCACGACCTAGGTTTCGTTGTATGGCAATATTTTCAGGTGGGCAATTTGTAAAGAATTAATTAATGTGTAAATTTGTAAAATGGGAGTGACATTGTTCACGTATCGATCGGTATGGTATTAAATTTTTAAACGTTCTGAAATGAAATCGTGATTTTTTTGGGACCGTTCGTATAATATGATCTTATACCTTGAGCCAGTGGAAATAATTAATCTGAAAGTAAACTTAAATTCAGGGGAGAGCGGGGCCACTTGATCAGGATTTTGTTCGAATCAGGGTAGGATCCATTCAAAGAAAAAAATAAAAGTGAGTTAGTCTTAAATCAGTCGTTTATTTATTTGACCACATATTAGGAACAAAAACTTTTGGCAAATCCGTTGTTTACTATATTAAATTGGCTTTGCAATTAAAAATGGCATAAGGCTCATTAGACTCTATAGGCGGGATCTAATGAACCATCCAAAGGGGCCACATAAGCCAATGGGTTATTCAAAGCTTTGCAAGCTAAAACGTACTTATTTATGTATTGATTTACCTATAAAACAAAAAAAAATATGAATTATAGAACCAAAATTTTTCAAACAAAAATTAAATTTCTAAAATTTCTCATAAAAACAAAAACAAAATTAAATGAACTTCTAATTTAAAAAAAGTAACATAATTAGTTTAGTCACTGTCACAGTTAATGCAAACATAAACTGCATTGGCGCCAGAAGCGCACCTAATGTGAGCACATTCTCGGCAACTAGTGCACTGTATCCACTCTGCTCCTGGGAGATTGTCTGAATAAGACAAAAATATAAGCACATAAGACAAAAATAATCGTCCTCTTCAGTGTTGTGTTTTCATTACATTTTTATTTTATTCTTCTCATTGACCTTTTTATTAATTTGCTTACCAGATACATTCTCTTCATAAAACTCGGAGGAATTTTTCACAATTGCTTTCCCCACTGCATTTTTCTTGGATTTATCTATCTTCTTGCTAGTTTTAGTGTTTTCTTTTAAATTGTTCTAAACTAAGTGCATCTTTCTCGGGAGTGTCTGTAAAAACAGTACAACTTCTCTTATTCCCTCTAGTTTGTTGCTTTCTGGGCCCTATTTTCGACAATGTTTTCACTAACTCTGGTGAAAATAGAATGAAATTTCTAGGTGTAAATGGTACTTCAACATTTGAATCTTGATTTTATTTATCATTTGATGGCTCTAGAGTAGCTGACGCAGTAACGGGCGATGACAAAAACGCAGATGTTTCAACCTCCACCTCAACATTCTTATTTCAGTTTCGCGGGATTGAACTTCATAATTTGTCTCATTTGTCTCTACTCTTGGGTGTTCTTGTGTTTGAAATTATGATTCTGGTCGGTTAGTCACGTATGATGGCATAAAGTAGTCTTCAGAGAAAGCAATGTTATCAAAAGGGTAAATACCTGCTTTCTTAAAACCACACATTATGTTTGTCGGGATCATTGTCAATGGAAGAGCTGTTGCGACTAATTTTGGTATATAATAAATTGAAATAGTCTTGCCAGGATTACTGCGAAGCCATGCATCATGAGCCGATGAAAGAAATATTTTGAAAGGCCCATAAGCATAGATGTCTAACGGCTGTAACTTATGGGTATAAAGGGGTGGAAAAGAGAACATCACCACTCCATTTTCCTGGGTAAGATCAATTGTTTTAATTGCTAGATGTGACGAATGGTTATCCAACAATAATAAAACTGGAGATTCTAGTGGTGGTTTTACATGGTTAATAAAGTGTTGCATAAAATAAAAAAAACTCGTCGTCAGTTACCCAACCACTTCCATTATCACGTCATATACATTCAGGTGGTCCGTTTGCGATAAAGAAGTCTTTAAACTTCTTCCGAGGAAATATAAACATAAGAGGAATCGTATGTACTGGTGCTGATACAGCTCCAATTACAGTTACATTAGTGCCACGTTCTCCCGACGTTACAGAACCAACGTTATGCTTTCCTTTAGCTGCTATTATTTTACCCGGTTTCAAGTCTGTTGGCACATCAGTCTCTTCGAGGTTCCATATCCTAGAAGGCGGAAATTTATACTTGTCCATAACTACGGCCAGCTTGTCATAAAAAAGACTGACGTTTGTTTTATTAAATGATGTCGCCCTTCCTAAACTGGTTGGTTCTGGTTTTCTTTATTATATGTCATTATTTATATGCAAACTGTCTTATTTAACGGCACATTCATAAGCAAGCCCACGCATAGCAGATGGAGTTAAACCATAAAATATAGGTGCCACTTTTATAAGATAGTCTTTTAATATTTTTTCTTGTTCAACTGAAAACAAACTTGGCGTGCGTTTGTGTACTCCTTAAACGCATCAGAGTTAGGGTTAGCTTTTAACTTATTAACATATCTCAAAAGCGTAGTTCTGCATATTTTGTTATCTTTAGACACTTGATGGATACTTGCATCATTGATGACTTAATCTACAGCTCGTTTTATTGTTAATCTTTTGTTAATTTTTTTTTTGTTCATTTGTTGTTAATCTTTACTGATATTAGCACGTCCGGTTTTTCTTTTGTAAGTCCGCATCCTAAAATAAAACGAACATTACTTAATATCAAAATATCCAAGCGTATCGTGACTAAATACATGGCAAGCAATAATTTGGCTTAGTATTTAACTACATTACATATAACATAACATAAACAGTGTAACCAAATATCATCATAAAAATAAGAGGTCACTTGAACATAGCTCATTCGACCCCGAGCATTTTTATTCAAATGACCCCTTCCCCGAATTTAAGTTTAAATGTCGGATAATTAAAAATCTATTTACGATAGTTGATTTTTTAAAACTAAAGCCATTAACAAGGATAACGTTGAAAACAAAATACACTTAGTCGATGTCCGTATGATGATATTCCTAACTTTTAACCCAAAATTCAGTGGGCCAATGTTTTTCTTAATTTTGTCGAATATCGTCATTGACAAGACTGAAGATATGTGAAGATGTTGGTTTTTGCATCTAAATAAATTGCTCAAAAATATTTATGCCTTTTTAAAACTAAAACAATATATATATATATATATATATATATATATATATATATATATATATATAAATATATATATATGTATATATATATATATATATATATATATATATAATATATATATATATATATATATATATAAATATATATATATACACATATAAGTGAGAATTTGAGACGGCTATTCGAATCTAATATTGACTTTTATGAATGTTTGTGTAATCACTTAGAAATAGATCAATTCTTTTTACCATTAAGTTTTTTCAGTCATAAATACAATTGTCTATAGAGTTATCCGCTCGTTGAACGTTTAAATATCGATAGCAATCGTCTTCGATCTTTTGGAACCCAGTCTCTACAAAGTGTCAAGATGGCGTGGTCGCAGCGTGTTGCGAGTGTCGCCGCGGCTCATTGCACCGTTCCGGTGCTGGTGCACGGCTCGTCCTTCGCGGATCACCTTCTGGCGCATGGACACGTCACGTGGAAATATGCATTAATATAAATAATTATGTGACTGAGATTTTACTAACATACGTAGAAGATTTGTCTACGTATTAGATAAGTGTATAAACCTACCATAATATATCAGAATTTGACATTTAATTCGTTAATCATTACTGTTTCGTATAATCTGAGAATTTATATTAAGAATACTTAATTAATAAATTGAGTTATAAATAACAATTCTATGTAATAAATGCGCACGTTGGAAAATGATTATTGATGGTATCAATATATAATTTATTTTTGTTACATTTTGTTAAATTAAAAGTTGCTATGATTTGAATAAGCTTTTTAGTCTTTTTGAAAGAAGTTACTGCAGTCGGACGAAAAAACGCTTTACGGGACGGCGTTTGACATAACGTAATTTAGTATAGATGGTGTTTCGCCTGAACGACAGTTCTAGAGTATTATAATTATAGTAGTATTATACAAAAACACAGAAAACTAACAAACGCGTAAATATTTAAACTTACAATGTTTACGATAACGGTTTTTACAAATACAGCGTTTTGGTATTCGACGGCAGATTAACAGGTTTAGTTCTTCGTTTAGTATTACAATTTTTTTAAGTTTTTAATGGATAATTTTAAAACTACCCTATAATATGTCACACTTAAACATAGCCATGAAACAATAATACATTAATCCAAAAAAAAATAAAAACACGAAAGATAGGGACCACATTTTGAGACGTTACAATCATATGCATTGAAGTTGAAATTGATAAATGATAATTAAACAATGAAATTGATGATGATGATTATTTTATTAAAATTGATAAATGATAAAATAAACAATGAATTTATCAACGAAATTGATGAAATGAAATGGATAATGACGATCCAGAATAGAACGATAAGACGTGTTAATCTAGTAAAATGTATATACGTTTACAACTAATATAGATAATAAATAAGCAAGAGATCTACGGAAATACAAAAAACGGAAGCCTACAAAAGGACCAAAGTTTACTAGACCGAATAACAAATAAAAAAGTAACAATTAATTAGAGAAATGTATTTTTCTCTTATCGTTCTTAGTCCAAAATCGGAGGCGTGGTGGTATGAAAAAGTAATAATTACCACACATAACGTTTGTAAGTTGTGATTGAAATTTTTAAATATTTTTTGCCGAATGTGATATAGAATTCAATTTGATAGCATCCCCACGCAAGCCTAGTACATCCATTGCCTCTTAGGCGGTAAAGCGACTAAAGCGACCCGGTGTAAATGTAGATGCGATACTGTATTAAAACTGTAACATAAAACGTAACGCGCAACAGCCAGCGCGGTGTAAATGGCGCGTTAAATATTTCATACCTTTTTCTTTCCGCGACCCGCACTTTGAACGTGCTTTTTCACATTGAAATCGCGCTTCGGTTTTCTATAAAAACGCCGACAGCTTTTACTTTTGTGGAGTACTAGAGTATATTACGTGGGATTTTATGCCGTCTGTTGTTTTTACTGTCCTATGTGGCATATCTAAGTCACTTGTAGGAATAGAAATGCAAATCCAAAGTGTCCAAATGATGATCGTCAACTTTTACAACTTAGTCATAGTCACATCAAAATCTGTAAGGTACCAGGAGTTATCATATGCCAGTCTCATGATTTTCATGATACTGAATGTATTGTTGCTTTATTTAAATCTATGGGTCATAATATTATTTTTTATGGTTCATAATATTATTTGAAAATATTCAAAATGTTTAATCGGTTTTTGTGTTATAAAATGTATGGATATTATTCTCAGTTATTCCCTTTCAAATTTATAATGGATATAGTCAGATGCCAGTCCCTTCAACTCGGACTGGAATTATTGTAATCGTGCATTTTTTTAAAATTATTAAGTCACAACTTGACTTTAGTAGCGCGTATTAGTATTGAGTTTAGTAGCGCATCAGGCGCTCCTATTACTTTCCTATCATATTACTCGTAGTTCTTGTGTGCTTGTATTGAACCATTTGATTATTATAGTCTACACGTGCCTAATGCTTTTGTTAAATATGACAGTTTGGCACAGGGTTTTGAAGAAATTAATTAATTAATTAATTGATTGACGCATTCGATTGTATATATATATATATATACATATATATATATATATATATATATATATATAAATATATATATATATATATATATATATATATATATATATATACATATATATATATATATATATATATATATTTATATATATATATTCGTGTCGAATATATAGTATAACTCTGTTACAAGTTACTATAAGCACTATAACCTTAATTAAATATTTTTGTAATTTTCCTTTCTTTTCTTTCCTAATATGGTGAACTCGTATTATTTGGTTTCTTCGTAAAAAATATTTATACCCTTTTTGAGAAACTGTAATCGTAAGTGTATTCCACAATATCAGATGTTGACTTAAATTACTAACTTGGCTTACACCATTTTGAGTAACATGTAACTTTTAAATAATTGGGGGGGATTTCGTTGATTCTTTTGAATTTCAAATTTAATTTTTTTTACATCTGAATTGTTCTAAAGTATGATATACGTAAAAAAAAAATTAATTTTGAAGTATTAGGAGATGACTTTGACTTAAATTTATAAACTGATTATATTCAAAATAGAGGATATGTATTCACGAAGCTAAAAAATATTGCGTTCAAAAGGAAAATATTCCTCCTTTTCATGCCTTCTACGACGCAATGATTTAAAGTAGATATTGTATTGTGGGTAGTAACGTTTCGTGAACATAACATGTGAAGATACGATCCACTAGAGAGGCCACGCTGAAAAGTAAATTAAACTAGTCCAATAGCTTGGCACATATTAATTTTTGCAACTACTTGTTTATTATTACACATACGTATACGTATGTAATGATGCTGAAAATACAATCAGTAATTGGGAACCAACCGGTTGATGACGCCTGGCACTTCAACTTTGCAGTGTTGGCTCGTCATTGTTTTAAAATTTTCTTTACATTTTTCATACAGTAATTAATTGTATAATATACGTCTGATATCAATAGATATTCCAATCTTATAACCTCTACTACATAAACTGTTCATTAACCCTTAGAACAAGCTCGGGGTCAATTAAACCTTGTGAACACTTAGACGAAGTTTTTATATATTTTTGAAGTGTTACTATTGTGATATTTTCAATGTTTAGAAATATTCTGTTATATTTCTAACCTTTTTATGAACTATGTGACGTATCGATAGAAAAAAATATTTAAATTTCAATAATTATATGCCAGAACACTCGCGGCCAGAAAGTACCAGAATGCCACACATCCACGCGATTCTGAACGGGACTAGTTTGAAGTGCTTCTTCTGATTCTTCTTAAAATACTACTACTTTGTTGTCTACTTTAACATTTAATCAATGAAAGGTTTATGTTAAATGCTTTTATAACATGCTCGTTTGTAATTTGTTTTTTGTTGTAGGTATTTTTGAGACCAACGATGTTGGTGTTTTTGCTATGCACAATTTTAATTCTGCAGTACTATCTCCTTTTTTGAGTAGTTGATAGTTTAAATATGAACAGCTTCATTAAGACAAAAACAAATAAAATCTGATGGCAAAGAATAATTTTTGTCAGTTTTTAAGGAATTTGCAAAATTTGTTTTTATCGAGATAAAGTTAACATCACTAGCGACGTCAAGGTACTTGAGTGACGGCGCGTTATCATCACCAGTAACCTTGCTTAAAATTATATATGAGGGCACTGGCGCACTTACGGTTTGACGGGAACTGATTTATGAGGTCACAGATGTCCTCATGATTACCCAGTGTGTTAGTATGTTTTAGGTTAAATGTTATAAATAGTTTTTTTGTAACGGTACAAGGGCCGATCGATTTCAGTAAAAAATATTATGAAATTAGCAAACTAAATTTTAGATCGCCAAACTTGGATACAACGAGACACCACTGTGGCTACAGGGTGGTCCTAATCCGTCGCGTATTAACGAGTGAGTCGACAGAGCTCGTGTCTGACGGACGCGCGGCGACGGATGAGCTACAACCCAAATGAAGCAATCAATTGCGGCTCCATTACCATTGTGTTCCTGCCTGATGATGAGTGTGGGTTCGTACGTCATTATGTACTGTGGGGCCTCTATAAATATGCACCGATATTTAAAAATAATATTTGTTTTTAGTGAGATACTCGTATATCACAAAACATATTGTGGTATGGCAAATGCAGCGGTCACGGCAAATACAATTATGATGCAAGTCAAAAAAAACGGTTAATGTGATAAAGTATTGAGTTTACACAATTTGTTATTTATATGTACTATGTTGATGTTTACGGTATTTTGATACCTTTATGATATTAATGTAAAATTGGAGATACTTTCAATTGAGACCCAATATCGTTTACCAAAATATGTAAATTGTATCACTTGAATGCGATTCAAAGAGTAATCCTAAAAGTCGCCCATTTGAATGATAAAATGTTTGAATAAATTGTGGTCTCAATGTTACCTCGCGATAAGATTTTAATCTCAAAGATAATTTAAATCGAGTAATAAAATTTTATCAGAGATATGATGAGACAAAATAGTCCAGATTATAATTAATGTACAAAAATGTAACGAGGATTACAGCTTAATATATAGGTATTTCTAGTATACTGCATCTGTATTTCCACAATTGATTTCAGTATGCCAAGGTTGAAAATACAATATGACCGTTGTAATGTTTCAGTTACGTAAGATCATCCAAAATGCTATGTAATCAATTATCAGCTCTTTTTTTTTCATCTGTACGATGGAAATACAGTATTTATTTATTCAGTTTCCTTTAAATGCTCATGGAATACATTTTAGAACAATAATTTGAGTTATGAGACGAGCTTATGATACAAGTAAATATATACATACAATATGGACATACGTCCAGATCGTACGTTGAATTAGTGAACTTTGCTTGTCTTTTCCAATTAATTTTTTTATTATTGTTTCATGATTGTTTCATATGTTTAAAGGTTATAAATAGAAAAGGTTATAACTTATTTTGCGAAGACTTCCGTGTTCCGGAAACCTAAATGACAGTATGCGTGCTTTTATGAGAATGATAATCTTTTATGTGGGTTTCCCTAGATTATTATTTTTATTATTATTGATCTTTAAAATGTGAATACTTTTAAAATAATGAAAACTGAGCCAATGATAGTTTTAAAGGCGTCATTTTTAAATTCATTTGTTTGTAGTTACAGGATAGTTCGAAACTGTTGAAAGTAATTTTAAAGTTTTTCATCAATAACTCTGAATTATTAATATTTATTTATAACCTAAAATAATATTGATATTTTTTATTTCAACTATATAAACCGTTCATTTCAGTCTTGCTGTGCGATAAACTATAAAATTTGTCTCGTTGGGCGGCAAAATCAAAGGAAAATGTAGCATTAGCATTTCATGGGTAATTCATATTTTATGATTTTCACTATAAAACATTAGTTCAATTACATTTTTCGTTACATATTCTAAAGTAAACAAGATAAAGTTCAATTAAAAATAAAATACATTCAAAAACCAATTACTTACCTCTTTATTTCAAAATATTTATCTTTCAAAAGCTCATTGGTGATGATACGTTAGCATGTCATCGTATATTGACATTTTGCTCGCGAGTGACACTTCTGTTTTATAATCTAACTAATTAAACTCCGCGTTATATTCATTACTTAACTTTTCAGTACATCGAGAAGAAAAAATATTACGAACCGATGCAGTCCCGACTATATTTCCTACTTTTCTTCATACTATCAACAACAATAAGAATTTTTAAAAAAAATGTATTAAACGCGTTGTCGTCGAAGTTCGCTGATTTTTTGTTTTATTATTCAAACTATCAATATCTAACTTGTCTTAAAATTTAAAAATTATATACCATTTAGTTTTAGTATCAAAATTTCGCTCAAAAATTGTAAAACCAATATTGCAGATACATATCAAATTTCATCACACTTTTCGTTTTATTTAAAAAACGCGTCGAATGATTTGTCTAAAAAACTAAGTCAATGTAAAACGATATTATATTAATATTTGGAAAAGAAAAAAGTATTTACTGTCTAGTATTGATAAAAATCGCTATCAAAAATTGTACAATTAACATTAATGGAAAAGTAGGTATTTAATCTCACTTTATTTTATTTAAAAAAAGCAATAAAAATTCAAAAATAGTTTTTTTCTTACAAACAGTTAAAATAACTTTATATTGATAGTCTAGAAAACAAAAAAATAATATAAAATTTTTTAATAATTTTTGATTTTGTAATCTTACTGTCACACGACAACTAGGTACTTAAACATATTATTATTATGTGTAAACATCATGATGACGCATAAGTTGCATTCCTACGTTCACTGTTACGTTTATTTAGTGTTCATGTCTTATAATATAGTGATATTTAGATTAAAGTTTAATTAGAAATTGTTGGATCTGCAAATGGGCAGAAGAACTCGTTCCAGGGTCATATTTTAATGAGAACCCCAAAAAAGTGGTTATGTTTTGGAATTAATTTACTTTTTATATAATTATTTTGGAAACATGTCTCTATGTTTTTTCACAAATATTTAAGTAATGTTTACTCTAATGAAATGTGACATGCACATGTCATTAGGTGTATTAGTATGTGAGTGTAATTGCTTCATAAACTAATCGAATTATCGGAATTACATTCGTGGGTATCAACCGAAAAGATACGATTCTCATTAGCGCGGAAATTAACATGATATATCATATATTTGATTAGCGAAATACCTTAATTGAGTTTTTTTTCTTTAAATTTTAATCTATGGATAGAATTTCTTAAAAAAACTTGATTCTTAAAGTATTAATTTATTAAAAAATGCTATTAAAAAGAGAGGCTGAAATAAACTTGTGAGTATATTTAAAAAAAACGTAAGTTGCTAATAAGGTTTTTAGGTATTTCTCAACTAAGTTGCATTACGAACATTTTTCTTAACTTCTCCAAATACTAAATGATATTGCTAAATTTAATATATTTATCGTTACTCAGAATGTTAACTTTCGTTTACTATATTTTTTATCTTTTAGCTCGTAAGTATTTGGGAAAACAAAAAATGCTCTTGACTGATTTAAATAAGTGTTGTTATTTTAAACAAAAATATAACTAAATTAATAATACAAAATTCTACATATTGAGACTTATATTTTGTTGTCCTACATAATCAAGCGACGAAGAAAAATATTATTTTCGTTTTATGATGTCAAAATTTATATCTTTCTAGCTTTAATGAAATTTTATAAAATTACTTGAACATGACAAATTAATAAAAATTTTGTCGAATCCTATCGAAGGATAAATAAATATTGGATTCATATTTAAGTAGTGAATATTACATTTCGTCTTAATACTTTGTTATTATTTGGGTTTTCTCCATATTTACTATCTTGCTTATAGCTTCCACTGTAATTATATGAATATCGAATGACTTATTTCGGCATTGTGGCTACGTGGACATTACAAAAAAATTGTAATCCGATTTTATATTTTTTGTAACAATTTTTTTACAACTATCGTTTTATCGATATACCAAAGACTCGTCTTGTAACCAGTGACTTTTATTTCAACCATTTTAAATGATTAAAAAGAATTAAGAGGTATTTTTTGTATTCAATGTAATTTAAATGAAGCTAATTTTGACAAACGGATTCAGGGCACCGATGCAGGGGAACTTAATGCACCAATTAAGTCAGGACACGAACCGCGCTACATGCCTAAATTTCTAATTAGACCCTTAAATGCCCCGTCATGCTTTTTCATGAAAGGGAAATATTTACGGACGAAACCAATTTGTTTTAAATCCTTCTAGTTTTAGGGACATTAACGGCGGCGTTCATGTAAGCATGTGGCCATTAATATACTGCCAACATAATACACAAGCCACAGTTTTAAGTTGCGCACATCAAGAATTTTGAAAAAGGGAAATAGCAGTACACAGACTATGATTTCTTAGTCGCTTCAGTAATAAAATTGATTGTAATTATTAACGTCTATTAATTTTTAAGCGCTATAAATTATATTAATACGACTATTATATTAATTATAGACTTTTATTATTAATTAGAGAATTATATTAATAAGAGAAAATGTAGATCAATAAGATTTCCGCACTTGTTTGGTTTTCAAGAACTTCTTTTTTCGGGTGGAATATAGTTAGTCAAACTTGAGTTAACTAAAATATTCTCTGACGGATATCTAAAGAAAAGGTAATTAGGACAGCGAACATATTTGACAAAATTATACTTTACACTTTATCAGTAATAGCAAGAACTTAACTAAAACTTTTTTACATTGAATTATTCCCGTACAATTTATATTTATTGCGACTTACCATTCAGCATTTAAGGAAAATATAAAGGTATTATATTTATTAAGAAAATGTTATATCTTTTTTAATTTGCAGGTTGAAATGCAATGGAGATTATGTGAATGTGATACTTGCCTACACTATTTAATGAACATGAAATAAAATAATAAGGACTAAAGAATACCCCACTATTTATGCTTTTACCCTAAAAATTGTATAGAAATTATAAAACACAGAAAAAATTAATTAAGTCCTTTAAAGTTAGCGTGAATCGCGGATATAAACATTTAGAATTTATTTTTTAACCGAAGCTTTTAAAATCATATTGCATAGAATATTTTGGAAAAAAAAATCTATTTCGTTTTAAATCAGAATATGAGTGCCATAAAATACCAGAATGATTCTATAAAACGGAAAAGGTTGAACCAGAATGTTAGTGTCATAAAACAGCAGAAAGATTCTATAAAACAGAAAAGTCTGTACCAGAATGTGAGTGCCATAAAACACCAGAATGATCCCATAATACGGAGAAAGTTGAACCAGAATATGAGTGCTATAAAACACCAGAATGATTCTATAAAATGAAAAAGGTTGTACCAGAATACGAGTGTTATAAAACACCAGAATGATTCTGTAAAAATAAAAGGTTTCTATTTACACAAATTGGTAGCGAAATGGAAAAAAAGAGGGAAGAGCAATATCTCTCCGTTTTTGAAATAAAATGTCAAGATCGAGTTTGCAACTCGAGGGCTGGTAATGGATACGTATTTTACCAGTGGTTCGATCACAAATAAGAGGATAAATTATGTGCCAATTTGGGTATGCCATCTTCGCGGAAAATGTGGTTGGTATGAAGCTATGCATTTCATTGCAACTACCCGTGTGCAAGCCCATTGCACAAGTTCTTCGCATTTCCATGTTGTATGTAAGGTATTTCGGTATCCGGGTGTCAAATACAGCTTGAAGGTTGCGAAATTCACTGCTACCTCTGGAAAATATATGATTTCCCTAAAAAGTATCTTATATCCTACTCCCATGTTTAGCAATTGTGGCCTCTTCTCGTAGTCGTGTAATAATAGTCGAATTGGATAGATATAATGATGGACAAAAAATTCTGACCCATGAGAGTTTCAACCCTCTCGATCACTAAATTACTTTTATGCCTTATAGATATATTGCGAGTATTATATTAATAGGTAACATCATAGAACAAATTATTTGCAGAAGGCGATACTCGTACATAATTTGTTTAATCTAATGATACAATGTTAGGCTAGTTTCCAATGGCATCACAAGGCATCAAAACATTTGTTTAAGAGCAAGCCGCTGCACGCCAACTTACCTCCATAAAATTAAAGCGTGACAATTAAGAGGGTGAGGTTGGACACAATATGTACAGTTAATAAGCGAGCTTCCGGTATTACGTACCTTCCTTTTTAGTGTGAAAGCATCGCAGGGGACTGGCTGTGTATTTCATGTTGACGTATTTATGTGTGTGTTGAAATATATGATTTTTTATTACGAAATGTAAATTATTCATAGAATTTATAGTTTCTGTAATAATAGCTTAAGAAAAATGTTTTAATGAAAGATGAAAGAAATGTTATTTTTGTTTTCAATGTTTGTACAATCTTAATAATATATCGATTCTTCTGGCTTACTTCAATTTTAGTCAAAATTATGAATCTAGGAATATTAAAGCGAAAGTTAACAGATAATTATAGGAAAATTTTATCTATTATGTTTAATTCTCTATTGGAAATTAGGAAAAATATATAATTAAATGCAAAATGATGTTTTTAAAAAATCTGATAATTACCTATTATTAATTAGTTATTAAAAATAGATCTTTTTTTAAAATTTACAGTCTTTAAAACACTTAAAATATATAATTATAAGTTTCTATGAAATGTTTTATTTAGGTAAAAGTTGTTCAGATTCCCTAACTAAATGATATACCAGCGGTTTTATCAAAAAAATATGGAATGATGATATATAATGTTATTACTGCCAAGTAAGACCCATGATAATATGTCATTTCTCACAGTAAAATTAAGAAAAATACTATATTGAAGTCTATATAATAAAGCATTTGTTTATAACGGCGAGTCTCTGTGACATTTTCATTTTCATTTGAAGCGATTGAAATAGAGTAAAATAACATTTTAAGAAATATTATTGAACGAAAGAGACAGCACCACACATATCTACCATTAAAACTGAAAATTATTTCTGTAGGTATCAGAATATAACAAGGCGGCAAAGCTTTTTTCCGTTACTCTAATATTACTGAAATACCTTTTTGCCATGATTGCATTACAAAATATTCCTCAGAGAAATAAACATTATTTTTATGCATAGCTTTTTGTGTACAAAAATATCTAAAATAATGTGTGTTATTTGTAATTAGCATATCTGATAATGAAATCTGCATGGACAGCTTCTATTAACAAAAAGTTAACGTACAGTTTCTTGACGTATGATGTCTTAAATTTGACTTAAAGCTTAATTGAAACTCTTAACCGATGTTACTATACCTATCATCGATTGGCTCCATGATAGTGAATTACATTTCTGAATATAAGTCACTCTTATTGTCGAACCGGTAATTCATTTTATGAAATTTTGTGGACTAATATCTCCCTTCATTGCATCTATAGATATATACTTTATGATTACAACTATAATAATAAAATTATAATTTTTCAAAAATTTTGTTTATTATCTAAGATTTTGTTGTAATTTTCAAAGTTTTTTCAACTCTACTTGGCATATTATGATAGCAATGATGATTTCTGGTGATATAGTAGCTTTTATACTGTAATGTCAGTTTCATGAACCAACCAGATACAATCGTAAGATATGATAGTAATTAAAATTGTATTACAATTAATTGTTTACTATCCAAAATGAACTCTAAATGTAATTCCTACAATTGAGTACTAAAACTCGATTCGAAAAGTTGTAATAAAATCGCCTAGGTATATGTTGTTTTATTTTTTATTTTATATATAATTAGTAACTTGAAAACAAATCTACTTTCTGCTTAGTCTTGAAAACTAGTGATGACGCACAAATGTTTAAGAATAATATAGAACGATTGTCCCTTTTTTACGATAATAAATATTTAATTTTCTGTTCGGAAATGTTGAAATGGATTTTTCCATTCTAGAAATAAAAAAAAACAATATTAGACGCATTAAACGAATGAGGTTACAATACACTGTTGCCTATTTCACGAAAAGAAAAAAGTGTAACATCGTACTTTTATTAAATTTTCGGAAGAAAGAAAAGTCGAAAATTTAGGACAACAAAATTAAAAGCATAATATTTCATTAGCATAATTATGGTTCAAATTGTTTTGTAATGTACTCAGGAACATTTAGTTTTTTTTATTTTAATTGTTACTCATATTGCCTTTTTATCATTAGTTGAGCTCTTTAATTTTCGTTATAGAATCCTTAAGGTACTTTAATGATTACTTGTAGAATGCAGTCGCCAAGTTAGAAAAACATATTATGTAGTTAAAAAGTTTGAACTCACCGCGCCATCTATTGACAAATAGTGAAATTATAAAGTAATTAATTTATTATTTACGTGCAAAAATTTTTGGACATTCAGGGTTTCACCTATTTAAAATATTAAACTGTGAAGCGTAGTATGTAATAATTCCATCTACGAATAATAATTTTAAAGGTACCTAATACCAGTTAACATTAATATTTGTTTGCTACTAAAAAGTATCAAAATGGACTTATTGTTGTTTTACATAATATGCGAATAATAATAAATATGTTACTATTTGTTAGTAATCGAAAATTTGTTTCATCAAATAAATGGTAATCAATATTGAAATGCTAAACTCTAAAATAAGTTCGCTCTTAAACATTTTAATATTGGCAGCATTGACATTACTTGATTGTTAATTCACTTCATTAGGACCATATTATTACACAAGACAATTTTTATTTGTAAACTTTTTTATTATGTCATGTAGAATTATTATTTAAGTAATATTTTTCACAAAAGTACGGCTTACTAATGTATAAACTATAAGTAGATTGACTAGATAATAGAGTTTATCAATATTTAGTGACATCAGATTCTGATCTGAAAATAATATCATGGTTTGAGTCTTTAAATTCCAATTATTCGATCATTTTATTCTTGTGTATTTAGCGAGAACTTTGATGGTATTTCTATATTTACGTGAGTATTGTTAGTCCTCGAAAAACTATTTTAACAAGCCAGTTATAGAACGAAATATTTTGAATCAAACGGATTTTAATTTTTATAGGTATGCATGGACATTATGCGAATAACTTTTGACTCCTGTCGTTCAAATTTTTTACCTTTATTATAAATAGATATTATAAATATTTTTAATTTTATTATTATTTATAATTTTAGTTAACATTTTTTTTACCAATTAATAGTAGGTAACGTAACAAATAAATAAGTATGTACTTTAACTTTTCGTTTCAGTTTAGTTAGTAAGGTTGTTTGAACAACTGCGCAGAGTTGTTCAAACAATCGTACTAACCTTCCGTTTTGCAGAAGCACTAATTAATATGTATTATATACATGTATCCATGTATTTAAAAAAAAGTAATGAAGTGTTAGTTATTTATTCGTATTTCATGGCATTTTTATTTTTTTTCTGATAGGTAATCTCCAAGTGTCACTGTCACTTTGTTTTCCATTTATATATAACAAATGTGTTCATACTGAGTCACACGTGTTTAAATGGCTCGAGATCTTTATTTTAATAAATCGAATAAGTAAAAATAATATCATGCAAATTTCATATAATTTTTCCGCTGTACATAATCATTACCCATTAAAATGTTAGTTCAGTAAAAATCGTCTTCTATTATTTTATTTAAACCATAACTGTCACCTATGTACATTGTAAGTCAATTCTGTGAATAATATCTGTAGATTACGTTCATTAAGCTCGTTTAGAGCCATCAGACACAGCTGGTAGTGATGTGATATGTGATTAGCTACATTTTATTTCATCGCTTATTTGATGTCTTAATCTTTAGATGGTTAGATGCTAAAAGGAACTTTCTTTACTCGGAATAAAGAAAATAAAGTTCCATTTCTATACTCGATCAGGTTGTCGACACAGATACTTGTAGGAAAGGATGCAAGATCCTCGTGATTCGTTTATTTCAAAATTAACGACATCTGCAGAGTATTTAAATGGTTAAATGACGGGTAAAGTATTTAAATGAGAGTGGGTACCTAAATAATTAAATTTCCTACGTTGTTTGAATGAAAATATTGAACTATTGCTTATAAATTAACGACATCTGTAGAGTATTATTAATCTAATGGTTAAATGACGGGTAAAGTATTTAAATGAAAATTAACGATATTTACAGAGTATTATTAATCTAATGGTTAAATGACGGGTAAAGTATTTAAATGAGAGTGGGTATCTACATAATTAAATTTTATACCTTGTTTGAATGGAAATTTTAAACTATTGCTTAAAAAAATGGATATGTAGATTTCGTTTCAATAATAATATATTTTATTGTTACATATATCTACATCAATATCTATAAGTACAATTATGAATTATTTAAGGCATAATTTTTATCCTTACTAACATCATGCACGAAATTTTACATAATTTTGTTATGTTTAAGAATAAAATGAAATATTCTACTAAATGATAAGTCTATTTATCCAATATTTTTGTACATAATATGTATAGACGAGAATCATTACCACAATAGGACGAGGGATACATGATATAAGTAATTTACGTTCCACAAATAACGTAAAAGCATTGCACGAACGTTGTTGTCTATTACCTGCGTTGCCTATCACCTGCGGTGGATGAGAGCGAGCATTGGAAAGGGTTGTAGTGCTGCATCGATATATTGCTAATGTTGATCTCTTCCTCCTAATAGGTGACCGTGTAAATATATACATACACACACAGGTACATATATATATATATATATATATATATATATATATATATATATATATATATGTATGTATATATATATATATATATATATATATATTATGTATACATATATAGATGCTTGCCACGTTTTTATCATAAAATCAAGTTTATATGAAAACTCCTGAACGTCCTTTTCGCAAAGAAGAAAAATGTATTATTCTTAAATAACTCCACCTAGTGACAGCTTCGAAAATCGAAATGAAATAACAATTTTATCAATTTAATTTTGTTTACTCTGAAATATCCACGAAGCTTTTACGTAATAGATACTTAGATGTAATTAATTAGTTTCCTAATAAGGTACGAAAAAGTAATTTAATTAAACAAAACGAATCAAAATTCGACTCTATCTGTCATAAATTTCATTCGACCTTTCAATTTTGTTTTCGTTTCTGTAGCCCAGTTACTTAAACCATTTGTTGTAGGGGGAGTTGTTAAAATATGATTCTTATATCAAAATTACAATAAAAATATCTAAGAAAATGACAGGATATGTCACTAATTCTCAGCCCCAATAAAATGAAAGCAAGAAAATGTACATATGGAATGGAATTAAATGGATCTATTAAAATATATAGGATAAACCGGCAGATGTGTTTCCCCATAGAATAGCCAGTTGGTGTTTAACCAAGTTTATTTATATTTAGTATCTTCTAAGAAACGAATATGCAATAGTGAAGCTTCTGTTATTCTTTAAGGTTAGACGTTTTTCAGAAAAATAGAAATATTTTATTCCTAATTAAAATGTAAGTTTACACCTGTCATTAGCAGTGTACATTTTTCATCAAAATTTTTAGCTAGATGTGATTCATGAGGAATTTTATGTAAATTGAAATATTATAACATTTAATCAAAAACCACATTAATCATAGTCCAAGTTCGTTCTTAATATTTTCATAAATAGTTAATAAATACTACCTTGTACGAAATACATATTAAGGTAAACCGTCCAATTCAAATATAATCAAGTAGGTATACAGCAAACAAGAAAGTTAAGACCCATTTATACTGGGTATAATCGACGGCTTCACAAACAATATATTTAATATTACAATTTATTATGTCAACAATGGACGCTAAATAAATAAAATGAAATGAAAAAAATACTCCTCCAAACAAACTAACCAACTTACACAATGAAATACCATCCCGGACACAGGGCCAAATATTATAATTGAACATTCGGAGACCACACCTTTTAAACAAATTGCAGCCAATCAGAGAAGAGAATATATTAAACTAACACAGCTAGCATTAGTAAATTTTATGGGCGTAGCAAAAGTTAACTTTAGTCCCTCTACTTCAGCACGGACCCACAATCATCATGATCGTTTTGAATGAGAACTAAGAAATGTGTATTGTACTCATTTTAGTGCATTGTATTCAGGCAAGTGGAAGCGAGATAGATTGTTAAGCTTGTGCTCATAAGTGATGCATTCTATCGATCGAAATTGTCCTTTCGATTAAGGGGAAACATTTTTGATACTATAATATGTTAGTATGTTTGAAAGAATGTCTAAGGAATCGCATAATTAAAAATTGAGTTTAGAAAAATATTTTGAAAGACATTCAGGAGTTTCAGTTTGAAAGCTAGGGTTTCTAAAGTCTTCTGAATAAAGTTAAGTGCTTAAAGAAAGAGACGAATGTAGATGTGTGTATGCGTTTTCTTGGTCGGCTGTCCTAAATGGAGTAGGAAGGCGGGAATTCTGTGTTGTTGTGAGTGACCATTTTTTTTCTTTTCTTGTTTTGCATTGATTGTGAGAAATTATGACCGAGTCGAATATATCTTTGTAGAAGACTTTAGTTACAAGTCAACTGTCTTGTAGTAAGCACGCACGTGTTGAATATTTTAATTTTTTTTATTTGGATATTTACTTTAACTTTATTATTGCTCATGGATTGAATCAGTATTACGTGCAAGTGTTTTCGGCGGTAGATTTTCTGTTCTTTTTTTACTTTTTTTAAAGCTGGATTTTTGTGTTCTACTTTTCGTGGTTATTCCGAGACTTTTAAGTTAAAATCGAATTTCTGTCTTAATATATTTCGTCGTGAACAATGTTGTGAGTTATCTTTACTGTGGACTTTGTCGTAAGAACTGCTGCTGTTTTTGATTATATATATTTGAAACGCGTTCCATTTAATAAAGACTGAAATATTGAGAGTATTTTTTTAAGTCTAAGGTGCTTCAGGACATGGCAGTTTCGACTATAAATATGACCCCGTATTTCACAGGATACTCATTTCAAGGTAAATCTTTTGAATATTGTATTATAAAATAAAAGCTGACAATATAGCAAAATATAAATTTATCCAAGAGAGCTAATTTTGAATTTAGGTAAATAAAATTTGTCAGTTTATCAGAGAAAGCCAATTTAATAAAATAAGACATTCGGTTATTCATTTATTTCACAATTAGGTGTACAGATGTGAAGTGTATCGGTATATTAATCATGTCATTTTACATGTTAGGTCTTAAAGGTTACACCTTTGGATTTTATGCATGTAGAACAAGATTATAAGTTTTATAATGTCATTATTTATACGTTACGTACTATTCAATTGTTTTTGGTATTTTTAATAATTTTTGTTGGAGAATTTTTTGGTATATTTCAGTTCAATTTTCGTTAATAGAGACCATGTCTCAAGTTAATATTTTTAACATTTTTATTTATAATTTCATATTTTTAGAACAATTTAGCTGTTATATGCGATAATTTATCTGCTTTGAATGGTTATTTTCACTTTGTACTTAGTTTTTTATCGATAAATTTATTGTGATATCATTTTAGCACATACATTTTTAAATACGTGTTTTTTATTGTTTTGTTATATTTCAATGAAACGGGCTAATACTTTTTTTATACATATATGGATGTTGGAAAAATTTATATTGTTTCAGATGATGATTTACTTGTTTATTTCTATAAACACACGAGGCCATATTTCATTTAGTATTACCACATAACACCGTCTTTTTCAGCGATTTCATCTTCCATGTAAGTGAGAGTCTGGGAAATGTTCGCACTGCTCTTGAGTTAAATTATTTTACATTCTATATCTGCCGATTGTCGCTTGTTCTTTGATTTTTTTGTTTTATGTATTTCCCTATTATAAATGGTGATCACGCATATTTATATTTTTAAAAGAACACTGTTTATGCTATTAAATCTTTCAGTGAATATGATATGCATTATTTGCTTCAGTGATTTTTTTACAGAAATTTAATAAAGATAGAATGCAGAAATAGAAAATAATAATATTTTTAATAATTTTCGGGCGACAGGTCAAGATGTTCAGATTTATTGTGAGTAAAGTTGAACTGAGACCGCGGTAATTATTCTAGTCAGTTGTAATTTTAACGAATTGTTATTATGTCTACTTATTTTTTTATCTCTAATGCTATTATTCGAGACGTTGCATATTGGGGGAGTACCAGGTAAAAAATGGAACGTAAAGTGGACGTGCGGATTGTAACATAAATAAAAACGAATGGTACAGTAAAAGGCATTTCAGTGAAAGGTCTACTTGTGTAGGTATAGAAAGGTGGTAAAGGAAAAAGCGTTTGAATGGAAAATGATGGGATATTTTACAATATGCGAAGGAACTGTGAGACACAACGAGGAGGTGCGTTAGAAAATTATTTAGATATTTATTTCTGAACGGGGAGTTCAGGCTAACATTAAGACACATTCTTTGGCTTTCATAATTTCTCATAATCTCTCAAAATCTCAAATCTCATAATTTTTAATTTAAACAAGTACAAGGATGTTTAGGAAAAAATGTTTATTTTTCAAAAAATAGAAAGATCCTAAAATGTATTTAGGATCTTTCTATTTGTACAATATTAAACTTTAGAATATAATGGGATTTTCATTCCTTCAAATAAAAAAAAATTAATTTTTTTATTTGAAGTAATGAAAAACCTATTATTCGATTTTTTAATGATTCCCTATGCCATTCATAATTCACAGATACTAAAACAGATGTATTTTAAATTGTCCTGTTTCGCAAAAACGATCAGGTAGGTTTCGGTTAAACTTTCTCTGTTTCTCGATCTATAGCTCTGTTAAATAGCTAACACGTGCAGCCTAAATTAAAAACTTTTGGAGGTCAGTGACCATTTGAATTTTTTTTAGCACGATGATACTTATACAAGCAATATACAAAATTTAGAACATCATAAATTGCCTTTAATTCGATTTTTGATCAAAAATTGATTTTAATGTAACCGGTGTGAGAATATTTTTATTCGTTGTTTAAAAATAGTTTAAAAATGAAATTATCTATCCTTGCATCATTTTGGCCCCCAGAAAAAAAATTAGACTAACATAGAGAGTGATTTTAACGGAAAAACGTACAGTTCCTTAAACAAAAAAAACCTTTTTCACTGTGTCACTAAATATCGCTGCAACTAAACAATTTCTTCGTCAAACTGTCAATAAATTACAATATTATAATTTTTGTTTCCCGATTTTAATCATTGTAAAATACCGCCCAAGCGACATCGGTTTTGGTCATAAATTAATTCTTTTATTACTAATTAATTTATAGATAAAAATTAATTAGTCACCTCGAAATCGCTTTGAGCTAAACTTAGGATGAAAGCAAATAAATAATATAGAGGTACAGAATCCAGTCTCGGTTTAACCTGAAACCTTGATTGTACTCCTGATGATACCGAACAGTCGTGGGCAAACAGACATTAACTAGGTTGATTTCGTAATAGTTGTTAACTATCTAAATAGTGGGTGCTTAACAGTTTCAGTTAGCTTTAGAGTCGTTTCTAAACTGAAGGCCACGCTGAATTATGCAAGTAATTATTTATTTGTACTGACCAGAGTCTGTTGAGTTTTATTCAATACAATTTTATGTAAAGAGTAATAATATATTATCAAAGCAACTTTGATATGCAGCCAGACATAGTCTAAATTTATTTAACCAACGCGGTATTCATTTACAGCAAAAAATGTACCTAACTAAAGAAAGTCACTATTATATAATCAGTGTAAATATTAATAATGGAGCATCCTCTTGCTTTGTTATGGCACATGTATTTTTATTTATTTATTTATATACAGTTAGGCACGGTAACATAACAATTATTCACTAATATGTTTCAATAATAATAATGGTATTTTGTTCATAATAAATACAAAGGGCGATGAGTTTAATGATACTTCAATATTTAAAGTATATTCTCACTCATGACAAGCATATTATATTCTCGTACAACTGCGATCAAGTAATTAAGAAGTTGATTACCGTGGGAAAATGGGCAATTTCTATATAATTCGGTCGTAGACGCGGTCAAAAAATGAAGACCACGCAAGCGCAAGTAGTTACTGCAAAGAGCGAGAGTCAATAAAACAAGACAATTTCCCAATGAATAATAATGCTTTCTGAGATATTGTACCTACTTATGCAAAGAATGGAAAACCTAGTATGTCTAGGAGAACAGTAGAAAGTAGAAAAGAGAACTGTGTACTGACACGTTGAGTTCTCGAGTTGCACATGGACTTGGTCGACTCCAAATCTGTCTTCTAATTTAATTCGAGTCAAAGAGATGTCTATTAAATTAATTGAAGGGATACATGGAAATCTGTGGTATTTTTCACCACAAATCTAAGCTTTCTGAATGATTTTTATGATATTACACATGATTTCATTTTGCTTTTTGGCAATCTGCTATATTTTCTTATATCTTACAGGCTATCTGCTATCACCCATATGATGTGTACTGATTATAGTTTTTTAATCTATATAAACGGATCTATAATTTTTTAATGAACAAACCGTACGAAATTTGTTCTCAAAATATAATACACCATTTGCTTGTAATTGTCCAAGATATTTATTTCTTAACGATGAAATAATTTACACCTCATTCGATTTTGTTAAAAGATATAAGGTTATAATTTATTTAACGTGCAGACACGAACTTAACAATGTAAAGATAACAATATAAAGAATTTCATTGAGTCACTCGGCTCCATCTATGATACTGAGTATTCGCTTGTGTCATTCAACGTTTTTTATGGAGAAATCGTTTCACTATGAGTTAAACAATTCTTAAATTGTGTGCGTATATATACTGCACGTAGTTTTATTTTCATATTTTGCGAGGTTGTTTTATTCATCAGTTACGAATAGAACAAATTTCATCATAATGAAATTTTTTGACTGGTTACTTAGTACATCATCAACACTATTTCAGGGAATAATTCAAATAGAATTTTGTATAATAATATAAAATAAAATGAAGTTTTATACAGTATGAAATTATAATAACTCTATTTATAGATGAAAAATATCATGACGTTCGATATCTTCTGTGATTCTAATTTAAAATTAAAATATATATTTACACAAGTATCCACGAATACAGGCTGGACTGTAATAAACTTGGAGCAGTTGGCGTGAGTCGGACTTACATGTTGAGTCAGCGTCATCTTTTGATAAAATTACTGATCAAAGTAGCGCTTATTACATAAGGGTTATCATAAAAAAAGCGTTATTCAATAATAACATTAAGAAAAAAGAACGCGGGTGTATGTTTGAGGAATACTATGGAAATTGTAAAATAATTATTTCTTCTTTCTAGCACAATGTACTATATTGAATATATTGTCGTATTTTACACTCTATCAGTTTATAATTTGATATTTCACATGTATAATCATAGCCTTTATTTTTTATGAGTCTTCTCCAAAAATATCAAAATGTGATATTGTTTTATTTAACTTAAAAAATTGTTAATTAATTCAAAAATTGTACTCCTGTCATACACAAAAACAAAATGATGGACACCAGTTCCGAAGTATTCGACAAAAAATTCTTAAAAATAGGAACCTATCCATTTCTTCACCTTTTTTACTTTTATCTAGCTTTTCTCAATTAATACTGCAGAATATAGTAAATTTTAAATTTAAGTTAATAAGTTCATACTCAAAATTCGTCCCATAGCTTTAATTGTAAATTACATATTAGTTATGGTCATAAATACAATAATGGATTCATTTTCAGATTTTAGTAATACAGGCTCAAAGCCTGGGTATTATCGGAAAAAAAACTGCTCGCATAAATGAATTCATTACTTTCGTCTTAGCGAATATATGTATACGTGTTAACATTATTCCTAAACATTGCGTAAGACAGTGTAAAATAATTTGCCGTTGTAGTTTAAAATACATAACAATACATAACCAGTTCCCTGGTAATTTCATGTAGTTTTTATTGATCTTCTTCTACAAGCTTGTACATACAATATTTTTAATAATTCTTAGTTCTGTCATAAATACATAAACCACACAGAAGGATAAAAAAGAAATAGGGAGGTAGTAAAACAATTAATCTTCTTTTCGGCGCTCTCAAAACAAGATTTACTGTTTTCAAATTGTATTTAATTTCTGAGGTCCTTATTTCGTTTACTACTAGTGAGTTTGGAAGAGAATGCACCTTGGGCAATTTATTGCTTTATGATGCCTGGAGTCAAACTTTTAAACAAACTCTGTATAAATAGAATACTGTAAATTCGTTTTATCTATGTATATGTACGCGTATTTAAATACGGCGTGTATCATGGAATGTGACACGCTTAATATCTTTGCGTTTTTTTTGCTCTAGCCGAAATAGCTTATTATTTCGTTTACTGACTAATTCATCAGTTTATAGTTTTTTTATAGGCGCACACAATTTCTCAGATAAAAATTATAAGGTTTTCAAGCAGCATACGTTTTTAAACTAACTTGTACAATATGAGCAATAATCGATTTGTAAACAAAAAGAGTGCTTATTATAGACAGCTATCGAAATATATTAATAAAGTTAATGCATTTCTAGTATGTTTAAGAGTTCCTGAAAACAAAATTACAATTAAAAAAAAACACTAGAACTCATACTAAGATTATAGACACAGACATTGTTAGTCTGTTTCTTTCTTTTCCTTGATAAATAAAAATACTTTTAATGCCATAGTTTTCACATTTTCTTGAGCGTGGAGGCTTATACTAGTGTTATACTAGTGGCAGTCAGGACTGCCTAGTGTAACCGAATACGTATCTTAGAACGTGCGATCAATGCCTTTATGTATGTTTGTTTAATACGTTTTGCTTGTTTTGTAATTTTGGGGTATATCAGTTCAGCTGAATGCAAGTACATTGTGTAATAGCGTAATTACCATTAAGTTTAAAGAGTACTCGACCGCAGGTTGCTGTGTTTCTTTACCTAAGAAAGATTACACACGTTCCAAAGAAATCAAGACTGTCCGCGTTGAACGTGACATCATCTCGTTAAGAATTTTCTTGTTAACACGGTTTAATAATACTTACTTTAGCCTTGTCAAAATGAACACCCGATAGTCATAAATTATAATACTGTAGATTGAATGCAACAGTGATTTATGAAGTCTTGGTGAATTCTGGAAAAGAAAAACAAATAAAATAAAAATTGTTGGCAAGTCAAGGGGCTTGCACTATATTTAAATAGTAATTAATCTATCGTACTGATAATATTTTATGAATATTTTTATTTGCAATTATAATCTATAAATACAATTATAAACGATCTATATGCTGTCATCATGTATGATACATAACTGTATTCAGTTTTATAAAAACTTAAACAATCTTCATTTACCTATGTACATCCTCGAGTTTTTTATGCATTTCATTATCATGCACATTTTTTCTTTTAGTTAAAATCAAAACGATTTCTATGGTTCAATTTTGCTTCAGAATACAAGTCACGATAAGTAATTTGTGATAATTCCCAATTTACGTAACAAAATGTTCTTTTGTAGATTTTCATGTTGTCTATAGCATCTTTATATATTATTTTTATATGACAAATATGTTTTTTTCTCAAAAATATATCAGGCACACTTCAAATCTTTTCACCTAAATCGTTACTTACACGTCCTAAAAATGTATTACGTCCATTGGGGTAGACTACAGTAAAAGTTTTTGAATAAGTCAGTTTTATACCAAATTCTAAGAAAACATTCAAACTTTTCTCTTTATAAAATCTGCGTAATATATATATATATATATATATATATATATATATATATATATATATATATATATATATATATATATATATATATATATATTTCATTTTACAAATAAACTTAATTTTCGGAAAACATTGTTTTGAGGTGGTTTTTAAGTAGAGATATTATATTTTTCGAAAAAATTCAAGGCAACTAATAGGCTAAGGTTTGTAAGAATAGAAGAGTAATTAAATAGTGTACTGCACTTTCTAGGATATGCAAATGTATTATAAGCTATCGTTTAGGCGTTGTAATAAGGAAGTCAATATAGTCAATTAAGAATCCATTATTTTATAGTTGGGAAATAATTTAGAAGAAATGATTTACTCTACTTTTCTACAACGGTGGTGCATATTATCTTAAATAATTTATTCAAACAAAGTTTTTTTTCTCTCCTCCCTTAATTAATTGATTATTTCATGTATATACAAGTACACATACGAAAGTGACCAAAAATGCTGATTTAGATATACGTACTGTGAAAAACTCTTACATCTTTACGATAGTAATTCAGGTAACATTTAACTACTGAGCTAACATTTTATTACGGTCGTTTAGATAATAACTCGCCCGAACTAAAGGTGGCTGTGAAATACTTCATCAACCCTACCGCCTCTTAATGGCTCTACCATATGGTCAAGCTAATGGGCTTTCCAATTGGGTTCTATGTCATAAATAATACTTCAAGGTCGTATGTCAAAGAGTTGGCATAATTAAGATGAAAGGTTCGAAATACGGTTATAGTTCTGTTTGTTGCGGAATTTACTTTTTTTATATAGATTTACGAATATATACATTTTCGAAAAAGCTATTTATAAAGAAAATGTCGAAAAAAGATAACGAAGGAGTACTATAAACAATTTTGCGATTAAATAATTGTGTGATAATTATATCGTTAATTTATACTTTTATTTGAATAAGCATAGAATATTTTTATTTTAGAACTTTTTTTTGGAAAAAGAAAAATCATCTTGTTAGGAAAAAGGGCGGGGTGATAAAAATATAAGTACATATATATATATATAAATTCACCTAGCCATCTCCAACGCTAAGATCCAATATTATCATAAGAACATTATTTTGATATTATTCCACCATTGTCTTTCTTTTCCACGACAGCAAAAGTTGCTAGTCAAAGTTTGCTTATTACACTAACTACAGATTTTTCATCTCTCGAAAGTGATCACTAACCAGATATTTGCGTATGTTATGTGAGTGGAGTATCCTTGTGGATCTAGAAAAATATGACAAATATTATAAAGGACATAGAGCATACGTAACAGATTTTAAATGAAGGTAAAAACGACAAGTACAATAAGTACACTTCACTATTATAAAGATGATAACAAGAGTAATTACCAGTGGTGCACAGTACCTTATAAGCAATTACGCTTAGTTAGTCCCGAACTGAAGATGTATATATACTAAATATACATCACATATTTATGAAAATTTAAACATGTTTAATTATCAATCGGATTCCGTACTTCAATATATGATTCGCAGTTTGTGTGCCTAAAGTGAATGTATCAGAATGTGGAATTTTAGATAAAACTTACAAACTTTATTCCTGTATTGCATCAAACTACAAAAACTTCTGGAATCAAGGCAAGCTGAAGCTTGCTTGACTACCTTCGGCTATGTTCAGATTGTAACAATCCCGTAATTATAACATCCGCATATAAACAATTAATCATAGTATTATAACGATCATCGCTGTCAGTTTATCACTTTCATTCGAAAATAATTTTCGAAATAATTTGAATAGTTTTCCGGTATTTAAATACACTATTATATTTTGTCAGTAAAATACTTACTGTTTTACCTGTTTTTTTTTGTGCCAATGCACAATAAAGTAATATTTTATTAGCTTATTTTTTAACTTGCATTTTCTTAGTGAAAGTAAAAAAACACTGGCGATTATCGACTGTTGCTTTATTTATTAAGTAATTATGGTGGGATTTTCCATTTATCATTTAATGAAAAAAAAAATATAATTGAGAATGGTAGATCGAAACCAATTTTGAAACTGCATGTTCGTAATAAATGTAGTGTAGGAAAATTTTCTTAGTAATTTTTACGATTAGTATTGGTGGTTAATCAGAAGTTGCATGTTAAATAAAATGTTTTGCTGGTCTAATTTTTTATTCGGAACTGAATAAAGTAAATGGAATAAAGGTTTTGATAAATGTAGGTAATTTGACAAATTATGGTAAAAATATACTAATTCCAGAGCACATTTATCATGCACAGTAAAACTACAAAATGTTTGCTCTTCGCTTATAGAAATTTGTATCGAGGGGCAACTAGCTATTGCGAATCGGAAACAAAATGGCATAGAAATACAAATAATTTAAAAAACTTAATAGATGCTGTTGTATTTTTAGGTAAGCAAGAATTCGTTTTTTATGGTCATTAAACTCATAGTTCGATAAGTCGGGGTAATTACGTCAAGAGTTTATTGTTTTTAAGCGCCTACGATTCAATTATTGAGACACGTTTTCAATCTATTACATCTTCAATACCGTTTTCAGCGCTACAAAAAGCACTGCACGCTACTGGTAATTATATGCTGAAACAAAATGTAATTATATTTATGTATATACTTTCAAGCTTCTTTTGCTGAGGCATAGGACAACGTAAGGACATAGACGGAATTGGGTGAAAGCACCCGTAATAAAGAGTCACATCTAACATACAAATGCAATACGGAATTGATCGTAGTATACGGGTCCTTCTTTTCATATAACTGTAAAACATAACTCAATAATCAGGTCCCATATAGTAGTCATTTCCGTGAGGTGAATGACTACTACGGGAGATTTAAATGTAGTAAACGAAAAAAAAACTTAAGTCCGTCTTGGGAAAAACTTTGCTCGCTTGGGAAAACTACGCTCTTTATCCTTTGTTGGTTAATTACGATATACGTGCATCCAGAATAATAGATAGATAGAAAAATTTCTGTTTTGTGTTGAGTTTAACTTTAAAAACCATTGATTATTGAATAAACTTCGAGTAAAACAAACGATAAAGAGATAAGTAGTACAAAGACTAAAACGTGAAAAAAATTGTAATAGACGCGATGCTGCGTGGGTAGAGCAGTTTAAACTTATATAATTTATAAATCAATCCATTTCGATCTTATAATTAATGTTGACCGATTGTAAAAGACTGCTTGCAGTTGAAAAATCGAATTGACTTCAGTTTAAATATTTGTATTGAAGATGAAATAGGAAAAAAAGTGGGATTGCATTTCACGAAATAGTTTTTGGGAATAAAACGAATGTCTTAACGTTTAATTGTGAAATTTTAGATGTTGAATAATAGCTGCTAATGGTTAGCGTTTTTTTTTCATATTTATTTGATGGTTTACTGATCCAGCGAAAGGTAATATCGAGATCTATTCAAATACTCGTGATTGCAGCTGATGACGTGTGTCGAAAGTCTGTAATTTTTTCGATGATTGTATAGCACTGTTGATCTAAAATGTGAATGAAATAAAGCGTAATAGTTGTATTTTATATAAGATAATTAGAATGTAAGCAGCATAAAGGAATAAAATATTTTGTTATATATATATACATACATATAGAAAAAGCCACGCGCGCGCGTTTGTGTGTGTGTAGGTACTTATGCGATATTTTTTCATTTTTGTAATTTTTGTGTGAATCTTATTTTTAAAAATATTATTAATTTATATATCAGCTGTGAAACAGAAAGATATAAATGTATTTTACTAAAGACGAAAAGCAAAATATTAATATTAAAAATTTTGTAGATACGATATTTATTTGAAGACAAAATATTTGATTTAAAGAAATTATAAGTTCAGTTATTAAATTTTTGTTTAAATATAAAATAACAATTTTCGATGTAAAACTAAGTTTGAATTTGAGGATTCAATGGTCCTACATTTGTATAAATAATCTTACTAATATTATAAATACGATAGTGATTTTGGCTTTTTGTATTGCTTTCCTGAGTTGACCCCTCAATTTTTACGTCGTACCAAATTTGTCATGCTAATATATTTTATTAAGTATTAGTTACGTAGTTCGAATAGTTTCCATCCCGGAAAAAGGCAAAGTTCTTTAAGAAATACCAAAAAAAACTTGACGGGTCTAGTTTGCTTCAGTAAGTAACTTCTCTATAAACTCATTAATGACTTATAACCTTTATATTTTCACTACACAGATGAAGTCGCGAGTAACAGCTATTCTTATAATAAATTAATTTATATCGCAATCGAAAATATGTCACATATTTGTTTTTATATTCCCGAATAAAAAAAGATTGTAGCTACATTAGACTACGATTTACGCGTACGCTTGCTAGATTATGAGCACTCGATAAAACGAAGCGTCGAGACACCAACAATAGAAGTATCAGGGTAGGAATCATGCGCAACGGTAAATCTCGCTCATTAAAGAAAGATGTACTTATAATTTCATAGATAGATGGATACAAAGATTCACATATTCCAAGACCACACGTAAGTTCACAGGAATGTAACCTACATATTATTTAAATTACGAAATTAAAAGCCATAGTTTATCCACGTCATCTTTCACCATTCTTCATTCCTCAACGCTGACTCCGTATAAATCACCAGCCACCGACAGCTTAACAAAAAATTGTTTTATTTTAATATTATAACAAAATGTCACTTTAACACAATTCCAAATGAGAGTGCGAGCGGGGCGGCGTCGGGCGCGTATTCTACGCGCGAGAGAGAAGGAACTTTATAAAGGAACATGCCGACAGTACATACTTCATCTTGGCGAGTGGGTCGTCGGCAAAAACGCGCTATGTCAGTATCGGTAGTTATTTTATTAACATAATGATTTACTTTATTCGCGTTCAAACTTTTAAGGAATTCTAGGAAGTTATCTATTCAAATTTAGTTTCGGATTCGAAATAAATATGTCGAATTGGATCTGTCAAGCCATGTTCGAGAAGCGTACTTAATTCATAATTTTTAATATTAAGGTATAACTGTGCAATTTTTGTGTGTAATGTTCCAAAAATTTCCTCTTGGATGATGGATAATTTTTTTTCGCTTTACACAATGCGGTAAATTGCGGTAAATTCGGAATTTAGAAATCTATTTCCTAGAAATCTGTTTCATTTCTTCTCCGTCGTCCAAGCAGTCTATATGTGTTTATATATAGTATGGAATACCACATACTTTATGTGGAAAAAGTAAATTTATTTAAAAAAAATTTTTTTTCGTTTTCAAATTAAAATTTCGTATTAACATCGTATTATAATATATTACATTATGTTAAAAGAAGATTAAAAATACAAACATCTACCCTTCATCTATAAATTATAACCATTAATATTAATTATCCACAATATTTTAACCATTAGCTGTATTATTTATATTTATGTGTAACCTTAGAGAAGTACGTAAAATCGATTAGCACGGGTGGAAAAAATTCAGAAAAATATGTGTAGCTTAACATTTCCATATGCATTACTAATAAACTATTTGTATTCCTCAAAAGGAGAAATAACAATAATAATAAAAACCTGGATCCTTGAATGGGTAGCATGTGCCATAAAAATATAGCAGCTTATTCGAGAAACCATAGATAATAAAATTACAGCAAAATGAGCTTGGAAATACCACTTAACACCATTATCAACCAGCTATTAAAATAATAGAAATTTGTTAGAAAATATAATGGAAAATTGAAAACGATTGCAGGAGAAGTACAAATTTCGGAACACATCATCGAGTGATTTGTCAAGTGTCTAAAACTCTTTATCATTGTCATAAATAAAGTATTTTCAGAGTAATCGTTAAAGTCAATAGTGTGTCATGTTCGAACATATTTAGTAGTCTTAATGACCATAGACTTTGTAAATGAACATATAGTATTCCTATCACATGTCAAAAGAAATATTCTATTGTGAAGAATCCTTCCTATGAAAGAACATATTTCTATTGCTGCACTTTCATTTACAGCGAATGGTAATCATCTTCACATAAATTGTAGACGTCGCAAAAGTGCAGCAGACCATGAATTGTCAAGTAACGGATATTCAAATTACGATCCAAAGATCACGTACGAATTTCTCGTGTTGATTTGTTGATCTCACCTTCATCTCTTTGGCTATCAATCTTTAATAGATAAATAAAACGTTAATTTCCGAGTATACTGAATGAAATTCTTTTCCAGGTATGCTGATGTAAGACTAACTGTTATCAATGATCATCAACTAGCCGTACAATTATAATAAAAATAGATAAAATAAGTTCTGAATAGCTAGTACAGGAAAATAACTTGGTGAATGCTACGAAATTGAAGCTATTTATTAACTCGAAGGCGACACAAAGAAAAGTTTAGCTTACGTGAAAATATTATGAATGGTTAAATCGATCCCCAAATCGAAGGTGGATTTATTTGATTTGAAGAATGTGAGAATTTTGTGTATACATACGAGTTGCTGACGCGATTATTTTCAGAATTATAAAACAGTAGGCCTGATTTTAAGCAAGACGACATTTATTTTTAAAGAAATATTTGCTTGAGATTGTACTTATAAGTGTCGATGTAAGTAATTTAAGCAAATTGTGTATCTACAATTTGATTTATAGGCACAAATCTTATGTTTAAAATTGTTTTTAAGCATTATCTCATTACTTAAAAAAATGTCGAGTAGCACTAAAAATATTTATGTTGTTGAAAACGACTGTGGCAAATAATCTGATAATTAGGTGTTTGTCAACACTTCATTCCACACATGTCTGTCTGTCTGTCTTCAGGATAGCTTTAATATTTTCCTAGTTACATTTTAGAGTTCATGTATTCAAATAATCCTTTGACGTGCTCTTAAGTATAGATGATGAGATGCGTTAATTAATTAAATTTAAAATCATTTTTATTTAAAATCTCAAGCATATATGTACGCTTATATAAATACAGTAATTGTTTGCATAGCTTTGAAGTTTCTAAAAATGTTTAAAAGGTTTTTTGACATTTAATTTTTTTTGTATCTTTTATTAAATTAAATATACAATATTTTTTATTGGCGTAAAAGTTATTAACGACGTATATAGCAACACTTAACACGAGCCGATTAATTAAAAGCAGAATCTAAGTATGCAGTCCATATAAAGTCCATTTAAAATGAAGGTAGTTCCAAAAACTATTTCAAACAACGTAATGTTCCAAAATACCTAATAAATTATAAATAATTAATGAAGAAATTAGCTAAAATGTAACTTACAGCCTTCCATCAGTAAACCGATTTTCATCTGCGGCTAATGCTGCGGTGTATGGGTTCGATTCCCGTCTGTCCTTCACCAGCGCCCAGCCACTTGACGACCGCTCTGGAGTCTTGTTTTGTTGTTGTTACTTTGGACTTTTTTATACAATATTATTATAATATTAATTTCGTAAATGCTACATAAGCCGAGTCTTAGTGTCATGTTGTAGTCGTATTTTGGAAAGGCAGATTCCTTTGACAATAATACGCATAATGTTTTGTGGAGCATATCAACCTTCATTTCTACATGCGCAACATTCAGTGTTAATTGCGTTAATGCATAATTATTTCCTCAATATATTTTGTACAATTATCTTTTAGGTTTTGTTCTCTTTTTCGAGTTTTATATACATATATATATATATATATATATATATATATATATATATATATATATATATATATATATATATGTATATATATAATTTATATATTGCGTGTTAAATGAAGGGAAATTCCGAAAGTATTGCAAATAATTCTTTTCGATTATGAATAATGGTCTCTATGGAGATATCCAATCTCTGAATAACAATGCTGTATGAAATGTCTAATTATTCAATCCTTAACTTATTCCAATTGGATTCTCTGAAAATAACCCATTCGAAATTGGCCAAAGGATTTCAGCCCACAAATAGCAAATCGTTTCTGAATTTGAGCTTTATACTCGTATGAGCACTTGAACTAATCTTATAAATATTTCTAGGAAATCAATGAATTGTTATTACTTATAAACAAATATGCGGTTGCAGTTTCCGAAGAGCACAAATCAATCCAATGCCATTACATATATCACCGGTAAATACACCACATCGGCACCTCACTCGGCATCTGCGATGCTATCGAATCATCTCGCTCCATCTCCAACCTCCCGCGGGAACAGGTCCGGCTCAGCATCTCGGCCGCATCTCCGATCGCTATCTGGAAAGCGATAAAGATTAAAAACAAAATGATGCGCGGGCTTGCGTTTTGCCAGGCCCGAGGAGGTAGGGCGGGCCCGTCATATTATGCGGCTAAAAGAGTCCCTTGGCGGCGTCTCTTTGATATACTGAGCTGTGGTGCGGCTCAGTAGCGTGGATCGGCGGGTTGTGAGACGAATGGGGATTCGATTTTGGAACCAGATTTTAAATATTTTTAGACACGTATTGCGAAAGGTATTTTTTTGATATGACTTATACTAAAAGTGTGGTTGTGTTGAAACATATTTGAAGTATTTATGAAAAATTTTAGCAAGTATTTTTAAGAACATTGCACTGTTATTAATGGGTGTCGAACTACGGAAAGGAATATACACATATATAAAACTGGAAACCGTTTACGGGTATAATGGATTCTGGAGGAAATATCTTTTCTTATTTTAGTTCTTGATAATATAGTAAATAATACTTTAGTAGGAATGTGTTATAAAAAATTAATATTTTTAAATGTAGTACTAATTTAGTATGTGAAACAAACTAAATATTAAATATAAATTATACAAAATTCACTTAATAGAAAAATTAATCGGACAATGAAGTCTCGAAGGAATATTTATCATTAAAGAACAACTTAGACTTTCGTTTATAAATTGTACACAACTGATATCTGGTAGTATGATAAGTCTCTTAATGACATACCCACCGGTATTTTAATTTTGGTTTAGTTTATATTACTCAGATTTATAATATATATATATATATATATATATATATAAATATATATATGTATATATATATATATATATATATATATATATATATATATATATATATATATATATAAGCTCTTAGCTACTTTTTGATGATTTTTGATTTAGGATCTAAAAACTAAAATCAAATCACCACAGATAATAATCTTCTGTACATGGAGTCTAATGATAAGTATGCTTTATATTAGGTACGGTGAAATCTACACTAATTGTCAAAGTAAATTTTGTTGAACTTATTTCCGTAATATTCGCGTTGTAATAACCATGAACAAACAGTCATACATTATTTTCTTGCGATTTCAAATTATTCAGATACATTAATTAAAAGCTGTGAAATAAATGCTTCTGTAATTCTTCCTGACCTCAGTATTTCTCAGCTCCAACTTCTTTGTAGATCGAGTTGTTGTACCTTCGCAATAAAAAATTCGACATACACGTTAATAATATTGCAGACATGTCATGCAGAATAGACTGTAAAGCACTAGATGCAATGGAATTTTACACAAGGTTAATTATTTTTATTGAGACGACTAATAATTCATAAAGTTGTTGTATTTTAACTTTATGATTATTTTATTGATACTCTTAATGTGGCCTCGTCTTAGTAAACAAAAAAAATTAATGCACAATTTCACCATTTACAGAAAGTACAAAATATTTACCAAAAATATTAAACAACTGCATATAATGGTTGAAATAAAACACCTTTACAAAGCATAACTTGTCGGCTGCACAGTCCCACCAACACATGATAAATCAGTCAAAAGCTGCCGAAGAAAAGGATATCATTTCATTGCTTTAAACGCAGCTTCCCGCCCACCGTGTGAGGCAAACACTCACCGCAAGTGTAAGTATATATAGTTGACCTGATAATTAAACCTGCACAGGTGTTTTAAAACAGAGAAGATATTTAATTTAATTTTAAGCGGGTTTACAATCGAACGTATTAATATGAATTTAGTATTTAATATGTTATATTTTTTTCTTTCTATCTTTTCCAAATTCTTTTACTTTTAATTTATTAGTCATAACTTATTAATAATAATTTATAGCGCTTGGCGACTGCGTAACGCTAACTTGCGGTAGCGTAACTGAACTTGTAATAGAACTCTGTACAGTTCATTTGAAAAAAAAGGAATTTGTTATTTTTTTCAGAAATTTCGATGATACTTAATTATATTTAACATTACATACCAATATGTTATATAGATGTATAATTTTTGAAGATATTAAAATTGAAAACGCAGCACAAAAAAGTGTTTCCATATATGGTATTAATTTTAATAACTTCTTGAATATAGAACAATTATGAAGAGCAAAGTCTACCCAACGATGAAATTAAATAATGTTATATTAACATATATTTTGTATTAACACAGTCTACATTATATATATATATATATATATATATATATATATATATATATATATATATATATATGTGTGTGTGTGCGTGTAAATACGAAAAGCACACTTACTTTCCATATTAATAAAATCACACATTACTTAACATATAATAATAATACGTATGAACATAATCATGTAATAAAATATTATAACATATATTATTGCCGTTATTATATATAATGTATGTTTGCGAGCATATTATGAGTGCGAGCATGAATACTCGTAGTGTCGAAGCGTACAAAGAGCCGCGGTGAGCGCAATCTTTAAGAGTAGGTAGATAAAATGTTGGCTGCAAACACGTCTTGGTTTTTTAATAGTTTTTTTATTTTTTGCATTGTTGTTTTTTATGTGTTTTTTTCAAGCGCGACTTCGCTCTGTGTTTTAACGCAGCGTTTTTCAAGTGGCAATTGCATATTAGATTTATTAGGTGTTTCTCGGTGCTTTCTTTTATTTCACGCTAATGAATTGGCTTGTTTTATTTAAGAGTTTGTTTATATACTTATACGATCGCAATAATGATATGGTTATTGCGATCATAGTCGATTTATATTTTCATAATTTTTGTTGCTGGTATTAGCTCTTTGTCTATTCTACTACTTTCGAGAAACTTTGGAGGTCATTCTTTTGAGGTCAAAATTAAGTTCAATTCAAATTCTTGAAGATATATCAGATTTTATTTTACCATCAATATAATTGACGTTTATTAAATAATAATATTTTAAACAAAATATAAGCATAACTTTAAAATAACCTTCTTTTGAAAATTAATTTTTTATGGTAAGTATTATGTTATTTCCTAGAGTTGTAAACTATAAGAAAAAACACTGAAAGCCAAATTCCATTAGATATATAGATTAGGTAGCATTTAGTTTAAATACATTTTTTCAATAAATTTTCAGGCTTAAGACAAGTAGCTTAAAACAACTATTATAAGGTAATAAATATGTAGTGTTGCAAATATTCTACCCTTCGTACTTTGTCTCAAAGATTAAAGTGTTATTCAGAGCTTTTAGGTATATTTTTTGTAAGGATGTAAAAATGAAAATCATGAAAATCGGATCACTATAGATAGTAATATTCCGTACTTGGAGTTCAGAGTTTCACATTAGGTACGGTAAAATCTAAGCTGATTATCTAAGTAAATTTCATTGAAGTTATTTCCGTAATACTTGCGTTGTAGTATAACATATAAACAAACAGTCAAACATTCTTTTTTACGATTCCAAATTTACCAAAATAAATTATAATAAAGATATGGGACTTCGAAATATATTTTTTCTCACGCTTTATTTATAAATATACTCCTATTATCTATTTGACACAGTTGTCAAAAAGTATTTTACCGTACTTTTAATATGAAAATGAACATAAATGGGTCATCGGTTTATACGTGGGCAAATGGTAATCAAAATTGTCGTCATTTTATTCGAACGGTCCTTAATTTGATTTAAAATGATATACTCTGGTATTTTTCAAATTAGAAGCCACAGCATTTTATTCCATAATTCCAAGAATTTTAATACCGTCTTTGTTACTCTTAATATGGCAGCATCGTCAAATTATTAATAGTATAGAAAACGGAATAAAGTTCTGTTAGCTCGAACTGAAATTTAAAAATTAATAGAACCTTAATTGATATTTCTATCCGGGAGTAAAAATAATGTCCCATATTGGTATGAATAGGCAACCATGACAATAGCAGCAACAATACAAACAGTAACAAAAGCATTACCATAAAACTAATATCGGAATCGTAATCCAGCGAAGTCCACGCAATTGCAGAGCTACACTTAAAAACTCCAATTGTAACTGAAGCTGAGCTTTCAAAAGCTTAAGTTGAATTGAAGCTTTCGCTTGAAAGTTTGAGTACCGCTCGCCTATACGGAAAAGCTTATAATAGGTCACGTATTGGCTCGAAATTACTATCCGCCAGCCGCCGGGGTAATGCCGTAGATGTGCACCTTTCATGGCAATCAGCAATCGTGCTTTAAAGCATTAACGTATCATTGTTCTATTAGGCTTACATAAATCTTACTAGCAATATTATTAAGTTTCTTAAGAGTTAACTTTTATGGTAGGTAAATTGATCACCTATTAATGTCTTACTCCATGCTCGGTTGTTTTATTTGAAAAGAACTATTGTTTTGATAGTAACTATTTTTTTATTCTGAAAATTATATACCTAATTAATAAGTTTCCTAGTTAATAAGTCTTCGGAAATATGGTGATTCATGCCATAATAAACATTTTTTACAAAACAGTGTTCATAAAAAAAGTAAAATTTAAGTCGAATCGCTTTCGCTTTAAATAACAGCTTTGGTTTATTTTTGACTGGTTTATTTTATTGCTGACTCCAGCTGGACACCTTTGAACAAATATACTTTTAAAGAATTGAAAAATAGCTAGTTTATGATTTTTGTGTGTTTGTACGAGTATAGTTAATTTGGTTAGGTTATCTACATTTCACCCTTATTTATGTAAAATATACATGTTTCCTATATTTGTTTGTGTAATTTGTTTGATTGATTTTTTTTCACGCCGATGGAAAAAGGAAATTAACATCGTGAACGAATAAATTACAAAATCAAAAATTGGAAATGCTTCAGACCTATATAAAAGGCGTATAAGCATAATTGTTAAGATAAAACGGCAGTAAAAAAAGGTTGAAGAAAAAATTAAAAAACAAAGAATTTCTGATTTTTCCTTCTGAAGTCCATAATATAGAAAGCGGAAATTAAATTATTTCAGCATTTTTCTGAAATTACGACTTTAAAAACATAAACACTGTGTTTTGAGTGTAATTAAATAAATAAATGCGAGATCAGCAGAGACGTAGAAAGAAGAGTTATCTATAAAGATACGTTTTCCAATGTTTGGCGTATATTAATTTTTTTTCTTAGTACCGTTCTATTTCTAATTAAGAGGCCTCGAAACATCCGGAATGGGGTTCTCTTAAACTTTTTTTGTATAATGCTACTTATAAATCAGTTCATTCTTTCGATAGTATTAAAAAAATATCGATATACTTAAGAGTAATGAAACGACTTATTTGAATTTGGTTAAGAGTCACGTGACGTATGCCGGTCATTAGAATATAAAGTCTGCCTTTCAAGTAATAACATAGTAACCTGTAGCCCAATAATTTAAGTTTCCATAATCGACAACGGCCCAGAACGACGAAAAGGCTGCACCAAAAGACTGAACAGTCAAAAAGACCGCCTCATCAGCTATTCCGGCGACGCGCACAGCAGCGTTGCGTCTATTGTACCGAGCCAACTGTTTAAACAGGCGGCTGGTATGCGCCCGGCCGCCACAAATGTTCAGCATCATTGTCTAGTTTAGCCGTCCACAATTTATATTCAAAATGCACGGTAAGTACCAAACCGAAAAACCAGAAACATACTACTAATCTTTAGTTCAGGCTGTGAAAACTTCGTTTTAGTTTGTTTACTCAATGCCTTTATCGCATTACCAAAGTTACTTCGATTATAATCGAGTACATCGTTAATAATTATCAAACTTCTCCCTCATACCCAAAAGTTGACCTAATCATTCGGTATGATGCAAAATATGATGATGATCAAGCAACGATATCCAAAGAATAGATAGAAATACTACAGTTTATTGAGAGATGATAAATTGATACGAAGGTATCTTTTTAGACCAAAAGGAAGAAATATATAAAAAAGTTGATAAAAAAATCAAAGAATTTTTGATACCAGACTAATATTTTAATTTTTTGTACATTTAGCGGTCAGTGATATTTAATACAAAAATCACTAACATAAACCTTATAGACTGGTAAAAATTAGGTTAACGAGATGGCTTTATGATAATCAAAATATAGGCAATAACTTAATAAAATCATTTATATACGAGAAATAATTCGGGAAGAGCAAAATATTCTACATTTTGTTACAATTAAATATTTTATGAAAATTTTCATAAAATATTTAATTTTTTTCACGATTATACGAATATGTAATATGCTCCCCTATCGCCTGTATTTATTTATGCTTGTACATATAATCAACAATGAGGAGAAAGGGCCACGTTAGTTTAAAATAATATAACTTTTCAAATTAGCAGCTTTACGTGCCTTAGAACAAGACGATATTAAGATATTGTGCTTGAAAGGATAGATAGTTTTAATAACAATCAAATAATCAGAAGAAAAATAAATCTCACATAGAGAGTGGGACATGTATTTTTTATATCACATTTATTGAAGTAAAACTTCTTTACGCACGCTTGCCTTGGGGAGTAAGCTGGTGAATGCGTGACTAGAACGTTACGAAAAGTATGATCGGGCGAGGCGAACGGAAGTTGACAGGGAGATATAAGTTAGTGAAGACAGAAAGAGAGAGAGTTACGTTTCGTATATTACTGTAGGGACAAGAGAGAGAGGTGCGAGCACACATTTTCTTTCTCTCTTTCTCTCATAGCCAGTTATGTTTCGTATATCTAAAACACAGTGCAAGCCTATTGTCTGTATCATACTGTAGGAGCAAGAGAGAGCAGTGCGCGCGCACATTTTTTTTCTCTCTTCCTCTCATAGCCAGTGCATGAAATATATATATATATATATATATATATATATATATATATATATATATGCGAGTTTGCTAGCGTTACGCGTACTTTTGTAATTTCATTTCGTTCTTGAAAATTTTTATAAATTATTATTTTGTTCAATACATTAAATATTCTACGTTTAAAGTGAATAAAATTGTAAATTCATTTTAAAGTTCATATTTTGTGAATTTGAAGTTTTACTTCAGTCGTGTGGTCTAAAGCACACTTGTTTTTTTATTAATTGGACGATTATTTTCCTTGCAATTGCCATCAACAAGTTACAATGATGTTTCGTAATATTATCAAAAGCAAGAATATTTTCACTAACTCGCTATAATAAGAAATTATTCACTACGCCTATGATTCAAAAATATATCAAACAAATTTGACCAGGTAATTATTATGGCGACTTGTTACAATGATAACCGTTTTGAAAGGTAAGGTTAGTTAAAAATAAAGATTTTCGAAAATAATAGACGCGAAATTTCAAAGAACGGTCACGTACATATTTGGTTTTTTATTATTTAAATCTTTTTAGTTACCGGAACTGTATTACTTTCATTCAATATGGCGCTATCTCCTTAAACTATAAAAGAAACTTTTGGGATATTTTTTTGTATGCTGTATCATTTTTATTTATAATTTAACGTTTATTTGAAAATATTAAACAATAATGTGTGTAAAAGTTGTATAAAACAAAAATAGGGAACATATTTTTCTGATTGTTTTTAATATTATAATTTATACTTTATATTTCTTCGCCAATTCTATACAATTCAACAATATTTTAAAGAAAATTAAAAATTTATGTTGACTGAAATTGTTTCAGTTCATTGGAAATTAGAACGTAGCTTCATCGAAGTTGTTATTATGGCAATAATTAAAAGAAAAACATAATGAAAATTCAGTTAAAGAATTATCTACTAAGTAAGTACTCTAGTTAAAGAATTATCTACTCATCCTTCATTTTAAGCCGATAAATAGTTAAAAAGCGTTGAGCACGTTATAAATTCATACGAATTCAGTGTTTTCATGTTTCTTTAGCTGCTGTTTTCTAGAACATAACTACATTTGTCTTTTCGATTACTTAACGATTGCAATTCTGATTTTAAATTAGTCAAAAACATTTTATATTGCGATTTCTTCGCGTCAAAATAGATTTAGTCAATTTGACTTGACAATTTTGATTCGTTGTTTTCTCAATGAATTAACACGTTTGTGCCCAACAATAACGACCGAACAAATAATAACCCGAACGCCGATAACTGCGCGTAACTAATCAGTAGGCAGCTCGCTAATTAGGATTTCATTGCCCGTTCATTCCAAATGTCAAAACTAAAGAAATTTTAATGGGAAATCCTGTTATTATCTCTTCATGGATATTAACCGTGAAATGGAAAAATTTGTCTATACTTAAGCATGAATTAAGGAATTATCAAGTTCTTGACCAATTAACAGCTTAAGTGATTTGAAACGAATTTTGACAATAAACTTAAGTTTATTTAGTCCCAATTGGACATACCAATTCCAAGACGTAGAAAGAGGTAAATGTTGAACTGCTTACTCCCTAAATTACTGAATCGTGTAGATTACAGCAGTGGGCGAAATCTGTTTATCGATAATTAAGTTATTGATATTTAAAAAATATACAAATACTATGCAAAACTGAATAAAATTCTCTCATACAAGATTTGGATCCATCAGCAGATTACATACAATTATTTAATGGACTATGAATTTCTTAAGGCAAGGCTTTTAAGCCATATACATCTACAAGACAATAGCCACTTATTCACGTTTTTCGTTAGTTTATAAGTATCTACATATACTTTATATAATTATATGGCTTCTTTAGACAGACTTTTTCAATGCAAAGTAAAAGAAACATAACTTTGTGCAATGTTGGAGTTCATTCGATGTAATTACACAATAATCACAACGCTGCCATACAAAATATATTTCGAGCATTTTTGTCGTATGATTGCATTTAATGCATCGAATTACACAAAGGGGATTCGAAAACAAAGCGACGCAGGGACGTCTGCAAAGCCAATATTTCGATTTCGTTTTACGAGTCCGTCTCGGTCTGAGATCTGGCGGTGCTGTTTCGTAACTCGAGACCTGGGAGGCTGTAAAGTTTGCTTCAGGACTTTTATTTTTGCACGAGAAGTATTTTTGTGAGTATATATTCGTATTTTCCATATCAAAAGTTGAAACTTAGGTTTAAAGGAAAGAAAATTGACAAGCTTCTTTAGTTTAATTTGTATAACGTATTATTCGATAATTGGATTTTATAAATTTAAATTATATCAAAATTGATTTAATGTTAAATTATTTGTAATACTTATTAAAACAACTTGATTTGGAAGCAAAATAATAGTTAACATCGTCAAAATGGACTTACTGAATCCTTTGTAATCGTTAACTTTACAATATTGTAACAAATTCGCCCAAAATAGATTTATGTACAACTTATGTTCGTGTTAGAAAAAAAACATCCCTTTTTATTGAAACGAAACGCATAAAACGAAGGAGTTTGATGAGAATATCTTTCCATTTAAACTATGCTTGTTACTTGAACCTTGTCGACGTGTCGTTTGCGACCTCTTTTTCGATTGACATATACTGTCACGTGAATTAATCTTAGTAGATAGACATATAGATACTATCCGTGACTATTTGGTACAAACAATTTTGCCATAAATTATTTTCACTTATCTCTGTTTACGCAGCGTATGCCGAGAAGCCTCTCTGACGGTTGGTCTTTTCACCATTTTATGGTCATAAGCCAAATTAAAATTATTAACTGAATAAAGTCCTATGAAAAGGTATTGAGATTAGCCCGTAGAGACAAATTTTCATTAAAGCAACTGAAATTTTTCAGTTTATTGGTTTTGAGTTAGTCGAGGTTAATTTCGACTTAAAATACACGTAGGTGGTTTCTACACTTATATTGGTCGCATCTTCAGAACTATACTTTTATAACACGTTAGGTTTCTTGTCTATCAGCTTGTTCTAAAACATTCATCGTTAATTTTTTTTTAAATTTTGTTTGTCGATGGGCAAGAAATACTAAGCAATAGTGTTCAATTCAACATCGACTTTGAGCTATTGTTTTAACCATTCGTTTGATACGATATTTTGTTTTTGCAAATAAATATTTTAAAACCTAAATATCACAAAAAATCTAGGTAAATTTAGTATTATTATTTGTTGTTATTTGATAGTAGTAATAATACTACACTCTCAGCTTAAAGACTTGTGGACAGGCTAACCAAATGATTATGGTCGATTATATTATCCTGTTAATGATTGTTTAGAGTTCTAGAGGAGTGACAATCAGATGGCGCAATGTTGAATAAATAAGATGGACGTACTATACTTATCTTACACTAAACTACCGACATTTGCATGTGTTTTTATCGGATATAACCCATTTCCCGTCACCAATTACTAATTATTTCAACCAAGCAAAAATATGCCTCAATGTCAAATCTACGTGATCGTTAACAAACATTATTGTGCACGTAATAAACTGTTTTCTTTCACGTAACGCACTTGAAGGCTTGGTGCTATTATTAACTAAGCGCTCTCCGATCTATTTATTCCTTGTCATAAAATATTCTTGTACCATAGTATGATGTTGACGTTTAATGTTTGACAGTAAAAGAAAGAAATACATACTTTTTTTGCTTTTTGGACCGCATGTTCTGTAAAATTAAAATTGATAATCTAAATTAATGAAATGAATTTAATAATTTTTATGATTTTTTGTGTTTAACATGTCAATCTTTAAATATCAATATTATTAATATCTCAAAATCATTTACTATTTTCAAGATGACAGAAATTTAATTTTGATGTTGGACATAAATATAAAAAAATCATTAAAAGACGTGTTTTAGATTTTTAATATAATGATAAGATTGATGGTTAATAATAATAGGTATAATAAATTTTCGTTACTTCAAAAACTTCATTTAGGGAACTGGCATTATAATAATTATATATAAATCTCATTATCAACCATTATCAAATGAAATTTGCCATTTAATATCGTCAGGTTTTAGATCATATCAAGTATATAAATGCCTTGAAAGTTATGAAGTGTAATGTTGTCGATGTTATTAAAACATTTATATTATTTACCTACTCTTGTTAATATCGCGCTCTACAGTTGCAACACGAAAAGCTGATGGAAGACTTGTTATATTTGATAATCAGTTTTCAAGCGGAGAAACGAGTTACCTTTAGTACACGAGACAATACAACTTTTGTAGTCAATCAATAATTTAATTCAAACATTGCTATCCATAGTTATAAACTATGAAAGAGAGTGGTAATAATAAAGCACCGCACCGAACCAGGTCGCACCAAGAATGCGAATGAAGGACTGCGAATAAACAAACACACTTTACGATTACACACGTGTTTTATAATGAGTTTTTTAAGCAAAATTGGTTTGCAGGCATAACGCGTTTATTATATCGAATATACGTTCATAATTTTATTTCGTCTACTTTACGTGTTATAAAACTAGCATTTACGCGTTTTGCTTTGGCTGTGTGGCACGAGCGAGATCTGGGGTTCAATTACTCTATTTCCGTGAAAAGTGCTCGTTTATGGAGGAAGATTAAACCAGATCCTTTTAAGTGACAAATCCGTTAATTATAATTTTCCTATTTGCGAAATATTCCAGAATTTACGATCTTTGCAATATAACAACTGTTTTTAATTTAATACATTATGGAACTGAAGGAAATATTGCGCAGAAAAATAAATGCTAAACGCTAATGGAACAATGGGAAAACGTAGCAGCTTAGAGGTCACGTCTCTGATAGACTAATTTACTTGATGTAAACAATGGTTGCATATTATAACATTTACCTTTGATAGTTTTGCTTTGTAAAATACAGTAGTTATGTTCCAGATACCTTCGTTAATTAGAAATGTAATGTTTAACATTGTCAAATGTTTCATTAAGTTTTTGAAAGCAGTTGATTTTTTTAAAAAGAGCTAATTATCAATAATTGCTCAAGAATAATAATTACCATATATTTTTCTGCACAATAATTGTCTACGATTCTCAATATCTTCGATACGAAAATATGTACGTTATTATATATAAATTATAAAGTTTGCATTTTTCTTCAACATTCGTTATACACTCTCTTTTATTTCGTCCGAGGAAAGTATGAGAAGCGGAAAATATATTTTTAAATACTCAATTTTTAAGTCTTTATTCTTATTTTTATCATATGTATCAAGAAAACATACTATTCGCCACACCGAAACACAGTCGTTTCAATTAAAGCTTTAAAAAGAATAAAAAAAAAACAATATAAAAAAGAATGGTTTAAAGTTAAACCATCCTCAAACAGAACACGCATCACTCAGTTAATATATTTTGTCCTTGTAACTACTAGGTGAAACTCGTCACTTTCAAAAATGTTTTTTCCTTTCAATAAAAATTGTTAATAAAAATGTTTTTTCCAGATCTACGAAAATATTTACACAGATAAATTTTTTTTAGTATGACGGTAAATTGACTTATAAAACGGAATGATTAAAATTTTACTGATAATATTTGACACGAAGAGAGGACAAAGCGAATATTTACACAATACATTAACATCACATCATCATTATGAGGCACGGGTATCAAAGTTGCCGAAGAAAACCACATGTACCATATTTGAAATTTAATCCGCTGTACTAACTTCTAAAGATATATTGAAATTACATATAAAGACACCTTAGCTTTAAATTAGATTTTCACTGAATTCTTTAATAATTGTAATTTAAAGCTAAGGTTAATGAAATGCGGGTAAGAACTATATTTCAATATTTTTTCAAAGATTCAATTAATTTGAAATGTATTACAAACACAATTTCAAAAAAGAACGTTAAATTTTTCTTTAAGAAGTAAATGCAATTTAAACCAAGTATCAAATCAAATATATCATTCGACTTCTTTTATTATTGCACTATATTAATGAAAACAACTAGGAATTTGTTAGACTTACAGCTGTCGGTTCAGTTGGGTCCAATGGTCGATGCAAAAAGTTTTCTCCAAAAAGTCAGTCACGCGCGATCAAATCCATAGAGTGATTTAATAACGTAATGAAAACTCGACTTCCTATTCAGTTTGCATCGTCAGTCGCTTTATTCGTCCTAGCCGTATCGTTAGGTGCGTTCTTCACCCGCTAGTTGGCACTCTGATTTTATTACGAGGTATGGCATATTGGCACATATTACCGTCGTACCCAATAAATACAGCTAGGAGCTAGGCAGGTGTTCGTAACGTTAGCGATGAACGCTACAATTTCTCAGCAAGCGAGTGAGCGTAGTGGAAAATTGAGGAACAAGGCTTTTATTATAGTTAGATTGGAAGGAAATTTAAGCAATGACCAAATTTATATATGTTAATATATTTTTGTCAGTTAAATGTTTTCTTACGCCGAACTTAAGAGATAATTTAGATAGAGCAGCCGTTTATAATATGTAGAGTTATCATTGTTTGTGTAAAGTCAAACACTGAAATGTAAATACGTACCTATACTTTATACAAAAAGATTGATCGAAATAGATTGTTTCTTATTTTATATCGAGCAATATTAACGAATACTAGCATATTACATTGACTTCGTACGCAAGGTTTTTTTTTAAATTTGTTAATACGGATTCACAACTGTCTAAACTATGAAAAGCGAAGACCTAGAGAATAGTACATCTCGCTAGAATTGGTATGGGGTATTGGAAATCGGAAAACTGACCAGTTTCACCTAGTAGTTACAAGAACAAAACATATTAACTGAGTGATGCGTATTCTGTTTGAGGATGGTTTAACTTTAAACCTCATAAAGAAACAATTATGGGCAATTCTCTAATTTTCATCGATAAGTATAGTTAAGCGCACGTATAATTCAAAATTGCCGTCAGAGCATTATTATTCTTTATTGAATGTAAAATACATTTATCAGAACAATTTGGAGAAACTCATACGGATCGTTATTTAGTTACAGAATATTTTGGAATTTTGCGTTTTAAATCCTCTTGATGAGAAATTTTAGCCTCAATTAAATTTTTGATACAGAAATAAAATGTGACACTTAGTTTTTAATCGCTAAAATTACAAGTTTCTTTGAGTTTTATAAAACTATTATCGATACAGGAAATTGTGGAAAGAGAAATTACACAGTGATCGTGTAAAAGCGCCGGGACATGCAGTCCACCTGCAACTCGCACTACACTTCAATAGGCAATTAAGATGAACGATAAATGCACTGCAATATACGGAGTTACGGTTCCGCTAGTGTCGACTGCACCATTAAATGCCTTATGCAATTTTAATAGTTTATTTACTTATTTTCGTAGTAAATAACAATGGCATGGTGGGCGTAAAAGATTTATTTTCTATGATACTTGTTTGTTTATTGCATTGTTTTATGATTTTATCTCAATAATATGAAGGAATATTCATCGGTTTTTATAGTAGGTAACTATCTCCATACATGCTTTTATGTTTTGCTATCAAAATCCTTACTTTAACACTAGGCGAGGCAACAATGATGGTTAAAAAACATTCTAAAGGTAAATATGATTAGGTTCGTTTAGTTAGATTAAGTAGAGCTAATTAATCTCTGGCTTATTAAAGCCATTAAGTTTTGACGCATAATGCACGATATTCATTTGTTTATTATATTGGGAAATATAAGCAAAGAGTAATTCGAAATGTTTTTGTCCACGTTATTTTTTCTGTCTAAAGATAGCCAAAATTTCTTTAAATATTAATCAATTTTATTCGCTGAACTTTTTTAATAAGTTCAACCCAGCTTGTAAGAAAAAGGCTTTAAAGTGTTATTAGTGATTATGTGGTCTTCCAAGAGCTTAAATCGTGGTTCAAGGATGAAAACTCAATGTACACTATTACGAAGCGATAATCATCGTTTACATAACACAATCGAAATCTAGCATTATTATATATTGAGGAGCAATTCACTAAACCGTTCTGAAAGCCTTTAATTGCCTGTATTACAAAATGTAAACGCGAGAGAAGTAAAACCTTATAAAGTGACTAAATAATTATAAGAGACTTGGCCTATTAGTGTAAAATTTGAAAGCATTTAAATAAAAGGCATAGTTTAACGTTTTTTCTAATCACGTGGCACTTATACAATAAAAATACGATTTTTAGTAATTCAACATACACTTTCTTATGTTAGGAAGAAAAACATTCGCTTTGAATGTGATGTAAAAGACTGTGAAACAAACCAGAATGTTTGAAGTTTTAGAAATTGATAAGAAAAAAATTAAGAAATTATTTCCACGTATTTTTCACAGTTTTTCAACTTCGATCTTGCGCTTGTTTTCACGTTAAATAATTTAATTATGTGTTATTACCATAATTATGTCTGAGTGTTATTATACAATTACATATTGTTGAATCTGATTGATTGGCTCTGTGAACTGAATAAAAGACAGTCACACCGTGGTAATTGGGTTAGTTATGTTTATATTCTAGGGTAAAAAATCTTTTTTGTTCGACGTCGTTAATGCGGTATTATGGATGATTTTAAACATTGTAAATATTAAGTACTTATAAGTGACACAACCAAGTTTACTGCGTATATTTTTGTGCGTGATATTCAAAAGGAGCCAAAGCAAATGACTTGCTTTTTAAATTCACTTTGAGTTATTTTTCGTTATGAAAATAATATTTAGAATTGTATTGTTGTCGTCTTAAATAAACATTTTAAATACAATTTTGTCAAGTTCTTAAAATTTTCAAAATGCTCAGAATTGATAAGGGTGTATTTTAATTGAAAATCCACCCACCCTTTTAATTCTAACACATTATAATATAAATATTAAACAGCAGCAGTTAGGTGCTGCATCACCAAGTTATTTGGCCCATGAAATAACTTGTAATGTTATCCGCATAATTTAGTCGTTAATTAAGTGGTAATAATGTAGGGAGTACCCCCAGTACACTATTTATTAAGGTAATAGGAATAAGTATTTAACTGTTCCTCAGTAAAATTAAATTCTTATGTTATTTACAATTATTAGATTTATGTTGCATTATAAATCTTCTACTTTGACCAAAGCCTTAAAAATGAGAAAATCATCACAATTTTTGTTGCTTTTTAATAGATTTCCGATAAGTATCGACACGACTTCATAAATACGAATTAAAGTAAAATGCGTCGATACTTATTTTCCTATTACCTCAATGCAGGTTACAAGCAAAGCTATTAACGTTATCACCAAGCCGTCACCGAACGATGCAAGCCATTTAATGCCAAACATGTACCGAGAATCGAAACTGCGACTTATAGGAAGCGAGTTCACCAGTATGACGCTCAGTCGCATTTCTGTACTGAACAAAGGAATCTCGCCTGCCCGCTGTAAGAATTTAAAGACATTTAACAGAACTAATTTAATTAACTCTCGCTTAACGATAATTATTATAAATGTCAAGTTTGAAGACGATCGGATGGAGTAATAAAGATGGAAAGTTTAAGCAGACTCGTGAGTTAAAATATTTATACAATGTTTGTTAAAGCTATTGTTTTAATTTAAAATTTTTTGATAGTACAATTTGGAAAATTTAAAAAAATGAAATTTTGGCCATCATCATGTAATTAATTTCGGGTTGGCAAGTATATTCCTTCCTGGATAGAATATAACATCTATATAATATGGAATTTATCATTGTCTTTTATTATTTTTCATATATGTTAAAATTGGTAAATTTTAAATTACAGTTAATTTAAAATTTACCAAATTATTTTAATTTACCAATTTTAATAAAAATGGTTCACATTTTTATTAAAAAGGTAAGAATTTAGCAAAAATTGTACATTTATCTGCTATTATATCATAGTGGAGGATAGAGTACTTCATTTTTCTTCCTTAATATTAATATGTAACTCAATTAATAACATAAACGACGTAATTAACATTAATGTTATATAAATAATACTACAATATTTTTGCCAATGATTTCTCAATATTTAGAATGGTTGGAATAGAGCGCTACATATTCCATGATCCATATACTCCAGGAAGAAGTAAATGGACGTTTAAAATTGATTCCAATAATTTTTCTTAAATACATTTCATCCCTTATATTCCTCATATTATTCTTGATTTTTATACAGTCATATTTACAGGGTATTTTCCAGTAAATGCTTTCTATATATTATATATTTCTCTGTTTGTGCGTATTGCGTGTTCATTCTACGTTTGCTTTCTGTCGATGAGCGTAAAGCGAAGATTCCTCGGAAGATTGAAGTTTCATCTATCAAGAAAAATGTTTCTTACAAAAATCTTTTTTTTAATATCCTCGATTAATCAGATATCTTTGTAAAATTATTATATAAAATTCCTCCGTTTACAGCTGAACTTCCTTTTTTTGTAACAAAACGTTTTTTATCATTTAATTTAGATACTTGATGTGGTGGTAACATTTTAAAGTCACACAAAATTCACTTAAATTATTTGTTCAGTAATTTATATTGCTCGTTAACTGTATTTTGAAATTTCAAATAAAATGATCCTGACTACTTCAATCAGTACGTTGAAAGAAACTTTTAAACTCGAAGATCATTATATAATATTTCATTCTCAGAAAGCTCGATGAAAGAACCAAATAACTCTATGAGAATCAAACTATAAGTTTCGCACCGCAACGCCGTAAAACACGATTCAATGATGCGTTAAACGTAATTTCGCACTGAAGCGACAAAAAATGCACCAAATCATCCATAAAGCAACGATCTCATACAAAGAAACACAGGTCTTTATTAGAGTGAATCGTCTATGATATAATTTATACCCCTATTTAAATCTGTTAAAAATTGTTAAGGCAGGGACGCGCCTTTGATCCTCAACAATCCTGTTAACAAATGGTATTAAATTGACGGACGTTTCGGCTACCCTTAATGCCATGCGTGTGTTCCAACAAAAAAAACAAAAACATACTAGGTGCACGTTGAGTCGACTTCGTACTTATAGCGGATAGATTTTAATTTGTTTTATATATATATATATATATATATATATATATATATATATATATATATATATATATATGTATAAATGATTGCCCTATTACAGGAACATTAAAAAATTACTGGGTAGTCGTTTTAGTATTATTTTGTTCATTTTATTTAGTATAAAGTATTTTATAATTGTATTACGGTTTATGGGCCGCCATGTTGAAAACAATTTAAGCCATACTTAATCTTAATATTTGTATTCGGCTTTAAATACATCACTTCATATATAAATATATAATAGAGATGTAATTATAGAACGGGATTTTCTGACTCTAAAACGCAAAAGTTAAGAAGATATTTTTTTCTTCTCGTTGCATTTACTTATTTGATAGAATGAATCGTGAACTAATCAAAATTAAAGAAATTAACAATCCGATGTCTTAATAAAAGGAAATATTTGCGCTCAGAAATATTTTATTATGTCGTTATTATATGGAAAATTCTCATCGATCGAAAAGCTAGATATTACGCTTGTTAAGAATACATTCCGTCACATTTATTCTATACCCAACTGTTCAATATATTTCCACTATTTCTGAAACACCCTACGTACCAGTTTTCAAAACATCATTGTAAACGAATTGAAAAAAAAAACATGTTAGAAACAAGATAAATATCGTTCGTACGTGTGAATGTGGTACGGGTGGTGCTCGCTCGGCTTGACTTAAGGGTTGGAAAGGCGTTTTTTTCATTCAAATTTGCTCTTGTGCGCGGCTTAGAGCCTCTCGGGGCGACATGTTGACACGTGGGCTTGCTATTATTGATGGCCCTTCGTCTTGGGTGCATCGAACTTCTGACGGTCAAATTCGTCGATCGTGTATTATTGGTTTTTGAATGTAATCACATTGTTATATGATATTCTTTTGTTTTATTTTTCCAATGGTTTTAAAAATATGGTCATACTTGTATTTTCGGATTAATTCGTTAAGAGATCTTTTTCCCGCTAAACGTATGTTACTGATGTAATTGCTACTGGGATTTTAATTAAATGTAGACAACATAACAATGGGCATGACACGAGCAGCAGCAAGAGAAAAAATTGGAAGGTCAAACAATGGTAAACTAAAACAAACGCAAGTAGGATCAGTAAAAAAATTTAATTAGATGGACGTTTTATTTAAATACTCTTGGTTCTATGTTTTGGGCTGTAAATAACACAAACACGGTAGAATTCTACGTTCTACGTTTGCCGTGGTAGAATATGGTTTTGGAGCATTATGTTAGAATATAAAGTAGGTATGTATTAAATTTTTCAGGATTGTTATATTAATATAGGCAAATATTGATGCTAAGTTGTGTTCGAAGATGAGTAGTAAGTTTAGGAACTTTATATTTTACTGATTAAAGATATTCTTTGACTTTTGCTATCTTTTTTCTACATTATAAATTCTACTTGCAGAAGTTAAAAGTGGATTATTTGAACCGTTTATTGACGAGTATTTTAAAAATAGGACTAGAAATAAAATAATTTTATTCGAGCATTCATTCATCCGATCCTTTATTTTTTAAATTATTTTCAGTTTCATTATTGATAACATTGTCTGAATATCTTAACAAGACGTTTATAAAATAAATTATAAAATTAAAAACAGTTAAACATAACGGCATCGTCGGCCGATCCAGCGAGAAATGTTAAAGACAACGAAACTTACTCTAATTTATATCATTAATGCGAATATGTTCAATGTAAATGTTATTATTATAAGTAATAGCTATAATTGGTAAAGTGATAGTAATTTAAAAGTTATTTCGGTGTACTCCATAGGTATCCCAAATCAAAAAGACACTAAATTTTAGAAAAGCATTTGACGGAAAAATATTTTCACCTTAGTTCAACGGCAGCCTTTGCCTATTGAAAATTTTTGTCGATTATACTTCAGCTTATAGAATAATAATCGTCATCCTTATCAGGTGCCAACAAACCGATTTGTTCATTGTAATAATACTAATCAAACAGAAAACTCTTTTATTTTAACTAAAATCAACAAAAAATTTGTGGTTACTTACCCAATAGCAATGTTTCGATACGTTAAATCGAAACAATGAACAAAACAAGGACTGGCTATTAAGAAATATATTCAGCGGATGCAATTTCAGTTGGGCAATGTGTCTATTTTTTTTCAATTTTGCAAACGTAATGAGATTTACGTAAACGTTTCTGAAATGCAAATTAACTCTGAAATTTAAATAGCAAAGGCAAATATAAAGCCGTTGCCAGTGGGAGTGATACGTAAATATTGGAATTGTTTAATTAGTTCAGTTGAATGCACAGTAGCTCATTGAATTACATCGTGAATTTTGATCTTAAAGTAAATTTTCTTAACTTTTCAATAATTGTTTCGTTTCATATTTTGATTTTTATATTAAATCATAATGGATTCTTTCATAATAAGTCGTAGTATATTTTATATATGTAGACTTCTGCATGGAAGGCATGTAAAGTATGCAGAAGTTAGCTTTTTTAAGAATATTTATGTAAGAATCTCCCTCCCAATTTCCATACTTTTAGACATTTATGAATTACATTTTTCAAGTACTTCATTCGTACAAAGATCTCAAAGTATACAAGTAATAATGTGAATAGAGGGCTCTCCGTTAGGGTGAAATGAAATATATATTTTTTTTCGATTATCGTGGTGTAATACTTAGAAAGAAGTCGTTTTATGGACTATAGACTACAGAAATTTTTTTTAGTCTAACTTTACGCTTAGAGACCCCTGATTTGATGCAGCTTGAAAATGTGTACAACGAGCATTTTGCTCGCGACAGCTTTCGATTCAGTTGGTGGGATTTTTTGTGACCTATTTGGCAATGTATTATTAATATAGTGAAATATATAATAACATTAACATTTATAAATAGTTTTGTACCCTTAAATGTTTAATTTTTTAAATGTAATAAATAAATTATACAATTATATGTTAATTATATACAATAAATTATATATATAATATATATCTATAATTATATATAATAAAATATATACCGCGCCCTCGCAGCGCGAGTTCTACTCGTACTTAATAAGAAATTTTAATTTTGAATCCCGTTCGTTCATAAAGTGAAATAAATTGGGTTCTCTAATTTTTTTATTTGTAATTGTTTTTTAATTTTTTAAAATGTGAATAACTTTAGATTAAAATTCTATCAGTTAACTTTGGTCAACAGTTTTAATAGATAGAAGCAACTGCGACCCTATTTTAAATGTGTTGTCCTGCTTAACCTATTATATTCTCGTTATATTTTTTACCACGATTAAATCATCACAAGAAGTTTCTGATTGTTATTAATTACTGCATTGTTAAAATTTAATCACCATTAGTGACACGAAATACTTGCTCCCGTATGACATTAATCGTGTGGGTAGGATATTAGAATCGTTTTTTTCACTTTTTTGTTTACCATACCATAATTTATGTATTAGTATTTATTCACTTGTTTTTCTAGTCGTTTGCTATCACGTTGGTAGCAGTTTACTTTTACGTCTAATATTTCCTTTTGAATATATAATTTTATCTACTCATCCTAAGACCGCTTTGAACTTTAACACGATTTCTTATTTTTTTAAGCATTTGTTAATTTTTCGGTGAACATTTTACGCATCAATTTTGAAGTATAAATATTTATTTATTACATATGATGCAGGTAGAGCTTCATTTTTAGTAATTATAATATCGTCGCTATATGACTTGACTTCTACTTTCTTGTTTTGCAAAAAAATTACGTAGGTCTCATATTCGCGTAATGTTGAAAATTAAAGTACTCTAATCATATTCTTTAAATTTCATTACTAATTGATATTACTTATAAAAACATTAATGTGAAAACAAGTGTCTGTGCAGGCATCAAGTATTAGTCGGAAAGTAGCTAACATCTCCGTCTGAGAGCCCGCATGACGCTCATTCATACCCTCGCACGCCTTTCAGTCACAACTTTTATTAACGTTTACGCGATTTATCGCAAATAGATCTGTTGTCGGTACCTCTCCCCGGCGGTGGTCTATTGTGTCACTGATGCACTGCACTACAGGCTCGACGTCATCACCTTACCGTCAAACACACGGGACCCGCAGGCAATTGTATCGTTCGTAAAATGGCATTATTCGGACAGTTTCGGCAATGGCATTGTCGGCTTTGTGATGTGGAAATTATTGTGTTTATCGATGCGAGGCCGCTTGAGGAAATGGTCTGTTTTATTGGCGCCATTGTTGTGCGGAGTTTCGTTCAGATCTTGCGCGAAGGGAAATTCGAATTACAGCGCGATCATTAACTTGGGATATGATTGTTTGTATTTGGAGATACATAATGAGCGTGTAAAGCTTATGTATATATAATGAATAACAAAATTTAATCCCAAATTAGATATATATATATATATATATATATATATATATATATATATATATATATATATAATCTATTAATCTATTATTATGTATTGTCATGTGTAATGTCCTCCAATTTCATTTCCTAATGCGCAACATTTCGCATCTCAAACATGACGTTCATTTAACCGTGAAAATGATTGACCAAATCAAATCTTACTTCAAAAAATATTAAAAAGTCCCTCGACATTTGATTCACTTTTCAACTTCTTCTAGTGTTGGCAAGCTCAAATTCAAAACTTTAATTGTAACATCCACATGCAGTGATGCGAAAAACCGTTTTAGTAAGTACCGGCGCCCCTATTTAACGTAAACATCGCGTAAAATAAGCATAAAAACTCCAAGACCCGCCACTTTCTTAAGGCATTCGACAACAATAGTGAAGAGCACTATCTATGATCTCTGTTCAATCGTGTATCGATAATTCAATTATTATTAGACGGTGTTATTGTTAAATCGAAGGTCGATTGTGTTCTACAAAATGGGTCGGCTTTGGTCAATATATTTGTTCGTGAAAGGCCTTCATAAATGGATCTAAGACTTTGTGTCGTCTGGAATGATTGGATGAATATTATTGTGTTCCACATTGGGGTACAGCTTTTTCGTAAATATGAAGGCAGGCATTTTTGTCAGAATATTGCGTCTAATAACAGTATTGTATTGAGTATATTAGTAATTGTTAATGGGTTCCTTATGATAGATATTTAGTTTGCAATAAAGTACTGAATAATAGCCATGTCATGTTAGATTCGAATTTTATCTGGCCTCTTTAATTTTTTGGTTAAATTGTATTAATATTTTCATAGAGGATGTTTGTAGAGTGAATGTAGCAAATTTACATTCAAGTCATTTTTAATAAATCTAAGAGAATATTGAAATGAATAAAAACAAAAACAAATAACACTTCACTATGAGTAATACTAGTACCACCGAAATTCCGTAGACATATTTGAAAGTATAAACATTTAAGCGTACCTAGCACTTCCATTAAACTATTTACGGGCTGTAATTTTATTTTACACCGTGTGAACATGTCATCTAGTATATATTTCATAAGCGCAAGAAAAAAACCATCGCTTGCCGATGCGAATTTAAAGCAAATTGACCGAAATGATTTTGTATCGAAGTAATGTTGAATGCTGTTATCGTGGTTTATTCAATCTTTTGATATGCCTTCTAAAAAGATGAATGAAACAACAAATGGACTGGGAAATATTTTAGAAGTAATATCTCGCGGAGGACAGACCGTGTAAAAGATATTACTAGACATTTCCGATTATATTTTAAGAGGTTTCTTCAACGATAACCCGTTCGGGCTCCATGCCCGTGAAAGAAACTGTTGTCATCACTAAAGTTCTATAGAGATAATTTATATTCGAAAGGTAATTCCAAAAATATTTTGAAAAGGAATGATTTTAAAATATTTTTGGATTTTTTGCTTACTTAATTCAATTACATCTTTAAAAATTTCATCATAATCGTCTTAAACAAAAGCTTTGATGGTGTGACGTACAAACGGACAAACGGGCATGATAAACGGGTCCCATTTTTGTCAATTCGTTATTAAAACGAAATTATTAAAATCAATAAAAATTCACGGAGATAATTGTGCCCCTTCGAAAAATTGGACAGCGGACGACTGCAAGAACCACATTCGGACAAGGATAAATTAAAGTACTATAATACTGAGAAACTTAATAATTGACTAAATAGTATGAAGATAAATAAACCATCTCAAGCATAAGCAATGTGACAATTTTTATTTGATGCTAAATTCATCTCAGTGTGAAATTTGAATTTACTAAAGCTTATTAAATATGAATATATTAATACTAAAATAGTTGTGAATATATTAATACTAGAATAGTTGTGAATATATTAATACTAGAATAGTAGTAAGAACTAGAATAGTTGGCTATACATGGTTGTACTTTTATATATCTTGCTTACAGGACAAGGAAGGATGAATCAACTTGGAGGAGTTTTCATAAACGGACGTCCACTGCCGAACCACATCCGGCTGAAAATCGTGGAGATGGCAGCAGCCGGCGTTCGGCCCTGCGTCATCTCGCGCCAGCTCCGCGTCTCGCACGGCTGCGTCTCCAAGATACTCAACCGATATCAGGTGCATGCAATCTCCGTCTCATTTTATTTTTTTTATTGCAAGGATTAGACAGGGCAGTTGTTATCTTATGTAGAAAAAAAAACTCATCGTGAATATGCAAAAAGTGTAAATGAAATAATAAACTGAAATACTGGATAATTACAAACGTATCAATTATGTGAATTCATTATTTCAAGTCTTATCTAATCGTTGTTACCACTTTATAAAATTTCAATCGAGAAAATGGACACAATAACTTACATACACCAAAATATATATCCGATTGTAATGTAAATATATCATTTGTAGTTTTGTAGCTACAAATGTCATACATTTAACGACATTTTATTGTAATCATAGTACATCCATAAGAAAAGAAAAATACCTGTTTGATAAGTCAGTTGAATCTTAGTAAAGCTTAATATTTTCTTGTATAAAAGTTGCTGAATAAATACATATATTGAGAAATAAAAATAGGAAAAACGCTTTTCCATAAAGTAAACTGAAAAGAAAATTTTAAATATTGGGTCAAGGATATGTAAATTTATAACGCTAAGAATCCCGAAACCACTCATGAAGTTTAATACACCGTATTACACTATTTCGTTGAATTACATTTTATTGCATTATTTTAAATAACTAAATTTTCATAGAATAGAAATGAAGATAATGAGGGATGCTGCAGGTTATTAATCCTAGTGACCATTAAAACTCCAGATCAGGTAGCATATTTGAGTTGAATCGAAGCAAATATTAAAAAAAAATGTTGTTATAAATTTTCAATCGAATTATATTATACATAATAACACCTATTTACCATTTTTGTGCTGCCATCATTTATTTTTATTATACGAAATTGTTAAATTATATCGTTGAGCGAACTACAAACATATGCCAAAATTGAAATCAATAGATACATTTCAGGAAATAATTGATTCAGACAAGCAAACAACAAAAATGTGAACTTAATAAGTATTAATTTCTAAGACCTAGTTTTATGTTCTTCAATAGGAAACCGGTTCAATAAGGCCAGGCGTAATTGGTGGTTCCAAGCCGCGGGTCGCCACTCCCGAAGTCGAAACAAGAATCGAGGAATTGAAGCGGCAGAATCCCGGTATCTTCTCATGGGAGATCCGAGATAAGCTCATCAAGGAAGGTATATGCGACAAGAATACTGCTCCTTCCGTTAGTTCTATATCGCGACTGATTCGTGGAGGGCGCAGAGACGAATCTGATCCTAGGAGAAATCATAGTATTGATGGTATTCTTGGTAAGTGGTGCTTTTTCGCAGAATCCATCTTTAATTTGTAGGCGTAAATTTTTGTTTACCATCTTATGGATTGATTCCACCTTTGAGGCACAATACAAAAACAATTGTTAGTTTATTGAACATAAATCAATTATTTAAACCTTTTCGCCGAGTAAACGTAGGAGAATTTCCAAATTTTGCACCACGGTTTTATTAGATATTAAACACCTGATTTATATACTTAATTTTTCCATATGCAATACTATTATTTTCTTTTTTAATATCGACAGCAATTATGACAGGAATTATACTTAAATGGTAGTGAATATAGTTTATACTAGATTTAATACGTAACTCTAACGAGGACGAAGAATGACTTAGGAACCTCATTAAGTTTGAGCATTTAAATCGTTACAGTCGTCCAAGCTGTTGCGAAATGCGCCGTAATTAAATTTAAACATCAGCGTGGCTCTAAATTAGCGGTTTAACTTACTTCCATGAATATAAATTAAAGCTATGAACGTCATTTCACATTTAAAAATAAACTCAGACTTAATTGAAATCAGATTATTCGATAGATATAATTAAATTTATTACGTACTATTTAAAACGTTGTTTTAATATTAGGACGGTACACTATAAATACTAGGAAGATCAAAACTAGGTTTAAACAAAAAATGAACTTGGTTTAGAAAACAAATCTTATAAATTTTCTGAAATGAATTCAAAGGTTTTTTGAATAAATATCTAAAATAAATGTTGCTTTTACTATTAAAATTTAACTTTATTAACTGCTCTGTTAATTGCTTGCATTTGACTTTAGCTAACCGTTAAAATTGATCATGTTTTGTTACTCTGTAATCAAACATGATAAACTTTAACGGTTTTTGTTATTTCAGTAAAAAATAACTAACCAAAGCCATTCTCAGTATTTGACTTATATAAAACTAATCAATTCGTATGTAGTCGATATGTTTCTTAAGTAGTTTTCGTATAGTCGATAAGCAAGTGTCGAAAATGATGAAATGTTTTTTAAAGTAAGTGCATTTCCCACGAGCGTCGTAGCTACTGGAGGTATTACGGCTACTATAAATACTTATGGATATACAGCGGTATTACCGTTAGTATCGTCTCTATTGCGTCCCGTAGAAGAGCAATAGCGCCGAGTTTAAGAAACTAGTCGCTACCGTTCCGCAACTTGTGTCAACATTTAGGTAAATATTTTAGTTGTAACTTAAGCCATTTTAGTTGTGACTTAAGCAAATTTAATTTAAAAGCATGTATTTTTTAATTTTATCACTTTTCGAATGTATTTTAGATTTTCTTGATATAACGAGCTTTGCAAACCATCTCTTTTAAAGAAATCGTTATGTGGAATACTTGACGCTTTTTATATTTTATTGTTCACTGACTTTTTTATTTTTATGTTAATTTTATTTACAAAGCAAAACACGTCAAACGCGCTCAACATACCACTGACATGAATTCTAAACTCAGTTGTTGTTTCAGTAGTGTATTTATTTTTCGCATATTTTTTTACACGGGCTCGATTTGTAAAATATCGACATAAAACTATATTTTGATGATAACGTTAAACAACTCAAACTACAATTATGCTCTTCTATGATAACCTTTATAAATACCAGGCCAACCCATAATTTTTATTAATATAGAAAGGTAAACATATTGTTTTATTTTACTCACCCATCAGACATTTTACAAATTTCATGAAACTGAAAGAATGTGATTTTGTCTGTCATCTCCATTACATGCGGTTTCATGTAACGAGGGTAATCGTAATTTAATACACCATATATCCTTTGTTCACGCACAGAGTACACACTGCTATACAATACTTTTATCTTTATGTTATGATTTGTTCTATGAAGAAAAACTTATATTGAGAGTTTGCATATATAATACATATTCTCAGATATGATTTTAGTCCACATACCAATTCATATTTCTAACTATGCATTCATTGACACTGAGATTTTTAGGTAAAATCAAAGAAAAAAAGAATATATTCCACGCAGAATGATGCTAGTGACTAAAACCCTACCGGCCACCGTAGAAAAATCGTAAATGTCAATATTAAATCACTCTTTGGTTAGCCGGAGCTTATTTCCATTACATACTGCACCCCGGAGGCGAACAGCGCGAACAGCGCGCCTTTCGAAGAAAAAAGTAAAGTTTGTAAAAGTGGAATGTAAATAAAATGTGTAGAAAGTCTCTTGTAGAGCCTGGAGGTTTGTAACACCGATGTGTTTTCCTTCCGTATTTAGTGGAAGTTTAAAGGGTGAATTAGAAGAATTATAATTAGTGAGGTTATTGGAAAGGATAATTTATATTGATACCAGCTTTAAGAAACGAAATAAAATAAAATTTATTCGCCATGAGAATATTTTTTAATAATACATCTTTAAAAAAATATCCCTTACGGTACAGAATTAAATACTATTATAAGAATATAATACGCTAGGATACTGAACGGGAGACGAAACAAATGAGGAATACAGCTGACAGATAGTAACATCATGTTTCATCAGAGAAAATTTCCTATAAATTATACATTTTTAAAAACAAGACAATGGATGGATTTCATGGAATGAAATATAGATTAAAATATAAACTTCGGTGTCTAGAGAGCGCATGCGCATACATATTTGAAATGAAAATATAATAAATTACAATTTTTATGAATTAAATCGAATAGTCGATTCTGGACGTATAGATTTTAAGTTTTCTATTCATTTATCGACTTAAAGTTCATAGAAACAAGTTAATCTGTAAACCATAATATTTGAATGTAGACTAATAGTAACTTAATGTGCAAAAATATCCACAGATTACTTACTGTGTAAGCTCGTCTCAGAGCCGGAAATTATTGCTTCTGTTATTATTTGACTACTATATGTGTCTTGTGAAAAAAAATATAACTTTGAAATTACAATTCTGTTATTTTAGTAATATTTGGAAAACTTTTCCTGATGAACTATGTGTTCCTAAAGAAATTAATAACAGCGAAACGGATATAAATGAATTGCTATTATGCAAATATGGAATATGAATGAGCTGTATATTCGTAGGTATGTATCCCAACTTGATGAGAAACGGCGTATAGGTATAGATAGATAAACGAAGAATTAGTCGCAAAACATACGCCTTAATTTATATCAAAATTTTTTCGTTGAAATAGCCACGGTCCCATTGCAGAAATGACTATAAATATCTAACGTCGTCTATCGTTTTACTTGAGAACATTTTAAAGTCAACTTTTACTCAAGAAATTAAAGAAATTCGCTGAATAAATGAAAATTTAATTTATTTCATTAAAGTCTATTGACAAACTTTCGATTTCAAACTGATCCTTTTTCGCTTCTAATTAATTCCACGAATAAGGCTCGATATGGGGTTAATAAAGCTTTTCAATAATTTCTCGAAGTTCTTGGGCGAGCGCCATTACTCGCCGGCGTCGAGCCGCTCGACTCGGAACGGTGTAATGACCCTAGACGCTCTGTTCGACGCCTTCAAAAGAACTATTGTTGAATACTGTTCACAGGAAATGTTTTTGCTTTTGTTTTCAAAGCTTTTATGGGGTGCGGGTTTTGCTCTAAGTGTGGATGCAAAGCTTATTTGAATTATTTATAGACTAAAACTTTTAATGCCTACGAAAGTTTCTTCAGTTTTTTGGAGTTTAGTGCAATTTTTATTGGCGTACACTTTGTTGAAAAATGTCTTAAAAACAGCGGCAACCACTGTACATTATTTGAAATTAAAATTTCTTCTAACTAAAAATATTATTGTTTTAAATGTATTATATTACTATACCGAAATATCAGTGAAAGGTACTGAATCTAACAAAAGCTTTTACATTGATTACCCTAATACAGAGCTTAACGAAAATGAGAACAAGCACACTTTACTTACCTCTACAATTCTGACAGACAGCGAAGGCGAAACTCTGTACATCGCTCGCTCTCTTTACTAGTTTAGAAGTTTGTTCGCTTTTCCTTATAATCTTATTTTTCAACATATGAATTTTTAATACCTTGATAAAAGAAGTTTCGCTTCAAGAAATCTTACAGAATTTTTTTTCATTGTTAAAACTCTTTATTTCCGATTTTTGTGATAAACCAAATGAATATTGTAAAATAAACATTTCAATAATTAGGGAAAATAAAACTTTTCACAAAGATATAATAATTTATAGCATTACGTGATATGATTAGATTTACCTATCGATTAAAAAAAGTCCGTAAGCCCTTATTTATAAGCCGGCCGGACACTGACAGATCATGTGACGAGTGAACGGCGCTGCGGGTCTGTACAGCACGGCAGCGCGCCCTCTGGCGGCCCAAATTGGTGGGTATAAAAAGAAAATTAACCGAGCGGGCAGTTATTAGCCATCGGCTACCCGCGGCCTCACATTATGGAGTGGCCACGCCGACAACATAAGCATGTCCTTACCCTTGCACGGCATTGAAACCACGTTCCTCAAACTTTCGGGTAATAGATTTAATTGACGATTGATTTAATGATAATTTATTAGAAAAAAATTAATCAGTTTACTTATATTTTAATGTTTAATAAAAAGGTGCAGAGAAGCTTATTTTTATTTTCGACTGTTATCTGATTGACCGAAAAACGATTTATTGCAAAATGTTAATTATTTAACTTTTCATTTCTCTACTTTCATCGACCTATTTTTACCTGATAGATTTGGCTTGAAAAACTCCTATGTACAAAAAAGAGTTTCCCAATAGTATAGTTTATCATCTTTATTTATTTGTTAATTTTACTATAATTTTGTCAGTTAAAAAATATTAAATGTCATTCTTGGCATATTGACGGCCATTTAATTTTTGGAAGTTAATATACGGGACCTATAGTTTTACATACGATAAAATAATATAAACTTGGTAGTCATATTTAAAACCTTAATATTATTTTGAAACTACAGAAGCGCGAAGAAATTTGGAAACCACTGCGCTAATGATGTGCACTGCAGTATCGACTGATTCACATACATTAATGTGATTTTGGTAAATCTTGTTACCTTATGTAGATAAAATACATAAGTTGGGTGTATTATTTTATTTAATCGTTCAATTCGTGTAAAGAGTTTCAGGTAGCTGATTAATTTATTCATAATTCGATGCTATATAATAGTCATAAATTTACTTTTTATTGCGGTGTCAAGCCGACAATTTACTTTCATGTTTGACATTAACTTATAATAATATTTTAAGGATAGTTATTAAATTTTTATTTTGAAATTTTTCAATGCGTTTAAGTAACTTTCATTTTGGTTCTGTGTTCTGTGGTTTATTTCCCTTGTCAGCGTGAAGTATCTGATGACGATTATGCCACGGTGCATTTACTTGAGGATACAATGTTTCATTATTTATACAATATTTCATCTTTCACGAAGGTTGCTTTTTCCTGAGCAAGCCTATAAATTGTACCACTTCCCTAAAATACTAACAATGAAACTTATACAATTTTTGTGAAATGTGTTTTAATTTTTAACGTAGTTTATTTAGTCAAATGGTAGCTTAGACCTAGCTTCCCATATTTAGAGTTTACATAAAGTACAAATGCTCCTTTTTAGTAAATAATGTTGAATATGCATTTACTGCATATTTTTAGGAAAACAACATTTAATATCACTTATTTTTTATTCGCAACTAAATGAAACTACGTGATCTAGTATTATTTCTACCTTATTTAAATTCTTTATCACGACCTAGGGGTCGTTGTATAATAACATATTGAGGTGGGCAATTTGCAAAGATTCTTTTCTTCTAAAGAATCTTTATAAATTGCCCACCAGAAGATGTCGTCATACAACGAAACCTGGACTGTGGTCAAGAATTTAAATAAAGTAGAAATAATACTACATCAAGTAGTTTTATTTAGTTATGAATAAAAATAAAGTGGTAATTAATTTTTATAAAAATAACGCCAAATATATTAAACAATATTTGATATAAAACAGTCAATATTTGTTCGAAAATAATTTAATACAGCATAGTTCAATTTAATGTAGGAGCGAGCCTTTTTTATTTTTATGTTATGTGCTATCTGAATTACTAACACTATCTGTAAGTCTGAAAGATTATGTTTTGGTGTTAGAGCACTAATCTTACGATAAAAACAACTGTCTTTACTAATCAGGTTTACTAAAAGTGTGTTTTTACTAATTGATGTGTCATAACTTAAATGACGGTACGTTAATTTAGTGATTTCGTCGCAAACAATAGTACGTATTTCACGAAAGCTATATTTTTTTATTTATGCCCATACGCTCTAAAGTATTTTTATTCTCAGTAAGATCGCAAGTGAAATGTTTCCTAAGTGTTATATGTAATGAAATTCAAATACATATCTATTAATCGCCTAATCAATAAAATGTGGCAATAAACGCGATAAAACAAACACAGAATGGAGTTGCAGGGGCGGAGACATTTACAGCAAAACCAACTGCCGTCATAACAAAATAAATACAGTCGCTCCACTAAAAGAATGGACATCATATTTTTATTAATGCCTTAATACAGGATTACGTATGTTGTAGGCATGCCGCTCACTTGAGCTTGTAAATTGAATCGTAGACTCGATAAAAACACGTCGGATATATCGCTCTTGAAATAATAAATATCAGATGAATGCGGATGAAACATACAACGAAAATATTTCATAAAATGTTTAAAGATCTTTAAATAGAAAAAGTTGCATTATAAATATTTAGAACAGATCCATATTTTACTAAAAGAAGAAAACTTATTCAGTAGAATTATATATTTGTTACCACCTGTTTCTGAAAAATCGAAGATATTCACGGAATCTATCAAATATTCTCGCAGTCTAAATAGTCAGTCATGTTGAATAGAATTTCTTTACATTTTCATATTTTTAGTGCCTCGTGTCGGTGTTTATTTATCACACAGAAAAGAACTTGTGGAAAATTTTATTAACATAATGTGTATTAAAATCAAATATTGTCTACAGATTTTTATTTTCCCTTCTGCATAAATAAATTGGTTTCTACTTGATAATATATTAATAGTCTCATTAGGTTTGTCCTTGATAACCTGTTAATACCAAGGAAGTCTCAACATTAGGGCAATAGCATGCCAACTCTACATGTCAATAACAAATCCATCGAAACATGGGAAATATTAGAGTTGTCCATTAATGTCTATATTGGATTTGTATGATGCTGCGTGTGGTCCGGCGGCTCACGTGGCGTTTGATCGATATATCATAGAGGTACAGGCAACGCTGGCGGTACGGTAAGGTTTTTGATATTAGGTACCACTTAAGAGTTTTGGGGTTATATTGTGAAATAAATGTTTCTAATTATTATTTTTTAATAGTTGTTTATGACGGCAGATACATAATTAAATAGAATAAAATGGATTTGCTTATAAATAATGGATCTAAGATTCAGTCATTGAAAATGTATATTTTCTTTTACAAACTGCACCAAATTCGAGGAGTGTTCAAGTAATATGGAATGATATTCGTGATTTTTTTATTCATAGGAAAATTATATTATTAAATCAGTGTTACTGCTCTTATGTTTATATCCTCTGATAACGTATTAAATGTTTAACAAAAATATTTTTAAAAATGATAATTAAATCTTGGACTTCGTTAAATTACAATTATGTTGTATAATTTACTATATTTGATTTAATAGCAGTGCTATATAGAGTTGTATGTCTACAACTTATAATTACGGAATTTTGGCAATTCGCAAAAAGTAAATTAACCAAAATATTCATGAGAAAGTTTAAAATTAATAGTAAAATGCTGGTATTTGTATTTCATAGGTTAAATAGTAATGTTGAGAATTGCAAATCGTTATTCAGGTTAATAGGTAAATCTCAAACGTATTTATTAACATAATTTAAAGAAGGAAGGGTTTAGTATTTGGACCGTTATATTTGCCAATCATTATTATTTGATCAGCCTAGAATTTGAAAGGTCAGTTTAGAAAGGCGAACGAACGATGATGACGGGATTAGTTGGTCCAAATGTATATCTTAAATTATTTTTAAAGCACGGCATTCAGATTATTCACATCCCAGGTGATTTTGATATCTACGTTTATTTTCTATGTAACTACGATAAAATACGTTCAGTGATTCGAGTTGAGTGTATGTACCTCTACTCAGGACTACATTTTTAAGTAATTTCGGAAGGTGCTTAATAACAGGCAGTATCTTTTTATTGTTCATCACGATGTAATACGTTAATACGACGTCGAGCTTTTTATTAAAGCGCTCTTGTCGAACATCGATAGCACTGTTATTATCGACAAGTTTGTAATTTTAAATCGTGATATTCTCTATTGTTTATGTTCGCTCCATTTATTCTAGGTCTCATGAGGTTACCTGCAGTTGAATTAACGATATTTCAAATATATTTACATATTGAATGTTTTGTTACTTAGGTTTCAATAGATATTTACGTATTCAATATTTTTAGTAGGTAGAAATGAAATTTCGATATTGAGGATAGATGAAATATATATTGTGTATTACAATATTTTTGATGAAATATATATTGTGTATTCGTATATTTCTAAAATATAGAGTTACTGTTTATATTTAGACAAGTAAAAATATTTTGGACTACAACACTTTCATGTCAGGTAGTTTGGTTGCCATTAAATCAACATCCTGATAATATGTTATATTTTTATTGGATAATTAGCTTCAAAATTTGTTATTTGGTTTCCCTCATATTTAAACAAACAGGTATATTGCGTTGAATTTAAGTGTGAAGATAAAAATTATATGTATTTAAAAATATAATTTTAAATTCATATTACGTATATTTATTGAATAAAATGTAGTGCATAATGACGATTAGATGTTACATGAAAGGAATCATAACAATTGATGCATTTTTAGGTCCCTCATCTTGCGACGAGTCCGATACTGAATCAGAGCCTGGCATAACGCTGAAACGTAAGCAGAGGAGGTCTAGGACGACGTTTTCCGGTGACCAACTCGACGCTCTTGAACGTGCATTTACGAGGACGCAGTATCCCGATGTTTATACACGGGAGGAACTGGCTCAGAAGACGAAGTTGACAGAGGCGCGAGTGCAGGTAGAAATTTGAGAAAATATTAAACATTTTTTAGAGAAATTTGTAAAATTGTTATTTAGGAGGTATATAATTTATGAAAATATATAAATTTTACAATAACATAAGGTATAGATACAGAGATAAAAGTCTTTAAAGTACACGTCCTGGACAATTCCTATTCTGACAACATATTGCAGAATAAACAATTTTTTTAATTTTTATTAGGTTTTCAACAGGTGATACATTAATCATTTTGAAATGGAATAGAAGCCAGATTTATTAGAAAAATGATGAAGAAATGGAAAGAAACCGAATTCGCAGTACTTCTTTTTGCTCAACTAATTTTAAATTAATTCATTAAAATGTTTACTAATATATATATATATATATATATATATATATATATATAATATATATATATATATATAATATTTTCCATGATATGAGAATTTTCCAAGTCAGCTCATCAAGATCCGCCATTTAGTAACCTTACATAATTCGATTACGACGAACATATTGTGTTGTTAACTCTCTCATAGTTTCCTTCTGAGAAAATTGATTTTCACTTTATAGTTTCTGATAAAGCAACGAATTTTCACTTTAGAAATTGTTAGTAAATTAAGTAATTAACGCACCGTTTTCTTTTATCCTCATGAACATTTTTCTTTATTTTAACTCAATCGGGGCAGCAGTTTTGTAAAATCTTACAAAAATCCTCATGAACGATTATGATTACAGGCGCCTCGTTTATCTAATATTCGTAAAGTTTTATTTATTTATTTTTTTGCGCTTGTCTCTAGAACCATACGTCTGATTAAAAAAAAATGTATTAGGAAGCCTCAGTGAACATGCCGCGCGGCTCACTAGTACCGCCAGCTCCTTACGCTCTAGATGTGGTCCAGCATATAATTTGAATGCGACCGCTTTCTGACTGTTGACTTAGAATGCTGTTTTCGATTTTCTATGTGGGAAATGGCTTGTCGTAGTATATATATAGTATACATAACATACTAACGACGATAATAATATAATTCCTTTAACATTTGACGAAACAAAATTTTTCTAATGTTAAAATTAATTTTAACCAAAGACTTGAAAAGAGAAGCATAATTAGCATAATAATTAGAATCATCATCACATCAGTTAATTAAATTGATAACAGTAGTTTTACAAGAGGCCAGATGTTTTCCAATCAACATAAATCCAATCAACAAAAAGTTCACTTTCCTCGTAAATATCGATTTCCATTGTTTTCCAAACGAATCCTTTAAACATTTTTTCTTTGATATGGTGTTTACAAACTTTTAAAATCATTTTAAAAGCTTATTCGCTTAAGGTTGCTTTCACTTAATGTGTTTTTCTTTCCAAACAAATAAAAGATAAACAGCGTCTTCATTCGCTCAAAATAGGCGACTTTCGCTTAATAAATTCTCAATAATGAATTCAAAATAAATTGAAATAATTTCTCAAGAATGCCATTTTATTATTAAACTAAATCTCTCTCTCTCTCTATAACTTAGTAATACGAGGTTATCGACTATAGTCCAAAGCCATAATGTAATTATATGCTGATTTGTTATTTGGCATTTCGTCATCTTGCGTTCGCGAGAACAGAATAAAGCGCGACAAGCTTCTCAGGAGGAGTAGGTCGTAGGTTAACTGCTGCTAGTTTAAGTCGGTGGATTTGAAATTTAATTGTGACGGTCTATCAAAACTGTCTAAGTCTTCTGCGACATCGGCTCACAAAAAAATCTATTCTCGTTAGATATTTCAAAGTGTTGGATCAATACTTTAATTATAAAAACGTTGCGTGATAGTATAGACAGTTTTTTATTACTTCTGCAATGAAAAAGAAAAACTGAGTTTAACTTAAACAGTTTGCAATGGTTTCTTTGATAAGTACATCGGTGTTACGAAAGGCAAAGGCTTAAGTAAGAAACTATACGTTGTTATTTAATTTTAAGAAATCGAACTATTATCGGAACAGATTTTGAATTAAATGTGCATTCGTCATTTTGTGTAATCAATATGTTTTATATATACGACATACGCAACTAAAATGCTGATAGTTTTTATCTTCCAAAAACATTACTTAGGTCAAAAATAAATGTTATTTGATATCTTTTTCTGGCACCTGTCTGATAAAGTGTTCATAAATGGTTCTTCCAATGTCCAATCTCAGGCCGAGGTTATTAGTTATTCAACGAGTTTATTAAAATAAACTTATATTTTTAATTCATTATTGTATTTATGACGGCAATATTAAAACGTACGCTTTAAATAAATTTAAACTACGTGTATATAAACATATTACACAAAACGTACTACGTGTATATAATATGTACATTAAACTCATGAATTAAGCTACCAGATTTTACTGTTATAATTTGACACAGTCGAAGATAATTTTAAATAATGTCATATCTTCATCAGCAGAAAATAAAAAGCGGGCGAGTAAGTCAAAAAGGAAGGGTTTTCATTGTCAGGGATGTATTGAAATGTTGTTGTTTCATTTAAGAATTAAAAAAAGAAATAATATAAAATAATTATGGTAATTATTTAAAAAGAATTATATATTTCGTAAATAGTAGTATTATTATTGTTATTCAATTGCAGTAAAATTCCAATTCTTATATTTAAGAATTATGTATCAGGCGAAAGTACCCTTTTGGTCACAAATGCCACTTCTCTAATGTTAGAGAACTTGAAGATGTAAATATCAAAGATTCCACTCCATAACAATTAGTTCCGATGGTCTCGAAGTCGCTGGCAAGTTTGATGCTAAAATGGTCTATAAGATGCGTGGGGAAATAGACTTATTGTTGTTACGATTTTGTTATAGCTAAGGTGATGTTGTTTTGACAGATTAAATGTTATGTGTAAAATCAGTATTGCATTATTTATTTTAAGATATTGTTCTCGTATTTATTTGTTACTTATGAATTAGTTTTGTTCGATAAATTATTTTCAATTCTATTATTAAAGAACAGCGTTGTTAAATTGTAAGAATTCGTTACGACAATACATTTGAATAACAAAGTAACGAAGGAAGTTACCATTTACATAAAGTTTTTCCTGAGTTGTACAGAGTATAGAAATCAATAAAATGATAATCTTAAGTAAGTTTTTATTAATTGCGTAACCATAATCTTGTCACGTATCTCGGGCAGGCAAGGAACGAATGAAACGCTATGGAAATTCGGTAATTTTGTGTGTGTTTTTTAAGCATATAAATTTAATATTCAAGGGAGCTAAAATATATATATTTAAAGCCACCACAATTACATAAAATTTGTAATATCCGTTAGTTATTCGTAGCAATAATAATATGACATAAAATAGTAATCACCAATAACGATAACAATAAATAACCAGTTAGTCAAACGTCAAATCATTGTGTACAATTAATTAATTGCATAACCGACACCCGCGCGCCATCTGTCGCAGATATACCGGTTTAATTAATTAAATGTTTGTACACGGCTAGGTCCTTTGCCGGATTCGATCCGTGGAGAGCCCGAAATATTGTAATAAAAAAATTAAAATATTTTGAATGGAGTTTTACATGTTTTTATCTGTATTAAGTTAACATATGTTCAGATTGTATGGTTATGCTTTCATAAATATTTTAGGCGAAAACATTTTTTATAGATACTAAAATATAAAATTTTTAAGCAGTCGAGTTTTTCACTTGAACAATCGTTTTGTTTTTCTTTTACATATTATTATCCGAAAAAGACTAATTAAATTTCGTTCCCCCGTGCAATTTGTTGATCAATCAGATAAAATTCCTCTAATTAATTTTTTGTCTGTGCTAATAGCAAGCATTATAGTGAACATGTGGAAATTTTAGTTAAGTCGTAATCATTTTGAAGATTTCGTTCTTATTTTAATAAAAGAGTTGTGAAAGCAGAATGTGCAGTCATAGTAATAATATACAAAGATGAATTCATCTGTATAAAATTATTAATGGAAAAAGTTATTTCCTTGTTTTAGGCAACCGGTCAAGACATAGAGCACGTTTGAACTGAAACTTTTTTATATCGATCGATTTAACGCTAAAAGGTAATCCCGTAGGTAAACATTTCACTGGCGTTTAACGTTATTGTACATCTATATGTAATAAACAAAATTAAATAAATATCTCTAAGTAATACATATAGCCTATCTATCATTATTATTACTCTATAATTATTTCAGTAACGAACGAAGTAGTTGTATTGATGATATTATAATAAAGACCACGTAAAAACTTAACCATTATCTAGGCATATCCATTATATAGGCAACTCATTTCATTACATCTAATGTTAATGGAGTTTAATGAAGCAAATTGAATCTATTGTAGAAGTCTTACTTGTGGGATCACATACTAATAATTTTTTTATTCAAACAGTTTTTTTTACTTTAATGTGAATTTATTTTAATTGCAATTGAATTATCATATACCGTGAGCAGGTAACAATTTTGAGGGATGATAATTTGCATTCACAAACAAATGTTTCAGAAATATCTAAATAATTAAAAACTTGTTAAAGCAACGTATTTTTGTTTTGACAAAAAAGGTGTTCAAATGAAACATCAACTTTACGAAAATTCCGAGCAAGAATGCACGGTGTTTTAATACTAACGGTTTATTAGCAAATGATCAACAATTTCGAGTGAAATTATTCATTGTCAAGCTGGAATAATAGGAGTCAGCAATTTGACTGTTAGTTGTAACACTGTTTTTTGGAAATTAGTGATGATAAAATTTGTTTTATCGTTAGTGAAACTTGGTGTTAGGAAATTGTTTAAGAAGTTCGTTCCTTTTAAAATCATGCTTGTTTGCTCGCACTATTAATAATGTCTTACTATGCCGCTACGTTGCTCACGACCGGGATGCGCAGTCGAGTGTCGCTCCGTGTTGCGCGGGCGTTTTCAAGGTCCGATCCGGTTGCGTTTTAACATGGATTTGGCGTTAATTATTTAATTGTGGTGCAATAGTCAAACCTTTTCATTATGCAGCGTTATGTTGGTAATGTAGTGTAGTTGTTACCAGTCAACCACTGTATGGTAGACTGCGAAAGACATGATTGTGTTAGTTGATAAGTATAATATGAAGTGATTCGATAAACGATTTGCAAAGAAGGTATCTCAATATAATAAAAGCACTAATAAACTTGGATGTACATTAACCATAGTTTAAGTCTATTGAATTTAAGCTATTAATTGATTTGTCCGATAATATGAAAGAAACTCTACTATAATGGTATAATTTATTTTCTCATTTCATTTATAAAAATGACTTAAGGCATAGTCATAAATATAGACGTTTAAAGGTAAAGGATTTACTAAGTGTTTCTTGTAATTCTGAAGAGTAATTTTAGTTTTTTACACCTATTTTTTTTAAATTCCTAATTACACCGGTTCTGATATTAGTATGCACAACGAATGCAAATTAAAGATTGATGTATTTTTTTTAATTGTGGACCGACTGAAATTAAACCAAATGAAATTGAATGTTAGCTTAAGTTAATTTAAATACGTCATTAAAAACCACATCTAAATCGATTCATTTGTTGCTGAGATTAGCCTGCACGACGAAGGTGCGTATAGACAGTGTACATAAAGTGTTGCGTACATAAAGTGTTGTTTTAGGCTTAATAGCGTGTCTTTAGTAGGAAGCACTTAGTTTTACTTAAAAATATTCAATGAACAGACTTAGTTTTGTTACGATTTTATTTTATATATAACTTTATATATATAGTTTTATGTGAAAAAAAAATTAAAAAATGTGCTTATGTATTTAAGTGAATTTCAGTCTTATTACATTTAGTTCTTGTCTTCTGTTAGGTCATAGTATGTTATTCCGTAAATATCGTATCTTTGTACAGATGTCCCTAGAATTTGTAATTTTAACTTCAACACTGTCTTGAGTACTTCAAATTTTAATAAACATGACCAATATTCCAAACGCAATACCCAATATGGTTGTCCGAAATTGGCATACACCAGATCATTATTTTTTTCTCGCCATAAAATGGAATTACAAGTTTCAGTTAGTTTACTTTAAGTGTACTTGGAATATATTTTACAATTATAGTTAAAGCTAATTATGAAATAAACCTACAATACAAAAAATATAACCACATCGTGCAGCGATTTTATCAACTTATTTCGCGCTTACCAATTCAAATTTTTAAAATTGTATAGTGCTTATATTATTACCGACCTCATTGAGAAGTGGTTTATTACAAACCGATTCTACACTTAACCTAATTTTTTGGTATTATTTTCTCACTATACAATAAAGTTTAAACCATACTTCAATTTAACGTTTTAAGAAAAAATGAGACATAATAAACCCTATCGATCGAGGAAGGCAATGATAAAGCCCAAAGTATATTGCGGATAAAATTGTAAATCACCAACGCGTGTTCGTATCACAAATCCGTCTACCTTATACATTCCCAAAAATATTTCATCCTTTGGACATCTAACAACTTTGTATAGAATTGATCGCATGCGTATAAAAATACCTATTTATGTATACAAAATATGTTCAAGAGACAACACGTCGGCTCATGCTTCAAACCTGCGCCGCGTCGTGTCGCAATCAGGCGGCGTGTAGGGGCGGGCGCGCGTCGCTAGCGAGCCGCCACGATGTGGATGAATGCTTGCACCGTGCGTCATGAGTGGATGTGCGATCTGTTACAGTTGCGACTGTGGTTGTGGACAAGGCAGTTTTAGCCAAAAAAAGTTGGAGTATTGAAAAGAAAACTCTTCTAAAATTTTAGGTAGATTATAATCGATCAATATATATGATACTATTTAGTATATCGGAGTATCCAGGAAATTTTGGAAGATTTAGATGACCCCAACCAATAGGCTCATTTTATTAAAAACTTAAGTATAAATTACATTTTTTTATATTTTCAACTACTTTATGCGAAAAACTGTTTCTGAACTAATTTTAACCTTACAAAATTTCATTGCGCTAAATAAAATTAATAACATTGATAAAATATAATAAGAAATAAATACAGAAATTTTGTGTTTAAAAGAATGGAAGTAGAATAATTTTCTAAAGAAAGACGCAACAAGCGACCTCATCATAGATATTTGAAATCCCTAATTTATTTTCCGTTTTGCCTATGTATTTAAGGATATAATGGATATTTCATTATAATTGTTTCAAATTATTTGCACCTATTTAACTTTTTAACCGACTTCAAACGAGGAAGGAGTTCTTCATTCGTCAGAATATTTTGTTATGTATGTTGAGCGATAATTCTTTAGCAAGATAGGTCTACTATTTTGATTATTCAATCAAAATAGGTCTACTATTTTGATTATTCTTTTCTTATTTGAAGGAGGGTAGTTCAGGGGTAGTCCCATATAAATATGATGATGATTTGATGAAAAGGTCTGGTAGTGAGCGATGGATATCCTTAACGAATGGTAATAAATCAACTATGGTTCAAGATATTTGCTACGGGTAATTGTTACTTTGCAATATAACTATACGACTTACCAGGTCAGGGTCTGATGATGAGTTCTAGAGATGAAAAATGGAACTCGTTAACGGATGTTAGTAAATCGACCGTGATTAAAGATATTTGTTACTGGTAGTTGTACTTTGCAAAACAAGCACACCGTCGACCAAGTCAGGGTCTGATGATGGGTTCTGGAGAAGAATAATGGAACTCCTTATCGGAGTGTAAATAGAGATATTTGATATTGGTACCGTGATTAAAGATATTTGATACTGGTAGTTCTTACTTTGCAAAATCTGATATTGAATTTCCGATATGGAGAACGAAACTCCTCAAGTGGTAGTTGTTATTTTGCAAAATCTATATTGGACTTCGGATATGATGAACGATTAACAGCTCCTCAACGGATAACAACCACTAGCGGCTACTACTGTCACTTCGTGTCTGTGCGTTATTGGTAACCAACATTAGACAAAGAAGAAATTATCTACATACTAGCTTTTGCCCGAACTTTTGACTTTTAATAATTATACAATATTCTAAGAAAGAAAATAATTAAATGTTAGTTACGGTGTGGCTATTAGTATTATTAATTACTAAACATTTTACAATAAAATATCTTTTAAAAAACTGTCTTAAAAAAGTATTAAAAAGTAAAAAATGATTAACGCGGAATAGCTACCTACTTATTTGCAGTAAATAAAAAAGTTATTTATTTTTGAAGTCGGTGCCAGCACCGCCGATCAACTTAAAGATGTTTGATACTGGTAGTTACTTATTTTTTACGAGTACTTATAGTATTTTGAGTTAATTATTTTTTACGAGTACTTGTTTGAAGTCGGTTTTTTAAAAGATATTTTATTAAAATTTAACACAACAATGCTCTTTACTCGCAAGCCTTTTTGGGCGAGTTGGCAAAGTTACACATTTACGGTAAATATGTAATTCCATGTACTAAAAATTACGATTTGGTGGAAAACAAATGAAAGAATCAAACTTAACAATTTATACATAATTTAGATGGGACTTTTTGAAGACTTATCGACAATTTCTTAACAAAATTTATACTAAATCGAACCTCAAATCTTTAAGGTAATTTTTATGAGAACTTATCGGCAGCTTGGGAAATATGTGAATCGTAATAAAAAGCTGGTTGCGTTGTATTGCCACTTATATTATGTTTGAAATAATCATGTCACTTAACAGATCCAGAAGTAGACAATATTTCTTTTCAATAGTTAAGGATAAAGTAAAACATTTAACATTTATTAAAGACTAACATTAAATTGTTAATAACAATAACAAAATTTATTACGCGTGTCTAAAACTTACATTACAACATGTTCTGTGCACATTTTCAGCAATGTGTCCAAAACTATCTTACATAAAGTTTCGAACAAAAAAACTTTTTTTAGAATCTTTGTAACGCTTATTTACAATTGACAACTCGTACTACATATATTTTAGTTTAAAAATAACGAGTTTAATTTGTCCCTTTTGAAGTTCCATATTAATGTTTTCAGTGTCAAATAATGAATGTATGCGGATTAATATGCTTTATACAGACAGGCAGAAAGACGTGAGTGATTTCATAAGTGTTCCTATTTTTCCTTTTGAGATACGAAGCCCTAAAACCGGATACTTTATTATACATCTGATATTACATTCGAAGTTCAAATAATCTACTTCCGATTTATTCTTCTAGGTGAAAACTATGCATGATATGAATCCCATTGCCTGTATTCTTAAAATCACTTTGACTTGTCTGCACTTCACAAACGAGTCCACCCTCAAATGCAACACGATGATTGGCACTCTTCATATAGAGAGGCTTATCGTTACGTTGTGATCTACGTTCACGCGCAGCTCCACGTAGATACATTGACAGTTGTTCCCGCATTCATTGTGATCGTAGAGGCGGTTCCAACAATGGCCGAAGGACGAGCGAGAGTATTTTAACGGAGAGTCGAGTACTGTTGATAAAACAAATTGAAGATTAATTGTTTATTAAGTGGGAGTTACAGGGCAAGATGTTGTGGTTTACGCCATCTTATATATGTCCCGTTAGTGCTGTAATTGTGTATTAGCGTTTTTTGTTAGAAAGATCCAATAATACTACGTTAGTACCATCTGAGAACAATCCAGATACAAATGCCTGAGGCACTTTATTGCTATAATTGAAAAATTTCCAGTCTACATAAAAAAGTGCATTATGTACATACATGTTGAAATTTTGCGATAATGAGAAGCCGGGAAGTTTTAATAAAATATTATGTTTAACGATCTTTTGAAAAACACCGCTGATAGTAGAATCCACTCGAAACCTACTTGTGCCAGATAAAAAATTTAATCACACGTGTGGATGTCAAGGTGTTAATATGTCCAATATTAATAAAGCTATAGCAATCTAAGCAATATTATCTGAAATGTTAGACTTTTGCTAACTTCTTAAAAAAACAAATAATACAGAAAAATATAAAGATATTTGTCTCTCATCTTGTTCCCAGGTCTGGTTCTCCAACCGGCGTGCGCGATTACGAAAGCAATTAAATTCACAACAACTTAGCGCTTTCAACACGATGTCACTTCAGAGTGCTTTCCCCTCGGTACATCAGCAGTACGAACCGCCTTCCAGCTTCAATCCTCAATGCGCTGCCGGCTGGCAACAGTCCTACTCCTCAGCTCTTGGTTCCAGCTCAGTTCTCAACTCTTCTTTAACCGCGCCCCTGCATCAAACTTCCTCACTAGCAGCCCCACCAGTCTGCCAAGCAGGATTAACTTCCGCCCTTCACCAAAGTTCGACATCAACTTTCGCAGGAGCAAACCTAACACCAGGTTCTCATCCTACGGACATAGCTATTCATAGTAGCGCTGATGCTACCCCTCCTAGTTCGAGTCCTGCTACTCTCAGTCCTTCGGCTTCGCAGACCAGTGCGCTCACTTATGCCACCCATTCAGGTTATACAGCCGTGAGCGAGGCTAGTCATCCCTATGGGTATAGTTTAAACGGAGACTACCACTCGAAGCAGGAACACGCAATGCCCGCCCACAACCACTGGAGTACGAGACATGTTACCAGTCATGCACAGAATAAACTTGGCGACGTCGGTCCCTGGCCTGAAAACTATAGGTAAGTTAAATAAATTTTAATTGCAATATTTAATAGTCTTGTGTAAATTATTGCGAATTTTAATCGTTATGCTACTGAAAGACGTAATTCATACTTAGAATAATGTTTAATAGGATGATAATAGAAGATACAGGTCTAATTTTACAGCCCGATCTGGTTAGTTACAACTTTATATGAAGAAATAATTGTAAATATTAATTTCCAAACTGAGCCTGATAATGTTCCAGTGGCGTACTTTGCAATGTGGAGGCATAGAGTTTTTCTTTAAAAGATTTTCAGTTTCTATAAAAAAATATCGAATCAGCCCAAACTCACAGTCATTGAGTTCTTTGAGCATTAAGCACGATAACGAATTGTTCTGCTAGTATTTAACATCAGATTGATAATCGCGCGGTTAACATTCTGTTTGAGGCGCTGACAATATCAGATTGAGGTTAATTAAAAATTTTTTTAGGCAAAATCTATTAAATTTATGGCCATGAAAAAAATATATTTTATTCTTGAAAATATTTCTAGTCATGGCTGTTTCCAAAATACGACTGAAATATCATATATCATCATTATATATATATATATATATATATATATATATATATATATATATATATATATATATACATGTATATATATATATATACATATATATATATATATATATATATATACATATATATATATATATATATATATACATATATATAATATTTGTAAAAAAATCCAAAAACATCCCGTTATCAAACAATAAATCCACTTTTGAATATTTTGGGTTTGTCTCTTTTACTTTAATTCGTGTTTGTATTTATAAATTTTTTTCACGTGATAATTTTTGTTTGTTAAATTTTTGGACGTTTTGAGTTAATTTTTTTATATCAATTCGTGTTTGGATTTATAATTTTTATTCATAATCCTTTCTACTTCTTAAGTTTTGGATGTTATGGATACATTAGTGGGGTTTTTTTGTATATCAATTCATGTTTGAATTTATATATGTTTTTTGTACAATCCTTTCTGCTTACAAAATCTTGGAAATATTGGGTTTGTTTTCTAATTACCAATTCATGTTTGTCTTTATAATCTTTCTTTACGCGATGCTTTTTGCTGATTAAATTATTGGATATTTTGTTTCAATTCGTGTTTATGTTCATATATTTTTTACGTAATCCTTTTTGTTTACTAAATTTTGGATGTTTTCGGTTTGTTTTCTATTAGTTATAAATTTCTGTTTGTATTTATATTTTTTTACGTAGTCGTTTTTGATTGCTAAATTTTGAATATCTTGAATTTGCTTTTTTTATTATCCATTCGTGTTTTTATTTATAAACTTTCTTTACCCGACCTTTCTTGTAAATTACATTTTTGGAAACTTTGGTTTATTTTTTTTGCACATTAATTCGTATTTACATTTATGTTTTTTTACGTAATCAATTTTGCTTGCAAACTTTGGGATGTTTTATGTTTGTATTTTTTTATTAGCCATTTTGATTTGTATCTGTAAACTTTTTACGCGACCCTTTCTGCTTATTAATTTTCTTTACATTTTGGTTCGTTTTTTTACATCAATTCAAGTTACAAATGTAAATTAAGTTAATAACATAATGAAAAATCAACGTGACTTTCTGCACAGCGATAGTTGGCGAGTCAGGAAATATCGTTGGCTACTTGTAAACGCGGGAAATCTCATCCTACCTGATATGACAGTTGGGATTGTCATTTGGATTGGGAATGTAATTCTTTTGAATGTTAACAATTCAAATTTGTATTTGTATGTTCTTTTTTCACATTATAATGGAGCTACAGATCGACGTGATTTTCAGCACAGAGATAATTGGCGGACCAGGAAATAACATAGGGGTCTTTCCAATCCGAGAAATTTCATCCTAACTAAAACAACAAATTCGACTAATATTAAAAATTAGAAAGTGTGTTTGTTTATCCTTCTGTCACGTGACAATGGAGTAAAAGATCGGCGTGGCTTTCTACACAGAGATAATTGGCGGACTAGGAAATTACATTGGTTACTCTCCAACCCGTTAGTTTCGACGTTACTTTCTGCACAAAAATAGTTTGTGGAGCAGGAAATATGTCATAATATGACATAGACTAATTGCGAACCAGAGAAATCTCCTCCTAACTAATATTACAATATCAACCTGTGTTTAAAATTTCGAAAGTGTGTTTGTTTGTCCATCTTTCACGTCGCAGTAGAGTAACAGATCAACGTAACTTTCTGCACACAGATGGTTAGTGGGCCTGGAAATAACTTAGATTGCATTCCAATCTAGGATATCTTTTCCTAACTAAAACAAAACTCTCAACTAATATTAAACATTCAAAATTGGTTTTTTGTCCTCCTTTCACGTCGTAATGGAGCAACAGATTGACGTGACTTTTTGCATAGAATTATATGGCGGATCAGAAAATGAAATAGGCTAATTGCTAATTAAAAAAAAAACTCGTCTTACCTAACATGACATTTCTAAATAACATAAAAATTCGGAAGTATGTGAGTTTGTCCTTCTTCTGTCAACGAAACAACAGATCAACGTAACTTATTGTTCACATATAGTTGGAAGAACAGAAAATAACACAGGTAAATACCAATCCAGGAAATCTCATCCTAACAAATATGACAATCTCAAATAATATTAGAAATTCAAAAGTCTGTTTGCTTGTTTTTCTCCTACGTCGAAACAGAATTACAGATCGACGTGACTTACTGTACAGAGATAGTTGGGGGAACAGGATATGAGATAGGTAAATACCAACCCGGGAAATCTCATCCTAACTAATACGACAATCCCAAATAATATTAAAAACTCAAAAGTCCGTTTGTTTGTCCTTCTTTCACGATGCAATGGAGCAACAGATGTTTGCGGCTTTACACAAAGATATAGTTAGCGGGCCAGGAAATTATATAGACTACTTTTTAATGTGGATAATTTTATCCTAATATAGCAATCCCCACATTTACAAATTAGGAAGGACATTTGTTTGTCCTTCTTTTACGTTACAATGGAGCAACGGAAATAACCCAAGCTACTTTCTAACCCAGGAACTCTTATTATAACTAATATTATAATCCCAACTCATATTAAAAATGCAAAAGTGTGTTTGTTTATCATTCTGTCACATCACAATGGAGCAACAGATTATCGTATTTTCCAGCACAGAAATAGTAAGTGGACTGGGAAATAACCCAAGCTACTTTCCAACCCGGGAAATCGTATTCTAATTAATATTACAATCCCAACTAATATTAAAAATGCTAAAGTGTGTTTGTCTATCCTTCTTTCATGTTGCAATGGAGCAACAGGTCGACGTGATTTCCAACTTGATAAATCTCATCCTACCTAATAAGGTATTCCCAAATAACATTAAATATTTGAAAGTATTTTTGCTTATCCTCAGTTTACGTCACATTGGAGTAATAAAAATACAAAACTGAAAATAATAGGCACCGTGAAATATTCAGTTACGTAAATAAAGTTACGACCAAAAGTAATCTGCTTTAATTATAAAGGTTTAAAATAGTGGGTTTGATCTATGTCTTCATATTAAAATAGTTATACTACCTATTCCTAGAGTTTATAATAAACTTTAAAAAAATAGACGTTTTTCGTCAAAAATGTAAATACGCCTTCAAGTAACATTTAAAAATCATATTAACATTTCAGAAAACAAAGTCACAAATTATCATCCGTGCGGCTAGCGAATTAATGACGTTGGTTGGTTAGTTTAGTTTATTAGTATACCGAGCGCCTAGCATGGCGCTAATTTATCGGAAAAAGGGGCGGAGCTTGAATATCAAATTTTTCAAGGTCGTCGAGAGATCTCATCGCCTTAATATAAAGTTGAAATGCAATATTACGTGAGAGAGCTTTGCGTATTACGAACAAGTATGGTAGGTTTTTATTGTATCTCATTAGACCTCTTAATTTTCGTGGTTATACATAGGTATATATTTGTACAGGTGCGTTCATTAACTTGTTAAGTTTAAAAATTTACTAATTAGTTTTAAAAATTTACTAAAATTCGATATAAATATACAATTATGTAATCATATAACTGATAATTTATGCATAAGTTCAACTTGGTCTTCTACAATTTTACTTATATATCATTCTCCATTGTTCATTTACAATTCACGTTTATGAAATATTAATCTAAATATGGAAGTGCAATACGCACCCCTCTACCTTTTCAACCATCGGTTGGAAAAATCTGAAAAGTCGCTAGAAAATTTTAATTAAATTATTTTGATAAACTAGTATCCACAATTTCAAGAAATATAGATAACTGCGGAATTCTGATTTGTTTGTTTCGACCCGCACTTGGCCGGTTTTATTGTTCCAAATGTTTTACTTCCATAAATATAAGTAACGACCAAAACCTATTAAACTGCGAGAGCTTTGTTCATATTAAAAGCGCAAAAGCTTTCCAAGCGACAGCGCAATATATGAGACGAGCGGTGCGCGCGGAGCGGTTACGGTGGGCGTTAACGTGAGCGTAAATGAAATTGAGCGAAGGTATGTATGTAATGGTAGAGTGTAGTGAGAATTATATTGTGCGAAATGTCGGCACAACTGTTATCCGACGAATTTTCATGACGAGTATCTACTAAATTGCGTGTCGCAATTTCGTCAAATGTGTTTGCGATACAACGGTGTAACGGTAGCACAGAGCGTTTAAGGCGCTTTTTAAATACGAATTAATTAATTGTAGCTATAGCCATAAGTCATCAGCTTTCTATGATTATTACAATAGTTATAGGGTTTAATTCTGCTCAGTTATACTTAAAATATTTTTAAATTTTAAATCTGAAAAAAAAGTCAAGGTCAAGTGCCCGTTACGTGCACTTGATTATCCGTTAAGTGAAATATAATATCGTATATATTTTTTAAATTTAGGCTTTTAGATCCAACCATATTAATTTTGTTCCATTTGAAACGAGTATTAAACGGAAATGACGTTATAATTCTTGCAACGGTCCAATTACTTTTCCTACATATCGCACCTTCAAAATGATAGTGACACTTGGATATGCTTTGGAAAAAGCCGTTTAGAGTTTCACCATTCACTGCAGTCTCTTTCTGTCATTTCATCACATGCAAGTCTATTTTATAATTTACAATAGTAATGGAGAATACTTTTAAAGACAGTTAGAAAACTTCCTAGGTCAATGTATTATCAGTTTTTATTGAACCAGGTCTTGAGATGGTAAGATTATCTGATTAATTAATACCTATTACGTTAGCGATTATTTTTTCTTTTTAATTATAGGTTTGAATAGTGTTTTATATGCTTCCAAAATTGTAAGAAAACATGTTTGTTAGTTTGGAATTTAAGAATACTAACATTGATTAAAATATTAGCGAAGTGTGAGATGGATCGAAGATTATATTATATTGGGAAGGTGAGAATTTATTTTCCCCTTACTGCTTGTCCTGAATTTGCTCGGGAAAAAATCATAGTCCCAATACTGTATTTAGTTTTAATCGTTCTTCCATATAATAATTATTTACGGTTAATTTATTAACGATTTTACTGATTGTTTGATTGTTAATTTTGTGCTTTAGTCGAAAAGAGATTTAAACAGTACAATTTAGGAACATGAAAACACTTATAACAAATAATATCTATTATATGCAAGTTGCAATTATTTGTAGATTTTTTTATCAAGTAACAGGTGAGAGTAGAAGATCTCCAATATTAGCAATATACACGCGGAACCATTTTATAGATTTTAGTGTTGTCTTCATTATCTTCGTACATTACTTTAATGTGGGTATAATCGTCCAAATGTAGCTTAAAAATGTTTCGATGCAATTCAAATCTATTTACTTAAATTTCATTACTCATATTCCACACGTTCTAAAAAATAACACTGCATGTTATAAAATATAAGACGGTGAAGCTTACGTTTTAATCAAATTACAAAGGCAAAGAAGACTTACTTTTTGTCAAATAAGTTTGACAATTTTTTTACCTCTTGAAATATAACGCTTAAGAATAAGAAAATTAATGCTTTGTAGCTTTTTTACAGTTTTAATCAAATTCATCGAGTAAGTAAAGTACCTCTTAAAAAGTCTAAGATCATCAATTATATATTATAGCAATGACCGGTGACGAAAAGACGGAACGTGGCTGAGCGAATGGACTTACAAAGTTTTTTATTTCTCACTTCATGCAGATTAGGGCTATCTTAATACGTTTATTACTTAAGAGACTTAATGCTCATTGTGAGTATGGAGATAAACATTTAATTCCAAAATAGGTATAATATAAATGACACACTCTTCAGCCAGAAATTATTTCATTCATATTACTTTCTCTAATTGTACCCCTGCAATTGCGGCTCGGCAAGTCTAAAATATCCGAAATACATTTAAACTTATTCGTTATCGTAATTTCTTAATCAAAATGCGGAAACAACTTCAGGTCAAAACTCTGTACTCGGGCACGAATTATACCCGGTATTACGTTAACCACCAAAGTAGGCGATTAATAAATTACCATACCATGGCAGAGAGTCTCGAGTCCAGTGTTACGAGTTAATGATGGAGCTGGTTACTCGTCCTGGAATCAATAATTAGCCAAGTAATCGAGCGGACTCTGCAATTTGCCGGTGCCTGGATTAAAGACTGTCTAAGCTTCATGTATAATGTGGATGTAATTGTTTGGCTGTGAGCGTTCAATCAGAGTTTGGTTTGTATGTCCCAAATATTGTTCTTTTTTTTTCTGTCGCATTATGTTTTTATTTTATTTTCCTCTGCTACTAGGCAGTTTCTTTATTAATCGCCTATTCGCGGTGAGTGAAATTTAAATGATCGTAGTGTTAAAATACTCAATTATAAATCATTTATATACTTTGTGTCGTTTGATTTCAGTTTTATATTATTTTCATGCCGTAAAAAGGATATTGCCCTTTTTTGCATCGTTGAAAAGAAGTTGACATATTGTTTACACTTACAGAATGTTTTGTGGAATATTGCGTATTCTATCGCATTTAATGATTTGACATTTTATTTACAATGTAATTTTTTTTAAATAAAAACAAGTTTAACAACCTCTTTATCGTAGTGAAGTTATGAACTAAATCATGATCGGTTCGTTATGTATTGCTTAACTTTTGAGAAACTCAAAGCAAATCATAAACCCCGAGAATAGTCGCCTATGTCGTGCCGAGTAATTGTTAACATGCAACCTAACAACGAAAATATTGCCCAACATTTAACAAAACGAAATGTCAAACTTTAACGATCAACATTATTAAAATTTGCGTAAATATTTATCGAGTATAGACCCAGTGTAAAATAATTGTGTTTTTTACAGACATTCACGGATACAATAAACATATTGTTGTCGCTCTGGGGACTCAATCAAACAATTATAATCGTGACGTTCGGAAATACGGAAAAAAGACACACGAAAGCTATTCGGCTCTGTCATACTAACACAGAGTCGTACAATTAAACCTTAATTATCGACAATATATCGATTGCTTTGACCTTTTGGCGCATCGGGAACCGTGAGAATAACTTTAAGTTAAGTTTAAGTTAACAACGCCTTTGATGTTTCTAAAAAATAAGTTTCTCAACGATTACAAACATAGTTGTTAGATGTAATTAATGTGATTTGAATTAATGTGTCGATAGATATCTGTTACGATCGTTTTCAGAATGTCATTTAGTATTTATTTATATAATTACGTAGTTAATTGCGTAATATATCCTGATCGAAAACGTATAGTTTACCTGGAAATAGCGAGCAGACACATTCAAAAAATAAATGTATACGCAGATACGTTACAGCTTGACATGTTAGTTAGAATAGGGATAATATAGTGATTCTCTTACATTTGATTATGTTTCATAATTAAGAATATCTAGTTATGCAAGTATTTTATTTTGCTACCTGTATTCTTGACAACTTTTGACAGCGTCTCTTAACAATTGACTGTTTAAATGTATTTGTGGGATACTTCAAGTTTTGTACATTGTCTATTTGACAAAAGGCATTGTCGATAAATTAATTGGTTCTTATTAAAATTTGTCGATATAATGTCCATAGCAAATAGTATTTAAACGATATGTGAAATTTTGTTCTTAAACTTTTTCGAATAATAAATGAAATTTTATGTATAAAATGTATCAATTGAAGTTAGTAAATGAATTCATAATTTACTACTTTTTGTGTAATTGTAGCTTTTATATTGAAAGCCACTAATTTTAAATTTCCTATAAATTTCAAGTTAATATTTCACCAATATGTTTGTTTCATGAATGAGTAAAAGACGATTTAACATATCGTATGACGTATTTGTTCCTAATATATCATTTCCGAAAATTTATTGAGTTAAAATTGTTTCGATATAGCCTTGATAATTATGTTTTGTTTTTTTTATTAAATTTTAATACTACTGTTCAAAGATTTTGACATTTCTTTTTGTTAGAAAATACATTGAGACGCCTACCAATGCTCGTAACTGTGCAAACGAGTCTTGAGAATCTAATTCAAGTAAATAATTACGCGTACCTTATACGGGATATTTTGCCTACTATATACGTAATCATCGCGCGGTTGCTATGGACGAAATTTACAAATAAGTTAATATAAATGTCATCGTTGCATCTCGTATCAAATCATATTTTTTTTATAAGATGGTCACATTATTAGTAGGTTTTATTAAAAATTAAAAAAATACGGTATCTGCCTGCCTTTGCATTTAATTAAAAATTACGTTATTTGCATGTCAATTAACTTAACAAGCCGTGTAGCAATATTAAGAAATTCCCTCAAAGTAAAGAAAATTAAAAAAGGCGAAATACATAAATTTTGAAATAGATATGAACAAAAGAACTTATTAATTACTAGTAGAATTGACTCTACGGAAAGAAAAAAATTCTAATAGACAATTTCATCTAAATAATATAAAACATCAAAATAAAACCTTTTTAAGCCTAACGTGGAGTAATTATATCATAATTTTTTTCACTTTTTTATGTTGTATACTTTAAACAATTGGATGTTGGGTTGGGAGACTGTTGTTATTAGATGGGCATTCGATGTCCTCCATTTTTGAGGGCAACAGAAGTTGAATTATTTTTTTGATACCAGCTTTGCGTTCTAGCAAAGTTTATGTCAAATCAAAATTTTAAGCCCAGAAAATGTTTCCGCTAAATTTAATTCGACTCTGGCTTTTGTCTTGCAAATTGTATGCTTTTAGAGCTTGAAAGATGGTCACAGACTCTTAAAAAAACTTTTATCAGTTAGGAATTAAATCAATTCAAATTATTCTGAGTTGAGTATACGAAAGCTTTTCTTTTTATTTCGTACGAATACAATACGCTGGATTTGTCATAAACACCCGATTTTTATTTGCAGTAAAAACTAAAGTCAAACGTCACTATCAATGAAATATAACTTCCACAAATCCAAAATGTTTCGGTCTAGAACAAAAAAATAATTACCTTGTAGCGATTGTACTTATAAATTACGAAACAATTCTTAGACAGTGAAAGGAATATTATGAACGGGAAAATTAAAATGCCAGTAAGAATCACGGCAGAATACAATCGAAAAAATAAATATTGAATTTCAATGAGTTTTTGGCGCTAATGGACGCAAAAACCAAGAATCGAAGAAACCCCACCGGGTCCATAATAAAAACAACAATTCAGCAGTATAATTACGAACAGAAACGAATCTCGGCCGCGATCGGATTTATTAACAGACAGTAACCGAAACGGCTTCTACTGTGCCGTAATCTTGCGAAGATCGAAAGTGTGTCAAATTTCTAACTATTTGTTATTTTAATTTAAAAAAGAAATTTATAATTATTTCGGCTCCATTATTTGCATTATGGTGGTGTAATAGTTTTTTTTTAATTAATTTCAATAATAGTCGTCTTTCCCTATTATGACGATATGCCCGCAGCTCGTATCGTGCAGTCGCACGTTACATTGTAGTGTCGGCAATCGCATGAAATTAGTTTTGCGAAATACTTTGTAAATACGAGAGTGAGTCATTTTACTTTCGACCGTTCCGACGTGAGAACGTTAGTTTATTATTTGGAGAAAATAAAAAAAATTAAGCCAAAATGTTTATGTTGGTTTACGAAATTACGTAAACTAGAATTTTTAGTTTTTTTGTCGGTTGGTAATTGAATTTTTAATTGAGAAGACTATATTTCGATTTTTAATTTGTCAAGTAGTGTTTCAAAATTTTGATGGACTGTTTCATAGAATATCGATCGAGTAATTTAATAAATGCGGAAAAAAGGTGATTTCCGTTAAACTTAGCCTCTAAACGCTGGTATTGCAAGATATGATGTTATTTGTCTAATACTTCAAGCTCAGACTTTTCAGGTTTCTTAGTTTCAAGCCCACTTTTCAAGCTTTATAACTTTCTTTCGTCAATATGTAAACTTACGTTTCAAAAAGTGTAGGTCTTGGCTCTACACTTTTAGAAACGTCAAAGGTTGTGAATTGACAACATTTTTATGAGTACGATTTCAATTTTTTTGTAGGTCACGAAAAAGTATTGCCTACTCGCAAATGTTCCGATTTTACCCCTTCCACTTGACACGTACTCATTATAAAACGGTTTGCGCGCTTTTCGGCGCCGCGGTGACGGCCAATATCTTTAAGGACTTGTTTACGTATTACTTATAAGTATCCTATATTTTATATCCTTATAAGCTTTCATATAAATTTAAGTTTATAAGCTTTCATATAAATTTAAATTTTCGAAACCTTCTGGAATTTATTCTGTGTCTAAGGAAAATATAAAGATTTTCATACTTACGGAGATTCACCCTCCTCCTTCTGTGTAGATTTGGAGTGGAAAATTATATATTTTTTAATTGTTTGATTATTTGTACGCTAACCATGTGACAATTTTCAGTTTTTTATGATGACAGAAAATAAACTAAAGGTTTTGATGATCATCAGTGGGTATCGAATGATTGACGAAACTACGGAATTTTGCATATCAGTAAGATATTTGGTACTTTGGCTTTCGATATTTGGTTATCAAAATGAAGTCTGGTAATTAAATTTTGTTCTGAATTTAGACCCTCGAATGTTATCTAGATCGAAATTACATGGGTATCACTTTGAGAAAGGTACAGCAGTGCCCTACTCGTCTTGGCGGGGGCACTGCCGTACTCCCAGATTAAGCTGCCATATACATTATTGTGAACTGATCAAACCTTTCTTTTCTTTCTTGCAGTACTTTTTTCGGCGCCAACCCCACACACTACACGACCCATGCCCACTCTCCCACGGAGGCTAAGTCTGGCTACCCTTATATAGGCCAACTGGGCGGCATGGACATGAGTAGAGTGCACTGATGGATGTTAACGTAAATATAACTCTTCAGCTACAAATATATAAATGTACTAATGAAAACGTCGGAGCTTCGTTTGCTTTGTAACGTGGATACTCGGTAATGAAGCATACTCGATATAGAGAGTTACGTGAGTACATGAGCTGAAAAATAGCTAAAAAAATCACTTGTAGCCTTATGTAGTTAAATTACACATAAATAATGTAATTTATATTTAATATGCAATAATAGCGAGTGATAAAGAATTTTCTTCCAATTATACAGAAATGGTTGCTAATTAAGTTGACATTTATTAGCAAGCTTTTTGAATTTGTTTGAGATGTTAATTTAAATACCAAAATAATTTAGTTCAAATCATTCTTCTTAAAAGTTCTAAAGAGAGGAAAGTTTACAGGTTACTTATTATTCATGGTACTGGAGAATATGATATCACACATCGTGCCTTCGCATAATTTAAATATTTAAGTATTTAGAAAACGTTTAAGGCTATAAAAACCACGAAAGCCATTAAGTAATACTTTAAAACTTTGACCAATAGTCATTTTATTACCTATGATATAGGAAGAAAATAATAAAGAATTATATCCAATTTCAATACTAAATAATTGTTAAATTTTTAAATGTCATGACCATGAAGTTAAATATTGAAATGCACCGGAAATTTTTGAAAGAAACTCAATATTTAAATTGACTATGGCCTTATTAAATGCCTTAAAATTTTAAAAATATTTTTCTTTATCCATATTTATACAGAAATGTTAAATATATAAGAACATGAAAAAAAACATTGTAATTTATTTATAATAAACTAGCAAGTAATTAAAAAAGAATCCTGATTAATTGTAAATTATATAAATTGTTATTTTTTAATTGAACTCTCTCCTATATTTAATAAATTAAATTTAAAGTATTATTCAATTAGTTTAAAATAGGTTAAATTATAACTTGTCTAAATAAATGTGTTACATCACTTTTAAACTACATATGTAAATAATTAATAATAATAAATAAATGTTCATTAATAGAAGCGGCAAATGAATATTGTTCATTTAGGCGTAACTATAATTATAAAGTGGAATGTTGTGATCTATATAATTTAGATAAGGATTATGTATAAATGTAATTTAAATAATTCACGAAAAAATAAAATTTATGAATAAAATATTTTTTTATTTATTCATTCCATTTTGAAATTTATACTCTTGGGTTTCTAAACCTTACATTTAAAGATACTAAATATGTGTTACACGATTATTGTTGATTTGTATTTCACCGATTTATATTTCATACCTTGACGAGAAATATTTTTTTTGTCATTTAAATAAAATTAAATTTAAATAAAGTTTGCTCCATAATTACTGAATTTAATTTATTACAATCATTTTGTGTGATTTTATTTCAAAGTATAATACAGTTTTACAAATACAAATGATATCGAATAAAACTAGGTACAAAATTTTCTTGATTCGATGTTACAATTTAATGGAGAATATATCAACTTCTAGAAGTCTACTTCTGACAATCCAGAGGCTAACACATCTTTCACTTGGTCGAACATTTTTTGATGTTTACATAGGTAGACTTCCGATTTCGTAAAGCTTGGCTCACGATATTTCGATCATGCCTGGGCCCAGTACACCGTTTTTTTCCAATTCCAGTCTTCATTAGAATTAACCGCTCTCTTGAATTCTTTTCCAGGTTCTCTAATCAGTCGAACGACTTACACTAAACCTTTGCGAAACATAATATTGATTATAGCCTTCTTTAAGACCAATTACTATATTATTAGCGATTATTGTTAAGTCTGCCACGGAACGTTATAAAATTTGTCACCAAAAACAAAATTAAATGAAACTACGTGATGTAGTATTATTTCTACTATCTTTAATTTCTTTACCACGACCTAGGTTTCGTTGTATTACAACATCTTCAGGTGGGATATTAGCAAAGAATCTTTGCTAATATCCCATAGTAGAAATAATACTACATCACGTAGTTTCATTTAATTGTGAATAATGAATTTCTACAAAATTAACTCCAAATATATTCAATACCAAAAACAAATTTAAGCAATTTAACAGCAATCATTTAGAACGTCTTATCTTACCGTTTTTCTCTTTAATAGGCATACAAATGTTTCCATTTATTCGAATGCATATAAAATCTATTTTTTAAGATTTCTGTATCTATAAAGAAAAGTTTTATGTGCCCGTGTTTTGCAAAGGAGTGTAGTTAAAGCTATATTACTGTCATCCAGTATGTCATTCAACTTACAAAATAAATAATAAATCTTTTTTCCAAACCAACATATCAAATGACAGATCTATCAACCTCCGGTTATTTAACAAAATATGAAATATATTTACGGTTATATTCTCAAATATCTCCAGTTTTACATGCGAGGCAGTCGCTCAATCCATGAATGTAAAACCTTTCTTTTAATAAAAAGACTCTAAGTTAAACCCATAAGTCTTTGCTATGTGATTTCCTCGTTCAGTGTGTCAAAATAATGTTATAAAATTTCCTTAATTAATGTGGGTAAGTGCTGAAAGTTCAGCTAACGTGTAACACCTGGAAAGTTCAAAATAATTATTACTATATGTACTTGTTGTACTTATGTATCAAAAGAAACTTTAAATCTTAGAAATAGCCAGAAAAAGCTAGTTGTGTCGTTTTTAAGAATAAATTATAGCTAAATTTTATACTAGTGACAAGTTTCATTTATTTTTTATATCACTAAACTTTCAAACTCTAATCAAAGCAAAAAGTATATTTGTCTGTTCCCTAGAGCCTCCAATTTCTTTAGAAACTTCGGTAGTCAATTCGAATATTTCCACGATGCCGAAAATTATTTCTTGAATACTTTCATTTTTAATGGAAACAGAAATATGCCGAATGAATTAAAGAATCCATGAAGAAATTCAGTAATTTCTAAAGGTTTGCTTGATTTCATTTTGTTAAGTGCTAGACACGTTATTGTATTTATTATTACTATCGAGTCACACTTAGTAATAACAAATACCAATAGCGCATATGTTATTGGTATTTGTTTTCTTTAAACTTTTTTCATTGCTGTTGTGGGGTTGATTGAAAGTTTTCCTTTATTAGCGACAGATATAAAACTATACCCGGAAATACAAGTTTTTGAGTTCTTTTTTAAATTTCTTAACCCTTATAATTTTCATTACTATTTTGTGTAATGCTTTACTTATTAGTCGTTGGTGTTATATTAATTTTTAGTTAAAAAAACAAAATCAAGTACGAGTAGAAATCGCACTACGCGGGTTTCGAACACATTGAGGCACTTATACACATTTAAGGATACATAGTATTTCTATTAAACTATTTATAAATATTAACTATTCGCAACGTAAATGTATGTTATCACATAGTGTTATCAATACATAATGACATATTAGTAAATATACCCGGAATATTGGTGCTGTATTTCCTGCTGAATTCTTTTAGACTGCCATCTATTCATGTTTCACATTTTCATTTCCAAGTGGGTTCTTCCATCTATTATTTTTTATTCGTCTGTATATGCACTATCTCTGAACTGTTGGTAGGTCTATAGATACCTACCCAGGGGTTTTACGTGGCTGTAACTATCCGAAAATTTATTTTTACTCTCACAATCGTACTTACTTTGATATAGCATGGCAATATCCGTATTCTCCCTTGGTTAATGTGACTGTTTTGTTTTTCGATTCGAGCTAAAAACAGCTTATCGAAAATTATAGGACTAGTTTTATTATGAAATTCACGTAAAAAAAGTATTTGACCTGAAGGTTTGATCATTAAAAGGAAAAAAAAAACACATTTATAGAGCTTCTGGCTCTCAAGACTTATGAACTATAACTTAATTACAGACGTTGCGCCATTTGAAAAACTAACCAAATAAAACATCAATCAAAGCATTAGGACAATCTAGAGGAATTACACTATTAAGATTAAAATCTTTTAGAGGTTGATGCAGATTTTGAACTGTTCCCTTATCAAGTTTCATAACAAACTGTCTAGTCGTTTAGACGAGATGAGTAACAATCATTCAAACAATTTTTTCGTAGTTTTTTTTCATGTGATCCAATCCTTAGGATTAAATTATAGACCATGTCGAATTTGATAACATTTCTTAGCTTGTTTGTAGAATTATCAAGTTATAAACAAGCAGAACACTTTCACTTTTATATTATTACTTTTAATTGTCGATTTAATTACTTATATTATTATAAGGAGACACGAATACTATTTTTTAAGTTTGAACTTATAATTTAGTTGTATATTGAAAACTAGACAAAACAACAAATATAAGTAAGTATCTTCATTCATTTTCAATAGTTATGAACGATAGGATAACACATTTATATAAAAGAATATTTATACATTAAGCATAAATCACAAATTTATTTTGAAGTTCAAAACCGTCTCACGGCTATCCCTTGTTTAAAATTATTTACGTTAAGAGCAGTCGATGTTTTTAATAGGTCGTATTAAATCAGCTTTCAATGACGTGCCATAAAAGAAAAACTTCAGGCTACAAATTATAACTTTATCCCGGCCGTAGAAGGAAGCTAAAGATAACCAAGGTATAGGAATCTTAAAAGATTAGCTTGAGTTAACTTTGACAAAGAAGAACCAGTATACACGTATTAAGATTGGCATGTGCAAATGTTGCCATAAATTTAAACTTTACCGTGTGATTAAGCGATATTTTACGACCGTTAGCGACACTGCTACTTGATGTTGCTCTTATGTAACTTGAATAGGCACACATTATATATATTTTATGTAAATATAACATTTCGTTAATTTATTGATATTGGGAAATACTTAAAAAGGTTAATAAATAGAATATCAAGTTTAAATTTTGGTAAAATTATTACAGAAATTTACTGTTAATAGATTATTATTTTTACTAAGTTCAATTTTCTAAAATTTTTTATATATAAGATTTCTTTTATTGTTTGAATACGTGTCTTAATTATCCAAATATATTTGGTCACTTTGCGCTTACATTTTCACATATTATTACATCATATAGCTGAAACCTTTATTGCTAAAAATGGAAGTTTAATCGTTTTCGAATGTCAAGTGAATAGGGAGAATGTAACATTTAAACTATAAATTTGTCCACAGTTGCTGTTTTAGTAAGACCAGGTGTCTTACTACAGCAGCATCTGTGGAAAATCAGCAGGACAAAATATTAAATTAGACGTCGGAGTTGGGAGGAAGTTTGCGAGTGGAGTTTTCTATAACGCAAAAATTTAGCTTCGTCTCATTTTTATTAACGATAACTCACAATTAAATGAAACTACGTGATGTAGTGTTATTTCTACTTTCTTTAATTTCTTTACCACGACCTAGGTTTCGTTGTATTACATCTTCAGGTGGGATATTAGCAAAGATGAAAGATCTTTGCTAATATCCCACCTGAAGATGTTGTAATACAACGAAACCTAGGTCGTGGTAAAGAAATTAAAGGAAGTAGAAATAATACTACATCACCTAGTTTCATTTAATTGTGAATAATGAATTTCTACAAAATTAACGCCAAATATATTCAATAACGATAACTCTTTTACTGAGTTGCAGAAAACTAGAAGCAGCAAAGAAAATACTTTAAATAAAACTGCCGGCTATTTTACTCTTCATTATTATAATTATGTTTTACTCAGAGATATCCTATAAATTATTTCAAACAAAGAAATTTCTTATAATTAATCGTTTCATCATTCTTCACATGACGTACAAAGGAAAAAAAATGAGTACTTAATTTGCTCTCTCAAATTATCACATGAATATTTTAAAGCTTACTCCGCTTAATCCGCATATTTTACAGTAGCTTATTGCAAAATATGCGGATTACACTGAGCTGTAACTAGTTTTTACGTAAAATGGTTTATGAGAAAATCGATAGACAGACAGACTCGTGAGTAATATTATAAATGTCCCGTTTTTCCTTTTGAAATACGGCACAGAATAGTTTGGAAATTTAAAATCGACTGCAAAACAATTGTTCACAATTACTACTTCTGTAAAGAGTCGTCGACCAAAAATTGTGACCATTTTAAATGATTTATTAAACGAAATTTATTACAAAATATGATGTGTATGTTACCGTTATTTACCGGATACTCCACTCATTGCGCTGGTTCAAATTAATAATTTTTCTCTAACTTCATATTTTCAAAAGCTGACCAAATGTGTGTCGGAACACGCATAAACCAGATTCCCACGATACCGTCAAATAATTTTAATTGAAACTTATAATTGAAAAATTAGAGGTCTAGTGTATAGTGTACGTCGGCGAACATCGTTTTGAAGTTTAATATTTCACATCAACACATATTTTTTAATTTAGTCAACTTTTCCATAACAATAGCTGTAAATGTTGCGTGTGAACTATAAAACAATTTAATAATAAAATAGATACCACTGTCTAAACTTGAATTTCAAAGTTGCTTGATTTCAAAATTGCCCAGTAACATCCAATTACTATTACCAATTGGACATTGTTACCTGTTTCTCAATTATAATTTTGTCTCGTTCTTAAAAAGAACGCGAAAGCTCTATCGTTACTAAGTAACTCGCGGAAGTTGTTCGGTCAGTTGACTCTAAATTTTCTTGCTTCTTATTTGGCTCGTTCAAGTCTTTCGTTACGCAGGGTTATCGTTGATTTTTAAAACGGTTGATCGATTTAGGGAGAGATATGCGAGCTGAAGGTCTGCTATCTAGCACGACTTATCCCCAACAATAAGAGCAAGAAACACAGCTGGTCGTGCGGTTATAAGTCGTTGGTCTGTGTGGAGGATATTACAATATGAGACACTTACTACTATCGACCCGTCTAAACTATTTTGCTACTAAAATGTTATTAAGGTTATAATTTGTATATTTAATAGTGGATTGCACGATGAACAATTTTCATTTCCTAGAGCGCATTTTGTGGACAGACGAGTTAACATTTGCAAAGGACAGTGTATTTATCTTCCACAGTTTACACATTTAGACCGAGGGAAATCCTACAGTTACCTGTACTGGCGATCTCAATACCAATTTCGGAAAAACTTTTGGACCGGCCAAGTTAACACTCAGTCGGTCTTTATTTTTTTAATGAAATCCGAACAGGACTAATTTATTTGTATTTTTTGCAAAATATTCTGAACCTAGGTTTTTAACCTTAGCTATTTTTGTTCTTATCATTAAAATAAGAATTGTGGCTTTCAGAGCATTTCCAAATTTCGTTATATCCCATATATGTACATATTAGTGATATAACGAACATACTTATTCATATTCGCATTCATGAATATTCACATTTTTTAATATTCCCGTAAATTATGCGAATATTTTAGGAATATGACTGCTACAAACTTCTAGTCGTGTTCATTAAAATAGAAATATATATCAAGAAAATACAATGAGTTAAATTTCACAAATTTGGAATGTGGTATTTTACGAAAAAAAAGAAATGAAGTTTTCTTAAAATAAATAAAAACTGTATTTTTGCTAAAATGTACTTCACCCATAACACTATTGCAATTTATGTAAAAACACTTCTAATAAAGATAGTGACAACTTTTTTTAAACTATTCCTTCTTTTACCATTTAAAACAAAAATAAAATTCTGTTTTTATCAACTTCAACCCAATACTTACAACCGTATCGTGTAATAACAAATTGGATTAGAGGAATATTAGATCAAAAAGATAAAAGGTTTAATGCCTTTTATCTGAGGTGTATAAATCAGACCTGCTCTGCTAAACACCCGTTCGCTTGGAATACTTGGGTGTAACATGATAGGTTTGATACACAGGAAAAAAACTCATCCTTCTGTTAGTACACTTTTTGTCACATAAGAGTATGTAGATACTCTTATGTATGTAGATAAATTTACTACTCTGCTGCATATTTTAATTCAAATTTTGCTACAAATCTTAATTAGAATTTGGTTGAATGCGAAATTCAACTTTACAGGATTTTTACTACCATTTTCATTCAGTGCGCTTTAGTTTTCCCCTTTTTTTCACTGGAATACATCAGTGAAGTCGTGGAGACCTTTAAAGAAATGTGTTTTATAACTGAAAGGTACTGGATCCGGAATCTTTAGTATCATTAGTTATTTCGGTACGATTAGGTTGTGACAACTGTCTCCAAGTTCAAAATGTGTTCCGTGACACAATCTTTGGATACAGTATTTTTAAAAATGTTTACCTGGTATGTACGATTAGTGGTCAGTGCAATAATGGTTTCTGGCGCCTAAATCCGCCTTTGACTACTAGTTGAATTTTGTTTGATGTGCATTAAATAAATAGGTTTTTTTTTATATTCGATTCGTGCCCGTATCTCTAAGAATTAATTGTGATTTCTCTTTAGAATAACAAAATGTTTTCAATTTTTTGCAACGATCGTTTCCCTAGTATATTTGTTAACATTAAATACTACTGCTTTTGAGACTATCATTTTCATTTCAGATTGGTGCATAATCCCATAAAAAGCCAAACTTAGCAATAACAGTCTTAGTCGTCGTTATCTATTGCCTTAGTTTTATTTATTATCTTAGTTAGTAAGTCTTTTCCGAGAAAAGATAATCCGAGTGGCAATAGTAAGCGACTTTTTTTTCAAATGCCCTTATCAATTCGAGAATTTTCTCTTTTAGTTTGCGGTATGACCTCTCCAGGCAAACGAAGTAAAACACCAATGTTTTACTTACGAGTTTATAAATTATGGGACGAGAGCAGGCGCGCTATAAGTCAAAAATCTTAAGCATTCTATGAAACTATGAAACAAGTCCAAAATTGGAATCGTTTCGCTTATTTAATTTTTCAAATTATCAGCATTGGAGACTTAGCATTTTTGTTACCCTGCTGTTTAATTTCCACATAATCGTGTGAAAATGGGAACAAAACATTTATTTTCAAGGCATTTCATTTTTGCATCTTTTAACTCACCATACTCGTTTTCGTCCATGGATTTCAAATAATTTCTAAGAGTGGTGGTCCATTCTCACCTTTCCGTTAGTATTAATTTTTACGTGATGCACATCTCGAGGGTTAAGCATGAGCAGCGGATAGTGGATAATGAATTCATATTTCACAAGAATTTGATTTATTATTCATCTTACACATTCACTAGACACACACCAACTTCAAACTTCTCTTGTTGTTGTCGTTAAAAAAATAAACAAATTAACAACGTCTGTTATTTCCGGAAATATATACGGCTGGCCAATTTACATATAATGTAAATGGATCGTGCAAGTTTATTTATCAATTTTTAGTCATAGACAAACGACAACATATTTTAAATGGGGATATTCACATTCGCAATCGTATTCCCGAATATGTCAAAAATCATATTCACACACTGTGTGTGTGAATGCGCCCGCAAGCACACGAGCACGCACACGCGCCCGCAAATTTTGAAAATACTATAACTTTGATCTAAAAATTATCCGAGTTGATTACTGCGATTATTAATGACGTGTGTGCAACTTGTCTGTGGAATCACAATCTTAGTTCTTAATGCCACTGGCATACAATCTTGTGTGTTTTGCCCGTTTAGGAAAGTATGGTTGGAATATAGAAATGATTAAGTAACCGCTGAAATCTTGCACTTATATTACGCTAATCAGTGCAAATAAGATTCTTACCTCCATGACCCAAATATAATTTTTTACCTCCTGTATTCTAATCAATGGCTAGTGATTTGTATTTCGTTATAGCCTTTACAACTGAATCAATTTCATTGAAACTATTGGCTCTTGACTTGTCGATTCATTGAAAACGGATATTTCAAACCGGAAGTTTCGGCTGGTGGTGTTTGTTATATTGTATGTCACTTTGAAGCTTAGCATTTCAAAAAAACGACTTAAAAATGAGAAATTATGTATAAAATCTTCATTTTTTTTAAAAAAGATCTATCCGATCATACCCTATACGGTACGATAAGCGAATTAAAAATTAAACGCTGCCTGATGTATCGGCCGGCGCTACCCACATTAATATTTTTGAAATATTTTACCACTTATTTTTTTATATCTCCATACGAAAAAATATCTTACAATGGTACAATAATAATGAAATAATACTACAAAGATTACTTAAATACCGTAACCCATGTACATACCTAGGTCTACAAACATAGAAACTATTAGGCTGTAAGAGATGGATGGACAGATCTGACAAAATTATGAAAGTTCCTTACTTCACTGTGGAACCTTAAAAAATTCTGACTAATTGATTAAATTTTTGGGATCTCGACCACACCCCGGAAACTGGAATCCGATAATTACGAATGCTATAGCTATAACATAAAGCTATGCATATCAATTTTATAAATATAATAAATATTGCAATGTATTTTCACAAGTTATATTAATTTTTTTGTGTGCTAAGTTATTAATTTTATTTGTCTACAAAAGTTACCCATGCAAATACCTTAAAAAATGTTATAAACCGTTTGTTCGAATTTCACACCTAAAGGTAAAACGAATAATGGAAGTTAATGTATCAAATACAGCAGAATGTCACACACAACTGTCAAACACAGTATAATTTATAATAAATTTATACCTTTTTATAGACTATTAAAACTTCAACTGTTTGTCATGTTTGACAGTTGAAATTAACGTTTTAATACACTCTAAATTCCTAGGACAAGTATGTTCACGGGCTGACAGTGAAAACTTGATAAATTATTTGCTCTCATTCCTAAAGCGGTGGTAGTAGAAGTAGGCAGTAGATGCTACAAGATGACGTCAAGAGGCAGACGCATAATCCAAATAAGACCGAAAAAACACATCTTGAATTAGAAATACGGATGTTGATAGTCGTCTGACAATGATAGCTTCAGCAGTTTCTCTCATCCAAACAATTTCGTTCGATTAGTAGATGAAATATATTAAATCTATACGCTTACATATATTTCATTGTGCTCGAGTCCAACACGTAACTTAATAACGTCAACAATTCAATACAGTTTTATCATTTCTCCTACATTCCATTCACAATCGTCTATCAAAAGAGAATTGATAATCATAAGTGTTTGTTATGCAGTACTTTGTATTAAGAACACTATACTCGCAGCCTTTGTTACTAAAAAAATAAATATAATTTAAAATGATTTTCGATAAGCAATCGCCTGCTATGGTATCCTACAAATATACCGTCTAGAGAGTTATTACAGTTTTTGTATAAATTCAATCAGTAACAATTTTCTCAGAGGACGAACAGTGTCCACAAGTGATGGGTATCAATATTCCTATATCGACATAATTAGTCTACGCTTAGAAATATTTGGATCACAAAAAATGTCTTGGTCATACGCCGTTAAAAACCGACTGACTGCATTTTCTACCGGGTGGTCACGAGTGACAGTGTTACTTCTTTTTTATATTTCATATCAATATTCAATTTTTATAGGATAAATTATTTTGAATCACATTAATTATTTTGAGTAATATTGACCATTTTACAAAAAAAAAAGTGTTAATATTTGAGATTATTATTTGAGTAAAGAATATCGATTTTACTTGTGTAAGGAATATCAAGTAAAGATACTATCGGATTTGTTCTGCTCAATGTTATCATGTTGCCATTTATTTATTTACTCTATGAGACAATAGTTTATAGTTATAAGAACTTCGTGAATTATCTGGAGGTCTTAAATTCCTAAGTATTTTTTTTAGAATTGGAGAGCTCAATTTCTTTAAAATATTTGTACGTATTAAACAACATAGTTACTTCTATATTATTTTCCATATTTATCTGAATATTGGTTTATTAATTTATTAATGTTTTAAAATTGTATGATAAATTCTATTCGCCAAATATCTGTACGGAAATGGAATATATTGGATTATTATTTGTAAACTACCTTATCACAAAAACACCTAAATGTGATTTATTTAAAGTAATACATACGTTGTTTGGTTTTTTTATTATGTCGAAACATATTTTGTCTTTTCTCAAGTACATCTGATGAAGAAATATTAACTAAAAATATAATACATACAAAACCTCTTGTGTAAAAAATCGGACTCTTCACTCGTTACAGTTGAAATTTACTCGTTTATTCAATTATACTTGATTAAATAAAGATACAAATAAAAGAGATCACGTCGTAACCATACTGTGGATCGACTAGAATGGATAATACACTTACAGATGACTCGACGTTTTCAGTATTCATACCCAGTAGCTTATATTGGATAAGTTCCCACGGCCGCCACCCGCTCGTGGCTTACTGGCGACGTTTTTACAGCGGCACCTCGCATTCATTGCTGCACAAAAAGAGATTGTGACCCGCTGGACGGATCGATAGCCGTCTTCGCAGCCAGTCACGTCTTTGAAGACACCGATCTGTACGTAGTTATGTACCTACTCACCGTAATTTATATGCACTCTCTTGTTATGTGTATAATACGTTCGTTATATCGATTTTCATTTAGAAGCTTTGCTTATGAAATTGGCTTTTTGTGAATAAATGCAAACGCGGATGCCAACCAAGTAGGTATCCGTGTCGTACTAAACGCACCGAGCGTTTTGTGGACAACGATTCGAGCAGTTTCAAATAAATGAGGTATTCTTGCTTTTATATTTTACTTAGAAAATGACTTAAAAATAAATTTAATAAATTTTGTACACATATAAATATAAATTCTGTTATATGAAAATTTTGTAGTAAGACACGTTATTTAATTTACAGCGATTATGCCTACAGGATTGCATAAAAGAATAATAGAAATTTTATAAATAAAAAACATTATTATATTCAGCTATTTTCAACTACATAAATAAAAGAAAAATAATTTAGAACAGATACACAAAATTGGTCTTCGCATTTGTAAGAAAAAATTCCCAGAAGCACCAATAGTCTTTTTCCTTTAAATGAGTTTGTAAATGTATTTCTTTATCATATAAGAACTAAATATTAATTGTTTCAAAAATAGTGCCTTTTTCATGTAAGTTAGAAAAAAATTAAAATGTAGGAAAAATTGAGAATGACGGAAAAATATCACAGAGAAAATAAATCCAGTTTAAATCGCTAAAATAGCATTAAGAAAGTTAATATTTTTTTCAGTTAATATTTTTTCACGAAACTTAATTGTTACTTTTTATTGTAAAAGTTAAAAAAATACATATATGTATAGTCAATTCTATTTAAAATATTTGCTTATATGTATTATATATACTATTAATATAATTTTTAATTTTTATGTAAGAGCTCAGCAAAAATATCAAAAATATCAAGTTAGAATAGACTTTATTTTAATACATATAAAAGACCAGATTTTAGTCCTACGACTATGTATTTATTTATGTACATTATTTCTGAATAAATGTAAATTAAATTTTGGCATTATGTAAAAAAAAATTACAGAGCGACGATTTCAAATAATTAAAACGACAATGGGCTTAGTTGTAGTTTAGTTGACAAATTTATGATTAGCTAGTTTACATTTATAGATTTTTCTCTTGCTCACATATCTACCTAAGGTTGGAATCACTGAACCAGTGCTTTCATTTAATCACATAAGCAGACCGAAAAAGATATTACCAACAGTAGTGACGTTAGAAAAAATTACTGCATTTGTCTCGAGAATCTCTATTGTTTTAGTTTTCCTTCTATTACGGTGAAAGGGTAACATGCATTTTTGTGTAAATGGTCATTCATAACTGGTCATGCTCATTTACACTAATTACGCAGAGAGCTAGTAAATTCATATTTGAATTCATTATATTACATTGCCCTACATTTTAATAATATGAGAAAAAATGTTATTGTTTCCATCTGTAATGATTCTCATTCGGCAAAGCTCATTTTTATCACAAAGTATAGATAGATGCTATTAATAGACTATGAAGACATCTATAATTGGACGGTTATAATGACGGGAACGATTTTGTACTATTTGCTGTAATCGTAATTTAATTTTCTTTTTAATCATTTTTGAATGATGAAGAAAACAAATTGCTATACCTGGAATGAAGTAAGCATGAAATTAGGGACAGAAGATTTTGGAAAAAAGTCGGTTTGAATGAGGCCTTTAGATTACAAGGAGTCTTAGAAGAGACTCTAAAATAAAGTTCATAAGGAAACAATAAAAAAACTAAGAAAAGCATTCAGACAATAAATGTTCAGTCAAATATCCAGAACTAAGCTTCTCTCAAGAATTAGAAACAAAATTTCGTAAAAGTATTCTAGAGTTGAAAAGAATACTATTTTTTACCAAAAAATGCTACTTTTCCTAGTCTTCTATTGTAACCTAGAATGTTTGTATGTTGAAGATATTTGTGAAACAATAATAAAAAGGACATAATAAAGTAATAGAGCACAAAAATACTGTTTGTAGTTTTTTACTTGTCTTTTTGTATGTTTTTATATTTATTTGTTTCAATTGGTGAATTTTATATAACTTTTTATAAAAAGAAGATGTGGAAATTGGAAATTTTGGTAAAAAGCATTTATTTGAAAAAATTATTTTATTGGGATTATATTTAAGAGTATATTGATCTTTACTCTTAGTTAATTTAATATGGTTTTTCAAAAGTACACGTGAACAAAGTAACGGAGACAGCCAATCGTTGTTGTATTTGGCAAGCTCCGTTGGTTGAATCCCGTGTGTAAAATAATATTTTCTTTAAGTTGTATATTAGAAACCCGGTGGTCTAAAAAAAGGAACATCGGTCTAAAGAAAGCGATGAGCAATTTTTTCCTGTGCTAATTTATTAAAGATTTTTCAGAGACTGTAATTATTGAAGTCAATGACAAATTGTAACAAATAATTTATCTTATTTGAATAATTATATCTTTTGTAATATAATAATATAAATTTGAGTAGACCAGTCGTAGACATCGTACCATTTATTAAAAATGTAAAGTAGAGTATACTGATGCTTTTAAAAGTTTTTGCCTTTTTCTATTGATACACAATGAAGTCAAAAAAAATAAATCATGGAAAAATTGTAACTACCTTTGGTATTTAGAACATGTGATGCATCTTTTTATGTCACTATCTTGTCTTTCGATACTATCAAAATGTAATGTGTCTTCATTTAATATCTGATAAATAATATTGAAAAAAAAATTGATTGATACTACTGCCATATCTCTAGTTTGTGTTATTCAAACGGTACGGTAATCCTAAAAATGCAGTTCATAGCAATATAAAGATTTTTTTTAAACTTCTAAATTATATATTATGTTTAAAAGGAAATTTAATTTTACCCGAAATTAGACTCTAATTTCTACTTCTTTTTGAGTCAATGTAAAACTATAGGATAATTAAATTTTCATTTAGAAAAAGTTATAAATTAAAAAAATAGGAGTTTAAAGAAAAAAACTCGTATTTGGGGTCAGTGCCGTCAATAGAAAGTTAGGTCTAATAGAATATTTGATAAGGGCGACATTTCCTCTCCAAAAGTTGTATCCAAATGATATCTGAAGATTTTCCGAATGGCTTAAGTTAAGTTAAATATAGATATGCGTGTCGCTATCTTCAAGTTACAGATGAGTACATAATATAACCAAATTTTATAACAAAAAATTATAACCAAGGTCAATACGCAGGTATAAGCTTTACGTGACGATTAATATATAAAATAAAAATTAAACGATTACGATTTAAGATTTAAGTGTAACATAATTGGCTGTCCTTAATCGTATTATGTTTCAATTACTGATATATTTCATTACAAAAAAATTCAAAATGGATGTAATGTAAAACAAATTATTTGTAGGAGGTGAATCCTATATCTATATATATACTATATGTTACCTATATTAAAGCTATTTATTGATTTTTATTTCCTATCGAAATCAAGTGTTTACTAAGATGTGTTTATACAATCGTATATCCAACCTTTCCGTATGAAACTGCACGCAATCCACTACCACTTAGGCATACACAATTTAATATGTTCCTTCAATTAATGCAGTAGTAATTATTATCATGTGATTTTTATTTTTGAAATGGGACAGTTATATTTTTAGTATATATATCGTTTTTCAGTATAGGTAAAGTTGTATAGATCACGTGCAAAATAAAAAAAAAACTAAATGGAACTTGTTCTCCCTCTTTCCCTAAGATGGCAGAAAGATGCAGCACTGAAATTTATTCAACAGTTGTAAAATAATTAGACATACTTCTCAATATAAATAAATTAGAAATTATGTGTAATTGTTTTTAAGATACCCGTAGTTTATATTTAGTATTTCTATCAAAGAGAAAGTCTCTTTGATAGAAATGCTATTAATATATATATATATATATATATATATATATATATATATATATATAGATATATATGTGTATATATATATATATATATATATATATATAAATATATATATATATATAATTTTAGAGACACAGAGCGAATTTTCCGAAATAGTTTAATTATACTTGTAACCTGTTCATAATTTTATAAATTTTTCAATATTTTGCGAGTAATTGTCAAATTAGTTGATCGATTCCATATAATACCTTGGGAGCGATCGATTCCGCTTGCTGTGGTTGATCATTGAGATAGCACGGAGTCCACATGTGTAGCTGTTACGACTCCCGATTTCTTGATCGCTTCAGACCTTGTATTAATTTACAAAAAATTTCCAAAAAGACCTCAGTAATCACTATAAAAACTGTAAAAAAAAATATAAAAATATTGCTTGTTAACCGTTTCTATCGATTGAAATACCAACAATTTCAGTTTCATAAGTAAATTCATTATTTTGTTTCTTATTCTGACAAAATCAGATTAAAGATTATTATGCAAAAAATAATTAATATTTTAACATTATATAAAATTAGTCGTTTATTAAAATAACATAATAATAAGTAAAATAATCACAGAAAATATAATAATATCAGCAAAAATAAGAGGGAACACAATGTAATAAAAATATAACTTAGACATCATCGCATATTGTATGGCTACGGTCACGGTTACTGTGAAATATTTTATTATTTCTAGTTGGATTTAGTTTTACCGTCAACATTAATTGCTTTTACGTTACGAGTGTGTTAATTTGCTGATTCGCACCCCTCAAATTATTTCTTGATTCAATTTTTAGTTAATGTGTTTTGGTGTTTTTTCACAATCAAAATGGCACAATCCTAATAAAATCTTAGGTTTGCTTATAGTGGCTTAGCTCTATACTCGACGCATTGCAGTAGAGTTTAATATAGGATGTCCAGTGGCAGATTTCAAAGTTTGAACAAACATAGTTTCTGAACGCAACACATAAGAGGGGCGCTGGGGGCGTCGTTAGAAGCGCAAGCGGTGCGGATGTTTTAGTAGCCATGGAACAGTGGAGTGGAGAGCACCGCGATTTTGCCGTCGAGGCGTACATTTCGAGTGGATTTTCGCTGTCTGTAGCACGCCGTCGATTTAATAATCGTTACAGTATTCGTCGATTACGTGATAGACCATCGATCAACCTCATTCAGTCATGGGTAGCAAGGTTCAGAGCTACAGGATCAACATTAAATAGGCCCAGGCCAGGACCTAGACCATTGGTAGCCACGGATGAAAATGTCGAGCGTGTTATGGTTTCTGTCGTTGAAAATCCCCGTTTATCACTGCGTACACGTTCATCGATATTGGAAATTCCGAAATCAACTTTACAGGTAATAATGAAAAGAGAAAAACAGCTCAAGTTCCATCCATAAAAAAAGCTCAAGTTCCATCCATATAAAATTCAAATTGTTCAAGATTTACACGATTCTGACTTTGAATTAAGAAAAACTTACGCGGAGGTGATGTTGTTAAGATTTCGTACTGCTACCCGGATGGGCAACATATTCTTTAGTGACGAAGCTCACTTTCACATTGGAGGATATGTGAATAAGCAGAACTTTCGTTACTGGGATGTCCACAACCCAAGACAAATGCATCAAGAGCCTTTACATAAGCCTAAAGTAACAGTCTGGTGTGCCATGTCTGCATCTGCAATAATAGGGCCTTATTTCTTTGAAAATCAACGTGGCCAAACTGTAACTGTGAATTCGGAGAGATATGCCCAGATGTTAAATGACTATTTCTGAGTAGAACTACAGAATAGTCTATCCTTCAACCAAAACACATGGTTCCAGCAGAACGGGGCCACACCTCACACTGCTAATGTGTCCATGAATGCAGTGCGGCAGTTATTTCTAGAAAAATACATATCCCGAAACGGTACCGTACCGTGGGCACCTAGGTTACGATTTAAGCCCATGTGACTTTTTCTTATGGGGATACTTAAAATCCGTTGTTTACAAAACAAATCCGAGCACTATGACACAACTTAAAGAAAATATTCGAGCCGAAGTCAGTAGGATACCCCGGTCGCTCTGCAAACGCGTTTTTGAAAACATGCGTGCTAGACTCGAAGTGTGTGTCAGACTCGCTGGCCGCCATTTGGAAAACGTGGTTTTTAAAAAATGAAATCCGCATTTGTTGTTATAAAGTTAAAATAAAACTACTTTATTTTAGAGGTGCAGTTTTTTTTACAATTTTTCAAACATTGAAATCTGCCACTGGACATCCTGTATATTGTACATTTCTTCGGTATGAATAATTTGAAGATGTTTGCTTAACGGGGTAAAAATTGGCAAAGACTTAAATTTGTATCCTGAAAAATCGACAGAACTTTTCCGGAGAACATAATTCCGGGTTCGAAAATTGTGGCTATTAGAATGATGAGCCACAATTTTCTTGAAGGTGTATGAATTGTCCCTATTCGTAAAAAAGTAATTTCCATTGAATCGAAAAGAAATTGGTAAAAACCGACTTGATTACTAAAAAAGCTTTTACAATTTTATTAAAACTTTTAGAATTTTATGCAAACTATTACATGAGGCAGTCATTCATGAAATTGTTCGCTGTTTTGGATCGGTACATTTAAAATAGTAAACAAATTCTCTTGTTGTTATATCATGAAATTATTAACCCTCCATCGAAAAGAAAATTCGTAAAGCATCATTAATAAATTATGATAAAAATAAAATTATGATAAATTTGTTTTTAATTGCTTATGAAAAAACTGCTGAGAGACAACAAATAACTAAAAATTAAATTTTATAAACATGATTTTCTCACCATTTAATTAAAATGTCTTTATTTAGTATATAATATTGTATTAATTACTTGTGCGTAATTATTTTGGAACTGTGAATCGATTTAACATCATACTTATTTGAATACAAATTTAATTTTTAGTTTTTATTAATTATGCAAAAATTCCAGTAACTTAGCTTTTTGTTGTTGTTTCGTATTGTTTGCTCCCACTTTATACGATTCATATTTTATAAGTATAAAAAATTATTGAGACCTCTGTATGAAACATTTACTTGTGAATTCGACCTTTTCCGACCCAGAAGACGCAAGCATGAATCTATTTCATTTATTGATTTATTCCTTGAAACTTCCAACCCAACTTACAAATTTAACATAACAATATATCGTTATAAATCAATAACGAGTAAGACAGATTATCGCAATCATTCAAATAAATATCTTATTCTGACCAGTCTAATTCCGTTGAAGAAGCGGTCAACAGAATAGAAAAAATATACCTAGATTGAGTGCATCGCACGATGCTACCTTGAGCAGAATGATGATGCTACATGAAAGGCGTTGTAGAATATTTATGCGCACTCTTGGCAGGTGAGATAAACTATGACATTGTCCTCTCGTCATGTAACAGCCAGGAGCATAAAGCGTAAGTAATGCTTTAAAATAATACATGATCATAATCACGAATTATTTTATATTATAATTTAAAATAATGCGTTATCAAAAGTAATCCCCATAAGAATTTATAGGAATAAACATCCGACTATGTCCATTATAAAGCTAAGTAAGGAGTAAGCAAGGATATTATTTTTTTTTATAAAATATGGATATAAGCAGCTTCATGCAAGGATCCATCGACTGGATTCATTTAAATAGAACTACGGATTAAGGAGTAAATTAAAAATATATTCTACATCATGCAAATCGTGGGAATTCCACTTGATAAATTCTAAAACCAAATGGCGATTTTTGTAGGCTTTTGGACAGGTTTCGACGATATGATTATAAAATGTGAAAATGATTCTCCATAATTACGCCGAGATCCCCAGAGAAGAGATCCTTTATAGTGTAATTCCCAAAATTATCGATAGAGCATAGTTCCATCCAATGTTTAAAAGCTCGATACGTATGTGGGATTACGGCTAGTAATTTAAGTCTTTTTGCTGTAAAAAAACCAGCAGTTTTAATTAGCTTTAATGGACGAAAAATATCCACATTTCTATGTTGTTTTGGTTTTTTAAATTTATTTGATTTTATTTTATTTTCTTCCTTACCTAATAATGGTACTCTTTTGATTTCTTTAAGTTAGACCTCCTCCATAGGTAAAGATGTTTATGTATTTTTGTGTATTTATATTATACATGTATTCAGACATGTCACTGACGCACAGAAGAGTGTATGTATTCGTAAGTATTGAATTACTTTCGACGTCTTTATATACGAGTTGTGTAAGATGGGAGGTCATTATTTTATAAATTGCTTGTAAGTATGTAATAGGATGATATTTGGCTACATTAACGAGGTATTCAGGATCTTTCGGTAGCATGTGTATGTTACCTATTATAATAAATTGTAGCTTTGTGTGTTGGTATTGGATAATGTGATTGTGTATAAATGAGTGAACGCATGTTTATTTTTTACACCATTAATTATGGACGTGGTGACTTTCAGGAGCCTTCCAGTTAGGTAATTTTCGAATAACTTTTTGAATTGTGTTAATGGATATAATATCATATTCCATTTCCGGTTTATTTGTATAATTAAACATTTCTGTTTCAATCCAATCGGTATTGATATTATGTTGAACTGGCTTAATTCATATTTCTAATGAAAACTTTTATTACTATATTGTACGAATTATTTTTATTATTGGTGTTTCGATGTTTATGTGTTCGATAAAATTGTTTTCATTGTTTAAAAAAAGTTGCGTTTTGAAGTTTACGGCGCAATTTTTATATCTCTCTAGTCGACTGCTAACAACCTCCAGTTTTTGTTTAAAGATATCAAGAAAGTGTCCTCTATTTTAGTTCTTCATATGTCGACTGGATTTTATATTGTTTCTTATTTGTTCAACATGTTTATATAGTATTCTATTGTGATTACCTTTTATAATTTGTGTCATTATTTTACCTAATTAAATGAATTAAGTTTATCAACCCATTCTCATTCTTAAGTCGTCAACCATTTTTTCTAACCTAATTTAATGTCTAGTAACTAATATATATATATATATATATATATATATATATATATACATTTATATATATATATATATATATATATACATATATATATATATATATATATATATATATATATATATATATATATATATATATATATATATATGCTTTGTCGGTAGGATGCTACTAAAGTACACTATTGATTTTTGCAATGTATGATCAATTTCAGAGGCCACTTCTTAATTACTAATTTCGCTATTTTGCTGTGTGGAATTCGTGAAAGCTTCTTTATTCAAACATACAGTGTTGGGTTAGTATCTGCAAAGTCATTGAATGAAATGTTGTCTAAAAACTAACTATGATCCTCTTTGTTTATTGTTAGGGTCTTATATGGTAAGTTAATATTATGTGTGTTAATATTTAATTCATGTGTAATTTCTTCTTTTATAATATTTGGTCTATCTTCATTGATATATTTGTTAATAATAATTAGACGTTGTTGATCCGCTACTTTGTTCAAGGACGTTAGTAACATCAGGAATTTTGAAAGTTATACTTCTTTAGACGCATTATGAAAAAATGATGAGAGTAAACCTTTACGAACGCAACAATTTGTCAGAATGAAGTTGCTTTCTATGCAAAAAATTATAGGAAATTGACACCACGAAGTTAACTCACTAAACATATATTTGCATAGTTTATTTGATATATGAGTGGTCTAACATTTTATTTTCCTGCTGGTTTTCTATTGTAAGTCAATCATTTGTCAGACTGTTTCCGATTCGGTATATTTTTAATTGCATTATAAATTATAAATTATTGCTTTAACGAAGTTGTCCACTAGAATATATACTAACATAGTTATTTGATAGATGAGTGGTCAACCGTTTTACTTTCTACTGTAAGTCTGCCAGACCATTTCCAATTCAGTATGTATTTACTTGAATTATAGATTTTAAACTATTACTTTTCATTTATTAAAAGCTTAAGCTTTTAATAAATGCTTATGCTTAAGCTTTTAATAAATTACAGCAAATTTTCAGCACATTCATTTAATTTCATTATTAATTAAACTTTGTTCAGGTTGATTTAGAAAATTTAAAAATTAATTATACACACGTGTTTATATTTTTTACTATTCTTTATGAGAAAATAGTAAAGTTGATGTGCGATAATTTGGAAACGGTCTTGCCGATGATTGGCTTACAATGGAAAGCCAGCAATAAAATGGTGGACCACTTATCTGCCAAATAAATTTCAAATTTAAATATTTAAAATTTAATTATTTGGTTAAATTTGGAATTCAGACCCACCGTATGTATAATCACATTCCAGTTCTTTTATTATTTTATTTCCATTAATTATTTGCTAAATAAAGTTATTCTTATATTTTCCAAAGAAATATAAATTATAATATAACTACAACTATAATATAACTATAACTAACATACAATTTTTTTATAGATGCTTGATATGAGAATTTCACATAGGCTTTTTTCTTGTTTTTAGTTGTGATTCTGTAGTAAGCTTTAATAACAGTTTTGTTATGCTGATTTATTCGCCTTATACGTTGCCTTTGATATAATTGTGAATTTGAATAGTGTTTGATAAGTTTGCCCATATTCTTGTAGAGATTGTAATTATTTTTAACGCCAATTGTCTAATGTAATGTAAGATTCTGTCTATTGTATTCTAGGGTAACAATCGTTTCTCAATTATTGCACTCCGTTGGTCTCCTATTCTTTGTCCACTTACGTCCATCTTGTAGGTGTGGTACACGCAGTGGGTGTAGGTTTCACGACAGTTCGTGCCTCCTGCACAAAATCTACATGCGAACTATTTGTTGATAATGATGTTGTTCCAGATTGGTGATCCGTAGATTGGTTTAAAGGAAAGAGTGAATTTACAGGAGATGACTGTTGATGACGGTTGGGTAATAACGAAAGGTCGACTGTAGAAAATTATTCGATGGGATTGCTTCTGTTGAGCTCTGCATCGTTGATGGTTCCCATTATAAAACACCTAGCATTAGCTCCAGGTGTGCCCTGGTGACCCTTGGGCAGCTGCCGTAATATATATTCATATTTCTCCATTGTTCCATTTTGGGTTTTGGGGATCGATAGTTGGGAAATGGCTCTGAATTATTTATACATTTAAATAATCTTATAAGTATTATGATAAAAATTATTTAAAATTTTTTTTATTATTATTATGTTAAAAATATATACAATTTAAATACAGGTAATTACTCCACGTATAATGCCATTCAGAAAGAAAATGGTGATTTTTGTCGTCGTTTCGTTTCACTTGTTTAGCGTTTACATAGATCTGATTAGATATGATCGAGTGGTGGTTGTTATTTTATTATGTTATGTTATAAAAATGTATATATGGTTTAATGTGTTTTAACGTCAATAGTGACTACACGATGCACAAATTTTCAAATTTGATTTTCTCAAAAATTAAATGTCTTTGCCGTGGTAAGGTAGAACTCCCCCGTTTCCCCCGTTTTTAAACTCAATTATCACCAAGATTTTTTTTAGATCGCATTAAAAATAACAACATAAAATTCCGCTAACTATTATTAACTGAATTAATATTCATAAAATATTCATATTTTTGAATTACTTGTTCGTAACACTATTTAAATCGTTAACAAAAAGAAAGAAAATTGAATATTTTTTTATGTAATTTAACTAGTTCCTTAACTAGTTCCTTAGACTAATTAAATCTGACTATGAAGTACCATTTAAATGAGCTTCTAATTATAACAACTGGATAAGTACTATGATCCTCGAAAACATAGCAATAAAGAAATCCTGATCAATCCTCCTATAAGAGCAGCCATTGCAAATTGTAATTGGATCGACTTTGGTTGTTGCTGACTTCGGTCACTGCAGACCAAAGTCCTTGGGGTTTTTGGCAGGAGATCCTATAACGATTAAACGAATAATACAAAATGGTAAAAATGCATGAGATTGGGACAAAAAAGTTTAAAATTAATAGGTGGGAAGTACAGAAAAAAAATGCGTTTGTTAGAAATACTAAACAATCAGTATGTCTATTAGGGCTGGCCCTATTAATCGGGCTTTATTAGACTATTAGACTCAGTTTACAATTTTTAATGTTATTAAATATTAATATAGCGATTAAATTGATTAAATATCAATATAGCGATTAAATTTACCTCGATTAGTCAACACAATTCACGGAATTTTTATTTTAACTATAAAACCGCAAACATTATAAACGGTAGCTATTTTACATATAATTTAAGAACATAAAATGAAGTGATAACGTCGCTTTACTTTGATAAATATTTCTTTGAAAAGGTCGTCGCCGTGGTGTGTTTGGTTGATCACAAGTCATATGGCCTTTGACGGCGCGGTGCACCGCGGGGACCCGGGTTCGATTCCCGGCCGATCGCGCCGGGAATCGAGCCGGGAATCGAACCCGGCCGGGCCTCATCGAGCGGGCTGGACTAGTTTTTTGGTTGGCTATAAGAGATTGCTCTCGTTGCAATAAGCCCGCCATATGTATAAATCAGATACGTTAAAGTACATAAATAAATAAATGGTTTAAGAAATGGTACTTTGGGTTCTGTAGCTTAGTGCATTCGTTAACAAAAATCTTGCTATTTAATTAATTATTATTGGTTTTTCTCGTGTATGTTAGCATGGCGTACATGTGTGAACTAAATAACGTGGATAACGTATATAAGTGATACAATAAAATTGAATATTTTTAAATTTTTCACTAAAAATGATGCTGCGTTACGTATATAATAAAATTAAAATCAAATTTTATGAAAAAAGAATTAAGAACTAGGTTATGCTGTATTATTTCTTAAAAATATTGAATTCGTTTTCATGAAATCTTTTTTCGTAAATCAAAATACATATTAAAAAGTGGAATTTTGGATACTATATTATTTGGATCGGCATTATTTAAATAAATGTAAGGTAAAATAAATACTTATTACCTAATTGATAAACCTTTTTTATAAGTATTTCAAAAAAAAGGAAAATGGCATATATTAAATTAGAAATATTTTTAAAAATATAATTTCATATAATAAATCAAAGAAGCACAATATTAGATATAAAGTAATTATGTTATGAACAATTTGAGACTTGACACTATTAAATGATATATAATTAAATTGCATTCTACTATACACCTGTAGAATCGTTTAATTTACATTGATAACTGAAGTTAATCAATTCAATTTAAAATAAATGTACTTTTTTGAAAAGGCGTATTAAAAAAATTGTCCGTAGTCGGCTTTTAATTTACTGATATTTTTCCTAGCTCATCATTTAAAAGAATACACCGTTTGAAGACGGCGAGGATTTTAATTAAAATATAACTATTCTATGATAAAAATTGCGTTTAAATCGTAATGAGGCTAAATATATACTCAACAGAAATACAAGTAACTTGTTCATTGCACCAAAGCTAAAATACAGAATCATGTGTATGGTAATAACTACTGTAAAATGACAAATTACAAAAAAATATTTAAGATAGGCTTTCATTTGTGTCACTACGTCAGCTGCGCCGTAGTGTCATATCCAACTAAAGTGCCCATATGTTTTAATACTATAGTGACACCCATTTCCTGTAAAGTAACATATTGAGTGGATAATCATTTATAAATAACAAAAGGGGAGGGGGATAGTTAATCGAGTGTGAAGTAAATTTGTTTATATTTATCTATGATTTAATGAATCCAAAATCTGAGGTGATAAACAATTTATCTGCCAACACTTCCAATATCAATTGTACAATAATTTTACAAGTTTGTTGTCTCGCTATTAATTAACTTGTAAAATTATTTTGAGTATAGTTAAAAACTGATTCAGGGTTTATCTCTTCAAAAAAAATGTTAAATTATCCACAGGGCACGGTAGCATGTTCATGTTTGTCGGGAACCTGATTTGAATATAAAAGAAAAGATGATTACCCATTCATTCCCGGTGCCCTAAAAACGACCTAATTTCAATGTGCACCTACTTCGACGGCTCCGAATTCCTCGACAGCAGCGGCCGAACATTCCACTTGGCAACTTCGATTCTCACGAGAACCGAGGAAGCAAATTCCGTCACAACTGTCAAGTGGCGTAAATGCTCAAGTCGTGCATATCGCCGCCGACCGCCACGACGCCGCCCGGTCAGGTTCATGTCGCTTTTTGTACCAATTCACGATTTCTGATACAGTTGTTTTGTTAATATTTTTCTCTAGACTTTTGACCCTCCAGTCTGACGATGGCTAGTCGCAGCGACTTCTCGGTGAGTGGCATATCCGGTCTCTGGCTTTTTTTTTAATTGCAAAGTCAGTCTGCTCCCCTCCACCAGCCTGTAATTCAACGGCGTAAGTACACGTCGTTTATTTTCTTCTCTGGAATTCACAGAACACTTCGAATCGTCAAGTTTTGCAATTGGCTAATAAAATAAAAGTTAAATAACCAATGGCAAATGCAAACTCTAAAAGAAGTCAACTAGAACATTACGGGAATACAGAAACGTGTACAATCAAAGCATTGCTTTACTTCTTACCTCTTCGTGATATAAATTTTATACTCATAAGTGTAGACTTATGAAATTAAAATCAATATATGGTGAAGATATAACTAAAAATCTAAACTGTATTTTGTAATCTTGAGTATATGAACATATGTATATTTTTATACACGTATAATTTAAATACTCTAGTTCAATGCATAATATGTGCTCATGTACAGTCCATAAAATGTAGTCGGCGTCTTTATATTAGATTATAGTAGTCTTTATTACTAAAAGTATGTACCTATACATACATTTGGTTTTACAGACTGTGACGATAGGTAACTAGGAAAGTTTTTAAATATCATAAAACTTAGAAAATAGAAGCAACTAACAAGTTTCTAATTTATTTATTGTTTTCCAAAATATCGGTGCGCCATTTCGTTCGGTGGAACTACAGAGAGGAGCAGTCGACCTACTTTCACGGGAAAGTTTTTTTCAGTATTTTCGAAGACCGTCACCGATTTCTTTTACTTTTGGGAATAAATAGTCGTATGATATTGCTGATGTCTAATAATTTCTACACATGACATAGTAAAATATTCGGTCGTTCGTCTGGCTGAGAAAGCAGAGGCTTTATCGTGAAGAAGGAGGATAATACTGCGACGGCGTTGCTGTCAAACTTTTTCCAACATGACAGGCACACGATTGCAATAACTTTTCTTTTATTTTCTTTAATAATCATTGTATAATAAACTGTCCGTCCGAGGAATGACGCGGCCATATTTTTTAGCCCTTTGTCCTTTCGTCACTTTCGCAGGCAACTCTTCAAGAATGACCACTTACTGCGCCGACATGCTTCATAGTTTCGGGTTCGTGGCCAGCTTTCCCCTTTCAGCGATCGTTATGATGTCAAATACGCCGTTTGAGTGAAACTCCATCGATTTTTTCTAACTTTTCGTTACACCAACTAACATGATGGTGTTTTTGAGCTACGGTGAAATTGTGAGCTATCCATTTAGCAGAAAAGTTTTTGACACCTAAATGTTCATGTAGAATTTTATATTTTAAGCCATATTAATTCCTGAATTTGCCCCAATCTGCTGACAAGTCACTGCCTCATTACCTTTTATCACAAGCTATATAGCGCTGGTAATATATTCAGTTGTCGCCGTCAATGTTCCTCTCCCACGTATATCACCAGTGATATTGTTACCACCACGCTTGAACACGTTAAATCAGTTGTAAATAGTAGAGTGGTATGGGGTTTCATCGTAAAATTTAAATCGAAGTCGATCATAACGTTGTTGTTGATTAAGACCATGATGAAAGTCGTAAAAAAATCATAGAACCAACATTTTCTCCTCTTAAATTCGTATTCATCTGAGCCATATCATTTTCAAATGTCGGCCAATTTGTTAAATCAAATGAAACTTTCAAGCAAAGCACCAAAGTTAATTAAAAAAGAACTCGATTTTCGAAATTTTATTTTATATTTTATAACCATTATTACAAATGATTATTTCTAAAAAAATTCAGTGCTACTCTCGTGTAAATTGGGGTCCTTTAACACTTACTTTCCATTTTAAGCAAGCACTTCTTCGATTTGTTTCTAACATTTTATATGCCTTTTAAATAAAACTTACTTAGCAATATTATTTACTTTATGCATTAAAATTATTCTTGAAACTGAGTACTTTAATATGATAACATCAATTATATCACATTGTGATATAATTTATGATATCATCTACCGTGCGTTACATCCAGTGAATGATAAGAAGCTAAGCAATAGATACAAGATAAATTTAACAATGAAAATTATTTGTTTTCACTCATCTTTATGATTTTGCAATAAATGGGGATAATCCATTTTAGATATATTATTTACTAAAGCAATTATAAAACGGAATTGTTCATGTGGTCCATTTTTATACACACATGTCCTGCACCGTGGTATTAAATTACTGCGTAAATTGTCACATTATAGTATTTTTCTAGTTGTATTCCAAATACTATCAAAATGTATTATAAAATATGTTTTATTTGTTGTCTATGTTTTGAGAGTGAACAAAATGAAAATTATGTAAGCACCTTTAAACATGTCAAGAAAAAAAATCTGTAATATGTTAAAGCTGAGTAAAGGCAGATAGAAAACTATATTTTTTCTTAAATATTAAGCCTTATTTTTATGGAAAGTAAATAAAATAACTCCGTTAACCTCTCTACAAGAGGTTCAAAAATGAAAGACGAAACCGTAAAAAATTTGAAAATAAATTTTCACAAAAAATTCATTTAATTTTCACAATTATTTCAGGAAATCGATAAATAGGGGAAATAAGTATCCACCAAAAAAAGTTTTGCTTACAACACATTTAACAAATACGCATTATAATAACAATTCTATATGTCCATTTGGTTTTGCTGAATTTTATAATTTTATGTACACTTTAAAATTAATCTTGATTAGATTAATATCAGTTTTTTACCAAAACTACCAACCGGCAATTCCAACACATTCTCGTTATATTTTAGCTTGATATTTAAGCATTAGAACTTAAATGACATTTAAATATTTATATTTAAATTGTCTAAAACAGTTTTCATTAATTCCAGAATAAATGTAATAAATACTCTAGTTACGTATTTTTCCTATTTATTATAGTTTCGTACTTCAAATATTTTTTTTTACATTTTTCCTCTTTTAGGGACAAAAATATTACAACTGTTAATATAAGCACTTTTTAAGTCAATAGCTACATCCATATTTTTCTTTTAACTGAACGAGTCGTATTATTTTTCCTCCATATATAATTAATTGGTGAAAATAATAGTACTACTCTTGGTGACCCGAATCGAGGAAATCTAAGTCACATTTAATGCAATATGCAACAACTGCACTAGTGAATAATATTTCATATTACTTGGTAAACACATTTAAATTAAAACACTATACATGCAAAATATAACTATATGAATTCTGATTCAAAATGTGATCGTAATACCAGTATAACACTTGACAATTTTATGCTGTCCAACTCAGCCTTAACGCAATGTTCTATCCCACTCTCAACATATTATTTCCGCCGTACTTTTCCCGCATGACAGGAGTTTCTCTTCCTAGACTACTGCTGGCCATTATCTCACCATCGTCGCGAAAATGTATGTTATAAAAATAGGTGTTATAAAACTATGTGGATGTTTATTAATAACATAGGCGTTCACTTTAACTTTCAAATTACCTTTTTTAATTTTAATTAAATGTGCTCTGTTAGAAAATTCGTGGAACACTAAATTGGGATAAAAAAATTAAAAAATAACTATATATATATATATATATATATATATATATATATATATATATATATATAACTTTTTACACTTTAACTTTTATGAAATACATTTTATGAATTTAAAATCGTTTCATCAATTCTTTTTACAGGTAAATATAAAGTTTTCTCTGCCTTAAATCATTAAAATTTTGTTTTTGCATGGTTTTTTCTATATTTTATTTATAAATCTAACCCTATTATATACAAAAGATTAAATTTCTCCATATTAATTACTAGATAAAACTAATAAGCTTCGGAATCTAAATACTATCATTTTAAATTCTTTGAAAGGCAACAGCTGATCGTAAATTACTGTGCTATTATAATAATAAATTAGTGAAGGTGGTCAAAAATAAGCGATGCTATAGTTAGCTTGCATCAATGCCTAGCGTCGTTATTAGTATATACATGTCAATGGCACCATATAAAAATACCATGCACGTAATATTTTTAAACGAATATCTACAATATTACATAAAGTAGGAATGACGGTAGGAATCCCAGTGTAGTAGAGAGTACATTGAAATTATATTTTCTTGGTATAACGTTGAAACTCAAAATAACTATTACGCGACATTTTCTTGTTTACGGGAAATTTAAACTTGCACCGTTTCGATCGGTATTTAAGCTTATTAAGTCAGCATTCAAGTACCTATTCTCTTAACGTACATTTATTAGAGTTTAGGCTAGTCACATTAGCACCTGAATTCTGTTTTATATCACTTGATCAATGGTCCAAACTACTTTAGGTTAGTAATTTTAGTACTTTGATCCTAGTTTAAACCACTTGATCAAATAGGCTAAGTGGTTCAGGTCGGTTTCGGATAGTAATATTAGGGCATGTTTCGTGTTAATGAAGTAACTAATATACCAAGATGATATTCACATTTTTGAAAACAACATTTATTATTTTTCTGGATCGATAAATTGTTTTATACTTGATTATTTAACTTAATTTTTTTGAATTTGTATACTGGCTTTCTTAATTTTAGATTTTCAAGTTTTCTTATATAGAAAGCCTAAAATTGATATTTTCTTGATAAAACATTCATTGCTTACCATAATATATTTCCATAAACGATTATCAATAGCTGGTTATAACATCATTAATATTTTTACATTTTTCGACAGTTGATGATTTTTCGACATTCCAACAAAATAAGTTTTAATAAACACACATTTTGTTACTTAGAATAATACGTGTTCACAATAGATTTCATTAATGTGATTTCTAATCTCGTTATTGTAAACTTGTATCAAAGCACTCGCAATTTAACCTGATTTAACGACTCAAGCTTATAGCTTTCTATAACAGAGTGACGAATAAGATCTTTTCCATTTTTCTACATTTGCTTTAATACTATGCATCAACCAGAATAGCCATAAATACTATATAGTCATTACAGTGCATCATTACGGCCCTTATGTTAATATATATACGGACTGTCCCGTAAGTAATGGAGAACCCGTAAGTAAGAGATAACCAACCGAGAAGGGGTTATAGGTCCAGCTACTACTGGCTTACTGACAAAATTTTACTTTAATAGAAATATCTTAGTTTTCGAGATATAGTCACTTTTTTTTTAATATTTTGGGTGTCACGACCATAAATTAAGTCTGAATGTTAATGTTTTGTAGTATAGTTCAGAAATATCGAATTAATTAAAATATTTTACGACAACTAATACGGTTCTTTAAAAAAAAAACTAGATATATTTTTGGGATTTCGTAATTTTCGTCACTCAAATTTGACTGTTTGTGATGAAAAAAAATTAAACTACTTAGAACTGACAAACCATTTTTACTTACTGCAGCATTTAATATTTGGCGTAATCCCTTATTATTCCAAATATTAAATGTTGCAGCAGTGGTAAAAATCTTACTGCCTTTAATCACAAATAAAATATTTACACTTAATCACAAAAGGCACCCATTATGAGATAATTATCCTATGTTTGAATTTTACTTTAAATTTTTTCCATGGAAACTATTCAACACTCCCAAAATATATTAAAAATTAATTAAAGTTAAACAAATTTTAACAATTACTTAAAAAAATAAAGTTTTTATTTTTCGTTATTACAAATGTTGAAATTGTCTGCAAATGTCTCTAATGCATATCAAAGAAATAAAAATAATTTAAGGTCAGACACAATTATAATCATATTTAAAAATATTCAAAGTCTTACTAACTTTTTATAAAAGCCGGCAAGATAATCTAAAACTCTTTTCTTAAATTTAAAAATTGTTTAGATCAAAATTTTGTTATGAAAAGTCTGGTGACGAGAAGGAACTATCCACCAGGGTGAGGACAAAGGAACCAATCACCAGGCTGCCGAGAAATATAGAACAATAGAGACTGACGAAGAGGAACCCTCCTGTGCCTATTACATTCGCCAAATCTCAACCCCGTTGATTACTTACTATGCGGTTATTTGTAAGGAATGGTGTACGAGAAAAAAATCGAAAGCTAAGTGGAATTATGCCAAATATTAAATTATATTCTAAGAAATTTAGGAAAAAACATCATTGGAAGATGTCTAATTCACGTCCGTAAACTGTATGAAATGTAGAAGTTTCCACATTAACAAGCAACATTTTCGTAGTCTACTTTTTTTAACTTTACAATCATTTGAATTTCAGCCATCTACTTTCAACGCAAGAACCATAAAACATCTTTAGATTCAAGAGCCATAAAATAATTTCATGACGGACTTGCCATAATGGGATTTCGACTTAAACAATTTAAAAATTTAAGAACAGGCTTAGATGATCTTGTTGACTTTTTCCAAAAATATTACAATATTCAAACGAATAGGATCTATGTATTCCCTTACTCGTATATTTTCTCTTGACGTGTAACTAATTAAAAAAATATGATAAAAAAGGGCAACATTTGCTATGTTATTGAATATTTTTAACCATGATTAAAATTGTTTCTATCTTTAAACTACTTTTAGCGCTTTGGTGTCGCATGTGCTTAGAGCCAATTGCAGCCAGTTTCAACATTTGTTATAACGAATAATAAATATGTTAATTTTTGAAGAAACTCTTAAAAGTTGTTTAACCTTAAGTCTCTTTTATTATTTCGATAAAAAATTAACAATCTGACTTAATTTGTAGTCGTGGCATCCAAAAGATTGACCCACAGTAATGATTTTTTTTTTTTTAAACCAAATTTAAAAAAAAAGTGTCTAACTAAGAACCTTGAAAACTTAGAGATTTTTATTACGGTCAAATTTTGACAGTAATCCAGTGATGACCTATCTCCCTTTTTCTGTTGTTTCATGACTTAGGCGACACCTGTGTATAAATACACACACACATATATATATATATATATATATATATATATATATATATATATATATATATATATTTATATAAATGTATATATTTATATAAATGTATGTCTATTCAAAGCGTATATACATACATTGAAAGTGTGCTTCGTAAAATATATTGAGGCTGTTTTATAATTGCCGTTTATCTTAAATATTTTAAACACATTTTTTCATTATTTTTTATAAAAAGCTGTTTAAAAAATTATTATTTAATCGTCGGATTTTTAATATTTGAATATATTTTGTATAAAGAAGTGAACATATCATCTAATCATAATATCGATTTAAAATTGAACGAGAATGAAACATTATAAAATTTTTAAATAATGAAATTTTTATTCTCAAATAAAATTTGGAAAAATGTATGTTGATCTATATCCTAGTTTGAAATAGTTGCCACCATTACTTTGCGTGCTGGAGAAATTTAGAAAATACTGTTGCGAAGTCGCTATCCATGGCAATAATTATAGGCTAATAGGTTTGAAAAGCGGACGCAAGATTTACGTTAATTTTTGAGACGAATACGTAAACGGAAATATTGTGACAATATTTTAAATTATGAAATTTTATTATTTATAAATGTAAACATAACCAACTGCGTGAAAGCAAAAGGATATGCATATATATATATATATATATATATATATATATATATATATTTATATATGTACATATATATATATATATATATATATATATATGTATATATATATATATATATATATATATATATATATATATATATTTATATATATATATACACACATATGTACATAAAAAGCAATGTTCCGATTGACATATCAACGCCTAGCCCAAACCGCTAATGATACAAATTTGAAATTTGGAGAGGGTGTTGATTTTATAATGGAAGCATCGGTTTAAGAAGGGATTTTCGAAATTCATCCCCTAAGGGGGTGAAAAGGGATGGCTAAATTTGTATTGGTAATTTTTACCTGCGACTTGGTAATATTTCTCTTCAATACAAATAGTGTCACATATGCCTAATAATTTATAATTTTACGAAATTCAACCCCTAGGGGGAATTTTTATTTAAAAATTTGCATTAATGCTTTTCAATACAGATAACGACCCAATTATTTAAGAATTTTCCGATAAACAACCCCTAAAAAGGTAAAAAGGGGTGGCTAAATTTGTATGGGAATGAAATTCTTATGGTAATTATTAATTAAAATTTGTTATTAATGCTTTTCCATACAAATCACAAAACAAGTATTTAAACGTTTTTCGATATTCAAGCCCTAACGGGGTGAAAAGATGTGGCTAAATTTGTATTGTAAAAATATTTTTATGGTAATTTTTACTTTAAACTTTGTACTAATTCTCTTAAATGCAAATAATGTAACATACTCTTTAAATTTACCGAAATTCAACCCCTAGGGGGTGAAAAGGGGTGGCTACATTTGTATGGGAAAACATTGTTACTACGGTAATTTTACTTAAAAATTTGTAAGAATGGTCTTAAAAACAAAACATATAAAAAGTATTTAGCACTCTTTGATATTCAGCCCCTAAGGGGTGAAAGGGGGTGGCTATATTTGCATAAGAACAGGCAAATCGTAAAGGTAATTTTTATTTAAAAAATTGTGTTAATTCTTTTTAATACATATAATGAAATAAGCATCAAGCCTTTTCCGAGATTGAACCTTAAGGGGCGAAAAGAAGTTGCTAAATTTGTATGGGAAAAAAATTTATGGTAATTTTTACTTAAAAATTTGTATCAATACTTTTTGATACAAAAAATCAAATAAGTATTTAAGCATATTTCTATATTTAACCCCTAGGTGGAAGAAAAGGAGTGGCTAACTTGTATATCAAGAAAATTGTTATGATAATTTTAACTTAAACATTTGTATTAATGCTTTGCAATACAAATAATTTAACAAGCATTTAAGCACATTCCAATATTCAGCCCTTAAAGGGGTAAAAAGTGGTTGCTACATTTGCATGGGAAGAAAATTGTTAAGGTAATTATTGTTTAAAATTTAGTATTAATATTTCCAATATAACTAATGTAACAAGTATTTAAGAATTTTACGAGATTCAATCTCTAATCAGGTGAAAATTTGTACCGAAATTTATACATGAAAAATATTTCTATTGTAAATTTTTACGTGCCACTTTATTCGCTGTCTGTACTCGGGGAGGGGGGCGTGGAATTGGTTTTCGTAACACTTATATATTATTATGTTTTTGAATTCAAGCGACGACAATTTCCGTCTGTTTCACAATGTCGATTAATAAATCTTAGGGCCAGTTATAAAATGTGGTTGCCATTGACTCAAGGGAGGATTGATTCTCACGTGATTTAAGCACCAGACACTACAACCACGAATGTGATACACAAGGAGTACTTTATTAAATTCTAACTTCCTACCCGCTGCTTTATTTGCGCAAACTAGGTAGACACTGTTTATAGAGTTTGTTGATATATAAATAAACAATAGTGTTAAGAACATACAAGTAAGTAGTAATTTAATAAAAATGAAACCTACTTTTTATTTTATATTTTAAACTACAAAACCGATTTTTATAAAATTTTCACTAAGTTGAAATATACTTAAGCCGATAAAATAGAATCATTGTAATTCGATTAGTATTTTCTGATAAATACGTGGAAAATCGTATAGACAAATATCAATACATTTTTAAAATTTTGTGCATTTGTTTCGAAGCCTTAAAAGACTTACATATTTAATGTTAATACTCCTTTTTGAAATTAATTAAAATATATATATATATATATATATATATACATATATATATATATATATCTATATATATATATATATATATATATATATATATATATATATATATATATATATATATATATATGATTGTCGACGAAAATCCGATGGTGCAAAAGATTTGAAAGAAAGAAGCAAGTTTGATTAACATAGTGGACATTTTTTAAGTAATAATCGAAAATGAGGTCTGGTTATAAATAATAAATCCATGTATGAATCTTGCCTGGCAATCAATGGCTAAGGAAATTTTATTAGTGTTAGTGAAACTTGTTTTTTTCATAACTTGAAAAGCCGTAACGAAAGTATGCATCTATTAAATGTTATAACAAGCGTGTCCCATGTTTCACTATGTTAATAATTAAATATTAGTCGGTTTGTAACGGTAAATGTATGTCAGCTATAACTAATAGGGCGTGATACGTAAATATTAAAATTACAACTCCGAATATGTTTTCTGTGTATTTTCACTGTAGTTCACCTACAGTAGAATACATTATAAAAATTACGACCTTTGAAAATACGTTGTGCTTACTTATATCGGCAACGAGATATACATTTATTCGGTACACATTTTAGCGACGGACTCGGTTCAGACCTATTCCTCCCTCGATCTAGTAAAATATTCGTAAATTTAACATGCAGCACGTACCGAGAGCAGACTTTGAAAGCTCGATAGTGAGAATCTGAGCTAAATTAGGCGCTACTATATTATAAAAAAATACTTTTCTTGTCTTAGTTGAATTTGAATGTATGCTTTTTCATAGCATCTAATCATTCGGTCAATTAAACAATTGAGATAGAACAGCTTCTAAAACTTTTCACGTTATTATCATAATGGATAGTCAGGAACGGATTCCGAAATATTCATGGCTGATCTAAGACAGTTGACCGTTAGAAATTATGTAGTACCTCCATCTTTTACTCTTAAAATATTAGTTTTGTTGTTTTATCCACATTTTATGTGACACTCTCAAAAACGTCTTCAAATTCTGCCTATCCTGGATTATGAAGACCTACCTTCTCGTATATGATATATGAATAGCTGTATGATATTTGAACGGCTACTCAATCAATTAGATCGATTTTAAAGTGGGTAAATTCGAGTTATTTTTGGTCTTGCAAATATGATCCTGTTTGTTAATTGGCCACGATTCAAATGGTAAGATATTCGTGACTAACGAATTTCCCACTTTTTATATAAATTCCTAAATTTTTCTCTTTCACAACGTAGATCTAAAGTCAAAATCTATCAGTTCACGGTTTTGAACACCAAGTTATAGAGACAAGAACACTCTCTTAATTATTTAACAAGGAACTGCGTTCCATAGAGAATAAATTACGGTGTATGTCCGGAAATAACGAAACAACTAAATGTATTTCTAAATATACAAAGGCACTCTCATTGTCTATGTTTAAAAATTGTTTGAATTTTTTTGAAAACATCTTTTATATCTCATTCGTCATTATCTCCCTATATCTTCCTTGTCTTTGACGGTTGTTACTTTCCTGTTATTTAACGTTTGTTTAAAAATTAAGTGGCAGAAAACTACCGACAGGTCAAAAAATATATGTTCTTTTCAGTTTATTTTCATTTACTAATCTGTATCAGTTAATTGCAGTTTATCATTCTAATGCTGTTTCTCATTTGTCGCATTTTATGAGTAGCTTTGTGTTTTAGTTTGCTTTCAAGTTTCAATAAAGTTCATTAATATTATAAATAAACAAAATAGAAAAATTGTTTAAAAGGAAAAGCTTCATAATTCTATAACTCGATCAAAACAATCGACTTGGTTTGAGCCTTCCTAAGATAAATAGACGCTTTCTTCATAGATATGTGTTAGATGGATTATATCTGTCATTAGAAATGTTAGAATCGATGCAACTATTGCAAAGCTATCGCTGAATAAATTTACTAAATACATTATGCATATTCTTGCATTCCCATGGTAAAATTAATCAGATGTCAAGTTTATAATAATTCAAACACTAATACGATTTCTGTCTCTGGCAGGAATATAATTATGATTACAAAATCTGGAACGGTTTTCGGTACGATGCGATGTCACTTTCATTGGTTCGGTTTTCGTCGGCGGGGCATAGTTCGTCACCGCAGCCGCGGTGTTGTTATTTGAAACGCGTACAAATGCACATTAGCATTTCTATAACCGAGCGGCAACGGACTCCGCTGTCAACGGCACGCGGCTTCGGCTTGAAGAACGCAAATTTATTTTAATTTATTGTTAACTAAAGTATCTACCTACGGATCACAAGCAAATGTTGGCCTAGCTGCGTCTTGTGTTACGTGTTGCACAACTTTAAGAGGATAAGTACATACTATACTTTTTATTATATGGGTGTCGTATTTAAATCCTTCAATATCGTTTTTAACCCTGTTTGAGTAAAACGATGGGGCGCCGTCATTTGACAATTCAACCGTCAATTTAATCATAAAGCTATTTGGTATATTTGATCTTGATACATTGTTGCGCTCATCGGCCATTTGTTTGCTTTAATTTTGAATGATGTTTGAAACTTCAAAATTGTTTAGAGGGATTATTTTAATTGTCTTATAGGAGGTAGGTTTATAAATGATCCTAGTAAATGATCATTAATTTATTGTAAGTGGTAGCTTTTTCACGGATTTTAATAATAGCACGCTTTTAATTACCTTTACTTACATACTGATTTTCGTCTTAATATTTAAAGATAGGAAATGTTTTAGATACTAACGCGATAATAAGTCAATTTGTTTTCTTAAAATATTCACTACGAACTCAATTTGGCTTGCCTTTTACCTGGAGAACATTTTTTTTAGTTTCTTCCGAATAATTATTTATTATGAATTTTTAAAAAAGTATAAGTATGTATATATATAAATATATATATATATATATATACATATATATATATATATGTATATACACACACACACACACACACACATATATATATATATATATATATATATATATATATATAATATTTTTATGCTATTTTTTGAAGCAGGGTCCATGGTAGAAAACTTGTTGATTGGGAGATATGATCAATGCAAAATAGATGTTAGGTCCGTTACTCTTACGACCCAATAAACTCTGTAGGCAAATCTAAAGTTCTTCTCCTGTAGCCGCTTTGTTTTTTTACGGAAAATAATCTGTAACCACATTCTTTGTAAAACGTGGTGGAAGACTAATAATATTACTTTCATGTTTCTGGTCTGGGAAAATTAGAGTGAAATATATTTAGCATTATTCAATTTATAAAACACAAACTATTTGTGAGGTAATTACTAAGATGTATACTTTTATGAATCATACGTAATTCTGATGAAAAAAGTGTGTAAAATATATATTTAAAGTAATTAAACATTCATTCTGAGTGTTGTTCGGGAAGTAAATCATTTCTTAACATAAATTAATTAATTTAATCTATTATTTATTACGCATAGTGCAATATCTTTATAATATTAATGCAAAAGTTAAAAAAAATAATTTACAGCTACTCTTAAATAGATTCATTTTAAATCTACATGCACGCATTGTGAGCAAGTTAGTTAATTTATATATTATTGACAGTGAAATAATATATATACAGTGAAACAATAGGTTTATTTCAGATAAACTAAAATAATTCCTGTAAGCTAAAAACCCAGAAAAGGGATTTTTTAAATTTGACAAGACGTTAGAAATTATTTTTAGGAAAAATATTTTAACGGTATGCTTTCTGATTGTTTTATTTGGATGCATAGTGATTTTTTATCTCTTGCTATCTTAGAAAATGCGAATAAAACCGTTGGGCTTTATTTTCTACCTACTTCCCCACATGTTCTTTCACTTGCATTGTACTAGGAAATATTAAAAAGTATTTTTACCATAAATCGGTTATATTTGATAGTATTTATCAATCGCGACGATCTTGCGACAAATAGGTATTAAAATTAATATGGACAAAAGAGAAAGATCACATCTAACATTCATGTCGTACCTACACCTGTACCTGTTGGATATACTATTCTCGAAGTTACTGATTATTACGTACACCTAGGACAAACTTGGTAAATCCAACTTTAAGAAAGAAGGTATGGAGACTCCAACTCGGCTGGGCTCCATTCGGGAAACTTTGTCATTTCTCCTCATCCTAATCACCCGAGTACTTGAAGACGAAAGTTTTCAACGATTATGTATTATGTTACTACTGAGATACTTATTTCTTCAACAAGTATGTCAATTATCAGTGACGACGTACGAAAGTGAGACGTGACCTCTTACTTATTGGCCTCGTGAAAAGACTCCAAGTTACTCAGCGAGCTATAGAAAAGACTAGGCTCGGAGTTCCTCTACGAGAATCCGTAATGACAGGATCCGTAGGAGAACTAAGATCACCGATATAGATCGAAGGGTTGACAGATGGGCCGGTCCGGTATAACGCGCAAAATTGACAATCGCCGAGGAAAGCAGACGCAGAGATCATATCATATCCTCAATAGAAGGTCATAACGTAAAGCTTGCAGCTTGCGATTGAGTGTTCAAAATTCAAATGCAGCTGATATATCTGAATACGTGTAATATTTATAAATGCTGAACTGCCTCTTCTTGAATGTCTACACTTAAATAATAATGGCTCTAAGTATTATATTTTGTTTGTACGTATTACAGAAGCATTTGTTCTCGGCCCAAACGCTCGTTTGAATATTCTAAACCACACAATAAAACTGATAAATTCGTTCCTGTATGCTCACATTGATATTTAAATAGTTTAATACATTAAAATTTGCTATATCGAGTAAAATAGATTGTTCACGCCAAACAGTCACAGTATACATATATTATCATTTATCAGCAAGAAATGAGTTTGCTTCGCTAAGAATGGAATTGTAATGTATTCCATGTGTTAAATATACTGAGAAGAAAACAACTGTCATTTGCTACAGTCTAGTAGTGCCGCAACGTTTCCCCGATGATTATTTCATTATATCCTAGTAACCTTTTAGTATGTAACGCATTTATTTCGCTCGAATCGTTATGAAAAAAAACTGGATAGTGTCTTATTGCTTTCTATTAACTAAGCGATACCCGAAAAAGTTTAATTGGAAAATTTAATTTCAAAAGTATCTTTGTTACGTTTATAATCGTATTGTCGAATGAAATAAACTTTTATTTCAAAATTAATCAGATCTATTACTTGTATATTTAGAATTACTGTCTTTCTTCAGGCGTGAACCTTGTTAAACCATCTCGTTTCAATTAAACACTTTTTTCAATCTTTGTGAAACGTCGGTTATTTGACAGGCAAGTGAATTCTTAGGTATCGTTTATTTATTCCTTTTTTACTCTTCTCGTACTGTCAGTACAGTTTAAATGAATAAATTACGAAGTCATTGCTCAAGAATAATTTTTAATAGCCAAATTGAATGCAAAATTTAAAAAATATTGTTTAAAGTATATCATAGACGTCTGTTTTGTTATTTTTTTTAGTGCAATATGACAAATTTGATGAATATTAAATATTATAGTTGATATTATCACTTTCAATATATATTACAAAAAAGACTAAAACTTAAATATTTATTTTGTATCTTGTCTAAGCATATTTATGACTCCGACCAATTGCACATTCCAAATACTTCTCGTTCCAATTTCCATTTGTACTTATTTACTTTTTTCCAACAATTGAAATAAGCTAGATGATATTCAATTATGTGTAGTTTTTTCTTGCTAGAAATGAATTCGATAAGTAAAATATTGCCAATGAAAAAACATGCCAATTGTGATTAACTTCCACTATGAGGATTTGGTATACATTTAGGGAGATATAAACGTTTAAGTATTCTATTAAACTGGCTACAAGTATATTTATTTTTCACTATGTAAATATATTACATAGTATATTTTTCAAAGGCGTAAAACATGATGAATTTTCCATATATCTGTTTGATTTAGAATCATAAATTTAGTTTCCGGTAAATTTGGGATAAACTTTTAGTAACTCTGTTTTCATGATTTTTACCGTGCCTATCCGTTTTGGATATTGAGGGGAGTCATATCGTTTGTCGTTATTTTCAACAATATCTCTAGACATACTGTACACAAAGATCAGAAAAAATAGTTTTTAGAATCCTTATAAATTTCCTTTTTAATCGACACAAACGATATACTAAGTTATAAAAAGATATATTATTTTATTTGCTCCCTCTAAAATTTTTAAATCACTTTATACAAATTTTTATACAAACATCTGTATAAATCTCGAAAATTTCTATGTAATTTCTTGAGAGCTAACGTCTGAAATATTTATGGAATAATATGATTTATCGCTGTACCAATTTCCATATTCCTACTCAAATGGTTTTTGGGTGACAATTATCTTACATAAAACTGTGAAAAAAATAGTTTTGGGTTGCTTATAACTTTCTTTTATTGTTTATATTTTTTTTTGCTTATAATTTAAAATAATTTGATTAATTTCCAAACCCCATATAAAATTACTACAAAATTTCAATTACTTCATAGGCCGGCTTTATTTTAATATAAATATTTAAAGATATAATTCGCAGGAGTTAATATATTTTATGAATATATTAATTAAAAGTTTCTACGTCAAACAGTTTCTGAGAAAAGCGGTTGTAACATACTGATATTTGAATCATTCTATAACCTGACTAATCCTATAAGTGCCATTTTTTTCATATTGAAGTATGAAACTCTAAAAATAGCAGGAACATTTTAATGAAGATGGATGAACTAACTTTAACATAGGAATAACTTCTTTACATTGTATTAATACTCACTACATTTATCGCAGGATCTCCGTAAGACAACGTTATGTCGTATTGGCACTTAGTTGCGTTTGAGCATTTTTCTAGAAATTATGTAAACATAGTAAGCTATTTATTAACAACTGTTACTTAATTATTACAACCGAATTTTTAAAACTATATTATCTTTTCTGGCAATTAAGCTTAATATAGCTTCAAACAAAGTACGTAATGACACACTATTATATTGCGGTTACATGGCTACAACATGGGTACAACGGCTATTTCATAATAGGGACTTGCACATACAACTTTTTGTATATAATACGCAGCACAAAGCGATTATTAAGAAATACGCCCCTTCTTAGTTCCTCTTAATTGCACTATAATAAATATCTGAATAAGCTTCTTCGCAGCTCTGCAATATCTTTCAACGTTTTATTAAAACGAGAGAGATGTTTCATTATTTCATTGCAAACAATTGTCGCGATTGTGCTTTGAAGCAATTGTACATTCACAGCATGCTAGGAAGCCGGCCAAGGTTGCCGATTTGTAAACAAAACATTCATTTAAGGGCTGCTGTTCCTTTTCAATGTCGTCAGGATTCGTCGGGCATAATATATTGTTTTATAACTTGCAATAATTTTTAATTGTGTTTGCCTCGAAGGACAAGCTTTATTTTAGACGACAATGAGGTATTTTTGCTTATAGGCGATTATTGACGTGACATCGGCTTTTATGAAGATTTATTTTCATATTTGAACAAATTCCTTCTTTTGTGTTTGTTTAGAAAGGTATGCTTCAAGAACCGTTATAAAATAATTATTTGATATTAGATCAGATTGTTTTAGACGTTGGTAAAATATGTCTTACATTGGTTACACCATTTTAATACATTAAGGTACTACATTAATGTACTACTACATTACGTATGCGAATAAAATATTTTCTTTATTTAGTATGAACTAACATGCTTTTCTAAATCAGTTAAAACTTCTTATAGTATTTTAGGGTTCGAATCTGAACATAAAGTATCAAGAAAATATGTGACAAAAGTAAGGAGGGCATGTTACACAAGAGGCAAACCAAAAAAGGTATTTTTTTACGAACGCCGATTAATATTTTTGACTCCAATAAATTTAGTGCTCTTTTAGACAATTATAATTTCTGATTCAAAAATTTTACTTTATTTGTCTGAGTTTGGGCAATTTGTGGATGTTTTTCGTAATAATATTGATTTCTTTAAACTGTTCAAATTTTAAGAAATGTTGTCCCATTTCACGAAAATTATTTTTTAATAAGAGTAGTAAAAAGAGGAATTGCGAAGAAAAAAGAAAAGGATGCGATACGGAGAAAATAGAATTTGAAAAGAGAAACAATAGAGCAAGCAAATTAGGGAGAGCTACGATTAAGGAAGTTAACGTTACATGTGAGTAAATCTAAAAGAATAGTTAGCGGAGGCACAGGCTGACTGAGTCCAATTGAGGGATGAGACATTTTCAACGAAACAATTTTGTTCTTATTTTCTGAATATTTTAAACATATTTTATATCCTAGTAAATATAGTAAGCTCAAATCTCATGTAAAATGCCTGTTAAAATCGAGTTACACATTAAACTCATCTACACCCGAAGGCCCAAATTCGGGTGCTTTGACTATTAGTTTTTCATTGGGAAAGATTACATATTTTCTCTTTTCAAATTCTATACCAATAGAAAAGTCATTAGAATAATAAAATGGAAATAATTATGTAATCTACTAAAACTTATTAACAAAAAATCAAATTCTAATTGTGAAGGGTTTTTTTTCTCAGTAAAATTATACTTATATAAAAAGGTATTTTGGAGCAAGTTTGGTTTAGCCTTTATTAAGCCCGCTTGAAAACGATGCATCCATTAAATTCTTTGGAATTTATGCTAGGGTATTGGTCATTTAATGTCATACCAATATTGTAACTTTGTATCGTATTTTTATAAGTTTAATAAAATCATTGGCGTTTTGAAATCTTGATATTAAAATATAAGCATACCTAGTAAAATGATCAAGCAGAAAATGAAGGTATTTTTTGTTGACCGTGATCCCCCGAAGCCTCCAATGGTATCAATTGATATCATTTCAAATGGGCGTCTTACTAGACTTAAATGTGACATTAAGCCATATTTTGACTTTCTCATTGATTTGTTTTTTTATAAAAATTTCACGTTCATCACAAATTTGTTTAATGTTTGCTACGATATTCTTTGCTGTTTAGGATGGGGTATTTTATTATCATCTGTGTTATGCCAAAGCGGCAGACAGTAATTAGGACGTTTTTTATTAGACTTTTGCCAAGTTCTTCTGATAGTATTATCTTTTTCCATCTTTTATTCTTTTTGTAATAAATTTCTTTTTCCAATGCAAGTTTGTTTTTTGTAGGCCTTGATTTGTGTTTTGGTAATTTTTTACATCTTCCATATTTATTAAATTTACTACTTTCAAAACGTCATAAGGATCTAGAACTGGATTTCTATTAAACAGTCTGTTCCTTGATTAGATTTTTCTGGGTAATATTTAATTTTAAAAGTATAATAATAATATTACTATATTATTCTATATTGGGACAAATAATATTTGAAGTCACCAAGTTTCTCATCAGTTCTAGCTTTAATGTTCATATTTTCTAATGGTTTATGATCTGAGTATACCATAAATTATTTTCCCATAGACCAGCGCGGCCAATATTTTACAGCTTTTTTATTGCGAGACATTCTAGGCATATTGCCCTTTTTTAAATTTTAGTTATTTTATTTTAAATAAGCGATTGGTTCACTGCCTTTATTTTTATCTGTTTGTTTTAATACTGCTCCCACTCCTTTTATGCTGGCGTCTGTGTAAATATTTATAGATAGTTCAGGATGAAAAATCTTCAAAATCGGTTTTGAGCATAGCAATGCTCTTATTTTATCAAATAATTTTTGACCTTCGGCAGACCATATAAATTTCACTTCTTTCCGTAATAAATTGGTAACGGGTCCAGGATAATTACACTGTGTAGCAGGAACTTACAATGAAAATTTATTTTTCGTAAGAATTTTTTCATGTTTCTGGAAAATTTTAGTCTAAAACCCTCTTTAAATATTGCCTCTAATAAACTTGATAAGATGATCCTCAAAAAATTTTGAAAAAAATAAGAGGTCGTCTATACAATTGATTGCAAAACTAGAGAGTTTGTATTTTCTTATGATGTTGCTCAATATCCTTTAGAAAATGGCTGGCGTAGTTTTTAATCCAAATGGGAGACACGTCCACTGGAAATGCCGTTCTTATGTAACAAATGCAGTTTTGTATTTACCTTGGATTTTCAAAGTAACTGACCAAAATGCTGAATTTATATCAAAGTAGAAAAATATTTACAGTTTACAGTGTTTATTATTAAATCTTCAATCAATGGATATGTTTGTGATTGAGGGACCACAATTTTGTTCAATTCTTTGAAATCTATGCATAACCTTGTTTTTCTTTCATCTTCTTTTTTATATTCTAGAGTTACTGAAGCAGCAAATAGTTTCTCTTTTGTAAATTATCTTTTGTCTCAGCTGAGTATCTATATGGACGTTTGTAACAGTATTTATCCACCACCAAGTCAATATGAGCTTCGTAATCTTGTATAGTGCCGATGTCTTATTTATCCTTGGCAAAAACTGGTTTGTACTTTTCTATCAACTTTTTAATTTCTGATTGTTGATATAAATCTAGGTGGTTTACCAACATTTTAAATTCATCCGAGTTTATAGGTTTATTCAAATTTATTTCATATTTTTTATCGATTTACTTTCTTGTTTTAATACCTCAGAGTATAAAAAAATCCATCTTCATTTTTGTCACCTAGTATATCCGGAAGTTTGATATTTGTTATATTCGAAGTATCATTGTCCGAGTAGTTATTGTCTTTCATGTCCTCTTTATTTGAGATTATCTTCTTTTCTTTTCGATTGCTGTATTGTGTGATCTTTAATTCTTTACTTTTGCATTAATTCGAAATATTTGATGCAATCCAAACTAATTACTTTACTTTTAAAATAGTAGCTTTAATTTTTTGGATTCTTCTCATTCACTTCACTTTCTAATTCTGATTAATTTACAGTTTTTACAGCTGCTTTTTGGTTTTTCCCTCTAAACCAGCATTTCTCTTTTTTCTCATTGATACAAATTTGGCATTGTGTTTTTCCCTATTTTTTTTATTTAGTGTCAGAATTTGTCTAATCTTTTTTATCATATTTATTCTTCCCAACAAGATGTTTCAATCTTCCTATTTCATTGTAGAGATCTTCTTTTTCTTGCAAAGTTTCTCTTTCAATTTTATCAGCAACATAATTAGGTAATCCAGGAGCTATTAAGTCAATAAGTGTTCCAGTATCAATCGATTTTCTTGCTTCCAGTGGTAATTTTTTTTCAAAGCATATTAAAGTAACGAACCTGTTTAATATTTAAAGGCAAGATCGTATCTCATGAACGACCATCCTTTGTTTGCAAAAGTTTCACAAATTGTAATTCTACTATATGTTTCATTAGCATTCAGCTGTACTAATTAAAACTGGAGTATTCCAAAATAAATTTTAAAATCTCAGTTTACTTTTTGTCTTCGTTAATTTGGACACATTCACATTCTTTATTAAAATCTTTAATCCACTGGTAGGCATATGAGATTCTGCCAGTGGACTTTTCAATCATGAAATCTTTTGCAATTTTTCCGAAATTTCGAGTTTCAGATTTTTTCCTTCAGGTAATTTCTATAAGAGTTTTTACATTATTTGATTTGAGCCACTAAGTGTAGATTCAGTATAGTTTTTTCTGAAATTTCTTCTAGGTAAAAATCATTAAACTGCAAGTTTTGTTCTTCATCCAAATGTGTTTCTGATATATCATTTGTCAAAGTTGTCCATATTTTCCTTGTTTGGTGTCTTTTATTTGACGATTCCCTTACCTTGGCATAGTTGGAAGTATTTGAAATTACTTTATGCAATATTTGCAATTACTTGATTGCAGGTTGGAGATACTCGGCCGGTATTCCAAAAATCTGGAAATATTTGCAATTACTTGATTGCAGGTTACAGATACTCGGTTGGTATTCCAAAAATCTGGAAGTATTTGCAATTACTTGATTGCAGGTTGCAGATACTCAGCTGGTATTCCAAAAATCTGAAAGTATTTGCGATTACTTGATTGCAGGGTGCAGATACTCGGCCGGAATTTCAAAAATTTGGAAGTATTTACAATTACTTGATTGCAGGTTGCAGATACTCCGCTGGTATTCCAAAAATCTGGAAGTATTTGCAATTACTTGATTGCAGGTTGCAGATACTCGGCCGGTATTCCAAAAATATGTCCATTAGGTGTAGCTATTGATGTTAGGCATATGACATTTGATTTTCCACCTGCTGTTGGTTTCACAGCAAAATCAAACCTCAACTTTTCCGTGTTTCTTAAAATATTTGCAGAAAATGTTGTATTAAAATGATACTTGACAAATTTTACTTGATACTTGATGGGAATATTGAAACAAAGACGTAATTGCGTTTCTCTGTGAAAACAAAAGTTTTATTTACATTACGTTTTTACAACAATTAACTAATTACATTATCTTGTAAACTAAATATTTACTCAACTGTGAACAAAAGAAACAACATTTAAGGCTCTTGTTTCAGGTATATTTTAGTAATTTTATAAAGCAGTGTTTCTAACAATAATGATAACTTCTATCTCATATTTCGATATATATACATACTTTTTTTTTAATATATAAACTTATATTTGATTTTGTTTTAGCTGTGCTTTATTTGTAAATTGTATCATTTTGTATTTCGTTTTTAAATGTTATCGATTTCCGTTCAAAATATCCTGAGAAGGATGCTGAGAGACAATATTTTATTATTATCGTTTAAATAAATTAAAGTTTAAACATTCAATTTACAATGTATGCAGTTTATAATATTTAAGCTTCAACAATCATACTTAGGATATATTGTCTGCGACGTAAGTGAAATTAAAAGCTTGCGTGAACCAATACACTGACGCCCATTAAAACGTTAGTGCGTGTAGGAGGCATAACTCTTTCCTATATCGACACTTAACACTTAGAGGAGTAAACTACTTAATGTCTTTATTTACTATTAAAACACGGTCACCTGCTGCTTACTGAAATTATAAATGCAATAAACCTTTACAACATGGGAGCTGGAACATGTTGCGAAACAAAAGGCCCCATAAAACGACAAATTCTTGTTAGGACAGTAAAACTTGGGACCGTGTAATTTAGCCTAAGCAAAAGTTCACTTACAAAGTTTACCTGAGCTTCCGCTAATATGAGTGTCGTTAACGGCCGCGATGTGTCGTGTATATGATGCGAATCGTTCGAAGAAAATAAATTGTGATAAGATTTCCCAGTCAATGACAATGATAGATGATACAAGCAGTGGCGACGACGTAATTCTATTTATATACACAAATGGACTAAGTTCCACTGTTAATCTTATTGGTTTTATTTTTGTTATAATACCTAAGTGTGGTGTTCAACATTACCACAGTAATTTTATAAAAAGAATGTATGTTTGTTTTGGCATAACAATTATATATCCACATTACTTGAAAAATGTACCATCATACGTTTAATAGAAACTAAATGAATATAGGCTATGTATATTTTTAAAACGTGTGGATGACAAACAATAATTATTTAAATGGAGGAATTTAAAGCACACATGGTGTATTTTCCGTTTAAATGGTGTATAAACTGAATTTGTAAATTAATTTTGAGGAAATTAAAGCCCACATGGTGTATTTTTCGTTTAAATGGTGTATAAATTGAATGCGAAAATTGATAAGTTGACAATTATTTAGGTCGTCTATTATATTTTCTATCTCAGAATGGAATAATCGAATTATTTTTGAGTTAAAGAAAATAAATCGTAATGCAGTTACATCGAAATAATACTTGAAAGAATTGTTCACGACAATGAAATCAACAAAACAGTGTATGGCTAATTATAATTATACTAGTAGATTGTTTGTTATCAACATTTTTATGTTTCAAAATTGGGCCGTGCAGCCCAGTACTCAGTTAATTAAACCTTGGATAATAATTTAATAAGTTAACCGTAAACCATTAGTGTAAAAGTACAGCCATTAGAAGTGATAGTACATATTTTACTCCGGCAATGCCAGGATGGACGTCTAGTTTATTACAAATTACATATATTCGAAAAAAGCCAGCAGTGAAGCTAAAAAAATATGATTTGTGTTATCTAATTGTAATCGGTTTTTACCAAAAGTTATGAAATGATTTAGTTATATTGATTATTACAATTTAAAATTCATAATATTGATTATTATAATTTACAATTCATAATAAAAAAATATTTTAATAAGCCAATAGCGAAGATTAACTTGAGTATATTTCGTTAATCAAATATGAGTAAATATTTATTGTTATTTACTTATTCATATTAATTTGCGATGAAAATAAAAGTTTTTAATGACAAAAAATTAGATGAAATTATATCGCGTGTTTGCGTGCGTGCGGGCAGATGTGCATTAAAAATTGTATTATGTAAAATACCTACGTACAATATTTTGTAAATGGATTATGTATTTACGTGTGCTTTTATGCGTCACCTCAATTATCACAATCGATTGTAGCGTAATAGTATAAATTTTTTAGTTTTAAGAATAAGATATAATTATTGTATCACTTAGTTCGCTTGATGTATAGATTGTAGACATTACATTTTATTTATATTTTTAAAAAAGAAAACGTAATTTTAAAGTTTGACATAAAATATTTTTCTTGCACGTCTGTGTTTTATCGATAGGCTGCAATACAATAAGAACAACAAAATGTTAATGAAGTAAAATGGTTATTCGAATTTCCTTTGAAGAGTGAGCCAACCACTCATGGCAGCAAACCGACTACACAACTTATCGAACACAGCGGATTCAATTTGAACCGTATTACGAAAATTGTTTTCTAACATTTGCACCAAGGTGAAGTTTATTGAATTAGGATTTAAGTTTTTCTATTAAACTCTGCCAACTTATTTGAATTCAGTTACGAAGTTACGAACAGATAAGGAGTTGTAGATAATCTTGACATTTACCTTATTTTAAATATTCCTACTTTAATGGAATAAAATGGTAACGCAAAAAAGACGATGAGGTATTGGAATTTATTTCGTAGTAGAATATTTGTTTCCTCTCAGAGGCATAATAACTATATAAATACATCGTATACGCGGTGGGCACTACAGCAAATTAACGAAAGTGATAAAGAGTGAGTTTTCAGAACAACACTGTTTAAAATCTATTTGATTATTTTTGTACAATTTGCCACTTAGAACAGAGGGTACACTGAGACATTTGTTTTTATTTTGTTAAATTTTAGCAGGACAAATAAAATAGTCAAATTTCTTTTTAATTTCTTGTATCGTGTGGAGTATCTATTGAAAGAGTGAATTATATTGGTGCTGCAACTATTTATTTAAACTATTAATTTACGTTAGATCATATTGATAAACAAGTCGGCAAAGTTTTTTCAGTAATAAAGATGCAGTAAATTTGGAGAGACAAATGAAGTACTCGAAAGTTTTCTTTTTTATTTTACATAACATAAGAGTACCTACTTCTACGGATATTGTTGAAAATGTTAAAAAAAACATATCACCACTCCATCTCCTCAAAATAGCATTGGCAGGACTTTATCTAACGTTTATTAGAAAGCAATACCGATCACTCTAAATTTCATAATTTTTGACATATTCATGATATTTTTAAACCGGTGGTAGATGGTACTGGATAGGTATTATATTTACATTAGTGAAAATAATACTAATATTTGTTAATAGTTTTATAAAAATACTATATACCCTCAAGCCCTTATGTATATTGAAGAATGTGCGGAATTATCATAGTGCCGTCAAAGGCATACGGGTTTTGATGGCACGGGGCACCGCGGGGACTCGCGTTCGATTCCCAGCCTAGGCTGTAAGAGATCAATTGCTAATTTTAAAGTATGTAAATAAATAAAATTATTATATTATTATAATTTATTGGATTATATTGAAATTTTCCACTTTTCTGCGGTATTCAGCTGCTTAACCATGTGATCAACGTTGCAGTAGAAGGTAATTTCTTTATGATGGATGAGAATAAATTTCTTCAAGTTTGTCATCATTATGTATAATAATATTAATAAATTTATTAACGGTTTTATTTATTATAAACTTAGTAACGCTGTAGCTATTGAAACACGTAGACGCATAACAGCAATATTTCTACAACTGAATCCAAATAGTAAATAACTTCCAGTCTAATTCTATTCATTTAATGATTTTAGAGCGCTGTCAGTCCCTTAGTTTTAGAGCGCTGTTAGTCCCTTAGTTTTAGAGCACTGTTAGTCCCTTAGTTTAAACTGTAAGTGTTGCTGTTTAATTTCATTAGATAGTAATGCAGTCCAAAACACATGTCATTTTGCTATAGAGCCAATTTATTTATACAATATCAACATGAATTACATATTTTTCCCGTTTAATGTGATATTATTAAAATTGAAACAAGAAAATTAGAAGTAGATGTTTAAAGGAGAATGAAAAATTAAGGAGCAGTAAATCTAATTTATATTATTGTACTTGCCGCCACAAAATAACATTAACTTCTACGTTTTTCTCTATAATGCTGACACAGTTACTGAGATTCAATCACATCAATTGTATTTGCAAAAAAAGAGGTGCTTAGTTCTTTCTAAAGCCACTCACTTTATATATATATATATATATATATATATATATATATATATATATATATATATATATATATATACATATATGTATATGTATATATATATATATATATATATATATATATATATATGTATATATATATATATATATATTGAAGGTGAACGAAAATTGGTTAAGCGTATTCCGGCGTCGATAATTTCTCTTTTTTATAAGTACGGAAATCTTTAGTTTACGCCTTTCTCATAAGTTGGATTCAATAAGATACCTCCGTTCTGCTATCTATGCAAGTGGTTATAACAAATTACGTCTGTATACACTAATATGATGGAGATGAGAATAAAAAAACATAATGATAAAATAACCTTATTACATTTTTTTGTGATAATTTCATTTGCGTTTGTCATACAAAATATTATAAAATTTTATAAAATTAATATATAAAGTAAAATGTTGAAATTAATCGCGTATTTATAATCATTCCACTAGATGTGTATTTATATAATTTAGCTACGTTGATTTATTTCATAAAAGTCCTATGCCTGACTTCAAAATTTTAAGTTGATCCAAATCGTTAGATATGTACAATTATAGTAAAAAAGATCTTAAAATGCAGTAAAAATTTTACTGAATTTTCATAGTACATTTTCTACGAAAATAAAATATTAATTTGAATAACATCTCAACTACGTGACGAATCGTGCCAAGCAACTTCCTAATTACATTCGTAAGGCAGCCAAAGGAGTAGAATACAAGGTTAAGTCTTACCGTAACGCTGCGTTCATTTGTGTAAATGTGCGCAAAACAGAGGACTACTGCAATATATTCATGTCCACTCTGGGCAGATGAAATAAATAATGACTCCTTCCTCCCATGTAAGTACCATAAACATACAGCGCTATCAAACTAAAAACCAAAAGTTTACTAACATCATAATCAGTTAATTAATTAAAAAAAAAGAAAAGAATATATATATATATATATACACACATATATATATATATATATATATATATATATATATACACACATGATTCTTATCGGAATCGGAAGGAATCACATTCGACTATATCAATTATCAAATATATTTTGCAGTATACAAATATTTTAAACCTTTTTAATATTAATAATTGCGTTCAACCTAAGGATGTAAGTTGCTTTGTACAACAATTACATGACTATATTTGTTTTATTGTTTTACGAGTGCCTAATAAAATTTGAAGGACTGAGAAAAGGACTGCTGGAACTGATCGTGTCAAGTAAGAACGGACTAGGAGTCCGTACCTTAAAAGGACAGGAGCACAATAGCACAGTTCAGGAGCACAGTAGCATATAGATGGTATTCGTAAATACTCGCACTCTTTGATCTATCCATCACACAAAAATGAACTTCAAATAAAATGGAATGAAACATTTTGACAATATCTAAACATAAAGTAATATGAATAAAAGAAACATAAGCTTTATGATTAGTTTTTAAGGAACTTGTAACTGTATTCTGATAGCGAGCAGATTTATATAAACAACTTGTTTTCAGTCTTTATCTTGTATTTCCTCATAAATATTTTTATACATAAAGCTTTTGATATTTCCTAACTTTTTCACAGCACATTTTCAACGAACGGAGGTAATTTCGGAAGCGTTTTTGTGGGATTTTTGTTACAGAATATGACTGACTACTTTAACTAATTGACTTGTACTTTGTTAATAAAATCGTTGAATCTATTAAAACTATTTGTCAAGGAACTCATTCTAATGTAGCCTGATAATTTCTAAGTTATTAATGGATTTTCCAAGTTTGCAGCTATGAAACTGATTATGTAACTAGTTCTGTTTTATAGTTGTTATTAAGTTAACTGCATTTGTAAATTTAAGATTGATCCAATAGACTCTTCGTTTTCTTTGACATTTAGGACAGCTTCTCTCAAGGATATCACACAAGGTATAGCTACTAGATTTCAATTATATCAGATGTCGTATTTAATCCGTAATTGTTTATAGTAACTAATACAATTTTTTTCTTGGAAACTCTAAGTCAAGCATATCGTTTTAATTTTTCTGTAATCATATATGGTTATCTATTTACGTAAGTAATTGAATTTTGTTAACCAACTGTTTTGCATACATTTTTGGTGATAAATTATGTAAGCTCATATGAAAAAAAATGTGTCTAGGTATGGTATACCAAGTCATATGGCTATGCTAATTTGTTCATCTTATTATGACCCCATAAATTATAGGGATAATCATTAAGATATAACATTTACAAAAACGAATTAATTTCCCCGAATTATAAGACATGATGTCAAATTAGTGAGAATAAAATAAATTCAGAAAGACTACACTTTGCTAGAAAGCTAAGAAATGAAAAGGAGATGAAATAATCACTTGGATATTATTATGGCGACACATACGTAATTCTGTTTCATAATTTTTGAATTAAAATAAATTAAGAAGTTATATTTTATTTGTTTTCCATTATTCTTGCAATTAATAACGCGGTAGGCGCTATTCGCTGCTTGATTTTACATTGCTTGTTTTTATTGTGGGTTCTTTACTTCAACGATAAATTTGCTCTTAAATCTGTCATAAAGTCAAATCCACATAAAGATATCAATCGTTTACCTACCACCCGTACAGTGCACCCCCCACGGACGGGGGGAGTCGCCAACTAACGCAGCAACCCTCCTTTACTAATACTCTGACACGCCGCCTTTGTCCAGCCACAATACAAACATTTGTAAAGAATCGAATCGTGGACCTCCAATGAGACGCGCCGCCTAATTCATAGCTAATACATCAAGCGCTGAATACGAGCCTTTTTGTGTGCGGGATGGTTCAAGTCTTGTTTGAGCCTTTGGTACTGGTGGATGAAAAAATGTTTTTATTTTTTTAAAGAACCTTTAATTAAATTAAATTATATATTTGCTTTTAAATATTTCTTATTTCACTTTGGATATTTGTTATTTTGTAAATATTTATTCCGAATTAAAATTTCAAGCATTCAACTACTCAGTTGAATAAAAATCTTCCTTCAAAATCTTAAAAGTTCATCATTTTTTGACTTCAAAATTGTATTGTTAGGTTGGCTACTAAATTTGCCATTTCAGGTCATCATTAGCTCATATGATGGCCAAAACTGAATATTTTGACTACCTCCTCAAAAGCATTAATTAATTTTTATTATTGCAGTAATGATGGCAATTTGACATGGAATATATTATAAAATATTATGAGACCAAATCTAAGAAGAAAAAAAAAGATCAAAATTTCGTTTTCTGTATCTTTGAAAATGCGTGGATGTTTAAATGGTGGACAATAAATCAGTGCTGTGTTACAGGAGAGTACTCCTTCGCCCATGATTGCATCTGTATTGTTTGTTGCTTTGCACAATTTTCGCTTAAACAGAATTTATGAAGCAAGGTCATTCTAAGCTCTCTCCGTGAAATTTTCATATTTTGTTTGTTCTTTACTCGCTGAAGTTCAGTTGCTCACTGACCGAATGCCGCGCTCTTTATATATCTCACCAGAAACTTTCGAGTAGTTTCAATAAATATATTGATTGTTATCCGAATGGAACATGTTGAATGGATATTTCTTTTCTTTTAGTACATCACTTTGAATAAAACTGACTAGAATCAAAATTTATAATTTGGGTTTTATTAATCGAAAATTACTATAACCGTTTCTATTCATTGGGATATTGTAGCCCAACTTGAAACTATAAAACCAAAAATAAGTTTAAAATAAAATAAAAAATCTTATTAAATACGCGTATAATACACAACACGAGGGTTCCGTATACACTTAGGCACATGTAAATATTTAAGCCTAAATAGTATTTCTATTGAATTATTTAATATTATTAATCAGCATGTTACTCATATTAGTATTATTTTTCGCCATGTAAATATATAAAAATAATAACCAGTATATCTTTCACTTTCACATAAATATACATTTTCAAACAATTACAATAAAATGTTTATTTTTGCAGTTAGGTAAAGTCATTTGTATGCAGTTTCTATGAAATTTTTACAAAACCAACCACATGTCGTAAGTTGGTCGAATATTGCACGTAAATTAGTTGAATATACTTAGCTGTGATAACTTTCCTTTTAATTTCGTTATATATACGATTATTATGAATACTTTTTCGGATACTAAAATACGACGGTTCATGTGGTACGTCGTAACACAAAACTGTAACAAAACTGATCACTTTAAAAAGGAATATTTCGTATATGTATCTCTATATCAAAAAATTGGTCATAAGAGGTTCAATATTTTTGAAAGACCTATTTAAAGATACAATGGGGCATGCGAAAGAAAAAAATATTTCCAGTTTACAAGCAGGCGAGAAATCTTTACTTTTTTAAAAGATTTTATTTCATAACTTTGTAGGAGTTAAAAATAAATATCATAAATAACCATAAACATGATAAATATTAGCTTTATAACGCAAATAGTTTGCGAGTAAAACGGTTGTGACACTCAGTTGGACAAACAGATAAACATATCGAAATTATTATGGTTCCTCGTTTGGCTGTGGTACCCTACAAACGGTAAACGTTGTTTTTGTACGAGATAACGTTATTCCGTTAATAGTTGATGCTATTTTTGATGAAATAGTTGGAAAAAAAGAATACTCCCGTATATTACTTCATCCTCCGGTGAAGAAATATGTCAGTAATATTAACGCTCTTCGGTCGAAAATATGTCAACGAAATGTTTTATCACAGTTTTTTGCCTGCTAGAGAATTCGTGATTCAGGCGTCGTCAATGGAACGCTAAAAATTGTTTTCATTATTTCCACATTAGCAAAGTTGCAATTTATAAATTAGAACGCCGTATTGCTGTATATTCTCATACATTTCTTAGCCAAAACTAATTTGTCTTAGATTCATTCAAACTTGTAGACCAGTTTTTTAGTTCTTAACAGTGTGGCCTTTTTTTTTGTCAACAGTTTCGTGATTTGTTATATTTTATATTTTATTAACTAAAATCTTTAAATATTTTATTTCAAAATTACACTTTTTAAACTTAATTTAGGTAATTTGGTTTATTTAAGGATAAGTAAAGATAATTAAGAACCATTTCCATTTTAAAATGTTTATTTCCGTAAACGTGATATGGAACTTAAAATATTTTGCAAATTGGGTTCTTCTACAAAATTAAATAAGAAAGTACTTGAAAAATGTTTATAAATTTTTTTAAACGTCTTCCATGTAATTATGGGATTTTAAATTTAAAGTAATAAAAAACTGAGGCAAATGGGATGTGATTAATTTGCAGTACGCCGCTGAATTTGCCTATAGACCTAATTTAGGTGTCTAATATGAACTCATCTCTAGTTAAATCCTAATTATATTATACAGTAGAATTCAGGTGAATGTGGCTATCAAAAAAACTAGTAAACGACCATAAATTTTAAAAATAAGTTACTATAATTGTCATGCCAATCGACAAGCTATTTTTTCGCTCGACTGTCTTCAGTTTTGATACATCGGCGTTGTCGTGTACCGCCATTTTTTTCACGTGACATTAATGTATAGTCGCTCTGTGTGGCGGCCCAGCTCGTAGGGTAGCCTATGAATGGGCACAGAGCAGACTTAATACGTGTGAAGTACTTTCATATGATATATGGGCCGAGCGGAGGAGTCGGGGCTTTATAAGTTTATAAGTTTTACCGTACGTTTCACATAGTATTAGGTTTGTTAACTTACGATATAGGTAAGTATATTTCAACTGATTGTGAAGTTCGCGTTCCGATTTACAAATGGCTGTAGTTTTTTGTTTCAAGGCAATATGCGTTTTTGAATCCATAATGATAATACATGATGACTGGTTACTTAATGATTTATACATGATTCTTATTAATAAATCTTTGACTTTTACCAAAAGGAATATATATATATATATATATATATATATATATATATATATATGTGTGTGTGTGTGTATATATATATGTATATATGTATGTATGTATATATATATATATATATATATATATATATATATATATATATATATAAATAAAAGTTAATAACAAACGTAATGAAAGTTATTTAATTTATCATTATGCGAAAAAAATGGTTTAACACTTTTTATATCAATACTTGTACATTTAGACAGATTAAACTATTAATTTAAACTATTAGTTTCGAAATCATACTTGAGAGTTACTACACAAAGCAATTATAATAACGATAGCGGTGTGTTATTCTTGTGAAAGAAAGAAGTAATAAAAAATCAATAAGCCTTTTCATCTTACAAATGAATAACAACATGTAATAACTTTAACAGTAATTTTAGGATAAAGAAATAATTCCATTAAAATGGAGAGTTGTTTCGAATTTCGAATCCGGGTGATATTTTAGCTTAAATAAATAGTTGATAAATATTACTTCTAATATTTGATACTTTTACAGTATTCAACATTTCTTATTATTGCTTACAATCACTAATTAACCAATCAAGCTGGACTTACTACAATATGAAACATTATCAAGTATTAGGGATAATTCCGGTCTTAGGAATAATTAGTGCTATATATGACATAAACAATATAGGATATTGATATAATTAGTTGAGACCGAAAATATATACGTTCAAATTCCCTTAAATAAAAGCATTTAAATTTGGAGCGCTTATACCACTCTGCCATAAAACCGTTTCCTGCCTAAACGAGACATTGAAGGCTTTTAAAAAGCTTTCAAAGATGTCAAGTGTTCGATTGAATTTTTCTTTTCCTGAATGTACTTTGGGGAAAGTAAAATTTGGGGAAAGAGAATCACATTTTACATACCATTATTTTTCTTTCATACGTAATTTTAATATTCAAATATGGTTTTCGTGTTAAATACACATTATTTAAAGTGTTTACTCCACTTTTGTCGCGTTAACGGACTAACAGTGGCATAAGTACGACCTTTCGTATAATACAAATGGTGTTCAACCAATGGCATTGCCGAGTAAGGTAATAGTTATGGGGTGGTTTAGTTTATCACCGGGGGAGGAATTTTACTGCCCTTAATGCTTTCTGTTACAATGTAGCCGCATTGAAGTGCGCATTGGGTTGGTAGTATTTAAATGGCTGACGTTATCGTTCTTTATGATTTGCCTACAGACTTATGTTTCAATTTTTTACTTATATGCACTCAGTTTCTGTTAATAATAAAATTATTGTAATATTGTTTGTTGTTTTGTTATGTGACGGTATTTAGTTGAGTGAATTGCTATTTATTTTACTCATTGGAATTATGTTTGTAATTATATTTCATAAAGCCATGGTGAATGGTTCAAAATAAATACAGCTAAATGAATCCAGAGTTATTTTTCCCTTTTGATTTGAAATACGAAATACATTCAAAATATTCAATATTGTTTCACGAGTTATAACTATGCAATAGGAATCAATAGATAAAATTCATTCACCACGTGTCAGAATTAAATCGAACCAACTAAACGTAATTAATTAGTTTTCGTACAGAAGCCAATTGCGGACATCGTCTTAATTAATTAGAGATGTCACGGTTCTTATGGTTGATGGTAAATAGTTATAGACTTATAAATCTTTCATACCTAAATGGGCAAAATAAATTGGCTTGTGAAATTGCGACTATATTCTTGTCTTTTTATTAATTTAATGAGCATACTGACAATTTTACTAATAATGTATATTGTAAAGAAACTTTCACTATATAACAGTGATATTTAGTGCAGAGTAGAACATTAAAATCAACTCAACTATTTCATCCAAAGGTGCCTTATTGATTGAATTTCCTATTATATTACTTCAACTGTATTATTCGGTATATAGTTTTACCTTTGTAGTAGGTATTGTTTTCTTTATAGTTTCGTCGAAAACGAAAACCTTATTGGCCAATTTTCTCTACGATTTCTAAGAAAATACAATGCAGTTCGTATTAAAGTTTATAATGTTAATGGCCAGGTCATGAACAAACTAGAAAAGAGAAGTTAGTTTATGTTATTTTCATATATAATATTTAGTTTGTATTTTTTTTTCAAATATTTGAGATTTATAACACATATATGTTTGCCGATAAATTTTGTTTTGAAAATCATACTTAATAATGAGCAAGATTAAAAAACTCGTGTCATAAATTATTAGGATCCTTTCGTCTTTTTTTAAATTTATTTTCTTGATAAAACAAAGAAGTCTACTGCAGAGTAGACATCGCGATGGTACCTTCCTATTACACATCATTTCACACCTCTAATTCCGCCAGCATGGTTCGCCGCCAGTATTGATACCGAAAGCCACATTTCCTCTTTCATCGAGAGTTCCATTTAAAATTCTGTTTTTGGATATGGAGAGGTTTCCTTTTGAGCAAAGAGGAAGCCAGTTCCATTTGCGACATTTTATTTGAACCTCCATTGACACTTTCTCGTATAGTTCTGAAAACTCTGTGTTATTTTGTATAGTCCGGATATTCGAATAATGAGATTTACCATGAAATTTCTCCGTAAGTTTCAAATAGTGATTTCAATAGATTTGGGTGGTGATTATAAGAAACATGGTCACAAAAATTCTATCACACCTGATATTTTCCTTAGTTCAACTCTTTTTTTTCTGCGTATCTATGTTAAGCTATTCTTTTGATACGTTGAGCACTCTTAAAGTTTTTGGTAGGTAAGAATATTTATTGTATTATAACGGATCAATTATTTTAGTTAATTTCACATTTGATAATTATCATTGAAAACAAAGAGCATATATTTTTCAGCTAATTACAATATCGATTAGTTAATTAATATATCTTAGAAGTCTATAACGATATTCTTAATATAAATTAGTCAACGAGTAGAATGTTAAGTTTACATCACATAAAAGTCACATTTATTCAGAATTATTCACAATATCATTTTTTTATTGGAAATTAAGAAGAAATTGGGGTATGGATACAATCATTTATTATAATCCAATAATTTATTAAATACTGGTGCCAATAAGAAGAGGATTTCAAATATTCTCAAGGAATATTTCCAATAGAATCTAAACTGAAAACAACTAATGAAACAAAAGCAATTCGAGAAATGGCTAAACGACGTTGAGTGCTGTTATCCTTGAAAGGAGTCATAACAAATATTTTCTAATAAATAAAAAAAACATGTTAAAAGGAATAGTTAAAATTAGGTTGCTGCAGCAGCTTAAAGTTTCTCTTCCTGCGTTCTCATTTAAGTACGAAATGGAGCAAAGATGTTGGGAAAATTAAAATAAAACAATTCCGGCAGACTACTGCTGAATTCTAAAACGTGATGAGCCAAATAAAAGTCATAAATAAAAATTTAAAAAAATAGAAAAGTTTAAAAAAAAAAATTTCAGTGGATTTTTAGATTTATGATTAAAAGTATGCGGCTTAAAATAAATATTTCTGCGAATACTTGATGAACCTTCAGAGATGTACTTTTCAATTCCACCTATCTCCGACACGATGCTACCGAGACAAATAAATGTTTTATTTAAATAATAGAACCTAAATGAGAAATATGCCTAATGCCATAGCTAAGGAAAAAATTGTTACCGCACAATAGGGTAACTATATTCAATTTGCTGTTTTAGTAAATTGTCATGAAGATACAGGTTAATTAAAACTAGGAGAGAAAAATATTAAATATGTGATTTTTGAGTTTCTCAATAGAATAGTAGGCCTAGACTGGGTATATACCTCTATCTTATTCTCTCTCTTAGAATGCACACTTGGTGACAACGCAATTCAGTATTGCTGTCCCTATCTAAAGAAGAAGTTTATAACTTCAAATTATATTTTATGAAATAAAAAAAAATCATCAAATAACATCTTCGAACACCACGAACTAAAAAAATATCAAGAATTTTCTTCCTTTTTCTAATTTACATTTTTGTTTGAAATCAATGAAATTTTATTTAAGTATTTTAAATACGATTGAGTGAAAAACTTTAAAAATAAGGTTATCATTAATTCTTTAACGATTACATACCTTTGTTGTATTACTGAACGTTCATTTTTTATTTTTCTACTCTAAACATAGCGAAGAAAATTGTGCTCTCTGCTAAATAAGGTTACTTCAATAATTTGACTTCAAATACATGCACACAAATAAATGAAATATCCTAATACAATGTAGCATGTATTATACAACAAACATAAATTTCCTAACGAACTTTCCTGTATAAAAGTAATAAGGGATGGATAACTTTTTCCTGAAATGAAAATGTTACGTAAATTACATGCTGAGCATTATCTGTAATGAACAAATCGAATATCGACTTAAAATACTTTTACTATTTAAAAACAAATTAATGTCTTTACGCTTGTAAATAACGTCATGGTGTTTTGTTAAAGAATGTTAGGGGCATTTGTTAAACAATGATGGTTTCTTCTCAGTTTGTTTATTATAACGTTCAGTGATTGATTTTGGTTTTTTCTTCAATTGTCGTAATTTGATGATTCTAGAATCTTTCACAATAACCCCTTATTGATTAAAACTAGACACCCTTATCTCTTTTTAACACATAGCTTTGACCTTCTAAAATGATCAAAACATTTAAAAAAACTTCACATTCTGTGATCACGTTCTCTTTACTTTACTTTTTTGCATAATTTTTTATTTCAACTTTAGAGGTCTATAAGCATATTGTTACCATAAAAACAATTTTTTGTGACTCTGATTTATGATAAAAAAAAAGAATGAAAAAGCGGGAAATGCAATTCGCTTGGTTTTAACAAATATGATTCTCGGACTCGTTCGATTACTAACCCGATGTTGATGTGAAATTTTAACGTTATTAAAAAAAACAATATTAGTCTCTATTTTACAGTAAATTTAAATTGGAATCGTATACATCTAAATGATGGATGTCTACTCTTATGAAAAGAAATTTATTGGTACCTTTTTCACGTACCATTTGCAATTCCTTTTCTTAATTTTAAGTGTCTATTACTTCATTTCAAATGTGAAGAATGGTTCAATATAACAAGTGTTCCCAATAATTATTTTATCACAAAATTTCGCCACTCTATACAATATTCATTTCAAATATGAGGAGTGGTTCAATATAACAAGTGTTCCCAATAATTATTTTATCACAAAATTTCGCCACTCTATGCAATATTGATTTCAAATATGAAGAATGGTTCAATATAACAAGTCTTCCCAATAATTATTTTATCACAAAATTTCACCACTCTATACAATGTTAAAATACAATTAACAAAAAAATAATTTTGTTTTGGTTTTTTTTTAAATGCTCATCAAGAAGATCCTCAATATTTGCCATATTGAGGATCTTCTTCAAAATAGCGATTAAATGCAAATTAGAAATACATCGGATACGACCACTATACGCAAATTATAAAACACAATTTACGTAATATTTATGATCAAACCTATCTCCTCGGAATAAGAACTAATTTCGAAATCCTGCAAACATCGAAATCGACAATAATTGTCTCAGAGGAGCATTACGAAACGCAGCATCGGGGCTAATGAAGACATTACGTACGGCCACGCCTCGTGTACCAGTCAATCAACTCGCTAAATATCTGGATCAAATCATAATTTCAACACCCATTTTTACACTCATTCGCTCCGTGTCCGACGGCTATGTATCATATTATGCGACTAACCTTAGTCACATGCGAGAATATCGTACGTACGCACATCCTCGGGCGGTTTAAAGCCGAGGGGAGGGGGGGTTGGCAGGAAATATGATTTAAAAACTTTTGTATTAAGGTTCGCCTGGATAGAATGGATATTGATCTATTTTAATAAATCATATTCAAATTATCTATTTTATATTATCCAATATAACATTTTTATTGTGTATTATATAGACAACAATTTTATTATATATTTAATAATTAAAATGTTATCTTCTTATGCAATGAGAAGGAGAAGAACAATTCAGTTATAAAATGATGGTACTGAAACTAACCAATTCGATAATGAAATAGATTCTCTTACCTAACTGTTAATTGGATTATGCACTGATTGGAATGGTTTTGCTGCAGTTTGATAGAAAAACGATGTTAATATCGTTTAGTTACTTCGGATTACAATAAACTAAAATAATCATTGTCACTTAAAATGGGACGCATATGGGATATTAGCAAAGATCTCTTCTTCTTTCAAAGAGAAGAGAATCTTTGCTAATATCCCATCTGAAGATGTTGTAATACAACGAAACCTAGGTCGTGGTAAAGAAATTAAAGAAAGTAGAAATAATACTACATCACGTAGTTTCATTTAATTGTGAAAGATTTAGAACTTCACTTGCCTTTTTAAAATGAAATAGCGGATGAAAGTGGGATTTTTGGATCTCGACTGACATGAAAATATAAATATTCTGAAAAGAAGAATTAATAACGTAGGTTACTGCAAGTACCATTGAACATAAAAGTTGTTTCATAATATTAACAAAAATATTTGTTGCTAGCTGTGCTTACTGCTTCGTTGGTGTGTAATTAGGAAAACAATTTAATACTATATATTATTACTATACCAAATTTCATCAAAATTCGTCTAATCGATTTTACGTAGTACCCCTACAAATTAACATACAGACAGACAAAAATCCCAAAAAAAAATTTCCTGAATTCTATTTTTATTTTATACGCTAAATCAATCCCTTTTTAAAAAATATTTTCAATGTACAGAATTCACTCTGTTACCCTTTTATTGTATATATATAACCTCGATCTAGACAGTAAATAATTATCAATAGTGTGAGAGAGCGAGTAATAAAACATATACTATATTTTCTAATATAAAAATATGATTTTTTCCTTAAACACTTACTTACTTAATGTCATTCTGACGGAATTCGCAATCCTCAAATAATAAGGTGTTTCGTTAAATCTTAATTTTTTTTTAAATCAACGATGAACAGCAAATACTTTGGATTACTAATAATTGATGGTAAATTGTAAACGTTTAAATGAAATAGAATTGCGTCAAAATTGACTTACGTAGTTAATGCTATTGATTTTAAAGAGAAATATAGTTCTGAAAAGAGTAACAAGAAGATATTAATTGGAAAAAGTCAGCCCCAGGATTTTCGTTATGTAAAGTATATAAATGTAGATACATAATTGTATCTTTGATCAAATGGATTTCTTTCACTTTGATATTTAAGATCTGCCCGTCGTATTCTAAAATATATCCAATATACATAAACCGTTCCCAACAAACATAATGCAAGACGCTTGTACCTCTTTAAGCTCTTTTTTATTAACTAAAGAGTTATAGTACAGAATATGAAAGAAAAATTATTTGACTTTAACAAATAACATTATTATTACCAAATAGCTCATAAGTAATAATTAAAACAACTCGTACGAAATTTTAGTAATCATATAAACATATGCGAATGTAAATAAATAATATATATGAAATCTGCCTTGCAAGTTTCACTCCATTAATGTTTCCATCTTTGCACTTTATTAATTAAAAATGCACATGTATCCTTATAAATACGTTATACGGAATTAAACAAATAATATTCATATATTATTTAATGTATTTTCGTGCACCTTGTTTTGCCTGTGCAAACTGGGCTTTGATAGACAATTTTCTTAGCAGCTTTTAAGCCTGGTAAAAAGAATTTTATGTACAAAGGGAAATTCATCAGAAGGCCCCAGTCGCATTCTGATAAAAAAATACAAAAAAGAGATTTCGCAAGTCGAAGAACACTTTAGTTTCATTTATAAGTATCGGAAAAAATATTTTTGGCAAAAGTGCATTGGTGAAGGACATATTTGATAAATTTTATTTATTTCATGCCGACAAAAAACTCTGTGTTGGAGTAATATGTAATAATATTATCCGCAGCTTCGCACGTGTGGAACATTAATGCGAGCAAATAAATATTTGGATGTTTGATGCTCTAACACGCTTAAACGGCAGGACAGATTTATAACAAAAGATTATAAAAAGACTTTTAGACTCAAGAAATAGCATAATTCCTATAGTATTAAACTCGGTACTTTTTACTTAATTATAACAATATTGTACTATAACATTTAAATAAAGGAAACGATATGTATGTTAAATCGATAAAAAGTTTAACATCATTTATAGAGTGGCGTTGTAATATCAGAGGCAAATACTGCTACCTGAACCAAAAATCCACGCGGCCAAAGTTGCGAGAAAAAGGTAGTATAATAAGAAAATGAATTGACTTATAATAAATTTAAATTTTTTTGTTATTTAGTAACTATTTCTCACTCTATAATGTACAATAAATTACAACAATTTAATTTTTGTCGATTTTAGTCATCTTACCCCACCTTTCCCCTGTCACGCATGAACCCTTTATACGTTCCTGCCCACGTCCCACATTCAGCACCAAGAACAACATGTTGGGGTGCAACATCATTGGACACAGTTCACAAGTCTGCCGATGTCGTTAACCGTGTCACGCTATCACGTATCATGCGTGAAGCGTCACGCAACACATCACGCTCGTTACAACCTAACGCGGTTTGTTAAATATAGTAGTGGACAGGATGTGTGGTCGTATCCGTCATCCCGAAATACATGAGTTTGGGAAGAAAACAACGATAACATTAGTAAAGTTTCATGTAACGAAGTTAAGTTTCAATCAAACATCTAGAATTAAAAGTAACACACGCTAAACATTATAACCATTCCCAATAAATGGTTCCATAACGAACATTTTTTCTCGCAATAAGACGTATAAACCCGAGTATTTACGTGAAGGCTTCTAATATGCTGTATGTAGTAAGTAGTAGTAGGTTTAATATTACGTTAAAAATAAAATGTTAAAAAAACATAAATAAAAAGAAATAAAAGAAGAAAAAAACAGTGGGAAAGAGCAAATAATTGACAAATGATTTTACATAGTTTGTGCCCGTGACTATATTGTTGTAATGGATTTATTACACAACAATGATTTGATTACTTTAATATTTCATTGATTTTATTTTTCCAAAATATGTTTTCCATATTAAACTACGTGTATACGAAGAGTATTGGCCATATAAAGAGACATTTACCATAGCTCAAATGATAATGGATGGGCCCTTATCAGTTTATATAATTTATATAATTTATATAATTACAGTACAGTACATTTAATAGTAATTATATAAACTGAATTTATATAATTCAGTTTATATAATTACTTTTTAATAAACAGTTAGTAAACAAAAATTAAAGGATCATGGTGTATGTTACAGATTTGTCTGAAAATAAAAAAAATAGTCTTCATTTACATCATAGTCAGCGAAACCTCGCGTGATAATTAAAACAAATTGAAAAGAAGCCTGGAGCGAACTTTTGAAACGAACTTTTCCAAACCAATTCCATAGTTATCTATTAAGCATAAACAGTTTTCCTCTTCATTAGGGTGACAGATCTCTGCAATTATATTAAAATTCAGTCGGTATTGTCCGCTTATTAATGGAATTTTCCAATGAACCGTTGAATAGAATTAGGTAAAGTTTTAATATCCTCATATAACAGCGAACAAATTACCATTTTAATGATTTATATCTTTAAATATATTATTCCATATGACAGTGAGCCATAAAATTATTGTAAAGGTGGAAAAATATTACAGTTTTTATATTTACCAAATTTTAGAACAATTCACTTATAGGCTTTATTTTATAAGTTTATGTCATGTCGATTCAATAAAAAACGTCATACATTTATGCCATCCCACTTTATTTGTCTTGCCTTGTTTTAACTAAGAAGAATCATAATTTCATTATAAATCTTAAAAGTACACATTGATACTCGTATGACGTATAAGAAATATGTACAAATATTATGAAAAAATATAAAATAAAAATTATTTTAAGACGTAGACTAGAAAATGAAAATATTTGTTTTTTTCCTTAAAGAATTACACTCATTCCTTGAGTTTTATATTACAAGAGTAAGTACGTAAAGAAATAAAAATTACAATTAATTACTCCATTATTTTGAAACAATATATTTTTAATGTTTATTTTAATTTATTCAATGAAAAAATTAAAAAACAAAACAAAAATTAATAATATACTCATTATTTAGCTTTTAAAATCATGAGATCTAAAAAAATCGGAATTTTTTTGGAATATACACAGCATTCCTGATGTTAAAAAACATAAGACTGCAGTATTAATGCAGGCAATATTATTTTTTCTGTTAATTTTTAACTCTAAAGCGTTGATTTAAAAATGTGATTAAACTTTTTTACCGGTCTATTTTTAATTACGAAGAAGAGATATGAAACATTTTGCACGAAATAAACTGCAGCTTAATAATCTAATTTACTTTACTTCAAAATCACTATTAGTGATAGAAACATTTCAATCATCACCAAGAGAGTGTGCAACAAAAAAATATTCTGAATATCTAATAATAACTTCAAAATTATATAGAATTGCTAAATTTTAATCTCTTCTACCTAATTACAGAGCATATGTCAAATATTATCGTCCGAATGGAAGCATAAACAGGTAATATCAGACATAAAGAAAACCAAATCACAGAATTGTACATCGATATGTTTAACTATTTTTAGTTCAAGGAATTTGGGTTTGAATATTTTCAAGGTTATAGATCAACTGATACATATCAACATAAAAAGTGTTAAATCATGATTCCTTACAAAAACTTTAAAAAGTATATATTTATCAAAATCATACGTATTTCACCTAATAATAAATCGAATTTTTACAGACAAGAATTTCGCAAAAGTTTGTTTGTAAAAAGAGTGCAAAGCAGAATATTTCCTTTTTTAAATTTTTTGGAACGATAGGTTAATTCGGATACACTCAGTACGAAACTAAAAATTTCGGAGATGGTGAGTTTGTGAAACAATATGAACTTTTACTTTTTTGTGTTTAGTTTTATCGAAATATGAATAATAAATTTAGTGACTTAAATGAGTTGTCAAAACTAAACATAACAACTTTGATATATTTCATTGTACAAATAGAAATTTCTTTACTCATATGTATTTACACATAAATATTAAAACATATTAATAATTCACAATTAAATGAAACTACGTGATGTAGTATTATTTCTACTTTCTTTAATTTCTTTACCACGACCTAGGTTTCGTTGTATTACAACATCTTCAGGTGGAATATTAGCAAAGATATGTGTGGATTTATATGTGGTAAAGAAATTAAAGAAAGTCGAAATTAAATTAAAATATGAAAATCCGAAAGTAGAAATTAAATTGAAGAAAGTTTCACGTCGTGGTAAAGAAAGTAGAAATAATACTACATCACCTAGTTTCATTTAATTGTGAATAATGAATTTCTACAAAATTAACGTCAAATATATTCAATATTAATAATTGTAATTAATTACTCTGCTGTCAAAATTATGAATCGACGAATATTTAATTATATACACAATTTTCGTTAGAATTCCAATATGAGGAATCTCCTACAGAATGACACGTTTTGGATTTTCACTTAGCTCATTTTTTATTTTGTTTGACATAAAGAGCATCTGAAATAAATTATAAATGACCTGTAACATATCGATATGGGACAATTTTGTATTCTAGTTGATCGAGCGCCAGCGAGTTTAAATGTTGACATTTTTACAATTTTTGTAGTACTAAAGCTTAAACCTACAGAGATTCAGTAAAAACTATTGGACCCTGATTACTCTTCTGTTGATTCTAATTGTTTGGGATTGTTCCTCAAATCTCTTTTGCGGTTCATTATTTTTTATTAGTATGAAAATCCGAACGTCGATCTGTTCTGTTCTTTGTTTGTAACCTAATAATTCTCTCACTCCATAACTAATCCCTATTACATTTACTATGCTTATAACCTATATAATTGAGCAACAAATAGATTATTACTAGTGGCTTCACTTAAGTAAAATACTAATCACACATCAGTTAGAAAGTTGTTTACTCAGTAACTTCTAAACGCTGGACAGATTTTCATTGAACTCTGTATAGACATGGTTCATGATTCGAATTAACATATGAAATTTTTACACCGAGCTGAATTCCTGTGTAATTATATTTTGTGTTTTTATTTCAATATCAAGATCTGGTAATATAAAACATAAAAAAATTGGCCGCACGTTTATATAATGGCTTTTGCTTACGCGTCTCGAAAGCCTAAAATCAGCTAGTAAATTCGTCTGCCCTATTCGATAAACCACGACTGTGAAACTGCATTAGGTTGGGTGTGAGACGTTAATATACTTAATTTAACGCACATTTTTCCCGTTTTGGCGACTATTTACCCCACAATTTATTACAGTTTCAGGTGCTAAGCCTGTATCCCAGATCCAAATATACAGAATGAGATTTCTGCACCTCGTAAGTTATGGTGTGCCAATTCTCATCTAGTGAACAATATAAATATTATTATTTCCGCATTTAACCCTACGAAGTTATCATAAAAGAATATAACAAATCGGTAAGCGATTAATATAACAAATTTGGGGGTGCACAACGGTTGTTCCGAGAAATCTTGACTCTTTCATTTCAATAGTTAATTTCTTATTCTTTCTATTAATAAAACTTTTATATATAAATTGGATGAACTTAAGATTTTCATCGTCTCCTCTACTACCGATTTTCTACTAGATATGTTTTTACGCTAAGTTGAGTTATTAATATTTCATCAAACAAAAATTTTTATTCGTAGTCAATATTAGATATATAAGAATCAATTAAAATGATGGCAAAATATTGCTATCACTGCTTTAATTAATATTTCATAAAACAACAATTTTTATTTATAGTCAATATTAGATATATAAGTATCAATTAAAATGATGGCAAAATATTGCTATCACTGCTTTAATTAATATTTCATAAAACAACAATTTTTATTTATAGTCAATATTAGATATATAAGCATCAATTAAAATGATGGCAAAATATTGCTATCACTGTTTTAATAGATTATTTTCAAATAAATTTGAAACATCTCTTCAAATCATCTAAAATATAAAAAAAATACAATTCAACAGGTAAACTTCAGTTTCTAATTAAATAAAGCTTCTGTTAAATAGTTTATAAAGCTAATTTTATTTCCTTGTCCATAATACTCTTCATTTAAATTCATTCATTCAATCACAAATCATTCTGTTTTTAAGTAATGTATTCCTATGTTTAAATTCGCGTCTGCGTTCAAATATCAGACATATTAGATATATTTCTGCTCTTTTGGGAAAAATTCCGTTAATAAAAATATATTTATAATTTCAATACTCTTTCGATAAAATTAATTATTTTTTTTGTAAACAATTTAAAGTAAATTTAATTTAGTACTTGTTTTAATAATATTTGCAAAATGTTATTTAAGATGTCTGACAGAATAATACCTAATTTTGTCCCAACAGCCAAGGAAATATTTAAGGCGTGTTGCTTATTTTCCTTGTACTATTTCATTTCTTTCAAATAATGCCATAAATCACCAAAACCGCATAAATACACCCAAATAATGATTACCACAATCGTTTCAAAACAATTGAAGACCATGAAATTGACCAACAAAATTGCAATCGGCTACCACGCAGCGTATACCAAAACCGCAGCAAAAATTATATCGAGCCAGTAAGAAAACAAAAATACATGTGAGATGTCACAAAGAAGTTTATTATCCTCACGTTAAAAGAAATGCTTAGATTTTATGCAGTCAAAGCTCGTGCGAGCCAAAGTCGACGGGACATCCGCTTTGAACAACATTAAAAGTTTACAAAGAAAGCTTTAAAATCTTTTGTCTTTTGTAATAGTTAGTTGAATTGAGATAGTTACAAGGCCTGTCACCGTAAACGATTGAGTGTCTAGAACGTATTGCTACCGTGCCTTGAAATTTATTGCTTTCGTGCTACTGGGCTTCCTCTCGGGACTTTATCGTCTGACAAGGTTCTAACTTGGGCTGAGTGATCGATCTTATTTTCGACAAATATTCAATTTCACAGATAGAGAGGCAATTTTGTTTGGTACTTGTATTATTTTTAAAATTATTTGTATATTCTGTCAAAAAATTTCACTATATTAATTTAAATAGAAATGTTTGCGTTACTCGCAATTTTTTTAGTATCTACCATAAAAATTATAGACATGAGAGGATTTTAAAAGGGAAACTTGAGGTAAATACTGATCAACTTTTTTATCTCTTTTTATAAGTACTTTTATCTGCTCCAAGAAAACTTATATTTCGGTATTTTTATCACTATAATTTGATACCATACTTGTTTTACGCGGTCATTTCTATTTTTAAAAATTAAATTGATGATAGTTGTCTCCCAAAATCAGTTAAACTCGTTATATCATCGCTGGCGTATCGTAGTCAAGTAATAAAAAGACTTAAGCGCAACTCTATCAATATATTGAAGGTCTGTAGGCACCTTCCAATTATTTAAACTATTTATCGAATTGCTAGTTTTTCCAAATGCTTCAAAATTAGAAGAAGCCTTCAAAATTAGAAGAAGCCGCGTAATAAAATTTAAAAAAATGAACACGTCGCACATTACTCTAGTACGTCATTATCGTAAACTTCTTTTCAATAATGAGTTTGTCTCAAAGAAATTGTTGAAAACATGACTCAAGATGTAGGCATTATATTCAAGACATTTTAGATTATTGCTTAAAACTTCAATTTATACGTGTCATATTTTAATCAAGAAATATCATGGAATATAAGAAAGTTTTTAGTACCCATAATCGGTATTAACTGCTACAGTTCTAAGGATCTACGACTACCTACTAGAATGACAAATATGAGATACTTTACGGGCTGGAACGGATAAGGGCGTACTGCGACGCCAAATTCGAAACATTCGTGAATATGATGAACAGTTTTTTTTGTATTCGAGAAGAAATAGTAACGAGGTGAGGTAACAAAAAGTCCTAAATTGCGAATATGTTTTTAAAAAATAATAATATTTTTCCAGACTTAGTCATTGTATGTGAGACTATTGTTAATAACTAAAATATACGTTATTTCAATAATTGAAATATAATTAGAAACATCGAAAAGAAGAGTGTAAAACTAAATCTTATACATTTTTACTCCCAAAGGTATGTTTTCACTTCTTTAACGTGATAATAAATCGATTTAGGTAAGTAGAGTGACAAAAATGTGTGACCGGAATAAAGCGCCAAAGAAGGAGAAGAACCTTTATATTGCAGTCATTGCAATCGAGTTACTTTAATTGAGTTAAGGTAATATGAACATTAGCCAGGCTCAGGTAACTCTACTTATCAATAATACACATTAACATATGGAAAATGGAACACATGCATATTGTTTCAAAGGTTTAAGCCTTGATGGTGACAAAACGAACCAACGATTTATAAAAATATAATCTCCCGATTTATCTACGAAATATAAAAATGAACATCCCTGAGTACATAACCCCGCATCTATTTTTACCAGCTCGTCAGATTTCCGTCAAGGATAAAAAATTAATTATATTACCCCTTTGTCGACATAAGATTCTATTGTGGAAAATTTCCCACGTAACGCGGTTTGTTCAGGGCGCCAGCCCTAACGATGCGTGGACAATCGCATCCTCGCCAGCGTTTTCAGATAAAGCTTTGTCAAGTTACTGCGACGATGAAAAAATCGATTAATGATTTAGGAAACAAAAAAAGAAATAAACAATCTATTTGGTGCCTTCCCAAACTTCCACGTTGTACATTTTAGTACCGTGAGACTAAAAGTTTGTTTGATGCGCTAAATAAAACTATCCAAATAATTAGCGAAGTATTTGTCCTATATGTAATAAATATCAATTATAGAATAGCCTCAATTTCACTGAGTTTAAAATAAGAAGTTAATAAGTATTTAACATATGCAATGAGGTAGTTACTTTACACTATATCGGCGTTTAAGACCGAGTCAAATGCAGAAAACTAGAAAAAGGGTAGGAGGGTGTATATATATATATATATATATATATATATATATTTTATAACTGTTTTTCTTACTCTTATACTATGGAAGAAGTTTAAAAAATACTGAGGTCGAATGTGTAAAAAGTAAACTTAGGTATAAAACTAGTACAGACCACTTTTTTATTGTGTTTGTTATCTGAATGAAATACGTTGTAGATCGTACTACTACTACAGATATTTAATAAAAGGAAAAATAATTATATACTTAACTTCAAGTATTGCAAAAATATGAACATGGAAACATGGAAAATATTGTGAAAAAATGCACGAAACGAACCTGTAAAAATACACTCATTTATTTATTTACTGAAGACAAACAATTTTGTAACACTTAATTCAACTTCTTTTTTAAAGCGAGCTTACTTTGAAGTAGTTTTTTCCATTAGATTTCGAATTTATTTCCCTATATTTCATTAAGATTAATTCTAATAATTTGTGGTTAAACAACTGTTTGTACTTCTTTGTTATTTAAGGATTTATCCTTCGGGAACGGATGTAAGGGTATTGCCTTAATTACTTTAGCGTTTAGAACCGAAACTATGTAAGTATCGTGAGAATAAACTTAAGTTATTGTCGCTGTGACCAGACTCTTCAATTTATTTCCGATGGCTTTAATTTGTCATCCTCTTCAGATAACTTAAAAAAAGTTACTCCTTCCATTGTTAAAGCACTCGTCGTACAAAAAGTGTTTACGTCTTTCACTTTTGAAAATAAGTAATCGATAGTCGAACTGCATTGTTTTTCTTGTCACTCGATTGGATTTTCTCTATTTTGTATTTTTTCAAAATAACTATTAAAATAATTTTTACTTACTTTGTACTTATATCATTCTATATAAAACACATTACTTACTGCAGCGTGGTGCTTAAATACGCGGTAGTTATTCACATGAATATACATTCGATTCTTTTGTGGGCAGAAAATATTTTAGTAACACCGCAGAAATGATAACCGTAATAGAATATTATTGAAATTATAAATCTGGATAAGTTTTTGTTAATTTTTTACAACGCTTGCTAAAATATTCGTTATTATATTTTTAGGGTTTCCCTCAAAATGCCATATCTAATTGACGTTAACTCATAGTATCTGGACAAGAAATACACTATCTTTTTAACCGACTTCAAAAAAAGGGAGAGGTTATGATTCATCGCAATCTTTTTGTATGTATTTTTAGTGATAATTCTGTACGAAGTAGACTGATTTCGAAGATTCTTTGATTATTTGAAAAAATGTACTTTAGGGTTTGTCCCATATAAATATGATGATGAGATTCGGAAATGAACAATGGAATTCCTTAACAAATGGCTGTATATCAACTATAATTCAAGATATTTGCTACGGGTTGTTGTTAGCAAAATAACTTTATCACGCACCAGTACAGGATCTGATGATGATTTCTGGAGATAAGACCAGCTCAGTGTCTCATAAGTCCTGGAGACGAACAATGCAAGTCCTTAACAGATGGTAGTAACTCAATTGTGATTCAAGAGGCTTTGCCTCTGTGTATTGTTGATAACCAACTTCAGACAAAGATGAAATTATCTATATAATAGCTTTTGCCGGTGACTTTTAGTAATTTTACCATATTCCGAGAAAGGAAATAATTAAATGTAATGTATAGTGTGATGATTTATGAATTTATCACTAAAAATTCTAAAATAACATTTTTGAACCAAATCGACTTAAAAAAAATAGGTACTAAAAAGTAAAAAATGAAAAAAAAAAAATTAACTCGTAATAGGTACTTTTTGGCAATACTTAACTTATTTTTGAAGTTGGTGCCATAACCGCCGATCAACTTAAACAAGTGCAAAATTTTCTGTTATAAATTACACCTACAATTACACCTTTATAAATTTACATTATAAATTAAGTAAAATTATAAATTTATTTAAGTTGGTCGACCGTGCTGGCACCGACTTCAAAAGTAAGTAACTTAGTTAAGTATTGTCAATAATTGCGTACCTATTATGAGTTGATCATTTTTTACTTTTTAGTACCTACTTTTTTTGAGTCGGGTTTTAAAAAAAAATATTTTATTCGAACCTACGGGCAAAGGATAATGAGAGTAATAATGATTCAAGTGAAGGAAATGGAAGGTTATCGGGTGTATTTTTCAGATATACTTAAATAGTGTAGGTACACAAAAATATTATTAAATTTATTTTTTATTGTAGCCATATCTAACTAAACTATTAAACTACCTGTTTTAAAGAAATGTAATGGCAATAAAACTTGCGAAAAGGAGTTGTGAGATGTACAGCTACTATAACTTGTTATAAGCATTTTAAATATAGGTTCAAATTTATTGCGAACTAGATCAAATGATAAATTAAATTACACATTTGCGATTTCAAAATAAAATTGAATTACACGTATGCGATTTCAAAATAAAATTGAATTACACGTATGCGATTTCAAAATTTATGTGTTACCTAACCATAAAAAACATCTTTACATTTTTGCCCATGTTCGGTGGTCTGTTTGTCCGAGATCAACGTCTAAACGGCTAAATGGATTTCGATAAAAGTGTCACAGTATTATAAAAATATTATTAGTCGCAATCTGCTTTCACAATCTATCTTTAATCTCAATATCCTAAAGTTCTCTAAAATTATAAGTAAATATGAAATCACGTGCTGCACAAAACGGAGGGCTGTGATCGATATGCGAACGGTGGATGTGACTTAAATGGATCTTCTCTTATTTTTTCTCTTAATATCACATAGAATCTTTTGGATAAACAGTTTGAGTGTTTCGGTTGCTAGTATATACAAGAAATAATATCGATCTCATAATTGATCAAGTGGTTCCTATTATTTTGATGGACAGAATTATTTCTATGTATTGCTTTAGGTTTTCGGTAGATTCGGGTATAATTACTTATTAAATTTTACTTTTTTATTTAGTTACCGATATATATTATCTTGCAAACATTGATTCCCATTTGATATAAACAAATCTAATCTTTTCGAATTTATTATTAGACAAAACTGTTTCATACGTTATATTAGTTACATAACGCAAAATTGAATCATCGTACAACTATGAATATGTTTTCATTTAGAAATAAAAAAACAACTAACGATTCTGTATGTATAAGGGAAAGAGACTAAGATTTTGACACATTGAAGTGTATTCAATTCTTGAATTTTCACACTTACCCTTAATGTTGAATATAAAATAGCTAAAGAGGAGGAATCCATTGAATGTTGTAATAACAGTTTGTATGTGTTGCATAAGTGCTCAATTTTTTTTGGATTTTCTTACAATATTTCGTATATAATTGTAAAATATATGGGTATATTTTATATTAATTATTTTTCTTATATAAATAAATAATTAAAATGCTTTAAATAATTCTCGCTTGTGAATATGTTCAATTCTTAAGCGATATAATCGTTCGCTTGGAATATTATATTGCGTAAAAGAACGTAAGTACAAAACGTATGTAATCATACATACGTTTTGTTTGTACGACTCCTACGTGCATGTGTACATTTGACATTCAAAATAACAAAACTATTCACATGTATTTCATTAAGTGCTCAATAGTCAATATCCTTGTATAATATTATTCTATTGCGTAAAATAATAGATATAAGTAATGTAAAACAATTTTCTCCTATAAATCAAGAATATTTCACTTAATATTTTTCCATATTTTAATTTTTACTTCATGTAAAGAAACAACAACTTCACTTTGAAGAGCTTTATTAGTATTGTAAAGAATTAAAACTAATAACTAGCTTTTAAAAATAAATAATTAACCTTTCTTAACAATCATTGCTCAAAACACGACAAAAAACCAAGATATCGTGTGTAAGGAAATTTTGTAAAAATAAAAGGCATTGAAAAAAGAAAATCTTGTTAAGATAAAGGCATTGAAAGGATTTTTTAAAATGTTTGCAGTCAAGTGAAAAAAGTAAGGTGATAAGAGACGAAACAAACAATATTATTTGACTTTCAGTTTTACTTAAAAAAAACTAGTAGATGCCTACAGTGTTAAAATACTGTTTTAATGAATTAACGGTAATGAATTATTATACAGAATAACCTACTAAATAGGAGTAGAATTTGGCTTCCAGAGATTTCGTACGTTTTCGAGTTGTATTTCTTAATTTATTAAAAACTATATACTCAGAATGATTCGTATAGGTACATAATATTTTTATTAAACTATATGCAAATGTCATTTTTCAGCAGGTAAATATATTGCCTAATTTTTCGTTAACAGGTGTAAAATATAGTGAATTGCTCAAAAACTTTGAGATTAGATAGCTCATATAGCCTTCTTTAGTTTTCTGATAGTTATTGAATTAACTTCAGGTAAATTTCTGGTAATGTTGTTTTTCCTAATTTTTTCTTTAGTCATTTCATAGATGTGGAATGAAGGGAGAAAGGGTTTTGGACTTTTATATTAAGACTTTCTTTTCATCTAGAACTATTTTATATAAAATTTCGAAAAAATAATTGTTAATAAATTTAAAAACAATCGATTACTTCATGTGTTTGTTCCAAAATTTCCATGCAAATATTTATGAGATATTTGTGCGCTATGACGATTTATCAATATTTCAAAATTTTACGCCAAACCGTTCTGAGAAAAGTAGCTATGACAGACGGATGGAGGCATAAGTGGCCTTGTAAGGTTTTCTTTTTTTTATTTTTGGGTATGGAATCCTAAAGGGCTATTCAAATAAAATGTAGTTATAGTGTCTTTTTTATGCATACAAAGTACAGTAAACATCGATAAGTGAGAATAAATACTCGAACGTCTTGATAATATTTTTTTTATTGTTTCGTCTTTGTTATCCGATAATAGGGTATTTGACTACTTTTTATTACTAAAATAGAATAAGTGACCTTAAAAACTGGTACAATAAATATATCGTATAACGATTAAAAAACAATAATATATCGTATAACGATTATAACGAACAATAAATATATCGTATAACGATTATAACGATTTAAAAACTGCCAAAGTACGATTCGCGCAAAAACGCCTCATACAAAACACAACTGGCTTATGACGTCATTGGCCAGTTATTTAGCATTCATTATAAGGGAGTTTATTAAATATTTTTAATATCTCATTAAATATTGCGTTAAAGTTATATATTGCATATTATAATTTTCTCATGTTTTTGTGTAGAAACATAATTCATAATAACTTTTACAATTTAATGAACAAAAAATTTACTTTTTCCTATTTAGAAGTTTCGATTATTTTTTTGTTATATGCATTATTTTTTTTTATTATAAAGTTTTTTTTTTAAATCTACTCTACGGTTTTAAAACATTTTTGCAAAAAATATTGACATCAATCAAATGCCCTATTATTCTATTCAACGTATCTTCTACAATACTTTCCACATAACATGATTATGTACCACGTAAGTTTACAATGAATTTGAAGCAAAATATGTAAACCAAAATTAAAAGAACAATAATATTCAAGATTCCAATCAAAGTTTCAACCATTCAGGGACCTCCATCAGATAATATTATCCAAATGTATCGATGATAATCGGGAAACCACATGCTATTTTCGATTCGACATTTAGAAATTCGAAAATCTAAGATCAGTTTCTTAATTAGCTATCTCAAAAATGCTCGCTGGTTTTTTTAGTTTTGGTATGGAGCACCATTTTTACTATTTAAGTATTTTTCACTTTTCGCGACAAACTTGTACTCCGAAAGTTCCGTATAAGCTTAGATACACGCGATCTAGTATCATCAATATAATTTCCCAATAAACTTCAAGCACTTTGCTTTTTCTTTCAAATTTTTTACGTTTTAATTTTTTTTATTGTCTTAGATTTTCAGTTGTCATCTCTAAAATTTTCATGTTAATATTTTTGAATGTTAACTATTAATATATATACGCATTAATATACTTCTTTGCTACGCCATATTTAAAGTTTCTGCGTTAAACGATTTCTGAAGAGGCTGGGCCAGATAGACGAACGCGCACGTAAGTTATATTTTAAGGTTTCCGTTTTTTTTTTCTTAAAAAAATAGTAATTTTTTAATAAATCATGTAGATATGGAAATATGTTTCATTATTTTACAGATACTGGAATAATGCAATCTGATTGAATATAATTATTTTTGAACAGAAGTCATTTCACCCAAGACATTACATAATATTTAATCCGAATGTCATACATTATAATAAAGATAATGACATGTTTTAAGAAATCTACTATCCATTTTTCTCATTCTTCAACTCTCATTAATTCCTTAAAAAAATGGCAGATGTATACCATCGAACTGCTATCTCGGTGATCGTATGATCACCAAACATCAGTGGAAATCTATTGTTGCCTACATATTTAAGACGATATTTAGTTATCCAAAATTTAGCCCGTAATATGAATTTGTCTTATTTAATATACAGAAAGATAAGAAGTATGGAACTTATTCGGAACTCCGCCATGTTCGTTTATCCATGTCACAGCCAATAAGTTTCTTCAGTCAACTATGATGCGATCAAGCATGAATTGCAAAAGGTCAAGCATGAATTTGCAAATAAGTGCTTTATATGGAGATTTCAATTCCGTACCTCAAAAGGAAAAAAGGATCACTTCGCTGTCCGTCTGTCGCTCTATCGAGACCATTTTCCTCGGAAGCACATGAAAGTATTAAGTTGAAGCTATAAAAAATCAAGTTTTCAAGTCAGTGCAATCAAGGGAACCCTAAAAATACGGCCACTTATGCCGCATATTTTGATATTCCGAATAAATCTAACCTTTCCGTTGAACTAGAACCATGAAATTTGGCAAGAAGTAGTCTTGTACAGCACATGTATAGGGAAATATCCGAAAATCGTTAATTTGTAGTTATATCACATAAATCGTTTTTAAATATGCGCCTGTGAAAGATATAGTAAGCAATATATAATTTTCGTTCTAAAAACTAAAATTATGTTAGTAGTTCAAAAGGAATGTTATTTACCATTAAATGTTTATAAATGCCTAACTCTATATGGAACCTTCATAGTGCGAGTTCTACTCGTGCTTGACCAGTTTTTTGTATGTTTCCCCATGTACGTAAAGTGGGAAGGATTTTTTTTCATCTTTTATTTAATTGAGATTTATAGTATTCAACAAATATTTCTGAAACGATCTGAAACGATTATTTAAACGATCTATCTTTTTAATATTATCGACAATGATTAAAAATCAAGAAGGCATTTCAATTCATTATAATCTAATTTATTACTAAAAAAAAATTGCTGAAATATTCGTTTGTTTCGCTATATCAATATTCTATAGAAAAGATAGAACCATATATCCCGAATTCATCACATTCATTAGAATATTATTATTAATCCATCAAACCTCGTTAAGATATATGCGATGCTAAGCTCGTAATAGATTCTCTTCCTTAATACTTCTGTATAGAATCGTACACAAATACAATAATACGATGATCACTGAAATCCAGAATATTAAACGATATAAGAGAAGAGGATAGTGAGGGTGTCTCCAATTGTAATATCAGCAAAGAAACCGCGGCACGTTCCACTTGTCTCAGGCCGCGACTAAACGCCCCCACCGACATCAAAGGAACAACTCGCAGTCGTAACGAAGATTCGACACACTCACCGCAAATAGTTTAGTAGACTCCGAACGTCATTATAAATTTATGTCAAAGTACATCTAAGACCATTGTTCTCTTGCAAAACATATTTCAACATCAAAGCAGACATTTCATGTTATATTTGATATTTACATTTATGTGTGTTCGTGTATAAGTCAACGTAGATCTTGTACCAAATTGTTCCATATTAATATATATACGTGCGATTATATATATATATATATATATATATATATATATATATATATATATACATATGTATATATTTTTTTATATTTATGTAACTATTTGGAAAATATTTTTCATATACACTCCGTTTTTGCAATAAATTGTTTTTTAAAATTTTTCCACTTAATCGACATTCATAGTGATACAAACACTAAATATCTAAGTACAAACGTCAATTTATATATAAAAAAATAAAAAAAAAAATGTCAATAAGCAAAAATTTATACTTAAGGAATTATTTCCTTGCAGTGAAAGCACCTTCAAATTATTTTTTCATCATGAGCATCATGAGCGATTTTTTTTGTTAAATAACGTTTTTTTTACAAACATTCTTTTTTTGCAGAAAGACAAAAGTGGAATTATCATCAAGACCAGCACAACGTTAAAAAATAAATCGGAAAATCTCACGTGGAAAGTCTACGTAGCATCAAACATTCTTGTTACGACAAAAATGGACATTCAAAGCAATTCATTACAGGAGACAAAATCTAATTAAAAGAATTAAATACACGGACAGAATATAATAGACATATTTATAAAATGGAAATCTAGCTATTTTTAACTTGTTTCCAGTTTGTCTACTCTGAATGATACAAGATCAGTGAATGACAGGACAGGTCGTTATTATAATACAATGATTATCTATGCCTTTTTTATATATGGTACACCCGGAATAATAAACGGGAGTGTTTCATTATAATTGTACCCATTACCTGAGAAGTGTTAGTTTGCCTTCTTCATATAAATCGGCTGCTTGTAAAACTTCTTTCGTGACAAGAAGTAATGTACGTTCGTGACAAGTAGTCCACATTAGAAGTGAGATTTATACATTTAATTTGAAATTGAACGCACTGGTAGCGTTCGATTTATGCGTTCGGGTTGTTCTAAATTGCATACTTCGTTTGAATACCATACATTTTTTTTAATATCATAAAAAAACTTTTGTATAAATATACGAATTATATCTAAATGATCTTCAGGGTAAGCTACGGGTAATTTCTGATAAGGCACTGTGCGCAACAGATGTGTCTAATACACATGAAGGTCTTAATGAAGGCGATGTTAAACTCCTGTACAAATGTTTCACAGAACACGTTATTACATATAAACAAGGGCAACGTGATTTCGGTAATATTTACTTATGTCACTTATTGAGAGACTAGCCAAAAGTATAAGCCGATACAACTTAATAAGTTCTTATGTTGTATTTAGTTAAGGCGCTAGTAGATTGAGTTTAATTTGAAATATTTTTAGCAAAAATACCAATTTATGGCCACGAAAAATATGATATTCTTGATAATATTTCTAAAGTTCTCGTTGTGTCCAAAACACAACTAAAACATTTTTCCTGTTTGAAAAAAAATCGAAAAACATCCCGTAATATACGCTTTAAACAAAATTATGTGCAAGTCTACTAATAAAATAAAAAAAAAACTAACTGTTCACATGTTATTTTTTATGCATGTTACCTTTCATTTTCAATAAACAGGATTTGAATAAAAAAAGGAAACACATTATTTATTTCTATTTTTCTGCTCTTTTACTCGCATGCAAACCGACAGTAGACAACCACTGAGGCGCGCTGCTGGATGGATCTATCCGGTCGTATTCACCCGCTAAAGCAGTAACAGGAAAAAACTCGTTGTAAATAACATATTTGTAATCATAGGTTTGCGTTTGTGTTTTAATATTGTAATCAATCGAGACTTGGGGGTTTGGTTCTTATTTTATATATCAATTCATGTTTTTATAACTTCTCTTTACGCAATACTTTTTGCACATTAAACTTTTAAATGTTTTGGGTTTATTTACACACATATAAATGTAACATATATGCACGTTGCACAGTACGTATATACACATATTGTATATGTATATACACATATTATATATATATATATATATATATATATATATATATATATATATATATATATATATATGTATATATATATATTATTGTGTGTGTGTGTGTGTATATATATATATACCAGGAAATGGCAGTGGTTATAAGGTCCATAGACCTTATCATCACTCCCAACTTTTAGGTTACTTTTTTATCCGAAAATTCCCGAATTGTAGAAATATTATCTTAGTTTGAAATTCTCATAAAAAACAGGACTCGTAGCGTTTCATTCGTTTGCATATATCCGAAATTCAAATCGAGACTAAAAACGAATGAACGAAGTAATTCCAAAGCTTCTTAAGAGTTTACTTATTAAATAATTTACTAGAAAGAATAAGTAACATATATTAAATGGTCGAATAAACAGAATGGAATCGAAACCAATAATAATAATAAGACTGAGAGATAATTTATTTGATTATCATTATAACGTTAGTATGACTGGCATAGAAATTTTAAAATTATAGTCTTTAAACGCGTTTACATAAAAATACATATAAAGTTTTTTCCTTTTTTGGGTTTTTTGGGATTTTGGGTTTTTTTCTGATTGGGCTAATATAATTTTTATAATATCCAATTTGACGGGACATATAAAATAAATAGGAATAATTAGTAAACAATTAAGTCCACTAATCTAATTAAATAATCTTAAATATGCGTGTGCGTATATATATGTGTGTATATATATGTATATATATATATATATATGTACATATATGTCCCGAAATTCAATGTAGAGCGTGGAACAGGTGTAGGTCAGTTTATGACAACCCAGAAATAATTTTTAAAAAATCGGAGCCACTTTGTTTTTATGATATAAATATTTTATTAAAAAATGTTGCAAATTTACATCCTGCACAATATTCTTAGGTATTATCATAACAAATTAGCAAATATTTTTATTCTATTTTTATAACGGTTGCCTACATAACAATCCTAAATAACACTATACTTGCGTATAAAAATAATATATTTTACATCCTAAATAAACTATTATAGTTTTAAAGTTAATATTTTTTTTATTAGTTTTAACGTTAACGTTTTAATATTATAAGTTAAACACAAAAAAATTCTTGTTCTATTTTTTTCTTGAAATTATTAGTAGAAATTGTTTTCAGCTAACTTTGACACTTTATGTTGCAAAAAAATGTATCGACACTACTACGGCAAGTTATTGTAAAAGTTGGCGCAACTAATTAAGGTTTTAAAATGGTGCAATACATTCTACATCTTGCTTTAAAAAATCGACTATATTCTAAACAAAAGCCAATTTCCAATCAATACCTTTACTCAGTGAAAATGGCATTCAGGTTTCAGATTCACGTAGTCTGAGTTAGACAGATGTCAATGGATAGTAGTAAGAGTGAAATAGACAGTGAGGCCATTTAATTTGAGAAAGAGTGAGACAGATAGCGGCGCTATGGAGAGTAAGAGGGAGAGAGATAATGACGCCACCCATTTTCGGCAAATGTAAGAAGTTTAAATGAACCTAATGATACATTGTAATAATTTCATTACCTAGTCTAAAGCAAATGTTCGAATTACCTGCCACTGGCTTTAACACAAGCACGACAACAATAAGAATTACCCTTTAGTAATTGTGCATATTGTCGTAAATTAAAATATTCTACAGCTTCCGAGATCATTCGACGTAGTTCGACAATACTTGAAATAGGTTTAGAATAAACTTCTTTCTTCAGGCAACCACAATATAAGAAGTTCAGATGATTTAAATTAGGAGTACAAAAAAGCCACAAAATTGAAAGTCCCTCAATCATCGGACTGCGTATATTTCATTGAAGTATTCCCACGGTGGATGGACCTAATGAGCAGAGTAACCATGGTTTTGGTACCACCATTTAATATCTTTGGCAATTCAAATGGTCCACTAACTTGGCCGTTTAATATTCCCGACCAGAGATTCATTTTAAATCGGTACTGAGACTTGCCTTCTTGTATAAGATACTGATTCTTAAAGCTTCAATAAAGCAAATTGTTCGTATTTTAGTAGCCGTATTGTTTGCATGTAGCCTTGTCGGGCCATAAAATTCCGTCTAAAAATGATTTATCTTCAATGTTTTTTAAGGTATTCTTCTGTAAAATGTGATCCGTCTGGGATTATCATGGAACAAACAGACTCTGCAGGCATTGTACGTGATACAGGTAGAATCTGTGACTTTGCAAAATGCGATATAAACTACTTTTTGGCACTCCCGTGATTTCTTCTATGGCACGTACTGAAATGCTCGCGGCAGTTTCAATTTCTTGTAAAACCTCATCGATGTCCACTCTAGGCCTTCCTGCATTTCTCCGGTAACCAGATAAATGACCTTCTGGTAATGCTTGATGGACGTTCACGAATACTTGATTATCTGGGTAATATTCATCATTCTTATTTCTCTCACGATACAATCTGCCTGTAGCGCTAGCATTGTATCTGTATTCTCCATAGATCAAGTGCATGTTAGCTTGTCTAATGCAGTATATGGAGACGGCGTATTGGAAAAATATTGAACCACTCCCATTATACAACACAAAATCGAAGTCCAGAAGAATGCCAGGTCAGTTCAATTTCCAAATCACAGGGTAATCAAATTCAAAACATATAAAATCAATGTCGTCAACACGACAGCAATATTCACATTGAAATTGAGTATGACATGATGTCAACTCTGTTGTCATACCGACCTAGAAAATCAATCAAAAACAATAAAAAATGGTGTCACTATCTGTCCCACTCTTATATCGCTCCACTCTTATATAGATAATGATCTATCTCACTCTTCCTTCAAGTGGCCTGACTCGCACTCTTATTCACAACCATTGATGTCTGTCTAACCTTGACTACATGAATCTTAAACTTGAATGTTGCCAAAAAGTACTGAATGCCATTTCCACTAAGTAAAAGTATTGACTTGAAATTAGCTCTTGTTTACCAACTTGCGCCAACTTTACAATAACTTGCCATTGTAGCGCTGGTATATTTTTTTAACAACATACTTCATGTTACACTCTGGTGGAACTTGATCGTCAGATCATCATAAACTCGCTTTAAAACTTAATGACTTTAAGAGGTAATGACCATTATCCAATATATTTTAATTCCAATTTGGTCTGGTTTATTTATTCAGTTTTACTTAGCACTAAATCGTGGACGTTGAAATGGCAAACAGAAGTTTTAGCTTTGTCATACCTGGACTTGCCATAAACGGTACTAGACTCTATATCAGTGTTGATTTCAATACGATTATCGTTAATCGTCATCAAATTTAAAGCTCTTGACACCTTACCGATTATTAGCTCCAATGGGCGGGTTTTAGTTACACAGTTCACACTATAATTTATGGCAAGTTGGACCCTAGCTAGGGCCATATGTTATCTCTACTAATGTCAATGGCAGTAAGCATGATTTTGAGCTTGCTCATAGTCCGTTTCACTTGATGATTGCCTCGACAAGCACTGGTTGCTATAAGATGTAGGTGAATATTATGTGACCTGCAAAATATATTACAAATTCCTTGCTAGCGAAACAGCGGTCTTGATCTGTTATAACTTGACTAGGCACCTAGAACACACTAATCCCGAACTCTAATGCTTCTTGTGAATATTTATGGTATGAAATAATAACTCATACTTCGGGAAGGCATCAGTTAAAAGAAAAACATTATTTTTCAGTTCATTCTTTCCACTTTACTTGCACGAAGCATCTATATGGAAAGTATGTCAAGGTGCATTAATTCTAGGGATTGAATGCAATTTGACTTGTATTTTTTCTGAGTGTGGTTTAGTTATTTTAAAAGTTGTGCAGTTGTCCATAAATTTACGGACATATTTGGACATGTTCTCAAACCAATAATGCTCCTATACCTTCTTAAGAATCTTATCCTAACCTAGGCCTACTATTTATTCGCGAATTTTGTTGATTACTGATCATCGAAATGTTTGGGGAACTATTGGTAGGCAACGCGTTCTGTGATAATGTTGTATCCTACGATGAAGAACATTCGATCTAATCTCGTAGGTTTTCCTAATGTTTTCAGGTAGTATCTCATTATTGAGATCATCGATGATTTTCTGGGTCCTTTTCTATTCAGTTCGTCTTTTTATTACAATTGAGTACTCCACTCAAGAATCAAAGCAAAATGAATCGATGTCGCCTTATTTCCGCGGCGCTCGAGACCCACGCCGTTGCTGAGCCACCGGAGTCAGCCGCCGGTGCCACTGCATCGAGTCCCACAGCTATCCCACGGGGGTATCTGTTGGTGAAGTGACCCGTCACTCCGCAATGAAAACGGACAACGCTTGCGATGCTAAGTATGGATTGAGGCTTCTCTTGTGTCTTCGTGTATTTCCAGCGACAATCCACTGCCTTATGACCCATATTTCCACAGTGGAAGCATCTAAGCGGTTATATAGAAGTTTTACAACGCTTTATATCACTCAGATTTTTTCCACTTCGTCATTAGCGTCGTAACTGCTGCATAGGCAGCGAGATGTTTATTCTCTTTCGGTCGGATATTTTGCAAATTGATGAGCTTGGCAGCCGCTATTTCCATACAATCGTATCTTACTGCAAATAGTTCTTTGAACTACTGACACCGCATACCGGCATGATATTTGAAAGAAACATTGTGATGCATTTCCTTTTAGCGCAGCATTTAACGTAAATCAGTAAAAAGTCAGCATTTCCCCCAGATCGACGGTGTCACACCAGGCTCGTGAATCGGCATCGGATGCTTCAGGGTTAAAATCCGTTAGCGTTATGATGCTTCTGGCCGTGTGCGTTTTCATGGCTTCGATGAAAATCATCACGTGATGATTTTGAAATTCAATGCGTTGCGCTCCATGATTCCATCACTGCGTACTTCACTTTTTTCGCGCTAAATTGCTCTTTAGTTAATCCCACTTCTGATAACGGACAACGGGTTTTATTGAGTTACCAATATGCCATACTCTGAGTTGTATGCCATGTTGATAACTCAATAAAACTATTGCCTTGAAATTTATGGTTATAATATTTGAGATGATGTGGGTATAATTAATATCAAACTGGTAATGAGGTTCTCGAATCAACAAATCATTGCCTTGTTGTGATGCTCGTTGTCTCTGCACCCGTATCTAAACTCGAGTTCGACTACCGATGTTTGACGTATATTATATATATATATATATATATATATATATATATATATATATATACGTCGCAAACACATACATACACACACACACACACACACACATATATATATATATATATATATATATATATATATATTAATACATATACGAAGTAAAGTATTCCAATTACCTTATTTTTTAATACTCAGGCTTAAGAACGGTTCATCCAACTATAATATCGACAGTGTAATGTGGCGAGCAAACGTTCTTGAATGGAAGATTTTAATAAATGGTTATTCCAGATGTTTGGTGAGGTGCTAAGTTATCTGAAAGGATAATGGGTGAAGTTCGAAAATCAAATTCTCCAAGGTAATTGGCGATATTCAGTGCCTTAACGTACGTTAGCTAACGCACGACGATAGCGGTCGCCATAGCATTAGCTTTAAAAATCGGTATGTCAGCTTTAAAACTCTTTATTAATTGTCAATCTGTCACATGCTAACACTACTTTTTGTTGGCTTTAGCAAAATGAATAGCATCATATAATTTTACGAGCAAAAACAAAAGGACGGAGCTATTTAGCCAACGATGTAAGGAGATGAATTTTTATAGGTTCTTTTGTTTTGATTTCGCGTAAATAAGATTTATTCATCATGTCACTTTCAAAGTCTACCTCAAATTGTCGATTGAAAATTTTGTTACTTCTTTAGATAGAAAAAAATGATAAAGAAATTTTTATCTGGTAATGTAAAAAGACCTAAGATATAAGTACAGATTTCATGAGATGAAGTACATAACGTATCTAATTTATAAGACAACATGGCAAGTACAAAAATTAGTTGTCTTAACTTTCAGTTTGCTCAATTAATTCTACTACTTTTAAAAAGCTAAATTTATTAAATTATCTGAAATTTATTAAATTATCGAAAGATATCTATTCGTAAATAACCTACAAAATCAGCTGCAACGTCCCTTGATTTAAAAGCTAATAATTCCTTCACATTTATGTCATTCTTAAAGTAACGTTATACAATACAGGGCAGAATATTGTGAAAGAAAAAGTCGCTAGAATAAAAAGTTAACAATGTATGCTTCCGTATGATTCATCACTTCAGTAAAATTTCGACGGCAGTTTCATTTTATTTCTTTAAATATAAGTGGTGATACAGTTGTAATGACGTTGTTTGTAACGCTAACTTACAGAAGCATTTTTTGTAACTGTTACATTTTTATAGTATTATAATAGCGTTATACGTTGGGGAAGTGCTTTGGAAATAGGTCTCAGTATTTTTAATAAAGAATAATATTTACCTCAAAAGCTTTACGAAATATTTTCATTACAAAAATAATAGACTGAATACGAAATAGCCCGCACTTCAAGCTTTACTTTAAAAAAAATACAGTGAAAACACATTTATATGTAATAATAGGACAGAACTAGATTTGTAACTTTGGTTATTAAAAACATTTAGACTCAGTATAGAAATATTAAAACGTTATGTTATAATATTTATGCAATATATAATATTTCATATCATGCAGATCTTGTATTGTATTTCGCTCTTAATATTTATTGCACATCAGTATTATTATAAAAAATGGAGTAATGCTTCGCGTCGGGAATGAAACTCATACGAATATTTTTTGACGGATTTTTGACTATATATTTCGTGTTTCCGTTTACATATTTGTATGTATGTTGGTACATCACAAGACGTATTTGAATGATACTTTAATTAGAATAGTGCCTGTGGCACTTGTTAATACTTGGCTATCTTCCAACCTAAACTAGCTAACTTGAAATCCAATTTTTAGCGTTTACTCAGTAAGGGCCTTAGGCTTAAAATCTGACGAATACAACGACAGATAGCTTAAAGTCTTCATTATTTTTGATAATCCAAGCAAATATAATAAAATTAAATCCGTTAATAATTCAACCAACCTTGAAAAATAACATTGACATCATAAATTCAACTCCAAATTCACACCCAATTATCGATTAACAATATCATGTTCGTTGAACGGCAAGCTCAAACTATATTAATGAAAGGCCAAACTTCTATCCATTTATATATTTACACGTTACATACCGCGCCGTGTACAAAAGTTTCACGAGCGCTGAACAAAAGCTCGTCATTAAAGCAAAACCTCGGAAAGCTCCGGCAAAGCTCCGCCAAAGCGCACGGCGGTGGCAGTTGGCGTGCTAACAATGGTCGGCGGCGGGGCGCGGAATCGATTCTCCACGCGCGGGCAGCTGAGCGGGCTGATACTGCCACCCCTGCGTCGGAAACGCTCTTAGGCTCGGATGAGATGAGATGGTAGGTCGCTGATCTTATATTGCCGTTTACTGGGATGTTTGAAAATTAAAGTGTTAATTATGGAAAATTGTTGAATATTAGAAATTGTAGTACAATATCAAGTTAGATATGACTGGTTTAATTATTCATTGTAGGTAACCATCCCAAGTAAGTAAGTATAGTAAGACAAAAATGTACAAATTAAGAACTATCAAAAGGCAAGACCAAGTTATATTGCCGTAAATTCGTTAATATTAACCACGTAGGCTATATCTAAATAGATGCCAATTATGAAATATTGTTTGACAAAACACCTTTTATACAATAACTTTAGTGCTAATGTTGCATTATTATTTAGATTAATTGAATTATTGCAGAAAGAATAAGAATAGAACCTTGTTCAAGGTTTTGGGCTATCCGTACTCGGCTTCCAACTTTATGTACTTTCGTTTTGATGTACTTTCGTTCAAAGTACATCAAAGCAATGACGTCGTAGGCATGAAAGATTCCATGGGGTCAAAAGAATGTATTTTGCGAAATCTCATTTATTCCATTGAAAGTATCATCGCGAAAGATTATTCTAAATATATCTAACATATTTATGAGTTTCTGCGGCCTCCCTGCATTCCAGGCATCTGCCCGTGGTGTCGGCTTGTCAATGAAAAAAGTAAATATTTTTGTTCGGATAAGTTCCTGGGGCATGATGTGACGTCATATGGTTTTATAAGTAAACCGGCTTTATAGCTTCTGAGTCTGTTCTGCAGAGAAATATCAAAACTATAACATGGTTACTGCAATATGCATGATATTTCAAAGAACCCAAGGAAGAAAGGAGACCATTAAGTTGAATATAAATAATTAGTAGGCACCACGTAGTTAATAATAATGTTAACCATGATTCATTATTCCCACCTATTTTTAAATATATATATATATATATATATATATATATATATACATATATATATATATATATATATATATATATATATATATATATATATATATATATATTTACGGACATCTTGTCTTCAGTTATTATATTCAATCAACTACAACACATTTTTTTACACTTTTTGATTTCTTGCCGTGAGAAGATTGAAGATACTAAAGAAATTGAGGAACAATAAAATATTAAAGTAGCTGCCAGAAATGGAATTCATTAATTTATGATTACAAGAAAAAAAATAAAAAAGGCTGGATCGTAAACGATATGACATGTGAAGTATATACAAGCGTAGAATATTATCATGAACAATCGTTGTACATTTTTATGAATTTTTCAAAGCATTTTGCGTCGAAATATATACTTGTCATATAAATCATGTTGTTTATAATAGGAGACTGAGAAAGGTAAAATCTCTATGCGGATGAAAGAATGCTAGCTTGAAAAAAGTGAAGCTAGTAAGTAATAAGAGACTTAAGTACGTATTAAAGCTGCGAGAGGGGACTAGAGTACAATATTCTATTATTGTACTCTACGTGTAGTAAAAACAATAAATGGAGTGACTGAAAGTAATTAAATAGAGAAGAAAGACGTAATTCAATTTTAATAAGTTTCAGTTTAACCATTGAAAGAGTCTTGAAAAAAAATTAAATTATAGTAAAAAAAAACAAAAAAAACATGCGTTTGGAGCACGTGAACTAAAAAGTAAAATAAAAAGATTTTTGAAAGGATGTCTCAAAAAAATGATGTCAAAAAAAATTATTTTAATGAAAGAAAAGGCGTGGGGTACTCTTAACTTATGTTTTCATAGTGACTTCACAAATAACTAGCTAGCGATAAAGAAGTTTAACTGATATCAAGCACTCACGATTTCTTTACTTTAGTAAATATTGTTATCGTTAGAGACACCTTTTCGCTCTCGGCTCTCGGTCGGTTCCATAAAACCAAATTCATTTACATTATTTTTTTAAATTTTTTGATATAAGACGTTACCAGATGGACCTACCTTTATTAAGTCCACAAAAATATAGTTTGATTGCATTTGTGATGGTGAAAGGTATTTTATATATTTATTCGAGTCAACCAAATTCACATAAGTTAATGACTCGAATCATGAAAATAACATATCAATTCATATATTTATCGTGCATAATAAGTTCCAAATGGATTACTTATTATTTTTATTAAATATTACCTAATCATAAACAACGGTATAATTAAAATTAATAATAAAAAAATCCCCATCAAAGCACCTAGAACTACGTGAATGAAAATATAAATATTACAACTCACACAAATAATAATATTCAACAACGGCAACCTCAGACATAAAATCTTTACAAATTTATCCGGAAGCCAAGTAAAGTCAAACATAAAAAAGCTTATATAAGCGTTTTAAAATATAATTGGATAAAATCCATGGCCTACCATCGAGTCGAAGCTTCCTACCAAAAAAGCTCGGTGACGTTAACCCAAATCATCAAGTCAAACAGGTCCTAAACAAACCTATAAATAATGTTATATTCAATCCTAACTTGTTCACAGTTAAATCGATGTTAACACGTAAGCAAGTGAGGAGACACATTAAGGCATAATGAGCGAGTGACATCGGGATCGAATCTTAATTTTATAGATAATTCCGTGAACCATTATTGTAATTGACCAAATCCATAATAAGGTGAAACGCAGTGTGTAACATGTGGAGACCTTAACTTGTATATAGAATGTCTTGGCGTGAAATGCCGTGACGGATTCGTTGATAAAATTACATTAACGCGGACAGTGACTTTAGTAGAAGCTCATTAGCAAGTTTTGTCACCGGAACGTATCAATGATGTTATTTGAATTTTTGTTTATGGTCAGTTATAACAGAATATACAAATTCAAATATTGGATACCATGACCTATGATATAGTAACTTGTATAGTAGGTTGATAGGAAAAGGTATTAAGTTCTATTATGTGTATCGTTGCTGAGTGTCTGCAGCAGGTGTTAAAATAAATTTTGTTGTGAATTTAACTTTTTATATTTAGGTAAATTTGTTTATAGTCCTAATCACACCACATATTATATTGTTCTGTGATTTTAATATAATATTAGTAAACTACCATAATTAGAGCGAAAATATTTTTATATGGTAATTAATATTCACTTTTTTAATACGATTTTAATGAGTGGTCAGGTGGATAATTGCAGCACTAAATTTACATCATAATGAAATGTCCCAAGACGTATAAGCATCAAAGTAACACCCGTGTTAAAGTAAAAGTTTTGAAATGCTTTTAATATGTTACATTGCCTGCAGGATTTACCTTTTATTTCAAAAATTTGATAATTTCGTAAATTTGGGATAAAAAGAAATCAACTAATAATTATAATTTACTTACGCTAGTCGGTGCAGTTTGGAAAAATAATAAATAATTGTTTCAAGCTTAAAGATTTCATAATTACACTAGTCGTTCAAATATTTAAGTCAACATGTTGTTTTAAACATTCTGCGATATTTGACAACGTTTTATTCAAAAAATAACGTAGGAGAATATGTAAACCGCAATACCGACTAAAACGGAGACTGGCATCGACACTACAAAACATGACACAAAACATGCAAAATTATAGTGAAATTTAAGAGTACCGTATGGATATCGGTACGCTATGGAGATGTAAAATAGTTCTTTTGACCATCAACATGAAATATATATGCGCTAAATAAGACAACTGTTAAAAAACGTAATTGAACTGTTTCACACACCAGTTCACCACAACAATCACATTGTAAGATCTATTCCTATTGAAAAGTTATTAAGTTTCCATTACTTACGTAAACGCTCACAGCCTTGTGAGAATCTCAGCGGGTAGTTTCACGGCGATTTTCACGTTACTGATCCAAATATCGCGTTGCGACAATGGCGTTGAGGCTTTTGTATCATAACATGCGGTGGAGTTACATTTGATTGTCTTCTTCCTACAATTTTTTACGATTTAGTAATATTTTTCTTACACAGCATGTTTTGCAATATGATATTTTAGTGAGGTATTGATGAATCACATACTTGATGCATACTTGACCACTAGATAAATAACGAAAACAACAAATAACAAAGCAATAACTGTGGTAAGTTGAAATTGATGAGAGTACTTAAGGTATGTGAAAAACGTTAGTCCAATATTTGATATTTTTTTAAACAACCTTTGCTTTATATTACCTTTCATTTATAGTTTTTGCTCTAAAAAATATGATTAGTTTTTTTTTTGCAAAATCTCCTGCATCTTCTCTCGAACTTTTGTTTCAAAAGGACGATAATGAATACTTTACTATGGTTTATTACGTACTGTTTACCGACTCTTGCGAATTTCAATTTTCTTTTACAATCTTGTTACAATTACTTTTTCACTTATCTCAGTACCTTTTGAATTTCTTTACATTTCTTTTTTCCAAAACGATAAAAACCCCTAGGAAAATACAGCATAATTTATTAAGCTGTAAAAGAAATTGGTCCTCAATATTAACATTCAAGAAGTTTAAATTTTTTTTCGACGTATCTTATTCGCAGTGTTATTAGTCTAAATTATGTTTTTTATTTCGTTTGAATTAATATTGTTATAAATTTTTCTTACCTATTATTTCGCAATCTCTCCTAATCATTAATCGCAAACAACACATGTTCACCTTTGTTATTTTATATGACTATAAAAGATCGCTGATTTATCAGTAGTAAAATTCACAAAGTAATTTGTACGAAGACGAATATTTGAAAAAAAAATACTTTACCCATATGTGAAGAATTCTTTAAAAAACTCTATTCTAAATTCGTTTTTATTCGTTTTCTTATCAAAACATTCTGCTTATACACACGTATAATATTAGCATTCCAAATAGTAGCTTAATATATTATATAAATATTTATCATCATACGAACTGCATTTGTCCAAAGACGACTTCAATATTTCTCTATTAAATGTCGGAAATTCAATTACTCTGACTTTTCTAGCCGTAAAATACGAAGTAACTTTATTTCCGAGTTGAAGTATTTTAATTTTTATTTTTTAAAGAATTTTTATTCCATGAAAATTGCTCGTCGTTCAATTGTAAATTATAAATTTTTAATTCCTTTATATTTGTTTACATTAAAGGAAGGTATTTTCTTCGACGATTTTCACAATTAATTGCGCTATGTATATTTGTGTCTGTATGTTTATGTAAATAAGTATAAACAGGAAGTTTTTAGAGCGCAAGTTTAGTTCGAATTTACTAATGTCTAGTCATTAGATTAACTATTATTATGCTTTGTCATATTGTGAGTTAAAAATATCGGTCTGAAATTTTTGCAATTAAAAAACGAAACATCATGTATACGGGGAACTTGTGTGGCAATTATATCTGTCTCCTTCATTGTCTATGCGAGATTTCGAAAATGTCTGTAATAATTGCAAATTTGTATCAAATTTCGATAAACGCAATTACCATTCGACCATCCATGAAACATTTTTGACCTTCTCGCGCTATACCACGGTTATCGGTATTGTTTAATAATGATTACGGTAATAACTTATTCTGTAAATCTTCTCTTAAGGTTAGATGCTTTTAATTAGTTGCACCTTAGTTTCGCTCCGAGTTCCGGTTTTGCATATTGTTGTTATCATTAATTATTAGTTGTAACTGTTTAGTGTGTACACTTCCTTGATAATGTATAAGTATACTGAGACTTTAGAAAATCATTGACTAATTTCATAACCTATTAGAGCCTTCTTTTTACTTAGTATAATAATTTCTTCACTAGGATATCATGTAAGAAAAATATTGCTCAGCAGAGCTATGAGAAGTATGTTTAAGGGTTAGAAGTAATTGGCAAGAAAAAAAATTCTGTCTTTCGCCTTCACCTCCGAAATTTCTTTTCAGTGTGGAACTAAACATTTAGGTGAATAGTTACCATCTATAAACCATAACGAATAGCCAGCAATAGTTCTGTTCCAATCCGATTATTTCTTTTGTTTTTATAGAATATGCGCTTTTCGGTGACATAATTGAAGGATGAAACATATTTACGTGCAGAAACTTATCATACCAAAATCATATCGTTTCGCTATTCAAAATCAAATAAATAATATCCATAGTCAGTCAGACGCCCCATTCAGATTTTATATAGGAAAAGCGTACTAACATATGTACGTACATATATATAAACTCTGATGTAATTCATATTTATCCAATAACATTTTATTTGAAAACACCCTTGAAAACAGAAATATTTAATCATTTTAATGAAATTACAAAGCAATATATATTCGGAAAAAGTAATTAATTTAATTTTAGTTCTCATTGGTTTCGGGTAATTTATTGAGCCAAGGAAGTGAGTGGGAAAAAAGTGGCAGGTGAATGGAATTTCAAGATGAAAGTGATTGAATCAGGCTGAAAAAATTTAAAAACGACAATACAAGATAAGTAACAAAATAGAAGTGGAAAAAGTATTAAGTCAAGTGCCAAAATGAATGAGGAAAATACTATAGTAACAATGATGAAGAATCGCACTCTGTGGATCTTCATCACTGTTAATTAAACTTGGGCCGGTGAGTAACTGTGTCAAAGTCCAAAAGTCGTAATTAAAAAAGCCCCGTTGTGAAAAAAGGAGTTTTTGTAATGTCATGTCAGTCCGTTCGTCCGCCTGTCACAGTCTCATAACTTCAACAATTTTAGGTGTATGGAATTTTAGGAGAAGATGATTGAGATTGGTTTCTCTATTGATTTATAGTAAAATAATAAAAAAACTAATAATTTCTGAATGCATACTGGGCGGCGATTTTTTTTCTCATGCGCCCCATCTTGTATATTTTCATTAAACATTTGTTTTCGTTTCGTTTACCATCTTTCATTTACGTTTACGAAATATTAAGCTTCAATCAATTTTATACCAGTATTCGAACTTTCAATTTATATAGACATTGAAACGAAATGTGTATATAAACATACACATTGAAACGTATTATCCGGCACTAATCATATTTGTTTTTTTTAGTCTTTTGAATAATTAAATATATTTTTTGTGTTCCTTGTGGATTAAATACTATTTTATTTTTCTTGCAGATTGCTTCACGCTACTACACTGAATAAGTAATTCTGTTGAAAAAGAAAAGTTATTCTCATTGGTAAAAATCTCACACGTTACTGTTTATAATAAGTATGTCAAATGACATTCCAATTTGCCTACCGTTCCTCATCGTTAATGAGTTCGGAGTACGTAAATCCAATAGTGTCTGAAGATAGATATTAGACAAGTGTTAAACTTGTACTATTTCTTTGTGAAACGATTTTGGAATAATAGTAATTTTCAAATAGCATTTCTTCAAATTATATATTAATAAATATATTTTTAAGGCAAGAATATATCTATATATTTCATTTGACTTGTTTGCTTGTTTCATTTGACGACAGGATCGACTGAAAACATTTGACCTATGGATTGTTTGCAACTTATTCCATTAACATGCCCGTAACTAGTTTAAATTTATGATAAAAAGCAATAAGAAATAATACAAATCGGACGGCTAGGGAATTTAAATACAAATATATGATTTTCGCAATGAAAAGAAAAATTCATATGAGGATATAAATAGCAAACTTTTGTGATAAATCAATTTAAAAGTGTAATATCCTTTTAGACGATTTTAATTATAATACTATTAAAAACATTGTTAAAGTAACTGCTATGGAATCAAATGGACGAAATAAATAATATAAAGTGGTAACATTTTTATCTTTATTCCTATAACAGGTATAGGAAATAATGATGATTTTATAGTGAAAGTAGATTTAATGCATAAAAATTGGATCACTGCTGATAAAACCGAAGACCATCTGAGACGAATAATAAAAAACGGTCAAGTTCGTATCGGAATAGGGTATAAAGTAAATATGGATGTAAAATTAAAATTGTCTATGTAAATTAACCAAAATAATTTTAGTTGAAAGTTCTAGTCAAATGCTAGTATAAAGATTTTTTAATTTTTTGAAACGTGGGGCATATTGCAGTTTATTACTCCGTAAACGGGTCTTAAAGATATTTTTAATATTTCTCTACATTTTATTTGATATTTCGACAAGAAAAGTTTATATTACTTGCAAAACTTAATTCACAGAGATTTATTTTTGAGTTTTGAAGCAATTTTGAAACTGTAAAAGATATGATAATATTTTAAAGGTACCTTATTTTACCAAGAGGCATTTAAAACAAAGGTGTCTTGATTTTAAAAATCAAGTTTTTGTAGAAATTTTTTTTACTTAAAACGAATAAGTAATAGATAATTCAAAAATAAAAATATAGAGTACAATAAGTATTGAAAGCAGACGCGCGTTTCACGGAATGTGATATTAATGAAGAAACGACGAAATGTAAAATAAATTAGTACAGACGATAAACAAAAACATAATGTACTATATTTTATTTTAGCAGCAACGAAAACCAAACCAAAATCAAACAAAATCATTAGTGTATTTGAATAAGCTACAATCAGAAAAGTTTTAACCGGCCTAGGAGAGCTCATGAGGCGCGGCGTGGCTCGTATTAATTACAAACCAGGATTGAAGTGTAGCCGTGGATAATGGAGCTAGTGTGTTTGCTTTGATGCGACCCCACACCCGTGCGGATAATGAACGCACCGGCGAAAAGTCAACGCCGCGCCGCGGTACTTGCACTGTCGCGGAACTTGCTCTCACAAATTTACTCCATTTAACAGTATTTTTTATCATCCTTACAAAAATAAAGTAAACGAAACTATATTTCTAGAGCACGATTCCAGTTCAGTTACTGGTTGAAAAATATAAATGTTGTAATAATAACTAAATCTAGATATGTATGTGCGAGTTTGATCACGTTTGAGTTTGAAAACAATCACTAAAAATATTTTTTACAGGAAGCCAACAGCTGTGGCATCTTCAAACTTTCACGGTATAGTTAATTGCTAGAAAATAACCGGATAATTTTGCCACTGACAACCAATGGAAATAAATTTTCCTTTAGACGAAACTATGTTCATTGATATTCAATTGTTGAGTTGAAGAGCGATTTTCAACTATTTTAATTTTTTATGTAAACCCCAAAATAACTTTTAGATACTAATTTATCCTCCCACTTTTACAGTACGTCGCACAAAAGTGAGTTTTTCCTGACGTGCATATTCAGTCATTATTGCTCACTATGCAACTGGGACAGAAAAACACACAAAATATAAATAAATAAATAATAAATTATGATATTTTAAGTTTTCTTCTCAAAATATTTCATTTTTATCTGAAATATAAAGATGAAAGTATAAATCCGACATTTCTTTTGAGATATTGAAAAGTCACGCTTCAACATGCTCACGTCACAGTATTCCAATGTTATTTCTATTTTAATATTATCCTGTTACAAAATATGTAAGTTTAAAATTATTTTTAAATACTTTGATATAATCATCAAATCTTTTTGTAGTTTGGTCGCCAGGCGGTCGAAATTCGACCGTAATTCACAGTACATTTTTAACACTGTACATTTTTAATTTGGAACGTTATTGAGGTTTTTTTTGTCAAAGAGTGTACCACTATAATCACCGCGTATATATTTTATTAATTTGATTCTATAACATCAGCTGATATCGTGTGCAAATACATTATTTAACATGTGTTATTTGCCTTAATTCACTGCAATATCTATAAAATTTAAAATTTAATGTCAATATGACATTTTAAAATTCTTCGGTGAACATTTTTTTTCAGAGTTTGATATTGACAGTATGAACGTAAACAATGAATCTTTTAACACACGTGTTATGTAATTTTTAACTTTATCCACTCCTTCCCCATATAAACGTATAATATATATGTGTATATATATATATATATATATATATATATATATATATATATATATATATATATATATATCAGTGAAGAGTAAAAAATTAATTAGAATTTGAAATCATAATAAAAACAAAAAACTATCTTAATAAACGCATTTCTGATATAATATATTTATATTTCAAATATATGAAAAATCGTTAATAAGAAATAAATATCTGTAATAATAAAAATTTCACGAGGTAAAAATATATTTTTTGAAATGACCGATGTCGATTTTAAGGTGCAGCAATTATCTAAATTAAGTAAATAGAAACTATAAACTGACAGAAACAATGTTGTCAAACAGAAATGTCTCTTTCGCTCTTTTCGAATTTTGTATGCTTTTTACGACAACTATTAGTCCTGCGACTTTCCTGGATTAGTATGTTACATCTGTGTATAGAACATACAACTAGATATACTCGTAATCTGTACTTTGTTTTATCTTGTTGGTTCATTAGTTCCGTAATTATAATAGCATTTATAAACTATTATAAAAATAATTCGACTTCATAAAAAATACTCGTTTATCTGGTTGATGGTTTAAATAAAACTAAAACTAAAAGATTTTCATTTTTTTATTTAAGAGTATCATTTTTAAATTACATGGATTTTTTATTAAGTAGCTAGCTTATTTAAGTATATTCTGTGAACATAGAGAAATAAAACATAGTTTATAATCGTTATGCTTGTGAGAAAATATATTTAAGAATAATTATTCTTATAATGCAAACCCTATCAGTAAAATAAGAAGTTATGGTGTGAAGGATCATTAAAAAATAAACAAAACAATGTTTAGAAACATCTGAGTCCAGGGCCGACTAATGTAAAGTGACTGTTGTGGAGAAACGTTGTGAATTACGAATATAAAAATTGGAATATTTCTGCAATAATATTTCATGAAATAATATAAATAATAATTTTGTGTTTTAACTATAAGTATTTGCTTAAAAATATTTGTTATTTACAAAGTTAATTTAGATAAAAGAAGTAAAGATTCTTTTCAAATATTTTTTATTACATTTATTTTAGTCCGATATATGGCATCACGTTACTTAACTGTAATTATACTATTACATTATAACTTAAGAGTAATTATATTGAAAGTAGTAAAAGTAATTATATTAAAGTAAGTAAAAGTAAAAGTAATTATATTAAAAAACAAGATAACAGGATCATTCATTGAAAGTTCTTACAAATAAAATAATTTAGTTTTCAGCATAATGTCGCATATTTGGTGAAACTGGCACAATAAACTTTCCCTACTGTCCCAAGAAACCCAACTCATTCTCGCGACTGCATTTTTGGACGACGTCCTCATACGGCGGCGTGTCCTATGCGATTTGCACGCGCGCACCACTCAAAGCCGGCGGCGGTGCGCACGCCGTGTACTCTCAACGCACGCACCGCGCTCAAACATAATCGAACGAGGACACATCTGTATTGGGGTATATTTTAGACCCATTAGATAAAATTCAAAAACAGAATGACTGTTGGATAATTCAAGAAATTACTTCATAAGTATTAAATTAAAATTGTACGCTTTACATATTTCTGGATGTACTTCGCTAATGGATTATTACATAAAATTGATCAGAGAAGAGAGATCGAGCAGAAAACTAAAGAACTTTTTTAGAATTGTTTCTGTTTGAATGTCTATTTGAATGGCACGGTGCTTTCATTGAGGAAATGATTGGGATTTAAATTTAAATGTAGCTTGACAAATGTTTTTCCAAATTTTTCTTATTTGTTTTGCTATTTGATAAATCGATTTAAATATGACTTTGCTAATGCTGTTCGTTATAAAATATTGTTCATTATAAAAATTACGTCTTAATTATATTTTAGGTTTAATTTTCATTGAATATTTTCTAATGGACTTGACATTCCATTACTTTAGAGTTCTAACCAGGATATAACTTGGTTTTAAGATATAAACTCTCATTATTGGAGAAGAACCTAGTCACATTATTAATAAAATAATATACGAGTATGTATACACTGACAAATATTATTGTCCAAATAAAATCCTTTCACTAATTTCAAGTTACTAGATAGTCAATTGAAAACTACATCAATTAATTTTCTTTCAATAATCGTGATAAAGAATTATGTTACGTATTTTTTAGACTTTTTCCCTATCTATATTCCAATTATAGTATTACAGGCGATTTCTTGAAAACACAGCATTTTTTATTAAGGTAGTAAAACTTCGGGTCGTTGGCTAAAATATGAGTTTATATTTTTTGCGATGAATTGTTCTTAATAAAGGAAACAACTACACAGATTTGCCACGCATTTGTTATACGTTTAAGAGAGTTGTAATTCGAAGAACCCGTCGCAATAAGAAAGAATATTAGGAAATAAGATTATTATAATATTCTACTTATCACTGGAACTGTCTTCCTATGATTGAAGACTAAAAAAAAACTTAAAAAATACCTTTTCAAAAATAACTGAAAAAATCAAATATTTTTATAGTTTAAAAAAACTAAAAACATTCTTCTGTATCAACATGAACAAAAAAATAAAAATAATCTATAAATAAAAAGATTTTACTCAAGAGCGAATGAGGATCTCTCTTAACTTACATTGTCACAATAACTTTACGTTCACAAATAGATAAAAAAATGACAACTGGTAGCAAGTACTCTACTTTTTCATTTTTGATTTAAGATTAAAACGAAAGGTTTATTTTAGATTTTTTTTTAAATATAATCTGATTTCGTTATTATTATATTGTCATCGGTTCTTGGTATGTGTGCAAAATTTTAAATAATTATGAAAGTGGGTGAAAATTTAATTGAAAGATTCCATTACGTTCATACGTGCGTATATACAAGTGAAGCTAAAATAGCGTGTTAAAAATGGCGATGCGTTATGATGAATTTGGGGAAATTGCACGTCCTTAGCTTTCTTAACTTTTTAGCCTTGTTTTATGTAATATTTTTTTATGTCTGTATAAGGATAAAGTAGATTGTATATTTGGTTAACAATTATTAAATACAAAATTAAACGAAAAAAAAGTCTGAATTTAAAAAAAATATATATTCATTTTAAAATAATGACTTTAATTTCATTTATACTGTTATATCATCCAAAATGAACGTTATCAACAGCAAGGTTATTAATTAGAGTCATACTCGGAAATCAATATCTAAATATACACGAAATATATAATTTAATGAATTTATGAATCCTCATGCTAAAAAAATGAATCAATCGAGGTATAGTTGAAGGTAGTCGTAGGAATAACGTCAATAGAAATACTTTGTTTATTAACAAATAGCGACGATCGAGAGGGACCACCCCACAGGCCCGTTCTATTGTAAACATTCTTCATTCCGCTCGCACGCCATCTACCCATCTCGCTCCCGCGTTTTGATGTTTTGCAAAAAGTAAATCGGCCACGCTTCACGGTGCGTTTGGAGGAAGGAAGGTTGAAATAGACGCGGGTGTGGTTCGAACTCGGGTACCTCGTCCGGAGCAATCGTTAAATTGACTGCGTGAATGGGAAACGACAGGATATTTTTTTCCAAAAAAAAGCTCGCTTTATTTTTAACTCTAGACACCTTGAAGCCGGGTCTAGAAAATGGTATTTCGACTCTCGTCACGCTTCATATTTTTATTAAAAGCCATCTTGACCTGAATAAATGTTAATTCAATGGCATGTAATATATATAAATAGTACAAAAGTACGTGTATAATACATGTACCAAAGTACATGATAATCAAAAAGCTTACTGAAGCTTTTGTCGAAAGGTTATTTTAGTAAATATGCACCTATAATTTCTCCTCTCAACTTTGAAAAAAGGACTACTTTAATACTTTAAGAGTGTGTTCAGATTCGGTTACATTACGGTCATTTAAATTAATGAAAAAATACTTTTAAGGTCAAGATATATATGTATATGTAGATATCAAATTTATTGAAATGAAGTTGAATTAATAAATTATTTTTAAGTTGTTTTCTTTTTATGTTTTCTGTAAATCTAATTCCAAAATAAACGTCAATGTAGAAGATGAACGGTATCAAGAAATCACTTTTTCTAGTGGTGCGCTGGATATCTGTATTCGTATCCGCGGATATCCATAGAAACAAAAATATGCATATTCTTTTTTTACAAAGGATCTTAAAATAACTTTTTGTTTCTTTTTAGGTGTACAAGAAAGCATATGCATAATACAAGTTGTTGTTAGTTATTTTGTATTGACAATCAAATATCGTCATTATCACTGAAACTTCAGTTTCACTGCCAAAATGAGAATACAAGTGAAGTAATATGAAATCAGTTTTATTCATTTAGGTATAGACGTTTTTATTAATCACAAGACAGGATAATAATTTTATTACATCAGTTTATTTTCGTAATTTTTATCACAAAACTCGTGGCAAGTAAATTGAATGAAAAATTGTATGTCTTCAAGCACTTAATTTCACGTAATACGCAACTCAACTCAACCACCAAAATTATAAATCTTCCATTTAATGAAAGCTACAAATTTCCAACTTATTATAAAGCAATTAAATCAACTTATTATAAAGCAATAAAAATAAGTCATCATCGTTAAATTGTGGTTGATATTGTACAATATTTTTATTTTTTAAATAGTAATGAGAATGGGCCCTCTCATACATCCTATTTCTTGTTAGTAAGTTCGTTTCCAACTGAATATTTTTATTTGAAGTGTTTTTATCTCCTTTCCAATATTACTTATATCTTATTAGGAGATAAAATTTTTTAAAGAAATTGTAACTTTCTTTTTTCGATAATAATATTATCGGCAGATTACTTAATTTTTCCGCTCATATAGAGTGTATATATTATATTACAAGATTTTTATTTAGACGTTATTTTCAATTTACAGAATTTATAAAAACATAACTTTTTCTTGCTGTCGTTTATCATATTAAATTAAAAAGTTAAATCGGCCTACTTTTCTATACACAAAGGCCAGGCATCTTAAACTATCCTTTATAAATCACGACCTTGCTTGAAACGTATGAGCTGATAAATCTTTATTGCGTCCTGAACACGACTAAGTTAATTAAGTAACTACCGAGCTTTTCGATGATCCGGCATGCAGCTACGTTCTTTATGTTTAAAGCTGAAGGTAATAATAATTTTCTACAACTATGTACTGCGTCATTCAGAGCAAAAGATTGGACTTATTAAAACTTGACTTCTAAAAGCTAATGTGTATTATTTATTGTCTTTACTTGACTCCATATGTACTTATTCGTAATCCGATCATTTTCCTTGTGTTGTAATTACCCGAAAACGTTAATATCATATTTCTGAGAAAGAAAAAAATTACAGTATACGCTCCGTCAATCACGAGGAAGTTGCCATAGTTTAATTAGCTTAATGGAAAAAATTAGGTGTAATAAAATTAGTCGCACTTGTTGTGATAATTGTCACGTTCTTCGTGACCATTATTGCAGTAGCATCTTTAGAGCCGTTCGAGTTTATCGACTTAAATAGTTAGGCTTTACAGTTTTATTATTTATGCATATTTTTAATGTTACCATACATTACGTACCTTAGTTTTGTATAAAATTTGGAAAAAAATCCATAAATTATGGTTGTCCTTTAAGTAATTATCCATCCATAAAGCGATAACGCCCGAATTGTTACTGATAATAGTGATCCTTCTTTAAAAATATTTTTGTTAATACTTGAAAGATTTTATTAATAAGTGATTGATACGATCGTTTCAGGCGGCGTTAAATATCAGTGAAGCTACAGTACTACACCTAAACGTGGCATCTTTTATAAAACAAGTTTCAATTTACAGACACAGAATTGCAAATAATATCGCATTTTACTAATTTCCACTCTGAGTATTTTTGTAGATCACGTTTCCGCGTAATCAGTAGGTTTATTTTTTTTTGTGTCAATACGACTTGTATCTGACAGGTGTTATACAGAATTTTTTTATCAAAAATCGGCTAAGTGCGAATCCGGTTCGTGCATTGAGACTTCCGTATCTCATTTGGACTGCAATTACTTTTTTTTAAATCATAATTCATCACTGTTATGGACTTCAGGACGCAATAAAATTTAAACACAATCATTAACGGTAATATAAACGGCAATATATACATATGCTCCTACCTTCTCCTTACTTAAGTAAGGAGAAGGTGGGAGCATATGTATATATTACCGTCAATATCCAAAAAACTGTGACATTCAGAAACATTATTTTAATTTTGCTAAAACTTTAATAATGTAAGCTTCTTAAACTATTTTTACAATTCTAAGGTCAGTTACTAAAAAAATTGAGGAGAGAAATATATTTTTGTGCATATTTTTCAGCTAATCTCTGACGTTGTACTGCCTAACGTTATGAAAAATATTTTAGGGGATTATAAATAGCCCTGTAAAATGACACCCACACTATATATGGAAATACTTAAATTATATATGGAAAAGAATTCGAGTACTGGATTTATCCCCACCCCTAAAATTTCCATACAAAAATTGCAAGTGTTAATAAATGATTGAGACAGATGCTTTAAAACTATGCCAAATTTCGATTTTCTACCTCTAGCAGTGTCTGAGAAAAGTGGCTGATACAGACAGATAGACGGACACGTAAGTGATTTTATGAGGATTCCATTTCTCCTTTCGAGGCATTGAACCTTAAAATATATATCTTAAACGAATTATTTGTCATTTTAATGAAAATTTTGTTTACTTGTTTACTTGGTAGATTAGACTAAGTAGATAGACTACGTTATAAGCATAATTGTAATATAGTATCTGTAAAGCCATTTATAATGGCCCACGAAATAAATACCATGCTTTTCCATGTGATTACGAAGAAATTACGTTTCTAAATGGTGACGTATGTCATGGATAACGTTCCTTCATTCTATTATCTCGGTCAGATGAACGCTGAATGGATGTTATACTTACTTCAGAGAAACCCAATTGTATCACCTGTAACCGCTACCTCATAGTAATTATTCAAATAAATATTTATTAATTTCAATATAAAGAAAATCCGCTCGTCCTACGAACACATCGCGGGGAGCGCTAGCGGTTCGAGCGGGTACATCCATTCCTGTCAACCGCTAAGACTGCAGCTGCTCCCATATTTATTTCAATTTTCCATGCCTTATATCCTGTTCCTATCCTGCCCCTTCCCCTTCGCTACCGTGCCCATACCGCTCCCGTCTCGCCACGGCCAATAATTCACTTTAATACACCGTTCAAATGTTCCTGCGAAACTGAGAGCCAGATCGGTGGCGCGTCGCTACGGGGACATCAATTCGTTTGGAATTTCGGCACGCGAAACTCGGAAAAATGAAACTTCCAAGATATCAAGTGAATGGAAGTAAATATAAAAAGGATTCAAAATTAAATTGAACTGATTTTGAAAGTAGTGCAGAAGAAAACTAAATTAAGACTATTTCGGCAAGACTTTTTATTTAAGTTATTTATGTTTTCAGAGTTAGGAAAATTAAATCAAAGTATGAACGTTATAATGACATATATAATAGAAAATAATAATTTGCCTTATATCATTTTTTATCTCTTTTTCCTGTCTTTTACACGTATACAAGAATGTTAACAATCATATAATACCATTATGTTCCTAATCGAAATGAAAATAAAAATAAGCTTATCGAATTTAGACGTTCGTTAATGATTCCACTTACTAATCTATTAAGTACTTAAATATTTTTTAAAGTAAGTTAAGTACGATTATTTTCAGGATTAGGATAATTAACCAAAATAATTTGTATTAAATATATTATTGATTTATCGTGATACAAAGCAAATTATAATGTTTTCGTTCAGTAATTTCGGAAATAAAGTGTAGATAAAAGGCGTGATATATATATATATATATATATATATATATATATATATATATATATAGTGTATATAAGTGTTCACTACATATTTGTTATCCAACATCTTCGAAATTTATGCATTTCAATTATTCTAAATAAAAATTTGTAGAATATTTTATCAATCACGTCTTATTTAACGTCCCACAATAAGCTGCCAATAATTTTATAATTTGCAATAAAACTCAACTGAGTTAGAATACCAAATAAGTTTGAGTATATATAAAGAAATATAAATACAAAAATATTTATATACACATATAAATAAAAAATTTCATGTTATACGCGATCAGGTGATGACGTAAGCCGAAGGCAACTTTTGAACGTATGAAGAATGGGTGTTATAAATGTTAAGATTTTATTTGTACATTGAGTGTGTAATTTTTAGGAAATATATAATGTAATAAATAAGCAATAAAGCAAATAAGGAACAGATATAGGCACAAAAGTGATAATCTTTTTCTTTTAAATTAATATAAAATTTACTAAAATTTTAACTATATAATTATTCAATCCATTCCAATAATAAATTTATTTGCGAAATCGTCATTAATTCTAAATTTAATTGCCGTAGTACGAAAGAAACAAATATTTGTTTCGTTTTTACTTATTGTATTTAATTATTATTCATTATTCACGGTAAATTAAATTATTACTTTGAGCACTCCGCTTTACGGAAATGGGTTTAAATACTTGTTATTGGTTTAATACAAGTTGTTTTGCATTAATGCTAAAAAATAGCTTGTGTACTATGACAAAACTACCTTTCACGTACATTGGAGTACAGAGCGATAACGTGGAGATGCTTAAGGAAAAGATGCTCTCAATTATATTTTTTATATAGGCTTTTAATATATTATTTAGGCCTCGAATACTTTCCTCAAGTTGATTTTAGAGACAAAACATTTAGTTATATCTCGTTGAGTTTTCTACATAAGAGTCCTGTTGCATTTCACTAAATTAAAATGTAATTAAACCTTAGCAAAAATGTACAGGAAATTGTTCTTTTTTGTTTAAACAGCATTTTTAGAATATAGTTATTTTACTTTGTTCTTGTTTTGTGTATTTTCTTTTGGTGACATATTAGATATTAAAATATGCAAGACTGATATAGTTTTTTATATAAATTGTTATTAATTAGTTTTTATCAGCATACTATCGTAGTCAAATTCTAAAAGTACTTTGTTATAAAGTACAAATAATAAGCGAGCATACGGAAAAACAGATATTGCATAAATGCGTAGGGATTTATAAAACGGAACCGCAATTGTCAACTCCATGTTATGCAAATATGTTCTTCGAAAATACGTTCTTGCAGAATAGTTTTAAAGAACACATTCAATATATATATATATATATATATATATATATATATATATATATATAATTAAATCTAAGTACATTTTGATCCCACAATGATATTGTCCTTCACTACATTGGTGATTGCTCAAGTATAATCAAATTTATTGAAAACGAAATTTGCAAATTACGAATATAAATTAGATTTAGAACGGAAAGTGTTGGAGTGTACCAAATACAAGTGTTGAGCAGACAAATTTAGCTTAAATTAAGTGGAAGATAATAATTTCCAATACCAGCTGTGTTAATTGAAATTTAAGTGATGGGCTCTGGCTTTCCATATCAAGTAAGCGAAAGATATTTACATTAAGGCTGAATCAAGACCTCTCTTACTTATATTATACAGTCCTTTGGCATTAGTTATTGGGAGTAATTTAAAATCTTCATTAAAAAGGCAAACATATAATAACTTTTAAGACTTCTCAACATAGTTCAAAACGTTCCAAAAGGTCCAATTTCGTTAAAGAAAATATCTTTCTTTTCGATATTGCGTTTCTCGAGTCTATTGTTAGGTTTAAAAAAATAATTAGTTTCTGGAAATTTGGCAATATTCCAAAAAAAAACGGAATCAAGTCTGTACTACGATTTGTATCCTGTACCTCGATTGATACTATATATTTATATAGTCAATATTATACAGCTTTTATGTTCATAAATAATGAAGAAATGATTACTTTCTTTTGTAACTTTGTCTTTATATTACATATTTTTGTAAGACAATGATATCATAAATTCAGTTTTTAAACAATTTTTAAATAAAAATATAATCCACGATATGTTTAATTTCACATAGAAAATAATATTGGTGTAATGATTATATATATAAACTAAGAATTATATATATAAATTCCGCTATTGTCGATACTATCAGATATAGACATTAGCTTATTATCGATACAAATATTTATTTAAACTTGTCTACACGTTAACATGTTTATATCCACATACACATTCTTGCTGAACATAATTGGAGACTACAAAAGTGGTTTGCGATTAGTGCACAGCCGAATTTGGTGATTAGTCAATACACAACGATAAAACAATCTAGAAATGCTAAAGCGGAAGTGACTTTCAGGACCGTCGTTTCACAGTATTGAGTAACTTGTCTTATATTTCAAGTCATATGACTCTGGGCACCGCCGGACTTGGTAAATTTTTCATGACAATAAGCTGGTATCTACGTAGTATAATCTATTTTACATATACAGTAAGGAGAGTATCCACATCCAAATGTGGCTACTCTCCTTACTGTAGAGATCATGTGAAGAGGATGTGATATGAGCTAACATTTTGAAAATCTCTAAACTAATTTCACAATTGTTTTAATTTTTCTCGAAATTTTTCTTGGGGAACCTTCTGTATAGAAATCTCATCTATACGAAGACAGTAGCTGTACTTCAAAAAATATTTGATATCCATAAATTAAATCTCATTTTTAGCGTATAAAGATATGTTTATAAGTGGGAGTTTATTATGTGGATAAATATAAATATGTAATTTTTCAATAGGTTTAAAAAAATTATTGCAGTATGGCTGTACCCGATTTTGAGGTAAGTTATTTCAGATTAAAATTGCTTTCAATATATCGAAAAGATTGTTTTATTAATCTATCTCGAGTTATTTAAATAGTAAGCTTTTTTGTGAATCTTTTAGGATGAATATGTTTGTAATCTTATAAACAAATATATTCACCCTAAAGTTACGCACCATTGCTATCACTTAATTGAAAATTTACTTCGAAGACCAAATTTCGAAAAAAGTTTGTGGCAGCATACTTATTGAAATTGATTAGTGACAGCGGTGAGTCTGTGGAAATTGAAGTTAAATTTTTATATATTTTGCCTGGTTTTAATTTGGTCCGCACTTTCTATTTGTTCACCCCTGACCCGCCGCCGTGGAATGACCGTTCCGCCGGCCGCTCCCGTCCACGCCGAATTTGCATGAATTTGCATTTTATATTTTAATTATTCAGCCTATTTGTTTGGAGAGCATTTTATTCGAAACGGCTCATTGAAATTTAAATTATTGACTGAATTTAATTATCTGTCCCATTTAATGGATGACGAAGGAGTGATGGCGTTTGTTTGTTTAATTAGGTATTTGTCGGGCGAGTGAAATGTTCAATTTTATGGTTATATAAGCGTTGTTTCATCAGATTTAAGCAGAGAGGAAAAGTTGACATAGACTTTTTTTAATTAGTAGCAGCAGTCCAGTACTGTATATAGTCAGCAATAAATATTCATCCGTTAAAATGGCAACTGAGCGACATATACGAATAGGAAAATTTTACTTCACGATTATCTAAGATAAAAATTTACGTTGTTCGGGTAGATACTATTTGCTGCAATTGGTGTAAACTATATAAATATGGTAATGATAATAAATATGTAATATTACTAATATAAATTTTCATAGTATCATAAAGTTAATAATTTTATTCATTTGAACACTATCGAATTTGACTCAACACTTACTGATTGTTTTATATTTATCGTTATAAAATTCTTTCTTCAAAAATTTTATTTTAATGGCGACAAACTACTCTTTTTTCTTCGGTATTAACTTTTGTTCTAAATGTGTTTTCTAACTTTCACTTTTTGTATTTATATTATTATCAGACTTATTGATAATCAGTTACCTACTAATATTTTAAACGAATGCAAATATATTTAAAACGTTAATAAAATTATTCCGATCTCAGTTTGTTCTCCATTCACTCGTCAGCTAACGGACGGTTACCGTAGTCAAGACGGCGGCGCCGCTAACGAGCAACAACGAGCAGTTGCGTTGACGAATCCGCTACGCCCGCCCACGGTTAGCCGCTTACTCTACGCTGCACTGGTCGAACAACGGATCGTATTTGGTTAAATAACAAGAAATAGAAGAAATATATTTTGTTGGTTTTGCATACTTTATTTCAGTATATATGTGGTTAAAATTTATTGTTTATACTTCTAAAATTTTGATTCTTTAGAATTTACTAATGAATTAAACATATTATAAATAATAAACTTACTTAAATTTTAAAAATTCCAGATAAAAAAAAGATTCCAGAGCCACAATGGCTTAGATGTCGATATTATTTTTACTTACGCTCAGTTTTACTCAGCTCATAAAAAATGCGAGTTTTAATCCTATTTAAGAATCAAAATATTTCATAGGTTACGTAAATTTTATTTTTATGGTAAATAAGGCTCTGTTCGCGACATTTTTCGTGCCAATTAATATATGGGTTCAACAGCGAGATAAAATTTAGGTCTAGGTATTTCTGTTTATTGGAACATATCGGAAATGACATTAAAACATAATTACAATAATATTTGCAAAAATTATTTGGTACATTTTTTAGCGATAAAAAAAAATATGAAAAGGCAATAAGTCTTTTGTAGTAATTTAGAGTAATCCAATTTTGTCTATGAAACAAAATAAATATCTCGATTAGAATAAATATAATGGTAAAATGTAGAATCGCTATATCCATGTTTGGCCAGAGTAGTGGGGAGGAAAGATGAAGTGGAGCTCTTGCAATTATACAAATTCCTCCTAACGGATGATGTCCTGATGTGTACTTTATTTGAAAATATATTTTATGTACTGAACTCGATCATGATAATATGCTCAGTAACTTTATTATGCTTAACAAAAATATGAACCTAACCTAATCCAAAATAACTCAACCTATCCCATCATATTCCAATATAACCTAGTTAACATAACCTCACCTACTCAATTAACTCAATTAAACCTATAGACCTCCTTCAAATCTGACCTAACCAAACATAATCCAACCCAACATGACTAAACTAAATCTATAGACCAACCCTAAACTAACCCGTGAGTCATTGGACATCCTCCTAGGGATCTAATGCCTAGCCGAGCATGTCAATATGTACGGGTGCACTGTGGGGTATTTGACCTTAAGAATTGGTCAAAAATTGAAATTTTCAAAGTTGCAATTTCCATCTGGAAACCAGTTTTATAGATAGTTCCTAAATTAACGTAATAATTGGCGGTCATCTCGTTTTAATTGTGTAGCTCTTACCGCCCCGTGCGGGGCTGCAGATGGCAAGTTATCGTGCCTCGCGAATGTAATTTAACAACCTGTGTTAACCGCGGTCATTACGATTATTTAAGTAATTTTACAATTTTTTCTCCATGAATTCTTAAAAGCTAGGTATAAACTTACTTTTAATAAAAAAGTTTACATTTTTGTTTAATTTTCAGATCGAGAATATACGCGGATACATATAAAAAATATTGTTAAATAATTTAAAAACAAGGTCTACGTTTTATTTCTAAGCAAATGCTAGTACCTCAATTTAAAATTTAACTACTCACAATCACATTTATTTTTAAAACTGCTGCAGATGTATTTTGAAATATTGTATTTAATAGAAGTCACAAAAAGTGAAAACGTGAATAATACATACAATTATTATATTTATTCAAAAGACCTTCTGCAACAAAGTTTACGATTTTAAGGTGCTTATATTCGATAATTCAAACCACAACAGGAAGTAAAATGTAAAATGTCAATAACTAAGCATCACTTCTGGAATAAGTGATTAAAAACTTACAAGAAAAAAAGGAAAATTTGAAAAAAGAATAGCAATTGGCTTGGTAATTGTACAACATTGCTGTTGCGGATCGTAAGTAAATCACAAATTAATTATTTATTACTTTCAAAGCGCATTAGGATTAAGAAGGGGATTTGAATGGAAGTTGATTTTAAAGCACTAGCTGAGTATAAAAGATACGTATAAGTAGAAAAAGCATATAAGTGGTATAGTATTCAAATAGATTTTAATGCTTTACCAATTTATGCGATGATTAAAAAAAATTTTACGAATCATTTTTTGGAAAAAAAACTGACAAAATTATCAGGCCAGATCCTGTTCTATCTTCAGTACGATACTGTAGGCCAAGAAGAACTCGATTTACGCATGAATCGCTTGAAAAAGCTAAGTAAGAATTTCAATACTTGTAATCAAATGTTATCGCCCAGAATTCTATTGTGTTTAAAGACACAAAAGTGAACACATACTTTTGTTTGCAACGGTACATGGAAACGTGTACAGAGCCACAACTGCAACTCAAACTGCTTCAATCATGAAATGCCACATAAGTAAAAAAATCAACGGTTAGCCAAAAGTAAGAGAACCAAAACAAAATAACTTAAATTTTGGGCTGTCATATTTTACATGTGGTATATAAATTACCAGTTAAAAAAAGATAAAGTAGGTCTCAATCTGAGCGAGATCGGATACACGAGAAAATGAAATCCGTAACAGGTTCAAAAAAGAAGTGGAGCTATAATATTTGTGGAGACGCCTAAGGCCAATTTTGGAAATACGAATGATTGAAACAAAAGTGGGTTATCTTCTGAGATAACCTTAAATAGAGGCAAATTTGCTTAAAGAAAAAAAGGAATTTATTTTAGGCAGAAACTTTAAAAAGAAACGGGAAAATTGTATGTCAAATTATATAGTTAGCACTCAATGTCACCTATTTTGCATAAAGTACTTCAATATGGATCTAAAGTTTTCTCAAAAGCAATATTTCTAATAAGGAAACTCTCGAAAGAAACTGACGAAGCCTGCAATAAGCACTTTGAAAGATATAGATTAAATTTTATCCGAAAGTTTTGACGTGAATCGTTTAATAAAGACGTTTTAAGAGTGTGCACCGGTGGTAAGAGTGTGTGATAAGAGGATCCACGGTAAATTAAGAGTGTGCACCGGTGATAAGAGGATCCACGGTAAATTAAGTATACCTTTATTTACAGTGAATCCTCTTATCACCGGAACGAAAAAACCTCTATAAATGAAGACATCTACACTTGGTAGGCACTAGAAGGTACGTAATATTTTATTTTCTGCAGATAGACCTAATTACCCTAACGAATATAAAAGTTATGAAAGAAAAGGATAATCTTACTATACATTCATAAAGTTAAAATTAATTATAATTGACAAAATACTATATTTGAAAAAAATATTTTTGATTAAATTTTGAAGCTAACCTAACCCAACTTAACCTAACCGATACAATCCAACCACATTCAACCTACTTTAGTCCAATGTAATCTAACCCATCATGACTTAACATGACCTAACCCAACACACATTAACCTATTATTATTTAAAACTAACTAACACAATGTAATTCAACCTAACTAAACCTCAATCTAATCCAACGTAACCCAACAAAACTAAACTTAACCCAGCCAAACCCTATCTAACTCAACCTAACCCATCATAACCCAACTTAAGCCAGCTTAATCTGACCTAACTCAACCTAACTCAAGCCAACCTAACTCAACCTAAACTCACATAACCTAAGGGATATTTTATTAAAAAAATGTGTTTTCTGATGTAAGTTATGAAAATAGTGAACCTCTTTTCCATTCTTACTTTACTACCTCCATATCTCTTCGAATCTGAAAAGTATTTTGAGCATTAATTAATTGAGCACAGTAGGGAAATCCCTCGAATTTAGGTTGCAGTTTTAGTTTCTTATGGAAAACTTTTGTGAGGAGAAGTTACTTGTAATTTCAAACTTTGCGAGATGGAAATGAAGTATTTATGTACCTTTCATCTAAAATTAATCGCACTAGTAGCGTTCGATTTGTTCGGGTTAAGCAGAACTTCTTTATTCCGATTATTTATTACGATTATTTATTATTTGTTCCGATTTATCGAGTTAATCGGAATAAAAATAACTCATATCTTAGCCTGGATAATATCTGGATCTCAAAAGTTCGCTTGACTGTAATAAACATATTTTGTGTTTTGGATTGAACTTTAAGCAACAGTTTAAGCCCGGCCGCTCGGTTATGCAGCCTGAGTACTAATCATTTCATTTCAACTTTCTTATTTCACATTTAATTAAAAAGGTACATGTGATTTTAATACGTACTTCAAATATTATTTCACTTAAAATATAATTCAAATCTGCCTAGCAATTTTTATGTGATGCTTATACAAATAAATACAAAAAACAAAGACAGACAAAACGTTTCTTAACAAATATTCGAGAACAACAAAAGGCAGTTTACATTTTAATTTGAACTCTGCTGATTAAGCCAGAGAAACTGTTATTCAAATCGATCTTGTAATTTTATATGTTGTTGGAACAAACAAGACAAACAAACATTCTTTATAAATACGTTTTGAGTTCCGACAATCCCAAATAGCGTATTCCATTCATTTCTTCAAAATGATCTTCAACGTAAATAAGCATCTCTGCCCCAGTTGTATAATAATATGGAATAAACCAAAACCTTTTATTTCTCTTTCCGCTATTTAATCGACAGCTTATCGAAATTCTCCTCCGATATGGCTCTAATTTAGGTATTTGACAAGGTATAATCAATTTCATAAAATTGTTTTCTCTGTGCGTTCGTCTTAATTTTGAGTTATAAAATGTTCGTTGCTTATTTTTGAACATTTTGTCTTGCTTTATTGAGGAGTAGTGTTATAACAGTTCTTTTTTGTTTGTTCATCCAACTTCCGCACTCAATGGTACGTTAAGTCATTATTAAAATAATTTGTCAGTTAAGTAAAATAACTTGGAACTTGTTTGAAGTGAAATGTCATGTTTAATCAGGCGAAATATTAAGTTGAGACTTTTATTATTTTAATTATTTATTTAGCTTGTGCTTTTTATACGATTGTTATTAGTTGTTTGTTAATTTACTAAATTATTTGCTTTTATTTAAAACCAATAGGTCGATTGACAATATATTTCATTCAAATTATATTTAGTAATCTCTTTTAGTAACATCTTCCGGTTCACAATTGAATTTCGAAGTTATTCACTTTAATTCTTGAAAGAAAAAGGCTTATACCTATTCAAAGATTTCTTTTACATTTAATTTAAAATGCAATTTTATTTGAAAATATTGTTTTTACTAGCTATACATTTCATGGCTAAATTATTATAGAATTTATCTTAAAAAACTTTCGTTATCGTAAAAGCCACTCTATTAATCACTAATATAACGAAGAAGCGACTTGAAAATCATATGTTTGTAAATTTTTTTAATAATGTTTTACGTCAAAATGCTCTTGGATAAGAAAAGCAACTTTTTTCGATATTAAAATCCTTCTTATATACAAGACAAAATCGAAGTGATGTTGTTATTTATGGAGTCTACTTACTGAGACTTTTTCATGTATAATCATATCACTTTGCGTAGTATAGAACCCTATCGACTAACCACACGATAATATGAAAATTCGGAAAGGGACACGTGCCAAGGAACTTAAGCGGAAAGTTCAATTAAATGCAACAGTTTATTATGTTTTTATTAAGAAAATATGAGCACAAATGCTTTTAGTCAATTAAATATTGGGGATTGGATTAAAAATGTAACAATGAATCGAGACGAGAGAAAGCGAACAGAATAAAAAAGCGTAACAGTAAAAATAAGGGTTTACGCCACCTACATACACACCAACTGATCAGCACACATTCACGTGTATCGATGAACGATTGCACTGTTGCAACGTTCGATGTTAAAAATTGAACACAAGTAAGTTTCAATTTCAGTAAGTTTTTTTGTATTACAAATTGAAAAAAACGTTTATTCGTTTGAATTTTAAAGTACTAGATTCAAGGTCTTGCGTTTTATTTATTATTTTATCCTCTTTTTTAGTTTACTTATTTAACTTGTACAACATAATGTCCTTTTGTTCTAAAATTAATGATTTTTAGGGTTTTTATGATGAAGTGTGGTGGGCCGTAATATTTTCAACCAAGATAAATTTACACACCGGAAGCAAACTTGCTTTCAACTGACCGCTGTAGGGAATATACGTATACAAATTTGATCTGTTCACTTTCTTCAGTCCTTAAAAGTTTGCAAAAAAGAGTAATAGGGGAGAAGCCACCATATATAAATATACAAACAGAGGAAGTAACTTTTAGACAAAAAAATCTTTTAAATGCCGAAAAATTGTACGTACTCAGTTACTTTTCTCTGCATTGCTTCATTGAAAGAACAAAAAATACGCTGTGAAGACGACCGAAGGGGAGTTACAATCAGATACATGCAGCATTTTGAATTTTTTGGAAGAGAATAGAATATTCTGTGTGAGTTCCTTCTGTTTAGTAACCTGTAGTGTAGTGTTTAGCAGCCATCGATGGTGTCAGCACCAAGGAAGCACAGAGCCTGACATGCCTTCAACTTGTCATGAAAAACATAGAATTTTTAATTTTAGAATTCATAAGCTGTACTTTGAAATCTTACTAGCTGTACCATTAGAAAGTTTTTTTTTATTTTATCGCTCGTTAAAGAAATGATCGATATCCCTTTTGATAGCCGTGAATCACAAAAAAGTCGGTCGACATAGTAGTTGTAATGAGAAATATCACATCGGAATTTCCAGGTGAATAAGGTCTATTCAAGTTACAGATCATCTCTTGAGTAGATGAATTAAAGAAACAGATAAAAATAAAGCGAATTATAATAATTTTTTTTTATCAACACAACATTTCAGTCCAGAGTAACACTAGTGGACCTCAATCTGAGTGTGCGCCCAAAGACGCAGAAAGAAAAAAAAGTGTCAACTATGTTCTTCAGTTCTTGATACAGTAAAAATGTTTTCGCCAGAGCTCATTATACCTTTGCACAAAGTTTTTCTTCAGAACTCAAGGTAGAAGAAAAATTAAACCCGCCATTTTGATCGATATGTCTGAAAAAGAGGTTCTTGAGGGAATGGAAGCTAGCAAAAAATTAAAATTAACTAAGATAGATTTTCGATAAAAAAATATATCAAAAAAAGGAAAAAGAAACCGAAATCAAGAAAGGTATTATATTGGAAGGGAAAGCATTTCTCCGGTTTAATTATTGAAACTGAGGACTAATCATATAAATAAATAAAATTGAAATGCCTGTCTGTGACTGTGTTTGCATATTCGATTACAGAAATGAGTTTAATATTTAAAATATCTACGTGTCTGTATGAATGGATTTCTTTCAAATATTAATGATAGTGACACTATACCCAACTTAGTTTTTACTTCATCGTAGTGTCTGAAATTACGTAGAAAATTAAACATAATCTCCGGCAGACATATAGAGGGCAACGGCGAACATACGTCAAGGAACGCATGGGTACAGGGCGGACAGGGGAACGGAGAAAGGGAGTGCAAGTCGGCCCACAAGGGATTTAATCTAATATGTGTGTCTAATATAAGAACATATAATAAACGCATCAAAATGTATATTAAGAATTCTATGCTAACCAAGGTGCGACAAGTTTGGAAAACAAGTTTTATTATTGTTATTTTTTTACTAAGCTCCTATAAATAACTATTTTTGAAGGTATGAAAAAATGATGGAAGTAATGAAAAAATGATGAGAGTGAAATTTTACCATGCAAGTATGCATGATGCAACAAAATCGACAGGGTGAAGTTGCTCACTAAACATATATTTGTGCTTTTAAATATTTTTTAGTAATTGAAATTGAATAGTGGTCGATATAATAAAAAAAACATTTATTTATTGTGACTATTCGTGACAGAAATAGTGCTTATAAGCTTTCTAAAATATATTTTAAGCTTATTTCTCCAAGCGAGGGTAAGTTTCGGTTTATATTTATTTGCATTTTAGATTATAAATTACTACTTTAAAATTTATTAAAATTAATACATTTTCAGCATATTCATCTAAATTTTTCAATTAATTAAATTAAATTTTAAAATAAAATTGTTATTCTATTTAATTTAATAAAAAAAACTAAAATAAAATAAAATAAATAATAAATAATACTAATATTATTGTCATTATTTTATTTCCATTAATTATTTGCATGCTAAATAAAGCTTCTTTTTGTATTATGCTAAAGAAATATAACTTCTAACGCGCGTATATAAGTACACACACAATTTTCTTTGTAGTTTCGTTATAATTAAACATTCATCTCATGAAAAGCGTTTTATTCTGCTTAATATAATTATTTCAATATGTATTTCAATTCACCTCAGAAGCTGTTTCTTCTTCTTCTTTCAGTAATTTTGATACTTAAAAAATATCCTTATTTTTCACTTGTATTCAAAACAAGAGAGTTTCCCTCACAAAGCGTTGGTTCCCGTATGCAATTTTTTTTTACGCGTATTATATTTAATACTCAATTTAACCCTTACATTATTACGGTTCATGGTGTATTTTTAACTTTTACAAAGTATTAACGTATTTTAACTTAGATAAGGTAATTTGTTTTCAATATCAGTAAACAAATATTAAGCAATTTATTATTCACATATAACGTTCATCATTAAGAGCCATGACCGAGCTTTTAAAATGGATACCTTTCGAAGTTGGTGGAATTTAATAATAGTGGAATTTAATGATCAAACGCCTATTCGAGACATTTATGAATTCGTCCATAATTTTTGTAAAAAATTTAGGAAATATGTTACTTTGGAAGATCGACAGGCAGACGTGGGGAGCGAAAAACTTTTTAATTAGTTTACACTCCAACTTTAAAAAGTTAACTTGTAATGTGTTAATTCTGCGTATAGACATACTTTATTCGTCGCTTCAAATTTATACTTTATTCGTGCATGGTACAATTAATAGTTAACAAAATTTATCTAATTATCTAACCTAGATTAAATTATGGTCCAAAATTAAATTTCAGCCGCTGAAAGACAAAATCTATTCATAATCTCATCTTATTACAAATTATTGATACTCCACAATATCATAAAGAGAATATTATCCAAGCCGCCTGAGCTAAGCCCAAGGCGGTCAGCAAACGCGCCACAAAAACCTAATCCGCATTAAGACCCACAAAACTAGGGCTCGAACTCGAGACCCGTGTCTGAGTTATTTATAATATAATGATCAAGTCACACTAGACAGTCGGACCTCCAAGTGTGAGGACATAAATTCTGGGACTCAAACCAGGAACCTCACTCGGCCGGGCTGTCATATTAGCGGAGGCGCTTTGTCCGGTCTGCCTTGTGGCTTCGACCGCCTGATCACTCAATGTCAATACTGTGTTTATTTAAAGAGAGGCTGCATTATTAATGACTCGCCATTAATTACTGGAAGTATTTACTGCCTTATTTTTTTGTTTGTGTATGCGGCCGCTTGAAATGTTTTGTTGGTGTAACAGGCGTTTTGTATGACCAGTGTGCGACTGAGAGAATAAGGAGGTGTATTTTATTACGTTACTTATAGATTGGCGTACACAATCGCATGTAGTGATCATTTTGCAAAAATCCTGAAAATTTTAGGTCAATTTTATCGATACATGATTTGCCGCAAAAGGTGTAGCTTGCGTGAAGTCCCTTGTCAAATTTTGCCGCCAAATTCTTTACGTAAATCAAAAAGGTGATAATTTATGTAAGATAAACGAAGTATAACAAAAGTGAATATGAGATAAATATAAAGATTAATTAACGTAAAACTGGCAAAGCATCACTTTAAAATGCGGAGATTTCTATTAAGGAGGAAAATCGTATTGATGAAAATCTATTTTATTATTTGACTGTAATTTAAAAAAAAGTTCATCTCAACTATATTAATATAGCAATCTTGCTAAGAAGACGATTTCATTAATTCAGAATAATGCATATCAACTTTTAATTGATATCTTCACACTTTATTTAAAAAAAAGAATGTTTGGAGTCCTTAAAAATTGGAAAAAATATTAGGGGTTTTAATAATTTGAACATTTTAAACTAATATTTAAATTATATAACTATTCTATTCAACTTCAGCCATTTCGGAGATAAATTCTGAAAATCGTATATAATAGGAAGACAAATATAAATTTATTCTTGTTACTGTAGTTCTATTTTCTATTTTCATTTTACTTCAACTTATGAAGCCTTAACAGTTTGGAAAAACGATTTCTATTTCTGAAGGTGCTAAAATGAATTTAAATTATCTGTTCTATAAATAAAAGTGTAAAACATATTTTTAATTTTCTATAAAGAAAAGCCATTTTTAATTTTCATTACATAAAAATAAATACAAAGACAAGAAGACAGGTGAATACGTTTGTAATGACACTTTATACTATTAAAATCAATATATTTGTCATATTTCTTTAACTCTTTATTGAAAGTGAAGATTTGCTTTAACACTGTACCGCTATTTCCGTAATTATTTTGGATTAAAATATTTATTACAAGCAGTATGTACAGTTTTCTTTTAACATTTTTTGTATTAATGAAAGTAGTCTATATTTTTCCATATTAAAGTTTTTGAAACATTTTCTATTTGACGTTGTTATTAAAGAAAAGAAACGATGGTTGTATTTTAGCTTTAGAGAATTAATCGAAAAATCTTAGTATTTATTTCTTTAGTCCCTGCTCGAGTATAATTAGATATTTGTTTAAATTGCTCTTTGTATGCGTCATAAAATAATTTCAAAATTGAAATTTAAAAAAACAGCAAATTGAACTTTTAAAATTTGTAAGTGATAACTGCAACCAAGACTGGCGTCTAGTTATTTATCTGTACTTGTGTGAATAGTGGGGCATTAATCTGAAAAAAAACTGATATTAAACAGTGAAAATGCGATTCAACAGTAGATGTGACTGCCAGCTGTGCGATATTTACAATTAAGGATTCGTCTATCATGGTGTAATGAAATCTGTTAATTTATCTTCATGCTATCTTCCATTAATTTAGGGTAGGCACAATAAAAGAATACAATACACTTATATTACAATGATCGAAGTGTCTCTACAGCACCAGTAATATGTATAACGGAAATAATGTGGCGGAAGTGACTTCTTACCCTACAAACGGACCCCAGTACATGAAAATGTCGAGTTTCGTCTCTAGTGGCGTGTAAAAGATACGGTGTGACTTCTTTATGTCGGGTTACATTGAGGTGTTTTGTGTATGTTATATAGTATATCGATGTGAAAGAGTAAAATTTGGCAGTCACATGCATAACTAAGGAAAGAAAATCCGAAATTAATAACATTAACAACGTAGTAACATTTAAATAGTTAATTTAAAATTAATAGTTAATATCACGGCTTGAATAAAGCAAACCAAATAGTAGTCTAGTTCATTTTAAACAAGTTCACACATTATTTAAAGTCATACACTTTTATAAAATAGATACATATTTATGTTTAAGTGAAATACAAAATTTACTTACATCTACTTACTTATTATATTATTACTACTTACTTATTTAAAGTAGTACCATTCAGTATCATCCAAAAGTTTATTCTTAAACTTAATTTTGGTTGAACGTATTTTTGTTTATATATCAGATATTTGCAATGTTCACTAAGAATTTCACGTTCACAGGTAGCGGATCTGTAGGTATGGGTCTAAAAACTGTACATTTACATGTCTTCAAAAATACAAATATTTTTTAAACTGTATTTATATTAGATATTTTTATGATATTTTTTGGATGTTCAAGGTACCCCAAGGGGTATCTCTCTAGGTTAACTGGAATATACAAAGATCATAGAAATACATTTGTATATATTTGGACATTTGTATATAAATTTCAACTCCTTGTCTTTCTTCTTTTAGAGGTTTGAAGGCTCTCAGATAAAGAAAGACGGAAGTTGCTCCATAACCGTGAAGTTCCATTCAGCCTCTTAGATACAGACGACGAATTGTAAAATCTAATATTCCGGTTGGTACTAAATAGAGGTACCAAACACAACAGCCCATTCATTTGCTAAAAGTTAACCCATTTTTATCTAGCTATTAATAACTGATGAAGTTGAAATATAGGAGTGTCTTAGTAATAGATAATCCAGTGACCACCGTTCGTATACGAGTATTAAGGTTTATATTCCAAGCTGGACAGGTTAATCCTGTCCATCTGCTGGTATTTTAATGTTTTCGAATGTCTAAAAAACCGCTGTCGATAAGCAACACAATCTACGTACTATATACTGGAGCTAGACAGAAGAAACTTTGCCCTACGTGCTAACGTAAAAAAAAGATTAGTCACTCAAAAAAAAAATAAAAAAGTACTTTTCTAAAAAACTTTGTTGCCCGCATATATGACAAAAGGCGATGAAAAATTATAAATATGTAGATATTAGTTTTTTTAATTTATAAAAAATATCACGAAATGTTGATTATAAAGTTTTATTTAAAATCAGATTACGACACAACTTACAGCTGTTTATAAACGAATTGATCATAATGATCGGAACTAACTTATTGATATTGAAGACGGAGGCCTTTCTGCAATACTGGTCCGGCGCCTTGACCTTTAATCATTGTAACTTGACCAAAGGAGTCGACATAACAGCAAACTAATAACAGTAAATAGAAACAAAATTTTTTTAAGATGTATTTGAGAATAACCACGATCACAATATAAAGGATTTATCATTATTATAATCCCCATAAAATTAGCCTTAATAAATACGCAAATCTATAATATAGATAAATTATCTCCCATCCGAAGATTCCATACCACATGATTCTTTTAATCCCTTAAGAATGTTGCAAATTAAAGAAATTGTTTTGGAAGAAATATTTATATAAGAGAAACCAAATTGATAAAATTATAAATATATAGTATCTGATATACGTAAATTCTAGGTATACTGTTATTAGTAGTATGTAGTAGGTTGTTGTCAAAATTACCTATTTTTGTGTTTATAAAATATAATTTTATACCTTTCTCTCACTTTGTAATGGCATCACATTTAATTTCATTTGTAACTTATATTGCGCAATAATATCCTTAATTTATTATTATAAAAGTTTCATTTATTTTTAACACAAACTTTCAGTTAGTATTAATCCGCAAAGAACTTTCGACACTTGATATGAAATTTTTAAAATTGTTAAAAAAAAAAAACTAATTTGACTGTAAGTTCCGATTTTCTAGGCTTTTTTAGAACTGAAATATTCAAAGTAGTAATTAAAATATTCAAAAGTCTCATTTAATTGTGAATAATGAATTTCTACAAAATTAACGCCAAATATGTTCAATATTTAAAACAAATCAAGTAATATTTTAGATGTAAGAAAATCATAGGAAATAAAAAATGAATATATAGAAACAATTTTAAGCTCTAGGTTAGGCATGATAATGGAATTTGCTATTACTTTTGAATACAGGGACTCATAATTTAAATTAATTTGATTCCATGATCTGGTTGTTTATTAAGGATTCGCTGGAGGATAGGAAAAAGTTGTCGTATTAAGAATGAAAATTGTGGCTATTAGCTAATGGGCGTTAGAATTTAGGTCAGAATTATGAATAATGAATAAAAGATTTGAATATTATATGTAAATGTAGATTGTACCGATCACGAATTATCAATAACTGAAAATAAATTATAACAAAATATGTTTTGTTATATATTGGGAAAAAAAAAATTAAGAATTTTATTCTTCACAAAAATATTTCAACTAAAATCAAAACATGACGAGGTTTTACAATCAATAGGCCAAGAGTTTTGACAGTAGAAGAAAACATTAAACAGCAGTTAATCATCAGTGGTAGATTATTCCTGTGTACTTTCTGTAGAAGTCGTTGATAACTCATAATAATATAGTAAATTATTATATCCTGTTTACTGCTGCCTACTTTATCAGATTAAGACTTGCATTGAAGAAATTCATATAGGAAAAAATTTCATTACAAATGCAGTGAAAATACATCTGAAGACCCTTAGTATGCAAATGACAGTTAGGGGACAGTTGTCAAATGACAGGACAAACAATTTAATCTCTAAAATATCCTTCCTTAATATCATACAGATATATTTGAAATAACGAAGGAAAGTATCAAACGTTCAAGATTTGCATCAAAGAAGCCGATAAAGTGTCAAAGGAATGTTGTCATGGCAGGGATAGGGTTGTTAAAATCAGCATTAATCGTTGATAGGATGAGTCATGTTGTATGAATGCAGATACTCTGGTATTTGGTATCTAAGAATTTTCAAATATTGAACGACCTACATATATTAATGTTCTACTAACGTAATAAATTTTAGCATGTTTATACATTTATGATGCTTTATTTCTAGGCTAGCCTCCCGGCGAGACATTAGGGTAATTTTTATGTTAATATAGCTTTATCTCCTTTCTTCGTTAAACGCCTTTGTGAAAATATATAATTTGGATGGAACTTTTGTATGGATCGATTCAAAGTCTAACCTTTGGTCAACTTACAGTACTATGTTGCTGGTATCATAAAATAAAGAGGCGAAAAACATAGTACCATAAGTTGATTGTGTGATGATCAAAAGGCAAAACAATATTTATGTTTAAAAATGACAATTAAGTCGAGGAAAAAATGACAATGTTCAGTGCGATATGCGAAAGAAGAGAAATATGACGAGGGTCACAGATATCAATATGGCACATTTAACTCATAAATCTTTAAGAAATATCCTTTAAAATCACTCAATATTAAACCTGGCTTAAATTTAATAATTTATACAAATTACCTAAGATAATTAATATCCGCTGGGCAATATAACACTCAATTTAAATTATTAATAGGATATGTTTATTAATATGAGTAACCCTTCGAATTATTGATAGGGTTCCTATTAGTAATTCAAATGTAAAAATCTTAACAAGTAGGATGTCATGGTTGTTTATATATCTCATAAAATTAAAAGGGCTAGGGGTAGATTTTATACCAATTTGAAACTTAACATATCGCAAAGAGGCTTAAATATTCATATTAAAAATTATTTAAATACTTATCTTCAATATAAAATATTGTGCATTAAATATCATATACTAAGTTTCTATATGATTTGAATGCGTAACTTTAAGGAGTCAACAGAAGAAGGAAAATGATTCAGAAAGGCGACGTGTATATCAATAATTGTCCGGTAATTAAATTAAAACAAAAAAGAAGCAAAACTAGAAAAGTTTAAATTAAAATTGTAACAATAAAATGCTGCCAAGCACGAGTATAACTCGGATTAGAAGGGTTCCGCGCATATTTCGGTACTTATAAACATTTAAGCCTATTTATTTATTTACAAATATTAATTTTTCACAACGTAAATATATTGCAACATATTATATACTAAATCTTTCACATGCGTAAAATCATAGTTTATACTAAAAAAAATATTAGATCTAGGATAATCATCATAGTTTTCCTGTAATCGCCTAGTCAGATTTCACCAACTCTATTTTTTCATCGTTTTTAGTAGTTTCAGAAATAAGGGTTATGCTATATTTTTGCATATTTTTAAAAATATATTTTTAAATATGCAATAAAAATCACATATCTTTTCAAATGATACTCCACATGACATGTAAAAAAAGGCTTGTTAAGAGCTTTGTTATGTCCTGGTTAATTATTATTCGAATATTTTAAATAAGACTAGAGAATTACGCCAACGTTCGAGTTTCTACGTTGCATGGTTTCTGAGAAAATTGGGTTTGCAAATAAAAAAAAGTAAATTTATTGCCTACTATGTATCCCGTAGGCGTAAAACACGGGGAATGTTTAAAAAAATATGAGATCTAGAATCGTCACTATAGTTCTCTTATAACCTTTGCATGGTTTTCTGAAAACCCATATCTTTTTCTTAATTTTAAGTTAAATAGTTTAGAAAATAAGGGTGGGGGATGTATTTTTTTGCTTATTATTCAGTACTAAAATAATGAAAAAAAAATTTATGAGACCTAACCCTTTCAAACGACACTCCCCGCACCATATTCTATCAAATTTTAAGTTTCTACGTTAAGTATTTTTTTAAGAAAAACGACTGTGATGGACGGAGTGAGTGATCTTATAAAAGTTCCGTTTTCTTTTTGAAGGTACGGAACCCTAAAACTTATTAAAAATTACTTACGTGTAAAAAATTTACAAAGGAAGAAGAGAAACGAAAAAAAATGCTATTTATAAATGATGAATATTATTAGCCGAATTATGTAATAACGCGTTAAAAATATTAAAACACACAAATCAAATATCAGTATATCGCAATTTAGTTCATATTGGAATATGACTTCTATAAGCCAGTCAGCGTACACAAACGATGGTGTTTGACATTTAAAAATATAGACTGCTAGCCAAAAAGTTAACAAAGATAATATTTTTAATTACGTTAAATACTTAGTTGATAAAAACAAATTAGACTTGCTATGCAGACAACGTTTACAAACAATACTTAAATTAACTTACCGCACAAATGATCGTTGTTATAGTGAAAGCGCTTATTTATGTAAATTAGATGCAATTATTGCTTAACTTATTTATTGGGTGCAGTGTTTCAAGCCCATTTTCAAGCGATGCGAATAGCTGCTTGACACGATCTTGTTTTTTCTAAGGCTACGAACTGTCATAATTTCCTATTTTTATGTGATAATATCGCAAACTGATTTTGACCAGAGTATTGAGTTTTACTACATTTGGCCAAAGTTTAGTAAATAACAAACGTTGATACTCATGAGGGAAATATAGCTGAGATACCCATTAATAATACCCAGGACTTCCTGCCAATGCGGAAAGACGTTCACGAGATCATCTTTAACACCGTAGATGATCGAGTTATCACGCTATGTTTTAGTCTACAATTCTTCAATCCGATGTTGATAATTTTAAAATACTTTTACAATTTTTCCTTGTTAGTTTGTTAATTTTTCACTAATATTTAATGAATTATGCAACCTTTATCTAGCTCATTTATGATCTTCTACACTATTTAAAATAAGAAGAATCTACAAAATAGTGACATATAGTCGCGGATTCACAAATTCAATCTTAGTTAAAGAAAGTTATACAATTAGTTTACGGCGACTATAAGCCAACAAATTTGATTCAGGTGTATTATGCTCCATGCATCACTTAAATTTTCCTACTATAGTACCCTTTCCGTAAATCACTCATATTTTGGTTGATAGAACAAAATATCGCAGTGTGAAAGTACATACATAATGACGTGTCAAACTGAAAGTACAAATTAGTCAAAAACAATTTAGAAATTTATATTAATACGAAAAAAAAACTCTGGTGACACTATCTTTTAAAGTCGCTGATGATAAAAAAATTACTTTACATTTATGTCAAAGCTATGTATAAGTTTCAATTCTTCATAAAAAATAAGTTATTCTAAATGTGAATAAGGCCCAGTAAATTTGTGCTTTGAATTGCGCATCATGTATATGTGATGATTTAGTCTTCTTTGATATATAACAGCTAGACAGGAAACAATTCAACACGATGAAGAAAAAGATGATCGCCCGAAATAATATCCATATAATTATAACTAAGATAAATTAAATAATACCGCATGAAATAAAATCTACTAACTATTGGAACTCAATCTTCATTGAGACTTCACAAAAAAAATATAATTTAAATACTATTTAAAAGATATTTTAACCAATAACATTTTTTTTCAAGCAGTTTTTGCGATGCAGTTTTTTTTCAGTGATTATAAATATAGAAGACAAATATTGCTTAAAATATGATCTGTACTTGTATTAGTACAGATAATAAAGAACTAAAGTTTGTGAGTATATTAGTTCGAGGTAATTTCAAAAACTACTCAGTAGATTTTAAAATATATCTAAACTAATAGATACGCTGCATTCTCATGTAGGCTACCCAGCCTTATAACATTTTATCCCATTTTATACAATGAACATTGAAGCTGAAAATTGGGTCAAAAGGTATAACTTAGAGAAAACCACCTATGTTAAGTAAATTGAAATTTACACAGTTATTTTAGGGGTTATTATTCTAAATTAGAGGTTATTATTCTAAATTAGAGGTTATTATTCTAAATTAGTTATTATTCTAAATTCAGAGGTGGTTTTAAGAGAGAATGTTAAATGTCTTAAAACATAATTACCTTTGGAGTGACTAAATTATCTCCGATTATGTTATCAAAAACTGACACCCCTATACTTCCCCTGTTTCCATCCGTGCCCTCGATCCACTTGAAAGTTATTTCACCGCGTCAGTTGCTACCGTCGTTGGCTGCGATTGGTGCCGAGAGTGTTGGCAGACCGGTACAATGGTTCCGGTCAATGTAGTATTACCATTCAAGTGCAGCCCTCGATGAAATTATCATTTCAAATCATCATGAAAAAGAAATCCGGGAAAGAACATTTAGAATAGTTAGAAAGGATTTGAGTTTATAGTTTGGTTATCCAGAATGGAAACTCCAGAAAAACAATATGTTTTATTCCCATAAAATAATAGTGACATAGTGTATAGCGAAGCTCTTACCAACAAAAAAGGAAACATTAAAAAATGTAACACAAAATATGTAAGTCCATGTGTGAAAATGTTTAAAAAAAGTATTAAAAAACAAAAAGTAAATATAACAAAGGCAAAAAAGTGTGAAAAATAAATCCATTATCCCATTTCCGTTATCCACGCGAACTAAGTCACGGACAAAATCTAGTCATTTATAGTAATGGAAAATATTTCTGTTTAACCTTAGTATCAATATATGTTTTTGTATTTCGTAATACTATAAATTAATTTCATTTAAATATATATTCTGCACAAATCGTTCATAAGGTTAAAGGATACATTAGCAGTATACAAAATATCAAAGAACAATAGTAATGAAAAATATACCCATCAATCATGTAAATTTGACACTTTGAAGTTAAGACAGCTAGAATTTATGAAACAAATGGAATTTCCCAAAACTGTTATTAGTAAAACTTCCTCAATCGCAATTTCTAAGAAAATTCTCTTTTATCTTCGCCAAACCTCTTTCGTAAATATTTCTTTAATTAAACTAAATTTACAAATTCAAATAAATCGGATAACAATGGAATATGAAATAAAAGAAATGAACTCTTCTCGGAATGAATACATATATTTAAGGTATCATTAAAAACCAGAATTATTTTTATTGCCCTGTAGTAACCGCAAAAATAAATTAATGAATCTTGACTACTAAAGTGACGAAACAAAGTAATTTATTACTCCCGGTGGCTTCGTTTACATGAATGAATCTTAATTAATATTTAAAAATAATTCGTTTCGAAGTTTTTTTGCTTGATGAATTTGAACATTTCCTTCTATGTTTAAAAGTGGGCAAATGAAATATTTTTTCAAATTACTAAAAATAACTTAAATAAACAACAAAAACCGTTCATAGATCTAAAGAAAAGTAACATCAGAGGTAAAATGTAAGACGTATGTAAACATTAATATTTACTATTGTTTTTTTTTCTAATTCGGACAAGTTTGGCAACGTGTCCTTAATATTTATAATATAATTTTGGTATTCGTTTATTTTGTATTTAATTTGCAAAGAAAAGGTTAGAGAGCTGTTAAGGATTTAACGTTTTACAATAGTTTTCTATTTTACATCTAACCTAACTAACTGCCACTTTAAAAGCATCGACATCTGCAAAGAGACGAGACGAGAGAGAGTCAAATATTACATGAATTATCCAAAGATACTACTCATAAGAGTAAGCCTAAAGTATCCATATTTGGTCTTTGAATTAAAGTATTTTCGACAATTTCTTAGAACTTATGTTCAGAATTGGATTTAAGAATTTTCTTCCGATACGAGTGCTTTTCTTTTGATACTGGAAGGGTTCAAATAATTATTGGTATTTACTTTTCTTCAAACATTCTTATCTATCATATCATTTTTGTACCTTCTGCAAACATCAGAATATTACATTATGACCACTATAGAAAAAAATTGTGCATGTCAGCTCCGATGTGTGACTGGAGTTTACTCCTTAAGTACGATTGTCTTGGAATGTATAAAATAGGTAACACTGTATTTAAATATAAAAAAGAAATCACATTCGTGCAAACAAATTAATCCTGTATTCTATTTTAATTATAAACATGTACATTTGATTATACTCACCCTTTCATTAATAATATCATTAGCATTATATTTCTCGGCAATAGCGTTCCAAGCGTTATCTTCACGCTTGCTCTGTCGGTGCGTTTATTAAAGGTAAGAAGAAAAAAGGTTATTCTTGCAGACATTGGTTACTTGGTAAGGGACCAATGTCTGCAAGAATAACCTTTTTTCTGCTTCCGTGTAGTTCCTTTTCTTATATTTATTTTACTACTTTCAGCCAAAAAGAAACGACGCTTACAATTTTCGCTTATAAGTAATTCGATATGTCAAACAGTGCCTGAAATTAGCTAACGATTGATGCGCAGTACATACTGCGTAGGCGAAAGTATTGAATCAAAACATAAATCTCCGATCGGCTAATCTTTGATTTTCCAAACTCGATTAGTTAATACTAGTTTAATTAGCGTCTATTGAACCGTCGGAGACATAATACGATAATTCATATTAATCTAGACTTACGTAACCGCGATTTAATCCGGTTTTATGTTTTGTCTATTAATACGAACCTATGTGTGTCAAACTCCATTACGCCATAAGAAAATGCTAAATAAACATATTGATATCTCATTCTGAAGATGCGCGGAGAGGCCACCTAAATGTTTTAACAAAAAAAGCTGAAAAAAGTCTACATTTTTTAACGCTCTGAATTTCTGATTTTACTCTTCATAAAACTTCATACCGGCCGCTATATATGAAAATCATTCTTAAGGAGTAAACTCTTTGCTTTAGCAATATACTCTTCAAAATATTTATTATATTTAAAAGAGGAATTATTCTCATAATATAGAACTTAAACAGCTCGCCTTGGAATTAAATATAATTGCTCGAAGTAATACTCATTGCAAATGTGAATGAAGGAAAAGGAACCTCAATTATATACATTTATATATATATATATATATATATATATATATATATATATATACACATGTGTGTGTGTTCGTGTGCGTGGGAATACGTGCGTGTGTGCTCGTATATGTAAATATATTCAGAATAATTTATTATACTTTTTCATCTCTCCAGTACAAGCATTGTGTGTATGGATCAGACAATTAATTAAATAACAAAAGATTATAATACACGTATGTCAAGGTTATTATAGGAATGTCATATTAAGTCCTGGAATTATACGCTGAAAAAAACATACATTATATAATTGTTAAACGTATAGCACAGATGTATATTCACTGCGACATCACATAAAGACTGAACTAATTTCATCCAACTTTCGAACTGAGAGTAAAGAGTTTGAGCGGCGAGTTTAAACTAACAGTATGAATCAAACCTGGACATTCCTGTACTGTTTGAAGTCGTCAAATAAACCATTTATTTGGTCGGTCGAAAATTAAATTCGTTTAAACATACATCCACTTTTACTGAGCAACTAGAAGTTTGATTTATATATTGAATGTGATCGAAGAGCCGAAACCTTAGGATGATTTCTGGGTTTACAAAGATTGACAGACTCGATGGATACGATTATATCATTTCGTAGTGCTTGTAGATTTACGATGTCAATTTTAAATTATGTTTACGGAGTGGAATCTTTGAAGGAATAATGCGAAGCGTACCGGCTCTCGCTTTTATTAATCACTGCGCTTCGACAATATTTTAATTACGCTCTGGGAAGTGATTAATATGGACGCATCGTGTGAAAGCTTTTTGTAATTTAGCTTTCGAATAAGTAAGTAGGCACACAGTAGGCACAAGTATATATGGTATATTTATGTGTTACGTGTTTTTTTATACAAGACCGTGGCTGTAACGCAGTACCGATGATGGGTAAATACGGGAGCTTTACGGCTAAATAAGAAACGCAAATTAAATATTAAAAAAAAATTAAATATTAAAAAAAAAAATTAAATATTCAAATAATTTCAGTTAACACTAAATTGTAAAACTACAATTATTTCCATAAGGTAGCTACAAGGTTATATAAAAATATAAAAAGGTGCTCAATCTACTTCTTTAGTTGTTTGAGTATTTTATTATCGACTAACTAAAATAAGTACTAGAATTTATCAGTACGAAAGTAAAGTCCTCAGGACCGATACATCTTCAGATACAATTAGGATTGTACTTCGGACCCTGACTGACTAAACGAAGTGGCAATTTTTTTTACTGAGTTTCTAAGATTTCTTTACTAATAGCCCACCTGAAGATGTTGTAATACAACGAAACCTAGGTCGTTGTAAAGAACTTAAAGAAAGTAGAAGTAATACTACATCACGTAGTTTCATTTAATTGTGAGTTTCTAAGGCCAAAAATAAGGAAGTTAGTTCTTAAAAATTGGCATTAATGATTTTTTTTAATGCCATTCCGTGTAAAAGACATTGTACGGTGTATTTGTAAAAGACATTGTACGGTGTAGGTGTATTTGATATTGTGTTAATTTTACTTTTTTTTAGAAAGCTACCTAAACTTTCAAGGGATAGCAAAAATTATTTCAAAACAAGTAGAAATATAATTGTGAATGTGTTGAAAGATCACGGAGAAAGAAGGTAAAGGTCGACTGGAAGATTTTCCCTAGCTATAACAGTATTTTAGTTTCGTTTCAGAATCCACATGGAATGTTATTTTTAAAGTTATTTGGTGTGTATTTTTAAAGTTCCATTTTATGTGAAGTTATAAATCATCTGTAAACAATTTAATTGGAAAATAATTATTCTTGAATATATGTATCGAAGGTAAATATCTCCAATTATAATATCTATAAATTTGCCAAGACGTTTGAATAGCGCACAGATTTTGCATAAGAAAATAAGGTGTTTGTCCAAACGATAAATCAAAACCAAACTATAAAAAATCAAATATTGTTGAATACAATATTTTACCTGTTTTTGGCATTGTATGGTGTGTCAAATATTTTTAAAGTTCAATAGTTTATTAAATCTGCTCCTAAGAATAGCTATAGCTTAACTTCGTTGACATCTATGCTCGATGCTCTTTACGAGCATATAAATAGAGTGAAGTTACAACTACAGTTATAGTTAGATTAAGATAAGGCACCAAAAAACGGGCATATAACTTTGAAAGCGGTTCATTGATAAGAATCAACCACTGGTTTTTCAAATTTAATTACCTAGAATTTTTTTTAAGATCGAATATGGCTTAATTTGTGGATATAATATTTTTATTGCTCCATAGCTTGCTTATAACAGAAAAGTATAACTTATATGCATGCACCACAAACAATATATATTTATGAAGTCGATAAACGCAATGAAGAATACAGTGATCCTCATTATTTATCCCATTAAAAAATAAAAATTATCGGCTTATAATTTGTTTGCTTCATACTATTTGTTTATACGTTAGTTTTGACATTGAAATTGCAATATTTTGTTATGTTCAATGATTTTTACTTACACTTTTTAACTAACTGTATATAACTACGATATGTGTTTTGTGGTAGCCGCTTTGTATCAATAGTTAACAATTTCAATTTTCGATAGCAGATTCATAATTAGCAATCTCAAAAATAATTAGAATCTTATTTTTATTAAAAAATTACATTTTAAAATCTTTTTTTAATGATTTTCACTGTTAGAAAAATTTTATATATTTTTGACACCGCGGTAATTTTTAAAATGTTAGCTGTTTAGTATGTAGTACTAAGAATTCTTTTGAAAAATTATGAAAATTTGTTCAGTATAAATGTGTTTTGTTCCGATATTTTTAATTTTTTCCGGTTAATTTCATTCGACTAGTATAATATTTTTAAAAATCTGTGTAGAAAAACATCGTCAGGTAGTGAAACCGATTTGGAAAAGAATATTTATTTTTCTCTACTCTTATAGTAAAACAGTTTTACATAAATATATTTTACGACACTATGCTCAGCATAAAGCTAGAATGCTGCGGGTAACATAATTTGAGAAAAATAAAGAAACTAATATCTTCTTCTCAAAGGCTCAAGTTTTTCATTTCCTTTCTCAAGACCAAAAACAGAAGATCGATGTGAAATGCAATCAAACCTAAAACGCGATCATCACAAGCCGCAAATTTCTTTTCAATTTCCCACGGCCCGAGCTGAACCCGTCCACGGCACGGCTAGCAGACTCGAGACCAAATCCGTCTGTCACGACTCCACCTGCCCACTCTGACGAATTCAACTGCTTACCGTTAATCAAGAGTCGTCAAAAATTGTCGGGTATCAACGCGATGCTTTATCAGGGTCATAGCCTTATCAATTTTACGCAGAAATTGATTGTGAAATGCAGACTAACGGACCCGGTGAGATTTAACAAGTGCATAGGAATTTGTATTCGGAAGGAATTCCCATGGTCATCAGGAGTTGCCGTTCGGCTAGTTCCCTGTAACGGTCACGTCGTGGCGTTACGGTGCTAGGCAAACTCTGAAATTTAATGATACGCGATAAAGGATTTGCTTCAGACGAATCGAATAATTTTCTTTATAATTTATTCATAATACGGTGGCTGTCGTGAATTCGATCACAATGGGAGATTTCATTGTCTGGTCTATTAAATTAGTAAATTGTTTTGATGGATGGAAAGCTAGAGCAGCGGTTTCAAATTGTATGATTTAAGTAGCTCAAAATTTGTATGGCTGTGCGTGATAAGTGAAAGCGTCTAGCAATATTAACGGAAACTTAGTTTCATGAAACCATTTGCACAGTCTAAAAATCCTGCCCATGTCAATTAATATAAAAATGCAAATGAACCTGTGATATTTCCGTAATCACTATAAATGTATCTTTAACCTCAGAACTTGTTACCTCCTTTTATGTCCATTGTTACTGTAGTATAGCTGTTGACCTATCATAAGATAAATTCGTAGACAGATAATGACTCAAATTTTGTTATGAGGTGGAGATAAAAGGAAGAAATTATTTTATTCTAACGAGTTTTTAATTGCATTATTAAATTTTAATGAAATAAATATAATAATTTTTTTATTAGTGATTTCAAAAATATTATCAATTTAAGCAACGTTTGATATATTTATGCATTTGATTATACAAAAATGATGACGTAATAGGAACTACGAAGTAAGCTGACTTCTAATCTAATCAAACAATAATAATTACACAGTATCCAAGTGTAATCAATTGTATAAATTCAAGGTATATTTATGACAGTCTATTATTCATACAAGTTATTTTGGATCTCAGTCTTATTGTATTTGAAGCGGTCTTTATAAAAAGAATGTAATTTTTTTTTTGTTGGAATCCCAATTTTCATATTTTTTTTTTCCAGAAATGGTTGAGAATTGTCAGAGTTCATTAACATTTTCTATTTGCTTGTTAATTTTTGATACATACCAGAATTTAAGTTAAAGTTCTTTAAGTATAAAAAATGAGGCAAGTAGTCAGCATACGTCTTTAATAAATATGGTCCATCGCAACAAACCACAAGTTTGTTGCGATTGGAGCTACTCGAGTACGATTCAGACATGGAAACTATCCACCCTCCACACTCTAATATGAAAGTAGTGGCCGTCTAGTGATTGAAATTCAACCGTAATTAATTAAATTTTTAAGTTAGAACATTACCAAGCGAGACACTTTTGTCAAAGAGTATACTTCTATAATCATAAATAAGTCAATTCAGATTGCTGCTATAAAATTTTCCTGTTACGAATGGGGCTGTATTTTAAGCCAGCTGTATTTTATTAATATATAAAACAACTATTGCACAAATAATAAAATAAACGCTTTTTTGCTTTAGCATACACTCCACAGAGCATTGAAAAAGGAACATTTGAAATCACATAAAATTCACAGCGAAACTCAGTCAATCTGACATTTTAAAATTCTTTGGCGACAATCTCTATTCTGTGCGATTGTTTGTCCATAGACTATTATATGTTTGACGTTGACAGTATGAACATAAACAATGATTCTTTTAATGTGTTTGCAATATTTAATTTAATGTATTTGTAACACATATTGTAATTATACTTCTTGAGGAGCGTCATGAAAAAAATGATGGGAGTGAAATTTTACGCATGCAACAAAAATTACAGAATGAAGTTGCTCACTAAATATATATTTACCTAGTTTATTTAACAGACGAGTGGTTCACCAATTTATTTTTCTGCTGGCTTTCCATTGTAAACCAATTATCTGCCAGACCGTTATTATATTGTGTATAATATTTGAGTGTAAAAGCGTGAGGCACTTTTTCGCAAAACTGAATGATTTTGCTTTTTAAATTATGTGAATAAAAATATTATGTGAATGAAAACGCTTAATATTTCAAATAGATTTCAAGCAAAAGCGTCCCTCATTTTACATTCAAACATGACGCTTAATAACAGACAAGGCTTACATTAAAATACAATGCTATATCTATCACAAATTTCATATCAATAAATTGAACAATTATAAGGTAGTGGTAATTTTCCTAAATGAAATAGAGACTTTGTAATAAAATAAAAAATTCATAACTTCTGAAATGCAGACTTTTACCTAATCACAGTGCCAACTTTCATATATCTAACTTCCAATATATGAACCGACTGCATATGTATGCATCCACACAGATATAAACAAATATACAAAAGAACTTGACGAAATATGGGAGAAAAATATGCAAAATAAGTATAGGAAATAATATTAATTACATTTTTCAGTCTCTGCGCATCCTTGTTTGTAAATGTTTTCGAAGGCTGTGAAACAAAATAAAGGGTCAACTAGTTATTGCAAAATACACATTATTTGGTTAAATATAGTTCAACAATAATTATTTTTAAACAAGGATATGAGCTCTGTGTTTCTTTTTGACTGTTTAAATATATAATTAATATAAAATGTTCATTAATATATTGTTGCGTATGGCACAAGTTTTAAGTCAGTGAAAGCGGTATACAAATGATAAAAACTATTCAGCAAAATTTAAAGATCACCTAAAATATCGAATTATTTTGGGCTGTTTTTAAATAACTGTAATTCCGTGAAAAATGTTTAGATTAAAATTTAAAAAGATATTTTTTGCATTATAGCGTGTAACTACATTATGCGTGATCGTAAAATAATTAGTAAAGAATTCACGCCTAACGCCTAAATAGTCGCATAGATTTTCTTGAAACTTGATGTAGACAAAATTCATAATTCGAATTATTATACACTTATATATTGGAATTACCATTAAATAATATAATTTATGTAGTACGAAATTCTATAGCTTTACTCAGTAATAAAAATCTGTTGTGTTACAATATGCCAAAAGATGGTGCACCTGATATCACGTGTGTTTTGAAATCCAAAACATGCAAGTAAATTCCACCGCCTTATTCGAACTTCGATACAAAGGGAACCTTGGATATTAACTTATTTTGCATCATAAATTATAATCGCACCGTAACCTACTAATTGCTTCATTATCAATTACGAATGTACGACACAAAAGATGCAATTAATAATAAGGTCCTTACAGTTGAATACTCACCGACTCACAGCGACGACACTTACCCCAAACGTTTTTAACCATTTAACCCATTTACTTAGTTCCTGCCTCAGCATCATAAAGAGTCAATAAGCCCGGGCAGCTGTCAGCGCGCGCCCGGCGCCCGCATTACCACGCTCCACTAATTCGACGGGAAATTGCTTATGTCTGCTTATCAAGCAATGTGCAGTCTCACTCTAGTCCTCGGCATTCCTAAGTGCTCGTTAAAAGTTCCTTAAGGTCAAAACTGGATTAGGTTAGGCAGCTATGTCTAACCTGTTGATTAAATGTCACTGCTTTCCGCCGAAGCGTGTACCAAAGTTTTTAGTTTGACTGTGAGGGTTTTTTGCTTTGATTGTGATATTTGTATCCGTTCTCCTTCGTGTGTATCCCTGTAACTTCTTTAACGGTTAAAAATATTATGTACGACTAATGAATAGAGATATAATTTCATAATAGTTGCTCGTAACGAATAAAAAATTAAGGAATTTTACTAATATTCGATTTGACAAAGGGTTTCTGCGGAGTTGACGTTAAAAATAATATATTTATAAAAGGAAAAAACAATGCAAAACCTCATCTTACAATTCGTCCCTATTCTTTGTTGAATGACGATTCGATTTAATTACTCATCATTACAGATATATTTGAAACTTTATTATCTCATCGGAATTTTAGAACTTAATAGTAATTTCCTTTATTTAAAAAATTGAATGTAAATAAACTAGAAATTACCTACAGCTTTACAGAGGGCCCATATTTATGATATTTAATAGTTACTTACACCAATCAAATCAAAATGCCTTGACAAAGAAGGGGTTGTGACAGTTATTTCGCAAAGTCTACTTGATGTATTCGGAGATATTTTACGTATTGAAAAAAATTGTTTTGAGTAATGAACTGTAAGTTAAACAAAACAAATCAATAAAATTATCACTATGTATTATGTAATATCTATAATTAACCTAAAATCTGAGTTATTGATTTCCGAAATAAATATAAATTCTTATCCATCTTTCGATAATAAAAATTATCTTCATTTCCTATTTCGTAAATATGATCTTATTTCAATTATTCAGGTTTAACAATCGTTGTATACTTATATACTACTAAGAGCCATAAATTGTTCTGCCTCGAAACGCTACATTTTCTTCGTAACAAATGGGTGAAGGAGTCATTGCATCTTCTCAGAGCAATCTTTTTTTACAGTGAAGACGAATGAAGATAGTGGTATGAAACTGAGAATATTTTGGAAAAGGTTAAAAAATATTGCTTCATCTTGAAAAAATGTAAAACTCAGCAATTTGAAAGGACTTTAGAGAAAATTATGTCCATATATATGTATGAGATCACAATTAACTTTGTTGGTTTGGCCAAACAATTGCCTAATATTGAAGTCACTACTGATAGAAGCTGGAAGCTTTATTTAACTCACATTCGCAAGAACTAACTAATGAGGATATCACTCGAGGTAGAAAGAAACAACAGAAACACAAAAAATAATATAAATCGTTAGCACTGAAACAGAGCTTTAATTGTTTATAGAAGTCCAATTTAATAGAAGTATTTATGCTAACAACAACATTAGTGATGTCTACAAGTATTATAGAGACCTTTATGACAATAAAAAGGAAGCAAAGCAAACTAGAGTTTAAGCATTCTTCAAACCAAAGATTTAATTTATTGGCTTTTTACTTCTATATATTTTTCAATTATAGTAAAATAACTTAATAAAAAGTAATAATCTAATATTATGTACCAAAAATAATTATTATTTAAATAAATATATATTTTACGTATTTACTTTCAGTAATGTAGCATTTTTCTAATAATAAGTGTAGATTTATTTGTAATAAAATCCCTTTTAGAACCTAACTTCTGATTATTATATGGAAAAGTATAAAAAGGTATGTTTCAACTTACCCAATTCGATTTACGTCGCATATTTCTGGAGCCTCACATGCCGCACATACAACGACTGATTGTACTTTCTTTTGGATGATTAGATTTGTAGATTTGTAATTAAATTTACTAATTCTAACCTATGTATTGTATAAAGTACAAATACAAGCAGATAACCTTGCAGAATTCTTGTTCTGTATTCATAGGATTTATAAAAATCATCTTCATATTTAATTTAGAAAATCTTTCAATCTAATCATTTATGTTAAAAGAGTTTCCTATAATAATAGTCATCACCGCAATGGGTTGGGTTGATCACAACGCTTACGACTGCGGTTGGACTGGTAAAGTTGAAAAAATAAGTCCGCAATACATTTCAATTGTATACATTAAAGTATATAAATAAATAAATGTCCCTGTTATTTGTTGAAGCATCCACATCAAAAGCAAAATTTATGATTTAGTTCATTTTTTGCTCTTCTTAGATAAAAGGGAGCAATATTTTCTCGGAAAGTTTCCGTACAGTCTGGTGAAGACTGTAGCTTATTAACTTCTAAGATGTCTATAATGATTTAAATAAATTTACACCGATCATCATATAATATAATGCTTTTCTTCGGTAGTTTGCGATGCAATTCTGGAGTTAGCGGGCACTCTAGGAATCTATGTTTCTCATTTATTTAATAATTTCCGCATTCATTACCGCTTGCAGTAATGGTAACATTTAAGTGTCGATATCCTATTAAACTATAACGCCAATTAAGTAACTCAGAAGTATACTTATGAAAGAGGCCGAATGTAGAATTAGATTTTGTCATTACAGTTTTTTGTGTAATTCCATTCTATAAATGGCTTTAGAATATTAAATTTCATTATTAATAAAAACTAAATTATATTAATATTAAATAATAATACTAAATTATATTAATATTAAATTTTATGGAATTTTAACAAAAATGGTCTGTGTCTTATCAACTCTCCATGAAAAAATGTAAAATTGTTTTGTAATAACAAAACACTATTTTCAAGTCTTTTACTATTTTAAATTATATGTTGATAACTATCTGTAATGAAAGGAGTAAATGGTATATAGGTTTAAAGGAATTATTGTAGTGTAAATCGAGTCTGCACTGCTTTTTTTCATAATGAGTTTAATTTCACTAAAGTATTTAAAAAAAGATCTGGGCGATAACTACTCGATAATAATAAATATCTAATTATTCGAAAGGAAAAATTACTTGAATATTGCTTTTGGGGACTGGTTATCGAAAAGGAAAAAAAGATGAGATCACTTAGATGTTCTGTTCGTGCTTCATTCTTTGTCATAGATTTCGATTAGACTTTTATTAGAATTTACAGAAAATAAAGTAGTGAGCACACAGTATGGTTTTTTATATTCCAAACATTTATATGGAATGCAGTCAATTTAAAGGAATTTTTGGAACCTATGACATCTGTTATTTACTTAAAGGAAATAAAACTATCACTATAAAATCAGAAAAAAAAATTTCTGTCTTGCATTCGTTACTTAGTGTATAGTTATTTATTAGTTTTTAACTTTTTTTAAAAATGTACATAGATGCGGAAAAAATTAAGATATATGAGAAACATTAAGACATCTTGAAAATTAAATAGATATAAAAATATGTGTTTATAATCATATCATTATACATTTATAAAAAAATCACACAAATTTTACAGGTCGAGAGAAAAAAGATAACAATTAGGCACAAAAGGAACAGATGGATAATTGGGCCAGCGATATATTTTTTCAAACAATTTTAGATAATGCCTTTCTAATATTGGGTTTTTAAAAGTCCCATAACTCGGCAGCATAAACAGGAAACGAATATACAGAAAAGGACAAGTAATACATAAGTATGAGGAATGTGCGTAAGTTATTCTGAAAGTAAATCCAGACGAGAAGAAGTAATCTGAAAGTGAATCTGATCCTCGGTATCAGATTCACAATTCATACGAAGGTATGAGTATTCTTCAAAATATCATAAAGGACTTGAAGAATATGAATTGTGCTAATGACCAATGACCACCCAAATGAAAGTCGGTTTAAATAAGATTTATGAATAATTTTTTGAGGCCAAATATTTAAAAGACACTTGAGCCTTGAATATTTTCTAATTCATTGACCAATTTACCTTTTTAGAAATTATTTATTTGAACATGGTTTAAATTTAAATTCGGCGTTAAATTTTACAGAAATACTATATTCAAAGACACGACTTAAGAGGTCTTGAATTTTGTTTTGATAAAAGGGAAAAATAAATATTTATTATCATAAAATAAATGTACAAGAACTAAGTCATAACTCGATGTCAAATTTCAACGAGAGACTCAAAGAACAACCTTCATAAAGGTCACCAGATATTTACATCAAACAACCAAGTTTAATCTAAACATCCCTAAGGACTGATACTCATCTTATTGAGTCGACGTCGTATTCAATGTTTATGCAAATTGTAATCGAATAATTTTCACTATACATACTGATTTCTACAACTGTGTAGTGAATTATTCCCAGGTGAGGCAAATGAAAGCAATTAGTTCACAAATTTTAGAATTGTTCACAGTTTCTATGTGTGTATAAATTGCTATAGCTAGTTTATATGACAAGTGGAAAAGTAATCGTTTATAAAAAGCTCTTGTTCTTCGAAAAGTTTGGAGGTGATGGTTATAATACAACCTTTTATCCTTCAAAATTAGATTAAGTTGGGAAGTTTACATTGACGACAACTGAGATTGTAATTTACTTAATACGAATTGTGTAAATTGTCATGTTTCTTTCATATATTGTTTACTCTATCCACTCTATTTTTTCAAAAATGAAATTAAAATTTAACATCAAAATGGATGTCTCCATTTTATTTTCGTAATCATGCGATCAAAATGTCTAAGAATAATGTTACTTACAATAAAGAAACATTCACATAGGAAATCAAAACATCTCTTGATTTTCTTAAGTTTTTTTTAAATTTTTGAATCGTAAACAACTCAAAAGGCACAGTTTTAGTTACAAAATTATAGTAAATGTTAAAATGTACTTCGTTTGATTCGAAATTATTCCAATAAATTTAAAATATTCCAAGTATATTAAATAGGTATGAAAGTCTCGACAGCTGCCTTTTTTCCGTATTTTACTAACTAAATCGAAAGGGAAATTTTATAATTAAGATTATCTTGAATTACGAGAGGTAACATTAAAATTTTTAAAAAGAATGTAAAAATGGAAACAACTTGCAAATTTATAACTTAAATATTGATTTTCAAAATGGTCTCCATCAAACTCTATGCATTGTTTAATTCGACAGAACTACTGAGAGAAACAGTTAACTTATTCTTCCTTAAATGTCTCTTCTATTATGTTTTTGTAGGCACTCACTGCTTCTTCTGCATCCAGGAAATATATTCCTCACCGTTTGTTTATCTTATTTTCTCGAGAATAACTAAAAATCGCATAGTGCGAGAACGGACTATATAGAACCAGTTAAGAAACAATTGTAAACATCGGTGCGGAATGGGTTTTTTTTTAAATGCCAATCGCAATCGATAGTAACTTTTTTGCTGATACATATCACAACGAAAGTCATAAAAAATCATGAAACAACAATTTTCCGGTATTAAATTCACTTTGACTTGCGCCATACGTACAACTTTCAAATGGCCACCAATTTTTAAAAACAAATGTCACAATTCAAGTAAAATACCTCAGTGATTCGATTTTCAAAATTTGATTTAATTTGTTTATAACCATTATTATAAACCCCCGTATTCAAAATTTGTCTGAATTCAGTAAAGAATAAAACCGGCCATGGGTGTGTCGACACGCCCATGATAGGATAGACTTAGATTTAACGATTTTACATGTTATAGAAACCACAGCTTTAAAATCGGGCCCCTATAAGGATACGATAACTCTTCACCCTGATAAAATTTCGTCCTTGTGTGTTTTTTAAATACAATAACAGTAATTTTATGTAGGCATAGGCGACAGTACATCAAGATTTAAACTTGGACTACAAATGACATCTCCATGCCGCTGAGACAAGACCAAGTTAAAGTCCAAAATCTAAGGCGCTGGCGACTCGCGGTTTCACTCGCGTAAACAATTCGTTTTTTAAACTTCAGCTGAATTTTTAACCAAGTTTAAAAAAGGAAGTTATCAACTCGATCCAAATGTATTTAACATTATTAAATATGTTAAGGCTTTTAGGCAATGCACCAAATGTCAAAAATATATTTATATTTGTACGCGTATTTCTTAGAAATTACTAATCAGATTACAATGATTCTACTTTTATCGGCTTAAGTATCTTTCAACTTAGGGAATAGTGAAAATTTTATCAAAATCTGTTTTGTAGTTTAAAAGATTGAAAATATGAAGTCGGTTTGATTTTTATTACATTACTGCTAACTTGTATGTTGTTATGATTATTGTTTATTTACAAATCAACAAATTCTGCAAACAGTGTATACTTACTTTACGTAAATAAAGCAGCGGACACGAAGTTACAATTGAATACACCACTTGTTTGTATATAATTTCTTTGCATACTTTGGTGGTTGTACTGAAAAAGTACCATAAAATACTTTTCCCCTACAATCTTAGCCTTTTCACCCCCAAGTGGAATCACGGAAAATACTTAAATACATGTGTCATTATTTGTGTTGAAATGCATTAATATCAAGTTTCCCGTAATAAATCACAATAGAAATATTTTTTCCATAAATAGTTTGCCACCACATTTCATACCCTTAGCGGATGAATCTCAGAAAATTTCATGATGTATGTTTCAAAAGCATTAATATCAAGTTTTAAGTAAAAATGGCAATAATAACATGTTTTCCCATGCAAACTTACTCACCCCTTTTCACCCCCTCAGGAGTTAAATCTTGAAAAATTCTGAGATACGTGTTCCATTATTTGTATTGAAGAGTATCAATACCAAGTTTTATCTAAAAATTTATAATAGAAATATTTTTTCCATACAATTTTCACCCTTTAGAGGTTGAATCTTGGGAAAATCTTCTTTCATTTTTTGTACTGAATAGCATTAATACCAAGTATTAAGTAAAACATTTTTCTCATACAAAGTTAGTCACCCTTTCTCACCCCTTTAGGGAATGAAATTCGAAAAATTTCGAAATACGTATTTCGTTATTTGTATTAAAGAGTGTTAATGCCAAGTTTCACATAAATTTACAACAGAAATATTTTTCCGTAGAAAAATATCTCGGAAAATGCTTAAATACGTGTTTCATTATTTGTACTGAAGAACATTAATACTAAGTTTCACATAAAAATTAACAATAGAAATATTTTTTCATGCTAATTTTACCACACCTTTTCACTTACTTAGGGGTTGTATCGCGGAAAATGCTGAAATGATGTTTAATTATTTGTGTTGAAGAGTATTAAATATCAAGTTTCACCTAAAAAGTTACAATGGAAATATTTTCTCATACAAATTTAGCCACCACTTTTCATCCTCTTAGGGCTTGAATCTCGGAAAATACTAAAATACGTGTTTCATTTTTGTGTTCAAGTACATTCATTCCAAGTATCACATACAAATGTTCAAAATAAATATATTCCCATATACATTTTACCTTTTTTAACCCCTTAGGCGATGAATTTCGAGAAATTCCTTCTTAAATTATGCCTCCAGTATAAAATCGACACTCTTCAAATTTCAAATTTCTATCATCAGTAGTTTGGGATGGGCGTGTTGATATTTCTATCGATCGGGACATTGCTTTTTATATATAGTATTTAGATTATTCTTATTATTTTTTTTATTTGATGCATATGTCCACAATTAGCGGAATGTATGGTTCATAGTCCCCTTCATTTAAATATATATTTTAAAATATGAAGTTATTTTTGCAGTTGGTTAGTCATTTGTATGGAGTTTCAATCGTCTTTTTAGAGACTCGGCTACATATCAAAAGTTGAACGACTGTTACTCTTAAACTTAATTTCGTTGTATATATTAATATCGTGATAAATTTAATACCTTTTAAATTTTCAAAAATAGCGTTTTTGCTGGTAGTGGGTGTGATCAGATAACTCTTGTAAACATGGTAATTTTAAACTGATCCGGTATCAAGAAAATGTCCTTGATATACACCCATTATTCTTTGTATGAGTACATTAATATGAATACCCCTATTTGACGATAATCCACACAATGGTATATGTAAATAAAAAAATATCACTTCCACCATACACGTAGGGAAGGTACTCTTAACTCTTTTTTAATATTTGATTTCTTAACTTTGCATACGTTACAAATATATAAAACTATAAAGTATTTCAGCTATATAGCATTAATAGTCTACGAGTAAAACAGTTGTCACATACAGGCGGACAGACAGATGGGAATAGCGAAATCATAATGGTTCCTATATTTGCTTCGGAATCCTAAAAAGATCTTTGTTTTGATAAATATTTATTCGTCAAAGGTTTGAACCGTAAATATGTCAAGTTTCCATTTGTTCATTTGAATGGCTTAAAAACCTTATTCTGATTATACGATTAATGTCATGTAATAATAAACCTCACTCATTCAATTTAAATAATAATTTTATTTATCATCAACTTAAAAGTTAGGTTTTCTTTTTATTTCTGGATACAGAAACCGAAGTGAAAAACTTTCATTCCATCTTCTTATACGTTGTTACACACTGTTGTTCAAATGTGATGATGTATTTTACACAACAAATTTATATAGGAGTTTTCAACTTAAATAAAGTGAGTTTATGTTAAGCTAAATATTAATTTCAGAGATTATAATTTATTTCTGAAATATAAACATATAGCGAGCCTAAATAAACGATCGTTTAGTGCGCGCAGAAAGCTTTAGAATAAAATAAATAGTAACAGAGCTTTTGTTCTCTACGTGGGCACAAGTTGCTTATAAAGGTTGGAAATAAATATTCCGCATTAATTTAAATTCTCATATTTAATGAAATAAGCTGTTATAGCCGTTAGAATATTCTGATGTGAGTTCGTTTTGTTTTTGAACGATAAAGACTGAAAAAAATTCAAATAATTTGTTTTTTTTCTGTCTTTATCTCATTTTCTGTATTTTGCTATAAGAGACAGCTCTCGTAGCTATAAGTCCGCTATATGTATAAATTGTATATATGAAAGTACATCCAAATTTTCATTTTGCCATGTCATTAGTATTACTTCTGTGGTTTTAATAAATTTTCCGATAGTTTGGTTACGAACAAGCAAGATATAAATTTTAAAAAACCGATGAAATGGGTGACTGAGGACATGCGACGTAGAGTTTGAAAGTTGTTTATATTTACTATTATATTTAAATTAAGGATGTAAATTAACCGAAATAATTTCCTTTGTAAGTTTTAATCAAATATACCGAGTTTTCTTCGGGTCCTAACCGAAGATTTATATATATATATATATATATATATATATATATATATATATATATATATATATATATATATATAGATTACATAATAAAAGTAATAGAATACATAAATATCAAATTTAAAGATGCATAATAATTTTTTGGGAAAAGAATTTAAGACAATTCTTTCAGTGTTATTCAAATTATCCCTCACACTATTAAACCCCAACCTATATAGCAAGCAGGATTTCGTAAAGGCTACTCAGTTATCGAACACATTCAAGTAGTACGCCAAATTCTAGAGAAGTATAACCAATATATCGCGTTTATCGACTATAGTAAAGCGTTTGATTTCTTAATTCATGCAAATATATGGTTGGCATTAAAAGAACAAGGAATTGAGTAAAAATATATAAGATTAATAAGAAACGTCTATAGTCATAGCACAGCAAAGATACAGTTGGAGAAGAAAAACACATCATTTACAGTAGAAAGAGGTGTAAGACAGGGTGACCCTATGTCATCGAAACTTTTTTCAGCGGTACTGGAACAAATTTTCAGGAAACTTAACTGGAAACAGCTTGGGATTAATATTAACGGGACGATGCTGACGCACTCGAGATTTGCAGATGACATTGTGCTATTTGCCAAAACCTCAGATGATATAAGTAGAATGATAAGGGAACTTGCAACGGAAAGTTATAAGGTAGGTTTAAAGCTGAATCCAGAAAAAATAAGAATAATGACAAACGGAATTAAAAGTACAGTACAACTAGAACATAAGGAAATACACTACACAGACGAATATACATATTTGGGGCAGCTCATAACTCAACAAGAGCCTAGGCAAAAAGTTACGAGACGAATTACTAATGGCTGGAAGAGGTACTGGGGGCTAAAAAAAGCTATGAAAGTCAAAAAACTACACATAAATATGAAAACAAATTATTTAATACATGTATATTACCCATTCTCATATACGGCTGCCAATCGTGAACTCTAACTCAGGACTTGACAAGCAAGTTGGCAACCTGCCAGTACTCAATGGACAGAAGTATGCTCAACGTGAAAAAATCTGATAGATTGGAAAATAGAGTGATCAGAAACAAGACAAAGGCCGTTGATATTACTGGAAAAATTAAAAGACTTAAATGGAGATGTGCAGGGCACATGATGAGAGGTCAAGACAAATGGAGCAAAAGAGTGACTGTGTGGTACCCTAGAGAGGGTAAGCGATCGAGAGGCAGACCTCAGAAAAGATGGTATGACGAGATCAGACAAGTGGCAGGAATGACGTGGAATAGAGTAGCTCATGATCGAACAGAATGGAAAAGGTTGGAAGAGGCCTTTGCCGACTGGCAAACGGATTCACAGAAAATAAAGAAACAGGAAATATTAAATTAATAAGATAGGATTATTTTATGTTATACTTTCTTTAATTTTAAGTTTGGTTATATAAAATTGTATAATAGATCCGAATAAAAGGGCTATATTATTATTATTATTAAAATATTATATTTAAGTTCCTAAATATATTTATAATTTTTGGCAAGCTTTCACTATAGCATTCTATCTTGTGACATACTATTGGAATGTTATTGTTTATTCGATTGTTTGTATGTGCTGAAGGTCACCGCAATAATACTTATATTAACAGCCAGTTTTATTTGCTAGATTTCACGATAACAACTTTTACATTAATTTACTAGAAAGCATGGCGGAAAATTGGTTAAAATAAACAAAGTGATACTATTTTTATGTACATTTAAATATCGATGAAATAATTCCTGACAGCAGTTTTTTATACACTGATTATTAGTTGAAGTGTTCATTTTATAAAGCTTTTGTTTTATTCTTTACGATAGCATGGGGTTTAAACTACTAATCCTTAAATTAAGTAACTATGTGACCAAAGACGAATAATCCCGTTCGAAAATGATGTTATCTGAAGTGAAAAACGGAATATCTTAATCCTGGTAAACATCTATAACCAGCATATTGCTTAAAATCTTAGTAATAAATGTAATAATTGAAAATTTATATTTTAATAAGTTAGCGTTTTTAAATTAAACAGAATAATACAAAAATACCATAATTATTTGTATTGTAATTTTAATGGTTGATCTTTTATGTAAAATGGCACACAAAAATTTAACTATGGAAATGTTCCGCAATTTCCCCTTAGGTGGCACTGAATTGGTTTAATAACGTGGCCCGTCTACGGAAGTTAGCATTCAATTCTCATGGATTGACTCACCACGGTGCGTTTCGAATTTTAAATTTGTAAATTGAAATTTATTTCATTACCTGCCAATGTTAATTTTACAATTGAAAATTTTTGTGTGGCTTGCTAATTCTCTCTTATTTGTTTTATTTATTGTTATAATAAACCATATTAAAATTTATTTTTGTTGTTTTTTTAATTTACTTTTTATAATCAATTACTTAACGAAAATTTCATACTCAATTCTATAATGATAATATAAAATACAATCACAAATTTGTACGCACATTTCTTTTTTAATAAATTTCTTTTCCAGTTTTATCGATTTATGAAACTAAATTCAAAAAATTATTTACAAATATCTGCTAAAAATAATACTTTTCAATTATCAACGATTTAAAATTTACGGCTATATTTTTCGTATCGAATATTCGAGACGCCGTTTTCAAGTTCATGTTTGGAGTGTCTAAAAACCTAAAATGTTCTGTTTTATGTAAAATAAAACAGAACTGAAATTGGAATTTAGATATGCGTTGATTGTTTGACATGTTGTATTTAATTCTGTTATATGTTTTTTGTTCAAGAATCTGAAAAAAAATGTACAAACTAAATACAAAACATTTAGTTCGTTCTTTATTTGATTAAAAAGCTACCTACTGTTTATGTATTTGACATATTTTCTATGCTTTCAACAGTTATAATAATTATATTCAGTTTTTTTAAAATCATCAATTTGAAGTAAAATTTTGCTTCAGTTACTTTTTTAAAAAATGAAAACAAGAATAAAATCTATTATTATATTAAGATTTCTTATATTATTATTTTGTATTTATAATAATTACCAATTTGAAAATATTCGGTTTTACATTAACAAATAAAATGTGCATTATTTAAGCTTTTTAATAGATAAATAAAAATTTAATATTAATTATGTCTGCCGAGTAAGTATAATCAGAAACAATGCTTCATAGTTTTTTATCTTTAATTAGGTTGCTTCATTAATAATTCTGAAACTTTAAGCTTATCTATTAAGTTTAGTTATTGTTACAAAGTAGACACCAAGAGAATTGAAAAAAAAAACTAATTACCCTATATTTTAATTTTCCGGCAAGATCTATTTGGTAAACGGTTTTATGCAGTTTTAGATTTGTCGTATTCATTTTAAAAAATTAATAACAATTTTTAAAATGTTCGGTTCTCAAAATCATTTTCAAATTGAAAATAAATATTTCCATACAGAGCTATAGTTATCCACATACTATTTCCATTTTTATTTAAAAAAAATTGACACTCGATATCAAAATGTCAAAATGTCTTAAAAGGTGACTTATTCTGAGAACAATGAAATATAAGCAGTGTAAAACAACTTAAAATACCCGACTCAAGAAACTAACATAAAATTTCTACAACATAACATAAAATATATCCTTAAAAAATAGTTCCAAAAAAGAGCAAGAACGTGTAAAACTTTTGAAAGCGTTTTGAATTTTAAAAGAAAGTATTTGTAAAATGTATTTCGTTATTTTACTACTTTTTTGATTGGTCATATCTCTGTAACCATTCCTATGATCATTGATTTTTTTATTTATGTCCTACGATAGAGTAATAAATAAACCACAATTTATTTAAAAAATTGTGGTTTTTTTCCAAAATTTGTAATTTTTAAGATAAAGTTATGGCAATATTTGAGACTCAGTAGAAATGGTGGTTTACTTGTGAATCAAATAGAATTCCTCATTTAAATGTTAGAATAAAATTCAAAATTATAATAACAAAGACTTTTTAAAATTTTCAATGCGTATATTCCTAGTAAAAGTCATATAATTCTAATCCTAGGCTATAGTGACTACTAATTGTCTATATGATTAATATCGAATTCCGGAAACAATATTTCAAATTATCATCAGCTGCATACGAAATGTTTGACGAGCGAGTTCAAGTTTCGACTAGGTAACACATCCACGCGTAGGCACCATCGGTAATGAACAGAGCCTTCACAACTCACCCGCGAGCGACTAAGTAACGAGTGAAACTTTGACCGCGTGATAATAACGCCTCGTTGCCAAATAACGCCTCCTCATAAACGAAATCCCGTAATGAGAAAGCTAAGCGTGAACTTTTATTTGTTTTCAACGTTACGTGTTATTAAAGGTAATATTTGTATATGTTACGAGTGACTTTAAGTGGAAATTATGTCTTCTTTGGATGAAGGTAGCGGTGAGGATACAATCAGTGGCGAAAGACACTGGCTTCAATTTTTATTTAAATATTAGCGCACATGCAAATTAGAGTTTGTCGTTTATAGTTATTATGTATTTGCACAAGTGCAGACAAGTGCTGTTAAAAGTTCGTTTATCTTCCATAGGAAGAGGATTTGAGATTTAATTCGTTTTAACATATTTAGAAATGTTGATGTAAAATGAAGAAACTACTTGGATTTTCACTACTATTTGCTAAGAATTGATAAATTACGAAACAAATCCTAATTAATACTGAGACGCAGAAACGTAAGTTCTATTGTCCATATTTAATATTCTGTATTTAAGCAGTAGTAATCTGCTTTTGCATTATGTAAGTAGGGCATGCAAAATGTAGAAGGCTTCTTTCGAACAAGGTTTAAGAGAAATAACGAGAATATGTAGCTACATTTTACAAATATTTTCCTTTACGTTCCGAAAAATGTTTGTAAATTTTATAGATTAATTATGTAATAATTAATCTATAAAATTTACAAACATTTTTATAGATTAATTATGTAATAATTAATCTATAAAATTTACAACCATAATTTAACTTGTATACAAGTTAAATTATGGCTTGTCGAGTCTTGAAGGCTTCTTTCGAACAAAGTTTAGTTTTAATATATGAGAAATGACGAAATACACTTTACGAATACTTTCCTTTAAAGTGCAAAGCGCTTTCAAAAGTTTTACGCGTTCTTGCTCTTATTTGTTATTTTTTTTAGGATATATTTTAAAGAAAATTTATGTTAGTTTCTTGAGTCGGGTATTATAGTTTGTTTTGCACTTTTTATATTTAATTATTCTCAGAATAAGTCACTTTTTAAGACATTTTGAAATTGTTATATCTAGTGTCATAATTTTTTAGATGAAAATGGAAAGGAGAAAGGCGAAATTAAATTAATAAGCAAACGACCCCGATAATTATAATCAGGAAAAAACAAAAAATAAAATAGAACTTTTAATTGTATTACAAAACCAAAAAGCTACCTCCGTTAACGAGCAAATATTATATTTTTTGTATATCAAGAATAGTTATTAAAAAAAATAAAAATAAAATCTAATGAATTAAATTTATTATATTTAAATCATTAATCAGACAAATAATAAATCTAGAATTTTATTATGAAAATCAGTTATTTGAAAATCAATATATTTCACACTGATTTTCCTATTTCAATGGAACTCTTTGAACCAGCAAATCTGATTATTTCTCGTAGTGTCTTCTATACACACATATAACACAATAGTCCATGAAACTAACAGGCCCAGCAAGATCGTTGAAATAAGTCACATAAAAATCGAAAAGAGTAAAAAAACATTAATTTTGACAACGCGGAACGAATGTCGACGTCAGTTTATTTTTAATAAATTTAGGCAATAAAAAGCCTGAAATCACATTATTATAGTATTGTAAAGAATATTGGATATACGTCATCGAGATTGTATTAATGCATGTTCGCAATCGTTTCTAAAAAGTTAAGATCAAATATAAGATTCTAAAAATTAAATCTTTATTTTTATTTTTATTCCCGATTTGTTAATCCTCGAAATATTAAAAATATAATATACGCACTTTCGTAGCATCATTCTTTTAGCCGTATCGTTGAGTTATATTATGAGTATTAACTCAAATAAATAATACCGTTATAATATAAAAATATACCTACTTATTACCTTTACATATTATGTTTTAGCCTGATAGTTTAAAGAATCGTTGTAATTCAAGTTGTTTAAATATAAAAATAACTTGAAAATATTGTGGCAACATGTAACTGATCCGATAGATAGTGTAAGGAAAAACGTTAGATTTCAGTGAAATTCTATGAAATAGAATAGACAAAACTATGGAATTACCTCTCAGTGTTGCATCTGTCAATACAAAAGTATTTTACTTCAAAAATATATTTTTCACATTGGCAAACCCCTCACATTGCATAATACAAACATTTTATACATATTTATTATCATTAAACTGAAAAACTACCACTGGAAACAAAAAAATTATCACAAGTCTGACTGTACCAGTCTACTCACCACCCGCGCACGAAAAGCATTACGTTATTAAGTGTAACAAATGCAAGCTTAATGCATTTTGCGGATACATTCATAAAACGAGAGTCGATACCGGGGCAAACATTCGTCTTGTTACATTTCAGGTGATCAATAATTCGTAATGAAGTATTGTGCCCCGAGAACTACATATCCATTGACGGCTCTGCGTTGACTCATTGTCGGCTATCGAGAATGAGTTCAACAATAACAAATTACTTACCACTTATCGAGCTTTGTGTTTGCTTGCGCAAGCGTCCTAAATACTGTCTCGCTATATGGCGCTCATTGTTAGCACGCTATTTGAATTCGCCGACATTGGACATTGGTATATTTCTCAACAAAATATTATTAAAAATAAATAAATATTATTAAAAAATATTATGAACAAATAAATAATTTGAAAAATTTTCAAAGAAATATCTCTAGGATAACTCATAAATCCGGATTTGAACTCAATCTCATGTGTGATAGGAAAATATAATCATTCTAATAAGTGGTGAAAAAGTACCTATAACAAATACGATATTCGGAAATAAGTGTTTTTCTAAGTTTACCGTCTTTACATAGTATTTTCTTACAATCACTCATCCAGAGTTACTTATTTTTTTATTTAAAAAAATATCCTTCCACATTATGTTACCATTTTATTTAACCAAAGTTTACTATAACAATATAAATACATCCAGCATACCAAGTAGATCTAAGTTTTGTGACAATACCAGAGAAACTTGTCTCGAAACGCATGAAGCAAAAAGAATTTGTGGTTGGTGATACTTCGACAAGTAAAATTCACATTTTAAAGTTACGTATTTTTACATCCATGCCTTTCATAATCACAATTCAACCCAGTAAACATCTGATACTAATATTCCATGTATCAATGATTCCAATAAGGATAGTTCGCATCCTTATCATGTGTCATAAAAGCAAAGACTCAAAAGATAACAAACCGCATTGATTATCGATAGTGATATGAAATTAATATTTTTCCATTATATGTTTCACTTATAGCAGTGAAAAAGATATGGCTCGACCAAAATTTGTTGTCTTCTCGTAAGTATATGAAAAATTAGGACTCAAAATTTAACTGCCATGTAAAACGTTTGAAAAATGTTAATAAGTCAAATGATATACTAAATCTTTATTTCAGCTTATTTTAATATAGTTCTTATAGTAAATTACCTACACGTACTTTTTCCTATTTTATAGGCGATTTTCAAAAAGTTTACTTAACATCTACTTAATATCTCTTATACCCACCCTGTAAATGAACTAAGCTTCCATAAATAAAAAAAGTTTTATTTGTCCTTTTAACGGGTTAAATATATAATTTATGTCAGTTAAAATTTACATTCATAGAGGAGTATTACACGTAAAAATTGTAATAACGTGTTATGTAAATAACCTGTTGCGTATTTCTTCACCATTGTATAGCATTTTAACTTTATAGTTAAAATAAATCAACAGAATACATCATTAACATCAGATTTAACACACTGAAATAAAAATAATTTGGTGGAAAAATATCAATCAATAAGGAAAACAACGAATAAATTAATTACGCAAATTTTTAGTTATAACATATATAAATTTACTAAATGGAAATAAACATTAACACAAGTCCAAAATGCGCAATGTTTAATGCATATTATAGGCATCCCCACACTTTTCTTTGCATACATAATTTGCCCTAGAAGAGTCTAACTAAACTAAAGCGGGCATTGATGTGTACCTGATACGTCAGTCCCGGCCATCATCGTCTCTATTTATCGTAACCGGTGATGCTATCTATGTAGCTATAATATCTTCGATATATTTTTGTTCTGATCTTTTTATTTCAAAGATGCTATATATTTTGAAATCTATAAAAACACAAATTAATCAAAAGTATATATAACCAAGTATTCAACTCATAAGCAATTAAATACTTTCATTGGAACTATTTTGTCATATAATAATATATTTATACAAAATGAAACACAAAAATGACCTAAAATATATCGCCTCATATCTTTGTTGTATTTTATCGAATCACAAAATGTAATCGGATTGAAAGATATAGAAATTTCTATAAGTTTTAAAAACAACTAAGCGCAGCCTAGACAATGTCCACATTTTCAAATCCCGTTAACGTCAACATTTTCAAATCCCGTTAAGGGATAGTTTAGATTATTTTGGTTCTAACTACGTAAGAACTTCGATATTCGATGGATGTCACCGACTATAATTACAGCATCTTTAAAAATGATAGCAATATGCAATTATAGCAAAACGTAATAAAAATTATAGCAATGTGGCGAATTATTTCGCGTAGTACAACATATTATAAATAGTCACAATTTTTTTGAGGGCTTCATTAAAAAAATCATTGTTTAAATTAAAATTATTAGAAAAAATAATGATGCGTGTAATTCTCATTAAATTACTTAAAAATATTTTAAGTTTTTATCCAATGATTATAATTTTATCATGGTTTATTGCAACAGACCCAAAAGTTGCGCGTCCACTTGGTAATTTTATTTTAATTTTTGTTTCTCCTGATGACCAATAAGCTTGACAAACAGCTCCATATTAAAATATACTAAAATTGCACAGAAACTTCTTTCTCTCGAAGCAGAATTCCTTAATATTGTTTGCTGAAAAGAATAAAAATACTTTTTTCTTTAGAATTTTTCGCATTTCATTGAACGAATACTTTTTTGACCCATTCTTTTTTTTATATTGATATTCCGTCACAGAAAGAAGAAAATTACTTTATAAATAAAAAATAAATGAACTGAAATTTAAGGCAACCAAGATGAATGTTAACGTAGTTTGATAGGAACAACACAAACGCCAAGAAATACCGTGAAATTCCCATGATAAAAGTAACTCTCCAACGCTGTAAACTCATAAAGAAAAGTTCGTAACAATATTTGACAGGATATAAAGAGAGTATTGTGTCAATTTTAAACGATTCGAGGAAGAACAAAGTATTGCGGGGAGAGATTTTGTTGTTGAAAACATACTATTTCCCCTTCTAAGCTAAACAAAAAAAAATTTACGTTCATATTTACGTATACACTGTTTTTATTATTACTGCACGAAAAATTACTGATTTTTAACCTCATTATATATTAAATGTAAGTCTCATTAGAAATAAAACTAAGCAAATCTAAAACTGATCAAAATTATTCTCGTAAGTAGTATTACAATTAAAAATAGTATAATAAATCTGGCAACGATATGAAAATAATTATAACTGAGTGACAAAGGGACAAATGGAAGTTCTATAAGCGTATTGTTTGTTTTATTTCAAGACACAGAATTTAAAAAATTATGGGAAAATGGCAAACTATCTGTGGTAATACTAACATATTGCGACACGTCATAATTAACTCGAATTGAGACACCATCTTCGCAGAGTTAATTGCTCCTTGCATCCAATAATGGAGGTGTAGATTTTTTTTGAAAAGCCGGCAGCAATAACAAAGATTTAATATAACCTCAATTATTTCTATCCAAACACTTCCTTACAGCAAAAATCCTAACCGAAGACATAATAAAAGCCGTAATTAATTTCTATTTCAAAGTGAATCAAGACTTGCGCGGTCCATTTTATGATTTTTTCAAATGCTGGTTTGATGAATGTTCATAAAAATGTATGAAGTTGATGGAACAAAATACATTACTGATAATTAAATTAATATTTATCGCGATTGGTTCCGCCAATTGGGAGCGAGCTGGCATTGAGTTTAACGAATACGTGTGTCTGAGAATAGCAATTTTTGCACAAATAACGTTTAAAACGACCAACGTTTATTTAATTAATTCCATGAGTTAAGTTTTCCGTCGAAACTAGTGTTGATCATTATCTAAAAATTGAAACTTAATTACTTTATATATTTTTTTTTTTTTTTTGTTTTGTTTTTCTGAATTGAGAAAAACGAAGCATAACGATGTCTGGTATCCGATGAGATTCTTTTATTTTGTCGTACCCATGAATTACCATTTTAATTTGCATAATTTTCACCATATTAGTCTTATTGTTACAAAATGAATTATTACGAGAACATTACAAAATTATCAAGTGTGGGCACAACTTTTCCCTAACTATAATGTATTTTTTGTTATACTTATTTCAATTATTATCCTCGTAGGATAAATAATTGAAATAGGTATGACAAAAAATAGAATAAAATATTTTTATGTATTTTATTAGATTTACACTCATCTTCATTATTTTAATATCGTCGATATTTTAATAGTAATTTCAAATTAAGTAATGAAATTTTTATAACAAGAATATGTATTTGCTGATTTTTAGAAGCCTATTTATTATTTATCTACGTCGTGGATATACAATTGCAATTTTTTAAAGAATTTGTTTATTATTATTAAGGGATAAGTGGATGAGAGCAACAATTTAGTACAGTTTCTGTCAAATGATTATTTTTGTATTTTTCTTAAGTTTTAACTTATATGATATTAAAAGAATAACGTTTCCATCACTCCTCTGTAAACACAATTAAATGGGAATTATTATATGTTCTTTTTCAGAAAAAAAAGTGGTCGCAAATGAATTTCGGCCTTTTCAATTTTATTTTACAAGGCTGTGGCAGATAATCAGATGGACAGACACCGAAACGGGGAATCTAAACAGGTACATGGCCCGAATTGTTCTGATTATTTCAATAAGAGGGAAATAAATAATTGTATACAATATTCTGCCTGCAAATAGTGTTTGAAAATGAAATTTTCTTATCTTTTATCTCTAATTTATGACGAATAACTTAACCAAAAAAACCATAGTGATCAGCAAACAATAAGATAAAAATAGGTCATTGTTCATTTTATTCGATTCGATATTATTAAAATAAGATTTATGTCTCTGAGAATTTAATTTTTATCTACATACATAATTTAATTGCATTTACATTGCAGGTACATTCACGGCAATTTTGAAAGTATAAGAAATGATAAAATTCTCTTCTCAAAATATATCTTTTATCTATTCCTTAAGTGCGTGTTTAAATTTTTGATATAAAACATTCATTTTTGCAAAGCTTACTCTAAACTCTGGGGATGTGCACTATAATGATATTGATACAGAAAAATAGATAAGACCTTCTTTTATAATTCCAGCAAATTACTTTTTATTAGTTTCATATACTTATTCCATCAACATCGGTTTTTTGCGACTCATTCCTCTCCAAAATTCCTCTCCTAAAAAGAAGTAAGTTTAGGGAATTCATTTCAAACGATTATATTTTAATTTGAAATGCAAAAAAAGCTGTAAAATTCTTCTTCTTTGTTTTGTATATAAAACAAATTTAGATTTACGCAATAACAAAAGAGAAAAAGAAAAATATTTATTCAAAAGAGTTTCCCCCACAAATTTTTAATTCCAGTTTGTTATTATGCACTGAGACGCGTACCAAGTCGGTCGTGTCGCGGCCCCTCAATATATATATATATATATATATATATATATATATATATATATATATATATATATATATGTGTGTGTGTGTGTGTGTGTGTGTGTGTGTCTGTATGCTTATATTGCATTAGACCTTAATAATACTGAGACAGGAAAAACGGACACCTTTTAAGACCACTCAGGTGTATGTTCGGTTATCTGTAATAAGCGTTTTTCGCAAAAATCGCTTGACGTAAAAACTTTGAATTGGTATTTAAACATATCATGGTAGTTAACGATATCAATCCACACGTACTTCAATAGCTTACACTTAAAAATATTTATATCTAAATTTTCGCTGGGGAACGATAAAACTCTATTTTTTTTTAAATTCCATGTACAGGATGGGGTACCGTTTGAAAGGACTAATTAAAAGGATATTTATTTAATAATTTTAGGTATCATATCTTCAGACATATTCTGAAAAAATATACGGAAAATAGTGTATCCTTATTTCGAGACTACTGAACCAAAAATTATGACAATAATTATAAACATTATGTTGGTTTAGAAATGTATCTATTAACCCATATACTTTTTACTGAATTTTTTCATCTTTAAATTTAAAAACGGGGAAAATAAAGACTTAATTTTTAAAGTTATGATTCTTATAGGTATCATTTGCTAATGAAGACATACCCAAATATTTTAAAATTTTTAAATTGTGTTTTGAAAAATATATTACAAAAATATGGAAAAATGTAATATTCCCTCTTATTTTCAAAAATAAAGAATATATTTACAATATGAAGAATGAATATTTCTATGTACCCTTAAATTATCGTAACTTCTATTCGCTTTTATTCGTGTTTGACAGGTTTTTATATATTTTATATAAATGAGTGTACATGTCATAATTTTAAATTTTTTGTGCCTTTGCCATTCTAGCACTGTATTTATAATCAAATTACTCATCAATAAATTAATTTAGTAAGTAAACTTTTAATTTGAATTATGATCATAATTCATCCATTTGTTTGTTAATTTTGGTTTGAATTTCAAATATATGCAAAGGAGTAAAACAACACGAGTCCTTATTTTGTAAAATTTTCAAACTAATATTCCAGAATAACGCTAATTTATCCAAAGTTTATACACAGAAAATCTATCAAAACGTTTTATCTATGAATACTAATTTTTACTCGTGGTTTCGCCGTCAGCAGCGCTGTCTAAAATGGATTAGGGGAATTAAATACTATACCTTTGATTTCGTGACTTTATAAATACAAATGACAATGAAAATAAAAATGTCTCGCTATAAAATAGGGATTAAATGAAGCGATTGTATTGCTACCTTATACAGGATGTCCAGTGGCAGATTTCAAAGTTTGAACAAACATAGTATCTGAACGCAACACATAGGGGGCGCGGGGGGCGTCGTTAGAAGCGCAAGCGGTGCGGATGTTTTAGTAGCCATGGAACAGTGGAGTGGAGAGCACCGCGCTTTTGCCGTCGAGGCGTACATTTTGAGGTGGATTTTCGCTGTCTGTAGCACGCCGTCGATTTAATAATCGTTACAGTATTCGTCGATTATGTGATGGACCATCGATCAACCTGTCATGGGTAGCAAGGTTCAGAGCTACAGGATAAACATTAAATAGGCCCAAGCAAGGATTTACACCATTGGTAGCCACGGATGAAAATGTCGAGCGTGTTATGGTTTCTGTCGTTGAAAATCCACATTTATCACTGCGTACACGTTCATCGATATTGGGAATTCCGAATTCAACTTTACAGGTAATAATGCGAAAAAAGCTCAAGTTCCATCTATAGAAAATTCAAATTGTTCAAGATTTACGCGATTCTGACTTTGCATTAAGAAAAACTTACGCGGAGGTGATGTTGTTGAGATTTCGTACTGCTACTCGGATGGGCAACATATTCTTTAGTGACGAAGCTCACTTTCACATTGGAGGATATGTGAATAAGCAGAACTTTCGTTACTGGGATGTCCACAACCCAAAACAAATGCATCAAGAGCCTTTACATAAGCCTAAAGTAACAGTCTGGTGTGCCATGTCTGCATCTGCAATCATAGGGCCTTCTTTTTTTGAAAATCAACGTGGCCAAACTGTAACGTGAATTCGGAGAGATATGCCCAGATGTTAAATGACTATTTCAGAGTAGAACTACAGAATAGTCCATCCTTCAACCAAAACACATGGTTCCAGCAGGACGGGGCCACAGCTCACACTGCTAATGTGTCCATGAATGCAGTGCGGCATTTATTTCCAGAAAAAAACATATCCCGAAACGATACCGTACCGTGGCCACCTAGGTCACGCGATTTAAGCCCATGTGACTTTTTCTTACGGGATACTTAAAATCCGTTGTTTACAAAACAAATCCGAGCCTACTTTGTATTAGAGGTGTAGTTTTTTTTTACAATTTTTCACACATTGAAATCTACCACTGACACCTGTATTTATAAAATATAGCACATGTATTTATAAAATATAGCACATATAAAAAATCACGTCTATCACTTTCGAATTTATAATATTATTGGCAGGATTTTAATGATTAAACTGAGTGATTTTGTTGCTTCTTTGTATTGCGTATTTAACGATTCAAAAAAATCACGTCGAACCGTTGCTTCGTTGCGACGCTGCTAATTTATTCTCGTAACAAAAAGTATTCTGTTATTTCCAATCCCCAGCTATCTTTATGCAAGAAATTACGTCAACCTATTGCTCCGTTGCCTCCGAAAGGTCAAACTAGCATTACATTAGTTACGAAAATACAACTGTAGAATTTTCCTACCTCTACATTAAATATATTTACAAATAAAGATTTAAGAGTCATATTTTTAAGCCACGTTTTTAATTTACAGGCAGAAACGAATTATATCAATTAAAGCGCATGTCAACAGGCAAAATTCAGGCAAAACTACTACTGAGTAGACACGAGTTATTGCCGCCTTGATAAAGTCCCAAGTGGAAAATAAAATTATTCTACACAGTCATTCTAGTTAGCTGGTCAACGGATGAAAACTTAATTAATACAAAATATATAAAACTGCTTATCAAATTGAATTCATTTTTTATTTCAATTATAATATGTGATCAAGTAATGCGAATAGACTATAAATTAGCAACCACGAGCGCCGTCGCTACGCGTTTATTAGTGATTTTACGACTAGTAAATATCCTTTCTCGAGCGGCGGGATTTTGTAAATACGTCCTTAAGCTCAGCAGCTGTTCATGAAGCGAGGCGCATTCAAGTAAGCAGCGTAATTTACATAATAATTATGCTCGCACTCGCAAGGTTTTCCTCTTTAATACAGTAACAGCCACTGCAAGACTCTTTAACATTCGGATCATTACTGTAATTCGCGGGGCAATGAAGGAGGGCTTTATGCTTTAACGACTTCGAGGGGAACTACAACTATGTTTAAAAGCATCGAATGATGCCTGCTTAATCGTACGGAAAATGAAACAATCTAAAAATAAATTTATACTCGTTGTAAAGAGGAATTTTATTAAATTTCCACGTCTAAATAGTAGTCAGAGTATTAAATCGCATTAGACAAGGAGATTTAAAGTGTGGGTAAGAATTGTTTTTACTATGAGCTAACTTTATACCTGGTCAACAATCTGTGTTATGCCAGTAGCCATGGAACATTTATTTTATACGCGTGTCACAGACAAATTGTTTTATTCAAGTGATGAAAAATTAAAATTAACTGAAGTTGTCAGTTCTCGTCAAATGGAAGAAACTGGACTTTTTATTTTTAATATAATAAATAGTCTGTTATTCTAAAGCAGTTATTTGCTATAAATAATATTCTCGAGATATTGGGCCGAAATAAACAGGAAATAGTTCACAAGTGTTAGTTTTTGTTTTTAAATTAAATGACTTTTAACAGAAAAAAGTCCTTAATTTAATTAATATGTATTGCATTGATCAAAATAATTTATATTTCTGTTTTACATTTGTCCAATTATATGTACATAGGTATACGTTATATTTCAACAAGAAATACTTTAGTTTTTAGAACCACTTTTCCAAAATATGCTACTAACTGAAAACAAGAAAATTATATTAATTTCACGTTAAATTATTCATTAATTTATTTAAATTCGATGACCTAATGGGTTCTTTACTAACAATAAACATATTCTAAACAAGCTGCTATTAGTTTAAATTAAAAAAAGCTACGAAGTAAAAGTTAAAAAATTATTAGTATTTTTTATAAACAAAAAAAAGTAAAAATTATTAAACGAACGAAACCACTTTATCTAAATTTACTGGACATCTTTAGCGATGTTTCTAAATCTCATAGGTGTAGAGCAATTCTGGATATTGATACGCCTGTAAAAGATATAATAGACAATATATTTATGTGACCAAAAAGAATATTCACACAGGTAAATAATTTAATGGAAATAAAATATCCCCTTAACTGTTGTACGTATGTCTAAGTGTGTACAGAATCCTCGTAATCTGAGTGCCAGTCTTACTTAATTTGTTTTCCTAATATGTTTATTTGACAATTACACAGATAAAAACTAAGTCAATATTGTAATTGCACAAATTGCACGCATTTCAAAGTTAATAATAAAAATCTCACGTCAAAATCACGTGTTGTAAAAGGAAATGCTATATCTCCAGTAATAGATAAATTTGTTCTCGTAAAAAATACTACGCGATGGTAACGGTGTTTGTCGATTAATATTTCTTAAAAATTATCTCAAGTTATGGTTTAATAGAAAAGTTGACCCAGTGAATTGAATTTGATATTTTACAGTCTATTTTCATTTTACTTTAAGTTATTAAACTAATACCATTTCTCATTTCGCCTCAAAAAAAAATATCTATGAAAAATATTTTAGATCATGGTATCACTATTTCGTTAAAAATATTTTAAATTGCTTATCTATTTATATATAATATTGTTACACTCCATAATTTAGGCTTTTTTAAATTATGGTATCAAAAAATTTCCGTTGGCATATTGATTTTTGTGAAGTTCTCTTTCAAATGGTAACACTATGAGAGTTGCAAGAAAAAGAGTTACAAGTGCGCGAGTATTAACAGAAGAAACATTAAATAATATTGGATATAGGTGACAAGTATTTTGACATTATAGTACTAGCGAAAAAGGAAGTATAAGGAAAGTAACAGAAGTAAGCATAAAGTACTGAAGGATATATGTGGCAAGTACTTCCGAGTACTGGCACTATTCAGATATTTGCAGATATTTGCGAAATTGGCAGATATTTGCGAAAAAAGTACAAATAAAGTAACAAGAGCAAGATTAAGGTATGCTACCTTAATCTTGCTATTGTTACTTTATTTGTACTTTTTTCGCAAATATCTGCCATGAAAATAAATTTAAAACAAAATTCTAATCGAATGCTAGTTAGTGTCTAGAATTTTTCCACATTTTTTAAAGGCGAAACACATATTTCTCGTCACTTTGAAGCTTAATATTTCGCAAAATAGACCTAAGAATGAAAAGTGGCAAAAAATATAACGTCAATTTTGAAAAAAAACCTGTTAAATGGCACCTCACCGAAAACGAATTTCCGTCTCCACCTTTTTTATATTTTCTTTCATATTAATATACAAACATATGTATACGTTTTGATTAATATACGTAATATAGTGATTAATGTTCGTTAATATACAAACATATGTATACGTATATGTTTTGATTTTCATGGAAAACCCTCATAGAAATGCCCAATCATATCAGCTTGCACGTATAGGAAAAGGAGGAACAAAAGAGGATATCGCTTCAACGAAGTTGCGCGATCATAGCCCTAGCTTCAGAACAAAGCTAGGGCAACATTCGCGCAACTTCGTCCTTTGTGATAGTCGCAGAATATGATAAAAAGAGTGAAATTTTAAATATTATCAAAATCGTTCTGCTATATGGGTGCAAAACGTGAAAAGCAGCAAAAAAAATCACGAGGCGACTGAAAGTATTCGTCAACTGCTGCCTTACATATATTTTCCGACTATTTTGGCAGGAGAAAACATCTAAGACTCGCTAGAACGATGCAAGGAAGTTCTCATAGAGATTCAAATAAAAGGCCTTAAATGGAACTTTATTAGCCATATGCTTAGAATGGTCACATACCCAAAGAGACTTTAGATTAGAAGCCTCAAAGGAAGAGAACCTGAAGTATAAAGCAGACCCGAGTGATGCTCAGGACCGATCGACGTGTTGAAGCACCGTGCTCTTTGCCAACCTGGGGACATAGGATATGAGGATATACGTGTATATATATATATATATATATATATATATATATATATATATATATATAATCATAAAAGTATAGTGTATGGAAGCAGTATTGGGCAAACAACAAAATCTAACACAATTAAATTTCCCACCTATGAGTTGTATCTGCTGTATTCAATATATTTACTGTAAAAATACAATAAAAGTGTACTTAAAGTGGACAGTGTACTTAACTTGGACAGCTTTATTTTAATTGAAATGTTACATTTTTGTTCTAACAGAAAATATCTACTATGATCGTAACGAATAGTTAGCTATATGTACAATAAAATAATGTATTCTTTACGAAAATCGCAGACAAATGATGCTAGATACTGTGGCAAATGGGTCGTGAAAGACGTTTACACGAGGAACAGGAGAATAATGCTAACAAACTCAGTAAAAGAACAAATGACTCGAAAATTTTCTTCTAAAGGTCCAATTGCGAAATAAAATAACTAAATAGAAATTCTTCATAAATTCGATAAATTATGTAGCAGAAATAATTATAATAATATTGAGAATGTATTTGCATATACGCGTATATATATATATGTATATATATATATATATATATATATATATATATATATATATATATATATATATATATATATATATGGGAGTCCCACATGTCTCAAAGCTTCTTAACATTGTAGTACCATAAAAATGAGATAACTAGAAATTTTTTGATAATATGTAAACGATGATAGGAAATAAAGATGATGTGCTTAAATTTAAGTGTTAATGATAGCAGAGGAAAAAATATTAGATACATCATAATTTTGTGACAAACTTTTTCCATTTATTGACATAAACATGTTTATAATTTTTTCTAAACTGCTAACATTAGTCTCTTTAAATAAATTTTTTTCAAATATTCTGCTCTATAATTTTATCATATTCTTCCTGCGTAACTTATAGTTATTTGGTTTAAAACAGATGTATAAAAGTTAAATATCTTCATCTGAGAAACGTTAAAATAAATGAGTAACAGTTACTTTGACTAGCATGACGTAATTTCAGTTAAAATAATTTATATTTATAATTTGTTGTAAGCTATTGATGACGATATATGAATAAACGTGTTACGTTATAACATATTTATTTATTTATCCTTACTATAAAAGTTTAAATTTAGGTTTAAATTTTGAAACAGTTGCTTTAACTATAAGGCTCTCCAAATGGTGAATCGTATAATTGACTTTCAATATATGCTAATGTCCTACATACGTTCATCTTATTAACCGCAAATCTGTCCAGATATCTTTTCGGAAATATGATTCTACACTGATCTTATTTATTTTCATCTTCTACACAAAATACAAGGTTCACATGTTAAATACTATAGGAAAAAGAATTTATCATAAATCCTTATCCCTCTTCCCATTCCTCATAAACATGTATATACACGAGTTCATGTACCTATTAACAGATATTGTTCAGTACCATAACTGATGTTACATTTTATTTTGGAAGATATTTTAATGGAGCATATACATTCATATCTCATAAGAAGTTCAGTTAATATGTATGTAACAAACGCAGATTTCCACCCTAGTCAAAAAATAAATATCTTTCAATATTTATAAAAGTTTCGTCAATATTGATTTAATTTTTTTATGTTACATAAAGTTATCTGTTTTAATATTTTAATAAAAAACTCGATAAAATAAAAACATTAGTCGAACCAACCAAAAATTGCACCAGATAACACAAATTTATCTAACCAAGTATTTTCAAATGAAGATTATTCGTACAACATTTGCAAAAGCTTATTCGTTATACTTTTATACTCCAAATATGTGCGTAGAAAATATTTTATAAAATGACGTGCGCAAATATATTCACATCAACCCTTATAATGTAAAAGTTTCCTTAAATGAATTTAATATGCGAAAGCACGGATGTTTAAATTCGAAGCTTTTACTGGAAAAAATTTAATAGCACTCTTTTCCACCTGGTAGATTTAGGGTTAATTTACATAAAACTCGTCATGTTTAAAAATGATGTGGTGTAAACATTTCATGTTATTGCATTAATTGTCTACAGGAAATGGTCTGGCAGCGCGACGCGACGTTATTTTTTAAAGAATTTTCTGCTTTATCGGCTGATTCGAAATCTTTGTTAAATGATCTAACTAATTCTAGAAGATTCAATAAAATTTAATTGCCGGCGCTAATGAACTAAGGTCAAATTACATCAATGAAGTTTCCGTTTTATAATTTTGACGAATTACACCAATCACGTTTCGTTGGAAAGTACTTTGAGTAGCTTGAGTTAAACTAAACGAAAGAGGGGAAATAACGATTTTGATAATATGTGTTTATATACAAATTTAATTTAAAGTTTTCCTATTTTTGAAATGGATTATGGAGAAGGAAAGTTTTTTCTGTCGGTGTATGACAAATTTGAGTACAACTCAACCTCATTAGAATCGTTTTTCTTCCTTTATGTAAACTGATATCTGCAAAATACGAGGCAGCGAGAAACAATTCAAATAAGTTAAATAAAAACTAAAGGCTTAAAAATTATTACGTATCCTAATGATTTATAAAAATATTTAACATTTACTAACTTCCATAAATAAACCAATAAACCAGTCAAATGGCAAATTTAAGAGAATGTTAAGTAAATATTTCATTATTATCAGAAAAAACCAACCCTCTTTTATACGATATTCAGATTTTTTTTTTCTTAGATAGAATTTAAGACGTAAGAAAAATAATTTAAAGGGACACTCAGAAAAAATAATATTTGTTATTAATTCCATATACGCACAAAAAGAGAGGCCTAATCAATATTGACAATCAATCCTATCCGATTTTCTTGTACATATATTTTTGTAAATAAATGTTATCAAAAATTCAATTTACGTTAGTTTTAAGTGTTATAAATCATCTGGTAATCAGTTTAACTGATTAGAAAATAAATTATAGGTACAATTTATTCTTGGAATACTCTAAAATTTCAAAATTTCTAAAATTTCAACGAATGTTTATAATGATAAACATATTTCGCTTAAATGTTCAAAAATTATTTCTTGTGCAACCCTAGTTTTTAAAAATTATCATTAAAATGGTACCATGATAGTTTCTGACTATGTAAAATATTTAAAAAAAATGTATTTCCTAATGGTTAAATTATTATGGAAATAGAATCATTTGAAGTTAGTAAGCATTATTTAAAAGTTATAAACCAATAACGTATGTAAACTACATTACCATTTGTTTTGTCTTATCCTTGATCCTCATATCCTTGATTCTAATATAACATTGTCACAATTGTTACCTTATTATTGGGCCGCTAGTATTTATGGTGAGAAGGTATCTTTATCGGAATGACTTCGAAATTTTACTTTAACCAGAAAAATATTATGTATGATAATGATTCCTCCTTTTCATGTAATATTGAAAAGTGAAATTTAAATATATTCAATACTGGATTATAATCCTTATTACAGTTAGCAGTTTGTTTTAAATAGCTGGTTCTTTAAATCCATACTTACCGAAGGTTGGCTTACCGACAAGATAGCACTATAGAGAAAATAGTACACTCCTGTTTATCAGCTATAAGAATATAAGAAATTATGATTCAGGTTGCAAATAAAAAAAATTCCTTAAACTTCAATATGAGTTTATTAATTACTCCATTTTTCCTTAAAATATTTATTACATAGCCACATCCTCCCAACTAGATTTGGTACATCCCTTTGTACATTTTTTTGCGAAGAAAACATTTAAAAATTAACTTCGTATTTTCCTGGAAGCGCTCGGGAACTTTCAATATCCTTTAAAACTTTGTCACTTATAAGCATCCTTTTCGGCGATTAAAGAAAAATACTTAGAGATTTATAAAATATTTTTTGAAGACAAAATGTTAAAATTGTAAAAAAAATTTGTTACATTTGAGAGCTTACATCTCCGAAATTAGTTATCGTAGAGAAAAATAAATAAACCGCTACATGTAACTATCACCCAAAAATTTGCAGTAAAGATAACATTTAGTATTTTAGACATAAACTCAGTTTATCGCTTTTATGTAATATATATTTAATCCACTTTATATTAAAATAATTCAACTGCCCTGCAAGAGTTATAAAGTATAACTCTTGAAGGTACTAACTGTAAAAAGTTTAGTTATGTTTCACACTATTTTTAATGCTATTTTCTTCTATAGAAAAAATCATCTTTGTAGTAAACAATTAATACTATCAATCTGATATTATTTAAGTATATTCTTTAAAAAACATAGTATATATAATTATATTGTAAGTATACAATATATATATATATATATATATATATATATATATATATATATATATATATATATATATATATATATATATAATATATTTATAAGTATACAAAAACGACGTAGTTCTATATATAAAGCTGCGACACTGTGACCCCGTTGACATTTTTAATTTGAAAAATAAGTATTTTATATGTTACTGAAGCGGAAGCCAAATTGTAAAAACGATATACAAAAATTTACACAGCACAGAATGCCAAATATATGCCATAAAATGTTATACAGATTAATTATCCGATGCGGTTGAATAGTTGCAAATTCTGTGATATAAATATTTTGCCTTAATTATTCTTCCTTAAACAATCGATCAAGTTAAAGTTCAATTTCTCGCTCACATTGAGTCTTCCGTACGGGAATACTTCCGCACGGGGTTGTGAAAATCGTGTGGTAATTATAAAGAATTAAAAATTAAGAACCAATTAAGACGAAATATATTTTAAATATTATTCTTAATTAAATAACCTTCATTTTTTATTATTGCTCGACTACGTATATGGAAACACGAAAAAATACCTTTCCCTGAAAGACGGTATTTTTAAATGACACGGAAAAATACCATCTTTTGAAGGTGTGACCTTTTTCTAAAATACAGGTAATATAAAGACGACAAAAGAAATTTATGTATTATTTATTAAAAAATAATCCTTTTTCGAAAATTCACACCTACACCCAAGTTTGATACGGCCGTAAGTATAATGTAGCCGAGAGGGCTGGTACATACAGACGATTCAGTGGAAGGTTGTACGTTTCGTTACAATTTTTGCCGTATTCTTTTATCCCTTACTTTATCCTTAGATTCATCTTTGCACTTTTCTAGATTTAAGAAATATTTTATTATAACTACTTACTTCAAAATTACCAATGAATCGACTTCCACGCAATTTCTAACCAGTCAGAGCTATATCGGCACGTGACACGATAGACTGCCATTAAGTTTCCCGGTAATGGAGGGTAATAGATATTCTTCAGTATCATAATCATATATAACCTCTCAGATTATAATACATTTCCCTGCGGCAAATATATAAATTTGGCTTTGCTAAGAACTTAGTGGATGCGATTAGTTTGAAAAATGCTTATTAATTTAATTGAAAAAGCCGTTGAAAATAGTTACATATTGTGAGGATAGTAGTCTCCATTTACTGAATTAAAACAAAACATGAGTGATAACGGATCGATCTTTAACTGTAGTAATATGTCAACATACGTTCATGTAATTATATTTATTTATGTACTTTAATGTATCTAATTTATTTGTATGGTGGGCTTATTGCTACGAGAGCAATCTCTTACAGCAACCAGAATACCAGTCCGCTCGACGAGCGATTGGGAATCGAACCCGGGCCCGCAGTGTGTCGCGACGTCAAAGATTCTATGCCTTGTGATCGAACAACATACCACGGCGACGACAATAATACGTTGAGCATTGTCACTGTATATTTATTTATTTACATAATATATTAGAATATATTATAAAAATCCGATACCATACAAAATAAAAAAAGGCAAAATAAAAAAATACCATACAAAATACAAATATCGACATAATTTGGTATTAGATAACAAATTAGAATTATTGCATTTTTAACAAATTAGGTGCATTTCAAAATGTTAACCGCTACATGTAAACTGCCCACTTTATAACTCTTAAATGCAGTAACCGTAAAAAGTTTAGTTATGTTTCACACTATTTTGAATGCTATTTTCTTCTATAGAATAAAATAATCTTTGCAGTAAACAATTAATACTATCAATCTGATATTATTTACATCATATTTAAAAAAAAATTTTGTGGGAAATAGGATACAATAACGACATATTTCTACACATAAAGCTACGGCACTCTTCCTACCGTGACCCCGTCGATATTTATGTCATATTTATATAAATATATATATATATATATATATATATATATATATATATATATATATATATATATATATATATATTAATATGACAAATATATGTTTGTTGCATGAGAAACTCGTGTGTGATATTTTGCCAAGTAATTTTTAAAATCCAATAAAATGTTAAGAGAAACAAAATATATTCCCGGAATAAACTACTGAAAGAAATTTAGCTCACAAATAAAATGCGAGTTTTTCTGTAAAATCTGTTTACAGTGTTTTAAATTACTATTAAAAGTTGTATAATTATAAAGAAGTGTTTTTACAACCACTTTATATTATTTTAATTAACTATTATGACATGGCAGCATAAAAGACAGAAACATAGAGGTAGCTTATTAAAAGTGTCAAGACGTGTTTCCTGATAATTCTAATTAATAATGTATTGTGAAATTATTGATCATAATTTATGTTTTGTACATGTTTGTTGATAACTCAGTAAAGTTTTATTTTATAACTTTACTGAGTTATCAATTTAAGTCAATAGTATAAAAAGTATTAATATTAGAAATCCATTTAACATATTTATGTGAAACAATAGATGTTATCAACACACAGGTATATATCCCCAGGACACTTGTACATCGTAGTTTCTATTATTTAACAAGATTAGATAAAGATATGTCACCGATTCGATTATTGTTAATATGAAACAAAATAAAAGAAAATTTTCTTACTGATGTTTTGATTTAAAAAAATATATTAATTCCATAATATTTACACTAATACTCGACTGAGGTAATGGTACACCGATTCCTATCTAACTGATATTACGCGACCAATGGATGCCTCTTGAAATTATTTGTTTGAGTTTTAGTTTGTATGTTACAAACTATAAACATGATTATGAATTTTTTAAAAAATCTTTAAATATTCGACACCAATAAATCTCCGAAACTATATATAACTTTTTATAATAAAAATCCAGAAGTAATCAAAAAATAACATCTTAAAATCAATTCGATTTTCCAAGGCAAAAATCAAAACTCAACGTAATACACCCTAACATATTTTACGGAAAACTTCAAACTATCTAGTTAGATTTCGACCCTTTGTAAATATCAGATTATTAAAACTTTGAAATAGCCTTTGTAAGTATTTTGGGTATTACGTTTTCAGGCGAAGCTTTATACAGCTTTACGGGCAAGTTAAATATAAGTTCCTAACGAAGAAGGCTTTGCGCGGAAACTTACTAAATGCACGATTAAAACTCTGCCAGTCGGGCGTAACCCAATGCTTGTGAAATTTTGCGGAGATCTTGTGTGCATTAGGACCCATGCAAATATTTGTCTAGGTATTTCTTGTAGCGAAATAATTATGTTATTATCTAGTAAAGTAACCACATTTTCCTGTATTTTTTAAATTGCACCATTTATTTTTAACGATATAATTAAAATTCATTTTAAGAAAGTGATTTGATATAACTCACTATGTTTGAAAAGAGCGCAGCACCTAGCCTTGGAGTGTTACTATTAGCATTACAATAAGCATATTTCTAATCAAGTGGCTGCATCTCAAAAAAGGCAGTTAAGTGCAAATAGAACTAGTTCTCTCAGAGTTCAAGATTCATTATAATGTCTTGTATGGAGAAATTCACAAATATACCAAAAAAACAATGAAAAACCAAAAAAAAGATAGGGTTGTCCCGCAATAATACCGGATAGAATTAGAAATTAAATATTGTTTCATTTACGTATGTTCTGAGGTTTTCTTTCAAGCCAAATTTCAAGATTCTAGATTCAAGTAAAGCGTCCTATATATTAGTCAACATATTAAATATTCTCCTAATAAGAGTAGAATAGAAGGTTACATTTGACACCAATAACCATGGATAAAATAACCACTGGATTGCCCATACGAACACGTTTGTATGAAAATCAAGCTAGCTACTGTCCATTATGGTAAATGTACCACATGACACCATTAGTCAATCAGTGCTTTGTCCTTTGGTGTAGCATAAAGTTAAGATTTACTTGATAATTATCCATTGTCGATAATATATTTCAAAGTAAGGATTTTAACAAATTGAAAACATAGTCAAAATAACATTTGTATTATATTATAATCACTATATTAACGTAATAAGCTATTACGCGAAATAATGATATACGTAACAATATTACACCGTTATTTTACTAATATGAATTGTGAAATTTACAGGAGTAAAAGAAAGGAAGGAAAGGAAGGGAGGAGAGGAAGAAGTGTTGTTCACACTTCTTGTGTGTTACACAAAACTTAGAGAAGTAACATTTCGTATTTCATATATATCCATATATATATATATATATATATATATATATATATATATATATATATATATATGTGTGTGTGTGTGTGTATACATATATATATATATATATATATATATATATATATATATATAAATATATATATATAGCATTAAGTTCATTGTGATGTAATTGTAATACTATAGTGTATTTTGTTCTGTGAAATATTACTCTATTTTATGTTTTCAAAAAGTGATTTTAATGACTACTCAAAAATCGTTTTCTTTTTGTTATTTGGTATCTGTGATATAACATACTATTTAATTAAACTATTATTAGCATATTTAGAAAGTAATCTATATTTTGTAGCATTCTCTACTATATAGTATTTGGTAGATCGATGACGGTTACCCAGCCACCTGTATCCGTTTTTCTTTTCGATGTGAACAGTTCAGGAAACTGTAAAATATATTATATGCTTAGAAATTTATGAAATTATTTTAGTTCATAAATAAATCATAAAAAAAAAATATGTTATCGGCAATTTTTTGGAGTTTTATGGCGAATTTTCATAAATAACAGTTAATAATGTACTTATTTGTGAAAAGTTATTCCGTTTTCCGCAAATTACAATGAGATACTTCTCTAGTGGCAATATTTTACATCACAAGAAAGCATGATTTATATAATTTTGATTCAAAATTACGAGAAACTTTCGCTGTGATGTTTGTTTTCTTACTGGAAGACGGGTAAGTTCTTCGTCCGGAACTAGCACAAATTGTGCCAGCGTGCGGATAAAGATTTTGTGTTTATGCGTCACCTAGTGGTTATCTTATCCGTGCCGACTAAAGCTGCAGTTTACTTACATGACAGTCGTACCATTCTTTTAACTGGTTACACCGTAAGTGCGGACGCTGGTCTCATTTCTTTTTACGATACCCATTTTTAGCTGAGTATAGAAAAATACGCTTACAGACAGTGAGTGATGATACTGTATCGAGGACGGTGTAATGTTTAAAGTTCGAATCTGTGTGTGCGGATGGTATCTCTGAACGGATGCTAACACTACTGTACACCCTTAGCGTGATTACCCGATTGTGAATCTGTCACTTGCCTCTTCTACCTATTTTGAGACATGTAAAAAAACGGTTTTCACACCAATAGGCAAGAAAAATAGAGATTAAGTTATCTTCGCCCTATAAGCATTCTACGGTGAATGTATGAATAGCATCTTATTATGTTGTAATCTGAAATACAGACAACTGCCAAGTTTCATGATAATACAACAATGCATGAAATTTAGTTTCGTAGACTCCGCTACTAGTAGAGTGTTATTAGAAAGAGTGCGTATTTTGTTTTCATTATTGTAAATAAATATAAGGGTATTAGTAATATGAAATATGGTTTTGAATATACACAAACAAATTAATGTTTAAACCTTAACTTACGATTTTCAAAACCTGTAAATAACATGTAGTCAAGCTAATTTTTTTATATAATCATTGCATCCACATAATTTATTCTTAATTATATATATTTCAACCAGCACACTTAATTCTAAATCCGTTTTCTTTTGTATTTTTTGGAGAGTACATATTCTATATTAGTAAAATTAGGATTTTTCCAAGGGCTCTGACACAAAAAGAATGAAAGAAACGTTATTTTTTGTCATTTTATTTTACTACAAAGACTATGAAAGAGAAATAAAGAAAAAATTACGACTAAACGAACATTTTTTGATTTACTACTCAAGATTTATTATTCAAGAAACGTTCATTTGAACGTTTCCTGAGTAATAAATAAATATAATGAAAGTTGATTGGACACTGAGAACGTACAATTCCGCGTCCGGAATACTCATCCACGACCTTCTAAAATGTTGAGGACTCTTCATTTCAAACAAAGAAACGTCGGGTTTAAGACCTTGTTCAATCGCGTAGGTTGGGACGTTAATTACGCTGCATAAGTCGCTGCACGGGAAAAGTTCGACGGGAAAAAGGAATACTGCCAAAATGATTGGAGTTTTTAATAAAAGTGCCGAATATGCAAATACTTCCATAAGTTTAATAAACTACTTATGCTCAGCAGAGTGATAGACAATAAAGTGGAGATAAAGCCTATTGTATCGATTGTAAATCCAAAACTCACGCTTACAAGCAGATTAGGTAGTAGGGCATGAAGGCGGCCCATCACGTGTTTCCATTATATCACTATCTAAAGAGAAGAAAAAACGCATCCTCCTGAAAAGCATTGTTGTGACAGAAACTACTGCTGAAAAAAATTTACAAATCATTTTACATAAAACCGTTGATGGTTTGATGAAAATAATACATTTTTTTTGCCTATAAAAATTATAGTTCACAAGTTATGCAAAATACTGGTAAAATTACGCATCAGTTGCCATGGGATTTTATCTCACGGACATACCTTTAATAACCACCGTTACCAAAAAGGACCGAATATAATATTCACGGCGCCAAATGTAAAGATTGTTGGCATATTATTGCTTAATAAATTAATAATATGAAAAAATAACTATAAATTATTATTAAACGATGGTTGAATATTGCCACAGGTTCACACCGGTTCACATAAATGTTTTAACCTCTCACGGGCGCTTAACATAGAAAAAACTGCCCAACGTTGCCATAAAACAAATTGATATCATTAGGCACAAACAAAATTGACTGACACCTTGTCCGTAGTCGAGGAGGTCACAATCAATATCAGATATAATTTTTATTTTGGTTTGTGTGTAAATGAAAATTCCCATGGGCGGCGTTCGTTAGAGCAGTCGGCTCCTGTGATGTCTGTTCAAACGATGCCGCGCAGGTGCCGATGGCGAGCTGCACGATAAGGCACGGCTATAGAGTGTCACTGACTTGTTCCAAACAGTATACATCCAGTGGTAAGGTTTACATTTTGTATTTAAGATTGAAATAGTCAACTGATATCAAAGTAATTCTCAATAATGTAATAAAATACCACAAACATATTTTAAAAATGATATGACATAAATAATTAAACAAGTCAAATAACAAAATAAATTACACATAAACTAAGGCTTCGAAATCATCTATATTTCATAAAATACTATATCTTTATATAAAAAATAAATTAATAATCAGACAAAAACTTGCTGATGTCGTATATAATAATATCGTAATTCGTTTATGTGAAAAAGTAACAGATACTTACGTGCAGAGGAAAGAAATAGACACTGATTATGAAATTTATTTTTATCAGCTTTTAGTTATTAAATAGACCTTCAGATATTTCAACAAAAATATAACGTATATATGTCGAAGTTTTATAAAACTATAACTCGTGTATATATCTGCAGATAACGTATCAGAATCAACGGATACTTACTTACGGACAGATGTATGCGTAGCATTGGTAAACGTAAAGTCGGTATAACTTAATGCAAGTCACTGAAACCTTGCCTGTTAATTACATTAAGATACACTTATCGATACCATAGCTGGATTTGTAACAAACTTATGTTTTATGTGATTACGACCAATCAATTATCAATAGACAATATAAAGCTGATCGTTCGAGATGGAAACTCTCTATGGAGCTTTATCTTTATGGAATATGCAGACACTTACAATAATAACATCAATAATTAATATTTTGATAAAAATTAATAAAAACAAATTACGAATGAAGAATAGAAAAATAGTGAACCCTTTCGGGTATCGCGTGAGTGAGGCGGTTATTTTTCTTTTGAGAGAATGCTTAATTGCGTTATGTTAATTAATATTAACAGAAGATTTTAAGTTAATTACGGGAACTTCGGAGCTAGCTGCGACATATTGTACTATGGTATTATTAGAGATACGTGATTTAATTAAGGGAAGTTTTTTTAATGCAGTATGTACTTATAGATTTACATAAATGCATTTTATATACAAATTATTGCATTGGTAAATTTTTGGCTTTTGTGACTTTATTTAACTACCTAGAATAAAATGAATTAAATAGTGTATTTAAGTTAGGAAAATGAATAAACTAAATTATTTTAAATTTAGTACATGTGTTCAAAAGAATATTTGTGAAATAATTTAATGAGAGAATCAAAAGTGCAGACATTCAACAAGCATGCGGTATCGAAAAAAGTTAATTCATTACTTATATTACTTTATTAAAATCCTCTTTCTACAAGCAATAATTTTTTTTCATACTGCACGATACTTTACTCTTTTATTTATACAAATTTATTCTCCAGCTTAAAATTCGCCAGCCACATGTTTAAACAAATCGAAAATCTTAACGTATATTAGAAATGTCTCAATTCAAACATATTGTTATTTTTAACATAAAAATTTATATTAAATTGTCTTCAATCACAAAAATATATGTAAACAAAATCTTTTTAAACAGAACATTTTTTCAAAATACATCAACATTCAACATGAAAAATATTCAACTAAATGTATCAATAAAAATACGGAAGTTATTTAAATTTTCAATTAAAAATTTAATTTATCGATCATGAAATAATATAAAATGTAATTCTGTTTTCATTAACTTTGGCAATCATTCCAAATCTACGAAACGTTTTCGTTTAGACCTCTTCATGAAGTGACTACCTGTTCTTTGGTTTCACCTTTGAAAACTTTTTTGAAAGAAATTCATTAAACTTTCTTTTTATTTTAATTTAGTATTCATAATAAAAATTTATTTATATGTAATATTTGCTACATTTCTTTCCCCATAAACAAAAATATGAATACACCCAAGCGACAAGGACCAAGCAAGTTTACATGCTCACCGCCGGGTAGAAAATCGTTTATGCGAAATATCGCAATCTTGGTTGCAAAAAACATTGTCAATAGTAGAGCATAAAAGATTATCGTAAACAGAATTAAGCTAGCATACAATGTACACTCCACAACTTCCAACAATAATATTGTCAACATATGAACATATTTTGGGTAATATTTGTAACAAATATATCTTGACAAAAGATTATAATTAAGTTATCTGTAAACAGGATATCGCAAAAACTCACAAGTCTTAATAAGCAGCGCTGTGGGATACGTTGATCTTCCGGGAAGCGCTTTTACGTAGAGTTTAGTAAAAGTGTTTCTCGAAAAAACGTATCTGTCGGGGAAGTACTCATTATGATTTTTACACTTATAAGTAAATATATTCCTTAACAATATGTAAAATATCTGAGATAGAGTTATCTTTAACACGCTACTAAAAAGTTTTGGTTGTAAGCTACCGCTTCCTTAAACAAGTTTTTAATACACTTATTCTATGACTTGATGATAACTAAATGTTCATATTTGCTTAATCATAATGTTATTACTCGACTGCTGCGTGCATTAATCATAATTTTAAACACTTCTTTCGAGCTTTATGGAATTTCTTCGTTCTCATGAAATTTCTTTGTTCTTGCTTTAAGGTCTGTCAAAAATTTTCAATTCATTAAAACGAAAGGATGGCGTACGAGTTCCTTACTCTATAATGATAAAATTACAAAGTTCCAAGTGTACAACAATAGACAGTAGGATCCTATCTGACTAGTGCTAGAAGAAGAGACGGTTTTAGTATCGGAAAATTATCAAGCGATTATTTTTCGAAACACCTTTTAAATTATTTTCAAAATAATGATTTAATGAGATTAATGGTTAACGAATTAATGACTTAGGAGGAATGGTTGATAATTTAACATTACGATTTGCTACATATCCTAACCAAAACAAGTAATACTTTCTATAGGCTAGTATACCATAACAAAAATATTGACATTTCTTTTATATTTAATATACGCTATTATTTATACTCATACTTAATTGTTCTTCATCATGTGTTATAATGTTGACGAATTTATTTTACAATTCTGAACAAATATTTAAAACACAATGAAACTCATTGAAATTTTCTTTCTGTTATTGAAATTTATATATAATCAAGTGCCATATTAAATATTATAATCGAGTTATATGCCATAATAAATAAATAAAATCATGTACTTTACGAGTAATGATATTACATATAATAAGAAACGAGCTGAAATATTATTAAAAGCCGGACATTTTCTTGATCTAAAACAGATATGAAATGTTTTTAAGATGTTATTATGTATAGTCTCAGAGCAACTAATTAAGGGGTTAAAGTTGAGAGAAACGTTTCAATATTATACTGTCGATGTGTGAGTGTGTTAAAAGAAACTTACCTTTATTTACTTTTCATTGATAACTTAATATTTATGAGGCGATATAATGAAATGCTTTTCGATTTTCTCAGTGACCTTCAAAAGAGTTAACAATTCTCATCGAATCAGTGTTTGGTAAAAAAGGCCATTTTGTAGCCGATGTCACGACTGTCGAGTCTAAAGATGTAATTTTGAATACGCTTACATCCATAAATAGGCATTCAGATTGGAAATTACATCGGTTATTTGCGACAAACGGTCGGCTGTCTTGTCGAACTAATCGATTATTGTCTAAAATTGGGCGACAGCACAGTGGTGCTTGCTCGCAGCGAGTCGTGGACTCCAGTCACGTTGACGGCGGGAGCCGCGAATCCGAATTCAAGTAAGCGATTAGCCTGAAACACGTGGAAAAACTGTTTAAGTTCACTGACATTTTCCATAAATTCACGTCCGGGTTTAAGCGAGTTTTCGAACTAGGCAAAATTAAATTATTTTATGAAACAATTTTGATTACTGCATTGTAGTATTAGAAGGGTTGAGTCAAAATTAGTGGAAGAGGTTTATTAGCCCAAGTTTGGTTAACACCAAAGATTAAGGCCTGGAGTCGGTGATCATATACTTATATGTTTATATATATATATATATATATATATATATATATATATATATATATATATATATATCTACTGGAATAAATCCTTCTTTATTTAAAATATTCCATGTTTTAATATCAAACCATTTTGAGGATTATATTTAATATTAAGTTTTAAAATTAAAATTCCTACCTTCCACCAACTTAATATTTTATTTGAGCCTTTTCATTAAGTTTTCATTTGCTTTGTACTTGTTTTTATTGGTGGTGCAAATTTCTAAAGATTTTAATGCAATTTTAACATTCTCGTGAAATGTAGGCGTAGCGCCAAGTTTCTATTCTGACAATCTTCAGTTTTAAACTCTTTATTTTTTCATTAGCTAGCTTATACATCTCATAAAAAGAAAATAAATTGTTCGTCTATGATTTCATTACTAATAAAATTACTGACATTTCATCGTAACGTCATAATTATAAAGGAAACATGTTTAGTGAAAAAAACATTTTTAGTGGCACATTTTACGCTTAAAAGGTATGTAGAAGTCTTTAAAAATGCATGACCTTATTTATAAACAACGTATAATGAACGGTAATGAAATTATTCAACTTGGTAGCGTTTAGAAACAGTTTTATGCAGAATATATATTTGTGAAATACGATTTCATATGGGTTTGTGTAGTTTTCCCCGTTTTCCAAGAAATGGACTCATTCCAGTTTTATAGAACTTATAATGGAATAAATGCAGTTTAGCACTAATGATATCTTGACATTTTTTTTAAATGATACCTAAGATAATGTTAATGTATGTACATTAAAAACGACGTATTCAAAAATATATTGTCGCTCGCGATTGTTTACTAAAAATAATCGATTTGAAAAAAAATACCTACAAGGAATTATCTTCAAATTCTTTTCTTCTTCTTTTTCAAGTTTGTTTACTCCTAACTATTATCTAATTTCACAATTAATTTAACATCAGATACTACACAATACAGATATACACAAAAGCATAAACGGAAAATACTGCAATAAAATCAAATAAAAATATAAATTTACGAAGATACCAAATCGTTACAGTTATTAATTATGGAAAAGACCATGGCTTGAGGACTTAAAAATAGTGAAATTACTTTTTGAGTTGGCATAATTGAATATTTTTGCTAGTTAATTTAAAATATGCCCTAATTTGATATCTTCGTAAATTTATATTTTTAGCATATTTAAGTGCATTAATTCATGTTTATACTTTTGCGTATGTTAAGTGTGTATTATCTAATGATAAATCCATTGTGAAATTTATGAAAAAAGTTAGGAAAAAAGAAATTTGAAGAAATAGCTCGTGAGTAATTTTTTTTTCAAATTTATTTGTTCGAAATAAATTACAGCAAGCGGCAATATATTTTTTGGAATACGTTGTTTTTAATGCATGTTCTTTCAGGTCATGTCAAAAATTGTCAATATGTCGTCGGCGCTAAACTGCACTCATATCCTTATCATACTAATTATATTCCTGGCGATGGTTCCAGAAGTTATGAACTTTTATATTATTCTGATAATGGGCATATTTCTTCTCTTTATTGGGATATACGTAGATAACCTTTTATTATATACGAAGTCATGGTGAAATTTTTAAAATAAAAAGATAGGATATAAAACTTTGAAGGTCCACCCGGTGTCTTTTTTGGAAAAAAATTGGCGCAGCAACATTTTTTGCGAACAAATTGTGTTTGCAACGAATTATTTGTTATAAATTTTTGTTTTTGTTATTCAGTTTAAATTTTTTGTTCCTATTTATTTAATATACAAATAAGAACACAAATTGTCATGAAAAAGTGGAATAATTAAAAAACGTAAAAATGTGAAATAGTTATTTGGTCGACGTTTGTAGTAAAAACGCTTTTCAAGTCAATATTCTTACTATAATAATCGCCATTATAATAGTTAAGTACATTGTATTAGTACATTAAGTACATTGTATTTATAATAGTTAAGTACATTTTTTTTTATTAGAATTCTTTGACGTAAAAAGAAAAAGAATAAAAAAATCGCTATCCTTAAAAAGAACAAGCAACTAAGCCGATGTCATCCTACGATAACATGAGTAGAAAAGGTGTTCAATATAAATATTTAATTAAGTACGAAGCCATACCTGTATTTTATTTCTTTTTTCCCCTAAATAAACACAGTAAATTTTCTGGAGTCATAAACTACAACACATAATTTTCTGGAGTTATTAACTATTGGTATAATAATTAATTAAAAAATATTTCGACAATCTTTGTTCTTCTTCTACCCACATTTCACGATTCAGTTTATGCGGTGGTTAAGAGGAATTTCAACCTCCGTCTTTCTGGTCACACAGTTCAAATACTTGTCAAATATAAATCCGTAGATATATCGTATAGTATATTGGACAATCAAATATTCTATCTTATATAATGGAAAGTCGAAGATTTATTTACGTTAATTGCCAAACCATAAAAAACAAAATAAGTTTCTTACATTAATATTCAAATTAGGTTTGTACTTCCAACACAAATATCTAAAAACACAAGTGAAATTTAACAAGCAATAAATTAAATGTCACTCCATCATCTGTTGGGCTTATAAATATTTCGGTCGGAAACAGATAAGGGGCAAACAAATCTTGTTAAAATATTTAACGCTCAAATAACAACTATGAATAGAATATTTGTTTTGAAATGATTCAATAAGCTCCGCTCGTTGCTTGACGACTGTAATTGGATAAACCCTTCAATGAAAAGAAAGGATTAGTACTCGAGTTTATTTATTTACTCTCAAGTTGGCTTTGTTACCTTTGAAGAAAAAGTAAAGTGACTCTTCGAAATATTACAGCGAAGCTTTAGCTCTATTTTCTTTAAGAATGATGTAAATTTAAAGTACTTAACTATTATATTTCCTTTTGCATGATAATAATTTCGTATCATAAAATTTAAACTTTTTGTCGCTTAGTTTTTATTCACTTAGATATCAAATCTTTTTATATAATTTTGTACCGCTTCAGACGTTGGTACCTCTTCACAAGTTGGTACCTCTTAGAAATTAACTAAATTATCAATTATTTGGATTTAATAGAATCATTCAATTAGTTTTAGGAATACGTTTTTTTTGTTTCCGGCGTAAAATAAAGGACCATTAAATTTTCGTCATGTCCGTACATTCCTCTACCGTATCTTAATAGTTTTAAACCTACAGCATGACATTTTGCAAGTCGATGTTCTATTTACAGACTCCAATGAACATGTTGCGAAATATTACAATTTTTTTTATAATTAAGTTAGAGCAAAAAAAACTTTTAGATCTTTTAAATAGATAATAATATTCTATTCATTATATTTTTTTAAGGTCCGATTTTTGAAATATAAGGTTCAAAGTGACGTGTAATATGTTCGCTGTCTTTTTCATTTTTGAACTGTGTTTAAAAATACGAAGAAGTTATAAATTGCTTATATGCTATATAATTGCTTGCATTTTATTACATAACTTTCAATTAAAAACATTTCGATGCATTTGTATCAATAATTCAAGAGGAACAGAGAACTACGGAACCCTACTCTATAGATATCCTGACACCCACCTGGCCTATTTTTGTACAATTTATTGGTAATTTAGGTCAGTGTGGATAATGATGTCTTCTAGACATCCTTTCCACAATAATAATCATTTTAGATTGTTGTATCTTGCGTATATGTGTGACAGTATCAGCAAGATATAAATATTTGAAATTGCAAGAGAAAAAAGAATGGTCTCGGTCGAAAAGACAATAGGAGTGAAACTTCTATGATAGTTTGATTTTACTTCAATAAATTAAAAACAATACAATGAAGTATTAAAATAAAGATTCCGTAAACATCTTTTGTCCGCGCACTCACAGTTTTCAAATTCGATTTTTGTGCAGTTTCAAATATTATCCAATTTAATTTTTAGACAAAGCGTCGTATGATAATAAAGTTACATAACTCATGATTTAATTTTTTTGCGATAAACCTAAGGCTTCCAAAACGTCATCCCTGGCAAACTTCTCATGTCCATAGTTTTTTAATATAACCTGTTCGTGTCCTATTAATGGATCAGACTGCTCTGTAAAACAATCTATTTCAATAATCTGAACCTTGAAATATAATGGTACAGGAGTATATACGCAATTAGTAAATATTTTTCTAAAATATATTCTTAGGGTATCAGAAGTTTTGGAAATGACCTGAGTTTTAAATTATATTGGTAATTTTTTTTTAACTTGAATTTAATATTTAATGTAATTTTATAAAATACCAACCAATCATAGTTGTAGTATATATAATATAATGGGCTATCGTAAACAGAATATGCCTACGTTCCAATATTAACTTTCAACCAAGCACGTTTCATTGAAATATGTATTCGGTTAGTTTTGTGTGGATATTGCTGCATGCATACCCTTATTGCTTCTATATGTATATTATATATTATATTCTTAACATATTCCATTACATATCTAACAATTAAAATTATATATATTTAAAATTAATCAAGAATCTTAAAGCGTTTTTTAATGACTAGTTTACGTCAAAAAATTGCAATAGAATAAGTTTGATTCGGAGACGGGAATCTTATCAGTTTGGGATATTTTTTGAAAACTTTTATTTCTCTAATTTGTTCGGGCGCGCAAACGAAAATTGTGTCTGCGTTGTGAGAGTCTGACTTACAAACTAAGTTATAAATTATAATAAAAGGAAACTGATTTCATCAAAGAAAATGATAGTACAGATGTACTAAGTTATTAAAATTAAACTAAATTGTATATTTAATTGAAGTAAATTTAATAGTACATATTTTTGGTAATATTTTTATGTTCCGTGATTATTTTTAGATATATTTTTCAACTAGTAGGGGTTCAAAATATGAATTTATATTTGTGGACTTACTTTTCCACTTTAAAACTTTATGCATGCATTCTTCTCTTTAACATTAACAGTGGTTTACCTTTTATTTTCCAAAAAACGTTTATGGGCTTGCTTCTTATAGTTTAACGATGTGTGCAGCTATACAAAATGCAAAAAAACAGTAACAAATTTTGGTTCCTGTCTAAAGATAGAAAATTTTACTATCCCATATGGCTTACACAACGCTACGTAATGTCCAAGCCTAACAAAAAATGTAATTATGTTTTATAAATTCAAGAATCACTTAACACTTCTTAAAATAAAGACATAATTTTTGTGAACTGAATCGAATACTGATTCTCTATTAAAAATTAAAATTAATTTGAGAGTTTCTCTTAATTGCACTTCCTAAGATTTTCTGTCACAGAACAGTAATTTGCTTAACAATATATAAAGTTAATACTTATTAGTTTCAACAATTTATTTTACACCAACACGTATCTTGAGATAACTGAGACAACGTTTATTTTATTATCTTGTTAGTAACGAGGATGATAATATTAAACTATAATATTATTTCATTTTTTAATGTTTCAGGAATTAAGTGTTTAGTTAAGTTATATTTAAAATAATTTTACATGCATTTTTCAATTGCAAACCTAGCGGATTACATTTTTTTAGAATTACATAGTTAAATAAGGACCTCTTATAATTTCGACACATCCATTTCTTGGTTAACCCGTCCGCCTCTCGCAGCCTCAAATTCCATAAAATTTAATGTACCTTTCCATTTATGCAAAGGGGGAGGGGGAGGACTCATACTATTGGGTGTCAATTAATAGATTTGTCAAAATTAAATTGAACTTCTATCCGTTATTTTTCATTTCTAAGCCCCGTTTGTGAAATATTAAATTTTAAAATAATCTGCAATAAGGTCAATACGTCTCTTTCCTCTAATTTTTTATTTTATTTATATTTTTTGAACTAAGATTTGATCCATTTGACCATTAAAATTATTTTGCCTAACTTAAATCAATAATTTCAAAATATATAGACAAATACGTAACCTAACTTTACGCATGTTTTGATATACACTTAGCCTTTTTTCTGTTATTTTGCACTAAATAATTTTGCAGAATCAAAATGATATGTTTCACATAATATTTTATTGACAAGATACTATATATAAAATATTAAAGAATAATTAATCAGTTTGATAAAAACTAAAAGAAAATGTGGTAAAGTATATATCATGTTTATATTTCAACGCTTATTTTTGAATCATTTTAAGAAAAATTTTATTCGAGCCCATTGATGATACTGTAAACTGGATGTTCTATTTTGAAAATATTGTTTGAACAAGAGCAACATTATCTTATTTAACAGTTTATTTGATTCCGGACATATGTAATAGAACATTTGTTAGAACCGATCAACATCGCAGTTCCTACTTACTTTGTTGTAGATCTGATCTAATTGCATAGATATATAAATACTAAATAATTTCATATACATAATTTAATACAAACCTCCATTTTTTGTTCACCGATTATTAACTCTAGTGACTTAGCTTGATCTAGTCATCACATTATTTTTAAATTTAAATAAATGCAATCGTATATTGATTATAACCATTGTCTAGAGATTCATCGAGATGTCGTCTAGTTCGCCGTACTCTGATGGGTCATTGTGATGTTGTAACTTAGAAATGATAGTAATGAACAAAACACAATCTACGCTCATCATTTAGACATACTTGGAATTCACGAAAAACATTGTAGAATAAAATAAGTAATATTGTATTTTTTCTTTAAAAAACAAATAACGCAGTTAAAGGATTAAGTTTATAAATCCAGTTATAATGGGCTTAATTAATGATTACATAAAATAATATGAAATTAGGCCAAGAAGATAAAATTATTTTGAAATAATATCAATAAAAGCTTTCTTCAGTTACTGAATGAATTAAATGTCAGTTTATACAGTGTTAACGTAATATTTAAATAACTTAACATGAAATGAAGCCTAGCAAATCGTAAAATAGCAGCAACACATTTTTTTTAATTATAATTAACACAGTTAGGGTTTGCATGTGTCAATTCTGTTTATTTTGTTTTCAGTCAATAATTACGTAATGTAATACGAAATTATTATTATTAATAAATTATCCTATTATTGAATATATTTGGCGTTGCTTTTGTAGAAATTCATTATTCACAATTAAATAAAACTACGTGATGTAGTATTATTTCTATGTAATAAGATATTGTAATACACCATCTGATCTGAAAATGTTGTATTACATCATCTTCAGGTCTACTATTAGCAAAGATTCAAATATCACAATCTTTGCTAATAGCCCACTTGAAGATGTTGTAATACAACGAAACCTAGGTCGTAGTAAAGAACTTAAAGAGGATGAAATAATACTACATCACGTAGTTTAATTTAATTGTATCTTATTATTAATAAATTACTTTACTGTAAAATATCATTGTACTAGAATTTACATACGGAAAGAAATTAGGATATATTTGAAAAATGTCTTTCCAATAATTCATTAAATAAAAACAGATGTACGTAGTAATATAATTCAGTCCCTATAACATCTCGTTTTCTTAGCCTGATTAACAACCTGACTTAATTTTGTCCAACAAGTATTATAATTCATGAGGCATTATTTGTCACACCTTTTCACAGTTCTCATTAAAATTTTAAACATTAAATTTTCATTACTTTTGAATTTTACTACCCAAAAATACAATATTAAAAGTATTTCACTGTTTTAAAATAATAATATATAAATAAAAATATGTCGACTTCAAAAGATTGCAGTTTCGTTATAAATCTAGCAAGAAATATTAAAGGTTACATCGACCTTTCATACTTTCTTAGTAAATAGAAAAGAATCAAAGCTCATCATCTAATTGTGGAAGGAGAAATAAGATTATGTTAACAAACTGCTCACATCTCTGAACAAGTTACGCGTCATTACAACAAAAACGCCAACTACGATGACAAAGAAGCAGTCTGGTAAATATTGCGCCTTACAAAACTTTAAACAGAATAAGGTAATATTGACAACAATAAATAATTTAAAAAGTTTATAGCAAAGAAAAACAGGGATTATTAAATTCGAGCCACACTCAAAATTTTCGATTTTTTTCGTTTCTTGTTTTAAAAATATAATTTTTTTTAATAATTTGTGTCATATGCCCATGTATGTATACCTAAGTATGTTATCTACATTTTTCTGTTTATCCCTAAATTTAGCTCAATGAGCTCGTTGCTATAAAATTAATAATGTATTATATTATTATTTAAATGGATGTGGAGTTATGTAATTATTTTCTTTATCCGAAGATAGAAGATCTTTATCCGGAGGTAGAATTTCATCAAACGCAACTTTTTTTGGGCCTTAATTGATTCATTTTACAAAAAAAATTTCCAAAAAATCATATCGTAGAAGACATGAAATGGATAAGAAAATGATATATGTTATTCAAAATATTAGGTTCCAAAATAATTTCCACAATTAAGTGAGAACTAACCAAAAAATAAAACAAATCAAGTATTTTATTGCTGCGCATATTACAAAAGAGTTCAGCGGCGGGCAGCCGACCTCCTCAAAGGGTTTACCTACTGGTCGGCCCTCGGAGAAAGATTCTAACGAACGATTAACGTTTGATGGTTAACGACCGCCAATTAACGTGTTGAGAAAATAAAGACATTAAATTAAAATTGTACTTTACAATGATTATGATTATAGTTTCTTAGTGTCGGTGTGCGGGTGGGTCAGACAGTTATTAAACTGTCATTAACTCTGTGTTAATTATTTTATAAGACCTCTTTTAAAGCGGTCGGATAAATTTCGGTGTACGTTGATTATTTTGTAGTCGTTTATAATTTCGACCTTAACCCGGCTTTGGAGGTTTCGGTAACCGAAACTTACATAAAAATATTTTTTTTCGAGTACCATATTATTTCCACTTAATAAAAAGAGTCTATTCAAATGACGTTAAAATGAATTAATGTTTTCATTTGAGACATTAATTAATTAGTCACAAAGAACCGATACACTGATTTTAGTTTTGGTAAAAATTAATATACTAATATACTCGTTCATTCATTAAATGTACTCTATGTTTTTTTTACAGGATTTACAAAATTCTGCATCAAATGGCCCCTGACTTTCATTTCGTTATACGTTTTAGCTCCTCTGGTTAAAAATAAGGTTAGGTCAGGTTACGCTACTACACGTGTATTTAACGATCTCAGGAATAACTATCAATCATATATTTAGCCAACAATACATATGTATTTATCCGTAATATTTTAAACAATAATAAAAAACTTTCCGTATTTTTAAATGTATATGTAAGACATAAACAGGTAGTGCAGGTAATTAAAATAAGTACATAAAACAATTAAGCTATAATAACATATTGGAATGAAGTTCTAATTGCTATGTACCTAATAGACAACAATTTTGGCAAATTTTGAGGTCGGCCCAGATTATAACAATATTTTTATAAAAATACGTACTCAGTATAAACACTTAATAATATAAGCCATATTGGCTCCATTGCCTTGAGCAACAATAAATTACATCTAATTATTTCTATTTCTCTCAACCACTATAAAAAAGAAATTTAACTAAAAAAATTATGGGAGGACGTATTACTTCAAAAGACGATTGCTAGTGTATTTAAAAGGTGACCAACTGCTTACTCGTTCCAACTGCTTACTGGTACTTAGTTGTTGAGTCGTTTGTTTGGAATCTCTACTTTTAAATAATATTTTCTTGGTATCAAAAACTATTTTTCCAGGTTCTTATTGAGAATTACTTAAATAACAGGTTGTATAGTTACGATGAACTACTTGAAAAAACTTGTTTTCTTGCATAAACAAAAAAAATGACATCCAATATTAAAAATAAAGATAAGTAAAAACTATATGCTTATAAAAATAAATTACTGTTTAGAAAAATAAATGGGTATACTTAGAAGTATTAAAGGAAGAAAATTATTAGTAAATATTACGGTTTTCGTGTGGAAAATATAGTTTTAATATTTTTAATGCATCAATTTTGTGAGTCAATATTTCAAACATAGTTTATATGTGAAAACTTTGCTTTGGTGGTGATGAAGAAATGGGTACTCCAATTGTTCTGTTATGCATAATGGGTGTGCTGTTATTATTGTACTGGTCATGATATTTTAAAGCTAATTAATTCTGCAGCTTGAGTAGGCGAATGATTATATTTTCAATGCGCCGACGAATTAAATTTGCGTTAGAGTAATATAGTTATTTTACATTAAAACTGTCTCGGGACACAGAAATGGAAATGCCGTTTATTCTACTGTACACTGCTACTAGGAATGCCACAATATTATTATATCTAATACAGTTTAAGCCTTATCAATCCTGCAGTTTTGGCTAGACTTTTCATTAAAAATAAGTATGCAATAACCAAATTGACCATAAAACCGCATTCTTTTCACTTCTCTCAGTTTTATTAGCTGCCATTTAGACTTAAACTATTTTAAAAGAAGTAAAAACTTGTTGTATATTCACCTATCCATATTGGTAATGTTGCTCAGTGAAGCTACAGACATATACAATAAATAAAAAACAAGAAACTGTATTGACAGATAAATCGATCGAATAAAAACTCTTCAAAAAAACCCTCACAAAAATAAAGAACCGACATATTTCTCTCCACGAATAATTACCAATTAATCATACTTATTTAAATTACTTGTACAAAACAACTTATACCAATCAGTCGGCTAGTCAAAACAAGATGGCTGTTGGAGTGGAAACCGTGCCAAAGCGCTAGGCGGTACTGCAGGCGGCTGCGCTGACGTATGGCCCTCATCTGTTAGAAGATGGTCCGTAATGGCCAGCGGCGAACCGGGACACGCGTCACGTGCTATGAACAGTCTGTGGTCGCATTGACATTTGTTAACTAAACGACTTTGATATTATTTTATACTCAAAAATCATGATATTTTATACTAAACGCGATTACATTTTTATATTTTTAAGTTTTCTTTTAACTATAGTAACAGTCAATAACAACAGTCTCTTCATCCCTCTGAAGAGACTATGTTGCTATTGACTGTCTTTCTATCTCTTTGTCTGCAGCATAATTACAAAATTAGTAAATCCTTGAATTTAGTTCTTTCAGGTTTTTTTAAATTTATTAACGACACGTCTACCCCGAGCGGCACAGCTTTTTAGGCCAAAACTATATTAAATGTAATAATTTGTCGTACCACTAATACACAGTAGTGTACAATAGAATGAACGGCACGCCCATTCCTGCGTCATTATCAAGACAGAGTTTTTATGTAAAATGTGAAATAACGTAACAGTTAAGTTTTCGATCGTGTTAAATTTGTTTATTTCGTTTAAGTTTACAAATCTCTTGCCTCATGTTTCTTCGAACACGCATGCTTTTTTAAAAATATTTTCAATCTAATGGAATACCTTTTTTCTTACTCATTAGCATTTGCGCTCCTCTTGGCCTCTTTTAAATATATTTTATCATATATAATATTTTTGTCAACTTTTCAGTATCTGCAGGCCCTAAGAATTAATCTACCATTATATTTCTTCTTTTAAAGCCATAGTTTCTTTTATTTCACATTCTCCCCAAATAAACTCATTTAACACAGCAAATCCTAGCAGAATTACATTTCAAATATAACATAAAATATGTGAAATGTAAAACCAATTATCTCATTAAAAATTAGAGGAAGTTATTTTCTTATGACGGAAGACACTACTGCTTGTTTAATCTGATTAAACGTTAAAAACGTTTGAAGTAGATGAGTTTTACTTGACCATATTTATTGCGTTAACATCTTGGAGAAATAAACGCTAAAACATATCAAAAGCTTTCGGTTCAACTACACAATCAATTTAACAGGTAGGGGTGACTATTAACATTTTGAGTCAAAATATTCTATTTAAATAATAAAACAAAACGACGGGGGTTTTAGATTAATTAGCTGCCTTGAACTCGTTCTCGAGCAGCTAATGCCTCATTAGAACGTCGAGACAAATTGGGGTGAGCAGGGGTAGCATTAATGGGGCTTTTGATGCAGAAGATTTCGGCTACAATTATTTGTTAGCTTTGGATATAAAAAAATTTTTATATGTATTTGGTTATAATATATATTTATGATTTTTGGCATTTGGTTTGGCTAAATTCTGTTCTTGCCATTTTTTGTTAAACAGTGTCGCAGTTTAATTTGGAAGAGTGAATTTAACTTTTGTTTAACGCATCGTATCATCTAAATCAATTTATTATTGATGGTGTAATAAATACTGAGATAAAAATAAACCTATTAAATACGAATTTAGCTCGCTCTAGGGGAGTTCCGTATACACATAGGCATGCATAAATACTTAAGGTTACATATTTTCCCCAAAAACTTTAAATAAACTTCTAGTGACCCTTTTTTATACCTTTTATGTCGAAATATTAGCCTTATATTTATTACAAATACATTTATTTGTCGCCTCTTTCCGTATGATCTTTTTTACTTTATTATATTATTATATTATCCATGATAGAGGATATAAAAACCATGACAGAGTCACTTTTTTCATTTTCTACTCGGTGACATTGCTGTGGGTAGTTATACGAGATACTAATGTTTAAATATATTAAGAATCTACCAGGTGTATTCCACAATTTCTTAATAATTCAATAGCATATGGGTCAAGTAGGCCTGGTTCATACATAGTTCAATGTATAACGAATAAAGTGCGCAAATAAAAACTGTCAAATACCTAACTTGCCATGTAATTTTTGAACTATTAGATTTCATGAAAAACCATCGTAAGATAATTACAAATCATCTCTAGATATTTGAATAATTAACAAGTCCTGAAAACTATTCAACGAAAAGATGTTTAGTTAAAACATATCTTCAACACGAAGAACGATGAAATTGTATATTGAGTACCGATGGCGTAGAACATAATTTAAACATTAAAGTGAAAATAATATAGTAAACAGACTCGAATCTGTAAAAGAAGTATGGGATAATCTGGCACGTGCCTTCGACGATGCAGATCGATACACCGAGTGGATTTGATTGCAAAAAACTCCGAAATATATCTACTATTTAAACTAGACAACGGTAGGTAGAAACAATGCTCCTTTACTTCTATCCGAATCAACATACCAATAACAATTGCAATAAAAGTTCCGGTGTGAAAATAAGCGCCGAGTTATAGGAAAAATTTTACAAATTTTTAAGATGAGTAAGAGTGACAAAATTTTTGAAAAAGAAATGACTTAAAACTAATTTTAAGAGAACCAAGCTTTAGAGTTGAGACAAGTTTGGACATGTAAATATAGAGTGCAAGTTAAAAAGAGTCAAAGCAAAAAAACAATTCAAGAAATCAAGAAGCTCAAGCTATGCCGCTGTTTTTGTTTGTTTGTTTAGTTTGGAGGAACAACAGTGATGCTTGATATGTTAACTACAGCATTTCACAGACATAACCAAATACCAAAATCTAGTACAAGAATATAAATAAATAGTTACCGTAACCCAACAGTTAAGCAAAAACATTTAAGCAAAGGACAATTTTTTTCTAGCAAAAGCATTATAACAACATTTTAGTGTTATAGAAAAAATTTCCTATTTGTCAAATTATTAAAATCCCTCGCCAAGCTAAGTTTAAAGGCTGAGTAATTATGAATAAAAATAATATAACAGTTGAAACGATCTATAGATTTTGTGCGGTAGTCAGTGACCCTAGGGAATTACTCATCTAATCAGTCAGCTCACGTAGTTAACTCGGTCAGTAATGGCTGGTTGCACATTTCTCCTCTCACCTGGTCCCGTTAGCATCAGCAGGGCGGTAGATCTGTCAACTGCCAAGGCAAAGTTCATGGTACCCTATACTGCAATTAAAGAAGCCGTGTGGTTAAAATAATTATCATATGTTGTAGATGAACATAATTAAAAACTGTGAGCTTGGATAAGTAACAAAGTGCGATAAATATCATAGTAATAGCGAATTTCATAAATGATGTAAACATTAGGTATAATTTTGAGAAAGAAAAGTATTTTGAAAACGTCTTTGATTTAAATTATGTATGCATACCCAATCAGTACGCCTTATAAGTTTATAAAGGCTTTGCACATATTTAAATTCAAATTTAAGAGGCTTAAGTTTGGGATGTTAAAATTTAATGCAATTATGCGTTTATTTGCCCTGTTTCTATGCAGATGCGTTCTCATGTTATATCTGAAGAATGTTCTAAACTGAAACGAGTGTTGAAATATCGGCATTATGGTAATGGTAAATAAATATCGCCTTTTCCTCTATGTATAAATATAATAAACACTAATAAGTCCTTATTGTGTGTCTTAAATCAGTTTTGGAGTTGAGCGTCATGTTCTTTGGTGACATTTTGTATAATGTCTTTAGAACTATCTCACACAATTCTAAAAAATAGATTTGGCATCCGTTTACCTTGCTTTTTCACCTGATATTTCCATTAGATTGGAAAGTAATTTAATTTAAAAAAGCTCGTGGCGTTCGAAAAAATGTAAATTTTATACTACGCTTTTATTAACTTTACTTGTTTTTTAACTTTACTTGTTTTTTAACTTTACTTTTTTAACTTTAATGACTTCCAAACATCCAAATTATTAAAAATTTTGCACAGATATCAGGAACCGATAACAATAAAATAATTTAAAAATATATAATAAAAAACCAAAAAAACCCGTTTTTAGTCACAAAAACAAAAACCTTAAATTTAAATATTTTGTTTTATGGCTAAAAAAATAAAATTATAGTTTAAATAAACTATAAAAACACGACTTTGTAGCAATATGAACTAAAAGGTAAAGTAATAATCTTTATATTTAAAGATTTTGGCCAAAAGCGAAAGAATGTTTCTGATAATATAAAAAATTTACTTTAAGGTAAAAAAGCATAGAGTACTTGATACCAGTTGTTGTATTTTTTTATCGCTAGCTATTTATAAAGGTAAAGTCATTAGAAAAATGTAAATTCAGAACACAGCATTTTTTACATTAAAGTTAATTTTTTGATCAGTCTGATACTCAATCGTTGCAAAATTAACCTAGATTTTAACCAGAACTTCAAGCGCCACCCTCGTAAATGCTTATTTAAACAGGATAGTATTTCCTGCTTGAAAACTTAATAAGATAGATAGACTAAAAACAAAAATTCTGGAAAAAAATATTTTGGATTCTGTTTTATCCAGGTATATCCCTTACATAAAATTTTTCAAAAAGTTTTAATATCTCATCTCACACCGACGATTTTAAATTTTAATTAATTTAAAACCGTTAGGTTTGCTTTCTTAATGATGAATAATAATTTCATATTGAAACCATATTCAATAGTGTAAAATGTTTAATGATTATTATCTATCAAGACAATTTATTATACGCACTGGTTAGGTTCCTAATTCACTGGCTAAAATTTTAATTTTGAAGACTTCGTAATCCAAAAAGAGAAAAAGTGACTTTAATTGATGGGACTATTCTGAAAATTGAATTTTTTCACCAAAATGGAAGAAAACATTGTACTATTTGTGCCTGAATATAAATATCACCGTATTTTTCTTAAATAATGGATAAGAATAAAAAGCAATAAAACAATGTTTTATAAAATATAATTTTCTACAAATGACGTCTATTTCTGATATTCGAAACCATACGAGTACATGATCCATATTCATTGTTAATCAACATGAAAGTATATATTGTGCAAGTCTATTAATATTGCATAAATCTATCCACACATTTGAAATACATTAACATTTAAATGAAGAATATACTAATTGTTTTTCTTTTATTTCATACATTAATGGCTTCCAAACGTGATAAGGTCGGCTAACACGGAATTTCCGCAAACACATTTTGTTACTAATTACTAGTTTTTTGTAGAATGCAATTTTTTCAAACAAATTATCCGAACAATTAAACCCCCGTACCGTCAAACACTATTTAAAGCTATTGTTAACAGGAAAGTTTAATCAAAACAATGCGGGATGGATTAAAAAATTGGAGAGAATACCATAAATAACTCAACACGTCAAGCCGGAACGAGGTTGGGCTTTAAGATGACGAGGGTTAGCTTGGAACTGGTGCATGATATGTTACAGCGAGATGCACTATTTAATACCGGTGGATCACAAATTGTTTTGATGTGAATTAAATAGATTAAGAAATAATTTCGTTCGAAAGCCTCCTAGAGTCCATTGAAAGCTTTTTCGGTATTTTAATCGCATGTTCTAATTTCTATTATGAAGGTTTATTTTTTCGGAATAATTTTTATTCGCAATAGATATCGGGATTTTTTGTGAAGATGTTTAAAACAAGAGAATATTATTTTTTATTATCAACGACAACAGATCTATAATTCCTTATAATTCCTTAGTTTCAAGGTATGTTATTTCAATTTCGAGTATTTCCTAATCTTTATACCTATCGTCAGATAATAATAATAACTGTATTATTGTAATAATCCTAAAAAGACGATAATTGTATTGTCGATTTCCAAAAAACAAAGCTGTCGATTACGTACCTAATATCATAATAAATCCTAAAATTGAATAAATCCTGAAATTGAATGCCACTTCAGTACTCAATTTCAATACCATTACAGTGTTTTGAACTCGTTTCAGAATAATCGCAAGAAACAGTTCACTGCCCGTGAATCGCAAGAATTGATTGGCTAACCTAAAGTTATAGCAGTACTTCTCCGTCTTTCCTTGCGCGTTTATTTACTATTTTCGTAATGTTTAGTGTAAATAATACAATATAAAATATTTAAAAAAATTACCATCGAAATAAATATCACTTCACTTTTTCTGGGGCTAGTGTTAAAACTTATTTGAAATGACAGCAATCATTGTGATATTATATTTTTAAAATTAACATTTTCGAAATAATATAGTTCTTTTTCCCCCTAACTCTTCCTGATTTATAAATACCTTACTATTAGTTACGGAAGGAAAAACAGACAAAATAGAGCAGCCACACTAGAATAGCCAATCAATACTTACGGTTTTCTATCGCCTTAAAACGAATTCGGAGTATTGTGTTATATGAACTTGGAGCTCCAAAGGTGATTGCTATTTTCCTTGTATATTAGCAATTTTCCATACCATTATCATCTTCTTAGTATAATTACAATAATCCAACTATTGTAATTACACGACTTATTTCTATTAATAAATAGAAATAAGTGAAGTGCTTGTATTAATTTCAATCTAGATTTTGACAATGAGCACATAATTAAATTGTAATTGAATATAAAGATTATCTATCTATGTTTTTAAAGTAATAATAAAAGTTCGAATTGTGATCAGATAAATATGGAAATGTTTTATAATAGAAGCTCGAGATACCTCTTGAAAAGAGTCGCATATTTTAGCTACAAAATTAGATAGTTACGTATTTATCAATGCAATACAGTGTCGAACGCAATTGATATTTAAACTAATCGCCACTAGAGGTACAATTTTACTTTGAAGGCCCTTTGCATATTTTCTTCATTTTTTGTTAAAAATACTTTTTGTGTATTTGTTTTGTTTCATGTACTTATAAGAAGAAACGGCTACAATATAAATATATTGTTTTTTTTTCAAATTGAAATTATTTAAAATCGTTTTAAGAATGCAAAATCAATTAATTTAATTAATTTATTCTTACTCCATTCTAAGGAAAAAGTACCAATCAACAGCATGCAGTAAATTATGTTTCCACATTTGTTTATCTTTCTTGAAATATGTTGGTGCAAGTCAACTGAAATCATTTATAAAAAACTTGAACTATATATATATATATATATATATATATATATATATATATATATATACATATACGTCTTAAGTATACATTCTTTTTTCGAAAGTCGGGCAAATAATAAACAAGTAAACATATAATTAACTCATAATTTCTCCACCTTCAAAATTCACTTTGTATTGGTATTTTACTTTTCACTTTTAAGGTACGCTATTATACGAACTGAACTACGACGACTGAAATAACATAGATGCTGTGCGACTCGTGATAAAGCCTAATAAAAGAAAAATTTATCGGTAGACTCGGGCAAGTCTTGGCTTCGGTAAGAGTAAATAATAGAAAATGTACGCATATAATAGAACATCGACACGTTGATTGACCTCGCGGAACGTTAGTAAAATTCAAATGTTGTATTCGACATTGATATGAATTGTTATGAAGTGTTGCATATCGGTGTTTCCTTCTGAAGAGTAAACCACAAACGTGAAGAATGGACGAAATGCTGAATAAAAGATGGTCAGCGCGTTCTTCGGCGGACGGGTTATTATGCAAGGGTTGTTCTGAAAATTAAAGTTACTATAGATTAATAAACCGGTAATTGCGTGCCAATTCTTTGGAAAAAGTTTGATAGCAACGGTGAAATTCTCTAACCACAGTAGAATTCTCTATCTCAACCAAGGAACGACCGAATATTTGACTACATCGGGTTTAGAAGTTGTGGGTCATTTGCTATAAAGCCTCGAACACGCACAGTGTGATTTTTATTTCTTCCTATGAATAAAAATAAACTGCAAGTAGTACGATTCCTAGCTGCCGAAGAAGCTGTCCCTGCTTTCGAAAAGCTCGTGGAAGGAACGTCCAGGGAACAGTGACTCGATTGCTTCTCTCGTGGTTCCGTCGAAAGAAGCTATACATAGTGTCACGGAGAATATTTTTAAAAACAACAAATAAATTAAGTACTTGCTAGTTAGTTCCATTTTTGATATTCCAAATTTCTCAGTGTTACGTGTCAAATATAAGGGATATTTGACACGTTGTAATGAAAATATCACATTAGAATTTCATATCAAAATAAATTTATTTACTTCTCTTTTGTGTCCAGAACATAGCATATGTGATTTTTTCGGTACACATAAATAAATAAAATTAAAATTTAAAAAAAAAAACAATGTCGATAGACAAAAAGACAACCTTTTGCCTTATTGGAGGCTTTTTATCAAAAAAAATGTTAATTTATACTTGTGCCTGTACTTGCCTACTGAAACTTGCCAGAATGAAATTATATCGGGAAGGATCGCAAAATAATTTCTGAAATTATTTTTTTTTAGTTTTCCCTTTTTTTCTTATTATTAAACTCTCAACAAATACAAGAGAAACAACAAACTCTAAATCCAATAATTTTCTTCAATAATGAAACACTTAAAATTACCGAATTACATTAAAGCACGAATGGCGTTCGTTTTTTTTAATTTCTCTACTACGGTTTTGAATTTCACAAATTTTTATAATAGTTAAGACCATTTTTAGGTAGACATTGGATAATTAAACAGTACGTAGGATATCAATAAGTAGACTACTAAAACATGCGTTGTGCAAGAAATGAATTGCATCGCCGTCGCACAGTCGTCCGTACAGTTTGCAATGCAGAACGCATTGCAAACTGAAAGCGGCCATCTCGCTGAGCAGAAATAATCGACAATAATCGACTATCGCGTCAGCCATGATGGCAGGAAATTAATTGAATTTGAATGTGTATTTTAGTGTAATATTAAGTGAGAATTTTTTCTTGTAGCTGAGCGATAAAAATAAGATTTAAATTTGCCGAGTATTTTAAATTTTCTAGTTATAGTTAAACGAAGTTCGAGTTTATCTATGACCAGAATTGTTGTTGATATTATTAGATTCCAAAAAAAAAAAATTTTAAATGTAATTTTGGTTTATGGACCATCAAGATATACAGTCCGAGACGAACATAACGTCGGTGTACGAAAAAAAGTGAGTTGACTCAAAATACAATTTTGAGTTATAAAGTAAAACTTAAATTCTCGATTATTTTAAAGCTGAAAGTAATGCACGATGAATAAAATAATTAATAATAATTAACTGATGTCAATGAACAATGTGAGCAATTTTAATTATATTCCAATTCCCAAGCCAAAGAAATTTGAGTCTGTTTTGAGTCCGGCCGTCCCCCACAATAATTATTCCACACGGGCGATACAATGGGATGCATATATAATACGTTGAGATGCGTATGTAATTCCTAAATCAATCTCTGTAAAGGTCGTTAATATTGACTCCTTATGTTTTTCATATACTGTTTAAGATGGCAATAGTGTTTACATCTATAATTATACAGATAAATAATAATGTTCAAAAAATTCATCATTTTTGATAACTCACAATTGTATTAAAGTTAGAAATGGTTTTTTACCTGTTATATTTTTGTATACTATATGTATATAACATATGGTTAGAAAAATATAATGGCCCAAACTCTTCAAGTAATTTATTTTAGCGTCCTGTACCTCATAACGAAAAAAGAAACGTGACCCTTAAAAAATCACTCAAAAGCTCACTTGTCCTTCTGTATATACGTCTGTCGCAGTATTTTTTACTCAAATGCAGTTTGATGTATTAACTTGAAATTTGGGACCGTGATAAAGTGCATATATTTTAGAACTTAATGACGATCTTAAAAGCTTTTTTTCATGATTTTATACCAGGTATTTTTAGAGAATTGTTGAAAATATTTATACTTCCTCCAAATTATCAAATTACAACAAAAGATCGTTACAATAAGTTTATGGGAAAATCATAGCAATGATTCTAAATATAATAGTTTTTGAGAAATTTTCCATAGCTTTACATCTGTAAAAATACTAGAAAATATATTTACAGGATAAAAATGTTCATATTTTTTGGAAGCGATTCTATGAGAAGTTTCCTTTGGTCAGTAACTGCTGATGTTATCCTGAATGCTCGTATTGACAAGATGTATTTCATTCGACGTTTGTTTATTCTTCATTACGTTTGTCATTCCAAGTCTGATAATAAATAAACACTTTCATTTCTGGCCTAGACCGAATACCAATATATAGATATATATTTCTTTCACTAACTCTTTTGTCAAATTATATAACTTGTTTATATTTTCAAACACACTTACTTTTTCAAACGGCTTAATTATAGTTGAGAACTACGAACACAGCACATCCTCTGCCTATAATACACAAATCAAAAAGCATACTTCCCAATTGTTTATCTCAACAATGATTTACTTTGCCATTATATTTATTTGAGACCACGAGGTTCGAAATATCATATCTTCAAACTGTATCAATGACAAATACATTTTATACGTATGTCGTATAAATTTTAAAATGAACGAGATTATTAATTCACCTCGAGTTCTTGTTGAGATCTGAAATTATCAAGTAATGAAACTTAGTCATCAGAGTTAGTGATACTTAGTCTTCTTGGTTGATTCTGTACTGAAATATGCCCACATAGGCTTCATAAGCAACAATACGATTGCGAAGAATGGTCCACGCTCGTTTCTTTCGGATGATGGATACAGAATCGTAGTTGGCGTGAGAGTCGAAACTTGACAATAAAATTAATAATCGGACGGAATGGCGGCATTGATTGAGTCGGCGTTAATTGTTGAACGGTTTAATTGTGCGGTGTGAGAACGGGTGTGAGTAGAGGTACCGTCTGTGGCATGCGCGCGCGCCCATGTGTAATCTGACGGCTAGCGATTCTTACTGCGTCCGGTTTCGGATACAAAATCGGTTGGAGATAGCGAAAAAGAAAAAAAAACAGTCAAATCCGTGTTGGAACATACATATGATAAAGTTCTACAATTTTCTTTATCTCTTGAAATTGTTGGTGCCAGTTAACCGAAATAATTTTAATTGAAAATTCAAACCAAATGTTTTTAACTAAAATTTTCCTAATTTTTTAAAACGATGATTTTAAAAATTAGAAACGCTTGGTATCATGTACGTAAACGAGGCTTAGAAAAAAATTCAATATCAAGTTTGTTTTAAATGATGTATACAATGACACTTCACTTAAACACCCTCACTTTAAATACAATGTATGAGAGTACTTCCCACTAAATATTTTTTTTAAATTATTTACTTCACATGGAGATCTCAATTACGAGTAGATTTAAATTGATCTCTATATAAAGTATCTGCTTGCAAAGTTTTATAAACATAGGTTAAACTAAACATAGGAAGTTTCACATAAAAAATCGTAACAACTTTGGATGGCTAGAATAGACGGACGGACAGATGAAAAGACATGTCGAAATGTTTACAAGAAAATGTTAAAAAATTAAGTTTATAAAACGATGATTTTAAAAATTAGAAACGGTTGGTATCATGTACGTAAACGAGGCTTAGAAAAAAATTAATAAATTCAATATCAAGTTTATTTTAAATGATGTATACAATGATAGTTCACTTAAACACCCTCACTTTAAATACAATGTATGAGAGTACTTCCCACTAAACATTTTTTTAAAATTATTTACTTCACATGGAGATCTCAATTACGAGTAGATTTAAATTGATCTCTATATAAAGTATCTTCTTGCAAAGTTTTATAAACATAGGAAGTTTCACATCAAAAATTGTAGCAACTTTGGAAGGCTAGAATAGACGGAAGGACGGATGAAAAGACATGTCGAAATGTTTACAATAAAATCTTTAAAAATTAAATTTATAAAATATACTCGATTAGGAATGAAAATTGTTTACTAAAACGATTGTGCCAATTTAAATCGGAGAACAAAGAATCACTTTATGAAGAAATTAAAATTTTAAGTTACATTATCTATTAATAGTTTTTTTTAACTCATTCTCAGTAATTGTAATAAATAATAAACTGAAATATCATGACTAAAATTAATTAGATGCTTAAAATTGTGTTGCAATAAAAATGTATATAGTAAAAATATTCATTTTGTGTCACAGATACTTACTGTCATAGGAATGTACACGGTCACTTTAAGCCTTAAAAAAACGCTTTAATTTTTCAACCTCTGGACAACTTACATTTTATTAGTTACATACTAAATAAACTCATTGAAGTATTTTTTATTTATCGATCCCATGTAGCCCATGCATCCTCAATACAGGGTTGTATATATTTAATTTTAAGTAAAGCTGTTAAAAAAAGTTTCATACCACCAAATTATTAAATAATTTGAAACACAATATAGACTTAGAGATAATCTTTTTCAAAAGTTTATAATCAATAAGTTATAAAATATATATTAAAAAGGTATTAATGTCATTAATATTTGTGGTAATTGATCATAATTAACAATGTAACGAAAAAATGTATTATATGTAAATTCACTAAAATTATTAAAATATATACTACTATTTCAAATCCCTACCCATACGCTGTCTGTTTACATCTTTTACAACTGTGAATTTTCATACTAACGTATATACTAAACGTCGCCCGCATTTCGATTGACGTCGGTCAATCAACAATCAAAGAAGTCACAACAATTGTATTAATGTTTAATTGAGCCGTCGGTGGAGATGAGAAATCATTCAAAAATGTTTAATTTCGACCAAATGTTTTTCACTAGCTCGCCACAGATAGACGGCTAGCCAGGAAATACGTATTCGTATAAAATATTGTTTATACGATCTTATATTTTTTATTTAATACAACCCTAATTGTAGTTCCCCACAAATAATAATATTATATTAAGCAATACATATTGATATAGAAGGACTGATCAAGCTTATATATTTTACGCCGTCCTAAACGATAATATTAGCAGTTTCCGTCTCTTGATGATGAGATTTTATCTCATGACTTTTCTATGATCATAAGATCTTAGAGAGAAGAATTTAAGTCTTATTTATAACAATATTTAGGAAAAGGGTTACTTATTTATTATTTGAGGAAATTACATGCTTTCAATTGTAATGCTAATCCATCGGACAAGTACCTACATACATAAGTATACCACCAAAACAAACTACATATAGGAAACAAGTTAAACAATTATTTAAATGCTCTCCAAGATCACGACCCCGAAGTTATGAATTGAAGGTAATATTATAATTCTGACAATTAAAAATAGCAAGGTATGATAATCGATATCCCATATTTTTGGTTGATTCTATTTTGTATTTTAACGCATTTAATCGAGCAGAACTAAGTGAATCACTAAACAAAATAGTTCAAAATTTTATTTTACATAAAACTCCACAAGCATAACATTTTTGTTAATAAGGACATTCAAAAATATAAATAAGCAAATGAGTTTAATAACGTAAATTTATACATTTCGTTTCTTAAATATTAACTTAAACTAAATTACACAGATTCTATGACAGTTTTTTTTTAATATCTAAAAAACAATAATATTATTTCTGATCAAACTGCTGCCTGCTGAAAAGTCACGAATTTTAAAATTATTTTTCACTGCCATGTCTTCGGTATAACAATAGTGAAATAGTATAACGCTTTTGCACAAGGCAACCTGTTAAATCACAACATTCTGTCGTAGTAAAAAACAACGAGAGAAGTTAATTTTTCAACTTCTGTTGGGGCAAAAAGTGTATCTCATATCTTCTTGTGATTATTAAATTATCAAAATTTTCAAGTAAAATTTAAAAACTGTGGGCAATATGGTTTTTAGAATTTTTAGTTTTAATAATTTAATTATTCAGAACTTGTTAAAATATAGTAACCTGGTCTAGGCCACATTAACATTTATTTTTAGAATGTCGAATATATTCATCATTCAAATATTAGATATGGAATATCTATTTTTCTAATTATGCATTTTTCTGTAAATTTATAGTATTTTTATGTAACATAAACTATTTGCTTAATTTAAGTAAACAATATCAAAGAAAAAAAAGAGTTTGAAATCATCTTTTGCACTTCCAAAATTCTCATTGCTCTAACGAGTCATAATTACTGAAATTATGGAAGAAATGTTTTTAATAGTACCATATAATAAAATTGTAATAGAGTGACTTTTGTACGTAGAATATATTTTTAAAAAAGTTATCGATTTAGCGCAAAGAAAGATAATAAAAACCACAAAACATGTTTTTAGAATTGTCTGTCCATCGTATGTTAATTTGTTCGTCAATCATCGAAACTGGACTGCTTTTGATGACATTTGATATGGTAATAGTTTATACCCAAGATAGAAATGTATGAGAGAAGGAAAATTTTAACAACTTTTTTTATTCCCAATTTCACGCGTACGAAACCTTAAGCGCAGCTAGTTATATAATAATAATAAAACGCTATCATCCGTAAATAAGGATAGGGGAGACGGAAGAGACGTCATCCGGCCAAGCGATCGAACTCCCATTTGGAACTATATAATAAATCTAAATCTAAATTTAAAATTTAATACCCTCTCAAAGATGAAAACGACCACGTCTCATTTTTTCTGTTATTATAGTTTTCATTTTAATATTTATTTTAACTATAGAAACTCTGAACGCAGACTTCTAAACCTGAGTATTGGTATGCAGCTTTACAGATCGCCCGTTCTGTGAATTTAATAATGGACAATTATGATTTAATAAGAGTACAATGTTTTAGCAAGAGCGCCGTCTCGGCGGACGTGCTTTATGAGTATATAAAAGTAGATTTGAATTTGCAAATCGTTTCGAGATTTCGTCTAATCGCTCTGAATGACATAATCGGGCGATCGATTTGTTCGGCTCAATGTCGGCCTCGGAGCGTGGGTCACACCGAGCTGACTCACGCCTTAAATTGCCGCGCCAGCTTTTTCACTTTTAACGGACGGCGCTGAATGGAATACCTTGAGGTAGATTCATCTTATGCTATTCCATATTATATGTGATTTTGCGTCTTTGATAATCGTTTAGGCGAGAAAGATTGAATCACGTGGGTACTACGTTACGCTGATGTAACTGCTGATCTGTTATTATTGCACAGTTATTTTCATTATTTTATAATTCACATATGTAGGTAGCAAAAATTCATCCATATATCGAAAGTTTAACGTTGATTAAGAGGACTGAAAGCAGAAAGAAAGTCCATTTGGATTCGAGATAATCGAGTGTTCTGTACCGATATCTACTTCAGGCTGCTCGTGCAAGCTTTACGTTAATTTAAAAAGCAAAATGCTGATTTATTACTACAAAGAAATCTCTTATGGAATAACAAACAGCAAATGGTAAATGTTAGTACCATAATAAACTGTAAATTATTGTTACTGGAGAGTTGATGACAATATAAAAGTTAATAAAAAATTTGCAGACAGATCAGATACAAATAAAAAATTCTACCTAATATTATAAATAGGAAAGTTTATTATAGGGTAAAGTGGGTTTGTTTGTCTCGTTTTCATAGATTTTTCACACATATATTATGGAAATGAAACTAGATACTTTTTAGTCTAGAATAGAATTTATGTTTTTGGCAATCGTTTTTTTTACTTCTCCACGTGAATGTAGCCACAGACAACAAAGTAAGTTTGATAGGATAAATCTGGTCCCTCGCTCAGCGTGGAATATCATTTATAGACTTTTGGCTAGCAAGTTAACGTGAATTCATACAACTTTTTTTCAAAGACACTGTGGTGTATATTTAGATTTAGTTCCATACTTAGTTGATATAATTTAGCTCGAGGTTTGTGCTCCATAAATTGTATGTTTAATGAAGAGGAAAAGGAACAATATATCTTTTTTTTTGATAGAGCAGTTCAAGGCCCTATCAACTGATGTATCGATTTAAGAAAAGTGACGTACAAATTATAAAGAAAAAAATAATTAAACAATTTTCAAAGTATCGAAAGACATTATATCTTTAATTAAACCATCCTCTGAGGAAAAAATAATTAATTAACTATTAGACAATGTTACCAACACTTACGCCGTTTCGGAGATATATAAATGAACAAATACTTGAAAGTTTTTAGTTAATGTCATATCTTAAAATCATAACGAAATTTTTCCCTATTCAGAGTTGTTGCAAATTTCTACATGCAAAACATGAATGAAGACAGTATTTAAAATTAAATTAGACATTGGGAATGAATACTTTCCGTACAAAGACATATTGAAATCCAATGATGAAGTTACAGTTCATTTTCGTTTAAGGCAGAAATAAAATTTGTTCACTTTTTTATAATTAATATGCAAAAGGGGAATAAAATAAAATGCAAGCAGCCAGAAACACGGTACCTTTTTACCCGGGTAAGGTCCGTTTATAATAATGAGCAACACAATTAACAATATCAGCAATGTAATGGAAATATGATTATTAAAAAATAAATATGGCAATAATTTTTTAATATATTTTGTCAATTTTTTATTTCTTAGTTATACCCATTTTTCATTACTTTGAATTATATCATAATCTTTCACAGTTCACCGGGCTCATAATTGCTGAAATATATTAAAGTTGACTGGGAAACATCGATAGATCCACCGTATACATAAAAGAAAATAAACAAAATAAAAAATAAATACGTAATAAAGAAAATAATAAAAGTTATGATTTTTGGAATCAGTGATGAACTGAGATATTTTCGACCCAAAAAGTGATCTAATTCCATTTTATAAACTAAAATTTTACCAGATTTTATACAAATAAGTAAACGTGACAATCAAGTTTTTGGTGATGAAATGTATAAATTACAATTATTCCATTTCATTACAAATTCTTACAACACGTATCCCAATGATAATATGATCTTATATAATTCCTACCTAAATCGTAGTTAATATATGGAAACTTTTGTAGATATTGGATTATTAGTGACCAGCATATTTTTGTAATCAGGACGCTATAAAATTTGGTATAAAAAATAACTAAATTATGAATCATCCAATTTCGCTACTTACTGCTTGATAAATAGTCATCGTTAAATAACAGTAATAATATCAGAATATTACTTGATTGGAGCAAAACGGCATATCTAAATGAGAAAAAAAATCGATGTATTGGTTAATAATTATCTGAATGATAAATAATTTTCAATGTTCAGCCTATTGGACTTAAAAAAGAAATTGTATATTAGTTTTCCAATGTTACGGAAAATAAAAATGAAATAATAACGAAACCAAAAATAAAAATGAAACATGGGTAATGTTTGGGCATTCTGGTTATTTTCTCATGTCTTTTTAAAGGAACCGACCGAACTGGTGTAACCTTTTTTTATAATACCATATTGGACTAAATAATAAGAATTATAATACCATATTAAGTACGAATATAACTCGCATCATGAGAGTTCCGTCCATATTCATGCACTTATAAACATTATATAGGGTATAATTCTATTATTACTATTTACAAATATTAATTTTTCAAAACGTATTGCCTATTATATCTTTTAAAGGCCTAAAAATATGATACATATTAAATAATATATCTCACCACGTAAATATACAAATATACTGCTAGTATATTTTTCACAGACGTAATAAATATAAAGTATTTTTGCAGTTGTGATTTAAATTACTTTTATGTTATTTGTATACTACTAGTGTGAATACTTTTCATATATTCGAAATAGTGGTTGACCTGGTTGTGGGGACACATAACTTTAACAAAAATAAGGGCTTTAAAGCTTAATATTTTGTAAAATGATCTCTATACCGAAAAAGTGTTCATTATGTACCCAAAATATTTTTGATGAAAGACCTGTTTAACCCTACATTCTGCACATTGAGGTATGCAAAAAATATCCGCCCCCACTTTACCCTATAAAAATGTTTTAAATGATTTTATTTCATAAGTCGTGATATACATGTATAACGAAGCCTACCTGCCAAACTTCAGCTTTATGACACTAATAGTTTGCGGGTAAACAAGACATACAAATGGACAGGGCCAAACTTGACTACGTAGTTTGATTACGTTACGTGATTACGTAGTCAAACTGCCCGACTACGTAACCCTAAAAAAGTAATTTTTTTAGGATAAACTGCAAAATGGTTGGGACAAAAGGCGATACTATCTTAATTTGTGTCGACTTTTGTGAACAAACGATTTTTTCCATAAAATGTTAGAACGCATAAATTGAAATATGTCATTTCATCGTAATTCACGATTCACACTAATTTTAAAAGTATCTCTACAAGTTTAGAGTTGAATATAAGTAAACTATAACCGAAATCGATTATAAAGATAACTTTCTGTAAGTGATTCACAAAATATATATACACAAATATATACACATCATATTAACAATATATTTTCCAGTGGTGAGTCATAAAGAGTGTTTTGCTATATGGGAAACTAAATGACGATCTATAAAGGGGAGAAATACGTAGAGTTACTAATCACACCCACAGACACTTTTCGTGTTGCCCTAAGCTTCACTTTTGCCCCGAAATTTCTCATTCACTTTTGATTACTCATATATTATAATACTTTCGTTTATTCATATATTTTCTCATATATTCATTTATTGTCGAATCTCACAAAAACTTTTCCAAATCTTTTCACTTTCATCACATTTATTATGTTCTCCTCGAACTTGAAAATAATTTTGGATCACTGCTTCAAATAATAACTCTGGTAAGAACACCAGAGTTTCGTCGTGTATTGTTACCCAATTTTTATTGCCGACTATATTTTATTTTTTTATGGTATAATCGTAAAGGAATCATATTTTTGCGTTGAATTCATATTATAATAGAGATTGAACTTTCAGTGCATAATTTAAAATGCTTTTCCTTTATAGAAAATATTTTTATAAACTTTTTAACAATCTGTAGCCGGAGAGTTTTTTTAGTATATGGCGAACTTTATTATATAAATTTATTAAGATAATAGAACGATGTTTCTATGATCAATAACTTATTTTTAAATAATATCTTTTTAATATGTGACAATTACACTTGATGAAAATTATAAAAAGTGTGATTTATAAAGTACATAAGCCCTTGGCTCACGTTTTTCGTCGTTGGAATGTTTGTATCACCAAACCACAGTAACTACGTTACGTCATTATTTAATAATATGCTTTAAAAAACATAATCGAATAAATTTTAATCAATCATGGAGTGAAATACAAAACGCAATCGGCTCAACACTATTATTGCATCCAAAATAAAATCAGCAATTATTAAGTGTGGATTGAATGAAAATTTACCGCTGCAGTGTTCCATTTCGAAACTTGCTGCTTCACTTCAAGACTTCCGGAGAGCGTCTAGTTTGATACGCTCCGAGAAATAAATTAGTTTTTTTCTTATCTTTTATTACAATCATCATCCTATATTCCGATTGGATGTATTTCGCAAACCGTGTTTTATATCTGGTACAATAATTTACCCCGATCGTAGTATATGTATATATATATATATATATATATATATATATATATATATATATATATATATAAATATATATATATATATATATATATATATATATATATATATATATATATATATATATGGAAAGTAGTAGAATATATATGGAAATATTTTACTTGATTACAAGTTATAGTGAATGGCATGAAACAAACATAAAGATAACAAAATTATTCACATGAAAAAGAAAACAAAATTCAGACAGCTGAACAGATTTACAACTTTACTTATGAAATACAAAGCAGTTGACTACTATTGACGAGTAAGAAAATACAAAGTAATGACATTAACAATTTTTAAATAATTTTGAAGTTAGAGTATTTGGCAAAAATGGTAAAAACCATGCATCTGTTTATTTGTCCGTCCATCTGTTTATTTGTCCGTCCATACGTCACAGCAATACCAGCAGCTCTTTCAGTTTATGACCGATTGTGGTGAAATTTTATCGGAAAACGTAGTTGGATTCTTTATTTTTATCGTGTTTAACATGATAAAAATATTAAAAAAAGTTGTCACTTTTTTGAAGAATCAAAATCCCAGATGACGTGTTTCCACTAATCCCCTCAAGAAGGCTACCACCACAAAGATCTTTTTAAAATGCAAAATATATTAAAATAGCTTCTAATAAGTTATCTGCTTCACGAGTTATAAAATAGTTTAGCACGCCTCCCTCATCTCCCTAGTTCGTTAATCACATGTGTGAAAATCTGAAGAATTCGGAATAACGACATTCAATTTAGTACAAAATCCTTTCGATCAATTTGAATCAAACAATTCTAAGAATATAGGCGACCGAGCTATTTGTCTAAATCAATAAGACAATCAATAAAGGGCGTACCTTTATTGATTTACAAAAATGAATTTAAATAGGGAAAAATAATATGAAAAGTTTGTACCCAAACTTTATATGTGCTTAACTCTGAACAGAACACTCGAAGCACAAGTTCTACAGGATTATTGAAATTTCTTTGAATTTTTAGCGTACTCTAGTTAAATAACTCATCTTTACCTGTACAATCGCAGCTTTCGTACTGGCCACTTTATAATATATTTTCTCTTACTTAAAATTGAATTGTAGAACTGAACACATTTTTTAAAAAGTATTAGCTTAGTTTCTATACTTTTCCAGAACGTTAAGTTAAAATTTTGGCTATTTTTTTAATTCAAGTTTCATAGTGAAAATAATGCGTTAAAAGCGCAATTTTTAACGAATATGTGGATCAATTAAATAATGTCATAAAATAATCTACAATGCGCAACATTAATTTAAATGTTAAGAACGAAGTCCGTGAGTCCACTGAAACTTAATTTCATTATAACGAAATGAAAATGATAATGAAAATGAATACCTGAAACTCTCTAACTACTCTCCATAAACTACTTTAAAACTATGGATAAACTTGCAGATTAATGTGACGTCCTCATCAATATGATATTGCATCAATCTTGCTGATAACCGCAACCCATAAAGATATTGATAAAAAACTGTCCCACAAAATTCCGAAGTTCTCCTCTTCAAAGGCAGCGCCGACTATTATAATGGTCGGATCTACGATCGGTGTGCGGGACCAGATTACGAATTTGGCCATGATCCTCAAAAAAAGGTGTTCTGCCATAGGTGCGGTACATCAGAGGCAGGGCTAGTATGGTCTTCCATGCTATGGCCCGACTCGCTAGCTGAGAACTAAATACCTAAGATATATTGATCTAAGCGGCGTCGGTGGGCAACGTGGTAGGTCGAGTTTAGTTAGAGGAGTTGTGCTTAGGGCGCAGCATGCGCCGCTTGTGATTCTGCCCAGAGGATATACGACCTGTTCAGTAGCCAGTTTTGATGTGTTTCTTGCCTACCGATATTTGGTGATTGTGGAACATGTAAACAATTTTATTTTGAAAAGAAGAATTTTGGTGAGGGTCCGTTGCGCTTTGAGTTTTTGGTAGAAAACCTTTTTGCTAAAAATCAAAATACTAATTTCTGAACTTCGTCTGCACTCACTTCTTCGTTTGCACTGCCAGTACAGATCTAAGAGTTAGAGACAAAAGACTATTAAACTCAAGAATCGGTGATTATAATCAGCATGATAATTTAACAATTTCAAAAATGCACTATTACAGGCAATTCCGACCAGTCTTGAAAAGAACTACATCTGACCATTCCCAACATACAATCTGAAGAGAATAAATAAGAATATTAGCCATATATGTTTAATACAGAAATCGATTAAACTTTTAAAATCAACGTTACGATATAATCAGTGTTATGGAAGTATGGAGAACAACTAATGACAAATCTTAATCCTCAGAAATAAATAGCTGCCCGTTCCAAAAGGTTCGCCCAGGCAAAAATTATTGTATTTTTATTAGATTTTTTATATTACAGTTATTTAAATTTAGTGATTATCAAATAATGCTTAAATATATGATTCTTTATTTCTATCTGAGAGTATAAATTGTTAGAGAATAATTTAATTATTTTAATAAATTATTTAATTATTTCTAAATTCCCATACAATATTCTACTCTCAAAGGGTGAAATTTTGGGGGCCTATTTCTAAAAATCCTTAACAAATACTAAAAACCAAGAGGAACGTGCATTCCAAATTTCAAATTTATACGCTGTATAGTATTAGAAATTTCTTCAGGAAGTGCTCAGTGAGTGATGTTTTTCTCTTACGTAAAATATGTAGATTATTAGAGGCGGCTTATGCTTGCGTCGAATTAGAAATTAAGAACAAACAAAAAACGGACACCTGCTGGGTTTGTCATAATAAAGTATTTGTTTAATTTTCGTTCACATTTTAGTTTAATTGAAAAAATCTTGAAACTGACACAGTAATAAAACTAACTTATTTACTTAAACAGATTTATTTAAAAGTAGCAATGGGATCCAGAACACTTACAGGGAGTAAGAACGTATAATTATAATCTAACGAGATAAACTAGCCTATTAGTCGGTAACGTCAATATGGGTGCGGAATTCGGTATATACAGTTAGGTTTGAATATGCCGTCAACCCCTTATGTTTTAGTTAAACTTCTCATAGCGCTAGGTTATAGAACTTTGATAGCGAATTGCTTGAATTAATTATTTTGCTTGAATTAATATTGATATAAAATAAACCTTCATTGCAAGACATCTAATAAATTAATATTTATAAACATTAGGCATAAACACAGCACGAGCAAAAAACAGCAGTAGGCCCCCAACAGATCGGGATTAATTACCCGCAAAAGTATGCACTTCAAGATATGAATATAGCCGCCACTATAAATAATAGAATGCATACGTCGGCACTTGCTAAACTCTATCGCCATGAGAAATTGTTGGCTTCAGAGGAGACCGCCACAAGAGCGAGTGTCGGTTTTAATTGATGGCAACGTTTATTGCCTTTTTATGGCGGCGAATCGTAAAAAAATCATCGTTAATTTAACAGTTCCAAATGCTTTCCATGGATCGACCGATGGTGAAGACGCTCGGGCTGAGTTTAGAAGGCCTTATGGAGAAAATATGATTCGAAATTTTAAAAGGTTTGTATTAAATTTTGTCGATAATGGAATTAAGTACACATTACATAATAACTAATTTACTACATTAATTAAAAACATGATCGAATGCAGGTCGCATTAACGATACGACACATGTTTTATTTGGTCAAAAAATGTTCAAATCAAAACGCGACAAATTTTATTCGTAAATAAAAATTTGTTTTGCTAAATTCTTCAACAACATTCTGAAAGGTAGAACAAAACATGTAAATAACAAAATATTTATTGTAAGTGTTTTCAATGTTCTTTTCAGGTCATAGGTATCTTTTATTCTGAAATATTTTTAGGTGTTTGGCTGCTGTTGTTTTTAAAATAAAGAATTTTTTTTCCCTTTTGACTACAAAAACACTCTAGTAAAACTTAATTTTAAAAATAGTAATTAAAATTAAATAATTAGAAAATCAATTTCTTAATTTTCCAAAAACAGGTATTATATAACAATTTTTCGAATTCATCCGAAGGTCAATATCATATAGTAAAAAAATACTAAAAATTTGTACATAATATTAATAGAAATTTATCGTTAAAGCCATCGAAATTTCATTTTGTCCTAAAAAAAGACCTCATTAAAATTGAAAGTAAAATTCCATTGAGGTCATCCTTTCTCTAGACTCAACGTTATAAAATACAGATCTCTAAAAAAAACTTCGTACATAAAATATCACTAAAATTTTCCGGGAAAATGATTTTGTTTTAATTAGAAATTAATGAATTTTGATAGAAACAGTTAATAAATAACAATAAAGCATTTTCGTGACTGTACTTGGCTGTCTGTGAAGGTATAGCCCTAATATAATTAATGTCATCACCGTGTTGTGTTGTGTTGACCACAAGGCACAGTGCCTTTAACTGCACAGCGCACGTGAGGACTCGGGTTAGATTCCCAGCCGCTCGTCGAGGGTGGCTGAAGTGGTGTTCTAGTTGGCTATAAGAATTGGCTCTTCTGGCCATAAGTCCGCCATATGTACCAATTAGATACATTAAAGCACATAAATAAATAAATAATTTATACGTTTAGTTCATATTTTTAATATTTTTTACGTCAGAAATAGAAGCAAAGAACTAAATAGGATTAGTTCAGATCTTACCGACATATTGGTATAGGTTGTAACTCAAATTCGATTTTGTTAAGATTTAATGCGTTACAAGTAACTTGGTAAATACGAGTGGTACTAACACTTAACAGGTAATTCGGTAAATATATTGAACTTCTCAAAAACTATAAGAAATTGAAGATATTTACCGAATTGCCTGTTAAGTGAACGATCACGTATCACGAATTTCCCAAAAAATTCGAATGACGTTTAACATTAGCCTATTTCATAACACCGTAAACATAATTCTAGAAAACATCAATGTTGGAATTTTTATAATTGACTCTTCGATCGGTAGGTATATGACACCACGCATGAAGTGAAAAAAAAAATTTAATTGTTGATTTATCCCTCTAAAATTTTTAAATTTTTGAAAAATTGTTTATATGTGATGGTTAATATATCTTAGTTATTAAAATTAGCTAAATTGAACTTGTTTCTACGACTACGCCGAACAATTTATAAGCAAAACAGCAGTAGAAGACAGATAGACAGAGTTTTCATTTTGAGAAATGGATCCCTAAAAATCGTATAATTAAATACGTTATTTTGTTTTTACATCTATCACAACTTATGAAGTTACGAACTACAGAAAATTATAATATTTTGGTACAAAATTTTATGAGAAAAACTTTTAGTATTTGTCAAAATAATTATAAAGAAAATATTGCAAGAAAAATATTTTTGGGTTTCCTTTTTATGTAAGGAAGACGGACAAAAAAATTTAAATAGTCTATATTAAAACAATATCACTAAATTATATCCTATTACAACTTTAAACCGGTGCACTAGCAAGTAATTGAAAAACATGGAAATAGCCTTTGCAAATAGACTTAATTAGTGAGCATATTAAGCTAATATTTTGAAAAATATTAAGATACCTTTTTATCTTAATATACTATAGAAATATAATTTACCAAATAGTTAAAAAAAATATGAATATTGTATTGACTTGTAGATGCACAAACTCGTAAAATCACTACAAAATCTTAATTTTGCCTGCTTTGATACTTACTTCATGACCTGTATTTAAAATTGAATTATGATTGAAAATAACTTCGTCTCCTTTGTCTTTCCCATATCAAGTTGTATTTCAAATTATTTAGTTCCTTTTTATCAGGATTTAATAATTGCATTTTTCAGATCATACAAAAGAATTTTTCATCTACCTTTTCAATCTGTATTTCGACATCGTTATCCATAGAAATTATTACAACTCAGAAAGTACAATATATTTCTATTCTAAGAGGCCCTTAAATCCAAGGTACAGTTCAAGTACTTACTAGGCTAGCCACTACTAATTATGCTTTAAAGGCGCATTACACTAGTTTTATTTGAATAATAACTATTCTTGATAGATTTCTTGATTATTGTGGAACTATTCTTTGAATACAATTAACAAAACTTTGAACAAAATTCTTAGCCGAGCATCGTCATTTATTATTTATGAAAATAACTTTAACCCAATTGACTATTAGAAGGAATATAAAATTATTTTTTAATATTATTTTAATATGTATTTTGTATGTCGAATGAAATAGTTGGCCCTTAAAGTTAACAATATCCATCTCGTAATATTAGAACCTATAAATAAAGATATAAACTTTGTAGAATAGAGTTATATTTCTATAATATAAAACATAATTCTCATTTAAACATAACTTATACATATTATACAACTAGGTATCTGTATGCGCATCGCGAAAAAGCCGTTGAACGGATTTTCATAAAACTTCTTAGTTTTATACTGTAGAGGTTCAATCAGAGTGTTACTCAACTCTACTCCTACTTAATTAATTGAGAGCGATAACTGTCGCTTTTTTAACCTATCATTGTACAATTGTAATTTTATAATTGTCACGGTATCATCATTATCTATTAAACTTTAGGGAATCCCTGACGTGCATCTCCGGGGGAAAGTCTGAAGATTTAACAATATGTAATATAGCACAATTAGTCCTAGAAAGTGGGCAAAATTTGCAATATTGAGTTTTTGTTTTTTTTTATGTAATTTGAAATTTCACCTGTTGATTGAAGATATGACATTTTTTCTTTTGCCCCACGACAAATATAACTATCCAGCTAATAATATGTAATGATACGGTACAACAACGTAGAGCTTTCTTGATATAGATGCTGGTACAAAGCACCACGTGCGTTTATATTGTGGGAGAAAAGTCGATATGAGATCAATAAACGAAACCCATCGCTGTATCGACCGCTGTTTATTGTTCTTTGCTACAAACAATTGTTAATATGGGTTTCACCATTTAAGGTCTTTAATTAATATCACGAGAGTAACAGAGCGTGTTGTACGATGGTTAATATTATCAAAGTTCACGTTCAATATATTCTTTATTTTTTTTGCTATAATCGATTTCAGTACATTTATTAACTCTGAACAGCAGCAAAAATTATATTTTGTAGTAGAGTTAAAAATGTTTCACTGTCATTCTGAAATTATATTCTACCTACATCATCGACGAATATTGTCACATTCTGGGGTTAATTCTCTGAACAGCATTTTCGCGCTTCTATATATTGATACTACAATTAATTAGATAACGGTAATTTCCAGATGTTGGTTATCTAAAAAAGTATATCTGATACAAATTATAGGCTATCATGATTAGTAATAAGGGACTAATAGCAAATATTTTCTTAACACTTATCATCTCTAATTCCTTCTTAGAAGAAATTAAAGTTTACTGCTTGTGTAAAAACTCAAGTAGCACTTTCAAATAACAATATTTTTCGCAGAATTTTGCATCGAATATTTTCTCTACAGCATCTGCAATAACTAATCGGCTGGGTGCAAGACATCAGCGCTGCCGAGCATCTCGAGCATTTAGAGGCGCGTGTTCATCTGAAAGTTTAAATCAAATGGATGCCGAGATTTGAAACTTAACAAACTTTTTAATACTTTTATGCAAAAACGCTAAAATAAACTGACTTCAAATGGATTTTAGGGGTACCGTACTTCAATAGGAAAAAATCATGTAATGTCATTTATATATCCATCCATCTGTTTATTTATCACAGACCTTTTTCTCACAAACAGTATGATAATTAAAACTTGGCATAGTAATAAAGTACATTAACCCGCATATATTTAAACATGAATAATAAAAGTTAACACTTAAAAATATACAGCAATGTTTTTTTGTCAATTTCAGTACTGCGTATGTTACAAGAATTCCTAAACCATTTTTTTAAAATTTATTTAAGATAGCTGTAGTTGTATCACTGAAAATGTCTACAAATAACACGTACCCCCTCGCATAAGAAAAAAACAGGTCACTATAATTTTAGTTAAAATTTACATGTCGTAGTTTTTGCGAAACTCTCATCGGCCTGTGAAAGTTATGCTAGGTGATGATATTTACGAGTTGAAAAATAATATTAATAACTTCCGAACTTCCGAAACCCGAATTTTACTCGTCTTATAAAGTTTTTTCTACAAAAATGTATGTCGGTAAACATAAAAGGAAATAAAATTTTTCCATCGTTATAATATAAATCTATTCTTGGTCAAGAAATTTACTTATAAAATAGATATGCGAAATATGTGTTCATTATATTCTCTTCTTTTATTTAATGGACTTAAAATAATACTCGCCTTCAAAAAATATTCTATGTGGTTTATTTAGCAAAATTAGCAACTTTAATACTAAATGTAGGTATACTTTTTAACATTATGTTCAGCGAAATATTACATATGAAGCCGATTTTGTAATTTATTCAGCTTTCTGCAATTTATTTCTCGAGCACGTCTGCGAGTATCTAAAATATGAGCCGATATATAAGCATCTTGCCCCGACTTTACTTTGAGCTGGAACTACAAAAGGTCGTAAACAATTCTCGATTATCCTATGCCTTCAAAGTTCTCTCGGCTGACTCAACAGTCGCTTCTTGTTGAGCCAAAACGGATCGATCGTTGAAATTCTCACAAAGTAAAAATCTCCATTTGTCCTGTTTCCAAAAATCAATAAAGGATTCGTTATGAAGACATCTTACGAGACTCGCCCTTTATAATTGATTTTAACATTGAACTTGTTAAGTTTTCCACCTTTTGAAGACAACTTTGAAGCAATGTTGCCTGAATAATCTTCCATAAATAATAATGTTGAGAAATATGCGAGTATTTGTGTATAAACGAGCATTTGGATGCCTCATTATCCTTTAACGTGAAATTCAAATACCATTTAATATTTTAAAAAGTTTTACCAACATTTGTACTTCAATATCTTGCGTGTTTACCAAGTCTTACCAACATATGTATAAAGGAAAGAAAAGATATACTTATATAATCTCCTCGGTGTCTGTCCATCGAATTCTTGGTCACAGACCGCTTTTTCAGATACGATTGACATAGTAAGTTTAAATTTTGCACGGTATATAGGAGTAGTGGCCCAACTACAACAATTACGTAAAATTATATATATATATATATATATATATATATATATATATATATATATATATATATATATATATGTACACTATTATGACGCTCTAACGTTTATATTCTCGTCAAAAAAAAAAACAAAGTTAACAAAGTAAAGTTATCAAACTGCATTTTAACTACGAACTGATCCAAGTTCTAAACAATTACCTTTATTAACTATTATTTATTAATCGCGTTGTAAATAAACTGTTGCTGTATATAATGTAGCAGCCATAGTAATAATTGTCAACATACGCATTATAATGATGAGACAGTGTGAAAAACTAAATCTATAAAAATTCTTTAGAGTTGTGTATAGGCTATAAAGTTTTCACCGATTTATTTGTGCAATTAAGTTAATAACACACCGATCAATAAGTCAATAAGAGAAAGTTTTTTAAGAGCAGGAATAAAATATAAGATATATATAAAAATAAAAGTAACATTGAATGAGAATTAATTGATTCCCATCATATCGTCATATAAGATCCTTAAATAATTTCGCTGTTACTACTGCGACTTTGATTCCATTGGAAGTTTGACTTTATTATTTTTTTAAGCTTGGCGAAATATAATGACTCTAACAATAACCTTGGGGAAGGTAGAGTTAAATTATATATCTGTTTTTGAACAACGAGTGCTGCATAATTTCTATGATTCAAAATGAAATTGTATTCACTTGCAAGGTTTCTCTTAATTTTCTTTCGATTCGCTCGAATGTTAAATGCTACTATATACCCGAAATATAGTAGCATTTAAAATCATTCCCGTTTTTCTTTTAATATAAATTAAAATATAAGCAAGCAATTTTTTTTACTTTTATTTACACTCCTGAAATTAATAAAATAATATAAAATGTTGAAAGTGTCGATACAATACAATGTGGTATTATCATGTATCGATATAATGAATCGCAATAAGACATATCGATACAAAGGAGAATTTTCAGCATCTCTAAATGTCAAATTTAATTCACGGGATGTTAATGCTAGAGCTTCAAATAGGCGCAAAAATAGCTGTTATTTTATATGGTACAGATAGTCCAGCGCACTAGTTTTATAGATATAATTTCTTAAATTGGGAGAATGGACAATCAATGTATAGACCTCATCTTCTAATTTTTTTTTATTTTCAAGGTAATAAAATTACTGATCGATGTTTCATTTGATAATGTAATTTACATAAAAAAATAAACCAGGTATGTTTACTAATTTTATGCAATGATCAAGCACTATTTTTATTGAATTAACTTTGTTTCAATAGAATTCGAAAAACAATTGAATTGCGTATTAATGTAATGCATATTTAATGACTTAATTCTCGGTTTTTTTAAATTATTGATTACAAATACAAAATAAATATGTTTACTCGTAGTGAATGTTTCACTGCATGTGAGTAGGTTACTCATAATATTTGTAATATTTAACCACAGTAAATAACGAGCGGAATAAAAAACCAATTTTTAAAAAAGTAAATAACGAGCGGAATAAAAAAATTAATTTGATAAAGATATCGATTGGGTAAAACATTCACAAGAACAGGTATTCATTGAAATGAATTTGAGAAAAATAGTTTTGTTCCAGTTAATTGAAACGCCATCTTATATTTTTTTGTAAAACTCGATGATTTGTTTGATTCTACATGATGTACAGTTCTATCATTAGGCTTTAATCTTTATTCCGCATAAGTCCTATAGATGGCGCAAAAGGTTCATACTCTTGTATTTTTTAATTATTGGTCAATACCTTTAATCGAAATTATTATTGATTATATTAATTCAACAAAATGTTGAATATCCGTAGTTTTTGAGTTGAAGCATATGCAGTAGTATTGTTTAAAATTATGGGCCAAAATCTTTTAATTAAATTTAAATTTTCGCATCTCGTCAAAGACGAGCGGCACCTATTAACTATTTTATATATCTAACTTTTCCCTAAAAGAGTTTTAATTACAAAGTAACTAACTAGCTTTGACTTTGAAATCATTTTGTTTTTATAATCTAAATATTGTACGTTGGATTGCAACATGTCATATCACGAATATAAGTATTATAATACAGTTAGTAAAACATTTTTAATAATTATAATTAGAAATATTTAAGATCTTTGAAAATGTTTCCAAAAATGAAATCATCATAAGGAAACATCCTTAAAGTAATCCTAACCTTGTCAACTATTGTATGCATTAGAGCAACTTTTCAATAAAACTAACACTTTTTATTTGTGAAAAATGACCGCGCTAAAATGCTATGATAATTTATGGTCACTAGCGACATCTTTGTGGGCGTGACTGAGATACAATCGAGTTAGGAATTTTTCTCTTATATACTTTTTCCTTACATTTTTAACTTTGATCACTCATCGTAAAGAAAAAAATAATGTCTTTTATAAATGAAATGTTGAAATAAGTGGCTAATTTTTAATTTACTTAGAACAAATTTTATTCAAGATCAAATTTAAAAGTTAATAATAACTCGATATAATTTTTTAATGAATTGTACAATCACTTAATAGTAAAATTATAATTCTCTTTCAAAATAATTATCGCCTAAAATAATCGCATCATCTTAACATTGCATAAAGGGTATCGTTATCGTTATATGTGAGCACTTAAACGTTATAGATACGTAAATAAAGTAACTTAATAAATAAGACAGATGGCGCTACTCACTAGCCATGAACTTGACTTTTGATTATAAAACTTATGTTTCTAAATAAAGTGACTGCTACATTTGCTTTATACATGCGAATGTCATTAAAAATTGAAATGTCTTTTACTCGAGATGTAATATTATGTTTCGTGTTTTCATTTATTTCAAGTAAATTTGCTTCAACATTAATAGACACCGAGGGGTTATTCCATGGCGATTTACTGCCATATACGGTTATTAAAACATCAGTATAAATGGATAAAGCTATATAGGTATTGGTAACAATATTTAAAAAAACGAGTATTATCTCGCCTAATAAAATTTAGACGTTATCGGTTCATGGACAAATACTTTAGATGGCAATCCGTTTAATTTTTTAAATATTCTGAAGAAATACAATTTTTTAAAGTTAAATAAAGTTACTTATATAAATTGACCGATAGGTGCCGTTAGAATACTGTCATATATCGATAAAACGCTGCAGAATTACCCTTCAGCGTTTTGTCTATGAATTCAAAAGAAATTTCACTCCAAAATTCGATATTACTTGTACTAACTTGTTTTTAGAATTGTAAAAAAATTAGTTTCACAAAACAATATTTAAAGACTATTTGTGAATTGTATAAAATTGGCTTTATAATTTTTTGATATCGAGAATATATTGTTGTCTTGTTAATGCAAACGCTTTCTATTTTCCACAAATTTTTGTGACACTGTTCAATTTCTTGAGAACGCAACATATTTATTTATACCGAATCAGCAGCATAAGTTAAAGAAATATGAATGATTCAACCAAGTGTATTTCATTGATTTCATGCGATAGAAACTGAACAAACCTTAAACATAATTACTTAGATTCAATGTTTACAAAGTATTGAGTTGTCGTAGCAATCGGTGTTTGGAAAATAATCTCAGCCGGTGCCCCATGAATAAGCAGGCAGAATTAAACTTCTACGATAGTTTTAATACATTTCAGTAAACATAACTAATACCTTAGATGTGATAAAATACGTCGCACATGCGTTAGTAATGATCACACTTTTAGTGGTCGTTTTTATAATATCTTTATTAGACCTATCTCGTAGAGTTTATTACCTTAAATAATTATACCATAATAAAATGAGCCGGTATTTTTTTAATTACAGATAATTACTTAAATATTATTAGAGGAAAGTAATTAAATGTGGGCTAGTGTTTTAATATGGGCTAGTAACAATTTTCAAAAACCAATAATTGAAAGAAGCAACAAATGACTATCTTCCGTCGCATTCATTCACTCTAACATCGCAATCACTCTATTTCGTCAGTTCGCCGCTAAGTGCCGTTAGTGTCAAGTTGTCGATTCGCCACTGCTACAAAATTTCAAAAGGTACGTAAAAATATTTTGTTCTTTTAATGAAAATTAAGACTAAATAGTGTAACAATGTATTTTATTTGTAGGATATGAGTTTTATTTTATGTTTTTGGGTTGATTATTTTTTTATGATGTATTATTTTTAAATTACAAGGTCAAGTTTATTTCGATCAAGAATTTCGAATTTGGGCTGTCTGTGGTCCTAAATATGGACTAGCGCATATTTAGGCACAAGTACTTAGGTGGCTGGACATTTCTTTCTAGTGGTGTTTAATTTTTATTTTCAGAATGGCACCGACACGTTCAAAAGAACCAAGAACAAATTGGGATATAGAACAAATGGTTAAAGCCATAAAAGCGGTTCGCGAGAAGAAGATGAGTACCTTAAAAGCAGCAAAAACTTTCAAAGTACCAAGAACAACTTTGCAACGTCTAAGCCAGAAAATTGACCTTACTCCTGAAGAAGCGGCTGCCACGACATTAGGAAGGAAAACAGTGTTGGGTACACACTTGAAAAATGTTTTAGTGGAATATGTTCTGACGATGGAAAGTAAATTTCATGGATTGACAAGGGCAGATCTTCGTAGAATGGCATATATGTTGACAGAACGTAACAACTTGCATAATCCATTTGTAGAGTCTGGCATAGCATGTAAAACATGGTTAAGACTGTTTTTAAAACGCCACAAAGACAAACTATCAATAAGAAAGCCTACAGGAACGTCATTTGCAAGGGCATTTGGGTTTAACAAAGAAAATGTGGACAATTTTTTTCAACTTCTGGACGAGATGTACGAAAAAAATAACTATTCCCAACTGATGAGAGGGTGTCCTCCTGGAACTGAAGGAGTTGCACATCCATCAGGCTGGATTCAAATGCATATATTTACAGATTGGTTCAAGCACTTCATAAAACACAAAACCTAACACCAGAATCAAGAGTTTTACTGATATTAGATGGACATTTCAGCCACACCAGAAACATTGACGTAATAGACCTGGCTAGGGAGAATAACGTAGATATTATATCTTTACCACCTCACACAACACACAAGATGCAGCCACTTAACAAAACATTTATGGGGCCATTAAAGGTTTATTATAGTGAAGAAATACGAAACTGGATCAGAAATAACAACAGAGCACTAAGCCCTTTTGATATTGTGGAGCTATTTGGAAGAACTTATATGAAAGTTCAAACTGGTGAAATAGCAGCAAACGGATTTCGCGTTACAGGACTTTGACCATTAAATAAAACGATATTCAACGATGTTGATTTTATTGCAGCAGAACAGAATGCTGTCAAAGATGGATGTACCGATATTTCCCCGATAAAATCATCATCTAATTATAAAAAACCATCAGATAACAATCTCAGATCACCCCTTTTCCCTTGACTTCAAGACTTATTGATGACAATCTGATTTCCACTGCAGCATCAGTCTCAATATCTAGGTCTGAAACAGAAAATGCTCCTCCGTTTGAATTTTCACCCTCAACATCTAGATGTGAGACTCAAACAGAAGCATCTACATCCGGAACTGGACATGAACCTACGCATGGTGGCGAATCATCCTCTTTCAAAATTGATCGTAGCAGCCTAAACTTACACATAAGTCCTATACCCAAAAAAATCAGAAATACATCCAATAGGGGTCGAAAAGCTACCGTGGCTTGTGTTATAACGTCATCTTATAAAAATGACCTGGATGAAAAAAAATAAGAAGAAAATAGAAAAAGAAGAGAAAACTAAAAACAAGAAAGGTAAAGAACAGAAAAAAATCTGAAGGAATAAGAAAAAAGAATTACATAAGCAGTGATAGTGAAGTTAATTGATAGTGATAGTGAAGAGGATATCCCCTTAGATTCAGGCACTGATCTAGATCCTATAATAGACGAAAAAGTCCCTAGTTCTGCAGATGCAGAATGTATGTTCTGCCAGCAACTTTTTTCAGAGAATACTATGGGAGAACTCTGGGTTTGATGCTTGATGTTTTGGGCACATAATGATTGTACTGGGCCAGAATTTGACACATGGATATGTGATTTTTGCAAATAAAATACTTTATTTCTGACAATTGTCAAAGTTCTTTGATCTCTTACTAGATACGGAGTTTATGATTAATATTATATTAAAAGATACTCAAGTCATATGTATAGCCCATAATCGAGTATATGGTCCATATTTAGGGCCTATTTTACAATTTTGTTTAATGCTCAACTTTTATAATATAGTTTATTAATAAAAATATAAGACTGTTATTATGATAGTTAAAAATATGTAACTGATTAATATTACATGAATAAAAAGTTAATTTTTAAATAGTTTTTTATTTTTAAACAAAAAACAAAATGGTAGCCCATATTTAGTTACTTTCCTATATTGACATTCCTTCGTGTTTCATCTATCGATTAGAAAAAAGTGTAAATTCAAAAATTTTAAACATAGACTTCGTCTCGGCGTTACCCATATGGTTACTATTTTTTTTTAAAATAAGAATTGTGACTAATTAATTCCGTAAAATTTAAAAAAAAAAGTAAAATTAAATCTAGAGAACATATATTGACAATATTAGGAAACTGTAAAACCAGAACAGTCACGGTATATGAAATATTGAAAGATTAATGTTGTATGTTCTCAAAATTATTATTGTTATCTATTCGCTTAAGTAACATACAGAAAGTGAACTAATTAATAAATAGCAGCTTCAACGAATAAATATAAATTAATACAGACTTTTAATACTGCTTCAGTCATTTACGTACATGACAATGAGACTTGTACACTTGTCACCATTTTGAATTAAAAGGAAATTACATTTATAGATAGAACACTAACCATTGCTTCCTGCCTTGTTCCTAGACATATTCAAAGTAATTATAACTTTCGTTGAATACGAACTTACAAAAAACTTCTTAGTAGATACTTTTGAAATAAATAAAGTTAACTAAATAAATTATTTAATGAATTCATTATAACTATAAAGGAAACTATCTAACAAATATAATAAAGCAAATAATGCCAATATTAAAAAAACTGTTACCTTTGCTACCTCTACGAATAAAATTAATGAGTCAACAAGTTTTACAAAAACAGTTTGCTGAAAATTTTCAGGTTTCAACGACTTAAAATTTAAAAAAGTCGTAAACTGCCTGTCGGAACACGCGTTACATAAAATTCTGTTATTGTTTATATCGCTTAAATTGTTTTAAAATTTAGTTAAACTTTTTAATCTAGGTTTATCTTCGAATTTTTTTTCCATTTTCTAAATACTTTCACAAACTTAATATCACAAATAAGGCTTAAAAATAAAAATGGTTAATTCAAATTTGAAAGATCTGTCCAATGTATGTGGAAAATTTGGGTGCAAAATTACATACACATGGGTTTAAAATTACAAGACATATGAAGCTATGGAAACAGACTAGCGGACTTTTAACTACGGAACCCTAAAAATGAGAAAAACAATTGTTAGCTTTAAATTAATATTATAAATTACATTTTAGACATTAGAATTGATCAATTATTTTCTTACGATCTATAAAAATTGGACTACCATACCACGTAGTTTCATTTAATTGTGATCTATAAAAACATTAATCTTACTTTATTCACAATTACAACATTAATTACGATAAAAGGAGACAAAATTCCACTATTGTTGTGTACCGATATATTACCCATATCTCGGTAACGGATATCCTGTTACTCAAAAATATATTTGTTCAGATGGTTTGTTTGAAAATTAGTGACACACAATTTATCAACACAGTGATTTGTTATAATTAGTGACCCAAATTCTTAACATAGGAAATAAAATTACATTATATATGAGTGGAAGACAATATTTTAATAACACATAATATGAACAACAGCTTATTAACTGCTAAAGAAAATATGAAAAATTTCTTAAATATATAAAAATAATACATATTTTATATAGAAAAATTATATAAGTAAGACACACATATTTTTCAGAATATAAATGCAGTTTATAGCATACCCAACGTTTCATAATACGTAATTAAAAAATAATGGATAGTTTAAGGCACGTATAATTACCAATAATTTAAAGCCATAATTCGGATACTAACATTAACAAGGAAAACTTAACATTATCTATATTTTTTACTAAAACTTAATTATTGTAACAAAATATCCTTCTAAATTAATATTTTACATTTTTAACTAAAAGAAATCTTAAATTATTCGAGAAGAAGCAATAAAATTTATTATAAAAATCAAAATTAGACCAGTTTTCAGCCTTTAAGTACTTATAAAATATTAAAGAATGTACTAAAGATTTACGTTATATATTGCATTCAAAAATAATTTCTCAAAAATAAGACAGTCTAATAATCTTAAATCAAATTAAAGCTTTGAAAGGAATCATATCAATATCACATACACATAGGTCACAGGGAAATAGGTCAAAGTTCTGTCACCAAGGTCTCCACATTGATCCATCTTCATCATAATCTTGGCAAGCTACATCCAAATTATCCCTGGCCATTTCTTGGCGTGCTAGAAATTCGTAGTGCCGCATTAAACGCAATCTCTGCTCCTCATTAAGTTCTAATATGTCGAATTGTACTAAGTCGGTTCCCTGATTCCGCATATCAACTTCATTCAGTTTCTCCTCTTGGTATTCCAAGTGCTTTCGTTTCTTTTTGGGTGGTAAATTATGATAATCGACTGATAAATCTTTAGGTTTAGCTATTTGTGGTAAATTTTGATCAATTATTGTACCTGAATCATGGTTAAAAGCTTTAAACGTAGATAATTCTGGATCTGGAGTTGATCTTGGTAAATTGAAACTTCCGCTATCGTTTTGCATTTTAGTTGCTAAAGTTTTCGACGGTGATTTTGTCTTTCTTAAATCTATACTTTCTGTTATATTCTCAGATTCTACATTACTATTCATTATGACGGATGATCTGTTTTTGTCTCTAATATCTTTTTGGATATCTGTCATGTCAATGGGATATTGCCGGTTTGTATGCACCTCATTAGAACCACATTGTTTTTCAACAGAATCGTTACCCCTTTTTTCCATTATGTGTTGTCGGATTTTTTGAAGAATGATGTCTTTGTTGTCACATGTTGGTCTTGTTGTTGCATCACCAGCATCGGTAGTTCTTCGTATTTTTCGGTGATTCTGATAACTATGAACGCTTAGCATCTGTATCGGAGCTGTTTTGATTTTATCTACTCTTGTTAAGAGTCCAGTCATTGGGGATGCCAGGTCTTGTACACTTGGGATTGCATTCATAATTTGGTTGGATAGTTGTATTTCTTCTGATCTCTCTTTCCCCTCTGTGAGTCTATAAGTTTGAATAGCTTTATTATCATGACTATCATCGCCGAATAATTGATCATCAACTTCAGAAGAATATCTTTCGTTGTCACTGTAATCTAGATTATCTCGGTCTTCGTGAATTGGGGATGGTGGAGACACCGGAGGAGAATATGCTTGTCGACTAGGGACTTGTACATTTAAGGGTTGTGTGTTGATAAGTCTGGAAAGATGGTTTACTAAATTTTCACTTATTCTTGAATCCAAATCGGGCATCGAGAGTATGAATCGGCAGGCTTCAGCGGCACATTGTCCAAACCCGGCTTGGAATTTTTTTGCTTCAAGTAGAGGATCCCTAGGATTATGCAGTTTCGTGAGATGGTTTACGGTGAGCTCCAGTATATCGGCCTTTTCTAATTTACTCATGTTGTCGTCGTCAATCTGTAAAATGAAACCAATAATAAAGTAATGTAAAATAGTTTTACTGTTTAAGATCGAAATCGATCGATTAAGAAGGAGATTTAATTTTTAAACAAGCTCTAATAAAATTCCATAGTCATGAATTTTTCAAATACTATATTCGTAAAAATAAATAAAAACGCATATGGCATTTCAAAATTGTCCAAGAGATAAATAAAAAACGTGAACAGTTAAATAGTGAATACCTCAAATGAATTAATGTTTATTTTGTTAATGGTTAAAATCTCGTATTTTAGCCTTTATAATTTAAGGTTAACATGACAATATGAATAGAAAATTTTGTGAACGATCGCTTCAATTCTCGAGCTCATAATTGCCTACGGACTTCGATTCTCGGAAAAGATGTTGCGCTAGGTTACTTTTTGCCAAAATACAATGACACATAAGGAAAAAATTACCTCAAGAGCTCCAACCATGAGGTCTTTAAGCTCATCTAGACATCGATTAATTCGTGCTCTTCGTTTTCGCTCCAGTAACGGTTTCGTGATCTTCTTATACTTGGCCGTCTTTGATAATGGGGCTGGATAGATCTCGCGCGACATCATTCTAGGTTTCACTGAAAAATAATAAAAAAATACCTTCTTATCTGTCCAAATGATTAAACAATTTAATAAATAATCAAACTTTTTTTACAAAAATCAAACTTTTAATGCCCCGAAACATTACAAATACATCTTCTGACTTAGAATCGTCGACAATTAAACTTTAAACCAAAATATTTCTTAGTTAATTATAATAATTTACTACCCAAAATCAAACGAAATCATTTTGATGTTTTTGTGGAAACTTATTTGTATTGGATTTGTAGAATAAAAAACACAAATATAATTGAATATATACCCTAGTTATGTTATTTTAAATAACTATAAAAACATATATCTACTAAATATGTGGCTTTCCTATTTGATGACAAAAAGACTGTAAGTGTAGCTTGTGATGTATAAGATTGTTTTGACTTTTGTACGTGAAAAAATTATGTGATGGTGTATCTGAAATGGGCCTTAGTAAATCTTAAGCAAAATCATCAAATTTTAAATCCATACGAATTTAGTAATTTAATACGACTTTTTTATTCTTCCTAAGTGCACCCTCTGCTTGGAAATGTATTTACTTGGTAATAAATAGTAATTTATCACAATGTTTGTGAAGCTTGTAGGTTATCAATTAATTATTTAATTGCTATTTCCAGGTATTTGAAGATTGAAATAATTTTGATCTTTATCGATCAATTATTGCGTATGCAGTCAATCTAAATCTGTTTCGATGGCATGTTACTACTCGGGTAACTTAATCATCTATTAAATTTGTTTTATTGTAGTAACAGTTTGAGAATTTTATATTGAAATATTATTTTTAGTTAGGGGACACTTCGATTAGTGAATGGTTTTAGTGCTGGGTAACATTTTATCACAGTCATATTTGTTACATTATTTATCGGCAGCAAAGCTCGTAATATATTTCATTGTTTGCTGGAACTATTAGGAGAAAATTTGGTGAAATTTTCAAATAATTTTCTATCTAATGGTGATGTTACGTTACGGTATCCGATAAAGGTCGATATGGGGGTCCAAGTTACGGTATCCGATAAACGTCGATATGGGTGTAATATAATTATATTATAAAACAGTAGAAGTAGAAAAGACAATATTAAAGGTGTTTAAAATATGTTCGGTAATAATAGGAAAGTCATATAGTTATATTGAATGACGTAATAATTATTATAAAACTTTATTTGATATTTAAACTATGATATTGTTCTAAATCAAGGAAAAAATTGAAGTATTATGCCAAAAATGGAAAATAAGTATCGACATATTGACAAAATTTAAAAGACTTTGTGTCTTTGTGTTTTATTCAGAGGTATACAACTTTAAAATTTAAAAAAAGTAAATACAATCAATATTATGGCTATGGTATTAGAATTATTGAATAGTTAATTTTGTGCCATTTGTGTTTAAATACGATTTAAGGCATATATATGGGCGCCGCGGCTGGATCAAATGAAGCGTAATCTGGAAGTCCAATTCTCCACCACTTTTTCGGGCATTTGGGGTTCGCGCATTAAATATTTTCTTCCAAGCGGTCCAATGTCTGTGGTTTATCAGCATAGACTAGTAGTTTTACATATCCCCACAGAAATTATCCACACCAACGTGGAGACCAATTCATAAGGGTATTATGCGAAATCATACGCTCATAAATTTTTTTCCTGCAATAAATTGGAAAAGTAAATTGCAATGAAAATAATTTATATTGTTCTCGCCGGCATCATTTTTTTAAGAAATGTGGGTCAATGATTCCATCAGTCCTTAAAGCACACCAAACAGTGACTTTTTGTGGATGTAACGGCGTCTCAATACTGGTACATGGATTTTCTTCCCTCCAAATCCGTAATGACGTAGTCATTGACTACGTCCAATGACGTAGTTATTCAACCAAAAATGAGCCTCATCGCTGAACAAATAATTATTGCTCGAAAAAGTGGTTGAGAATTGGATTTGGAGATTGCGTTTCATTCGAGCCAGCTGCGATGCCCATATGTCTGACAGCGTATTTAAGCACAAATATAATTACCTTTTCATATAATTATCTTTTCAATAAAGCCAATACCATCGCCAGTATCATGTTTTTTATCTGCTTTTTTTCATTTTAAAGTCGTATACCTCTAAAATCAACCGTTAGTTTGGAGGTTTCGTTGTTTATATTTTGGTATTTAAATAAATTAGTAAATACTAAGAACTGTATCATAATATTTCATCATAATAGTTTGAAAGTATATTTCTCATCGCATTTTTCAAAATTTTATTTTATTTATTTTTTTAATAGTTTACTTTTTATTTGCATTGATGTAACAAATATTCAAACATTAGTAATCCAGGCAAACGAAGTATTGGGCAAAAAGTATGATACATAAAGCGATAGTACCGTTACAGCATTATTTACATAATGAAAGTGGGATAAAAGCGAAGGCGAACAGTTTCTTGTTGAAACATTAAGTGTAGAAGTTAAAGATTAACAAATAATAATTTATTATATATTTATATAAATCTTACCTCCACATGAAGCAGCTTTTACGTAACCAGATTAGGTACATATTTGAGCAGTTTTTTTATTCGGAGTTATTAACAATTACCGATAACAGCTATCGTAAGCAATAACACCGATAAAATATTTATTAAATCCAGGCATAATACATTGGGGAAATACGTTTCGGCATCATTTTCCAGGTATACTGATCTCTGAACAGTGATAATCGTCTTTGATTCTTTAATCGTCATTAAATGAAGTAGCAATAATAAATAATGTGAAAATAGAAACAGGCGATTAACATTTTGTGACGTCAAATCTTTGAATCTTTGCTTTTGCTTGATATTGACTCATAATACTTTATTTATACGTGATATGGCACATTATCTGAATTGTTGAGAAATTTCGGGAAAATATGAAAAACTTACGTGAGAAGTATAAGATGAAAATAAGCTCAAGGAAATATGGGCAACTGAGGAAATGGTAAAAGATCTTATCTTTTAGCATCATTGTACACCTTAGTGTACCCCAAAAGTTATGAAAGATTTGTTAAGATGATTTGGGCACCGAAGACATGGACATGGAATCTCTAAAAATAAATAGCAATATATTGATAAATAGTTATTTATTATTGTTGTTCCACATCCTTTTTACCAGACGGATCGCTTAGAAAATGTAAAAAAATTATGAATGTTAAGAATAAGGTAGAGATTGAACGAAAATTATTAAGTTTGAAAAATGCCAACACGATTTATTGTTATACTTGAACTGCTATACTATTTGCTTTAAAGATAGTTTTTAGGCACAAAATATTTCTCACGATATGAGGGAACTTTTGTCCATATACGTTCTTCCTAATTTTTGGAGTATACTCCTTAAAAATCGATTTTCATATATAGCGTCCGTATGAAGTTTTATGAGGAGTAAAATCAGAAGTTCAGAGCGTTAAAAAAACTGTAACAGTTTGTAAGTTTGGATGTAAGAGGTAATCTCCGAAACTACTCATCCGATTTCAAAAATTCTTTCACCAATATTTAGAAAGGACCTTCAGGATGGGCATAGGTTGTATATTATCTCGTTAAAAAATTCATATATTTTGAAATAGTTAAATTTTGTAAGTTTGGATTATTAAACAATTCATGGCGACCAGTTTTGCAACGTAAGTCTATGAAAAAACAGTCGAGCGAATGCGTTTCTTATGAACGCTACCTTAACGGTGAGAGATATATTGATAGATGATATTGATATGTATATTTATATGGAGTGTTACCTGTTTTATTCATTACAAGACAATCGTAATTAAGGAGTAAACTCCAGTGACGCGTCTGAGCTGACACCCACAATGTCTTTTATTTTTGGTTAGTTGAAACGCTCTTAGCTCCGCGCATAACGATGTGATAGGGTAATGGTGCGTTCGGCGGCGCGTAGCGCGGCGGATCGAGACTTCTTTAAGCACAAAGTTGGAATGCGCTACTACTAATAGTAAGTAGGGAGGAGGTACTGATGGCAGGGAACACTAATTATGCAAGTATAGCTTGCATTTGGCCGATTTGTTAATTTTAATAAATCTTTTGTTTTTAATTATTTGAAGTTCAAGCCTTACGAATTAATTTTCATATATAACGCTCAGTATGAAGTTTTATGAGGAGTAAAATCATAAGTTCAGAGCGTACGAAGTTCGGAGTTTAGTTTGACACACTTAGGCTCATATTAATAGATAAAATCAGATTGAATCGCGACTACGTAAGTCTAGATTAATATGAATTTTCAGATTCGGACGGTTCAATAGACGCATATTAATATTAACTAATCGAGTTTTGGAAAATCAAAGATTGAGCAGAATTGCGTTTAACAATAAAGTAATAAAATAAATACAAGAAGAAGAAACTGCACGGAAACAGAGAAAAGGCTATTGTTGCAGACAACGACGTAATTGAAAATAAACGCACCGACAGAGTAAGCGGAAAGATAAAAAAAATAACGCTTGGGATGCTATTGCCGAGAAATATAATGATATTATTAATGAAAGGGTGAGTACAGTTAAATCTCAACGTGTATAATGAAAATGGAATACAGAATTAACTTGTTTGCACGAATGTAATTTCTTTTTTTATATTTAAATACAGTGTTACCTATTTTATACATTCCAAGACAATTGTACTTAAGGAGTAAACTTGTGTTTAGTGAGTAAGTGGTGCGGCGGGGCTGACGCGCACAATGTTTTAATTTCGCAATGTCATGATTTTTATCACATATTTTTGGTGAAAAAGGCGAGAGAGACAGCAACTTTTACCGAAAAATGTTTACACAAATTCATAAAAAGTGTACTCTGGTACCATGTATCTTTGAATTCGTGCTTCATGAAAACTTTCTTTTGACTTCCAACACGATAGCCTTAAAATAATTGGTTTCTGTTTCTCAATTTATTCTCGGAAATTAACCCCCAGAATCAAAATTCAATTGTTAACCACTTTATTCATTTCTGCAATTCACTTCTGTAACTGGGCTACCATTATCTATCTCTGTGTCAAATATCAAATTTATACGTCGAATAGTTTCAGAAACGTCCGTTTTGGACATTTTGCCATGAAACACAAAAAAAGGACTCAAATCCCATTCATTTGAAATATTTTACTCGGTCGAAGCCGGGTAATGCAATTAATATATGTATAAAGAAAATAGTTGATAAATTCATGCATAGGAAAAATGTCCAAGCGCGAGTCTGACTCGCGCATTTAATTTCATTTAAAGTAGTATTACATATTATGGTGAAAAGTAGTACTATATATTATGGTGAAAAGATATGAAATACATACTCGTATATACATACACAAATTATTCATATGGAATTTTAAAAAAATCGTGTACTTAATTCCCCTCCCCCCAAATTTCTATAAAAATAATTTAAAGTGTTAGCTATGAGCTATTGAGATATTTGCTGCTTAATATTGTAACTATGTTAAATCTCAAGTTTTATATGAGGCGTTTTCTAAAAAAATATGTGTGACGTTATATGGGTTTAGTTTATCCTTTTGGGATATGAAACTGTAACAGTAAAAAGTTAAACTACCGCAAAAGATGGAATCAAAAATAAATAATATTAAGAGAAAAAAATGTCAAAGTTCGTGACATTTCTATTTAGGAATACATTAGCCAAGATCTTTATGACGGCAAAGAAAACGATCAAAGCTTTTCAGAACACAATAATACAGAGATGCTTTGTTACTGTCGCCTTCTTCCTAATAGGATATAGAGTGATTGTGCATAAATAAAGCACAATATATGTTTTAAAAGAAAGCACGACCATAACATAACTAAAATATTTACGTATGTTTTACTTTATATATATATATATATATATATATATATATATATATATATATATACATATATATATATATATATATATATATATATAATTATTAAGTCTTATAGACCACGATATTAAAGAATAAGAAAGTGTACCTGTTACTTTTTAACATATATAATATGTTTAATACAGCATAAATTATAAAAGAACGATGAAAGTTGCAAATTTCGTTTACACGACTCTTCTTTCGGAAACCCTCAGTTTGCAATGATTTGCCTTCGTTTTCAGCCACGACTTAAGCAATGTTTTCTTCCAAACGGATGTTGTGTTATACACACACGTATAAAAAAGACGAAGAATATACACAAATGATACATATTTAAGTCTATAATATGATAGATAAAGCATTTAGTAAGGTATAGTCGGTTGTATTTAAGAATTTACTGAGAGTAACAAAATCTTCCCAATAAGGAATATGTTTGAGGATACGAATGCCAGGGGAAGAATAAATGAAGAGTGCATGATTTCCGGCGACACGATGGTTTATTCTTTCACAATAAGAGATTATATAATTATAATTCGGAAAGATAATACTTATTTTAAAACGCTCGTAAGATATATGTATATATAAATATATATATATATATATATATATATATATATATATATATATATATATATATATATATATATATATATATATATATATATATATATATATATATATTAATTAAATACAATAAATTAGGACTATTCACAAATTGGAATTATTATATGTATACGTAACGTACCTTTAATATGAACCTAGCTGAGTTATGTTGTGCATTGTAGTTATAACTGTTAAGTAAGAATGCACTACTACACTGCTAAGTTATAACAGAATGTTAAAAAACTATGTAATAAACGATTTCTTTCTTTTCTTTTATCCACTATGAAACTTGTTTTTACTTATTTTTTTCTACTGTTATCTTTCCCATAACATTTTTCTTAATAATTCTTATCACTTCAATGAAACTACATCATTCCTGACTTTTCATGGTTTTTACAATTTATTTCTTTACATACTTTTTCTTATCAACTATTCAGCATCCTTAAAGCACCAAAAAGTGAATTATTTAGGCGTCCAATTTCCAGTTTTCGTAGTCATTTTTGCGCCAGGTCCTCATAGAAGGCTTTATTATTCAATTCCTTCGCTGATATATTTATGTAAACCATAGCTTGCCCGGCATACGTCACAGTTTGATCGCTTACATATTCGAAACGAATAATTAATCGGAAAGCAGTATATCATTAGTAAGTTTGTTTAATTAGATTTATAATAAAATAAGTTTCAGCTGTTCACTTTTTAACTTTTGAATACGATAGCATTACACAGTTTTGTTAATTTTCCATGTTATCCTACGGAGAAAACAAATCGAGTCGTAGGCAATTAATATCGTATTTGTAATATTGTTCGATTATAATCCACCTATTTTTAGCTAAAAGGCTACAATAGCAATAAAATGTTACTACAATTGTTGTTGCTACAATTGCAATAGCAATTTTAACCTGCACTCAATTCACTATCACTCTTTTTTGAAAAATCCGAGCTTCTCTTTCTCACCTGTGTGTCTTTCTCACGACTGAAGTTTATAACCCCTCTCGTTTTACTGTGAACTGCATTTATTTATACCTTACCACTTTCTTTAACGCGCCGTTCATTCTTACTAGCACTCACGGCGATATACATATGTATATCGCCGTCAGTCGTTGTCAACACGTCGTAATAAAAAAAATCGTCGATTAGCGCATCTTGTAAATATCTATTTCCGTTGATAATCAAATGAGCATTTTCTAGATAATAACTCAATCAGTTTACGAATACGATTATGCGGCAAAAGAACGTCATTACAATATCGTTTGCTTTGCAAGTGAAAGATCGAAGGTATTTATGAAACTGTTAGATCATAATTATCTTTTCATTAGCTGTGACGTTAATTAATTATAGCACGCACCGGTTGATATTACACGAGTAACGGTAGGTAAATGTCAGCTCATCAAGGATAACGAGATATTAATGTTGAGTTAATGCGCCGGTGTGTAAAACCAGTAGTTACGGTGGTGAGAAAGTACTCACAAGTCTAGTTGCCGAGTTAGCCGTTGTATTAATTGCAGGTGGCGATATTGAGTTATTAATTGCCTGGGAAAAAAATATTTTACAAGGCAATTCTCAATAGCGACATATGTGGTATGCTAAACATTGTTTAGTGCAATATTATACGCACATTTATTTTTAAGTTTTCGAAGGACCATATTGGCTTCGTACGTCCGTTGTGTTTTCACCACCTTCTAATTATTAAAACACCATTATTGTACGATATGATAGCCAAAATATATATATGCAATGTTTCTATCATATTATAAAAATTGGATGAAAAATGATAACGACCGTAAGAAATAGTGCAATCAATTGGCATTGTTTCTTACATATTCGTACATATTCTGTATACATTCTTGTGCTGTGTATATATTTTTTTAAATATATTCATCAAATACTTATTCAAAAATAAGGTTACGAGACGAAGATTATTGTTTGAAACTTGAGGGTTGATTGACACTCTTTTCAGTTTTTTACCAAATGTTTACTAGAGTATTACGACAAAATTTCAGGATGTGAACGATATATTTAGTTGATTCTAATATTTTAAACGACTTGCTAATGATTTTAATGTTTACTGAATACTATTTGCGCGCTATGCCCTAGACTTTATGTATTAAATATACTTTTTTTCTTATAATTTCTTTTAAGACCGCGTCTTCCGTGTGATTTTCTCATTAATAAATTTGCTTAGGTGCAGGTTTAGAAAATACCAGAGGATGAACATAATTTACGTTTTTTTCAATGTTTTATTATGGAATATTCCATACCCAAACTGCTTAAAATGTAAGAATTATTATAATTGCTTTAGTGTAATTAAAATGTAATAACGAGTTTTAAAATATACCAGTACGCTACAGTTTTAAGCTACGTACGTTATGAAACTATTTTGTACATCTACTCGCCACTGGATGGCGCTAGTTGTTACAAATTTGTTTTACACTAGAATTGTGTAAAGACAAGACGAGAAATACATTTATAATAAATTATTGGTGCTACTAGCACCAATAATTTACTTAGAAATTATGAGCACATTGCAAACATCTGTTTGATTTTGTAATACGAATATGTGGAAATTTTCTAAATATAAATTGTTTACTTTTTAATAATTTGAAATCGAAAATAATGATAAGAATCAATTTTACAATGAAATAATGTTATAATAATTTACCAAAATTTAATAATAATAATATAATAATCACACGCAATAGTCCACAATAATATACTTAAATACACAATTTGATGTTTTTTATGTGTTCATTTTAAATACTATTTTAATTAAAATTATAATATATTAATTTTATTTTATATGTTTGCAGACGCATTTCAATAAAATTTTAATAAAATTAAAATCCTCCAAAAATACAGGCAAGTGGATATTGTCACAAATAAAACAACTCTTTTTAACAAAAACGGACGACTCTTTTTAACACAAATAAAACAACTCTTTTTAACTTGACAGAAACATTAAGACTACAATATAAATATCATATTTTCATTAAATGTAAATAAACAAGTTAAATAAATATAGTCACTTACCTGATGGGTTTTATTTGTTGCAATAATTAATCATCAGAAGAAAATATGTCCATTTATCGACTTCTGTAATACTAAAGTGAGTCTGTGATAATTTAATTTTTAAAACTATAACGCTGGACAAATTGCTATTTGTCTAATAACAAACTAATAAAAAGCTACAACTTATCAAATAATTTCAAACAGTATAACATTATTGTCGAAACGAAATTAACAATAAAATATATTAATAAACTCAGATGGGCCGCCGGGAACCGTCCATGCACGTGGGTGAATACCGTAACACTAAATGTCTAGAGGAAGAAGTAAGAAGTTGCCCCCACCGCTTTCTTACCGTTCTTCCCTAACTCCCTTCGTCCCGCGCCCTTTGCCCGTAAGCTTCATTCACAACAACCACCGAAGGTTTTTTTGTTATTGGAAGGTTGTGTCCGGTTTTGTCGTACCGCATTAGACACTTCTTAATGATTTTGCTTGATAGCGAGTGTTTTTATGTGTTAATATGTAAAATAATTGATATAATAGCAACACAGATATAAACGTATTCAATCACATAATATTATCACATTTTGATAGAAAAAGGCTGCATAACTTCATTATCATCAGCTGTGATCTGGATAATCGCCTATCAAAATGTGGTTCGTATCTTTGAGGCAAGTTTCACATGACAATTAACTGATTGTTTTATTGGTATTGTGTAGTTCAGTACATAGCTTATTCTTTAAGCAATGTTCGAATCTATATCGTACTATCTCCTGCTAATTTTTGCTTATGTGTATCTGGGATTAGCTACTGAATGGTTTTAAGAAGGAAAAAAACAAAACGTTTACATAAAAGGACAAGTAAAACATAATTTGCATCTCGAATTTGTCGTAGTATTTTTTGAAATTCAACTGCGTTAAACCGTTTAAAAATAACCATTCCCTCCATAACTAATTATCAATATTATCAATATTATTAATATTATTATAAGTATCATAATATTTATAATTATAACATTACGATAAATATCAGTTTTATGACAACTTGTGATCATTTTCTGGCTCTCAGAGAAGAATCTATTATTAAAAAACTAGTTAATTAAAGAGAACTCCAGTAATTATTTTACTAGTATATTTTAGATAATTGAAATACCACGGAACAATAAAGTAGCCTTTATCCAATAAATTATATTTCATAAGATAGTTTAGTAGATGCAGAAACGCACTATTTTCCTCTTGCGAAATAATTGGCGCCGCGTCTTGCTAAAAGTATTTCCGGCGAAAAATTTAGGCGAATTCGTCTTGTTACACGTATTCAGAAACTTATATGAAGAGAATTTTAAGCATTTCCCTTAACGCATACGTCAATGTAATCATTATATTATTAGTTCAGCTATTAATTCAGAACAGTCAATTTGTATTGGTGGCGATACCATTGGTACGTAAGATTCATTATTAATTAAAAAATATCGATATAAATATCGGAAATTTTCAATATATTTTCTTGTCTGCATATAAGGATTAAAGTCATTAATATTAAAAAAAAATAATGGAACCATCATAATGAAGTAATAGAAATAACCTAGTCATTAGGGAATATCGGAAGTTTTATTAGACCACAAACGTGTCCGTTTATCCGCTTGTCTCAGCCGTTTTTCTCAATCATAACGGCATGAAGTTAACGCAATATTTGAACTGTACTGTAATTTTTTAATCGGAACACTTTATTTTAATTTTTACCCAAACAAGTTTTAACCATTACTAATATTTAATTTTAAAATTAGACTTATTTCCAGAGCGTTAATGTATAATATTACTTCCTGTTTTCAACATAGCCCGTAGTATATGTTTTATTAAAATAATCAACTTTAAAGATATTATATTCTTTGCTATAGACCGCATATGAGTAATCACATGGAAACTTTATAAAAATTGAAAAATATCGTTTGTAGGTTTTGCATGATGGTAAAAAATTATTTGAAAGTGCTTCTTAAATCTGTTTCATCAATATTAGAAACGTATTTCGCTATTAAACCACGGCTTCATAAACTTTTTTGAAGAAACAGAACTATTAATAAGATACGGCTTTCCTTCAGTTAACCGAGTCTCGCAGTTGGAAAATTAATTATACCTATGCACATTGTATACTGCATTACTGTGTCACCTACAGTGTTCATTTACTCGTAAAACTGTCAATGGACACTGTGTCAATTCCTCGTTTATTAATACTTTAATCAAGTTATCAATATTAATGGAAAACTGAAGATTAATTTACCAGCAAAGCGTGCTTGTGTTACGTTGACGGGAATTTATATTGTACGAAATCGAATGGGCTTAGGGCTAAACTCCGCAAAGTCATCGACACTCTAAGTCTTTCAAACATGAACACAAGTGGTAAGCCTCTTAAAAAAAGGACTCAACAAATAAAATGTTTTTTTCCCTTCAATTTTTCTGTTGCAACGAAATCCGTGTTCGGGTATTTAAATGCAAATTCCCGGTTGTAAGCCAGGTAGTATTTGTAATTAAGACTGGTTGAAACTCGTGTGACAATGGTGCATTAAAGTGCATTAAGAAAATAATAAGAGGTAAGTAAAAAAGCAATGAAATTCGTATACATTTAGAAATGTATTATGGATGTGTAACACAAACTTTCTGATGAGTAATGGTTACCAATTATGTTTTCCATAAAAAATAAACCCTTTATTTAAATTTGAACATTTATACTTTGTAGTATATGATTTTTTTATCGAGGGGCTTTTTCTATCCTGGATATAAATCTGTTACAATACTTATATTGAAATGGTTACATTTCGAATGTCTATGCCGACCAGAATACAGGTCCTTACTATTATTCTCGCTCAGCTCTTTGTATATCCATATGTATATAAAACAGTTTTATTTTTTGGATTACCAAGATATAAAACCATATTCTCACAAATCACTAGTACATTTGATGATACAGGTCTATACAAAAAGACATAAAATATAGTTATTGCAATTATTTTCCTCTTTTTAAGATGATATAGAGGACATGTTTACCATTCATTCTTGCCTTGATGTCATATTCAATTTAATATAGATATATTAATGTTTATGCAAAAGAGAGGAAATAGTTTTTAAATACGTATGTGCAAATATAATAGTAATAGATCATATATATAGTATAGTACTAATATTTCTGTTTCTAGATTTTTCCACATTTGTTTAAACATGCACAATATTTTTACGCCTATGAAAGACACAACAGCAATATTTTTACGTTTTACACAACCGATTTTCTGAGAAACTACACACAGTAGAAATTTGAAATTTAGCACAGTTAAATATTGTATTAACTCACACATTCGGTACAAACTTTTTCAAAATAATGTCATTAGAATTGGAAAGGGGTTAAGTAAAAGTCTTAATTTTATATATGTACGTACACACACACAAACACACACACACACACACACACCCACCACACACACACACACACACACACACACACACACACACACACACACACACACACACACACACACACACACACACACACATATATATATATATATATATATATATATACATATATATTTATACTCAGAAATTTAAATTGCATCTTAAATATGTATTCCACAAAATATATCAAAACAGAGTATCGTTCTTATTTCCAAAACTCCGAACTAAGGCAAAAATTGTAAAGAAGCAGGGTTGATAATATCTGACTAGATAAAATGTACTAGATAATACAATATATACTAGGTAATACATTGTGAAGCATTAATATTTATAAACAGGACGAGAACCCTCACAGCACGAATTCTACTAGTTCTTGATAGGTTATTTTTACCATCTGGTTTGCTTTAGACTTAAGTCGTATTGATAGAAAAAGAAACAGTTTAAATATGATTACATTAGCTCGACAAGGTTTTCGTACATACTTTGGTATATAAACATGTAATTGAAAACATTTAGGAGCTCATAGCATTCCTATTAAACCATTTACAATTATTACGTAACGAAAACGTCGTAAATTTTTCTAAAATATTATTAAACTTCTTTAAACTTCGCTTTCTCCATAATTTTAACTTCAATAGTTTTGGTAATAAGTTCATCTCTTTCTTGTGGACTTTTTCAGTGATACTTCTAGAACTAAATTATACGAAATTCTGAAAAAATAAAACCACATTATTTGGCAAGCCAATTTTCTCATAAACCATGCAATGTCGAAACTTGAAAGGTGGCATGGTAATTCATCTTATTATGTATATTTTACATAAATCATCTTTTTTAAAATATTTTTGTAATAGTTAAAGTAATAAAAATCTTAAACAAATATTTTTTTTCATTTTATATATCATGTGAAATCTTTTGAAAAGGTTTGTTATAAGGAATAGAGAAATATTTTTCTACAATTTTAAATTGCATTTTTATAAAGATATTCTAAAAAATAGGAAAAAATATAGCATGCCACTCCCTCGTTTCTAAAACTATTGAATCAAAAATCATAGAAAAACGGGGTTTGTAAAATATGATTGGAAGATTATATGAAAATACAGCGATTATCCTAGATCTCATATTTTTTAGAAATATGCACCATGTTTTTACGCCTCTGAAGGATGTAGTATGCTGCAATATATTTACATTGTGAAAAAAATATATGTAAATAGTTTAATACAAGTATTATATATTCTTTAGTGTGTGTGTGTGTGTGTGCGTGCGTGCGTGCGTGCGCATGCGCGAGGGCGCTCGCGTGCGCGTGCGTGTGCGTGTGCGTATGCGTGTGCGTGTGCGTGTACGTGTGTGTGTGTGTGTGAAAAAGAAGTTCAAAGTGACGTGTGGTTTCCACCATAGAACATCTGTTTTGTGGTTTTAACTTACAACATTTGAAGGCTTTTCGAAATAGATCTTGTTTTGAAAACTAAAAGAATATTTGAAGTTTTGGAAGAAGTATGATTAATTTCTTAAAAGTTGCCAATTTTTGCCACAATTGCGTTACGATAGTGTCTAAAATTTACTCTACGAATAAATATAAGAGCTGTTAGTGAGCGTGGTTTTATATTTTGGGCTATGATAAAAGATATAAACATACTCTCGTCCGATTATATTTATTAGTACTTTGAAAAATGAGAAATTTTTGATTTCACATTCTCCTATTCCCCTTTGAACTCTTGGTTATGCTATGTTCGGCGGTTGGTTACAAACTCATAATCTCTACTTTTTTAAATTTTTTTTATTGACGTTTTGCAAGTTTATGCCTCACAGGAAAATATCCATTAAATGTCAGTGTACAAACTATGTATAGGGAGGTGAATTATATTTTTTTATAAAAAAAATTACCATTGATACTTTGTAGGGGCGAGAAAAAATGTTTGTGCTCATCCCATTATATAGGGTATTATTAGATTGGTGATTCTGGAAAAAACTGTGGATTTTAAATTGAATTAAAATTTTAAAATAATTTTTTTTTTATTTGCTTCAGAATATATAGAAAAGAACGAAACTGTGCTTTGTGTGTGTTCCGACGTGCATTTGGAAAGTTTTATTTAAATACCAAATATAAATGTATCTAGAAATTGACAAGAGTACATTTTTTTATCAATTCTCTTAAATTATTTAAGCAATTTTACAAATGGGGCGAAAAATAAGACTGTGAAAATTAATATTCTTCTAAATTCTCACACCTTTACGATCAGGTTTGGAATTAATGAAAGAAGTTGTGTTTTAAACAGTGTTTAAAATAATTTTTAATTGCGAATGATTAACTGGTAATAAATGAAATACACACACACATAGACACACACATATATATATATATATATATATATATATATATATATACATATATATTTAGGACTTAAAATTCCTCGAAATAAATAAATTAGATCTAAGTCGTATGTGTCATTTGAAGTAGGAATCATAAAGAAACATTATTTAGACTTATAATTAACACATCCATAATTTTTTTATTATTTAATTTATTCAATCAAACTCAAACGGTGAAGATTTTAAAAACAAAATAAGTATATTTAATTAACAATCAAAAATTTGTGTGTCGGGTAACTTCAGAAAAGTAAGACAACACTAATTTTTTTTTAAATTTAAATACCTTGACAAGTTTTGCTGCTTTCTCAGCATCAAGTTTCTTTCATACGTCGGAATGAACATAACCAAATGTTGAAAAGAGTTTTTCATTTCTGACATTTGAAGGAACAGCGGTGTGAAGCTGTAACTATGTCCATTGTTTGGCCATTAATTTGGCGTTTTAATTACAGATACCATTCTAGAGATCGGACTTGATCTATTATATGATCTTCAAATAGAAACTTGTAATATGAATCCATAATTGCCCTATATTTTACAACATAGGCCATCACCTCTTTATAATGAGCTTTAATAAATGATAGAGCTGCAGAAATATCTTCATTAACTAGGTTTTCGCCCTTGCACTTAGGTTGTAGTGAGCACTTAGAGGTGTAAATTTACTGAAAAATGAGCTGGAGACATTGCAATTTGAAATCGGGAATTGAGCTTCCTTAAATCGCTCTGTGAAAAATTGATTTCACACTGTGGATCGTACCCACCCTCGAACTCATTTTAAGCGCTGCCTAGCATGGGTAGTCAGTTATTGTGGGTAATTATGTCCCTAATTTGAATAAAATTTTAGGTCTTTCCCCCACTAAGAACAAACATCGAATATATATGGGGTGTAAAGGGTTCGGTCTCGATAATATTTACAGAAAAAAAGAAAATATGAAATTCTTCTCGATTTTTGTAAATATGTTTTCAGGCGAGTTTTAAAATAGTCTAAAAAATAAATATATTAGACCTAATTACTCAAAAGGAAAAAAAAACACTTTTGTTTAAAATATTTTGAACTGATTGTTTTATAAAATTAAAAAAAAAATTATTTTTCCAATTCTGTTTTCTACTATAAAACGCTGGAAGTGGGATTTGAAACTAGATTGACCATACTCTCGAAATTTAAAATAGTATAACGAACTATATTGACCTTTCTTCCTTAGAATGATTACCATTATTACTTAAATACTTTCAGTACTGTTAGGTAAAATTTCCAATGTAAATGTATTCCAATGATTGAATAAAATAAAATGGAATATATATTGAAAATAGAACTCATCGGCACCGACTACTTCGTATCAGAAGATAGAATGAATATCGTGACTGTCTACTTCGTATTAGGACATAGAGTGAACATCTTCGCCGCCTACTTCATGTCAGGAAATCGAATGTCATTACCATATTATTTTCAGCATTCAAACTTTTTTTTCCTCTTCTTATCTTCTTGCCCAGTGTTCATTTCAGAGGCGTAAAAAAACTTCATAAATTTCTCTAAAAGTATGAGATCTAGACTCATAGCTATAGAATACAGGAAGGACTGTAAACGGAAAACTGTAGTTTCAGTTAACTTTATGTAAATTTTTAATAACCTTAGATTTTTATGATTTTAACTTTAACAGTTTCAGTGATAGGTTCATATTGTCAGAAAACACCTCTAAAATTAAATTTGATGAAATTTTGAAAAATAGTTTCGGAATCCATATAAGTATAATTTGCAATTATTCCTCACACTATTGAAAGCATATTCTTTATATAAAACGTGTTCTTCAGCTAAAATTCTTGCCCGGTTTTTTTAATCATTTACCGTTACGACATTCATCTGTCATGCACAACAGTTTTCTTTAAAAACGGATGTATGTGGCAGACATAAATTGATGAATGTGTCGTTCTACGAAGATTCTGTATTTTGCTTTTGAAGTATAGAATCATAAACATTTATTGACAATTATTTCCAAACACTATTTTATAAAAATAGAATCTTTGCCAGATAGCAGAATAATACGTCGAACCCTAAATGTAAAGCGGCGCTCTAATAAAACGCCCATTAAAAATTAGTAAGAAAGAGCATGAAAATAAAGAAACAGGAAAGTGTGTAAAATTGTTGTTTACTAGGATAAAAAAATATTAATAAACGTTTACATTAAATTATTTCAGCTCAAATAAGCCATTTATTTTAAAAGCTCATATATGAAAGATGGTGTAAGACCTAATTGGACCATATGTACTGAGTAATCCTAAGAACAAATGATAATTTATATATATATATATATATATATATATATATATAAATATATATATATGTATATATATATATATATATATATATGTATGTATATATATATATATATATATATATATATATATATATATATATATATATATATATATATATATATATATTTATATATATGGAGGTTTATAATCGGAAATTATTTTAAAATTATTAACAAGGAAATATGCAAGATCCTTATTTTGACGGTGACCTTTCAGATGTGAATCTGTTAACTTCCGACATTTGAGACGATCTTGGCACCAAATGGCAGAGCACACGGCAACGACCGATATCATGTTTACGAACTGAATCAACTCGAATCCTGCATTCAATACAAACACGAAGTGAGCTCGGCAACGCGCGAATCATTAAAACGACAACACTTTGCAACAACGCCTTTCTTTCAGTCGGCACATTGTTGCAAAATTGACAAACTCGTTTATTTACGTCAGAGCGACGCTGCGCGACGGTACTGCACAATGACTCTTGGGAACGAGGGCCTGAGTTCAATTCCCACGGCGACCCGGCCATCTCCTTCAGATGAACAAAGACACCTACATGCGAGGCAATGCGGCGAACCGACCGATAACACTTTGTGGGTATCATTCTAGTGTTGGCTGCGCTGTTGTCGATTAAATTCGTGACACCACGTGTCACGTTACTTGTTAAAAGATAACGTAAATTTTACATTGCGTTTAGGATCAAATACCCCCTACGTAGGATATATCGTATATAATACTGATAGTTTCTGCTTAATTGTCGATACCATTACTTTTCAGGATTTCGTAACAATGTTTTGAAACTGGCACGTAGTAATAATTCTCATATATAAATATATAGATTTTAAATTATTCTCGATTGAGTTACGGTTATTCATTTCTAACATAAAATATACACTTTTTGAAATGTTGGACTGAATTTTGTAAATGATCTTGCGTGTAGACGTTAGTTACTCGTATGACAAGATTGTTGTGAAAGAAATAAATTTTAGTTATATGCACCTCAGATATATACATCTAAATATTCAAAAAATGCAATCTCCGAGACCCCCATCACCTATATCCCAAAATATTGAACCAAAAAACTTGGTTGGCAAAATCTGATTAGAAGATTATAAACTATAGCGATTATCCTAATTCTTATATATTTCAAGACATTTATGGTATCTTTACACTATAGAAAGATATATTTACATAGCGATATGTTTACATAGTGGAAAGTAATGTTAACGTTTTTAAATTGTTTAATATGAATTTAGAGAGGACGAATGTAATGCATTTATTAATAAAATAGCCCGGAGGTCAAGTTATTCGCAAATGAAACACATCTCGAAACATTATTTAAAAGAGATTTATTCTACGCATTAATAACAATAGAATTTATTCATTAATCGAATAATTATGGCTAGACACCAATATATTATAACAACATCAGTATATTTATATATAGCTGATATTAAAAGTTTAAGCTGTTTTATGTTTTCGCTATAAAACAGTTTAAATCTTGAATAGCATCTGCATATAAGATTTTTAGCTATTTTACACCTGATCAAAGTCATCGATACATTCCCATCACCTTGCGTCCATAACAAAATACCGCACAGCCCATTCAATGAACCAATAAACCGCGCTGCCTGTCATCAAACAGTCATTTCTACCCACACGACACGGTCATAATATAAGTTGTCGCATTATATATATTATAAAACCAATATCATTTCGTTATTAATGAGATGTGGCAGGGCGGCCGGCGAGAGTGGCGAACCTGATAAATATAGGCCCGTGAATCATATTAGAGGCAGTGTTAATGCTTAGATATTTGTTAGAGAAAATTGTTACATCAGTTAAGATACCACTCTGTAGACCTTAACGTACGAGAAATATTTGGAAATTTAACTAAGCTTTATAACACGTTTTTCAGTTTTGTTTTTAATTGTGTTTGGAAAGAAAATTTACAAATCTAAAATAAGTTCATATTTGTAGAACAACTGAGAAAATACATGTACATATTCCGAAAAATATCGATCGACAAAAAAGTGTCACAGAAAATATTACCGACATCGTTCGTTATGGCACAATTATTTTCTATGCTAGTAATCTATAAAAGTTAATTGTCACTAGTTGCTAACCGCTTTATGGTAAAATGTGTGAATACTGGTGAACAATTGATTTATTAATCTAAAAATACACTGTAACATTAAGAATATTATATTAAGAAAGATATTGCGTCACTTACAAAGCATGCTTTTACCAGTTTTTTTTTGTTTAATCGTGTATAAGATGTGTCAGATTGAAGTTATGCTATAGTAATCAAGAGTAAAATTCTAGACGAAAATGTGAACTAGGTAGAAGTTTTAGAGTAACATGCTAACCAAACTACGAAATATGTATCGAAATGGTTTATAAGGTCTTAAAGGAAGGCGGAATTATTACTAAAAACGATGCAGGGGAATTTGAAAACAATGTTTGCTCGTTATATTTTTTCAATGTTTTTGTTTAACGCTTAGTATTAAAAACTTTAATTACTTATATAAAACTTATAACAATAATTTTTGTAACGCGACAATTTTTTTAAAATTTATGATTATGTTTATTTTATCTTTTTCTGTAAGTTTAATTTCCAGAATTATTAAGTAAAAAACTGATATAAAAAAATTAAATGGTGTATCTGAGAAATGATATGGTATTAATAATACTTTTTTTTGTAGAAAACAAATTCTTTATAATATAATTCTAGTTGAGGAGTTGAAATATCAACGTTAACAACAAATTCAATTAATATTATGTGATACATTTAAGTACATTTATATCACACAAAATAAAAAAGTAGTTCATGTGCGCTGATCTTGTTTCATCTACAATGGATAACCATATTATAGATCTCGAAAAAATTAACGTAGTACCTTTTTTGGCTCGTGCAAATTCAAATATAATTAACTACATTGCCTTTGAAATGAACTGAGTATAACTCGGTCTACAAAAAGTCGAATCAAATGTATAATTACTTTATTCCTGTAACACCAATGTAATCCATATTTTATTGTCATATTGTTACTCACATGGGGGCTTAAATCTTGCTTTGTAATTATTCGTTTGTTTCTATTAGATAAGAGTGTAAGACATTAGGCGTGCCTAATACTTATTAAAACGATATATCACTTTTCTTGTTATATGACAAAGGGTTCTTAAGAAGCTTTGAATTTAATTTGTGTACTAAGTAGTTTGGAAAGACGGTCAGAAAAACTATTTCGCTGTTATTTTCCAAATACACTCCTAGCAATTTTTTGGGATTTCCTGAAAAAAAGAGTCTTCTTTTTTATCATAACTTCGCTTGCGAAAAGAAAAAATTGTATTATGAAATTTAAGTAAGGTTTTGAAAATTGTTTTTAAGGTTTTAAAAGTTTCTTCATCTATATTTTATAAAAATTGTATGACCTAAAATTAATGAAAAACAGCGAATTTTTCAAAAAGAGTGTATCTACGAAACTTTACATTTTTGGACAGGAAAAATTCAAAAGAAATACTGTTACGAACAGAGAATTCATCTAATAAAAATACGATCTGCTTTTTGGTTTAGCTTGCATTGTCATGTTTCATCTTGCATTTTATGATAGTGCGACGTAAGAGTTATTAGTCTTAGAAAATTCACTTCATTTTTATTTCTTAAATTAAACTATAAAAGATAAAAATATAGAAAAGTATAATATTGTTTTATATTATAGGAATCTGTCCATATTATGCATTTGAAACATATAATATATAATATTTTTCATCGTAAGATACGATAGTTTGAAATGAAATTATCTTCTTTTATTAAGATCATGATTATACCCTGCTAGAATACTATTAACTATTATTGAACTAAACATTTAGGAGGCTTATTAAAATAAAATTTTCTTTTAAATTGAATAAGCAATTAGATGAATAAAGATAATCTTGTTAGACAATTATAGATATATTTAATTACTGTTTTGAATATTTATAACTTTAATTATATAAAAAATAAATACCTTATTTTCATCGATATTTACATTTACGTTTTCTAAATAGCCGAATCAAATGTATAAAATGTGTGTTATGAACGCGTTACGGACGACCTGCCTGCAATCTACATTTAATTAATATTCTTAAATCTACATTTTTTTTATAAAGTAATAGCGGACTTATAAAGCAATACCTTTCATCGCTTACGCCAAAGCAATGAGCGAATTTTGAGCAAGAGTCGAAGCGAGGTAGGTTTATAGCGGCGCGACAGATCGCACGTGACCTAGATTGGGCGGGACGCGGGGCGCGGGCGGCGCGCGCCATCCGTGGGAACTAGCCGGCCTGCGGTTTGTCGCGAGACGGTCTGGCATGTCAGTGGTGTAGCCCGCGCTGCGAGACGCCGCGTCACGCTGCTCCAGCTCCTTTGTTTTGTTCGCTTTTTATCGTTTTAATGTGAAATATTTTTAAAAAATCGTTCTTTACCACCAGTATAAAGAGTATTTAAACAATTTTCGTAAGGGCTTCTCAGCTCGCAATGTCCGTCTACATCAAGAATGTTTACTCTTTTGTAATCTGTATCTATAAATATAAGTAACAGGTTTGAAAAGCTCTCAGTTTTTCCAAAATTAATATTACACACACACAAACACACACACACACACACACACACACACACATATATATATATATATATATATATATATATATATATACTCCTGCATATTAAAAATATATCTTTGTGTGAAATATTACGCACTAAATATTCCTGTACGAAAAAAGTAAACGCCAAAATAATACCTTTTTTATTTCATGTAAATAATTACTCCCGTGCTCTACAGATGTAAAAATGCACATTAATTCGTTAATTTGTTTTCATTTTTTATTTTATTGTTCGATTTTTTAACAGTATAATTTATTTTATTATTCGATTTTTTAACAGTATAATTTTTTTGTCTCTTAAACCCTTAAGAGACAAAAAAATTATACCCCTCCAACTACGTTCAACGGCACTCGTAATCCCTGTTAATTCTCGAATGTAGCACAAACATGACTTTCTTCTAAAACCGGCTTCCCTTCTCCTAGCAACTTTACCACATCATGATTAGTTGTAAAAATCATATCTGTCGTGCCTGAGTTTGATGGTTTGCCAAAGCGTGCGTTTCTTGCCACCCCGTCTTAAAGCCTCCTTATTATTGACTTTCTGAGTCCAAGATCATGCGACACATCATGCGTCTGCAGGTCCACATTTCAAATGTTTATAAACTTTTCCTGAAATATTCCTTAATTGTCCAGGCCTCACGTCCATATGGAAGTGTTGGCCAGATGTAGCACTAGAGACGATGAATTCGAAGTGAGATTTTAAGGCTACGATTGCATAGTATTTTTTTAATTTTTTCAAAGGCACTGCGGGAAATTTCGATATGAGTTTTGATCTCTACTTCAGCATTCCAGTTTTGAGTAAGCGGGGCCGAGGTATTTATATTTATTTACCTGTTCTAATTTTTACTCACCACAAATATAATTGTTTCAAAATTGGAATTGTTAGAGTAGAGTAGTTTGTAGTATTCATTCTGAAACCAGATTTAACACTACACTCGTAATTCCACTTTCAAAGACGTTATGAGAATTGTATCATCAGTATACCTCAAGTTGTTGATGAGGCTTCCATTGACTTTAACGTCACAGTTTAGTTCTTCCAGAGCTTCCGTCATTAGTACTTCTGAGTACATGTTAAAAATGGTTGGTAATAAAATGCAACCTTATTGCATCCTCCTTTTAATGTCAATCCCTTCAAATTATTCTCCTTCAATCCTGATAGTTGTGCGTTGGTTCCAGTACAGGTTCTATACAATATGAATGTATTTCTCGTCCAAACCCATATTGTGCGAGAGCTCAATTAGGTGATTATGTTGTACTCTGTCCAATATTTTTTTCTTCATAATCTATGAATAGATTAATAAAAACATACAAAGCATTAGTAGGAGTTAACAGGCGTTAATGGTCATGTAAATTTACCTTAGGGAGCTTCCATAAACACGCGTTCCCATCTAGGAGTGGAAAAGTATATAAAATGAAGGAGTTTTTTATTTTTAATGAAGACGTTACTAGACGTGGGCGTTATTTCACGTCACTAGATACAATAACTAGCTACGCGACATGTAAACGAATCACTAGTTTCGAGTCAAATTACAAATAGTGATTTTTGTAAATACGTTATTACCGTTAACTTTGATTGTCAGGTGTGAGTAGACGAGCAAGCGTTACATTTCTTTCGCATCGCGCCTACCGGCCGGCCGAACGAGCAAGGTGACAGATGGACCGAGTAAGCGTCTAAGTGAGAGCGGGTGAGCACGAATAAATCCGAAGTAATCCGAACTCGCACGTGCCATGGTATACAACAAAAAACAAAACAGCGTAACAGTATTAGTATACATACGTTTAATTTTGATATGTGAGGCTATATAGCATAGATAATAAAATAGAGTGATCTCTTTTGTAAATAATTTCAACGTCTCGTGATTCCGGGAAGCGGGCGTCACTTTGAATTTAAAGTAAAATAATTTTAGGTATTTTAGTTTGTTTTAGTTCGTCATTGTACTCGTGTATAATTTTGAGTGCTTTCTTCTAAAAATTAACGTTTATATGTTATATTGGCGTTTTATGTCAATATAATGTAACGTTTCTTTGTTATTATGTAAATATAATTAGTGTGGATTGTATAAGTCTAAATAAAGTGTAAATAAAAAACTTGTAAAAATGTCTCGATTTAATTCTATGTCTCGATTGAATTTTCAAAGATTCGTAAACGCTAAATTAAAATATTTTTTATGTTTTTTGTTAATATAAAATCACTAAACATTTTTTTTACAAGTAAACATTTCTTTCACTAACTAAAGACGAAATAAAATATTTTGAAATAAATTTTTTTTTTTAATTTGAAAAAATTTTTTTTTATTTGTAAACACATGTTCAGTGATTTTTCATTGACAAAAAACATGAAAATTTTTAATTTGAGCATTTATGTATCTGAAAATTCATAATAATTTTGAAAATTAAATTTTTTGGACAAATTTTTTTTTAAATTACATTTTTTTCAATAAATTTTCAGAAAAAAATCATGTTTTTATTGTGAAAAAACTTTATGAAAATAATTTCAAACGGAAATGCCCAACGTATATATTTTTTTATTTTAAATTATGTATTTATCCTGTTTATTAATTTTCAAAAATTTATAATAATTTAAAAAAGATACATTTTTTAAAATTTTTTTATTAAAAATAATTTTATTTTGCCTTTAATTATTGAAAGAAATGTTTACAAGTGAAAAAAATTTCCAGTAATTTTTTTATTGACAAAAAACAAGAAAATTTTTAATTTTCGCATTTATGAATGTTTACAAATTCATAAAAATTTTGAAAATTAGCTTTTTTGAGCAAATTTTAAATTACTCTATTTTTAATAAACTTTCAGAAAAAAATCATGTTTTTATTGTGAAAAAATTGTATCATGTCAATTTCAAACGAAAATGTCCTAAGTGTATTTTTTTTAATTTCTAAATTGATTTCACTCATTGAAATATCGATTTCTATGACGTGTTTGACATATTCTTCAATCCGATGAAAAGTAAAAATTTATATCTCAATTTTTCGATTTTTTATGGCCAAAAATATGTGGAGCCGCGGTCCTAAACAATTACCAATCATAGTTTCACAGTAAACACTAATCAACCATAAATACATTTAATGCAGTCAGTCCTAAGCCTGAATAAAGTATGAAGGAAAGTTAATTTATTGATTTAACTGTATAGCTACAAGTATTTAGATAGTGTTTAATTTATTTCCGTTTCGTATATAACTGTATAGTTGGTGGAAGTATTTATGCATACAATCACAGTAGCTGAATAAAAATAGCTAGTTACAAAAATCATCAGTTTTGAAACAGGTGACACCGACCGAGTCACTGGTTTCGTTACTTTTGTTGAAAATGACGTAACGACCCACGTCTAGACGTTACATTATACAGAAATATAATTCGTGATCTAAAAATAACTCTCAAAATTGAAATTTTTCTCATCTTCAATACGACTCTTTTTTGTGTACGTTATTTCTTTAACACTATCTCGTTCAACAAAATTTACATACGGCTTTAATTGGAGCCATATTTTTTGTTTTTTAGAAGAGTATGACGTATCTATTGACTGTAACATCACTGGTTTTAATATGGTTAATGCATAAGTAAATATGTATAGCGCCGAAAAAGCGAACAAGTAATTGTAACCACAAATTTCAAGTGGAATATAAATGTCTTTTGAATTCGTTACAATTGACCTCATATGGAAATTGTGGTAAATATTTCGTTCGATTTTTCATCTCAGGTGGAGAGTTTGCTAATTTCAGAGATGCAAATATTTAAAATAATAAAAACAACTCGATAACAAAATAGATAAATCCAACACTCGTATCCTATATTTATTCAATCAGCTCGGTAATTAACCTAATTCGATTACTAATGTTATGATTCTTACATGAGCTCCCTCATATTGGAATTATTTGGAGAAAACAATATTTTGTTAATCCAAATAACTTGTTTAGGCAAATAAGAGTGAAGTTTTGTGAGTTTAAACTGTACGAAAAGATAAGTCGTACTTTATATTCAATGATTCCGAGCCGAGATAAATTGATGGATGACTTCCCGATGAACACAGAAATCAGCAGTTATCTGGCGGAAAATGAACCTTTCATTATTAAATGTAAACAATTAATCTTTCAAGGTATTTGTAACACAAATTATATATAAATTTTAGCTTTCTGCACTCCTTCTCGATATAAACTTTAACTATGCCACACCCTGTTATGCGCATAATATGCTTAAAAAGAGGTGTGAATTTTTCTCTTCTCTTATTAATATATGAATATATCAGTATCTACACGTGGAAAGATAAAAGTGCAAGTAGAAATAAGTCTGAAATGGTTAGCAGAACCGAAATGGTTAGCAGACCAGTTACAATTCCCCCATATTTATTTATAAAAGGCAAGTTATTCGTTTCCTATTTAGACACTAACACCGATTTTCTATTTTTCAACTGGGAAAGATATAAAACAGATGCAATATATACCACATATCAGGAATATAAAATATCAAGATAAATATGGGAAAAATCGCTGGTTTATAATAATGTTAGTTTTGCCAGCGCACACTACACCCCTGTCGCCGGTCCGCAGTCTGAACTCGTGCTCGCGCGGCGCGTGTCGGTGGGTCGCGCGCCGTTCGCCGCGACCCACACTCCGCCAGTTCAGTGCTGATCTCTGTGTCGTCGTCGGAAGGTCATCCGTCTATTTATTTTGGCATGGAGTCATCCAGTGTAAAGTATGACTTATCCTTACGTACGGTTTAAACTCTCGAAGCTTCACTCGTACGTGCTTAAACAACTTTATTGGAATTATGAATGTTGTTTTATAATTAACGATTTATAGAATGATCGTATATTGCTAGCCTACTAATTCATGGTACTTGAAGCATTTTATTAATATAATATAAAATAATGCCGACATAAGGGAGAAAGCGCAAGTAAGAATTGTAATACTAGTAATCGATTCAGGCGAAATACTGGACCGATTAAATAAATGTAGTATACGAGGGTTGGATTTATTTATTATGTTATAGAGTTGTTTTTTATTATGTTAATTGTTTGCGTTCCTTAAAATAGTGAATTCTCGAGTTGAAATGAGAAATCACCTTTACCATTTCCATCCATATGAGGCTACCTCTGCGTTTATTATTTTAGTTAGAATATATATATATATATATATATATATATATATATATATATATATAAATATCTATTATTTGCTAATATGAATATACAAAACTCGGAGATATAAACAATAATGACTCGCATTGCCCAGCCACCTGTATCCATTTTCCAGTGCGGGCAGTTCGGAAACCTAAAATGATAAGTGTAATATAAGTAAAATATAATATTATATGCTTAGAAATCAATGAACTTATTTCACTTTTTAAAAAATATCTTATTTATAATTTTTTGGATGTTTAAGTAGTAACAAAAGTATCGATTTAGTTATCGATAACGGCGCGACGCATTTCTAGTGGCGAAAAATTCAACAATATGGCGGAATCGCTGCCGGCGATCTGACTGTAATATACGAAGATATACTTGCTTAAATAATAGTTAACAGTGTACTTACTTGTGAAAAGTAATTCCATTTTTCTCAAGTGGTGATGTAATGCTTCTGTTTTGGTAATATTTTATAGCACAAGAAGGCAGGGTTAATTTAATTTTGATTTCGAATTACGAGAAACTTTCGCTGTGACGTTCGTTTTCTTACTGAAGGCGCGTAAGCTCTTCGCCCGGAGCGGTGGCACAAATTGTACCATCGCGTGGCTAGAGATGTTGTGTTGATGCGTCATCCAGTGGTTAACTTATCCATGATATATATACATTAACCATATTATAAACCGGCGATGTTATACTCAATAGACCACTTTTGAGTGCTAATTACATGTGTTTATAAGGCAATGTCTTTGTTAGAAACAAAATATCTAGAGTAACTCGATGAATTGACAATGTTTGTTAAGGTTACAAGTGCAGATTAAATATCCATTAATCATTTCCTGTTAGCAGTCGCTATCTCTGCGTTTATTCATTTATAAAATGCGTTCAATTCTGTTGCATTGTACTGTGTTTGATCCAATTCGGCTTTAAGAATACTGTAACAGGAAATGATTTTTTCGATCTTTGTCGGAAATCGTAAAAAAGGAGGGGCATTTGGTGTAATAATAGGTCTGTCTGCTACATAGCCTACTACAATCACTTTTCTTCCGATGTGACATAATTGTAATAAAAAGTATAAAGCTCAAGATAATATCAATAGCCTTTTTGTAGTAATAAAATATAATGCAGGCTGATAAATGTTATTTAATTTTGATTCTTAATAATCAAAATACAAAATTATACTTCATTTTTTATCTATTAAATGATGTTTTTAATATTAATTTCACAAATCAATAATTTCAATTAACTGTAAGAGTCTGTAAGTATGTAGTATTTTTTTCTCTTGGAGGTGTGTATTTGCGTTTTTTGAGTTAAGTTACTTTAGTATTAAACGATCGTTATATTGGTGTTAAGGTTCGTAATATGTGTGCATAATGGAAGTAAAAGCGATTTAAATTTGACTGAGCTCGATATACAAAATACATAATCATTTCTAATTTGGTTCTTTTCTACAGTTTTGACAACTGTATAAAGCTGTAAACATAGTTTTTTAACTTTAGTTTATATATTAAGACATAAACTACAGGATAGAAAGTAAGAGCTGATGAAATACTTAAAGATTCATCTCATTAAATATAAGTGATAATATCTAACAATGTATAGAGATATCAAATAAATTTGATAAAATCTGCAACTCCGAATTTGAAACGGTACCAAAATATATTTCACCAGCTCTTATTTTCTGACTTAATTTAAGACAATGAAATGAGATAAAAATTACTAACAATAATTTATCTTTCCTTAATAATAAGTAAGAAGCGATTACGCATATTTTAGTTAGAATAAATTCATGATATGTCTTTTTTAATAGAGATATTTTGTTTCTTGTATTTAAAGAATTCGATAACTGTTTACTAATATTTATATTGAAGTATGAGATAAGTACACTATGATTCTCTCAAGGAAAGAATTAAAGTTAAATTTTAAATTACTAATTTACATTACACACATTTTGCACATTCTACAATCACCCGTAACAACGCGGTCTCTTCCGTCATAGGATTTTACTGCGGTTAAAATGTTTTTGCCTCCCCTAATTTATTTTAATACGAGGATCGTGCAGGATCAAACACTAATCAAAAGAGTTCACGCCCATATCGGGAGCGGTACGGTGGAGGCGGCTATGGGTACGCGCATCACGCATATTCTTTTGAAAGTATCTACAAATTACATAATGCTAACTTATTATAGACAAACCGCCCTACGAGGCTACGGGCTCGATATTCACGTCTTCGTCTTGATTATTTCTTAAGAACGTTTTCCTTTTTTTTTCTTCTAATTCCATTGAAATTTTAAGACGTACATTGAGCTTCTGCCTATTTTTAACATATTCCATAAAGCTTTAGCTTACATAGTACCTACATAATATCCGGAAATGTGAGTAGAGCAAAAAGTATTCTTTAAAAATCTTACCACTGTATTTATCTTTCGAGCCAAAATTTAAAAATGAAAAAAAAAATACTTTATCATAATTTTCGCCAAAATTGTAACGAGACAATATATGTCTTAGATAACGCTTCATCTACTATTAGAATGACAAAATATAAAAAAAGAGTTTATAAATTAATTACTTTCTTTCTTACATTATCATATAAAAATTACTGAACGTTTCCGTCATTATCTCTATATTACCAGAAAACTGAAATCATTATTCAAAATCGCAATTATTCGCAAGTTACCATCACCCAAAAACTACTAAAACAATTTTTATTTTGTTTTGTACAATATATTATATTATAAATTAAATTTATCTCAGTCAGTGTTTGACCGACAAAAAACTAGTAAAAACTAATATTTTCAGGTAACTTTCTGTTAGTAGTTATATACAAATGCTAAGATTGCATGCCAATATGACACCGACCAATCCTCTAACGAGGATTTTCAGAAATACCAAAAAGCTAAAGCTAACAGTGTATAAAAGTTTTTAAAAAGTTTGAGCTTTTTTCATTTCCATATTGTAATTATTTTTTGGATAAAAATTATTATAGTTATATGAAATCATCAATCACATTTTTGTTATATTTTTATAGATAATATTCTAAAGTGTACTAGAGGTGTTTCACATCGCTGCACAATAAAAGCAGTGAAACAAAAAGAAGTAAATAAAATATTTGTGAATGAAATAAATAAACGAATAAAATTTTCGATACAGTTACATCGATGAATTAAGTCAGAATATTTCATAACAGTGAAAAAACAAAAAAAATCCATCACATAGAATTTCATATTTTAAAACTTGTACCAGTCCAGTATTTTATTATTTTTGAACATTGACATCCGGGAAAAGGGTCTCCGCTTCCTGCGTACTACGTATTTATTGTGTTGAACTCTCTTTTTTATTTTAAATTATATAAATATGCTTCCGTTGTTTTGCGATGTTACGTGTTGATTCTGGGCGCTAAAAGCATATCGATTGCTCTGAACGGTATTTTGGTGTCCAATATACCGTAAGAATTTACAACTCGGTTTTTATAAAAAAGTGTACCAATATTTCATTTTTAAATATATTCGTTGCATGTTCTAAGGTTCCACACATAAAGAGAAAACGAAACAGAAACTAATATGTTCAATTTGGCATAGTAATAAAGCATAGTAACCCGAATTAAGTAAATTAAGTACTCGAAAAAAAATGATATATATAATGTTGGGTATGGTTTGAAAGGGTTTCAAAATATATTTTCTTAATTTTAGACTGAAAATATGCAAAAAATATATATATACAACTGAAACCACTGAACCAAAAATTGTGAAAAAAGTGTTTTTAGAAACCAACGCAAACTTTACAGGAAAATCATAGCAAGGATGTCATAGTCGATGTCATAGTTTAGAGATAGTCACCTTAATATATACGTCCTGTGGGGACAACTTAATTTTGTTTAGTCATATTCAAAATTTACACGCTAGGAAGTGCATTTTAGTGAAGACGTGATAAATAAATTAATTCACTGGGTAATAGGAAGTCCATCTTAATGATAAATAAATGAAGTGACTTGGTAAACTATTTCATTTCAAACTATGTAAGGGTCCCCTATGTAAGCTCGACACTCAGGGGTTTTTTAAAGTTCCACGGGAAACTTCGTCGCGTACGTTCATGTATCACTAAGCTCTTACACTTTACTTCATATAGAGCTGAAATAGGGCAAGTGGATGCTTTAAATAAAGATGATGTTATTTGTGACGTTAATATTTGCCTTTTTTTTGCACACACGGAGTGGGATATGGTTGAATAGGACATTAAAAAATAGTATAATTTTTGAGTTAACCCATTCATGGCCGACCACCTGACAAAAGAAATGTCCACCTTTTTGCACTATTTAGTCAAAAACCGTTTTTCTTTTTCATGTGAATAATTTTTGTGTTCATTAAAACTAATTAAGTGGAAACTTTTATTAATAGTACAGTTATTATTTTCGATAAAACTTAATGAAATTGCTTAGTATTGCCTTAATGAATTAATTAGTCAGTGTTAAATACATCATATACCCCATGCATTATTGGTGACACGTTTTAGTGAAATCGATGCAGTAGACTTTTAAATCAAAATATGCAAAGCCAGGTAGACACAAAAACGTTTTAAAAAACAAATGTTTTCGTTAATGTTGTTATACAGTAGTCACTGTAGTAGCATAGAAAGAACAGCGTAGAAGTTCAAGTCGCAATTAAGGAAATTTTGAGAGTAGAATAATACGTATTTGATGTATTATGATCGTTTCTATTTTCCATACAAGGCTGAATTCATAACTTTGAATTTATACCTATTGATTACCAGAAGGTTATTAAGTTTAACACGAGACGGCCATATAAAAAAGGGGATCTTGTATTGTTCTTCGGCATAAAGAAAAATACCATATATATCATTTTGTTTTATCACAGGATTATCTCACATAGAATTTTATATTTTAAAACTTTTTAAACAAACGGTTATGCGAAATTTATCAAAACTACCTTAATATGAAGACGAATATTTTGTAGTCAATTTTTTCACGCATTCATTCATATGAGTGTCATTGGATAGGTCTTTATTAATGAAATTGAGCTTTCATTTAGCATTAAATTGACACCTTTCCCATCTCTAATTTTTAACGCCTGGTTTGGAAAATTATTGTAATTGTACAAATGCTTTTTACAAAAAAATAGTTAGTAGAATATATTCTAATTACATAACTCAAAAGGTGTATTTAAACGTGACTGACGTTTATGTACATAGCAAGCGCAAGATTATTCGAAATATTTAAATTATATCGCACTATGATTTAGTGTGAAATCGCAGCTACGAGAACATCCCGGGAGTCACGCTACCACGGTGAGTGAGAACGCCTCGTTCCCACCGCCCGATTGGAGGGAATTACGATAATTTAAAGGAAATCGTGCGCGGGCCAACCCTTTCTTAGTCAAATTACAAGGTAACAGTTGCTATCATTATCCACACTGAAGGAGCCGTGTAAGTTTATTCGGGGGTCGCTAGGGAAGAAACGAAGGCGTAAGAGAGATAAGAAAGATAAGGGTGCATCGAGGGAGTGAAATAATTAAAAAAGGTCGTTTTTTTAAATAAATTCTACCATATAGTGAAACTCTTTTTGTTTCGTTCATTGTTTTGTCAATCATAACTGTAATATTAAAATACGGATATTATTTTTAAGCCAAGGAAATTGATCTTTATTCTATCAATATGCTCGTTTTTTAAAAGTAACAATTTTCTATCCATTTCTAACGAACCCTCCCTTGTATGGAGGGTCCGTTCTACAAGAGAGATCCCAGATAAAGCATGGGGTGAAAAATATTTTGCCTCGCCCTGTTGCTATATATTTACAGCATGATAACTGCGTGAGATCAAGCTTTCGGCAAATTCATTATATATTTTTTTTATTTACTGAATCTGTAATATAATAAATAAGTACTTATTACTACAAGTATGTCTTCTAGTCAATTGTACTGAAGGATTTTTAATGATTATTTACAAGATGGATTTCAAAATATTGTGGTAATAAAACATTTACTAAAGAAATATAAGATAATAGCGATAATATTAAAAATTAATAAAAATGGCTGGGTATGGATATGCGTTTTATTTTATGATAAAGGCAGGAATTATGTTACATGACGAGTAAAGGTGAGATGATATATAAATGACAGGTAGTGTGGTTTAAAAAAGCAAGTAAAATTGGAAGGTACGGTTTTTGTGATGGCTTTTGGGAGTGTATATAGACGAATTTTTTGGGATGCTACCATTCAGTTTGTTTCATAATTTACTGACGTGAACGAGGAAGAAGTGTTCATATTTATGTGGCATAAAAGAATGTGTCATTAAAATTTCATATTTAATTATTTCGTAGAAAATAATTAAATATGTTAAATTTTAAAGTGATATTTTTTGGAGTTTACTCCTTAAGAATAGATTTTCATATATAGCGCCTGGTATTAAATTTTATGAGCAGTAAAGTTAGAAGTTCAGAGCGCACTACGTTCAGAGCGTTAAAAAGTGTAACCCTTAGATGGCCTCTTCGCGCGACATTTCTGCGCGTCTTTAGAGTGAGCATTTATAACATTAAAGAGAATAAAGTAAAAATATATCTAATATGATTGATATTATAAACACTCTAATATCTGAAAAAAATTATCTAAATTCAAATTTTCTTTGACTCTATAGTAACTTTTTATAATAATTACTCTGTTTAATACTTCGATGAATAAATTAGGATGCCAATATGCAAAATGCTAAATGCAAATTTCATAATCTGTATAATAATATGTGAAGAGAAAATTAAGTATCCTTTTCTAAGTATATTCCGCACACGGAGGAGTGAGAGATTTGGTATAGTTAAATTTTATACGGAGAAGGATTGAAAAAAGGTGTTGCAAATTCATTAAATGATTCTTATAGTAAATGTCAAACCATAATAGTCTGTGGTCAAACAGTCGTATGCAGCAGAGCGTCTTTGTCGTCAAAGAATTTTAAAATATCAGATTGACTAACGTTAAATTTTAAATTTCGTAGGTGTCTCAGCGAATTAAGCCAAACAATATACGCCATTGATGTATTTGTACACGCTCTCAGCTGATAGAACAAAATTTAAACAAAAATGATATACAATGATTATAGAGGTTACTCTTTGTCAAAAGAATCTCAATAACGTTCAAACTTAAACATTTAATGAATTACTGCCGAATTTCGACCACTAGTATGTATTAAGAGACCATAAACTCACACTGGGTGACCACCAGTATGTATTAAGAGACCACAAACTTCAAACATCCATGGATAACAAAATCACATAATTAAGTTTTCTTCACATAATTCTGTCATTAGCATGTAGTATTATTTAAAATGAATGGTTTAGTTTTATAATATTTGCTCAGATTAATTCAAGATACGGTTGTTTTAAGAACATTTAGACTTATGAACCAAGCGTCTTAATTAATATTATCAATTCGGAAAAGGGTTTCTTTATTTGTCTCGCTCTCACGCAATTACCACTTAACCGGTTTTAACAAACTTATGTTCAGACGTAGTCTGGAAAATCATCTGGTTATGAATTAAGTGGTGAACTTAAGTCTCTTATTTAAATAAAAATATGTAATAACATATCACAGCAACGGATCAGTCCACTGGTACCAACTGCAGGACAGCTTATTTCTCAAAGCGATTTCTTCCATTAATTTGAATCGAATCAAATCTAAGATCGAATATTTTTAACATAACATTATTTTTAAATTAGAACACCATTTGTTTTTCTTTCCGATACGAGCTAACACGCGGGTCAAAGCTGGTAGTAATTACATTCAAGACATAAAGCGACAGTAACAAGAGGGCGGAAGAACATCAAACCAGGCCGATACAGGTTGTCCCATTGTGTTAAACGAGCATGGCGGCGATATTGATAAGAAACAAGAGCTCTTAAGTGTCGTTCTTTGTTATTTAGGTCGCGGTGGGACATTCTATCTTTTTAGGTGTAACTGTTTAAATAATAGCCTTCTAAATGTCGTGATAAAATCTTTAGTGACGTTTTGTTGGTCCTTTCGGATAACGGTGCTTTTAAGATAAAGAATATCTTGGAAGATTAATATTTTATTGGATTTATGAGCTCATAAACAACGAGGTGAATAAAACCGTTAGGTATTGTTTCTTAATAAAAAATTATAGACTATATAATTTATTTGCTTTTTTATTTCCTGTATTATTCCTCAGAAAACTATTATAGAAGTGAATTTTTTTTCGAATTACGTGCTGATAAAACGATAGATCTCAAAAAGTTCGAATACTTGCGGATTATATTTTGTGCATATCCACATTATCTTTTTAACGGATTAATTAAATATACATATATTAAAAGGTGAGGTCCAAAATGGTATTGAGAATTCCTCCTCTTTATATCCTACCATTTAAATGTATTATAAACGTAGAAAAACAGTTTTCTTTTTGAAGGCATTAAACTGTGAATAAGGTGTATTTTCAAAGATATAAATTGAATAAAAAATTTATGTAATACAATATCGAACTAAGTTTTAGGTATACTTATCAATACTAAATCTATTTTCAAACTACCTAATTATATCTTGATTCTCAAGTCGTAAAACTTTCTGGCGAGAATAGAATACTGATAAATAGCATTATTTATTTTTGTCTTTGTTAAAAAGCTGAAGATAATTTTGGTGTTCAAATCCACTATTTATAATATTCCACATATTTTGAATGAAAGTATGGCTGTCATTAAATCGTCAATTATTCACGAAAGATCATTTGAAATCGATTGGAGACATACATCAACATCTTCTCACATTCTCGTCAAACAAGCATAGATGCAAATTCGTCTATTCGTTGTGCATCCTACATTTGGACGGAAGTGCAATGATAACATAAACATCCGATTAAAGAGGCGCGCGAGCGCTCACACGTCGCGACGGCGGCGATCGTCCCACGCACGACTAATTGCAGCGACGCGAAGCCCCGTGGGAGAGCCGATTGATTGATTGCATTAAGAAGGTGATTATCGACAGGAAGTGGCCGGCGCTGACCGATCTCGCGCCCGCCTCATACTGCGGTCTCTTTGTGCTGCTTTTTGTAGATCCACTTTAATAGCTGATTGTAAAAGAACCAAGGTTCGGTTTTGTCGCCGACGAAGTCAATGTGTCCGTTGTCTTTTACTGATACTATATAGCCTTTTAGTCTATTCCTAGTCACTTCTTCATAACTAGAGACTATAATGAAGATAATTATGAATATCAATTAGTGAAAGGATTGCCACTTCAAAGGCATAACCCGCATTTGACAGACATTTAAAAATTTAGACAGACCCCATGCCGGCATTAAAGTATTAATAAAATCTTGCAAGCCCGCTCTTCACACCCGAACGAAAATACTACAAAAATGAGCACAAAAATTGTTCTAAAAATTTACAATTTCGATGGTGTAACTTTTTTCTAATATACGGTTGGTGGCATCATACAACTGTTAAAAATATTGAAAACAAAGTATTGAAAACATATTTTCTCTTATATGTTAATATTAGTAGGTATTTTTTGCATAAAATAACCTTCTACGTAGTCTAGACAGGCATCTTTCTTTTTGAAGTGGTAAACCTACTCAAAGATAGAAAATTTCATCTGTTTTAGTTCATATTTTTCAATTGTTATAGAATTTTATGAATTTTGACCCTAGAGTAATTTTTTTTTTCAGCCACATTCAGCGGACTAAATTTATCGAATAATCATAAAAGAGTCTAGTGTTAAACAGTTTTATTACGTCAACTATTATCCCTATATCATATAGATAGATATTAGAGATTAAGTAGTAATGAACAGTGCCATATAATTGAGACTCAACAAAAGGCTAAAATAATTGTTTCCGCGTTTAATTGCTAATTGTACTCAATGTGAATAATTAAGAGTTTTATAAGTAGAAGGGAATCTCTATTATTTCAATAGGATTTTTATTTTTTTGTTCAATAAAATTTCGAAAGACCTTTCAAAAAATCTTGCTCGTAAGAAATCAAAATTGAATTATAGAATACCAAGCACGAATTTTAATATTAAGTTTATTTTGACAAGGATGAATTTTAGAATCGTCAAAACATTAAATCGATTCTAAATAGAATATATGGAAGTGACAATTAACCAGAGCATTAACTGTTCCTGGGTCTTTGCAGTCCGGGAGATCAATATCGAAAAAAAATGGTGTCTATACGTTGAATTAATGAGACGAATTATGTGCAAAAAGCTGCTTTACGCGATGTCATCTCTTAAGCTTTAATCGTTGAGGCCCGCTTATCAGATGTAGTATGATTGAATCGTTTCTTCGTGAAGCATTTTGGAACGTTGCTTGCCGAATGCATGCTTGGAATTTTGATTAGTATTGATTTGCCTCGTTTTGGGAACTGGAATAGCATTTATTTGGGTTTTTAGCAGAGTTGGGTAGACGGTGATATATGTGTTTGGTAGTCTGGTGTGGCAAAGATGGACTGGGTTTGTAATGGAATCTCTTGGGTTAAGTTATTTAACAAGCCGGGCAATTTTTTTTACATCTTAGCTTACGTCAAGTACAGCACATATTTTTTACCACTAACACTGCATACATTTCATAGTATTTAACGATTATGGCTATAATAAATATTAACAGAATTTAAATGGTTAATTCTACACTATTGGTTAATAAATGTAGGTGCACTAGTATTTGGCATGTATTGTATATTTTAAGTAGGTCTATGTACGCATTAATGTATAAAATATATGTTATCAACTCAACACACCGCGTCGTCATCGTGGAGTGTTGGGTTAATCATAAGGCATACGGCCTATGACCGTGCGGCGCACTGCGGGGATCCGGGCTCGATTCCCGTCCACTCGTCGAGCGCGGCTGGAATAATGTTTCGGTTGGCTATAACAGGTGTGGTAGCAATAACTCTGTATGTATCACTAAAATAAAATAAAGTACACATATAAATAATTAATATAATTGATATAATTCAGTTCATCAGTTAGAATTTGAAAAACTATTAGGTACATGCTACCGTGGCGCTACTTTTAGAAAGTTTTATAATATATCTTTGATTTCAAACTTCACCATTTAACTATATTTAATGGAATTTCTTATATTTTAAAGTAATTTTATTGTACATAAAGTATATGTATTTTATTTGAAAATACTAAAAATGTATAGGAAATTATTTACAATTATTATATTTTATGCGAGGTGCGTGATTCAGACCAAAAGCATGACAACGTAATGAGACTATTATAATAGGCAACGGTATCCATACACAATTGCTTTATAATTTATGCTTTAATAATTTACATTATCATATTGAATTGGTGACTTTTAATGCACTTTAAAAATAATTCAGTTAATTTTGTCAATTGACTGGTTTACGGATAATCCATTCGGTTTAATTGAATGTAAATTGATAATTTTTACTTACCAACTGATACACCAAAGACGTTATATGCATTAGGTATATCATTAGTATTCCAAAAGTATCCTTCAAAAGATGGGCTCATTGCGTCGTTTCCAATACCTACATCGACATATTTTATTTAGACGCTTCCTTTGACTAGTTGTATCTTTCATCGTATTTCGCACGTGGCGATAAATGAGACTACATTTGTTATTTTTTGTACGCGAGAGTAACATGTCTATTGAGAGTAACATGTCTATTTTGCATTTACTTAAATCAGGAAATGATTGAAAGCCAATTAGTTACTAAACATTGTCCTTCGTCTGTCTTATTCTTCACATATAGATGTTGTAACTAGAATAGGTGGCGAAGTTGCTTTAAAAAGGCTGCTATTAGAGTGATTGGTATGGACAAAACTGTACAACAGCGCAAACTTTACGCCTATTTAGTTTATAGCTAATATTATTGCTGAGGGTCCAACCCTCAGCAATTATTATTATTAGTTCGACTTGCTTTACTTTATTTTCAAATACTTATGCTGACTTTGGTATTTGAAAATAATGTAAAGTAAGTCGAACTGTGCATTTGGTGCAATGAATTATTTACATAAATTATGTTTAATAAAAAGCGCTACAGATAATTTTGTAATACGGACTTTAGATATATCCTTTATTTTTGCCAGATATTTTCATAAGATATGTCCTATAAGAGCAACTGAATAACGACATTTATATTTTCTTCAAAATTTTATTGAGTCCCGTTTTTATTATAAAAATAAATCGTGATGCTAATATGAAATTACGTATCTCAAATGACACTACTTGTCAAGAAAAAAACGTTATGCAGCATCAATTTAAACACTGGGATTTAACTCGTATGTGATAATGCCTTTTATTTTAATTCAGATCCACTCGAAATTGAAGTTATATTAATAATTACCTGCTTTTTTATTTTGTTAAGTACTTAAGAATTTTCGGTTCCATATTTTCACATTGCCATTGACGATATTATCTTCTTGGAATTTCAATTGTTTTATTTTGATAGTTCGCAATAAGGGCTCAAAATCAAAACACAAGTTGATTACATATTTGTTTTATTTCTTCCTACTTCTTTAATATTATTTTAAGAAAGTTAGAATGATAGCTATGAAAATGTATTCAAAGCTAGTTTAGAGGTAAGAAAAGCCGTAGAATGCGACAAAATTTACCATTTTAACATATTAGTGGACGTCAAGTTTAAAACAAAGAAATTTTTTTAAATTTGGATTTGTAATAAAACCTTTAAGAAACATAGCGTAACATACAACATGTTTTATTCACATTTGTATACAAAACTCGTAAGTCAAGGGCAACCAACTGTAACTATAACTTGCTTATCGTATTCCTATGAACCTCCGTTTAGATCAATTATAAATAATAAATCATAACCACTTTTAATAATAATAATTAAATAATTGCCCTGTTACGGACCAATTATTAACCCTTTAATAGCCAGTACGCTTTGAACTTCAGTTTAGTGAAAACTAAGAAAGAAACTAATTATAATATGTTCAATATAATTTGGGTCTGAGGTTGCTTCATTTCATTGATTCGATCGATATATTATCTATACGTCGTTGTTCTTTTAGACTGTAAATTGTTGGAGAAGTTTTACTTTCTCAAATATTCTTTATAACGATACATCAAATTCTGACACAATTAATACTTTAAAAATGAAATTCAATAAGTTCCTGATTTCAAGGTTTTTCACTTAAAGCAATGATTTTATATTCTATCAACACGTTATGCTCCCGTGAAACATAATGACTAAACATAATGTACGCGTGAAACATAATGAGCAAGGATGGGGCTAAGGAAAGCATGTACAGCCAAACTTGAGTAAGAGAGAATTGGGTAAGCGAGAAAACTCTATAAGTAACGGTAATTGCCAGGTCCCGACATTTTAACCCTCTAAAACCTCTATAAGTGAGAAATAAAAATCTCCATAAGAGAAAGTGGTTTTTCATTCGTAAACCTCTATAACGGACACCGCTACTTTCCTGAACCTTTGTAAGCGACAGTCGAGCGTATTTAACATCTGCTGTTTATGACTTTCAAATTTTGTTGTTATTGTTTTCTTAAATTTCGAGGAATCAACTATTGTTTTCGTATCGTATTCTATTAATTTTGCCAGATGTGCATATGTACCATCTTATTTGTCGAACTTACTAACTTACTTGGTAAGTGTCAATTGCGGAGGAAGGTTCACCGCGTACTCATAATGTTAAAATGAAAAATCAAAGTGTTGTCTTTAAATGATAAACTCAAAATTGTGAACGCGTTCGAGCACGGGAAACTGCAAAATGAAATACATAGTGAGTTTGGTTTGCCAGAATCCACCTTTGAAAAATTATAAAATCAAAAGATTCTGTAAAGTCTCAGTGCTCTGAGGGACAGGGAAATATTAGGAAAAGTCAACTTTCCCCATGTTAAAAAATGCCTTTTAGAATGTATAAAAGAAACCCTCGATAAGAACGTTTCCATAGATGGACCCTTGTTGAAACAAAAATCTAAAGACGTTGCTACAAAATTGGGAATTCAGAACATTTCAGCTAGTAATGGCTGGTTAGAGGGTTATAAAAGACGGCATGATATAGTTTTGAAAAAAGCAGCTGGGGAAAATACGAAAGCTGGGTTTTGGATCAGTACAGATAAATAAGACTTTCTATGAGAGGAAAATGGGGTCGAAGTTGGACCTAGCAATGAAGAATGGACGAAGCTTTTGTTTCACGAAACTGCTGGTAATATGTTAACGCCAACTTTTGAAGACTTTGTACAGGTTGATGACAACGTGGCTACCACCGTAGATCACATCGATGACCATATCTTTCAGAATTGTGATGAAGCCGAGCGATCAGAGATTTTGGATACACAGAACATTTCAAAGAAAAAAGATGCTTTAAATGCACTGGAGACGATTCACAAGATTTTTTGTGCAATTTTTGTAAGCTTTTATAAAAAATTCTAATTAATAATACATATACGTATTTTTATAAACCTCTTTAAGTGAGAAAGGCCACTCCTGGTACCTCCATAACATAGAAACTCGGAGTAGTGAACCTCCACAAGTGAAAAAAAGATCACGGTCCCTTGAACGCTCGCTTATCCAGGTTCGACTGTATATAAAAAAGATAGTGTTATTGAATATGACATACTTACCTTGTCGTTTGTGGATCACAATTTCCTTCGTTGTTTTACAGTGCTACGGTATATTTATATATACTCTTAACATTACCTCATTAATACGCCACATCGTGAACTATGATGAGAAAGAATGAGAGCCAAAGGAAGCATGTGTATAAAACAGATAGTCTTATTGAAGATTAGTCAATTATCTTGTCATTTGAGGACCACCATTACCTCTGTTGGTTTAGAGCGCTGTGACATGCCTTATATATACTCTTAATATGACTTAATTGTTTTTAGGTTCGAAACATATAAATATGATTTTAAACATCAAATGTTGTTTTGGCTCGGAGTGAAAGCTGAACTTATGTTTTCTCAATTACCCGTAAGCTTAATAACGATAAAGTTATATTACTAGCCTAATAAGTATAGATACACAGACTAAACTTTTCTAGAAAACATTTAAAATAAACTAATTTTTGTAAATAATGGTTGACAAAAATTCTAAATCTAAAAGCTTGCGTATATTAGAGTTGAGAAAATATAGAAGACGAAACTAATGAAGATCTTTTCACACGTATGCACTAAGTTCACACTTACTACTGACAATTCTTTGAATTAAGATTTTCTACTCGATTAAATTTGCGGTTTTATTTATTTTACTCGTACTTTAAACGACAAAACAGATTTAGAAATAATTTCATTTATTTTATTTTTGGAACTATGAGAAATTATAAATGTAAATTATATTACGTAAGGCTCAGTTCTAAAAACAAACAAATGTAAGCAACCAGTTCTAAAGGTTAATAGAAGTTTTCAAGCAGTTTGGTGTATTTCCTCTTTATCACCTACCAGCGAGAAGAAAGTAAGAATTATTTGATTTATCAGTACCTAACAACGCTGTTATAATATTTTGATATTAATAACGTTATCAACTGGTAGTTTTTTGAGGCTGCTATTATTTCGCGACCGTCTCCGACCTTATAACGGGAGTATAGAATAAATATTATACGATATCTGTTGGACGCATTGTTAACTAGTATGAAATAATTGGTAATGATTTTTAATATTTTTTGTCAATTTCAATATTGTGGGGGAAGTACGTACAAAATGACATACATGGGTAAAATGAGATATTGCGGTTTATTCAAAATTGGCACCCGAAACATGGAGTTTAACATCTTATCACGTGACGTCGGCCATTTTAGCAAATCTGTCAAATTTCTGCCGCTCTCGGTTCAGTCGCGCCGGTGTAACTGGTACGAATGTGTATTCTGCGTACAAACAATTTTTGTTCTCCAGACTGTCTTTCTGAATGTACTTTTGGTAAGTTTTACATTATTTTCTTTCAATATTGTAACTTCCATCGATGCGTTGTAGCCTTATGTTGCGATATGTGTTAAATTAATATTGAATAATAGGGCTCTCAGAAAATTGTGAAGTCTTACTTCATTTCACATATTATTTGATTAAATGACATACCTGTACTTTGGACAAAATTACAAAAATGTCGTTTTGTTATGGACAGTTTTGGGAAGTTTTAATTTTCATTTACAGGTAATATGCCGCGCAACTACAAAAAGAAATCGGAAAGTCAAATTTGGAGTCATAAATCCATGCAAAAAGCAATTGAAGCAGTCCAAGAAAACAAGATTGGATGGTGTTAGCATCAAAAACTTTTAGTATGCCCCAGGCTACACTTACGAGACATGCATTAGGAAAAAAGCAAAAATTACTTCCCAGCATCAAACGTCTAGGTGGATATAAACTGACATTTCCTCCTGAAGTTGAGAGAAAATTGATAGAACATTTAAAATTTTTGAAAACTCGACTTTTCGGCTTGATACGAAAAACCTTTGAAGATCTATTTTCAACAAGAAATTTCCATATGGTTAAGAAATCATCAAGGGCGTGTAGTTACGCATTCACAAATAGGATATTTATTTAAGAAAACTTATTAAAAGTGTAGACCCGCATTGCCAGTAGATACGGAAATTTTCCCAGATTATATGTTTGAACCTGAATAAACAACTAACATTCCGTTAAACCAGGATAATATGAAAAACCAGGATAATGGTCACAAGCGAGGGCCAATTGCTACCAGTCGTAACCTTTCTAGCCAAGTTCCATCATCATCAAACCGTGCTGTTGAATGTTCACCGAACAATCCTGCAAAAGTAAATAAATGTTCAAAAAATGTGACTGTGAGACCGGATTCTTCTAAGATCCGTTACCATTTTCAATTGAGATTCAGTCACCAGCACTACAAGGACTATTCATTCAGGGTCAAGGCAATGGAAAGCGAAAAGTATGCGAGTCACATTGGCTTTTAATGTCTACACCTAATGAATTAGAGCCAAAAATGCACCTAAAAATCCTTTTGAAAAAAGAAAAAGAAAAGTGACAAAACACTGTTTGGTGATGGATCAGACAGAGAAAATTTTCCGGTTGACTCAAGACGATGATAATTGCGCTTGTATTTAATGATCCCCTTTCACGTTCCAAATCTAGAGAAGATTGGTTAAAATGCATACAATGTGCTCACTAGGCTCATGCATCATGTGCTGATGTTCCTTAGAAATCCAAAACATTATTTGTGAACTTTGTGCTTAACTTTTTTCGCTACATCATCTTGCCCGTACCATATAAATGAAATGGTTTTTCTGCTTTTTCTTGATTGAGATCTAAAGTTCCTATATTATGGTTCCTATTCATTTTTAAGTTTAAATTACTGTAAGAAAAATTACCAAAGATGATTGTAAAAATGAAAGGCTGATTATAATTACTTTAACTGGAAATATATAATGATAAATATAAATACTATGTCATTTTGGACGTACTTCCCCAAAGTGGGTAAGAATATTTGCATCAAATAGTGATTTTTAGGCTCATTTTATCAAGAAATTGGCAAGAAATATAAAGTAATAAAATTGTTTCTTTATTTCTTCCAAGATGATATTTATTTTAAATCAAAGTGAAAATTCCAATATTTCATCATTTAAACATGTTTATTTATCTTTGTATTATTGTAATTTATATTCAAAATGGAGTCAAGTGTAATAAAATTTAGTTATTACCGTGCGGACAACAAAGGGTTAAACAATAATTAAAAAGCTCTCAGTAGCCTTAGGGAATTATATAAGAAATAGTGAAGTCGGATGGAGGTTTCGGTGGCTATGAGTTAGCTCCGGAACGCGTTTTGCCTGGGGGCATTATTAGGAACAGTTATTTAAAAATATACAGAAGCAGTTTTAGGTTTACTTACCGTGTGTAAGATTTATTGATCTTATTTATCATAAATTTTCTTTATTTGTATGTATGTTGAATGAGATGTTTGTTTTTGGTGTTTTGCAGTTTAAATACTTCATTTATATAAGATATTTAGGTACGTTTGTTTTCAGAAAGATATTGTTCAAACGGTTCGTATGATGAGAATGTGATATCAAAATTTGCTGACAAAGCCGATGAAGCGAAGTAGAACTCCCCGTAATCTGTAGTTTTAATTTAAATATTAATTTCAATAAAAATCATAGATAAAGCTTTAGATATAAATAGTTTTTTTATATTTCTCTATTGAAATATTTATATTAACTAGAATATAGGCATTTAATATAGGAATTAATAATATCGTAAGTTACAAAAGAAATTAGAAAACAATCGCGTAGTTATGTAATAATTAATGCTATATTTTACTAATGCCTTAGTTTTATTAAATATGTATTCGAATGTAAAATTATAATTTTTTTTATTAAAATTGCTTAATTATCGTTTTTTGATAATTATTACACTTCTTATAGCGATAGTTGCTTTTTTTTAATTTAAATTATGTTCAGAATGTTAAGACTAAGTATTTATTTAAATTATTTGTTTAGATTAGAAATTATGTTATGAAGTATTAGTATTATTTTCAAAAAATAGGTCAATAGAGTAGTAGTGGTAACGACAGACCATATCAGGTCTGTCGTCGAATGAGATCAATACATGAAATGATAAGACAACAGTACTAAATTATCTAACGTAAATATTCAGACATAATTAATGAAATGATATGAAGAGTTTTGCTGAGGTTAATTACATTTAATAGTTATATGTATCATTATGTCAATAATTAATGCTGCTAATGTTTAATAGCAAAAAATTATCACATGATACTCCTTTACACTGCAAAATTAAATAAAAATATCCACAAACTTTTAGTTCGATTTCCAATTTTTTTTAAATGTAATTATCTAAGTCACAGGGGTGCCTAAATTTTATTGCAATAAATTTAAAACGCAACAAAAGATAAACATATATGTTAATTAACAAAATATTTAAATCGTTTGAAAAATATATAAATAATCGAAATATAGGAATCACAGGTAAACAATTATATAATAGAAACAGATTCGATTTTAAAAATTTTCCAACAAACGACATTATTTTTAAAATATAAATAAACTCCAGGATAATAACAACGCCGAAATAAATTACAAATCAATAGAAATCATTAAAATTTTTAAATATTAGCATCAAGAAATAAAATCTGTGAAGATTCAGAAGTTGTTAATCAAGATCTCCTATCAGTGAGCACTTGACACGCAAATTTTTCAGTTATTTTACAGAGGTGTGAATATCTAAATTTAACTGCTACTAGTCAAGAAGATTATGCTCAGGGTGAACATATTCTTCTGAAATCTATCGAGTTCTATTATCCTGGCTGGTAGTGTTTCCAGATTATCCATAGAATCACCAACTGCAATGCAACATATAGCGTGCAATAATAACATTTGGCCTTTCCCCAGGTAAACTCATAGAATGGTTCCGTATGTCGCTTCGTTTGTGAGACTACATGATATCACTATTTATAAAAACATAAGTAAACCTGCTTAAGTGAAAAATCTCATCTGTATTATTTCAATTCTTCTTTTTTAGGAAATTTAACAATAAACACACAACTTCGACGTATTTAAATAATACAAAATAATTCAAATAAAAAAATTGAAAGGCAAATGTTATTAAAATTTCAAAAATATATGTTAACTGACAAACGTATATCGTTTTTCTATGGCACAAATGATCTACGAATAAAACAAAGGCAAATGACCGACTGATCGAGATTTGCAACACATGACTCGAATATTTTAGGATCCATACATTTTAACAGGTTGATTCTTTCGGACTGAATGAAATCGAAATGAAAACAATATGTAAGGTCAATTAATCTAATACATTTAGTATTCCACTCGGTCTTGAGAAAATCGTTGTTACACGCTTCCTTGTTCTCGCATGGGAATTGGTCGTGAAGTTAACGTCACATGTCAGCAATGTTTTGCAAATATTGTTCACGAATGTCTTTTACGAATGATCTAATTCCCATATATACACACATATTTAATATATTAATATACATAATAGTAAACGTCAAGTTGGTGTGTTGGATATGGGGAATGTAAGGACAGAATTTTAATATGTTTTGATTTTTGGTTAAGTGAACTAAAGAATGACATAATTTCGATTTTTGAACGAAGTCAAAGAATATTGGTGAATTAATTCATTTTATTCACTCGAACATTTTTACCCATCTCTAACAAGAAATGAATATCACGTGTATATTGTACAATACGCATTAACCACTTCAAAATTCTAAAAAGTAATGCGAAGATTTTTATTATACCTATAACAAATTATATGAAATACTGGTAACTTTCAATGACATCCTTATTAATTAGTAAAAAGTGTAAAATTATATTTTGAATATCTAAATATTTAATATATTTATATATTTGATATCTAGAGACTAAACTTAAAATACCTCTTCAAATCATCATTTTTACGATTATTAAATATAAATTTTTATTATTGTGAATGAGTTATGACTAAAAAACTCTTAATACGAATAAATACCGATAGACGAAGCCAAAGGGAATACAAAGCGAACATGTGGAAGTAGCATAGCATTTTCCAATCACTACATATATTGTTTCATTATAATGTCCAAAGTCGTATTGTTCAATAAGTAAGAGAAAGGCCTTAAAGTCTTACGTATATGATCAGATGAATTAATAATGTGAGAAAAGTATGAAGTTAGGATGAAGCCTGTCCGTTTTATCTTTACTTGCCTAATTTGGGAAAACAGGTAATTGTATAGAGAAAAGGAATAGTGAAATTACAAATATTTTACAGTTAATAGATACTGAAACTATAATTTGTTTCACAGATTGAATCTGAGGAAATATATGTATATATATATATATATATATATATATATATATATATATATATATATAGTTTTTATCAAGGAAGGAACGCGAATTTGTTCAAAAGTTTAGAAAAATTAATTTAACAGTTAATAAATAAATGTATACTTATGACTTACAAAGGATTTTAAATTTTTTGTGAAAATCAGAACTAATCATCAAAAATGACATGTTTACCTTTTTTTCCACAGGAAAGATATTTATAATTGTTTTAATTTTAAGTATTTTCACGTGCTTAAGGATGGTTTATTCACCTACGAATGTGGGTTACCCCTATTTTATCCTTATCCTATTCTGAGAAAAATAATTTTACTCTTTCCCTTATTATTACTATTAAATGACAAATGTTAAATGTAAAATTGTTTTAAAAGCGTCGAATCTAAACGAAATCAAATTAGTTTTATTCATAATCGATTTTATACTTATAATAAGTATTTTTTTGTTCTATAGTATTCACCTGAACAATTTTTTGAAAACCACTTCGTAAAATGTCGTTTCATTTATTTAAAACATTCACCTATAAGATATCAAAACGTGATATGTGATAACCGTTGACTATGAAATAATGTCAGTTGGTCTGACAAGCAGACGAACAGATGTAACTAAATTAGAAAATCCTTTTGGAACTGTCAAAGCTTATAGGTGGATATCTAGCACTGTAAAAAATTAGTGACGTGGTAATTCAAATATGATATATATATATATATATATATATATATATATATATATATATATATATATATATATATATATATATATATATATACATATATATTTAAAAGAAAACAGTTATATTTATTAATTTCTTTTATTACAAAAATATTCGTAAAAAATATTAATTTTATTATATTTAATACAAATATATCATTTTCATTTGTTAATATCAACTACGATAATTATAACATGAAAGCCTCCACTATCCTTACTTATATCACAGATTCGATCTTAGTATTATTTAACTAAATAATACCCTATGTTCAATTGAAAGGAAGCACTCCGATTATAACTTTATCAGGACAATAAAAATGTATATTTTGAACCATCAAAAAGCCAATTTATTAAAAAATAATTCAAAACTATAATATCTTATAAAAGAAAAGAATTAACAAATGATCAATGAGAAATCTCTGTACAGACAAACAAAAAGAAAAAAATAGGAGAAACAAAATATCAATCACTACATATATTGTCAACGAACCCATCAATAACGGAAAAACATCTAAAACTAACTTAAAATAAACGTTATCGATTGTCAGTTCAAATCAACTCAACAATATATTAACTATTCGGCGAAGTGAAACTTGAAAAGTTCATCATCTACAACGACCGTACGCACGAGTCAGTCACAGATATCACCAAGGCCTCCACATTGATTGGCTCTGCGCGTCTAAGCTTTCAGTGGATAAGGCGGGGCTATGCGGTGGCGAAGGCGGGGCGTAACACTGTTTAGCGTGGGAACCGTTCGACCTACTATCTGCCGGCCGTTTCATTCCTTTACTCTCCAGGTATTTGGATTGATTGCCAACGGGAGAATTGATAGCGGGAGACGTATGAGACATCATGTGATTCTTGTCCTGAGTTTGAGGGGATTCAGTATTAGGAGCGACGGTTTGAGGCTGCTGGACGTAAGGATTGTCCAAGCGGCGAATGCAGGAGCTTAAGTGTTGAAGTAGTCTAGCACCCGCTTGAGGATCTACAGGGCCTTGCCTCTGCATGGCCGTAGCTGCCAACGTGGCGTTAGTGATGAACTGGGAAACTTCAGTTGCACAGTGGGTAAATCCTGCACGAAACCGTTCTGCATAAGACATTTCCGGTTTAGCCACTAACTGACCTCGTCTCTTGAGTCCATGAAGATGTCTCACAGTTAGTTCCAAAATATCAGCCTTCTCCAGTTTAGATACGTTCTCACCCTCAGCTTGCAATGCAATCACCATTAGTTCTTTAAGCTCGTCCAGACATCTATTTATCCTAGCTCGTCTCTTTCGTTCCAGCATAGGCTTCATCACTTTCCTATACTGGTAGGTCCTGGACACTGGTTCTTCTTCATGTTGCAGCGGCTGAGAATGTGGCAAATAGCCAATAGGCATTTGCGGTGACATGTTTTTGGTATCCAATATCATTTAACCGAAATTCACTGAACAATTTCAAGATAAGCACTTGTCTCTATTAACAACACTATCTTAATTACTGTAAGGTGTTAAATTAAATGTTATTATTAATGTCACGGTCATTGATAAATAGGTTGGTAAGGACGGGAGCGCGCGTGCGTGCGGTAGCGTTGTTAGAACTGTAATGACGTTGTGACGTGGGTCGCTGACGTTTATATAGCCTCTAGGCTAGACCGATTGTGGCAAAAGCTTGTGATAAGTGCAGGGGTGGCACACGGTATGGCTGCTTTCTTATTATTTTTGCTGTAGGTTAGTTTACACAGTTGGGTCGGGGCAGCTGCGGGAAAATGGTGATTTGTTAATGTATTGTCTGGATACAAGTGATTTCACTGCATTATTTGGTATACTGGGTGGGATGACAGATGTGAGAATATTCAATTTAAATTAATTTTAAACATTTCACCCATGGTACATTTAAAAGTCAATGAAGTAATTACGTACATTTTCAATATATATTCTCTGCTTTTCATCTATCTTTGCGTCTATCAATCCTCGAAGGCTAAAATGAGGAATCTGAAAATAAAATATTTATTTATATATCAAAAACTTTTTCCAGTTAAATGTTTAAAAAGCAGCAATATATGTTGCCTGGCACTTCCATCTTTTAAAATAGTGAATCATGGTATCGGCATGAAATGAATTGGTAGCATAACATTATATTTTGTAACATAATATATTGTGCAGTAGATTAATGTTTTGTAAAAAAATAATTTACCGAGATGTTAAATAACATTTATGCTTTATTTGAAATCAACGTCGATTATCGTTTCTTATTTGAGACTGTGTTGAAATAGAAACAAATCGTTCATAAAGCCAAAAGAGTGAATTCCGAAAATCTATTTATAAAATATATTATATTTCTAAAGAGTATAGCAATATACATTTAATTTTTTGGCATATACCGAATAATAATTTTTATTATTGTATATGTTAATTATGAATTGTCGATTTAAAAAGAATAATAATTTCCAAAAAGACTTTTCAATAACAAGTGTTTATTAACACTATGAATATATAATAAACCAATTTTTATGTTCCTTCTAGAGTTTCGACAATTCTTTTGATTTTGAATATTGAAGGCAAATATTTGAGGAACTAATTAGTTTTATATCTGCATGATTATATAAATTGAAATTGTTCTGTATAATTCCAAAAAAAAAAATCGGACGAATTCAAATTTCGTATTTGTTGATACGTATTAAAAAAAATGAAGTGAATCTATCGTCTTTAAATAATCAGCTGCCTCCAATATCTCCCTTCCTCACCTCAGTACTTCCAGTAACTGTTCCCTATTGTGTCGTCGTCTCCCCTTTTTTACTCAATCTCCCCTCCAATGTCCATTAAGTTCCATCGCGCACGTTCCTGGTATTTTGAAACAGATTATTATGCTGGGGAATTTTGAGAATGATACTGCGAACATCTGCTCGTAGGTTTGTTACATTTAAAAACATATTACTAAAATTTTAAAACTAGTCAAGAAACAGTAACTTTTTCATTATATTTCCTAGGAACGAGAAAAAAGGTAGAAATAAAATTAATTATTATTTCAAAACTTTATGCTAAATTTTCTTTTGATACCTTCAGTATATTTAAAAGATTAACATTAGAAATATTACATAATATTTCTAATGTTAATCTTCTACCTATATAATAACTACCTCAAAATGACACAACTACTTACTATTTATTATTTAATTGAAATTTAAGTTATACCAATTTCGCAATTAAATGAAACTACGTGATGTAGTATTATTTCTACTATCTTTAATTTCTTTACCACGACCTAGGTTTCGTTGTATTACAACATCTTCAGGTGGGATATTAGCAAAGATTCAATTTAAAAGATCAAGTAAAAAAATATTAAAACACCAAGTCATATTTTGTATCAGCCCTAACTCATTGTCGGGAAAGGCGTCGGCGTGCACAATGGCGGCCTGCGCCTGCCCCGCACTGACTCACGCGCCGCTCCACGCCGCCAGACACCGCTCGACGCCGCTTGATGTCGCTTGACGTCGCTTGCTTTTTATAGGGGTGTCTCAAACTTAGAACGACATTCTTTACAATATGAAACGATTCAAATTAGACATCATATTTGATCAAAACAAAAGTTAAAGTTAACAAAAAATACTATCAAATTTCTAGATAATTATAATACGATTTTACCTTAATTTCTTCTGAAAATGAAATATTATAAATATGATATCTAAAGAAGGAATTTCTTCGATTTTTTAATATTCCATAATGTACCAGAAACTTCAAATTATAGTTAGGAAATAATTGTGCAAAATGAATTCATCTGTTTGTTTGTCAATTACCTCTCAGCTCTGTAAACTCAATAACATTATGTCCGTAACGGGTGAAATACTTTTTAAACATATTTTAAATATTGTAGTTCATAAAAACACGATGACATTATATTAGTTAATATGTTATAATTTCGAAAATTAAACAATTTTGCTGTGAATGCAACTGCTTTAAATATTAAAGAGATTTTTAGACATTCGGTTGCAATGTCTGATAAATATCCATTAAAGAAACGCATCGCTATAACGAGTTTAAATATAAAGAAGACGATACGAAGGTGTTACTAACATTCGAAAAAAGAGTCTAATCCAACAAAATACTTCCGCCAATTACAGAAGCCGCGCTAATCAACCACGCTCAATTCAAAACGTGACGAAATTATTACGATACGCACGGGGCCACCGACTGGCTCGTTGCCAAATCTACGAACACATCGTCTGTAAACGACGGTCGACACAAACTCATATTAAATTCACGAACGCCCGTCCACGCGATCGGACAGGATGTTTTCTTTTCGATAATAACGAAAGAGCGCCAGTTTCAGAAAGATGACCACCATACAAACCGCCGCAGCCGCTTACGACTTTTTCGTTCGGCCGCGGCACCGCGCAGACAATAAACGTCTCAAGCGCGCTCCCCTCCACGGCGCTTGCGACGTTACGAAAGCGCACGAGCTCGCCTCATCTGCCGCCGACGAGCGTGGGAAAGTCGGCGCGCACTCCGTTCCCACAGCGCGCCGGCACAAGCCAATCTCGGTAGTGTTGTGATTTTTTGCTGCGCGTTCGCCGTCAATAAATGAGATACTTCATGGACGAGCACGAGTCTAGCCGGAGAGTTGTTTTGCACTTTTCGCGATGACATTCGGCCGTGTAAATGTGGCACTTCGCGGCCTTTTTGCCGGTCGACGCTTCGGGTGTCCTTTTGTCTCTGTCCAGCGGCGTTAGGTATTACTTTATTTGTTTTTGTCAGTAGAATTGATGGAGTGATTTTGTAATTTCAGCAAAGCGTCCATAACAAATAAATTACGTTCAAATACGACTGTTGGACGTATCATTGATGCTAATGGCGCAATTTCCTGCTAAACATTAAATGCGCAAATTGAAATGCAAAATGTCTGAAACAAACTTCATTGCAAGATTTCCACCAAGAATAAAGATCGTATAACAAATGACAATTTACGAAAGCGTGAAAGTTTTTCCGAAATTTTGAACGTTAAAACGAAAAAAAATTATATTATGGTAAAAATTTACTTCTAAATTTTACTACTTAACGGTGAAACTTGGCTTTCGAAAAAATATACTTTGATATGTATTTTGTCAAATTAAAAAAAAAATGTACTTCTAAACTAGAAGTATTTAGTTTAGAAACACATTTTTTTAAATATGACCCAAGGTAATGATAAATATGTATTCCATTTTTAGTGGAATTTAGTGGAAACGTAACATTTCTAGAATCATTTTCTGTCTGTCCATTTGTCAATAATATTCTATATTCTTGCAGGCCATACGACGTAGAGAATTGAATTTTGATTCTCTATTTCCGTGAAGCTGATTTTTAGTTATTTATAAACCATTTTAACCTCTGATTGAAACAAGATACAACTTTTATGACGAATAGCAACCTGAAGATGTTGTAAGTATGTAAAACTATAACTTTCGCGATTTACGTATTATGTGTACATACATTCATTTTCAGAACTAACAGTAGTATACTCTAAGTATGCATTTTCAAATTGAGTCCTACCGATGAATTAAGTGCGGAAGTTCTTGGGACTATCAACACTATTTGAATTCAAGTAATTGAACTCCTTTCAGTTGGACCTTGATTTTCTTAGATAATACTTGAGAATTATTGAAGGTAAAAATTAATGTATGTAAGTTAACTTTTATTTGTAATCATAGGATTCCAGTTCTTAAATACCTGGCTTGGTTTTTATCAACATTAAAATATACCTTAAGCTGGATTTCGATGCAAATTTTTCTCCATTATTTAGACTTTTACGTCATTCTGAACAAAGTATGCAGAAGTATCCAAGAATGTCATGAATCTAGTCAAATAATACCTTGAAGGGTTTTTTTTGTACAGTTTAATACCTCTTGTACAGTTAATACCTTTTTTTGTACAGTTTAATACCTGATATCTCTTTGTTTCAGTCGATTATTTAATATTAAAAAAAATTGTCAAATTATTATGTTCCTTCGCATATTTGTAAATGAGTTCATTTCAATAGTATCCGCGTGTTTATTAATTTTACTAATCTTTTTTTGTTGATTAATGATAATATATAGATAATAAGTTTATTGATTATAATAAGTTTAAAAGGTATGTAATGATATTCACGAATTTCACTTTTTATATAAACATTTTTAATAAATTTCGTCTCTAAGAGATCGTTAGAAGTCAATGAAAGTTACTGAAAACTCTAAATATAATCTCATACCGTATTCAAAACTTGTTGAGATTTATAGTTATAAATCTATCTACCAATTAATCAGTATAAAATTTATAAGAAAACACATAAACTTACTAATGGATTAGGACAATATGTTGGGTATATTTATAATTATTTTAAGTTACGACAAAAGATTGTTAAGATCTGTTATTTCTGTCCCGTAGTTAAGCATAATAATTATTTATATGATAACTAAATTTAAGTTGTTTTGTGTATATTTTCCATAATAGTAGTACTATCTAATGTTGACAATTTGAAAATTTATTTGCACATATTCGAATCTACAAATAAGTTCAAGTTAGTTAATCAACGTGTACTATTTTTACTAAATATGAGAAGTCGGAAAGAATTGTTATTTGCATCGTATTACAAAAAGAAAAAAAAAAGTAGCAATTTATTTTCTACTATCCATGATCGAAAACAATTTTAAGGCCGAGAACTTTTCAAATAAGTGGATTAATTTTACATATAAAAGGGAACACACCGACAAAAATTGTTTATTGTCTTTAATATTACTCTAAGGAATTCAGATATAATCAGCATCAGGAATCAGAATCAGGAATGATCAGCGAATAATTTTAGAAAATATCTAGCTTTTGCACACTCATAGTAATTTTATCTTAAGATTATTATATGGCGTTATATTTATAGAACATCAAAATACTTTGTCCCTTTATCATACAACAATAAATTAATATTAAGAAATAAACGCGAGTTGGATATGGTAGCCGTGGCTAAACTACAGGACCCATTCATCCGATACTATTAACCGGTTGCTATATTCCCAGTAGAATTAGAGGTCGTTCACGCACAGCTAGTGTTATGTAATTGTGGAGATTTATTAAGAAGTTATTACAGTCTTTGAGCTTATAGATAATGATTTAATGTAATAAATGTACGTATCATAATTAATAATATTTATAAGATTAATTTTTACCTTCAATACTTCTCAAGTACCATCTAAGAAGATCAAAGTCAAATTCTTCGATTATTTGAAAAAAAAATAGATGTACCAAATAACTGTGTCGCTAAACAATATCTATCAATATTGGTTATTTATTTAATCCTTTAAATAATTATTAAAATATTATATTATCTTATACGTGTGATTTTGCTTGTAATTTATAAATGTTTATATACCTCGATATAAATTTGCAAGTAGGAGTATGTAAGAGAGTAAATAATTAAAATTATAAATATAATAATTATAATACGTTACAATTTTGGTGTCAGGTATAAATTATTTGAAAATGAATGGATCACTAATGTAATAATATAAGTTTACTATAACTATACTTTTGGAATAATATTATAATATTTTTTAAACTATAAGTTAACACTACTAGTGACACCTCACAAATCTTGAAAACAATCACTCGCGATAAAGAGAAATTACGATAAAAATTTAAAAAATATTTGTAACTAGAAAAATTTATAGGTAAATCTTTTGGTCAGACCTCAACACTTTCATTTACACAATTGTAATTTTCTAATTATTATGTTTTGTTATCAAGTAATTATCTGAATTAACATGAGATTAATTAAGCCTAACACTAAATGTTAGTTGATTTATAACCAACAGAATGTGACAAAGAAATAAACAAGTCAACAATTACGTCAGTTGACAGTTAATGAGTTAGCACTTTATTTTGTCTATCGTACGCTTTCGTAATAATCCAAAAGGAAATAGTTACAGTTAAATCTCTTTATTCCGACATTTTACCAATCCATTAGAGTAAATCGACATTCTGCTAACCACCCCCTATTTGAAATTTTCTCTACTTGCTGATGTGTGAGATGATGATGACGTGTGAGAGAAACGATATATATATATATATATATATATATTGATGTAAAATGTATTTCATACAAAGTAACAAACCTTTGCTTTTTTTTAAATAATGTGTTTTATTACTTTAGTCTTCCAAATGTTGCAATTAAAAATAAATAATTTTGGGATAGATCTCGTGGAAAGTCGGGTGACGACCTTTAGTTACGTGTATCGAAATAAAAAAAAATAAAATGGCTTCATTTACTGAACTGATAATGCTATTTAACACAAATCGTAACGTAATAGTTGTATTGCTCTCTTTCGTTCAAGGTTAATAATGGTGAATGTCAATGCATAGTGGTATTTTCACTCCTAACAAAAACTATGTGCTTCCGGGATCAAAGGCTAAGTATTTCTATTCGCTATTGAAATAAAAAAATATAAATGAAAATTTTTAATAGATGTTGGTTACACATTTTTCATTACAGAACGAAGGATGAAGAAGGATTCCTACAAAACATTATTGCAATTTGAGTTTTGTATTTTTGAAACCTTAAAAAATGGGTTGCATTAGTCGCACTTATGACACATGACTTGAAAATAATTACTCACGAAAATCGTCGACAACTAAGAGATGTGTCATCTACTTGTTGGCCATCATATAGATTTTCCACAATAGCAGGGTGAAAAGCGTTTATGGAGTAGATTTCCTGCCGACTACCGTGATTCGTGTCGTATATTTTCGTTATTGGGAATACAGAACTTTATATATGCCTTTTTTTTACTGAATCCTGAATTTGAGCTAAATATACATTTTCAATCCAATTTCTTAAAAATTAATTTTTATTTCTTGATTTCTTGATAGCTTTTTTCCATTTAATCTCTTTTTGTAACTGAACCACCTTTATAAACCTTCATATAGTATTCAAATGCAATTTTTAGAGTTGGAAAAAACTTAAAAAATTGGCATGGCGGATAATTCGGATGTCAGTTGTCGCTATGGTGTATTGGTGTGATCAAAAGGCATACGACCTTTGACGGTGCGGCGTACCGCGGGGACCCGGGTTCGATTCTCGGCCGTTCGCAGTACAGGGTTGAACTGGTGTTATAGTTGGCTATAAGAGATTGCGCTCGTAGCAATAATGTCCGCCATATGTATCAATTAGATACATTAAAGTAGATAAATAAATAAATAATTGACGCTTAAAAACATTTGTATGGAAATGTGATAGATAGTACAACTAAGTACTAATTTTTTAAATTTCATGTGTCGTTTGAAGCTAAAATTTACTTTTTTTATAATTTAAAATGGCATATATCTAAAGATATGCTGAAATACAATGTTTCTAAATTATTATAAATGAACTTCTGGGCAATGGATTTATATAGCGAAAATAACATTTGTAAATAGTTTAGTAAATATATTATGTATCTTATTCTTTTATATGTAGCTAATTCTGTTTGGAACCCTCATAATCCAAATTCCATTTCCACTTAATAGCTTAATTTTATCTGAAACAATTTCAGTTATATAACTATTCATTTTGTTTCTTATTATATTTCTTACTGGGGACATGTCTTTTTAAACTTTGTCCTTTTTTAACTTTCGTTTAAAATCTAAATAATTTACCAAATTCCGAAATACGTCTACTTGCTTCATAATTATATTTCATGCCAAAATGAATATTTGACTAGTAAGTGAGTGCTTAATTTAAATAGTGAGAGAGGAAATTCTGCAACAACATTAGGTATGTACTTTTAATGTACAATATCAGTGGAGAAATTGCTTCTTTCCCTTACAGCGTCCAAATAACTCTTATATTCTTTATATTAGTATAAGATCTAAACTCCATTGCTATGATGGAATTGAAAGAATGGAAATACAAATAAGACAATAAACGTTACGAAACAAGGTCAAATACAAGATGTGTTGATTTATTACGCAAGTGAAAGTTAGAATTAATTAAGGTTCGGTCATTCTAACTGTGTTACGTATTTGAGAATGTTACATAAATATTTAGCAGCGTACGTGGTGTATGCTTCGAATTTTACGTGAGTTGTATTTACGGAACGTAAAATAGTTATTTTATCAACAACATACTTGCACATATATGTATATGGATAGAAATCATTGAAATACTTTATTTAATTACTTAGTCAAGTGAAAATCTATTTTCTTTGCGATTATATTTTCAAGGTTTCAACCCTGAAAAGAATAAAAACCCTTATAAGACGTGCCTCTCATCTGTCCATCTTGTCGCAGTCGATGTTTTTTATAAATAGTTTGTCGTATAAACTTGAAATGAAAATTAAAAATAAAGAATACTAATCCGCATATTTCCTAATAGTTAATACTAAAAATATTTATAGGGAAATCTTTAGGAGGCACAAAATACTAAATTTTTTTTCATTTATCATATATCGTATAGAATATTACATTGATCATTGTGTCATATGTAGTGTGGGAGTTATTTATAGTCTGGGATAAAAATAAAAAAAAATAAATTATGATAATTGCAAATATTTTTTCAAATGTTCATGTAAGATAAGTAAATAGGGAAATATTACTGAAAATGTCCACAAAAATATGTTTCTCTCTTCCATCTCCGGAAATTTTAAATTAAAGTTATAAAAAAGAAACAAGAACAGCATTAGAAATTTATCGGAAAACTAAAGCGATGAATTTAAATTTTATAATTGTAGGTTCCGTAGTTCGAAAGGAAAAACGGAATTTTATATGATCACTCATGTGTCTGCCCGCCTGTTACGGGTAGTTATTAGTATTATTGCAAAAGCTCATTAATACACAATAATTTCACAGATCGTATAGATATTCGGTTAAAGTCCTTGTATTTGTTAACATAATCTTGGTGGGTTTTATATGCATATTATTGTTGAATAAAAACGCCAAATTTCAGATTATAGGTCTTTTTTCTGCTATTTATAGGGTTAAATGTCATTTCTATGTCAAAATTAAGAATAACATCTATACCAAGTTTCATGAAAAAATTAATTTCATGCTATTAGGAGTATGGATTGACAAACTAATAAACTTTCCATGGTATTCGTATTTGATAATTAAGCTTATGTGTTTCTGAATTTATCAAAAATCCATTCACATTTATAATATTTGTTGGAAATTTGGATATAATAATTGATTGTTATAAATACCTAAAATACGAAATCTATATAGGATAATCAACAGACCAATAATTTTGTATCTACTACCATAAATCCTAAATAATTTTTTATATATCACAAACAAATATCAGTTTGTTGCGGTCGCGTTTAAAAAATCGTTAGAAAGTTAAATGTTTCAGATTCATTGTGTACTAAACGACAGCATAGCAATATATAAAGGACGGGATGTTTCCCCATCGTGTCTTCAACCGTGTCTCTCAATAATATCATCGATAATATTTTATCTGGAAGTTGCAGTGAGAAAACGTAAAATTCGAGATGTTTCAAAATTAAATTAAACAGATATTGAATTTGTAATTAGACCTAGCTGGAAATTAATTAAATGGTTGGACTTTATAAATAAAATTGTGGCCATATAAATATTTTTAGAGACAAATAATATATATAAATATAGAGTATTCCAATATCTTATTTGATGTATAAACATTGATGAATTTATGGCATTAGATTTGATGATGTACGCAAGTTAAACTATACCGATTTTTCGGCCATAACCTTTATTGGTACTTGTAAACGTTAATAAAATATATATATAAATACATACATATATATATGAATTTATGACCAAATTTTTATTTGATAAAATATTTCTTTCACTTGAAATTAGTAAAAGAATTGTTATTTCACTGATTACATTGTTGCATGATTTCTATAAGAAAAAAAAGATATACGAAAACAATCGTGCTCTTCTAATGTATAACAAGATAAATATTTGATTATTGTGATAATCCCAAATACTGGCTACGGAATTATTATTTTAAATTTATTTTGTTTATTACACCTTCAATGTAACAAATACATGTTAAAAATATTGTACACACGACTAAATTACTCATGTTAAATCGAACAGCCGATTGTATGACAATTTTTTTGGTTGCTCTTGTATTGTTACTTTCAATATTTCTGATTTTTTTTTGTTCTCATAATTTTTGCGTATTCGATATGTTATTTCATTGTTTGTGTTATATTATTAACAGTGTTAATGTCGGCCAAAACATTTAAAGACTTAGAAAATGAATAACAGAATAATAATTTTATCTGCCAAAGAAATAAATTTAAAAATGATTAAGAGGTGTAACCAATGTTTCTTGAAGTCTGACCCAGAAAAATAAGAAAACATTGTAGATAGGGAATATATGTCAAGATAGTAGCTTATAGGTTTTTCTTTTAATTTTTTCGTTTTTGCGCTCTGTAGAATGTATATTTTACAATGTTTTTGGCGACCTGTATATCTTATTGTGGCTTTTCCTTCTTCAGCCCACAGCGTTTTATGAACCTTAGCTTGCTATAGAGTTTCCTTATAGGCATTCTCAGTTTTTGTGTTTTTTTGGTTATACCTTAATAAAAACCTCAGTAATACCTTCATTATTCTCATATTAACAAAAATATCACAATCTCCTTTACTTAGCCTTCCTCCAGATATAGTATTAACTGGCATTATAATTGTAACAAGCATTGAGACACAATAAATAATACCAATTTTTTTGTTTAATTAATACCTCTAATCCTTTGTTTATTTTAATTTTCCAAAATAAAAGTTTTTATCGTACCTGATAAGATTTGAACTATTTTAATAATATTATGAAAAGGCCGAAATATTATGGTTGATATATTATAATTATATTTTCCCTTTTTGGATTTCTATTAAAATAGTTGCACGTACGGTATTTGAATTTGATATTGTGTAATAATGTAACATAAACGTTTAATATCTTTCATTGTTTATTGAATTGAATTTAAAATACTACCTATTAAACACGAGTAGAACTTATACTACGATTATTCCTTAACCCATTTTGTATTAAAAAGACATTATTAAAATTATTTTTAAACAAATATCGTGAATTTTTCAAAAAATATTTGATGTTAATTATCGCTATAGTTTTCCGGTAAACTTATCTAGATACGCTTTTTATCATAACATTTACTTTAACAGGGCGAACCTATATTTTTTTGTCATTTTTGACCATATCTATAGAAGATCCTGAAAAAGTATACTTTTGAAATCCTTACTGCTTGCTCTTGCTATTAACATTTCGATTATTAGATTGATATCTTTTGAAGTAGGGAACTCTGAATGTAACTCAACTTCATATCGTTTGTGTTTGCGACCCTAACTTTAAAGCAGACTAAGTGATTTCAACCACTTTCAATACTTCCTGTTGAAATAGATAGGAACGATTAAAACATATATAAATAAAAAAATAAAATATTCTATTTTATCACTTTAAAATCGAGGACTTATCAGATAAACTTATTTATAAGTAATCGTCTTTTTTAAATTATTAATAATGAATACATTTTACGGAATATATATCTATTGCGTAAAACAATTATTCCTTGACAGTAATCTTACAATATATGAATCTTCTAATCTTGAAAAAAATTAGCGTGGACAAAACTGCTATGATTGCTGCACAGAACCTTCGATAGGCATTTCATGCGCATTCGCACTAAAACTTTCCCAACAGACATCGCCCGCAAATAGCTGTTATTATCGTATAAAACCGTTTCTAATGTACAACTGTAATACGAGAAAAATATTATCAATATTCTACGCTTTGATCTTCAACGTGTTGATTCATCTCTAAGTCAAAACTTCATTAAAATCATTGTACTTTGAATTTTTGAACTTACTTCTTGGCTTTCGTCGTCATTATCTGAGATAATAGAACTAAGGTTAGATTTGTTTTATATGAAGATATGTTTTTCTTAAAGCAAGGAAACTGGTGTTTCATAAAATAAATGCATGTAAATATTGCTTATTTCCCAATTTCAGAGAATTTTTTATTAGAGTACTATTACGTTAAAAGGGTGGTAGACAGAAAATAATGGCAATCAATTGAACATCTTAGAGATATTATTCGTTTCATAGCAACTACTAAAATAAGCTAAGTAGATTTCCGAGTACATAACTTGGCTAAGAATATGAAAATATGTTTTTTTTGTTACTCTCGTATCGTTCGATAAACAATATTTGTTATAGTGTCATAGATAAATGTACGAAAACTATCCACATTCAATATATGAATATTATATCAAAATTAAAATAGTATATGTCATTTTAATATTTGCGTGATATAGGTATATTGACTGTACCAATTATTTCCATTGGTTAGCTAAACAATCTCTCCAGTATTAAAGTGAGATAATGAGGCATCATTACTAAATACGGATTATATTTCCTTTTTTTTTCAGTTAAATACAAGCCATTCCGTTAAGGAATCGAATGAAATTTTGTATAAATAAAATTCCTTTTTCACTTAATATCTAAGATTTAAGAATTAAAATAATGAAAGGCTTCATATTTATTTCGGTAATTTGTGTACATATGCTACTGTATACAAAAATTAAATATAAACATTTTTAAAAGCATAATTTTCTTAATTATGACATGATATTATAAAACGTCGTTAAGCATGTAAATATTATACACCTAATGTGAGTATCGTATGAACATTACGTTTAGATACAATCAAATTTCCGGCCAGTTCGAAATAAACATTTTTTTAAAATTCCTGCTTAATTTTTTTTCCTATTTTAAGCACTCTTTATCGGTAGTATAAAGCCGATAAAGCCAAAATTCACCTGTACCAAAATTCATCTGTATCAAATTTTATAAGACATGTCATAAGACATCTTGTGATCGATAAAAAATTATATTATTTTATATCGCTTATTTATTTCACAACCGTCATAACAAAAAAAAAGTGATTTTATAGGAGAGCAATTTTAAAGTTTTATCTTGATGTATTAAAAAATAACAGTATTAACTACTAAAGTTTATATGGTTTAGTTGTGTTCATTAAAGTGTTTCGAAATCAAATATTAAATGAATCCCATAAATGTACTCTTTTCAAATTATTATTTATAAAAATTCTATGGTACCCACTTATGCCATTATAGTAGATAATAAATAATAATGACATCCTTACAGGAAAACGAAACAAAAATTTATGATTTGTATTACATTATGTTAATGTTCTAACAGCATTCAAAAGTTGTAACAGCATAAATTTATTCTTTTGCTACCCAGAGCAATTATCAGAATAAAATTCAATTTGAGTTTTGCCGGCAGCAGAGGCTTTTCTCAAGTAATCAATAATACAGCTACCTAGTTAATTTACTCCTCTGTTTTCATTGGACTCATCCCAAATATAGCAATAGGATATTTTATTTATTACGTCATAAACAGCAAAATTTAGAAAGTTCAATTTGGATTTTTAATGGAATAATGATACATTTATCTTTAGGCAACTATACAACAGCTTGCAAATCATAGATTGCTACCAAAACATTCACTTCTGTTATATTTTCGTCATTTGCTTTTTATATTCTTAAAAAACGTTTTTCTTCTTGATGTCTGTCATAAATTTCCTTCATTATTTATTTTTCAGTTTCATCGGCATCCTTTAAACGTGGCATATTTCGTACAAATCATTTTTAGGGACAAAAAATGAGATGATAAAATAAGGCACAATAACCAAAAGGTTTCCCATTTGCTTTACAATGGTCTTCATAGTCCTTATGAATTTCTACTATGGTTTTACCACCATCAAAGTAAAACTTTGACGTATTTGCCTGTATAATGTATTTCCATATTTAGATAGCATCTGTAAAGTTCCCGGTCCCTTTTTTAATATCTTCATCGACATTCCTTTGGTGTCTATTTTTTCCACGTTTATCACTTTCCAGCAATACACTTGCTACTTTGTCTTTCTTTGTTACGACGATACGAATTAGTCTGTCACTTATGTCTAAAGTATTTTTGAAAAAGATTTTGCAGATATGAATATCATTACCAAATAATATTAACTATTGCTGCGTAAAGAAGCGACACACCTCCCCCCGCCAATTTAACGTCACCTGCATATAATGGGTACGATCATGTGTACGCGTTCCTAGGTTGCCGCTTGCTGCGTGCGCTTGTGATTTTTTCAATTGTGCGATGTTTGCTTGAGTTTAACTTGTGTAATTCATTGTTACTATTATAATTAAATATTTATAGTACATAAATGTTTAATTATAATTAATTTTTAAGTTTATAATTAGCTATTTATAGTAATTCAATAGAACAGTCCGTTATTGCCCTGTGTACAAGTGTTTAAAAAGAATAAAATCACTAAGAATAGGAGATTGTTTTGTCTCCATAATTTTATTTTGGGTCACCAACTTATTTAGTTAGTATCTATAATTTTGTATCAACTAACATGTGACTGAGCAGTTTTAAATTGCAAACTGGTCTTAAGTCATTGTTTTGTTTGAATTCGATGTGTTTGGAAAACGTATTCTTATAGTCGGCTATAGGCATGTTATATTGTTTATTAAGCGATTTTTCCCATTAAGCAAATCTAATCAAGTTAAAAGTACAACGAAGACAATATTTCAGTGTATCACATTTATATGTAAACAAAATTTATTTTTATTTAAGATTTTATTTCGTTTTAAGATTAATACTAAGTACATTTTTTTCAAATGCTATCTTAATATTGTTATCATCAAATCACTTTCACACAATTAAATATATAGTGTAAAATATTTATTCGTATAATTACATTTTTACAATTAGATAATAATAAATTCCCGCGCTCCAGTACAAAGCTACTACTGACGTATAGCGTCAACTCGCTTGACCGGCGCGATTGTCCGCAACGATCGAGACCGATATGTAGTATTAGTAAATATGTTTTATCTGCAAGCTGCTGATAGCCCTACATTAATTTACGCACACACACATACGGATACGGATAGGCGTTACATTTTTAAATAAAACGCGTTGTTGTTATCACAATAGGAATTAAATATTGCATTTCTATCCTCTTCGCTAAACTTCTGAGAATACAGTATTTACATTTTTCTGAGCAATCTGGTTTTATTTTTCAATCCTGTCTTATTTTTTGTTGTTGTGTCGTAAGCTTTGCCTGTATTTCTAGTCTTTTTTAAAATATTTCTCTTACAGTATTTCTCCCTCCTAGCAGGTTTCTGCCTCTCTTTATTGGATTTTTGATGTCGTTATTAACACGTTTTGAGTAGTAAATGCAGAGTATGTCGAGATATATTGTAGTTGGTATTTGGTACGTAAATTTGATCCCTTTCCTAATTTGGACCGTCGCAATGTGCTATGGGATAAAAAATTGTTTGAGTGCTAGTCGAAGATATGGGTATATTATTTTAGATCTAGAAAAACAATTAGGATCAATCGGATCTAGAAAAACAATAGAAAAACAATTTAACAGATTGTAAGTGAAAATTATATCATTTGTAAAATTGCTTAAGGTAAGTGTAATTTTTGCCTATAATTAAGTTTCCACTGCAACATGCAAAATAAGAGGTAAGTATTTAGATACATTGTAATATCGACTTTCAGTTTTCAGGGTCCACAAAAGACCTGTAGCCTTATTATCGTGATCTTCCTCATTAAGCATTTCATTTTTACGGGTGGAACTAGATGTAGCTGAAGATGAAGAGGAGGATGAGCTGGATGTATTTTTATGTATACTGTTTTCTACATTGGTTGAATGTTCGATCTTCTTCTTATTTGTCTTTCTTGTTACTATCTTTGAGAAGGTTTTGACAAGGTTGATTCACAAAAGGCCTGTGCTGAATAAAAATTGTTTAAATTGTTAAATAAAAAATACGAACACACCCAGTGATCATTGTAATAACAACATAACCAAAAACATAAATAAAAAATACAACTCAAATTTAAACGCATTATTCTATAAGAACGATATAAATCTAACTGTTACATGAACTGCAAGTTATTAATGTGCCTTCATTTGCGTTGAATAACGTCATTAGGACAAAGAGTACAAAAAATGTCCGTAATTTTGTTTCGTATGTAGAAATAAATTTAAAAAAATCTCATAAATTATTTCAATAATTGCATGAAACAAAATAATTCTGTCTTTTCTATATTTATTCCAAAAATTACACTTAAATACCATTTCCTACACAAATACCATTTCCTACACAATACACAAATACCATTTCCTACACAATTTCAAAGTACACAATTACTAAGACGCCCTTGCACAGTCCGTCAAGTGCATTCAGGTAAATAACTTCTGAGTAACTGTGATAAAACCGATATTGAAGCCCAACATCACTGTTCATAAGCGACACCAGCTCTAATCATAAACGAAATTATGCACGCGCATAGTGTCTGTGGTCACATTGAGCTGTATTCTTAATTAATAAACAGGGCATAGTCGCTTTCTTTTCATTGCGTTCATTAATCGGCTACTTAGAAACATCAAAAAATAAAATAGCCAATGGTGGTATTTTAGTAAACGCTTAATATTGGAAACATATTAACATATGAAAGCGAAGAACAATTTGATAGATATGAGGGAGAATATTTGGGTCATAAACCTCGATTGTTATTTCGGCGAGTTATAAACTTGAAGTGTTACTGCCAATAGTCTATGATCAACTTGTAAAGGATGACTTTGAAGGTCTGCCTGTGCCTCCATTCTTTTAGCCCATTGTAGCTTTGAGATATTATGCTATAGGTAGCTTTGAAGTAAGTATATTTAGAAAATTAGTTCCATTAGTTGGGTTTTACTACTTAAACTGGCTTTTAGAAATATAATAATATTCGTAGCCTAGCTATAGCTGAATTGCAAATATAAATTCCTTATTTTTAAGTGTGCACTTCAACATCAAACTTGAATTGTGTGACAAAAAACAATTTCCTTAACATACGTTCATAACTTTTAACTCATTTTAAATTGTTATGGTCGATGTGATCAAGTTGAGTAAACCGACTATAAGATGAATAATAAAAAAAAGTTTCAAAATGTATTTACTGTCATATAAACCGATGTATAAAAGTACTCGTTAACGTTGTATACAATAAAGAAAAAAATTATGAAATAGCTTACTTTCCTGGAGCAATTGCTTGTATAGATGACACTAATATAAAAAGTCCCGCGGGGTCATATGGTGAAGTATTCAGTAAACGAAAGCGATTTTTTTCACTAAATGTCCAAATAGCTTGTGGTCTCGAGCTCGATATTTATGATATTATTGCTGAAATGATGCTGCTTTGATGTGAAATAATGATAACTGCATTTTTTACTGCAGTCGTTTGAAGAGAAGATTGGAAAATAAGGAAATCAATGGTATATTGCTTGGTGACTTTAGTTATCCGTGTGAGCCGTATTTGCTAACTCCATTTCAGAAAGAAAGCGGGCCTATTGATTCATGATACAATATAGTGCATATAAGCAATAGAAATTGTATAGAAAGGGTTATTAGAATGGACCAGAAGATTTCCTTGTCTTAAACTGATATGGCTACTCGGTTAGGCACAACAAGCCATATCATTGTTGCTACGGCCAATTTATTCAATATTTCCAGATTATGTCAAGACCACTCTTTCAGAACATTCTTTTTTATTCCAGACTACGTATGATCGACCAGACTAAAATTATTTACAGACTACATATGATCGACCCGGATATACACGATGTAAACAATATTGTTTACGTTGCTAGAAATAATCAACAAGGTTTATCTTTTGTAAGTCCTTTTGTCATTCGACACTTTAATCAATACATAATAAATAATTCGGTATTTCCTTTACCATATTTATCTTTAATGTATACGCTAACTAATATAATTAAAAAAAATCCAGAAATCTTCGTAAATGTATTATCATTTGAAATTTATATCATTATAATTAAAACTACTTAATTTCTTTGTTAAACTCTTATTGATCTATTTCAATTTTGTTCAGTTTTCTGACACTTTTTCTCTTTTTAATCGCAATGTGTGTGATTCTTCCTCATATTTCATATTTCGTAAAATTATTTTTCATGTATCTTCACTTTCATTTATTATGCTATTGAGCTTTTCTGGTGGCTTCAATTTACTGGTATCTAGAACAAAAAAGCACTTTAAAATTAAAATTGCTGTACAATGTTAAAATTGAGGAGTGCTTGAACTAATTATGCAATGTACATTCATTTTATTGAAAACATGTACTTTACTTTTAATTAATGAGTATATCCAAATTTTATGTATATTTATGTTAAGTTTATTGTTTGATTATTTGCTTATTGTCATTATTTTGCTGATGTATTTTTTGTTATAATTTAACTTACACTTTGTGTTGATAGTAAATCTCAAGTTTAGGTAAATCAAGTAGATTAGTATCTTTTTTCTCAAAATATAGTTTTTAAATTAATGGAATATATGATCGCCGGCCATAATTCGATAAGTGGAACGAGGTGGAACTCTGCAATAATTTTTAAATGGTACGGAATATTAATGTATTTGAAAAATTACAAATAATAATCTATTTGTAATTGTTTAAGTAATATAAAAGTATAAGTAAAATACTTTATGCCAAGTAGAAACTACAAGTCATTCATCGATGGCATTTAATATCAATAAGTATGTGATACAAATATTGTGGTATTTATTATGTAATTATAACTGTGCAGTGGAAACTTTTTAGATAGTATTTCCATAATGAGGGTGGTCATTTGTCACAAGATTCAAATGATATAGTTCTATATAAGTACGATTTTCTAATAACCGACTATCAGGCGAGCGAAGCCGCGGATACACAGAGCCAATAGTAGGAACATAGGGGGGAATATCATCATAAAAAGATGTCAAGAGAGCTACGATCCTCATCAGTAAGGGACCGACTAAACCATAAGAAATTACTAGACAGTAAGGTTAATGTGCTGCATTATGTGCATAATCAGAGGTTCCAATGTTCACTTTACGTCATGTATCCATCAATATAAAAAGTGACCAAGTTTCAGTTACGTCGCATTGCGTCAATCGTCAGTATTTATTATAGAATATTATATTATATGATAGTCTTTTTTATTCCAATGTATTGATATTTATTATAGAATATATAGCCTTTTTTATTCCAATATATTGATCGAACGCTATAAAATAAAATAAGTTTCATAACGGAACAAATACTTTTGATAATATACTGTATGTAACTATGTAGCAGGGGTATTTTCTTTTTAAAAGTATGTGCTTTTTTATCAAAATGGAGTATCAAATAAAATAGTAAGTTCCCTCTATGATATTTAAACTGATCTGTATTTTTGGCTGGTACAGTATAAATTGATTTTCCGATAGTTTAGCATCATAATCATGTGCGCGGAACGAAACCTTTGCGTTACAAGTTTGAAACAAGTGTCGTTTATGAATAGCGATTTTATGACCGATACTTAGCAATGCGTGTATCGATCATTCTGCACTGTAAGAAGTAGCTCTATGCGTAAGTTCAGTATATGAATACGGGCAAACCATCTATCATCCGTGACTGAAGGGATGTTTTGACACTATTGCACTAAAGATCGTTGAAAGATTTTTTTAAAATTATTGAATTAAAATCCATATTTCTTTTGTAATAACAAGCTTGCAAATAATGAATTAAATTAATATTTTTGGGTATTAGAATATTTAGTTTTCATGAAGATATTAATGTGAGCAATTATCTCTTAAAACCTTTTGAATGTAAGCGATTATCAATACAGAGATTTGATTTTTCCAGTAATAAATAACACCGTGTCAATTAATATATGTTTAAGCTGCAGTTTTAGTTTGGTATTTTCGTGGTTAGTGTCTCGTTATTAACACTACGATTTAATTAAACGGGCGAATAACAATATAGCAAGGAATATTTTTAAAGTCATTCTCTTAAGAATAATAAATCTAATTTCTGCACTTTTTCACATTGAATTGTTTAAAAAAGTTTAAGTATATCGTGCAAAAAAGTCTTATTTAATTATGAGTAAAAAAATAAACAAACCGCCAAAGTTTTCTTGAAATTCCGTTTAGTCTTGTTAACTTGAATATATATTTATATACAGAAATACGGAGATTATAAGTAATTTCAATAGAATTGAATCATATGTAGGTGTATATTTGCTCATTTTCAAATTAAACTATTTGAAATTATGTAAATAATTAGATATGATGGTTTGTGAAATAATTGCACGCAAAATTTTCATGGGTGTTACGAGGTTTATTTCCACTGTGATGTCACAAGCTTATGTGTGGTAAAAATATCGGTCATACCGGTAATACCTCAGAGACTAAAGTACAATTACGAGAAACGGCCCAGCATGTCTACTAACATTAAATATCAGACGTTGTCCAATAACACCGCCAACATCCGCCCGCACCGGATGTGATGTTTTTAAAACGTCAACGTGTCGAATTTAATCTGATTTATTGTAAATGAATATTAATGAATGAAGTATTTCTTCAATTACCTACGGCTGTTACGATCTTTGAAATCTTTAAATAAAAATAAAGTCAAAATCAAATGATTCATTTTTCAGGTTTTTCCTGTATCGTTTATACTGTCATCAACATGTTGAACAACGTGTTGGTTTGATATCACGGTTATGACTGTATAAATGATGCAGGAAATATTATCAAGTATTCATTATTAAATAATTAATATTTGATGGACTTATGGCTTTTGAGGGCGCGGCGCACTGCTAAGTCCTGGACTCTATTCCCGGCGAGCGGGGCTGGACTGATGTGCTGGTTGGCTGTAAGAGATTGCTTTCGTAACAATAATTTCGCCATATGTGTTAATTGTATTTATTAAAGTTTATGAACCATAAAATAAATTAATTTATTTACTACATAATTAGTTTATTAGTATAGTTATAAACATTATAGTTGGATACCAGCAGTAGTTCAGTAAATATCAATAACCAAAATAATAGACAATAATTCAGATTTAATTTGATAAACGTAAACACATTTTAATAAATTTAATTTCACTGATCTTGACAAAATATACAGGGATTGATAGTCAAATATACAGTAATTGATAGTGCTTCATTGTTTGATGGTCGTCGAATATCGTCGAAAATGGAATAGTATTGAATATCGTATTTTCAACAATATTTAATATGGCCCATAAATTCTGGTTATCAAAGAGCCATTATTTCTTAACCCCACCATAGAATAGAATTGAAAATGATGGGAAATAATTAATATGGAGATTTTAATTACAACAAAATTAACAAAATATGATGGGTAAAATTAATATTTTAAACTAAATTATGGCTCTGATTATTTTTTCATTTAATTATGTAATTATTATTTTAAATTTAATTTACGTGTCTTATTAAATCATCAATATTTGGTATAACCTATAGATTATTGTGTTCAAAGAGCCTTTATCTTTTAACCGTCTGTATCATAGTCTAGAATCGAACATAATATGTGATAATTATTTTCGATATAAAATCCGTAAAAGGGAACTCTTCTGGATTAATAAAAAGTAATAGTTTAGAAATCTTATAAAGAAATCGGTTGGAGACCAAGACAAATTATTTATAGTTGGTTTAATGAGTTCAAGCCTGGTCGTACTATTCTCAATTATGATCTACTTGAGGGACGTCTACTTTATCTACTGTATGGCTATTATTATATTATATAGAGCTATCAACAAATTCGAACAAGTTTAGGCATTGGCACAAGACAAGTACATGATATTCAATATGCACATTTAGGCGCCAGAAAGCTTTGTGTTGAGTGTATAACCAGTAATTAGACCAAAGCCAAAAAATGCCACACTGCTGTGGTACCGAGAAATGTTCGTAATGATTGAAAAATTTGACGGAGGTCACTCAAACGCTGTAACTTGAAACTAAGAGGCAGTCTGCGCAGTGCATGTTTCCTTGTGAAGAGTTACTTACAAAGATAAAGAAAGCACTAGAGAAATTTTAGTCAACTCGTTCAGAAAAAAAGTTATTATACAATTATTCTGGAAAATAAAAGAATAATTACTGCACTCTGGTACACCAGCAATTAGTTACCTATTGTTTTTGGAAACATTCAAAGCAACGCCCTTGCTGTATGATTCTTCTTAATCACGACGGCATCTCGACATACTCAGTCAGACGAATTACCGAATGTTTGATTATGTCGTGTACATTAATTGTGGTGTTAGACTTCCATTTCTTCAGCGATTCCATCGAATGGAACGATACAGTGAAATGCCACCGAGGCTATCTTGAAAAAAATTGAATAAATTACAAACTTGCTAATTGATTTCATTTTTAATACTCTATAAATTTTTAATGTTACCTTTCGTAACTTAGAGCACTCAGAGTTATATGTTTTCCTCTAAAGTACCAAAGTAATTACGAAAATTCCATAGCATTTAAAACCTTCCGCAAATGTATTGCACTGTTATCTGGAATGTGGTAATGGTGAAACACATGTGATTTCGACCGTTAATTTTTCAATTCTAAAAGGGATGAAATATTTAAATATATGTACATAGTATTATATGTTAGTCGCATACCAATAACATTTCAGACTATTTTTATGTTACATGAAACTCTAAATAAAGTTTTACGTGGAGATTTACTCATAATAATGTCTTTGTCGAGAAAGAGTATGAACTTCGTTGGTTATAAAAATAAAACAAAAAAGATGAATATTAATTATTCGAACAGAAAATTGTCTTTCAATTAAAACGAGTAACCACTGCTTATTCGTTTTAGTTAAAAGGAAAGGTGGGCGAGTAACACTCGAATCACCGAACAATATTACGTAAGTAATTTACTAAGTGTAAATTACAGCCCAATACTATGTTTAATCAGAATAACCTATGAAATGTTATGTCGGTTTTTCATGTCAGGTCCTGATTAAGCAAAGGATTTAAGCAAATACTGAAATCTTTTAGGAATGTATGAAAATGTTTGATGATTTCATTATATGCCGGCGTTTAATTATTGTTTTCGTTAATTTATGCATTTACTTTAAACATATAATTTCCTTAATATGTATTTTTAAATCATGCCGTAATTCATTGCTTGAATTCGTTAAGTTATATTTGTGTACATATGTTTATTATGAAGGCTCCGTTTTATTTAGTTTTAAATCATTGCAGTTGTGTCAACCTTCACGAATAAATTTACTTCAAGATTTCAGTTAGACTTAGCAAAATAATTTGAATCAACTGCGTAATTTAACTTTTTGTTTAATAAAAAAAGTATACGTACGTACTTATACAAGTGGAAAACGGTATGTGATTTGACAACTGAAAGACGCGCCGCCCAGGATAAATATCAGAACTTTGCTTGGGTAATCGTTGGGTAAAACCTTTATGTTTTAGTTGTAGTTGTTTTAGTTTTACGTGAAGCTCAAACACACAAAGAAAAAATATAATAGGTGGACAGACGAAGCTAAGGAAATATTCGTAATGGACAAAAAGGAAGCCTAAATTTTAATATGATCCTCAAATATTGTTCTAATGAAAGTGCAGTTAATTTTCTCATGTTACTCTAATTAACGTACAGAGAAACAAAAATGGTAAAAAATGTGTTTTGTATTCAAAGAATATTCCCCTCATTTTTTCAAATATATTTTTGAAAACACTGCAAAATAACCCACTCATTAAATAAATCATGGTAAGCTTTTGAGGTTAATTAAGTTATTCCGAACAATTATGACTTTTAATGGATATTTAATTCAGATATGACACCATGATTAAACTTAAATAAATTGCAATAATATATCAATTAGAAAGCACTTTTAGTAAAATAAGGAAATTAACATCATTATTAATATTTATTCATTATACAATTTTGGCTTAGTACATAGTAGAGTGGATTGAAAAGTTCGTAGTATTTTACAGAAATTATTTGAATATTGCATTCGTAGTACCCTCGTTATATTCGTCACTCCTTTAGTTATCACTAGGCAACAATTTAATTTTGTGTTACGATTGGTCCCGACTTCACGCTGATTTGTTTGGCGCCAAGTGAGGGATTTCTTGAATATGGAAAAATTCCGGGGTAGATCTATGATGATAGGGTAACCGCACTGAAAGAAGTAGTATACAACAATAGGCTAGTTTCCAGTGAATATAAATCGGATGGATAGGATGGTTGCTAATGTTTAATAATGATATGGAGAAACGGAAAAAAAGTTATTTATTATTAAAGTAAAGTTTATTTTTATTTTTAGGAAATAAATTCGGCAAAATTACGAAGTTAGTGACGTAACAGTGACTATCAATCAGAAAGTATTACGTTACACCATCAAAACACCATTATTGGGTTGATATTTTCGTAAACAAAATAGGTTATTTGATTACTTTTTTGTTTTAAATTTTTTTTGTGAAGATAATACAGTTGTCCTCAATTACACCTTAAAAACAAATATAATTCGCAATTTAATCAGATTTTATCCAAGAAACAATAGTAAAAATTTGCGCTTGGTAGATTTTTATGTCTAACAGTGATTTATATTTATTAGAATTTTGGAATGTTAAACTTCAACGTAAGCGTACATAAATATAAAATACGTGCTATAAGCTGAAATAGTACTATTTCAGTTACGTATACGTAGTCAGTAACCGTTTGTTTTTATGCACGTAAGGTATTGATTTTCAGGTTACATTTGTGAAGTATAAATATAAAGAACTTAACCTCAACTCATACATTATTATTTTACCAAAAAACTTGTAAAAATAGTAACTCTACAAAATTTAACAATCTTGCTTCAGATTTAAAAAAGATTGTGTGCAATTCATACTTATTTGCTTGCTTGTAATCAGCTGAATTAGTTTAGAGCTTCGATATTTTAATGTTTTTCTGTAGAAAACACTAATCGAAGTTATTGTTTAAGACAGGATCCCAATCGCAATGATTTTTTTGACGAAAACATAGTTTATCGAACAGGTTCTTAAACTGCAAATAAATACTTACGTCAAAATGATCTTCACAAAAATATATTCTTGAATATTTAGATAACCTACAGATAGTTTATAAGTTTTAATTACATTTTCCGTCTTTGTTCATTATTTGGAACATATATTTGTTTGGCGTTTTAATAGTTATTCTTTTACACTGGGGTACTACACAATACTTGTAAAAAGACGAATTCATTTTTATTTATACAAAAGAACTAACTTTCATAACCAAACACGATTGTTTTGATTTGTTTTCGAGATAAATTTAAATTGGTTTTTTAAAACATGCATAATGCAAATGTTTGATTTTTACAAAAATATAATTTTTTGGATTAAATATATATTAAAATCAATTATTACCCACTTTCCCAAATGTAGTCAACAAGCTTATTGTTGAAAAGCAATGATCTGAATTTAAAGTGGATAGACCAAGCGTCACAAAAAGTCGAAACTACAATTATCGTGTATCTGAAAGGTCTCAAAGATACCTTTTTTTTTAAACGGTATAATGGTTTTAGAAATTAGATGGAAGAAGTTCAGTGAGCTGGCTTATGAAAATGTTAAAAAATAGATATAATTTTGTAAGCAACACTATTTACTTTTATATTCAGGTTTCGAAACTTTCAATTCACCCTCGTATACATTTCGATTTATCGAGCAGTCAGATCAATGGGACACGTATACAACATTGTTTAGTTATTATATTGCAAAATAGGGGAGAGGACGGGGTTAAGTGTTATTTTACATTATTTTATTAGTTAATTGAGTATTCAGGGTACAAAAATATTGGACGAAGTTGTTACCGCGTGAATAATTTTTCATGAAAAATTGTATGTGCTTTATAGTTATAAAGATACAATATACGACAAGTCATAGGTACTATGCTAAAAATACTTATTACGTTTTGCTAAAATTACCTATTTGGTATGGCGTGAGACAAACGCGCCGCCCGCATCGAAACCGCATTGGCCCATGATCTTTGTATTGCTGTCGGCCGATCCGGGGTCTTTTGGTATCTTCCGCCGTTTGATAGAACCTTCGCTCGCGTCGTCAAACGTCTACTGCGCTTTCATATCATGCACACGTATACAGCGATATTCACTCGTGAATTTTTTCATAAAGTGTGTCGCATCCTGCCAGCTAAGTTGGAGAATACTTTTTGAAACTTACCGAAATTGACAACAAAAAACATGCCACTTGTATTTATTGAAGTAAAAAGTATAAATATGCAATGGGTCATAAACTGAAAGAAGAAGAAGAATTCTGAAACACTACAATTTGTAACTACTAATTCTGTGATTTACTAAATCTGTGACCATTTGCTTCAAAAATAATACGAAACATCTTATTTTCATAAATTTTTGTAGTTGGGATTGTGTATAGTTGGTGTTCGTAATATTAAGTGGCGGCATGTAAGAATAATGCAGCAGGAGGAGGTAGAATGATCGATTCGGCCGGCCGCGCAATCCGAGTTGTTACTACGTGCACGATGTAAGCCATGATCAAGAATGAATCTAAATAATAAATTTAGTTGACACTGTTGCTCATTGTATACACGTGTCTATGAAATATTCAAGAATATAAAATTATAATACGAAACGTTTCTAATTTTTTTTGCAGATGTCGTAAAAATATATCTATATATGGTAGATTACAAAAATTATAAATTCATAAAAAAAAATTATACAACAGGACAAAATCAGAATCATCAAAATCCGAATATATCACTATATTCAGATTATATTGACATCCTTCCTTTTAAACTTGATCATATATGATGACTTTGAATTATGAATAATATGTTGAAATTACTCTTTGAATAAAGTAGATTCAATTAAAGTGTCTACTGCGCTTTCATATCATGCACACGTATACAGCGATATTCACTCGTGAATTTTTTCATAAAGTGTGTCGCATCCTGCCAGCTAAGTTGGAGAATACTTTTTGAAACTTACCGAAATTGACAACAAAAAACATGCCACTTGTATTTATTGAAGTAAAAAGTATAAATATGCAATGGGTAATAAACTGAAAGAACATATATTTTAATGTAAAAAGTGTCCTAATGATGTTAAAAAAGGTAAATTGTTTCCAATGTGTTAATAAAATGTTACTGCTTTCCGAGTTCCATCACCGGATCCATCAAGATCAGCCCCGACGATTCTTCAAGTCTGGATTTTCAAAATCAATTAGTTTTCATTACAAATAATCTTTAGATTCTTGTGGTCACAAAGAATTAGACGTAGCTATAGCGAGAGGTGTCTATACTACAGGATTACCGCTCTTTTTACTAGAGTGTCGATACTGGCGACAGGTTTTTCATTTATTTTATCTATCATATACATTACCAACAAGGCAAGCTCTGAGTAACCAACTTCCAGAAGCTGAATATGCGTGTATTAAAAATAAAATTGATAGTAAATTAAGCAAATCTTTGGCTTTTGGGCTTATTTGAGACGGCTGGACTAGCATGAAAGGTAAGATATATTTTATTTTAACCTAAAGGAAAACTGCAAACTTCCTGAGCCACCAAATTATTAGTTATTAATGAAATTGGACCCGCAAAGTATGTGATAGTGATTACCGACAATGCATGGAACATGAAGGCTGCTTGGAGGAAAATTTATTCTACATTTCCGCAAATATTTTATGTCGGATGTGTGAAATCTATTTACAAAGATAATTTTAAGATTGATGTTTTTGAGAAAACCTTGCAAAAAGTATTTCACGTAATGAAATACGTCAAACGGACATATGTAGCCATGGCGTTATTTGAAAAATTCCAAACTGAGAAGTAAGGAAAGAAAATATGTAGTTTGAAATTATTCTGAAAAAAATAAATGGAGCGGTGACCTTATTACTTTAGAGTCATACCTAAAAAACGCAGAGAGGCATTAGAGTTAAAAGCAATATCCCATGAATTTATAATCCCGTCTCGTACTAAAAATATCATTTTGGACAATCCTTTATGGTTCACCACTAATGAGATTGTCAAAATTCTCCAACCCCTGACTTTGAGTATCTCAAAATCTGAAAGTGACAAAGGTTTGCTGTCAGATGTCCCGTTATTATTTAAAAGTTTATTCAATATTACATCAGAAAATGTTTAGACAGTATGGTTTTTGTTTAAACGAGCAAAGGATGTATTGGTGTTGATCAGTCAAAAAAGGAAATATTTTCGCATGCATCTTATCCCTTACGCTACATACCAATTAGATTCACGATATTGTGTTAATAGTATAAAGATAATGAAATTTTGTTTGGCTCCTGAGCATTTATTCCAAATGTGTAAGATGATTGGTGCCAATGAATTAAAAGTTCTTAAAAAGTAAGACAGAATTCAAAATTAAAAAAATTTATTTTACGCGTCTAAAGATATTTGGGTCCCATTAAAATAGCTCCAACTTAGATTGTAGTGGAGAATGTTTGCTGAAAATCAAGATATGGATGACAAATATTAGAATAGTTTTTAAATTAATGATTATCGAATCTAATTCAAATAAGAATTTCGCAATAAGAATACAATAAACATACCAGTTCTCTTAACAGATTTAAGGACGATAATAGCGAAAGTGAAGGTTTTGAAGACGACATTAATATTATGGAAGAAAATGCTCCTCTTGCACTTTTAAAATTATCTTGAAAATGATCCTCTCGCTTTGTTGATCTGTGTATTCGCAGAAGAGAATTGTTTATTAATTTTATAACATTTTTATAATAATTGTAAATTTTATTTTCTTTATGCTAAGCATTAAATTTTTATTATTAGTTTTTCACTTTAATTGAACCTACTTTATTCAAAGAGTAATTTCAACATATTATTCATAATTCAAAGTCATCATATATGATCAAGTTTAAAAGGAAGGATGTCAATATAATCTGAATATAGTGATATATTCAGATTTTGATGATTCTGATTTTGTCCTGTTGTATAATTTTTTTTTATGAATTTATAATTTTTGTAATCTACCATATATAGATATATTTTTACGACATCTGCAAAAAAAATTAGAAACGTTTCGTATTATAATTTTATATTCTTGAATATTTCATAGACACGTGTATACAATGAGCAACAGTGTCAACTAAATTTATTATTTAGATTCATTCTTGATCATGGCTTACATCGTGCACGTAGTAACAACTCGGATTGCGCGGCCGGCCGAATCGATAATTCTACCTCCTCCTGCTGCATTATTCTTACATGCCGCCACTTAATATTACGAACACCAACTATACACAATCCCAACTACAAAAATTTATGAAAATAAGATGTTTCGTATTATTTTTGAAGCAAATGGTCACAGATTTAGTAAATCACAGAATTAGTAGTTACAAATTGTAGTGTTTCAGAAGTTTGATTAGTTTATCAACGTTTGATAATCGCATACAGAAAATAATGTCGAATAAATATAAAAATACAGTTTTCAACCATTTTAAACTCATCAATATGGTTTTAAATGGTTTAAAATAATAAAGAAAGAAAACCTTTAAAACTAAATGATTTAAAACCTTTGGAATAACTTTACATCTATATATGCTAGATGAATTTTTCATCCGCACAAGGTCACTCGGTTATCCCCTTCACGCCTGCATCCACCCAACGAGTAGAACGTTGTTTTACTATACGGTTCATCGTTCCGTTTGACAAACAAAACGTCAGTGTATTGTATGGTTGGGAACCGAACTGTCATTCACTGTCATTCAGCATTGTTGTTTGTAGTCGAAGGTTGTGCCAGGTTGGATTAGGATTATACCTGATTAAATCATTTTATTTTAACGGAAAAAGATATTTTAACTAATTTTATTGAAGCGTATAAAATCAACGTTTGTTTATGGAAAAATAGGCAATAAAGGTAGCTGTTTATGAATACTTATCATACGCATCATACTTAATGTACGCAGTAGTATAAACAAGAATTAATGCAGTTAAATAAAAATTTACAAATGTATCAGATTATAACATAATTTAAATCAACTGTCAAAATAATCAATATTGTCAACTTAAAAAATATTTTACTATCAAATTAATAACTATCACGGCTAGGACGTACTAGTTATTAAATTAAATAAAGTACCAAACTGACCAGCCCGGGCCGGACCAGATAGGGCGAGCCGGAAACCGAAAAACCAATAATGACCGTCGAGTGATTTATTAATGATTTTTCTTGGTAGTAACTTCGCAAGGTTCAAATACGTTGAACGGTGGATTAAAAATAAATGCCAATAAGCGTGAGTTGATACAATTAGCTAAACAATTTTTGATATCAAAAGATGAGGATGAATATGTTCATTTTGCCAACAACATAACTTTGCAAATGGGTCAATAAAGATCAAAAATATAATATACCACGTACGTACAAATTATTTGAACAAAACAATACAAAAGTAATTCATTGCAATAGTGACACTTACAGAATTACGCCATCAACATATGTACATGCCATATAATTTACCACAGCCAATGCACTGCTCATCACAACATCCCATACAATTAATTTACCACAGCAAAGCACTTTACGTTACTCATCGCCAACAGCACTGTTTCAACAAGACAACGGTGCACTTTTCAAGACACAAGCAGTATGACGGAAAGAAGACTCGCAGGTCTTATAATAGTGAAAAGAAAATTGTAATTTGAACATTTACTTGAATTAGTTAGTTTTGAATGATTTTATAATAATTTTAATGATAAATACTGTTTGCTTACTTTGAAATCTTCATCTTTTAATATTTCGTACACAATTTCACATATTTCTGGTATTACTTTATCAAGTAACTGAGGCGAAAAGCACAAGAGAATTTCAAATCCTCGTAACTTCTTCCAGTAACAAGAAATTAAAAAATAGCAATCAATCGTTCTTGAGGATGAGGTGGACAGTCTCTTATAGTATTATGTAGCATTATATATGATGCTACTTTTTGTAATAACGAATTAAATATAGATTAATTACATTCTTAAATGATTTTGACAGTCATTGCTTTCTAGCTCATATATAATTTTAACATGAGTTAAAGAACTGCGTTTCTGGAATAATTATTTCATCCAGATTCGTTTACTTTTATTTTTAACTAACGAAAGCAAAAGTAAACCCATTCCAAAACTTTGATTTTTTTATAAAACTGGTGATATACAAGATGTGTGATATACAAGAAGATTCACATTTACAACAAAAATAAAAATGATGATCGTTCATCTGCTCGATATTGTATGGAGAACGTCGAAAACATGCTGTGTACCAAGATGTCCAACTACGCTCTTTAAGAGTCTTTAACGTAGCAGTAAAACATCCGACATACGTAATGTAAGTAATGTATTCGAATGCAAATTGCAATGTATTCAAATATATTAAGGCCTGTAGATACTAGTAATGATCACTGTGGTGTAAACCATATGTCGAATTACGAATTCAAAATGCGGTGTCAAAACATTGTGAGTTAAATTCAGTATTCTAAAATATAATGTTCGTTGAATCGCAAACTCATTAGTTGTGTAACATGAAGTATTCTACTGAAAGAGTGTAGCTGGGAAATTTAGCATAAAACTTCGATGACTACATGAAGGATGTGATTTTATATCATCACTGCTCGCTTGTTACGTAATAATGTTGATGACTGCTCACGAATATGTGATAAAATCTGGACCGATGGACAGCGGCGATGAAGAGCTATCAAAATTGTTAGATACACAATTCCTATATATCGACTCGTTTCTAAGATATTTTGGTTTATTACTTCCTTCCTGCGCAAAAATGTCTTTATCCGCTTAGTTGTATACATATAATAACAAATTTATTTAAAATAAAATTCAAATCTCCGTAGTCCTAAGTGGAAGGCTATCAGCTCGAGCCGCAGCGCTATCAGCTCTAACTACGCTCTGTGTGGGCAAATAACCGCGCCCTCAGTGCGCGCTCTTATCTTTGTAGCTAGCACGGCGGCAAATCAACTTCTATACAGGCAGTGTACAGCGTAAACAAATTGACTGTAATACTCCGTAAAATGCGAATTAAAGACATTTAATGTATGGTCACCAATTAGCTAGACCGAAACTTTGAACTCGTAGTTTCTTAGCAACGACCATCCGTGTGGAAAGAAGTCGGTAAACCAAATGTGAACTGAGAACCTAAGTACAATTATTTCCATTAGGGAGAAGTTGTCAGCGGGACACAAATTATTTTTCTTTTATGGGGAATACTTAATTTACTTCATATAGAGTTTTTAAATGCAGAATAAATGTAAATGTTTGTAAATACTCTCTGCAGAAGAAGAAAGTACCTTTTATTTCAGCGAAGAAACATAGAACCTGCTAAATTATTTCAACAAGCTTGATATTTGCAATCTGATTGAATATCTTTGAGGTATTTTTAATTCTATGTATAAGAGTGCTAAAACTTTATGTTAAGCATAAGTACCATATACATATAATAGATTTAAGCACATTACCTCCAATAACTTTTATTGGGAGAACACAACTTGTGTCTGTGTTATTGGGAGAACACAACTTGTGTCTGTGTTATTGGGAGAACACAACTTGTGTCTGTAATGTTTGTGTTAGTATAATTTATGATAGTTTATGCCGATTATTATCATATTATTTAAAATAGCGGGCTAAGTAGCACAAATAATATAACTTACATAATAGTGATTATTCTAAACAATTTTCCTCGTATACAAAAAACTATATTTCAACAATTGTTTAATCTAACCCAAATACGTATAAATAGTCTTATAAAGATTCTCTTAATATATTTTTTGTTCATATATTTGACAGTGATTAGCATTTAAAGCCTTTATGTATATAACCATTGCCAAATAGATGTAACAAACTATTCAAATTCTTTATCATTTCTTAATCTTTATTTAATATACCAAACATTTCCTCGCTTCTTTTTTTCAGAATTTAACCTGAAGTTTTTGATATGATATTTTAAATATTCCAAACGAAAAAGTCTTGTACATATAATAAAATAGTGAAAGTAAAATAGTATTTTCATTAAAAATATTTTAAAAACTAAAGAATTTGATTAATAATAAATAACAAAGAAAATATAGACAATTTTTAATGTTTGTTTACTTGTCTACCGCCTATTTGTGGGTATACTCATTATGCAAAAATCACAAAGTGTTTAAATAAAATTTTCAATGTCTAATCTTGAAATAATATTATAAAGTTGAGAGATATTATTTTCTTTATTTCTTTGTTCATTTTACCTATGTGACACATTACTGATCTAACTTAACTAAAGTTTTTCCTGTTTTATTCCTCGGTGTCTAGGAATGAACGTACAGAATGTATTTTTTATTGTATACTAGCTTTGACCCGCAGCTTTGCTCGCCGAGAAAAGGGAAAAATGGTGGTGAATTTAAAAAAAGGCTAAATTAGAAAATGAAAATAGATAAGTAGTTTGAAATACACGGAATCAAAAAAAATGATGTGAAAATAAAAAAAGACTGTGCCCTGAAGCAAGTAGCTATGGGTTAATATATTACCTTGATGTGTTATTATGTACTTATATTCACGCTCTTATACATAAGGGCGTGATTTTTTAATTACCAAAAAAAATTAATTTTATTTTGGGATAAACCATATAATTGGGTGGATTGATCGTCATGATACAGGTTATATGTTAGCAACATTTTATGGAGATTGAGTAATTGAGCCATGAAAGTACTACAAATAAACGAACAACTTATTTTTACGTTTACAATATTAGTGATGATTAATAGGACGTTCAGAAGTTGAAAAGAATCACCTTATTGGTTAATACGGCATGACTAACCACAGACTATTGCCGCTAACAACTAATAATAATAAATATAGAATAAATAAAAAAAATCATTTCTTTCAAGTGCATAGGATTATCATTGTTCTAACGAAGGAGAAATTAAGTTTAAAATGTTTTTATAATTGCATTATTCAAAAGTTGAGTCTTTTGCAAATAACATGACCCCTTTTTTGTAGAAAGCATGGAAGGCAATAAACTGTGTAACTAATATATTTTTTAATCGGATAAAGTTTCATTTGTCGAATTATAGCTAATAAACTTTATTCATGCAACTTTTACTTGGATTTGAACTTTACCTTCAACTTTACAATGGATCATCTAACACCTGCTTCCTCTCAACAATTTTAAGTGAATCACTCCAGCCGGACACCATTCATTACTCAGTCACCACGTGCCAGAAGCCGCCTCAGGTGATTATACAAGTCCTCACTCCGGCGCAACGGGCACGCTTAGTTTAAACAAACACACAATGTATCGATATTACTCACGTGCGTAGCCGGCGCGGCGTGCGAGTCGACATCAAATACGCGTCGGGTCACCGATCTACGACGACGAATCATGGTAAATAGGCAAGCCCACTTTCCTTATCTGGGCACTTGAAGCAATTCGGAACATGATGGATTTTTTATCAATCACTCTCCTAGGCAAACAGATTTTAATCGAAACTATCGATGATCGGTGGAGGTAATGGCCACTTATGTAATGGAATGTTGCAATTATCGAATCGGCGATTGGGGGCCAAATAATTTTACTAACATTGATTATATTTTGTAATATAGCAAAAACCAAACTTGGTCTTCAGTTTTAGATTTTCATCTTTAAATATTATATTATTGCTTAACGAAGCGGACATAGTAATAACGACCTAATAGTTTTCAATCTTGTTTGCTGATGTGTATTTTATGGTGACGTATCTTTGACACTAAAAATTCTCAAAAAGTTTCTTGTAATCTATTTCTCGTATGAAGATTCGGAATACCCAAACTGAAAGCATCTTAAAATGTATTTTTTTCACTAATAAAAATTTCGTATGCATTTTTTTAAAAATTCCAATAATTTTTCTTCATTGCAAACAAAATTGTATATCGTACGTTTTGGTTCTTTTAAAAACACTTTTCGTTCTTTCCAAATATGTTTTCTTTTGTTGAATATGAATTAAAGTACTTGTGTTTATTGGCTAAATTGGCCATTTCAATTAATAATAAATAGAAAGAGCATATATTTACAGGTCATTTATAAATAACATTGTTTTATTGTTAAAATAGTTTTTCCCACTTTTTTTAAGTTCTTTACCACGACCTAGGTTTCGTTGTATTACAAAATCTTCATTGTATTACAACAATTTAATTGTATTAAACCTCCTTGGGGAGGGGGGGGGGGGGCTAAAGATGTTGTTCATTTAATTGTGAATAATGAATATCTACAAAGTTAACGCCAAATATATTCAAACTAGTTTTATCAACTAAATTAATCTGCTATTAAGAAAAAACCTATTAATTAATTACAGGGAGTATCAGGTCATAATGTCTTGATTTTTATTAAATTAAACTAAACAATAAGATACAGATTTTTCTAACCATATTTTTAAATACTCCTGTACTGAAATCTTCATCAGAAAAATTATTTTTGGAAAATCTAAATTTGTGGAGTATGAGTTTTTTATCCTAAATAGATATTCCATATACACAAGAAGAAATGAACTCTATAATTGAGCTGAATTGAATACCTGGGATATATCAATGCTAGATATATGGAAAATTGTTACCATTGTCAAAAAATAATGTTAATAATCTTCGTTTATGCCACATCTGATTTTGTCTTCAGTCTTTGAAGTTTTACCAAAACAATGATCATAACGTTATTTCATTTAGCTGTATTCAAACTATTGACTTGATATATTGTTTGATAAAATTATTCAAACAACACTCCATTATTAGGGATAAAAACTCACAAAACGTCAAAATAAAATAATATGTAGTCTGGATTTTAAAATTATAGGACTAGTCCACAATACGTTAGTCGTAATGAAGCACACCTATAAAACGTGGCAAATATAGAGACATATTCGTGAATAATTTGTTTTTAAAGAAGATTGATTTAAGGGTTAATGATCAAGACGTATTTTTGATTCATTTATAAAATAATAGACGTTAGGTACTGTTTTTTTTTAAACCTTTCTACAGCATAGTAACCTACAAATTTCTGCAACGATCCAATCTTACGGATAGTGACAGATTTTCTAAAGAACTTGGTGACACTTATGCCGTTGAAGGGAGTTATGCCGAATAAGGAATATTTTTGCTTTTATTTCTGTAAATATATTTTTTCCAACACTCTTACTGGGAAAAATGATATTTACTCAGAACAATTTAGACCTTTTTTCAAGTCATATTACGAGGTTTGGACAATGGTTGTATATATTAACTGATCCATTACTAATAGACCACGACACGTTAACATTAATATTCTAGTTTATAATCTGCACCTTCGAGAACTTATAGCTTCTATACAAGAACTAAATATAAACTAAATTTTAGCGTTCTGATGGTGGCATTACTAAATTTCATTCTGTGATCAAACTTATGATATAATGTGAGATATATATATATATATATATATATATATATATATATATATATATATATATATATATTCTACTGAGGCCACTTGAGTGTCAGAAATTTCCGAAAATTTTAGTGCAATTCTATCAATTGTGCATACCAGAACCCGAAAATGGGTCGTCCGAGTTCTATACAACCAATGGTTTTCGAGAAATCGGAACCCAAAATGGTCCACCCCACGATCCAGGGAATTCGCGGATATTTCGCGGTTTCGTCTTTCTTTGGGATAACACCTATTAAGAGCCAAGTATAGTATATCAAATATGGTGGTAGGATTGCACCTGAGTTGCAGGATTTTACTACTGAAATTCAATACAGGTAAACAAATCTTGGGTAATCCTGATTGAAGGTCTTTTTTTATGGGATAAAAATATCAACACGATGATAAGGTTGCTTTAAATTTTACAGAAAAAGGAACTGTTTTTTTATGAATGCACTTGGCAAAGATAATCTTTTTAAATCTTAATAAAGATCCTATTGTTCTTCATAACTATGTGCCAAACTGCAAAAATGTGTCAAATTGCAAAAAAATTACTTAGTTATTTTTTTTTCAGGAAAAATGAATACGTTTGAATTGAAATTAAAGAATCGTGTATTAAAAAAAAAACTATATGCTTTTCAAATTCTTGTTGTACATTAATCAAACGCTGTAACTTGCATTCTCTACCAATACCTGTGGAAAATTTGGTATTTTTTTTTCATTTCCTTACACGGGGAACCAAGTACACGAGATGATTTAGGTAAGGTAAGGTCTAGCATAAATATCATATATATATATATATATATATATACATATATATATATATATATATATATATATATATATATATATATATATGTATATATATATATATATATACTAGCTTTTCGCCCGCGGCTTCACTTGCATAGACGATCCGTTTTTTACGAAGAATATATTTATATTTGTCTATTTGTTTGTCCACGTATTTCTCAGAAACTACTGATCAGATTAGAACGATTTCATTTTTATTGTTTTAAATATCTTTAAACTTAGGGAAAATAGTGAAAATTATATCAAAGTCGGTTTCGTAGTTTAAAATATAAAATATGAAGTCGGTTTAATTTTTATTAAAAAAAAATTTAATTTTAAATTTACTGGTTGAAACTCGCAAAATACTTAAATATTTGCTTCAGTATTTGTATTGAGGAGCAATAATACCAAGTTTTGAGAAGAAATACTATATAAATATTTTTCCCATACAAATTTAGCCACCTCTTTTCACCCCCTTAGCGGTTGAACATCGAAACATGCTGAAATATATTTTTCAATATTTGTATTGAATAATTGCAATAGAATTATTTTTTAACACGAAGATATCTACTACTTTTTTTAGAAAATGCTTGAATACATCTTTCATTATTTGTAATTAAGAGCATAAATGCCAAGTTTTAATTAAAAATACCATAAAAATATTGCACGCGCGTACGCACGCATGCTCGCACGCACGAACGCACGCAAGCACGTACGCACGCATGCACGCCCATACGCACGAATCACGCACGCCCACTCGCACACTCACGCACTTGGCACACTCGAACACACGCGCCACGCGCGGACACGGGCGCACGCGCGCGGCACGCACGCATGCCCACGCGGGCACACGCGTGCCCACACGCGTTCACGCACGTACACGCGCTCATGCGCACACACACACAGATATATATATATATATATATATATATATATATATGTATATATTTATATGTATGTATATATATATATATATATATATATATATATATATATATATATATATATATGTGTGTGTGTGTATATATATATATATATATATATATATATATATATATATATATATATATATACATGTATATATATACATTTCCATATACAATTCAGTAAACTTTTGGCAAAATCATCATGCGATTGATATGTTATTATTACCAGTCAGATTTCTGGTTAAACTGAGTTCGATCCCACCAGCATTGACTACTAGGCAAAATGCGTAAATAATACGAGTTATATAACAAAATACCAATTCATTTCAATTTTATTTTGAATTTAAAAAAAACATTTCGAAACGTTTAGCGCAAAAGCAGGCCAAGTTTTCTTTATTTGTTTCCATTTTCTTAAGCAATTTGTTTGCAATATTGTTACTATTTATACATTTTATTCCTTCAATACCTTTTCAGTATTGTCTATATCGGGCGATTCAAAATTGTTTACTTTTTTGATAAAGTGTTTTATCGGTTATCGTACTTCGGAATCATGTGTTATAAATAGGAATTTATTTACGATAAGCATGCAATCGCCTTAAGGTTCGTTCTGCATATTTATCGGTTTAATGGAGACAAAGTTACCACTTGTCCTAGATTTATAGCGGTACCATATGAAAATAAATATTTCTGTATTAAAAATCGTAGTGAGTGTATTTGTTCATCAAACATTTATTTAAATTTTTTAAAGATATGTTTTTTAATTTTACTTTTATTTTATTAATAGAAATAATATTTTTATAAATTTTTTATTATGCCTTAATTTTGTCTTTAAGTTAGCGATTGTATTTTTGAATATTACACTGACCACTAGACGTATGGACAATATAGAGGCTTAAATATTTTCAGTTTTAATGTTCTGCAGAGAAGTGGCCAAAAGGTATTGGAATAACTTCTGTCTGTCATAGACGATTATCTTAAAAACAATTTGATACAAAAGTTTTGAATTTGGCACAGAGATAGAATAGCTTAATTATACACGTGGAGTATAAAGAGGTAAATTTTTATTCTGGAAGTTAATTCCAAGGGAAAAGATGGAAAATAAAAAATTTCAAGGTTATCGTGTATGAATTTTTATATTAATGCTAAATTTTTCTATGAATTTTTTAAACCTTTTTTTCAGGAAAATGCTTAAAAATTGCTGTCCTCCACCCTTTTTACTAGAAGTATCACTTGCAAAAATCTGGAAAAATTCATGAATATTGGGAATTAGGTACAGATTGAATTATTGTGTTGTTACTGGTTGATATAAATATTAGAATATTTATTGGTTTCATATCTAAACTTTTGTTTACCTTTTTTGCATTGGAAAAAAAACGAGGAATATAGTGTGCCACGTATTTAACAAATTATAGTACTACGGCGATGTGCTAGACAAACGGGTCATTCTATTTTTCGATGACTACCAATATATATGTCTGTTATGTATATTGTACAAATTATGTAGTATACCCAAATATAGTGTGCCACATTTGATTAATATGTTTTAAATTATGTATTTACGATGCTAAATAATTTCGTAGAACCTCCTCTATTTATTTTGTAAATTGAATTCTTGTTGATGTTCAAATAAGTGAAATAATTTTGGTAACGGAATGGTCATTTTGATAACAATATTTATAATCGGTCACCATTTATCGAAGAAAGCTTTTTTTTATAAAAACATAAATTAAACAACCTATTGCAATGTTTAGGTTCTACATAAGAAAAGATATTGACATTTTTGTTTATGAAGGCAAGACGGTGCAAACAGTTGATTTTTAAATTTCTTTAATCTAACTTTACTTTACCATCTGTCATACAGTTCCCAACACGTTTTTTCATTCATCGACTTCCCTTGTTGTTTTATGTGTCAGTTATTCTAAATCTGTACATACATTGCAAAAATGAATAGACTGTAGCAAAGACTACATTGAAAAATAATAGAATAGTAATATTATACCTGGTTTTACTTTTAGATATCTAAAAACTTTAAGTGTTATCTTCATAGTTGTTTTGCTATTGTAGGACTATGTTGTAACTTTTGGTAATCCATCGAAGATACTTTGCTTGAACTTGTCACTTTTTTACAAATTGGCGGCAATTTTAATAAAAAGATATATATCACGTCAAGATAAATTTAATGCGTCAAGATTCTTGTTCAATGCTTTTTTGACTTTCATTGTTGTTTCAATCGATAAAAAAATTACAGTTGATCTCTATTTGTATTTTATAATGAAACTCCATCCCACGTTACAGTATACAACTAATTTAACGAGTTCGAGCTTGATCGTACCAATCTCTGTGATGATCTGTGTGAGAGACGTTCCTAAACAATGACAACTGAAGATAACATCGGTACTGTGCGGTTCGTAATAAAAATTGATAAGACAGTAATCAGCACCAAATCAGTAAGCAGGTTTGAGCAAGTTTAGGTTTTTTTAACATTTAATCGTCAAAAAGGAAGAATGGTTATTAGTACTAATATTTTTATTCATTTATTTTTCTCAGCTGAAGCTGGCAATTTTTTTTGAAATGACATTCACGGGTCAAGGCCAAGTGAGTATTATTAGTTTAATATATCTATGGCGATGTCGGTTTGTCTGTTAGTTAAGTTGTTGTTCAGGATTGTTTCATTATCTGGGAGCTCCATGAATTTTCACACAAATCGGCAAGTATTCGGTATCGCAGCTTTTTGCATATTGATTAGGCTGTGGGTTTGACGTCTAGTATTTTAATAAGTGGTGTAAATAAGTAGGAATTACAATAATTTTGTATAAAATTTAGGGACTATATAAACTTTATTTTGCTTCCAACTTGGGAATTACGTTAACTTTATTTTGCTTCTAGTACCTTCATTTTCCTATCTGCATATTTAGAAAATTTCTCGGTTTCTTTTTGTTAAATTATGTGTGTTTGGTATTGCAATATTTATCAGGTACATAGTTCTGTTTATTTTGTCTCGCAGGGTAATATTAGATCTATTATATTTGATGGTTTTATTAGTTAGTATACCAGGATCATAATAAAGTTGATGGGTTAGTCTTTTTAGTATAGGACTAAGTAAAACTTGTAGTCGGGTGTGTGAAGCATGTATGAGGTCGTGTTTGAGTGCTACTCTTAGCTTATGAATGATGATGTTAGCTGTTTGGTTATGTCTATGTGTATAGTCTGTATGTGTAAGATTCAAGCATGCCGCAGTGATATTTTGAATGGTTTCAGAGTGCACGTATAGTGCATTTGCGGCAATTGTATTCGAATGAGTTTAAATCTCTGATTATTGGTCTTCGGTAGTTTTAGTGTTAATAACTCTATTTAAGCCATTTGTTTAAAGTTTCATTATCTATGTAGGATTGTGGCAGATAATATAATTCTTTTAATGCTTTTTTTTATATTATTCTGTTATATTTTTTTATATTCAATGTCATGTAGGTTCCACTTCGTCTGTCTGTAAATGAAGTTACTTACTTTCGGTCATATTGCTTTATGTATTTCGTTTGTTAGGGCTTTTTTTGTAGAAGAATGATTTTCAGGTTTGTACCTGGTTTTTCCACAGGGCATGTATATTAATGTCCACTAAGCCGTTATGTATTTTAATTATTAGTCTCTCCATCGCATATTTAGGGTGCAAATGGTTATATTTTGTTAGAATGTTTCTAGTTATGCGACCTAAGTTGTCTCTGTCGATTTGTATTGTTAATATTAAATGTTTACTCCATCATATCACTGACTTCAAAAACACCAACACGATGACCGGTTTCAGGAATGTTATAAAAATTCGACGGAGGTCATACAAATGTTGTATTCGACATCATCAGTCATCAAACCTGAAACTAAGAGGCAACCTGCGTAGTGGGTGTTTTTCCGATGAGTGGTATAAGGAACGAAGGGCTAAAAAAAAGAGGGTCTCCTTCGGAAATACGAGGTACTCGTACGTCTTCGGGAGTACGGGTTATGATGCAACGATTTTTCTGGGAAATGAAAGAAGAGTTACAATAAACTGATATATTAATAATTGTTTTCCTTTTGTTTTTCCACAATTTTTGAAACACGCGGTACTAAATACTAAAAAAAAATTGGTAACGTATTATAGACATATTGTTATTTTAATACCTCAAACATTGTTTTAAAAAGTTGCAGCGAATATAAATGAACAGAGAACACGCCATCGCTAAGATGTGGACCTCTCTCGGGGAAAACCGGGTGACATCAGCTACATCAAGTGTATGTTATAATATTTATAATGCGATAGTATTATGTACGCACCATGTGTGTATTTTTATGAAGCAGGTTAGTACATATTTACAAGGTACTTAAATTCTTATCTCTTTAAAAAATCAGGCATAATTTTTTTACTTCGATTCTATAACTGCGTGATAAAAACGAATTGTATCAGAGAATTAAATTTTGAGTCTTGAAACATTTTGGGTGTTGAAAAAGTGCGGTCAGTGATAAGAGTTATATATTATGAGTAAATGATTAATTAAAATGTTTTAAAATGATATATTAAAAAATAAATAAAATATTTGCGGAATTTGGCAGATTTTACTACTTTGTAACACTGATAACATTATGTTATTACAAAGTCATAAACGTGTCAGCAAGTTTTGTCAATTTACAGAGAACACGTTACTACAGAAGTCGTTTCAAGAAATAAATTTAAAGTACTTGAAATTCTATTATATCTTTAACAATAATATGTAACTAATATACTTAAAATAACTTTAATTAAATTTGTAACTTAATTATAATTACGTATAAGTAAACTAACTATTACATTCAATACAAGCGTAAATGAATATTAGAGTCTGCCCTTTCAATGAAGTTAAGAGACATATAGACGTCAGAAAATATATGAGATTAGGCGAGAGTAGAGGAGGAGAGAGAGGTCGTGGGGAGAGGAGGACGTGTTGCACTCATCGCTGTTTTCTGGCGTACGGAACTATTACATTACAATACAGTATGTTTCAAAAATTTCCACAGAACTATAATTCCGTAATAAGCGAGTGTGACACGAGCAAACAGCGAGTGTCGCACGAAGTTTGTGTAAGTAGGTTTCAAAAAATATTTTTCCGACAAAGTTATCACTGTGTAAATAATTTTAAAAACTACCCACGAACCTCATGTGTATGTTTTATAATTTATTTCCTTAAATATTTGTATCAGTTTTTTATTTATTTACAATCATAAATGAAATAAAACGGCACTGCTTAATTTTGTTATTGAAAATATATGTAGGATCTATACGTATAAGAAAATCATAACGAAGTCATGTTTGCATATTGAATATTTTTTCAAAATAAGTTACAGTAGCCTATCAACGCCCACTTCTTGCACAATGTTTGTAAAATCAGGAAATTACGTAATTAATCACAACTACCATATGTATGGAAGACATTGTTAAATTATGGATTAATATTAGAAGAAATCACCATATTTTGGTGCGTTTTCATTTTAACAAGGCACATTTCAAAAAACCTCAATTGTGGGTTGTGTTAGAAACTTTTTTCCTCATTAGGCCTAGCCCATAACTATATGTATTAAGTAAAATAAAAATGTATAATTATTTACGCCAAATGATCATTTAGACGCTTTAGTTTAAATTAAAACTCCAATTCTTAGTACAGTGATTTTGCCAAAATTAAGTTATGGGCATTCTTACATTAAAAAGAAAAATTGCAAAAAAATTTTAAAAAACTCCGTAAAATTAAAATGAAACTTATTTTGACTTTTACGCCTAAGTACTGTAGCAAATAAACCAAGAAAGTAATTCGAATCAGTCATTCATTTTTAATAAAAATTTGTTGTGGGCCGTAATAACACTTAAAAAAACTCGGGTAATAAAAAAAACTAAATTTGCTTTTTGGTTTAAAACAAGAATCAATTTCAATAAAAAATAACTAAAAATACTAAAGCAAAACCGACACTTGTCACAAAAATGAACGAATTATTTTCCGTCTAAATGATTACTTGCAGTTTGGATACATGAAACCTCTATCTTCTCACATTCTTTATGATTACATGCTTCGTATTCTATGTGCTTTTTTATAATATTAATTATAATTTAAATATTAAGGCCTAATAGAAGGAATACAAAAATCTTGAGTATATTCACTGACATTTTTAGAAGATTCATCGTAAAGGTCAGAAGTAAGTGAGAAGTATTCCATTATTCGGACATTGATAAATCGGTAGTGCTGTCGAAATGGCGACGCGCTCTGATAGGAGTGGGCTTGTATTTTTGTTTATTAATATTTTCACATACGAGTTTTAATATTTTCACGTTACGCGAAATTTAAACTTATTTCGATAATGGCAAGTGCGAGTTTTTAAGTGTGGACCTTTTTAGGACCCAGGCCTTGTTGGATGGCAGTACCTTAATTATTTCTTATAATGCTTGTAGTACACATTCATCAAGACCTCTCAATGAGTGTTTATATATTTTTATATATTATAATACTTGAAGTACACTTTCATCAATACCTCTTAATATAAAAATTAATTAAAAAGAATTGAGAATAAACTCAAAATAAGATCCAGGTGATATTAGTCATCACCAGACCCTCTCAACCAGTTAGTACTTATAAGAAATGTCCCACAAAATTGGATATCAGAGTCCAAATTTGAAATATCTAACTGTAATAATAGTGGCTTAGATCTAGATGTTATTATCCTGGTCATCATTAGACCCTCGAATTTCCGAGTGTGGGAAGTCACTATTAAAACTAACGATTTAGACTCAGACTCGACGTTTTTAGCTGTGATATTGGGTAAGATCCATATTACTATTCATATATTGTGTATGTGTGTGTGTGTGTGCTTGTGCGTGCGCGTGCGCGTGTGCGCGTGCGTGTGTGTGTGTGTGATAAACACTCGCTAAATATCTTTATCGGCGTGATATTAATGCAACAAAGTCAGTTATATAGGTACCTACAGTTAACTACAAAATAATAGATTGTATCTCAGATACATTCGTATTTAGGATATTTAGGGAAATTTATCCTAGAAGAAGAAGAGCAAGTTTCGGAGTAGCCAACTACTTCGAAACTTGCTCTTCCTATTTTTTTCATAAATGTCATGAAAATATTGGTTAATTAAAAACAGTACTGAAATAATTAAGAGCTTTTAATTTTAATGGTGTGTACAGAGGTGGTATATTTTATACGAATGACGTCATAATTCAGTTTGGTCATTCTTGGCTAAACGTTAAGATTGTATGTTTATAAGAAGGCTTTTTTTTTAAATTTGTCAAACATTTTTCTACTCCTCGTCAGCTTGCACTTTAAATCCAATTACAGCTAATGTAGATATGGAGACCAGATGCATCGTCTTGATTTACGCGCTCAAGCTTTTTTATATATGTTAAACAGGTCAAATAAGTATATAACACCAGAATTTCTATATATACATTTGATTAATCGGTGAACCTTTTTAGTTATATGTTTTTGCTATAGAACCATCTGGATCTAGTTCAATGTCAAAAATATAATTAAGTTTACACAAGGGTAAAAAAGTATCTATTATTCTACAGGTGATTCTGAATATCGAATGAGTTGAATATATTGAAGCCTAAAAAAATTCGAATTTTAATTTTTTTTGTTAAAATCGTATCTTTCAGTAATTCGTAATCTTGTCTTTCAGTAGTATAAATATTTTTAATTCAACACAACATACAATGAATTTTGACGAAAAAAAATCTAAATTGAGTTTATAGTCCCCAAGAGCTGAATAAAAAAAAAGAAAAAATATATATTTTGAGAAAAAATTTTCAGTGTCAGAAATTACACCACTATCGTTAGCTGATATTATTATTTGTATTTAATTTTGGAAAAGGGTTTTCTGATAGTTTTTAAAGTTTTATTTTTCTCGGAGTAGTATGATTTGATACAATGTATCGGAGAGATTTTCTGGCATATAATCGGGAATTCTTTCATGTATTTAAAATTTTGAATATTATTATCTCGAAAACGATTGTATTTTTTACATTCATCGTAAAAAAATTACACTCAGACTGATGAAAGTAGTCATTCCCTGCGAAGTTTTGTTGTAAACAAGATGAAAAAAAAATTTATTCTTGTATGATTTAGTTACTGTTTCTTAATTGCTCCTCGAAATATGGTGATTTATTAAAAAGTAACTTATAATATGTAACATGTGGATTTGTCCAATCAACATTAAATGGAAACTCAGTAAGTACTAGTTGTCATAAATACTTTGAAATAGTGAAATAAACAATTATGCCAAAAATAAAAAAGTATTTTTCAAGCAAATTATATAGCAATTTGAAATAAATAAAACATAAACAACATTTGTCATATTTATGTTAGGCGACAACAGCATTGGGACTGCGCGCGGTTGTTGTTTTTATCGGTACCGGTAGCAAAGCAACCCGGCGTGTTTGAAATAACATACATCACGTTTGAAATGGTAAAATCTACTTAAAATTAATATAACTACACTACTGGATTTTGTTAATATATTTTTGGTGTACGGTTATAGGCTATGTGCATATGTATATACACACACACACACACACATATATGTATATATATATATATAACGAAATAAAGTAAAAATTGGAAGAATGATTATAAATGGCTGTGTATTGCGGAGTCGAATGAGTAGAAAGCTTATTGTAGACTGTGTAAAAAAGGGTTTACTATTTCTCATGGTGAATTAATTGATGTACCGAAACACTCAAATACTCACACGAAGATCACGTGTTCTCGCGCTGCAAGAAATATAACCAGCTATTTCTAGGCACCAGGTGCTTCTTCCACTTCTGATCGTAATCTCGACGATATTATGTACGAGTATAAAATATCAGCCGCAGAACTTACTTCAACCTTACTTACTGTTGTTACCCATTCGTTAAACTGAAATAGTACGGATTGTTTCCAAGAGTTATTGTCCTTCAGATACGCCACTTCCAAAAATAGTAAGAATATCAAAAGTAATAGGATAAAGAACGACAAAGCAATAGTTTATGAGGTACTGGCGAAAGAAGCTTTAAAGGATTGCAATATAAAATTTAGAGGAGGATTAATTTTTTTTCATTTTCTACGTATGCCATCAATAAGGAAAACCGGAAAATGTTTCCGATTAATGTATGCAATATTTCAGTTTTGAAAGAATAATTTAAAACAAATAACTAAAGCTGACTAGATAAGAAAGGTACTTTTTGAAACAGTTGCGAAAGAATCCCGTTTTTTTACTCAAAAGGTTTCAAAATCCGGCTTTGCCTGAAGAAAAACTAAACTGACACCGCTGATATACATATATATATATATATATATATATATATATATATATATATATATATATATATATACTAGCTTTTCGCCCACGGCTTTGTTCGCGTAGGCGATCCGTTTTTTACAAAATATATATTTATATTTGTTTATTTGATTGTCCACGTATTTCTCAGAAACTACTGATCAGATTAGAACGATTCCATTTTTATTGGTTTAAATATCTTTCAACTTAGGAAAAATAGTGAAAATTACACCAAAGTCGGTTTTGTAGTTTAAAAGATAAAATGTGAGGTCGGTTTAATTTTTATTAAAAAAGATTTAATTTTAAATTTACTGGTTCAAGCTTGCAAAATACCTAAATATCTGCTTCAGTATTTTCATCGCGGAGCAATAATACCAAGTTTTGAGAAGAAATACTATATAAATATTTTTCCCATATAAATTTAGCCACCTCTTTTCACCCCCTTAGAGGTTGAACATTGAAACATGCTGTCTACTACTTTTTTCCCCCTTACAAGTTGGATTTCAGAAAATGCTTGACTACATCTTTCATTATATATATATATATATATATATATATATATATATATATATATATATATATATATGTAGGTATATATATATATATATATATATATATATATATATATATATACATATACATATATATATATGGTTGTATGTAGATCATTGGTGAAAAACAGAATTTGTTATCTTTATCTGCTTGAATCTTTACATATTTCGTTATGTATACTTTACCGCCAGGTTAAGTTATTTCAGCCCCTCGAACGTCGCAAATAAATTGTATCTTATGCATAAGTAATACGCGGCAACTGTTTACTGGTCAAGAGTACACGCAAATGGTATTACTATGTGGTGAACATAGTAGAAATGCATCAAGAGCATTAACTGCCTATCGTAGGCAATATGGGAAAGAGCGGTAATCGCGTAAATCCAGGACGATACGCATACGAGATGGCTATCCGATAACTGGACAGCATGCCAAATATGTAGCAGCACATCAAATTTCAGCACGTGTTGAAGAACAACAGCAGTAAGTACAGTAGTTGAAGAACAGTCTTGGAACATTTCAGGCGTGAACCGATGACAAGTACACAGAAAGTAGGTTTGCATTAGCCACAGTACTGTGTATAAAGAATTAAATAAAGATCGCCAACATCCATATAAATACAGAAAAGTCCATGCATTATTACTTCGTGATTACAAAGTTAAAATAAGTTTTTGTCAGTGGATACTAGAACAGTATCATCGTGATAATATTTTTTTTTCATAAAGTTTTTTGGTATGATGAAAGCACATTCCAAAGAAGTGAAATGTGGACCCGGAAAAATAATCTCGTTTTAGGCACGCTCAAATCCAAATGCTACACGTGAACGTGGACACCAATACCGATGGTCCATCAATGTATGGACAGGGATTCTTGGCAAACAAGTAGTTGGACTATTCTTCATCGATGGTATGCTAAACCGAAATAAATATTTACATCCCTTAAATAATGAAAATTCCGACTTTTATGTTGACATTCCTCTGCAGCAATTGAATTCAGTATGGTTTCAACATGGTAGAGCGTAACTGCACTCTGTTGTCGAAGTTCGTGACAGGCTAAACGAAATGTTTGGCATCCAATGGATAGATCGATTTAGACGTTGACCTCCACTTACAACAGACATCACCCCATTGGACTTATTCGTGTGGGGATTTATTAAAGATTTAGTGTTTGAAAAAGATTGTGACAGTGAAATATATTAAGACACGTCGGCTTTCCTTAATTGATTGACTTTACTTCTTACAACATGTTACATTGAGTGACACATGGGTGGCGCTGCATAGACATCATAATAATTTTGTTACCTACATTCTAACATCCCCATCATAATAAATATAAGGTTCTAGACAAAATGTTTTTATCTAGATTTAATTCCGAGCACTTATAATGTTTATTTGACAAAAGGCCTTTGGTTAACAAGTCAGCGGGCATTTTCTGAGTTGAAATACATTCGATCATAACTAATTTATTTTTGATTGCATCTCTAACATAATGAAAACTAACATCTATTTGTTTTGATCTAGTATTTGCCTGATGACTTATTGCTAGCTTTAATGCATTTTGGTTATCAGATTTCAATTTAATTACACATTACCTACCGGTAATGTCATACGTCAGATTTCTTAAATAAACGGCTTCTTTAGATGTCTCTAAAAAAGCATCATATTCTGCCTCAGTGCTGGATAAGACAATAGTCTTATATTTCCTACTTTGCCAGAAAATCACAAAACCATTCACAATAAAACAGAACCTAGTATAAGACTTTCGATCCAAACTATCATCAGCCTACATTATCCTTAATGTTAAAGAATAATGTTTTCTTTTTTGTAAATATTTCAACACTCTTTTAGCATAATTAAAATGAGTTTTATTATAACAATTGTTGAACTGGCTGAGATAGCTAAGAGAATATGATAAGTTGGGCCTAGTCATAAGTTAAATACGTAACGCTTCCTATTAGTTTTTGGTATGGAATGTTTACGGCACAATTTTCAGTCTTTTTTATGTTCAATTTAATTTCAATAGAGATATCTATAGTTCTGCAATTTGACATTTTAAACCGTGATAATAATTGCTCTATATATTCCTCTTGACAGTCTTATATATTCCGCAGAACTTCGGCAGAACTAAATGAAGTAAGTTCATATACATACCAAACCAAAGACGAGTGCTTAATCCATTTATGGCCCTTTTGAGTTTCAAAACCTTTCCATTGCTTTTGTTTACAAAACCTTCTGGAATTGACATGTAAATGTTTTATTTTAAATGTCCACTGAAGAATGCAGTTGTTACATCTAGATGTCTAATGTTCATGTCCCACTGTACACTTTGCGCAAAAAACGTTCTCAGAGTGGAATGTTCTACGACTCTAGAATAGGTGTCCTCGTAATCGATATGATTTTGTTGTGTAAAACCTTTTACCACAAGTTTGACACGATACCGCACTTTATCATTCACGTCAAGTTTTTTATTTAACACCCACCTGCACAATTTAACCATCGCTTAGTACATTAACAAGTTCCCACGCATTATTGTCTTCGAATGATTGGAGCTCCTCTCGCATAGCCTATTTTACTAATCGGCTTTAGGTCCATTCAGCGCTTCTGAGGAAAATATATGTTCGACTTCTGGACTAGAACTGGAAATACACATTTTATCAAAACCAAAGCGTTCTGGAGGTCTTCGTGTTCTTTTGCTCTGTAAAAATTCTGGAACTGGTACCTCACTGCTTGGTCACTCAATGGAACCTCACTGTTTGAGATATCTGTCTCTATATTTGAAGTGGTTAAAATATCGTCATCAGTTTCATTAGGTGGATCAGTATATAAAGATATATTTGAACCTGAATCGTGGAGAAATTCATTCATAGAAGCCTTCCCCACTGAATCTCTGCCATCTTCATTTGTTGCTGGCAGCTCATGTAGTTCAGTTTCAACGTTGTTCTGTATAGAATCTGTGGTTTCTTCTTTATTGCTTTCTGATGTTATTGTTATTTCTTCCATCATTAAGACGTCTCTCTTCATAGTTACTATATTTTTTCTGGGATGATATATATCTCTTCATTGTTTCTGAAAAAAAATTCAGTTTTTATCTCCTATTTTAATCGCTTTTCCTTCGGTACGTGAATCGTCACTACTACTTTGGCCATATATGTATTTTGGGCTACCTAAAATACATATATGACTTAAGTCTAGTTTCTTTTTATGCCACGCTTAATAAGGTGTTTTATTTCCCAAAACTTGAAGTTACAGATCGTTTTTTTAAATATACTGCTATGTTAGTTGTTTGAGCCCAGAGCTCCTTTCTAGCTTTGCGTCAAAAAGTAAGCATCGCGGTTTCTCTCCAACAGTTTTATTAGCTCTTTCATAAACACCATTTTGTTTTGGCGTGTATTTTTCTTCTGGTGGGTAATACCCTCTTTGACTGAGTAATTTTCCATTTTTCCATTACACAACTCACCGCCGTTGTTTGTGCGCAGTAATTTAATTTTTTTATTTTGCTGGTTTTCAACCATTGCCTTGAATTTTGATTTCACTCATATGCTTATGAAAGTATATAAAAGTCATGCGAATTTAATCGTCAATAAACAGTACAAAATACTGAGAGCCGACAATGGATTTCGTTTCCATGGCACCACATACATCAGTATGAATTTATCTTATAGTGTTTCTGTTCTCTTTTTTCTAAAGAAAATAGCAACCTCATTTGTTTTCTTTAATATGACTGATACAATTACTTGTGGAAGAATTTGACAGGTAAAATATCGACTTACTTGTCTTTCAAGAAATGTGATAGCTTGAAGAGGGTATCATTGAGAAAGAAATCATACGGTTTACTATATAGCTGTGATAAGAAAAATCATGTCTTTGGAACTGGGTTCCTGTTGAGCAAAACTATAAAGCACCTAGTGATTGACTTTGTTCCTAAGTCACTCCGACTTTGCAAAATATTTCTAAGGCGAAAGTTTTTTAACTATAGCATTATTAATGCTCATGCACCTACAGAAGACAAGAAGAAGAGAAAAAGGAATTTTTTTATATATTTCTATGCTCTATAGATTCTGCCCCAAGCACGACGTTAAAATTGTTTTGGGAAACATGAATGCTAAATTGGGTAGAGGTTGAATTTAGACCAACAATTGGAAACCATAGCCTGCATGATAGCACTAACAACGGACAACGACTAGTATTTTTGCTGCTGAACACAGCATGATAATATCGAGCACTGTATTCAACCACAAAAAATACACAAGATGACATGGTACTCACCGACGGAGTGATCCGAAATCAAATTGATCATGTATTCATCGATTCTAGGCATGCATCGAATATACAGGATGTTAGTACTTATAGCGGCGCAATCTGTGATTCCGACCACTTTTTAGTCATCGCTAAACTAAATGCTAAAATTTCAAATACCCGAAAGATACAGGGAGAGAAGCAGAAGAGGTTTAATTGGGAAAAATTGAGGAATGAAACAAATAGACGGGACTTCCAGTCCATACTTAAGGGAGAACTAGGATCTAACAACATTAACGAAAGGGATAATGTGGAAAATAGGTGGAGTTCGCTCAAAGAGTCGATCATTCACTCAGCTCACAATGCACTGGGAAGTACAGAAAAACCCAAACCAAAAGACTGGTTCGATAATCAATGCCTTCTTGCAATACAGACAAAAAGAGCTGCCTATAAAAATATGATCCAAACGGTCACTCAAGAGGTTCCGTTGAGGAGTATAAGAAAACTAGAAAACAGGAAAAGAAGGTCCATTGGCTTAAAAAAAAGACTCTTTCACGACGATCTATTTAAAGATATTGACCATCTAAAAGGGTCCTCTTAGATGGTGAATGAAAACTGTGCTTTTTACCGTGAAATCAATCTTGGCTGCAAAGACTTTAAGCCTAGAACTATCGCTTGCAGAGATAAAAACAATACCATCCTAAGCTAGTCACACGGCGCATGGGGAGCACCCTGCAATGAGATGCGATGCGAGCGTTAAAAGCTTAGGCTATGTTCACAATAGACTTTATTATTTATTAAAAATCTAACATGTGAGTATTTTTCTGTTTCATCGATGGAATGAGCATTTTGGTGAATTTTTGAATGATCACACATAGGATGGATCTTTAACCAACCCTAATACTATTGCGAACACAGAATATCCCACCACCATTTTTGGCAGAAGTTAGAGAAGGAATTAAAAAACTCAAGAATCACAAAGCCCCAGGACCAGGCTCGATTCCTTCAGAACTCATCAAAAGCACAGCAAGCCAAAACTTCGTGGAAATTCATCACTTCATTGAATCAGTTTGGAACCAAGAATCATTTGCCCTGTTCACAAAAAGGGAGACGTTTTGGAATGTGCCAACTACAGGAGAATCAGTCTCTTTTGCGCTTTTTACAAACTCTTTTCCAATATACTTTTTAACAGACTGGTAACCTATACAGACAACATTATAGCCGATTACCAATGCGGTTTTCGCGGAGGAAGATCCACAACAGAACAGATCTTTAACATTAGGCAAATTGCAGAAAAAAACTCTTGAATTCATAACAACATACAATCTCTTTGTTGATTTCAGGACTGCATACGATTCAGTAAACAGAAAACTGCTCATTAGAACCATGAGAGAGTTTGCAATACCTGAAAAGCTTATAAATTTGACAACTATTACTCTAACTGGAATAAAACTTAGGGTGAAAGTTCAGAACAGTCTGTCAGAGCACATTGTTTCAAATGGGCTCAGACAAGGGGATGCTTTGGTTGGCTTGCTCTATAATATTGCCGTCCGAAAGATTGTGAAAGACTCGAACATAAATACCCGTGGTACAATCTTTGACAAATCTGTTCAGATCTTCGTATTCGCTGACGGCATTGACATTATCACACGAACTTCTGAGGCACTTAGAGAAGCTTTTACATCACTAGAGGCTACAGCCTGCAAAATATATCTTGCAATCAACCAAAATAAAACTAAGTATATGAACTGTGTCAATTATAGCAGCCCTTATTTTGAAATTGGGGATTACAAATATGATACCGTTAGCAACTTTAAATACTTAGGATCGGAAGTTAATACTCTCAATGATATCATGCCTGAGATATGTTGTAGGGTCACAACAGCTAACCGATATTTTTGCGGTCTTAAAAAGTACTTGAAGGCTAGCTTCACCAGTAGAAAAACAAAGATTCTGATTTACCAAAAGCTTAGTTAGACCCATTCTTACATACTCTGATGAGACATAGACAATGACAGAAAAAGTAAACGTACAATTTCTGTTTTTGTAAAAGAGGAAGACCTAAACTTAGGTGGCTCTACTGCCAAGAAAAAGACTTAAAAATCCTAAGTGTGACCAAAAACAGGAAAGCTTGGGAGTTGATTTTGCGGAAGGCAAAATCAACTCCCAAGAATCCACTAATCAGTTAATGTAAATCTCATGCCTTTCAATTTCTGAGCTGTTTCGACCACTTGCGTGACGTATGAAGTCAAGGAATCAAAATTTTCTTGTCGTAACGAAATTAAATGTCGTGGTAGGGTTATTTTCCTAGAAAATCCTGAGTCATCGAACACGGCTCTTACGTTGACCCATAACTCCAAAGACCTTTTTGTTTCCTTAATATGTTCGTACAATCCAGGATGAATCGTCAAAACTAGCTTTGCCTTGGTTTTTGTGTCATCTTATGGTTTTGCATTGAAACCGGTCTCTGGCTCTAATTTAATATGTTTCACCAGGTTGTCAAGCACCAACAAATTTTCAACTGCAAAACTTTACTCGTGATAATTTTCTCATCCTTTCAGTTTCGGACTACTTTGAATATAGTTTACTCCCATGTTTACACGAAAAGTCAACAATTTTTGACTGTGTTTTACTAAATCATCACCATAAAACCGAAAAATGTGGCTATTGGCCTATAACCTATTAAGACACGTTGACTTTCCTTAATCGACTTACTTTATTTCATACAACATGTGACATTGAATGACACCTAGGTGATGATGATGAATGACATCTACACACTCCTTATAATAATTTTGTTACCTACATTTTAACAAAATAGAGATGCTTGCGCATATTATCGATGTTTTTGAAAAACTTAAAAGTACCGGTAACCAAGACATTTCTTTATTTAATAGAGACCACGAACAAAAAAGAACGTGTGCGAAAATATATCGAAAGCGGAAGGCGGCATGTTGAAATGCTTATGTCATTTAATTTGTTCTTTAATTTGTGATTCTACAACTTATTTTTACTTCAATCGATTGAAAAATCAGTGCAATCATTATTAGATCTATCATCCGTGTACGCCCGTGGCAATCATATGTGAGTCATGACTGATTTTATTCTTAGATAACTACAAAATATATACGTACATGCAAGTGGTGAGCACTCATACATACATTACCTATTTAAATAGATTAATAATAATATATTACAAAATACTACTATTAAATATAATGTGCTATAATGTACTGCGGTATTTAAAATCACCAAGCGCCCTTAAGTACGAAATCATAGTTGCAAGCGTAACCCATACACACTACACACAAACATACGCAATTTTTAAAATACGTAATACCCAATTTAGGCGTTCGCTTCGCCACTCCTTTGATCTCGTTTTCAATTCAAACTAATCGATTAATTCCGTTAATCTAATTGATTCTACAATACACCTGCAGAGCAAATAACAGAAAAAACATTATTTATTATGAAAAATTTGATATCATGCTTCTAATAAATTTAAACTGCCATGTAAATATTGAATAAATATATTGTTTATTATATGTTTACGACAGTAACAGAAAGAGAAAAAATATTAAATATTTTTAGTTGTTGGTAATAGAGTTTAAGTCTATCTAGTCGAGAAAATTGGTAAGAGCCTAGCTCTATTAGCAACTGAGCAACGATTAGATTACTTCGACAGCTTAGGAGACAAATATACCCTATTTTTAAAATAACATGTTATTTTAAAAATAGGGTTTTCATGAAAATAATGTTTACTATCTTTACCATTGTTTCGACTTGGCCATTAAATTTACCATTATGAGGACTTATTTAGCAATGAAAAACGATTTGAATATGGTATTACCTTCATTTACAACTTTTTCTGGAATACCTTACCTTGCAAAATGATGTATTCATTCGTGAACGACAGTTGCTATTGTCGTATCCTGAGGATTCAAATAAGATTTCACTGAATTAATCGATGGTGAGTAAGTCACATCTATCGTATAGAACAAAAAACTCCAAGCAATTGACTCCAAGCTTCTTCCTAGTTTCTTTGCCAAGGTCTTTTTGCTAACTCATGCCATTTGGACGGTCCTCGTGGAAGTTTATCATTCTATCAAAGACAAGTGTCACCATCTCCAATAAACTGTCGTATTTTAGGGACATTCTAGGTCAAAAAATAACTCTTTCGTATCTCGCAAGCATTAATTTGATTTTTAATGTCCTAAATCGATTCCGTCTTTAATTTTTTTTTTCATTTTTTCGAAATAATCCCTTTTTCTCGTCTTATAATTTTGAAATGCTAGGTCGTTTCTGTTATCAAAGTATCTTTTAATCACTTAATTATATAATATATTTCAATAATACCTTTGTAGAATAATGTATTTCAGACTAAGCAATACATTATATCTATTACGTTCGAATCAGCAACACATTATCCCGATTTTGAATTTTCTCCAAACAATTTCCTTTTATTGGTCGAACACGGATGGAGCACATTATGTATGTTCAATTTTGTCAAATTGGAATCAAAGTATTCTAAAAGTATTCTAGGCAAAATATCTGCCAGGTAAAGTATCTCTCGATAAAGTGACACAACGTGGGAAGAACTTCTTTCCAAGTTGTTGTCATGCTACATTTCATAATATTTAAAAATAACTATAAAAGTGATAGTCGTAGAAATTTACATTGCCCAAAAGTTGTTTGAAATATGGTTAAATTACCAGCATCATAATCAAGAACTATATTACTCAGCTTATGTAGAAGTTCTTCTAAATTTGGTATTGTATATTTGTATAGTAAAAGAGCTTTGTATTAAAGAAAACTTAAAGTTCCATTTTATCAATTGAAATTGCTCGTTCATAGAGACTGTTTCCAGTTTTCTTTATTACGTCAACACTTTGCAATTTATTAAGCTCATATTTGAGTTTCGTTACGCGCAACAAGTGGCACTCTCTAAAATGGTATTGCAAAGGGAACTATATTTGTATGTTGTACTTAAAATAAAAATGTATCATCGAACTCTAACAAATCGATTCCGTTCGCTGATTCAAATTCATTAGTCTATAGTAAGAAGTTTCATTGCTTGCACTATTTATTTACCCCGTAAATGGTTGTAATAAATTGTTATCTTCGTCTGATATGGTAAATTCAATATTAAACTTCTTTTTATTTTCCAGATTATTTATATATTCTCTGTGAATTCTAAGAAGTCGAATTACATATACTGCTATTCCATATTTACAATGTTTTACATCTAAAGTCGATTCAATTAGCAAATTATTTTGGTAAAATGTTCACTGATGCCCCAGTATCAAGCTGAAATACCACTTCTTTATTATGAAACTGTAATATTAATTATAAATTATTCAATCTCTGAATTGGATACAAATTGATGAATGTTTTCTTTTTTGACCTTATTTTTCCATATCTTTGTAAAATCGTTCTTACTACGGCACATTGCGTCATGATACAAATTAATTGACATTTATGCTTTTTACTACAGCACTTAAGGGGATGAGCTCTTTTTCGAGATTAGTTTTCAAAAGAATGAACGACATTTTAATTATGTACTTTGAACTATTTGAATCTTATTTAATGTCTCTTCTTAAAACGTCGTATACCCGATACGATTCGATCTCGAAGCAGAAAATCGAAATATGCTTCTTTGAAATATGCCTCGTTCTTTTCTAATAGCCCACCTGAAGATGTTGTAATACAACGAAACCTAGGTCGTGGTAAAGAACTTAAAGGAAGTAAAAATAATACTACATCACATAGTTTCATTTAACTGTGAATAATGAATTTCTACAAAATTAACGCCAAATATACTATTAAGTATAATGTGAATAAAATAAAATATAAAATAATTAAATGTATTAAATATAATTCGATCAATATTCCCAGATATCACCATCGTTTCAGAAATCGCAGAATAACTTTAAAGCAAGTATCGTCCTATTTTATCAGGCAATCAATAAAAATATACAAAAACTACGTATACCGTAATGTTTTAAACTGTAAGTAGTTAATATTAAGAAATAGGGAACATACGTAGAAAATTTGACCGTTTTTTCTATACAAAATGAAAGAATTTGCATTGAAAATGACGAATTGAAGAAAAAAAATTCTAGTTGCGAAAACTAAATTATTTAATCTTTTAATAAGAAACAAATTTGAAGATACTCTTCAAATTTGTTTATCCTTAAAACTTTTTTTACTATTTTTGCATGGAATTTATCAATAAAAATCACACATTTAACATACATAATGGTATAAACATGAATTAAAATGATTAAATAAGGGACAAATAAAAATTTAAAATGTGTTAAATTACGGCCTCTATTTTACTTCATGTTACCATAATCAATCAGTTATAGCAATCCAAAAACTGCTTTACTATTTCTAAGTCTTCATTTTATGCTATTTTTTGTCATAAATTAAAACGTGCCACCTGTTTATTGTTTTGTGAAATTTCGGTTAATATTTTTATAGTAATTGAATTTTTTAAATTAACTTGTAATTAAAGAATAAACCTAAAAAATAAAAATAAAATGAAATAAGTAATTTTACTGAATTATTTGTAAAAGCATTTTGCCTACAACGTTAACGTGTAACTCAAAGTACATTTGGAGTCGCGACATTACGTGATGTCAAAATTTTGGAATTAAAAGTCATAATTTGAATATAGTGTTTACAATGTTGTTTTAATCAAACTTGATCTAGTCAATCACGTGGTCTGTTGACGTAAAGTGTGAAGCGATCTAAGTAAAATTATGACACATTATTATCTAAGTCATGACTTAGAATTGTTACACGTCATTCAATATTTATATCAAGAATGCCACAACGAATAAAAAACACATCTTGTATACTTTATTAAAGAAGTTGTCGATATTGAAAATTGTGTTTGTATAAATACTTCTCTTTCTAAGTTTTTATGTCATCTAGCTCTAGATAGGGTAAGTGGCGATGATAAAACGTCATATTCCTAATTTTTTCTTGCCTTTTTCACTTCATTTATTCTTTTCCATGCCTTAATAAATCCTTATCCATGTCTGTGGTTTTTTTCGGTTACTGTCTTTTAGTTTTCATGTTTCCTTTTCGATAATCTTGTTGCACGGACGTTTGCCTTTGTTATTTTCCCTTGTTCTTTTCTGTATTTAATTTTTTTGTTAGGTTTTTGGAGTGTACGGTTAACAAAGGCAAGTTATTTCAATATTCTAGTGTCGAAACAAACATTTGATAAGAAAGCTATATGAAACAAAATGTATCGCAAACACGTTTTTTTAATATAGCTTTCTTGTCCAATATTTGTGTTTCAAGTTTAAACATGTATTTTTTTCGCAGATTTCTGGCAATGATCTTATTTCAGCCACTTTCAATTTATTTTCACCCTTTTTTAAATTACTCATGGCATTTCACCACACACTTACCTAATTATTAGTACTTATACTCTCTTACGTGTAAGTATTTTTTTTATTCAGTTTTGTTCTTCACTACTTTTGTAAGACCACTGTTCAGTCCGTTAACCATATACTCGTATCTATACTTGAGGATTCAAATCATTTTCTATCTTGCCTATCTAAAGAAACCTATGTACTTTTTTATAACCACATCACCCTTTTTCTTACAAAGAAGTAATAAAAAAAAAGATTATTTTTGAACCTGATTTGTTAAATATACCCACAATTTATGTAACATAAGAATAACTTTATTTTTCGACTGGATCTAATAAATTTGTACCAGAAAATTTATCATCAATTCAATTCATCCTATTCTTACAGCCGTGTTTTTGGATACACCTCTATATTATCATTTAGTGAGTAACGTTCATATATAATTAACGTTCGTAAGAGTTCATATTTAACATTTTGCTTAACGCATACATCATTTATTTGAAACAGGAATCAATACTCATCAAAGATTTAAAAAATTATTTCATTGCTTAAAGTACCGTTATGTGTAAATTTGATTATGGCGGAAAGTAATATGACACTGCCTTAGAAAAGAATACCTATAGTTCTGAGTAAGTACAACAGTTTTTCTTATTTACATTTAAAATAACAGGCTATTTATTCAAGTTATTTGCATGCGATGTTTTCGACGTAATCATCGAACACATCGCATGCAAATAACTTAAATAAATAGCCAGAGTGAAGGAAACAAGTTGGAAATAACCTTTAATAAACAGAAACTATAGCCAGAATAGGATCATTAAAAATATAAGGTAATTGAAAATATAATAAAGGACGACCATTAAAAAACCATATTGCATTTATGCATTTATGCGCCTCAGTCATGAGGCGAGAACCGCAATCATCGGCTCGTACTGTATATTTAATTATTTTTGTAAAAAAATCATTCAGGAGACAATAAATAAAGTAAAGAACAGAACGCCCATATTTTAGATTGTTTTTCCATTCGTCTATCGTTTCATTTGACCGCCCATTATATAAAGACCATTAAACAAATTTCGATATTATATTTCCTAGAGTTTGTAAAAAAAAAACAGAACACATTGAATGTCTTTTTATTTGCACTTGTATCACTTAAAATGACAAGCACGTTTGTGTGTTGTATTTATTAAAGTCCATCAGAGAATTGAGATATCTGTGCTCAGGAAGATGAAAAACGAATGGAAAATCGTTGGCTTATTAATCATAAAATAAAAAAAATATTATGCTCTGTGTTACTAATCATTACTACATGATTAACCATTGACTGTGTATATTACTATCAATTGGGTAAACCACATGAACGAACAAACATTTAGTTATTTGTATTTCGAATTGCAGTGTCATTTTCTTTAATTCGTTTTAAATTTTGCACCCAATTTTATTTTATGCTATTGTTTCACTTTTTTAAAATTGATGTACATATTGTTATACTCGCGTGAATAAAATAACCTTATAAATACTTTATTTATTAAAATAAAGTCAAATGTTTATATTTGATATGTTTACAATGCAGCATACTTCGTTATAATTAGATAAAAAAATAATCATAAAATTGGATATCCAGATAATTTGATCTCATTAAAATATCTCAGTACACTTCACGTTTTAATGACTTTAGTTTCATCACTTTCTTTAGCTTAATACATTTCGGATTGGATTAATTCTACTCATCCATGTAAAGCGTAACTTCTTATCTTTATATTTTAAGTACATGTATAAACCTCGTAGCTAACTCTATTGTTTGTATATTTATAGTTTTTAAACGTGTATGGCAAATAATAAGTTCATATACAGAACACAAAAGAACTAAAAATGTATAATTTATTAATTAATTACATGTTTGAAATTTCAAACCCATTATAAAAAAGTTGACTTGAACGTCAAATACACTAAGTTAATTTTCAAATGAAAATAAAATGTTACTTTTATTTAATTGAATAAAAATAAGACAATGACCTTTTTTGAAGCATTTTAGAGGTCTTTGCAAGTAACGTCATTTATTTGAGACTATCAATTTCATTTAAAAATACTGGTGGCAAGTTTAATAACCAAAGTTTTAAAAATTGTCTATTATCAATAATGATGACCTAAGACTCAATAGGGCTGACTAATAAATACATTTTGAGGTCATTTACAGAAATGAATGAATGATTGGATTAATGTTGCCATGAAATCAATTTTGGTTAAAATATTTTAAAAATAAAAATGGTTTTTGTTCGTATTGTTATGATATTTTGGGAGAATAATCAAATGTGATAATTTACCCAGACATTTTAAAATAAATTAAGTAAAAAAAGCCGAACAGAAAGTAAATAAGTTTAAAAATGAATTCAAACGTAAAAGTAGGACAACTGTAAATATATATATATATATATATATATATATATATATATATATATATATATATATATATATATATATATATATATACATAAACACACACACACACATATATATAACAATGACTAATACGACTTAATTTCTGGTACGGTCTCACCGATTTCCGTTAATGTGACGTCATTTACCATAATGTAACATAATTAGTCAAAATAGGTTATATCTGAAACTTCTTTGCACCTACTGGTATGGAAACAAAATTTTAACGATAAAAGCATGAATATATTGCCCGTATTTATATTTTTTATGCAAAATTAGCAGCCCAGTAGCTATATTACATCATTACTATATTGTTTAAGAAGAGAAAAGAACATATTAAATAAAATAAAAAGTAAACAAAAGTTGAAAATATTAAAGGATTAAGACGTTATTTTGATTTATTATGATGTATTATAGTAAATGATGTCATATTACCAGAAAACAATCTTAGACATTTTATCATTGCGCGTCATCCACACCATTGACTGCATCAGATGCCGTTCGCTCATTCAACGCAACACGCGCCCTTCGTGTTCGGTGAGACCGTACCAGTAATTAAGGCGTATAAGTCCTTGTTACTCCGAGACTGCCACCTCTCCTTGATACGTCACATCCGGCGGTTATCGTGGGAACTGGCGGCAGGTGCTCGCTCGGTATCAGCTTCCAATCTACAAACAGACGTAAGTGTATAAAGAACCCGCTATCGTTTATTACTTTATGACGTCGAAGAAATTATTGTAAGTCAACTAGGTTTTAAAATGGCGTAAGTATATTAGGTGGAGTAAGGCGTTTAAGACTTTTAGTTATTTGTATATTGATGCATAATTATTATGAGTTAGTTTTACGTAATTGTATTTGTGAGCGAAGCTACCGTATCAGTACGAAGGTGACGAATGGGAAAAAATGTCTTAAATGTGTTGAAGTTTGTAGTCAATAAAGCCATGTTGTTGTGAAGATTTACGATAATGATACATTAAACATTGTATTCATTGATTTTGTAATTACTCAGTGCGGGCATTTTAGCTTCCATTTATCTGTCTAGGATTAAAAAATTAAGAAATTATGCCAGAAAATATCACAAAGTCAGAACATGATTTATATTGTGACAATAATTTATCTCCCTGCTGTTCCAATGTTTTGTGTAGTGAACTAATTACTCGCGGTATGCTTAACCGCAAGACAGTCGTTCATGCTTAACTTTTATTATACCTCATACGGCAAGCGCCACTTCTTACTTACGATCGCGGTTCCTTTTGGAGGCAAGTTGAATATGTCGTATGAAGACGTATTCAACTTGCTTACGACATTAGAAGTATGTAATAGGAATTTTCTTAAATGTAGCTGTAATCCTTTACGGTATTTATTAAAGTGAACACATGGGCGATTATCCCGACATACCGACAGTCATCGGACATCTCCCTTCATCTTCGCCCCTTTCATATTACGTATGGATTCCAAGCATTGAGGTAGGAATCTAAGGTGTGACCATATACTAAATGTGTAGAGAATTTGTAAATTTTTGACATGATTTTTGTAAGCGAAAACACGCTACATCTAGTTACATTTAACGTCAATCGAACTGAGACAAATGCTTCCCCTCTGCAAAATACATTTATTTTTCTTGGGAAGTGGTTACGTGTGTCATCGGAACTAAAGCCCAAAGATATATGAACTTCAAAACAAGGTTACCTCTCATAATTAAGTCCACTTTTATTTTTTTTTTTAATATAAATTAATGTAAATGGTGAATTCACCATCAGTTGAACTGAATGAAATGTTATGTGACGTAGATACACTATATTGATAATTTTGAACTAAAAATATGCAATAGTTTAATATTTTGTATTGAATATTTCGATAATATAAATTGTTAATTTCATTAATACCCAATTAACAATTTAATCTGTACATACTATCATATAGCAATTGCAAACATTGATATTGGCATTTATTCAACGTACTGACAATTTTTGGTTGATGGTATTAATTGAATTGCTCAAAACTATTCATTTTAATAGCAAAACAATATTTTCCCATGATTTTTAATAATCATAAACCAATGAATTAAATTTTCATTGGAAATATATCTCAACTGCAATATTTTGATATTTAATGTTATGATTTATGATACCTAAACATATAATAAATAACATTATACCACGCTATTTATTTTGTGTATTGTCAATTTTCAACTTTTCTTTTTTTCCTTGCAGTGACATTCAATTATTTTTCTTATAGTTTGTAAATTATATTGATGTTTCGACATTTTCCGAATTATTTTTTACTATTTTTTAACCCTTTTATTTGTATGGCTAATTCTAATCCTCATATTTTGATATTTTATTAATTTTTATTTAAAGGTTCCTAAAAAACAAGGTACTGAAAGAAAAGTGGATAAATATTTTGAAACGTGATACTAATTAATTGGTTACCACCAAGAAAACGTACCTTTAGCTCGTAACTTTTTACAACTGGCTACTTTGTTGAAAAAGACTTAAGGTAAAAAAGACTAGAAACGAATTTTTAAATATGCAATCCCTTCGCTAAATTTATTCTTTAAGGTGTAGAGGCGAGAGATCTTATAATTGTATGCTATAAATACTCACCAGGTTGTAAATTGGAATCTACTTCTATGCTATTTATATAAATATATAATATATATATATATATATATATATATATATATATATGTATAAATTTATATATATATATATATATATATATATATATATATGTATATGTATATATATATATATATACATATATATATATATTTATATATATATATATATATATATATATATATTCCTTTGCTATTTCTTATTATCGGCTATTTCTGGAAAATTTAAAAAAGTTGATAATGCAATAAATGTATTTTGAGGGTGTGGCTTCATTTCTTTTTTTATTGCAACTTTATATAATTGACAACATACATGAGGCATATTTATAGCTGCAAGAAAAATCAATTCCAGTATACTAATGTACTAAAAATAAAATAACAAAGAATGAAGAAATGATCAAGGTTTAAAGCGGGTAATAAGTAGAATAAAATAAGGCACAATCTTCCCAAAGTTCCACTGAAACTGTGCGGGTTCGGGTACACCGTCACTGTGGGGAGTTGGTGCCACGCCGCTGACCCCACATGGATACACAAATTCAATGTCTCTGTTTGCCATCAATGGCCTATGTACTCACACGGGGTCTTAGGATAATAATATGCTACACAGTTATGAAATGTACAAACACTACTACTTGGAGTTTATTACAATAATAATACAATTTCTGTAAAATTTACTCTTCAAAATAAGCACAACCGTTTTTTGTATGAAATCAAATTTCAGTAATGAAATTATTGATTGTCTCATTTTAGAAAAAATGCAAATTTGCTGGCTTTTTTGGTTTAAATGAATGAAAATCCATGAAAAACAACGTATTTAATAAAAAAATACGGCTCATCAATTTTTTTTTTCTAAAAAATTGATTTGAAATACGCTCTTCCTGCGAAGAAATACCTGTCAGTTGGTTGTCAAACATAAATGTTATACCATATAACCTCTCTTTACGTGATCTTTTTCATGCATTTTAATGTTTTGATTTTTTGGGTTTGTTTTTTTTTATCAATTCCTGTTTGTAACTGCAAATTCAATGTTTAGTGTTACTAAGAATTGCAATAAGTCGAAAAACTTATACTTTCTTGACAAAGTGCCCTTTTGTATGGAAACTTTTTCAAATGGTTTTTTATATTAAAATAATCGTGACGAGCCTCAATTTTTGTAATCACATAGTTTTTTACTTATATTCCTGCATTTAAATCATAGAAGAAACAGAAAATTCGCATATTTGTCAACTGCACAGCATCTTGTTGTTACTATTTTTTTCCGTATGCATCGGTTGGTACAAATATATCATTAACTACTATTTCTCCTTTTTTTATATTCTTTTGATCATCACATTTTTCGAAAAAGCGTCATTACTTTTGTTAACATATGCGCTTCTATATTGACATTAATACATCTTCAAATTGAAAAATCAAAGATTACATGGCCTATAAGTATATTAGAGCATTGGAATTGAAAACCACTATTAGAAATACACAGGTGACAAAATCAGATTAAAAAAATATTGTGAAGTGGAAGGTGTGCTTATGCACACCACTAATTTTCGCCTAAAAAGAAACAAGTTTTAAGCAATAAGCTTTATTCATTTACCTTTACCGGCTTCGGATTGCTCTCAACATTATCATGGAGATTTATTTTCACAAATTTACCGGGCTCAGACTTTCTGTTATTACAGTGTTGAAGTTTATTTATTTTCTTTTGCTTCCGTTTCTCCTTCCGTAATAATTTTCCAGATAATGGTGCATTATGGACAAGTTCATTAATTTTATTTTTATTTTTTACCTTACCCATTATGCATTATACCAAAAGTACAAGTTTCGCATAAATAAATACATAAAATGTGTGTATAAATACATAAATGTATATATATATATATATATATATATATATATTTATGTATATATATATATATATTATGCTTATGTATGTGTGTGTGTAAATAAATATATACACGATATTATTTATAAATAAATGTTTATCTATGTTAAATAAGTTTTGTTATTTTGAAACAATATTTTAGGAATGAACTAATTAGAGCGTTATGAACTCCGTATAATATAAAAAAGGCCTACCTACCTTTATCATTACAACTCTCTAAACGCTTTTAAAAATATTGTATATTTTATCTGAATTATTTAAAAAACATTTTAAACTCCCGAAATGGTTTTTTCAAAGCGTCTGAAAATTATATTTCGTTTAAAAACATCCTTTCAGGGAGTTGGAGAGTATCAGAAATGAGTTCGAGTATCAGAAATGGTGTGTTTTCAAAAATGTATCCATTTTCTTTTACATTTGGCTCGTTGGTTCAGCGGATGATGAAGTTTAACAGACGAATAGGTGGATGGGAGATATTTGCATCAACGAATGCCACAAAAATTTTATTTTTTTTTATCACATCGACCTTAAAGTAAACTTTCTCCATCCGATATTAATATGTTCTGTAAATTAATTTATTTAATAACTCTAAAATTCCCGTTTGTCAAAAACTTAATTTATTTCTTCGAAATAAGCTTCAGTCTCTTTTCAAAACATTTAAACTTTCCAAATATGTACAAAATGCACTGTATCCTATAATATTTTAATCTATTCATCTTTTCAACAATTAGGACGGATGAATGGATATTTCCCTAGTGAAATCATATACTTACTCGCCTACGTCTAATATTTTGACAAAAATTGGAAAGTGGACTATTTACTTGAGAAAGTCGGTAAAAATATTCCTCTAGCAATTTCGTTACTAAATGAAAGGGAACGTATACAGCAATAAAGATTTAAATTTGATGTAAATTTCTGGTAGAACAAATTGCATTACTTATTAAAAGTCCTGATAATTTTAGTGAATCACATAGAAATTTTTCATCTCACTTCTACATAAACATTTTGGAATTCGGAAGAAGGCGACTGCTTTTGTTTACGAGATACTTTAGACAAGAAATATTTATATTAATTAAGTGTTCGTATATTTGGTAATAAATATTTTTCTTAACTGTTTATTTTTAAAATTTGTCCCAATATCATATTCAAAAAACATGGAATCAAAACAAAATAGAGACGATAATAAAATAGCACAAATTATTGTGTTGGCGTCTCTTACTCAGCTGGATACTCTGTTGTTTTAATGTTGATATTATGAACTTCTTTATACAACTTTATATTTCCCCCCCTCTCCTTCATACGTTTTAGCACCGAGTTAAGTTTCCATATAAAATATGTTTAATACCCGCTCTTTCACCAGTACTTACCTGCTTGTTTCTGAACCATTCTCAATGCTACGCAAAATATGTGTTACTCATGTTGCCAACTTGATAGTTTTTAATTTTGAAATTTTTTATGACTGTTTTATAAATCGACTTAGTTATCTGGTTTCTCATGATTGTGCAATATTATTTTTTGTCTCGTGGTATACCTTTCAAAGTCGCATTTAAGCATATATTAGTTTTATACAATACGCCCAAAACGTAATAAGTTTTACTTCTGCCGTTCGCCCGCCAATGCTCCCGCCTTTTTATTTTAAATCAATATTTAATATTATTTCATTTATTTATTGAAACATGACATTTCTTACATTTCAAGTTATCCTAAATTTGTTGAAAATATCCGGCCTTTTCGTCGAGTCGTGTTGACTCTGCTCTTCCGACATTTAGATGTATCTAGCCAAGAATCGAATAAAATTATGTTGAGTGACTGGCATTAAGGACAACAAGTAGTTCAGCATGTCGGTGTTAAGTATAGCCGAGTAGACTGATATCAATTAAACTTTCCGTAATTTTTAGCTTCGATAACGACTTAACATTTACATAATTGCAAAAAAGTTTGTTTTCAAATAATTAAACAACAAAATTTAAATTATTATTGAAAATTTTTTTACTGTTTTTTCTATATTAAGGAACTCCATAAGATTACATTCTAGAAGGACATTGATTTCTTTATATTTAGCACCACTTCTCTATATATAATATTATTCTCCGTCATTCTTTCACATTTAGTTTCTTAAGATTTCCTACCAAATTATCCACCCGTAGCGTGGATAATTTGGTAGGAAATCTTAGAGGATATTCCTCTGGGTCATTAGCTATTTTTTTTTCAAAACTCTTTCTACAGATTCTCAATTCGCAAAAGATATTAATAATCTAGAACCAAACGGTGCTTGAATTATCCGATAATATTTTTAATATAATATTTATGTATATATTATTTTGTTTTGATTTTACTTGTACAGATTTATTTGTTACGAAGAAATCGTGATTTTTAAATATTCTTTAATGAATGATATTGTCTAAAATTTGTCTTTGTAAACGAGTAATATAAAATACAGAGTATTGACGCAATATGTTTGTAATTAAATTATTTCGAAATATCGAAAGACAGAAAGTAAAGTTATAATTTCAATTTAAAACAGAAATTATCAAAGCGGAAAATTCTTTTTACTACTTTTTATTCTTATTATTTTTTACACATAAGTGGAACAACTAAGATTTGATTTTCCATAAGTTTAGGCGATATAATTTCCTTGAATATTTATCCAGCCTCCAATACTCTGTTTTCACAAAAGTTTTTTTTTTAACTTTATTTTCTCGTTTGTAAAGAAATAATGATAGAAATTAATGACAAGGACTCATTCCCTGCCATGCGGGTACAATATAATAACGCGTTCAGGGTCTTGATGGGGCTTCCGCGGCACTATAGCGCCAGTGGTATGTTTGCGCAGGCGCGCGCGGACGACTTTCACGCTATAATGCGCAAGCGCAGTGCGTCCATGATGGCGAGGGTGCCGGGAAGCTCCAGCAATATGCTGGTCACGTGCGCGGGCCGACTGGACCTACCTCTTTTAACACACTGGATAGGCCTACATGCGCCATTATGAGTTAAGCCAAATGAATTTGTGATTGAGTTAATTAAATTAATTGATTTTATTACTATTTTACTTTGAATTTGATTTGAGTAGGTTTTGATTGGTTTTATTTAATTTTATTTAATTTGACCTGACTTAATTAATTTAATTTGGTGTAGTTTGATACAGTTTAATTTTATCTGATTTAATTGACTTAATTTATTATGATTTAATTTGCATTGATTTTAAATTTTTTTACTGCAATTGGGTTTGACTCCATTTAGTATTAATTTTATTTTATTGCATATTTTATGATTTATTAATGATGTAATTATTCACTATTTATACTAACATTAGATTAAGAATATTGTTACCTATTAACACAATTGTATGGACTATGTCTGAAATAAAATATTATTATTATTATTAACTTAAACCTGTATATAATATATTTCCCATCTGATTTGAGTCCAATATCACATTTCATAGAAATATTTGTTGTTTCCGATACTTTTCTGTTCTATTGTTTTTAGCACACCTCTATTTAAATTATTCCCACACATAATCCTTAACGATATAGGTTGTTGATCACTTGAAACGAGTCCATTACGAAATGTTTTTTAAACAATCAGAATCATCGTGTTTTCGTCTCTGATTGCATTTAATGAATTTCGTAAACAGAACTTTTTTCTGTTTGCACTACCAAAACAAAATATATTTGTGTTTTTTTAAAAGGATATGAATAAATATATTTTCAAATCCATTCGTCAGATTTCTTGCCTTCTATCCCGCTCCCCTTTATTTAAACATATCAATTTAAAGGCGAGCCATTTATTGCTAAACACCTTTAAAAGTAATGGCCCATCATTATATTTGGTCGCGTGTTCCCACGTTCCCGAAACCTATAATGATGATGCAATATTGATTGCAATACGCTAACACACTCTTAGCGTAAAAAAATTATTACCCGAAAACGTCACAATTCAAAAGTTCAAGTGGATGACTACTGAAAGGAAATTGCTTTTTATAATTCAAACATAGAAAGCATACATTTCGTTAAGAAAAAAACATCACTTACGATCTTTTAAACGCGAATTTCCCTTAAGGTTTAACACCGAAGAGATCTCAAAAGTCACTTTTAAGGAAACACAAATTTAAATTCAATAAAGTAGAGACAGAAAGATTCATATTCGATGGCAAAAGTGCGGTATTTTTTGCTGTGTCTTGTAAATCACTTACTTCGTTATTTCTTTTGTAGTGTACGTAACAGCTGTCGTGTGGTGGAAGCGTGTAAGGATAATAAATTTTGAAGGGAGATTTTTTCAGATTCTTAATTTGGTAGGTGCGTTCGGGATTCAGTTCTAGTTTTGCTTTTTAATTAATAGACATAGTAATAAGAAGTGTATATTATTAATGTTTACAATAAATTTGTTGGCTGAGTTATTTGCTTCCTTTCTTAATGTGTGAAAAGCTGAAATTGAAATTAACTTATATTTATTTACCTTTTTATTTGTTTAAAATTTTTCTTAAACTATCAACGAAACTATTACGAAATATTTAATATATTCCATGTCAAAAATTTAAGATAAATAAACAATAAAAATCAATAATGAATCATCTAAAAAATAATTGCATTCGTGTGGAAACTGATTTGAGGCATCAAAACACATAAAAGCAGATAGCGTAGTAGACTCCTGAAAGAAACTTATCTAATAAACATTTCCAACATAATTTTGAGTAAACCCACTCACTAGGTACTTTTCTTTTAAGTTTTTTTCGGGTTTTTTGTATCGATGCAAAAATTACAGAACGTAGATGTTTCCATTAAAACCAATTTGAATCTAAAAGCTAGTTTGCTCTAAGCTTCGCTCCTTCTTTACAAATGTTGGGCGTTTTTTTATGGAAATGTTTTTTAAATGTTGCTCAATTAATTTTATACTTCGATTAAAATTTACATCTGAACATCCTCCTGTTTAATTTCGTACTGTCAGATCTAAAATTATAAATACTGTCGCTGACGAGTGAACGACTCGACAGACGTAATATAGTTAGGCAGTATATAATTTTGATTAGGAAAGTCTATGAATGACGAAATAAAAAAATCAACACTTCATAACAATTAGTATATCATCTGTGTCAATGTGAGAGCACAAAACTAAAAACAATGTAATTTTAGAATTTTACTTCAAAATGCACGTGAAAGAACAAAAATCCTACAGAACTCATAGAGCCAGATTAGTAAAATCTCAAAACTGATTTTGGTATTTCTGTTCGTGAAACCACGTAACAAATAAAAGAAAAAATTAAAAACAGGTCATTATCAGCTTAACTTTTATTTCGAACAGGTATAATTTAAAATTTAAGGCATTGTTATATATCAGTTTAGTCTTAATTTTAGCACTGGGACTGCAAATCGTGCTGCAAAACGTATTTTTTTTACTTTCCTGATAAGAGGTATATATGTGTTTCACAATGGTACCAATGATATATAAGAGCTGGCACGAGTTGGGAACAATTAATTCATTATGATAGATACGAGAAGGGAATTGATTTTTAAATCGGTCTTATATTACAATTCGTGATATAGTGATCATTTGCTTGTTACCGATATATTTATTGAATGATTTCAGAAAGCTTAACAGCCAATTATGGCCAACGTAGTAACTTTTTAGTAAAAATTACAAAGTAATAAATAAGGGTAATGGTGCAATGATGGTAAGGTAATGTGCATTAAATTAATATAAAATGTTTTAATACAATTTTTAACTTCCTAATAACTTCATATTTACTTCCAGTACATAACTTACACATACTTTGTGGTATACATAACTTACACATACTTTGAGAGTAAAGACATATAAGTTTTCATTCCTTTTTGAAATTTCTAAATCAACACTATTTATAAAATACCTATGATCTTTGGGTTAGATTTGTGTGCCTTGAATATTTTTTGGGAAATTTTGTGGCAGGGTGTTAGCGATTAAAAGTCTATATCAGAGATTGAATAGGTTGAGTTTGTTCAGAATTTGTAATGTTTATTTATCTATTTATCCGCCTATCTATTTGTTTCTAAATTTATATTTTTGAGAGCAGCATGGCAAAACTACCAGATTACTTTAAGTGGGCCTTTCACTATTATGACGTTGGTGATTAAAATTAAGCTACTTTTTTGTCTCAATCGAATTTACTGATAAAGGAATTGAAATTCAATTATTAACACTCGTGCAGTAAGAACCGCATATGCTGACAGAGAATCAACGTTTAGAAATTTGCGAGTTTTTCATGTTGGTTCCCCTTAGCGTTCAGTTAATATATAAGTTACTTTTATTCCTGTCAACGATATTTTTGGAATGCAAACATAAACTATTGAAGAAATATTTCACCGCCTTAATCAAATTCGCGAACCGAGTATCGCTAGAAGTTAGTATTAATGAAATACATGCCTTTTTATATCCAATACACTAATTATACCATACGTACGTATCTTAAGAGGTATTATTATTTTACAAAAATTCTTTGCAAAATTATTGTACAAATAAACATTACCAGATGGGAAATATCGAAGGCTTATAACACGTAAGTACTGTTAACAAACGTTTGAATGATACATTTTACGAAATTCAGCTAAACAGAAAGGGACATATGATTTGGTCCATTTTGTACTTTTATCGATAGGATTAATACTATGGAAATCCTCATTATGTAATTTCCCATCCATTGTAGAACAACATACGCGCAAACGCATTTTAAATTCGTCTTGTGTGAGATTGAAATTATATTTTCTTTGAACATATTAGAAAATAAAAATAAGCAAACAATCTATAGGTGCAGCTATGAATATTTACTTATATATTAAGAACATAATGTTGAATTTTGCTCTTTGCTATCTGAAAAACCTAGAAAATTACTTTATAATTTTAAATAAATACTGTCATAGTCTGCGAGTATAAAACGAATATCATCGATTAAATAAATTTAGTAACAAAAATAAAAAATTAAAGTCATGCTGCGTCTTTTTTTAATTGTAACGATATTATTTACAGAACATCGAATTTATTTATAAAATTAATATCCATACTGATTGAATTTATTTTCATACTAATATCGATTATTTAACGAATTTGCTTTAATACTAATATCAATATTAAAATCAGTCGTTATAACTTTTTCATTACCTACAAAATTATCACAAAATGATAATTTGACGTAAAACGCCAATTCGTTTGTTACATATAGTGATAGCCGGTCGAAATTACTTGTGTTATAACATACCGTTAGAATTCAGTCGGTAATAACTATAAAACCAATAATGCGTTAACAATGGTTGAGTCCACAACGTATAAAGCAAGTCTGTTCCTGTATATCTTATAGTATTTGTTTTGTCTGTGACGTTATCGGACATGCACGTGATTGTTGTGAATTAGCTTGTGTAAAGTTATAAATCACTTGAACGTTTAGCTAGGATGTGTATTTGGATGTCATTGTGAAGAACTTAAGGAGAAGAACTAGAAGCTAAAGTGAGACAATAAAAAATATTTGTCGGAATACATGTAAAAATCGGTATTATTTGAAAAATTACAATAAATGAAATATGTCGTCTCATGTGAATCTTAAATACGCTCGGAATTAAAGAAAACGAAAAACGAATTAAACAAATTAGAGGAATGCTCGCCTCAAAACGAATCCAGGAAATCTAAAAATTCCAGGGCAAAGCAAATGCGAGAGCTACGATAGCGTCGAAAAAAAAATGAAAAAACGACGCAGCGCGATTACGTACCTGGCCCATCAGGCACAGAGCGTCCAGCGATAGTTCCCGTTATGCTACTCTTTGTATTAACGAAATTGATAATTAAACTATATTAATTCGAAATAGTTGTTATGATTTGATACCGAAGTTTTCGTGAAAAATGTAAAGTGCGAACACTAACTGCGCCTTTCGTTACTCTTTTTTCTTTTAAGATTCTCAATTTCGGCATCATTACAAATAAGTAATTTGAATGCGGTAAAGGTTTTCATTTTATATATTAATAACAGCTGCACGACCCTATTGTTAATTATTAAAGTGGAATCACTTAACTGTTCATTTGTCTATTCTATAATTGTTTACTTAGAATCATCCAACAATTTCGTTTAGGTAATGACTTCAAGAGTATTGTGTATGTAGGTTTTAGTCCTCTGTATGTTTCGAACGTACGTCAACTGGTTCATTATTTAAAAGAAAAACTTGAAGAAAATTTGCATAACTTGAATGATATGAGTGTTGTAAGATCCGATTTATGTTATATTTTTTATACAGAAAATGTTTAGAGATCTTAACGTCGACTTTAAGTAATAAGTTTCCGAATGATGCAGTAAAAGTGGCAATAGGTTTTATTAGTTAAGAAACATAGCCTTATAAATATATTGTATATTTACAAATACAAGAATATATACTATTTTACATAACGTATTTATTAATTTATCATAACTATAACTAAACATATATAAAGCTAGCTTTTTCCCGCGGCTGTACTACGAACTATGGAAAGAAATTAAAATGTGCAGCGCCATGTAGAATAATTGAGTTGAATTAAATAAAAGGTTTTTAGTTTCGTAACGTTATAGTGAAAATGTCAATTAAAAACACAAAAACAAAATTTGTTTCCTCCAAGTTAAGGATGAAAGGGTGTGATTATATTACATCTTTATGTTACGATATATACGTAACGTATATGTACTTTTAAAAAAATCACGTCGATCCATTGCTCCACTACAATATTGCTTCATAATTCTGTCCGTGTATTTTTCTCATTTCAAATTAAAAAAAATTTAAAGGAATGAGATTTCCCGGAATGAACATTATATAATTTCCCGGCTCGCCAACTGTTTCTGTACAAAATCACGTCAACCTGTTGCTTCCTTACGACGTTAAAGAAAGACAATCATACTTTTGTATTTATAATATTAGTTAGGATGGGTTATTCCGTAAAAAAAGTCAAATTCCCAGCAAATTTGAGTAAGTTATTTACGTAATCGGACGAAAAATGTTAACATAGCGCGAGGACAAATGGAAAGAGAAAACGGATAAAAATCTAAAGTGATTACGGAGAATTAACCAGTTGTCTGATGGTAAATAGAAAGAACTCAGTTATATTAATTTAATGTACAAATTAGTTGAAGACATTATGTTCAGTATATTTTTAAACGGGTATATTAAAAATACACTTTAGGTTTAAAACAAAATGAAAACAGGCAGTTTTCATTAGACTTGTAAACTATGTAGTATTTTCATTATTAATTTCAAATATTATAAACATCTTACTTCTTTTGTTTTTTTTTTAAGTCCGTTCGGACTAATTATAATAATTATTTTATATTATAATTTCTAATAAAAGGGATTTTACGCGTATTGCAATCTGTCGAGAACTTATACAATATACATTTTGTGTAATTATATTCGAAACTCATTGTTGCACATACAAATAAATACACACCAAAATAATCTCTTCTACAAGACTTAATTGAAGACGGCTGATTATAATGCCACTCACCTCAAAAGATTCTTACAACATCGATAACGTGCAATATATGCAATCATTCCCTCCTAGGAGAATGATTCATGAATAATCAATAATATTTGATTGATGTGAGAATAATTCCCTGTACATTTACTCAATAGGAATTCTTTGTAAAATATACAGAGGCATATTTTTCAATAATGGCTGGAGTATAAATATTATTGTAATTCACAATTTTTTTATGATAACTTTGTTAGCTCCATCGGTAGATGGGCAGAGATCGTTTGTGTTCTAAGTTTATTTTAGTGCACATCGCTATTGCCATATAATTATACCCTATCTCACATAAGATTGGTAACTAATAAACCCGTCATTTTAGTTCATCAGTGATGGCTGAAAAGATTTCCAGTGTTGTAATGATTTCCAATTTTTTCCCAAAAGCATGATTTTTTTATATTTCACAATGAGGGCACAAAAGTTTTTCCTAAAATTAATTTAGAAGGTAGCCTGGATGGGAATTATTCGCAAGAACAAAATTTTCTGCTTTGGTTTTTTGGAACCGATGCTTTGCCGTGTTATAGAAGCCTACACCTTACCCCTTCATTGTGTACATATTACGTGTTACTTTGCTCACTTTTCACCCCAAATGAAGCAAGAACATTTCATCTTCTCCTAATGGAATTTTAAAATTTTGTGTTTTCTTTACCCGCCGAAACTCAGTTTCTAACTGAAGAAAAGAATGAACGCCTTGCTGTTTATATTAGAGAGCTCTTACAAAATTAAACATGTGCGGGAAATTTCTAAAGCATTCCAAGAATCACTAGAGAAAATGGCAGATTTATTAGTAACTAACTAAACTAATATTAATAAAAGTACTGTTCAATGTTTTATTAATTTCTAATTTTCACAATTTTTCTAGAATTTCACTCGTAGCGAAACTTTAAAAACTACATAATAATATAATTTATTAGGCAATACACAATAATAGAGCTCTATTGTAATGAACATTTTCATATTATTGCCATTGCACGTACACACATACGTACAAATAATAGTTCGTTTAAAAAGTTTTTTCTTCAAAAAAAGAATTATTCATGAATATTATATAAAAACAAAATTAAGTTAATGTGCACTTACTTAAAAATAATTTATGAAGTCAAAATAATTATAGTGCATTTTAATTTTCCCATCTATATTTAAATGACACTTCGATATTCTTAGACATAGATTTTGAAATGTATATAAAATTGTTTTATCAGGTGATTCGAAAATAATACCAATTCAACTACGTTTAGTATATATTTTTAGATGGTAGCATTAGGCTACACAACCGGTAAGTAAACTGTAAATACTTAAAGGAAATAATTGAATAGCGCGATTATAAGGATTACAATAGTATATATAAGTCTACGTAACCCGCACGCACATCTACGCAAATTAATTTCATAATCTGCATATTGCATTCCATCCTAAAGTGACGCAAATTATTTTTTTTTCATTCAACAGTTATGTCTCAAACATTTTATCGACTAATTTCGACAGAGATCCGCCGATGTCTCTACCGTCGCTATTACAAGACTCGCAGATCAATTAAAAATACTGTTACATTCATATAAATACTTTCTTTAACATCAAATCAAAAAATACCTGCTGAACAAAAGTAACATGATACTGATTATCGACACAGATTATGCGTTACTCTTGGCCAGCGTATCCCCCGTAATCGAAATACACAAGACGTACGTTGAGCACATAATAAATACATGGATTTTAAATATTTATAAACAAAAAATTCATCTCAGAAGGTAATATCGTCTTACACAATCTCATCACGCGAATAAGAGCGGCCCCTTGCGCGTAGTGCGTTCCACCTACATCCATTTTATTAAATAAACAAGGAGATACGCTTTTTCTCAACGCCATTCTTTATTTTTTACTCGACACTCGGCCACGTGCATAATTCTCTTACGTGTTGAGGGGGTCTAGGCGTGGGAACGTCGGCTGCGGCGTACTTCCCCTTCGCGTTAGGCAAGTGCGAGCATATGCGCTGTACCGTTATCGTTGATATTACTTACTAGCCGTGCCGACGTCTTTTGCTCGCGTGTAATTAGGAAAAATAATTGTCTTTCTTATGTATTGCTCCTCTATTACCATACCAAATTTCATCAAAATCCGTCCAGTAGATTTGATTAATACGCGCTCAAATTAACATACAGAAATTGTAAAAAAGTTGTCTGGCTTCTATTATCGCCATACGCTAAATCAATCACTTTTTTAAAATAATTTCAATGTATAAAACTCACTCTGTTATAAATTTATTACATATATGTATATATAGATAATTCGCTCGTTCTATGCATTAACCTAGAACGAATACAATAAGTTCATATACGTCAGCAATTTTTATTAAACATTTTTAAGAAGCTGCCAGTATAGATATTTTTTGACCATTAACAAACAATATCAATTCTTACAGAATGTACAGAAAATATAAATATATATATATATATATATATATATATATATATATATATATATATATATATATATATATATATATATATATATATATATATATATATATATATATATATATATATATACGCTGAAAAATGCTGCGGGGATCCTCCCTATTACTGATCTTAGAGCCACTAGACCCCCTTACATTAATTAACCATCCATTGTCCATAATCGATATAGCTGCTGGTCACTGGTCCTAAAGGAGTAACAAGTTTTTCGCGTAACAAATTATTAATTCTTGGAAAAAAATCCTTCAAAACCGTTTAATGTTTATTAATTGTTTCTTTGATAGATTAAAAAATACCACCATTTTTATTAAACTTGCGGATAATAGTCAATTATGTAAAACGATCAATCATTTTTGGCGTTTCTAAAATTTTTATAAAACTATTTTTATTATATTTGAATATTATAAAATTTGTGCTGAACTTCAATTTAGAGAAATTTCTTTTCTACGATTAATAATATATAAATTTTTTTAATAGTCTTTTTGATAATTTTTTAATGGTCTTTTTAAAAAATTTTAACAGCATCTTTTGTACTTTGTATTAATGAAAACAGAACTTCCCTATGTATTTATACTGTAAAACAGTTGACAGTATAAACCTGGGAATTTATCTCGTTTTAGTGATCATTTACGTAACAATAAATGTAAATAATTATAAATATTCAAACGTAAATAAATAATAATGCATAGGCAAGAAAATCGCTTACATAAAATGCAGTCATTGTTCATTTTAAAAAATATTTACTGAAGCAAAAATTATATCAGAATTAATTAATGAAAATGATTATTTATATTAGATGTTTATCTGACTTTTACACAAATTGAATTTGAAAATACTGTGTTCTCTTCCTTTGATATATGTTCACCATATTAAATTGTTACAATAAAAAAAATATGTGCATTACTTTAATGTATCTAATTGATATGTATGTATATGGACTTATTGCTACAAGAGAAATCTCTTACAGCCCACCACAACACCAGTCCAGCCCCGTTCGACGAGCGTCCGGGAATCGAACCTGGGTCGCCGCGGTGCGCCGCGTCGTAAAAGTCCGTATGCCCTGTGATCGACCCAACACACCACGGCGACGACATGGGGGTTCATTGTGGATTTATAGCTAAATTAAGTACATGTGATGTTAGTCTTATGGATAAAGTATGTTATGGATGAAGTACAAGCAAAATCAATCATAAAGAGATAAATAAACCGACCAAATTTTGGCAGTTCACTTTTGACAGAGATAACGTACAAAACAGCTGGTAGCAGTAGTGGGCGCCATTTTTGTTTGTGTTCATGCATATGCACACTTCTTGTCTTATTATATCGTGTTCATCTATCTCCCTCGGTTGTTGGCTAAGCACCAATCTTTCATCATTCTTGCGATAGATTGGTTACACTCTGATATTACAACAAAATGTTCCATGAAAACGTTGCATTAAATTCTACATTGACATTTTACTCTCTTGGCGCCCAAAGAAGTTTCACTTCAATAATAAATATATCCCTTCAGTGTTCTTATTTAAATTTATTTATAAAATATTATTAATGCAATATTCTATAAACTCTTTTGTCGGCAAATAAAAACTTCATTAAACTAAAATGTGAATCCGTCAAGTCATTATTAACTCGGGAGTATTTTAGAAAAACAGATTTTATTTCATGATGACATTCTATTTCGATCTAATCTCTTCTAGTCTAAAAATTACTTTATAAATATTTTTTTTAACAAAAGTGTAAATTATTTATATAAGGTCATATTTGATTAAAATAATTTACAAAACATGAACAAGAAATGTAGTTTTTTGGAATGAAAACAGAGCACAATTCGTGAGTTATGGTAAAATAACTTTTAACGCATAAAGTGTATTTCAAAATTTAAATTATTTATTATTATTAACTTTTATGTATAGTACATATGGCGGACTTATTGCTACATAAGCAATCTCTTCCAGTCAACCATAAAAATTTGTATTGAAATTTAGTTGGTAGACTGTAAGAGATTTTACAATGAAAATTCTTAATAGCACATTAGACAAAAAAAATACAAAAGTAAATTAAAAAAGAAAACAAAATATTGACATGATTTGGGATGGGAAAGACAGGAAAGGGCGAGGACACAAAGAAAAAGGTTTCAGGAGATGCAGGACTTTTTCACTCGATCTTTGAAAATATTTATAGATGTGATTTTCCTGATGTCAGGATCCAGGTGATTCCTAATGTTTGCTGCTTGGACAGTGAAGGATTTTTTGTAAGTGGTAGAGGTATGTTTAGGAATAAGTAGGGTGTGTGAACTTTCAAATCGCAGCCCAAGGCCGTGAGCAGATAAATCTTTAAATTTGCCACTAAGATAATTTGGGCTATGAAGATTTTTTAATATGTTAAAAAGAAGTGTAAGTATGTGAAGCTCGCGTCGATCATGGATCTTCAGCCATTTGAGAAGTGACCTGTATTCAGAAATGTGATCATATTTTCTGAGGCCGAAGATATACCAAATGCATAAATTTTGAGGACGTTCCAACTTGCACAAATAATTCTCCATTAAGATCAGGATAGCACACGTCCCCATAATCGATTAATGGTAATAAATGTGTTTGACAAAGGTAGATTTTCGTTTTAATCGGTAGACAATTTTGAAGACGTTTCAAAGAGTTTATCCTGTGGAAAATACGACGACTAACATTTACTTGAGGCCGCCAATTAAGATTTTGATCGATCAGTAGGCCCAGGTTTTTAACAGTTGACGTGTATTGTACTATTTAGCACTAATTTCGGTAAATTAAGTAGGTTTACTTTAGAAGTCAGTCTTTGACTACCAATAATGATAGCTTGTAACTTACTTGGGTTAACCAAAAGACCCATTTCATGAGATCACTGACTAATTGAAGCGAGATCTCGATTAAGGATGTCAATAGCTTTTTGATAAGGAATGGAGGTTCGAGTGCGTATAGATTTGTAGGTCATCAGCATAGAGATGGTAATTGCTAGAAATGTTTTTAAAAACATCATCAATAAACACTGAGAAGAGGAGAGAGAACTCCACCTTGAGGTACACCAGCTGTAAGTTCAGTCCACTCAGAATACGAATCTGACAACTTAACACATTGCCTGCGTCCATGAAGATATGAACTAAACCACTCAAGTGAATGTTGGGATATATTAAGATATTTCAAGCGGGCAAGAAGTATATCGAAGTCAACAGAATTGAACGCACTGCTGAAATCAAGAAGCACAAGGACAATGACTTGTGTATTATCCATAGCCAAGCGTATATCATCAGTAACCTTAACAAGGGCAGTTGAGGTACTGTGGCCAGCTTTAAATCCAGATTGAAGCGGATTGAGAGACTTATGAGCAGTGAAGAAAGTAATGAGTTGCTCATCGGTCAAATACTTTGGATAGAAGCGGTAGAATAGATATGGGCCGATAATCCGTGAGTTGCGTAGGTAATAAAAATTTAGGTACGGGCAAAATATAGGCTTTTCTCCATTCCAAAGGGAAGACAGCAGTTGCCAAAAAGGTATTACAAATATCAGCGATGATTGGAGCCACGATATCTATTATTGGTTTAAGAGCATTAATATTTAAACTATCAATTCCCATGGATTTCGATTTTATTGCAAGAAGATTAGCTTTAACTTCGGACTCACAGGTATCCCTTAGCGTAAATTGATGTTCATTAGAAACGGATGAAGACGAGATACCGTTCATAGTTGCAGACTTTACACCTGATTCAAGTACCGTGGGTGGCGTAGAAAAATGTGAATTTAACTGGTCGATATCCAATCGCCAGCTCTCCGAAGTGGTAAAAGATTTTCCAATGCCTAGAGTACCCAAAAACTTCCAAATATTATTAGGAGTACAATCACGTAGTGATGCAGAAACATAGTGTTTTTTGGCTTTTCGACACATTTGAGAACATTTATTTCTAAGCACTCTAAAATTCTCCCAGTGATTTGGGCTGGAATCAGTCTTATACTTAGTTTTAACGTGATCACGTCAGGCCATCATTTTTCTAATAGAATCGTTTAGCCAAGGTGCAGCTTTCCGCTTAATTTTGACGCATTGGGAGCATGTTTATCGAGCAGTTTAGTGATACAACTATTGAAAACAGTGAGTTTTTTTATAAACAGAGTGATTCATCGCAATTGTATCCCAGTTAATAGATCTGGCATCCTCAAGAAAAGATGGTAGGTCAATACGATTAAAGTTACGGAGGAATATGCTCTGTGAAGAGGCTTTAGGGCTATTTAATTTATAGGAAATATGGAGGAGATCATGATGGGATAGACCGGGTGCTGGAAGTTGACCGTAGAAGGATACATTTTTAGGACAGGATACTAGGATAAGATCGAGAAGGGAGTGACAATTATCGGCATGATATGTAGCAAAGGATGGGAGAATGGTGAGGTTACCAGCCTTGACAACGTCACAAAGATTTCCGCTTCTAGTGTTATGCTTGTATAGGCAGGTATTAAAATCACCTAAAATCAATGAATGGGGGTATAAAGGTAGGTAGTAATCAACTATACTTTCAAAATCACCGAAATACGAAACATCAGGAGGAGAATAGACGACACCAAGTAGTAACTTGGCTTGAAAAAAAGTTACTTCGACAAATAAGTATTCCATTATGGGCGTGCTGCCAGTGGAAGATTTTATAAAGAAGAAATATAGCAACACCACCACCACGTCTAGAAATACGATCGTTACGTATTAAAACGTAACCTGGCAGTGAGTACAAATTTGATGGGAGTGAAGCTTTGAGCCAGGTCTCACTAACAAGACATGCGTGAAGGTTCAGATTTTCAAAATAATTAATGAAATCTGAATAATGGTACGGAATACTCTGGGCGTTGATGTGGCAGAAATTAAGATCTGTTTGTGAGGAGATAAAAGCAGATTGAAGTATATTATGTATAGAAGGATTATTGGAAGTGTCGAACAATGTATCGTCATGTGAAGAATCGAGCGAATCGTTGAAAGATAAGGAATGAAAGGAATTTGAGGAAGATGTGGACGACATGTCATCATATTATAAAATTATATTAATATAAGCAGTAACAAAAAAGAGAACCAGAAACATACATTACATACAAAACAACAAAAAATAAAAAAAAATGTGTATAAGAAATAAAAAAAAACAAAAAAAGATGTGGTGTCGTGGGACACCAGGTAGGAACGAAGTTCCTTCGGCTAATGTAGAATCGACACAATTTGCAAAAAAAAAATCGTGCTCAATTTTATGTAGGTTTTCTTGATTTTTCTCTTAAATTTTGCTGATTAGTTTTTATTTAAGTACAGGAAAGTATTTAGGAAATTCAGTATTTTAGGAAATAATAAATTACGTAAAATACTCACGAGTTAAATGTATCTATAATGCGAGTATTCGCCATGTGCTTGTCCATGAATTCATGAGTATATACTATGCATTGGCGGGGTGGAGTGGTAATAGAGAGAGAAGGGATGAGAGAACGAAAAGAAAGAGGGAGAAAGAGAAAGGTATTATACACTACTCGCTTGTGTATACGACTGTCGCGCCTGCGCACGTCTCATTTAACGGTTTTATTCCACGGACTTTTTCCACGGACTTTTTCTTACGGTTTTACTATCACATTTTTTTCAGTTCGGTCGCGCAGCCAAATACCTATCTCCTCCAAGCCTGCCGTAAGGAACTTCGTTCCAAAAATAACACAGCTAACATAATGTACCAAGTAAATACAAACACCTAAAATTGAGAATTTGAATTACATTTGATATAACCAATAATACTAAAAAAGAGACTAAAAACAAATAAATATTTATAAACATGGCAAAGATAAAATGCAAAAGTTTGTGATCTATGCGCGCAGACCATAAATTACAAATGGCACGGCAATAGACACAGCGTCTGCTCACACAATGCGTAAACAATACACTCGCACCCGGAGTGCAGTTAACCTTAATTATATAAGTAAATAAATTATCTAAGTGATATGTAAAATATAAATACATAAAAACTTAAAAATGAAATAAAATAAAGGTAAATAGACTATACTAATTTAAATTGAAACTTAAAGTATTACATAGATCGTACCTGCGATTAAGATTTTGCATTATTATTCTACTTCTACAGTTAACCTTTAGTTTAAAAATTCCCGTGTACATTAAAAAATCATCAAATTTTATCCGCAAAAAAGTATTTAGCTGAAATACGAAATGACCATAAACGATCAAGATTTTACTTGAATTGCAAATGCAGAACTTCTAATAAGCGCTGGTGTGCCCGTAACTCAAAGCAATATTGTATTTTGTAAGAGTTTATGAATGTGCGTATCGCGAAGAGAGCGGCGTGTGGCGCGCCGCGGTGACGCGTTACTCTGTACCCGTTATTAGCTCGGCTGAGTGCAGATAGATATGATGACAATGCATCATAGGGTACGAAAAAGTACCTTTTGTAGTGTATGTAGTATTGAAGTATGTTAGAGAGCCGAACAGACACGTTTGAAATGCTTTTGAGAACAACGAAGGAAAATTGCATAATGTGAATGTATTTTTTTGTTTACTCGTAACTTGTGAAAAGTTGCATAAATTTTAATATAGGATTTTATATTTAAAAATCAGACGATTTCCCTTCAAGGGGTTACGTATGAGAGGCGTGTAAAAGTTGTAGTGAGGAATTGGTAAAATATGAAACGTTAATCATAATTTGTTTTTATTTCTTCATTCGTAACTTTTGAATGAATAGGTAGTTTTTGAATAACTTTTGAATGTATAATTTTCTCTTAATAAGGCTTAAAAGTGATTCATTAAGAGCAGCGGAGAGGTCAAAATATGTGTCAAAATATGAAATAAGATTAAGAATTTTTTTTTTGTTTTTTCATTCGTAACTTTTGAGTTGATGCATATAATTTAATATAAGATTTTATATTTAAGAATAAGAATATTTATTGTTAATGTGGCTTATTGTTGCATCATGGTATGTCCAAATGGTGGAAAATAAAATATACTTAAAACTCAACAACACAAATTTATAGAAATTTTCTAAAATATATTTATACTTTACGTAAAGATATTTCTTATATGTTCCGTACGTCATGTAAGTGCAAAAAAAATATTAATATTTTTAATTATAATTTTCTCCCATTTCCATAAGCGAGAAACATTAAAATAAATTTAATTAATTTAATTTCTATTTTCTTCATTATCACCTTCAAAGATGAGTATATCTTTGCAATTAATTTTTGACTATGTTACAGAAATAATTATAGATTGAAAAAAGTTTTACTGTGGCTTAGTGACTGGATGTAAAACTTATTATAAGTGAAGAAAAATCAGAAATTACACAGATTTCTAATTTCTCTTTATACATTTACCGTTGAAGTAAAGTTTTTCCGTTGTTTAGTACTAAAGTAAAATATTAGGTTCTCCGAAAATTCAAAGTGGAAGTGAAATGTGCTAAATTAAACATAAATAGAAGTAATGTATGTTACTGTAAATTAAACTTTCATTTTTGTTTGATCGCTGTTAGATCATAATCAATGAAATCTCAATAGATATTGAGATTTAATTTATTTGGCTGTCACCTTCTGTAAAACGTTTGAATTGTGACCAGATCAAAAATCATATTATAGGTTAACGGACAGACCGATACCAGAAAGCTTACAGCGCTACTAATCATCTTGCTATCTACTATTCAATAATCAATAATAATATCTATATTTACGATAATTAATTTAATTTATAAATTTTGGTGCCGTTGGTTTTGTACAATTATTGTATATTATTGTGTATCGACTAAAAATTAAATATTATTTATTTATTTATTTATCTACTTTAATGTATCTAATTGATACATATGGCGGACTTATTGCTCCGTAAGCAATCTCTTACAGCCAACACCATAACACCCGTCCGGCCCCGCTCAACGAACGGCCGGGAATCGAACCCGGGTCTCCGCGGTGCATCGCGTCGTCCCAGCCCGTATGCCTTGTGATCAACCCAGCACACCACGGCGACATTATTATGATAAGATAAAGGGTACCAGCGGTCGCCATTTTCGTTGCCTGTTGCGGTAACTATACTTTATAATTTGATTTTGATAAAGATCGTAATTGTTCACTAATGTGTTGCTTTTTTTTGCTATTCGTATCTTTTTAATATTATTTAAGCTTTTAATAATAACTAAGGGCTATTTTCCCGTAGTGTAAAGATTTATCTTGGAAAATTAACATTGTCGAATGATACAGTCTTAGGACTAACAAGGCCCAGTGAATTTAAAGTTAATTATTTATAGCAATTTTTAAAATTTTTAAGATGTAATTTTATTTTATAAAAACTTCATAAAACGACAAATTTATAAATTGACAAAAATAAGAAGAAGGATTAAGGAATGTTATTTACAACATAACGTTTAATTTATTAAAGTGGCCAAAGAAAATATGATCGCAATATTTTATTTCCTTTTCCAAGTGACTGAATTAAATTATATTAGATATATATATATATATATATATATATATATATATATATATATATGTAAATTTAGTTTTTACGTCGAATATAAGCGTTGTATTGTTTTTTTTCCTAAAAATGTTAAAGATATTTAAAGAATCTTGTAAGACAACTACAATTTAATATGGTCCGCGAAAAGATTTTCTTGTTGACATGTTTTAACGTTGAAATAAAATTCTTACATTTTTTATTTTCTTAATAAAAAGAAACGTTCAAATCGAACAAGTGATAAAGAGAATATTGCTGACATAGCATTTGGGTAACATTGTATTATTTTATAATTAACAATAGAAACAATTATTTATAAATTTTAATAATAAAGTTAAAAAAGCGAGAAGGTATTAATAGCATAAAGTATAAAACTTAAATTATAAAATAGTGTACTCAATTACTTAAAAAACCTAGGAAATTCTGTTGCTATAGATCTTGGCAGTGTTGCATTTGACATTTTTATCATTATTTTGATGATGAAATTTGCTCTTTGTGATGATACATAAACATAGATAGATACGTATAATAAAACATAACAATGTCTACATATTATTTCCTACATGTACCCGAGTAAAATCTATCTATAACTTTAACAACGTGGAAGAAAGATAATATCAAATTAACCGACCTACGTAGAGCAGAAATAGAAACACGTCGAATCTGCTGTCGTATGTCTCTGTTTCTTATTATATTATATTGTAGGGTATTAATCACCGGCGACTGAATGACCGGCGAGCGGGAGCGGCGCACGTATTGGACAAAGCGCCGCGACTAAAGAGTGACGTCCATCGCGAGCTTTGCTACCAGACTGCATTTTTAGAGCTAATTGATTGAATAACAACTTCAAGCAACAGAATTGAATATCGTTTTATCAACTAAATATACATAAACAGTTGTTTATAGTATGAAAATACATACATTTGAATACTAGTAGTTTGTAGACAATTCGTTTGTGGTGTTTGTAGTCATTCAAATAAAGGCTGTTAATATTTTTAAAATTAGTTACTTATAAATTTCCAAGTATATTAACTTTCTAGACGTTTTCCTAAAACCAAGGGCAATTTTGAATAAAATTTATGATTATGTTGAAATGAAAAATTGAGATTATTTTGTGTTAAAAATTCACAGAAACTTAATTAATTAAAGTTTTTATGTTTCTGGAATTATATTGAAATTAAATTAACAACGGTGAAATAGTTTACCGAGAAAGAAACACTCTTCCGACAGTTATAATTTTTTTAAAGTATTATAGTAAATTACTCAAACTTATGAAAGATTTTAAGCAAAAATTCACTGCTGCAATATTATCCATAAACTACTACTCCTAAACAAATTTACGCAATTAAGATGGGAAAAGCTTCACTTATATTTGCTTTCAAATGTCTTATTTTTTCCACTGTAATACTGCTACTAAAGTCATCAGTTAATGTATCGTATAAACGACAATTGCAAAGTTGCTGATGTTTATGAAATTAATACACTTTTTGAAATTAATACGCAATTAAAATTTAAAATTGTTAAAATGATTTACAATTATGTTTAACAAAGATCATTTTGCCATCACACGCTAGATCATCTCAACCCTCCTCGTAGCGACCTGCTTCATGTCACACAAGTGTACATAGACATTCGAATGTCCCCGGTAGAGTTCAAAATTCACGAAATAATGCTTCAAAATAGCAGCGCAAATTTTTGCTTTATTAAATTTCACCCAAGGCGAGAACCGCACAATTCGAAAGAATTTCCGGACCGCAACTTACCTTTCGCTGACCTGCCCTAATTATGTATACTTACTGGCTTGGCTGGAGTATATGACAGTACTTTACCCTACCTATAAATGAAGGAGCTAAATGCCAGATAACGATGCAAGCATCGCTACCAGCATATAATAATATAACGCCAGAAATGAGCGTCTAACGAACCAAGTGATCAAGTTATGAAAATCCCAAAGAATTTTAAAAGTAAAAATCTCCCAAGAATCCCACTGACTCTTATGATTTCTAAATAAATTTTCCTATAATGAAATATTCTAAAATAAGGCCATTTCTCCGATATTCCGATTTTCAAATAGTTGAGTATATTTCCCTTAAGGGCTCATCTCATCACTAGAAGAGTTGATCTGTATATATGAAAAAGGAAGGAATTATACTACTCCTGAAAATAACAGTTTCGATGAAAAAATCGAAATGAACATATTTTTTAATATTTTGGTTAACTAAAAGATGAATTTTCTTTGGAACAGTAAAATGTGTGTCCAAAATGAGTAACTTTATCGATTCAAATGATTTATAATCAGTATAAGGTTGTACGGTTACGAAAGTCAATCATGTTTTTGAACATAACATTATTACACATTTAATCTAAGAAAGCGAGGTCATGAAACTAAGCACGAACTTCCCTAATTACCCTAAAAAAGTACGTTTGCACATTTACTCAAACATAATTAATCCCACATAAAAAGCGAAATGGTTTTTATATACATACACATGGAATACGCGCCTAATACATAAAGCTAGCATAAGAAACTATAATAAAGTGCTTCGCTGCCTCGATACACAATGACAAGCATTGTATTAGAATGTAATACACAAGCACAATGTGGAATAGCCCCGACAAACGCGACGCTCGCGCGCAGATGGACGGCGACCTTTACAAACGTCGTGCTTATTTATTTTTTTTCGAAGTAACTCGTAAGGAAGTCAGCTCGAAGCCAAGCGTGGGAACGGGGCACGGGTGCACTTCCCAAAACAAGCGGCAGCACGTCCGTCCTATATGCGCGCGCCAAACCACAAGACGAAACAAAAAACACTCGAAGATGCTCAGAGCGACAGAGACGAAACGCCGAAACGTGTGCTCATGCAAGCGACAACACACAATCACGCGATGATCTACAAGGAATAATAAAATACAAATAAAAATGATAGACAGAGACGAGATATATGTGGATTCGTCGACGGGGAAGAGATAGCAATAAAATATAGGTGTGCGCGCGCGCCACTCGAGTTACCGCATTCGAAGATCAATGATCCACGCGATGGGTGAGAAGGAAGGAATTTGTATGTCTGCTATACATTAGACTGAGATGGAATTATATGGCATAAGACACAACCTTGCAATCTTGATGAAAGATTGTGCGAGTGAGTTAGGTAATCGTATAATAGTAAATGTTCGAATGAAAGAGGATGATTGTTGGCAGGTCGGCGCATGCGAGAAACGTGCGCGCGCACGAGACTAGGAAATTAAGGTAAGTCTACATAAAACGAATTATAAATAAACTTAGTGTCATAAATATTATTAAGAAATATGACATTTATAACAGTTTATTTGTAAAATTCTAAAATCATTTGCTTTATGATGAGTTAAACTTTATATTGACAATTAATGAAAGGATACCACTTTGACTAAAAATGAGTTTTCCTAAAGTATTTCTTTATTTAACATTCCACTAAGCTAATAAGATAAGTTTATATTATAAATATTTTTTTAAAGTTACCGTAAGGAAATAAAGTAAATCATCATAAAAATAGTGTTTTTTACTAATTGTGTATCTTAATTAGAAAACGTGATGGTATAAATGATATACGCGTGAATTTAATCTATCTCAAGTTGTTATTTAATAATATAATTGTGAATAAAAACATTACATTGAAGATATAGTACATTGAAGATATTTACGAAAAAAATATTGAGGATGACATAATAAAAGTAGTAGAATATAAAATATTGTTATTCTCGTTATTGTCTCTTTATCGGCGAGTCTGTTTATTTATTCATACGTCAGAAAACAGTCACTGAAGGTATTCCGATAGAGTTTTAACTGGTAGATTCTGAAAAACCTGAGGCCATATGTAAGCTTCATCTCGTCGCAATCAACGTTCTAAAAAGAAGATATACTCATTTAAAATTTCAATAAGAAGCGCGTTTGTTTTAAATAAAGTTTGTTATTATAATAGTTAAGTTTTACGTGTATTTTAAACTTGAACCTTACAGCTAACTTATAATATCTTCTAAAGAAATATCAAAATTTTTTGAACAACAGAAAATGGTTAAGGTTCGGTATAATAGGGAAAAAAACTAGAAAGATGTGAACGATCGTCTTTGAGCCGTATTATTTTATGAACGTAAAAATAAATTGATAAATAATTTAGAAAGAATCAAATGTGGTATGGGCTTTACACAAAGTGATTCGGTTAGAGCGGGCACTTGAATTTTAAAACGTCGATTTGAAGGGACGACACGTACATATCGATGTTTCTACTCGATGGCATTTTGTATCTTTATCAACAACCTTTTATCCGATTGTCGATAAATTATCATAATTTAATGGTAAGTGTACAGTTGAATGGAGAGTTATTATGGGTATTTTTTTAATTAACGTATTGAAATGAGACCAATACTTATCAATGTAATAAGAACACTGAATAATTATTTTTTAATTTTTAGTACAATATAGTCTTTATAAGATCTTTTATAAACACAAATCAAATTTTCACCAAAAGTTTTTATCACAATTGATTTAAAAAATGTATTTCATTAATTCCAATATTTTTACTTTCATGAAAGTATTGTATAAGCATCCAGAGACATTGAGCCCCAATGAAAATAAGTGAATAAATGTGCTTTGGATCATCTATATACTTACGAGTATGTACGTACGTATATTCACTTTCAAAGGCTTATAAGATTTGAAGGGAGCATCCGGCTGAGTACGCGTTTTTTAAATTATATTAAGTACGGTGTACTTCAAGGAACGGTTTTAGATACATACTTTTTGATAAACCAGCGTTCTATTCATAAAATATAATGTGTTGTAAAATACCTATGAAAATAAGAATAATCATGAATATGTACCACGGAAAACAAAAACATACATTTAAAAGAATACGTGAAATAAAATTTTAAAAGAAACGTATTTTATCGGTACAGTCCCCATAATAAATACTAGTGGTTCTATAACTAATAGATTGTATAAAGCGAATAATATAATCCAGTTCTTGCTAAAAAAACAGATACTTTATAGGCGTGGACACCGTATTTTTTATACTTTTGACAGTAAAAACTGTAGTCCAAAGGATTAAAAGTTCTCATGTTATTGTTTTATTGAATTTAAATACATTTAAACCGTCACTATTTGGTTTTTGAACTGCAATATTTTTCTATCGTTCGTAATACAATCTTCGAAACTAGGAACTTAAACAATCGATTTTTGATCATTAATTTTGTGTTGCTAAAGCATATTGTCTTTCTGTTCGACAATGAAGTAACTTGCAAATAAATGCGATATGTTTGTCGAAATTCGAGGTCATGAGCAGTTAAAATAATTATTAAAGAGCTAAAGTACGGCCAACGCCAAAGAGAAATAAAAGTATATGAAAATTGTAACATTATCATAAAAAGTATTACTATAAAAAATGCCGTTACCTTGAAAATTTATTTAATATCAAAGACAGGCCAGTAATTAAATTCAGTAATTAATTAGTGCTAACCATTTTTTTGTAACTTTTCACGTCATTATACATTTATTTATTTTAACATTTGCATAGAATTGAGGCATTGTTAGTGCATATTATTAGTATATGTGAGGGTATTATTTCATTTAAGTATTATATTAGCTTTCGTTGGATTTCAAAGACCAGAATTGGAATTAGGATTTCAGAGATATGTTTAGTAATTATTCTAAGGTAATTCGGTCGCACAGATTCCAAATAAATACCCTGTGATTCGACGATCTGGATTTTGATTTATTTATAACTGGCACTGTTCGTGGAAATGGGATTTGAGGGATTTAAATACTGTCCGATCAAGGGGTTGTATGAATTGTAATGTGTGGCTCGGCGTAGATAACAAAACAATGTCGTTTTGATTGACGTATTCAAGTATTATACTGAATTACAGTGAGTAGAGCGTCCATCAAGTAAAAGTAAAACTTTTCCGGCTGGTTTTCCTTGGCATAAAATTAATTTTTTGCTCTTGTCCTTCACACGCGGGTGGCAGAAACATACTTTCCGCATTTCAACTGGCTATGATGGTGATAGTTTCAACCTTTTCAGTGGAAGTTGTCGTCGTATACGGCTTTGGAACTCTTTTCAGTGAACACATATCCAAGGCGATTGGTGATTGGTGAAGGTCTGACTCATCCATATTAAACACGCAATTAGGTGTCGACACTTAAATCGGTCTTTATCAAAGTTTTTCCGTCGAATTGAAGACATTCATTTCAATACAGTTCATACCGACCATAGAAACTTCTTCAGACTTTTTCAGTACAATGTAAGAATTTTTAAAAAAAAACATCTGCATCCAATCGTAATCAGCATTTTCCTTAGTTTTATTAAATTTGTGATTTATATTTAATATTTCAACAAACTAGAAGGCAGTTATACTCACAACTTTATTCTTAGCGGAAAACTATTTCTTGCATAATTTTAATGTGGCTGACATATTTTTTTTATTTTCATCCTCAAGCATGGGTATTGATCTCATTGCTCCTTTTTTATAGTTGTCATTATTGTGCCTTCTCTTTAGGTTTTTTTTGGGTGTGTTATAGACAATAGAAGCTTCATATACAGATATTTCTCCATTTTCCATACAGGTAATCGCAGCTTTTATTGAATATTCACTATAATTTCTACGATTGGCAATAGCTTTTCTTTAGTATTTTGATTGGAATCTATAACGAACAAATACAAGGATTACAATCGATAAAAATATATATTTATTTTTAAAGCTTTAGCGTTACATATCGGTAATACACTATTACAACATGGCTAAACGTGGGCAGCAAGTACATAATAGGTAGAACCTATATATTTACTAGATATGTACATAATCTTTATGCAATTCAGCAGGCCCGTTGTAGTAGTTTATTAGCGTTAGAGCAGCACAAAACGTTAAGGCCCTCTTACCCTTACTTCCTATGGCTAACTCTCCTTTTCATCCGGGTGACATGTCATGTCGATAATGAAAATAATGTGAAATAAGATACACCGACATTTTGGGATTAGGAAGTAGAACAATATACATACAACACGATCAACTCGTGAAAACACAATCAATACAAAAATTAGTATTTCAGAATAATAGATAAGCCTACTACAAAATTTTAACAATACTATATGAAATTAAATTCTTATATTTTCATATTATTCTTATACAGAGCTTTATCGGAAGTTGCTCTCACGCATCGCTAGAAGAATACACAAATGTCACAATACAGACCTCTCTAACGAATGTTATATGAAATTAATTGGATTGAACACCTCTCCCGTATGGCAATCTCTACCGAATTTAACCTATATTTGTTTAGTACATACTTGCTAAACGTTTCATTATATAATATATAATATAATAGAACCGCACAGAACTATCAGAGAATGAGTGCTAGCCACACTTGACTATCTTTTTTACATTTTTACAATATCTTAATATTAAAATGTTTCTTTGAATTCCAGATTATGAGGATATTTTGTTGTAAGATAACATATTTATTTCATATATCTTGTTATTTTCATGTTCTATTTCCTGGATACTATAGTTGCGCTGAATAAATATATGCGGTCATATTAATTTTAGAAATAAACTTTTTATGAAGAAATATCAATTGATGTAGTCCTTTCAAACAATCAATTTATATCCATCTGTTTTCGGCTATTGTCTTCTGACGGACTGCCTGTATGTTAACATCCTTATGAGAAGGCAAAAAGGATATTATTAATAAGTAGCACGATGCCTGTCGTCCTGACGCACACTGGCGTGGTTTAGGGCCTGGGAAATCACAGCGTGCGTGCGCTGCAATGCCCGATTGTTTAGCCGATACGTGAGTGTATTCGGTCAATTGTTCTAATGGATAGATAAACATAATTGTTTTCCGGAAGGGTTCAATCGTGGAATGTTTACAAACAAAAGAAACTAGCTTAGTCTGCATGCAACTGCTCTATCGTATATTATGCGGGTCGATAAGTAACAAAAGAATGTTGCTCGAAATGATATTATAGTTAAAGATTTTCGATATATAGTGGTCGGTAATATAAGCTCGCAATACCATTCGTCACTTTTCAAATGATAAATAGAAATTAAAATCGCCATATTATTATGTTTTCCATACTTACACTTATTTTCTTTGTTTTTTAAGATGAAGGATGGACAAGAACGTGCCAAATTTTGAAGAAACTAAGGAAATCATTATTCATAACCTGAATTTTCTGTGTTTGATAATTGTCTCCTTCTTTAAACGTAATCAAATCTTGATTTACGTAAACAATAATCAATTGTTTACGTAAATACGTAAACAATTGATTATTGTTTACGTAAATCAAGATTTGATTTTTCCTTTACCTAATTTAATTGTTTTAGGGAAGATCTTTATTTCAAATAAAATATTTAAATAAAAGTAGAAGTGATTGCAGATTTACCCTGAAGAGCGTTATAATACCGTAAGCTATCGTAGTATCTATGTTGATGTTTAAATTACCAGAAACACTTTTTTTGTTATAGGTAAATTTATTATAGTGGAAATATTTATGTTAATTCCTTTATTATTAATGTTAATTTAATATTTGGCATGATTTTTTGGAGACACATGTTTTTCAGCTTATTATTGTAATCAACCATAGATCATTCAACTGATAATAAGAAAAACATTAGAAATTAACTCTCAAACATATAGTTGACAGTCTAAAAATCACCCTTTTTATGTCGTTTTTCTTCACATTAACTTTCAACTCGCGAATAACTTTCTATCTTAAGACCTTATTGCATATAGATCACTTTAATATCTAAACTACCCCAAAATTGATGAGCTGTATATACCTGTTAAGCCTTGGTTTATTAAAATTAAGCAAGTTTATTTTTATATTTTTATTGCATTTGACCGAAAACAGATTTATTTTACATATTAAAATAAATTATTAACTTTTCCACATGGCGTTGTTTTTCTTAAAATTCGAAATGTTATTATAAATGAATATTATACGTAAGACGCCATATTGTTTAAGTTTGTCATATAAATTCTCACAATGTAAGTCCTTCTTTCGCATGTTTTATCACTATTAAATTAAATCGTCCAAGCACATGCTAATCGCTGGTTTAATTCAGCGATTCGATAACAGATGGCACCACAACTAATGTAAATGCATTTTAATAGGATTCGTGGTTTGTATCTAAAATAAATAAAACTTCATTTAATGTTTGTATGTTATGATAAATGTCTAAGTAGAAATTTGAATAGTAAAAATAATTTTTTTACGATATCTGAAATATTTATTATCTATAAAGGTTTTTTAAAAATTGTTTTAAGGAATATAATTGCTTTTTACAAATCCTTTTTTTGAATCCGGGCTATGCTTCTTACTAATGTTTCAACATTAGTAAGAAGCATAGCCCAGATTATTTTAAGTTTAGCTCTCATTTTCTGGCGCGTACAGTCACTTAACTTTAGCAGCTTCTGTGTACCGTAACTGTGAAATAAATTATTCTTTTGATATCTGGAAGGTGTCGTCAATAAATATATTCCAAAGAGTACTTGGAAAGTTTTTCTATTATAACGCTTTCAATTTCCGGTAGTCTTATTGAAATATTTTTTTAGCTACTGCATTCATACATATTTTGTACTTAACCTAAAGACCACGCTTATCTAAAGTGGACCTGGCATTGAATTTCATTCTATATTTTCAAAATCTTCACAAAAGATTGTTCCTTCCAAATTCCGTTGGTTTCTACTAATTTTGTTACTGTATTTTTGTATTCTTAGAATGCCACCCATATATGCATTAGAATTAGGAGTCTAACAGGCAAACTCTTATGCAATAAACATGCTGAATCTTTTTTAGCAAATTTTTAATTGAGATAAACATTTTAAATATGCATATATATATATATATATATATATATATATATATATATATATATATATGTATATATATATACATATATATATATATATATATATATATATATATATATACACACAGTGTGTATTGTTTGTTAAGAGATTTGTTACAATATCTAAAGATATTGTAACAAATCTCTTAACTTGGATCCACATTCTTTGATATCGCAGGCAATAACTATTATCTTAATTTGTTTTCTTCATTCCTATATACAGATCCAATCCAATCCAGTTGTATTTTAAAAAACATATCATTAACATATGAACACGAGTCATATTTTGACGAATTTGATTTGCAGGTTCTATGTGTGTATACAAATGTATTAAAATGATTTATGTAACTTTCCGAAGCTATTTTAGCTATTTATATATCTTATGGGCAAAATCTGAACTGTTATTTGTTATTTGTGTACTATTGTATCTTTAAAATATAAATTCTGCAATAAATAATACAAGTTTCTGATAATTTCATAACAATTTTGTAGAACGCATGAATATAAATATATTTAAAGTGCCTATAATTGGAACAGACTTTGGAGACAGAAAACCTATCACATTCGTTTAATACTTCATGCTGATATAGAATAAGATAACACAAGGGCTGAAAAGTTGGTCAAATGTCCCTCGTATTATTTTCTTACGTTTCTCGTATTTATCTTACTTATATGTATGTTTTGAATTAACAAAAAAACGAAAAAACCTGACCAAGTGCGAGTCGGACTCGCGCGCGATAGATTCCGTAGCACGCACAGACACGCACACTCTCTCACAATCACACGCACGCACATGCACACCCAAATACACGTGCACGCGCACGCGCACATACACGCACACGCACGCGCACGCATTCGCCCTCGTACTCACGCCCGCACGCACGCATGCACTTATACACGTACGCTCGCACGCACGCACTAACGTACGTACACACGCATACCCGCACGCTTTCACGCATGCACACACGCACGCAGGCACGCGCGCGCGCACACTCACACACGCACACACACACACACACAGATATATATACACACACGAAGTTTTACAAAAAAATATGAGGTATTTATGGAGTTCGCATCGATACCTATGTGTTTATCTTTCTATCGTAAGCATTTCACTCCAAATCATTTAATCTAGAGAAGCCTAAAATTGTCATATGCTTAGAAAGTAATAACTCAATTACATAGATCGCGTATAAAAAGTTGATTTTAAATTTTGGGGGATGCTTATGAAAGAGAGGCGATCTTTTTAATAAAGTGGGAGCTTAATAAAATGCGAGTATGAAAATACAAAATTTGTTTTTTTAATGTAATTTTCATGTGAAAATATTTTAGAAATTGCAGACTACTGACCATATCGAAAAATACCTAAAAAAATCGAGGATATCGGCGATTAAATATCAGTTTACTAAAATATTAGCAATGCGTTACTTAAAATATTCATTTTATTATTATAAATAATTTTATGACCTCAATTACGACTATAGTATCAATGATAGCAAACAGTTATAATTGCTATAAATTCGTCATATTAAAATTGAATAATTTTTTTCACATTTTAATTTTGTATGGAATTATTACAATGTTAAAATAATACGAATTATAGAATGGAATAGACTCATAGCTCCGTACCTCTATCACACGCGACTACCAGTCGCCTGTATACGTTCATGTATACACAACGCTACGCAATATTAACTGTGCAAATTTAACTTTTTAATAGATTAAATCTTTACATGTGAACATATTAAAAACCCAAAATATCATTAAAGAACACAAAGTGTCGGCATTTAATACAGTGTATCGAAACCGTGATAATACAGTGAATGAAAACTAAATGCGGCATTTCATGACAACAAGCTTTTAATGTGTCTGTAGTGGAAACGAATGTATTTTGTTCTGTCTATGTAATTTACAAAATGATACATAGCCAGAACAAAATACATTCATTTGATGGAGTAACATTTTTCCAAAAAAAATTGACTTGAAATAACCACAGAATATGAAACGTAAAAGACACAGAATATATCAAAGTACAAAATAATGGAAATGCGAATACTTAATTGGAACTTTTGCGGCACAATTTGTTTCCAAACACAAAAAATTGTAAGCCGTAATGGGATGCCTGGTAGATGTGAAACGTTAATTTTTTTATAAAAATATATTTTAATTTGAACGAATTGAGAAGAAGAAAACAAATATTCAGATGGTATAATTTTGTTATTTTATTGTCATGAAATAATTTAACGCAGAAATATTTCTTAACAAACTATTGAAAACATATTTTTAAATGTATAATTATGTTAGCCGACAAGACGTAAAGCTGGACGAATGGCACGTTGCGACGTGCTATCAGAGTGTTTTAACTCTCATCCAAAAGCGCTATTAGATATTTTACATCACTATATTTTCAAAATACTGCTACTGCCAGAGATTTTGGAGAAATCAATTCTCCAAATCGACACTCTCTCCTTTCTTATGCACATTTTACTTGGCTTCACAGTAGTCATTACTTCAGGCCTGTAATACCTGTACATACTTTATATATGTCTTCTAATATCCTAGTTACTTCATGCTTTTTTATATATCCGTACATACGTAATTACTTGCCTACTAATATTCTGTCATTTATCTTTATATATACTTACGATACCTACCTATCTTCGTACTGATGTGTAGTTAATTTAACTTCGAAGTTATTCACGGTGAAATAAGTTGCGTTGATCGGTAAACAATTTTGGAACATTGTAATATTAATATTACTGTTCGATTATTTTATGATAAATTAAGCGAAATAATCAGGAAAAATTCTCTATGAAAAGTATAAGATCACAGAAGTAAGGTGTAAGCTCTTTTGGTTTAGTCCTGCCTTGATACGACCTTTAAAGGAAAAATGTAAATATCACAAGCGGTATAAGACTTATGGTAATTCTCTTCAATATTTTCATTTGACTTACTACAAAGTGAAAGAATTTCATCAATAACTGCTGTAATATATATATATATATATATATATATATATATATATATATATATATATATATATATATATATATATATATAATTTCTTCTGGATTGTATTAAGCACGACATAAAACATTTCTGTCACACACCTCGAGTGTCATGATTGACATCAGGACTGAGAAGTTGGAACCTGAAGTTCAATAACGGAGTCTCTGATTGAGACTCATAATACTAATTTAAAAACAACTGATCCTCAAGTTTCGCGATTTAGGCAGGCAGTACACCTGCAGAATCAGAGCTAAGAAGTTAGAACTTGAACGACAATAATGGATTTTCTACTTAAGACCAATAATACTAATTTTAAAACAGCAAATTCAAAAAAAACTCAAGTCTATTGATTTAAGCAGGTAGTACCAATGCGGCATCAGGACTTAGGAGTTGAAACCCAGAGTTTAATGATAGTGTCTCTACTTGAGAGTTATAATACTAATTGAAAACAGCATATCCTTGTGTTTGAGGAAATGCTGTTCTTTTTTAATTAAAGTGTGCAGTGCCAGCACAGCATTAAGAGTTGCCAGCACAGAATTCGAAGTTCAATACCAGAGTCTGTGCTTGAGACCCCAAAATTAATTTAAAAACAACAGATCGTCAAGTTTTACAATTTAAGGCAGGACCACCGCAGCATCTGTACTAAGGAGTTGGAACCCAGAATTCAATAATATTGTCTCTACTTGAACTTTAAATAATTACTTTGAAGGAACAGATTCTCAAGAATCACGATTTAAGCAGGAAATGCACCTGTAGCATCAAGCTTATGGATCGAAGGTTAAAATTATCATAATGTTGTATTTTTGTGTGGTTTAAATACGAGTGCAGAGTTTGATGAGAATCGGTTACGTTAAAGGAAGTGAAAAATCGATCGCAAAATTAGCATCAATAACAACAATATACGGAACGTGAAGCTAAATAAAACGGTTTAAAAACGTGACATCATACCTTGTTACTTATTCGTATAAATCTAGCTTGCCTGTTTACTTAATTACTTTTTTGCTGCGTCAAGATAGGTGAAACGAGTCCAAACTCTGAAGAATTCCTACTGCCACCTTCCGGCTCCATCATTGTTTATCCTGATTATTTTATTTAACCGAAGAACAAATTTATGTCGCCTTTAGTTGCATATTATTTTGATTATCATTAAATATATCATCTAAACTCGATCAAGACACTTGTGTCGTTCAGTGTTAAGGAATTCTATGTATATCTTTAGTTTCCAAGGTCAGATTTTATCCAGATTTTCGTGGAACTCGGGGACATATACGTTAATATTTGAAGCAGTAATACCAACGGAGGTCTAAATGATATACTAAAAAACAAACCAACTTTAAAAAGGAATTATTAGAAACATATTATAGAACTAATAAATCTATTGGATCTAAGTAAGAGGTTTTATCATGAGTCAAAAAGTACAAAGAAATATCGTTCGGAAAATTCAAAGTTTACTGCAGCATACGGGTTTCAGAGTCAGATTGAACTGGAGAATAGAAAGTATAAGATAAATAATACTAATAAATATATAAAGATTCTAATAAATATGAAATACATCGATTAAATAATTTATAACGTGATAGTAATGAGTTGTGGATTTATACGCAATTTCGAGTATTTATATGAAGATGAAGCTCATTCAGATTTTGAAGAGCATCTCTGTAAAAACTTAAATTGTAAAGTAAGTAATAAGAATAAAAGAATTTAACTAAAGCATCATTTGAAAATTGGATAAGGCATCCTGAAATAATTAAGATGTTTAGTTCACATAATTAATGAGCGGCTAACGAAGATGTATATATGTGTTGATGATTAGCTTTGGAAGATTGCAGAAAGAATGACATAATCAAATTAATAAGACGTTAAACATTGTAAATATTAACACATTTTTTATCACAAAGACAAATCGTTCGTGTTAGTAAGAAAATATTGAAAAATGGGATAAAATTGTTACTATTTACCTTATTGCGCTCACTATATTATGGTATAAATTATATTTTAAGAATTCCATAGCATATAATTGCATCCCTAAAGACACGGTATTTAGGCAGATTGCTAATTCCAATATTTTTTTCTGTAATTGTTACCCGGCGGCGCCGGGTGTATCGCAGTTGTTTGTCATTTAAGAGTATATATTGGCCTCTCAAAAAGAAAAAGCAACACATCGAGACTGGCATTTAATGGCGTTGAATACAATTACTATATGTAATTATTTATGCATAAACTGCAATTACACGCCGGTGCAAAGAAAAACAAGATGATACTATACATGTTTGTCGCAGGCTTATTATGAAATACTATCGTGCAAATATTTATTTAATGTCATTTTACGAGTACTTGATACAATTCATTATCATTATGAACTACAGAATCTTTTAATAATTTAATTTTTTACTGGTAGAAAACTATCTTGCAAGGCATTTACAATTTTTACGTCATACTAGCTTAGGTGCCCGGCCCAGCCAGCAAATTGAAATTGAAATTGTGTGTTGGTTATAATAGGGTATTTGACCAATTTTTTTTATTTCGTAAATTATAATTTGAAGGCACGAGCTAACGAGCATTGAAAAATTGTTGACAAATCCTAAAAATTGACCGAGTTCGAAAAGTATAAACTTGATATTTAGACAAGACAACGGGGCTGAATATTGATTTCATTTCTAATAATGCTCATTGTATTCTACCAGACCCAATGAGAAATGTATATATTGCCACTTTGCTCCTACAATTAAATTTAGAAAATCAAAAGTCTCAAAAAGAAAATTTGTGTATTGAGTATACTCGCCATTTTAAAGAAGTGAGTTGATAAAATAAAAATAATACTTTAGTTTCTTAAAAATATATTTTTGAATGGAATTTTGTTTTGTAAATATCACACTCTTTAATATTATATACATTATCCTGGTACAGAAATATTTCAATTAATTTTATGTGAAGTTATGATTAATTAATGAAGTGGCAAAGATAACAATGACATATATTAATGTCATTGTTATCTTTGCCACTTCATTAATTAATCATAACTTTGTAATCTTCCAAAGCTAATCATACGTTGTGATAATAAATAGGTTATTGCTAAGAAGGTAGCAATAACCTATTTATTGATATACTTTCAATTATAAATTTAATAGAAGTTTCAAGTAATTTTTCAACAAATGATTTAAAAGTGCTTCTAAGATATTAATTTTGACCATTTAGTCTATTAATTTTGACCATTTAGTTTTTAACAATTTTGCTTAGTTTTTAGCATTGCCCCAAGTTCAGATAAAACGAACGAATATTTTGAATTGGCATCAAGAACTATGATACGGGGCGCAGGTTGTCTTCACGTTCATTGGCAATAAGACATCAATAGAGTAGCAGAACTATACTGGATACGGTTAATACAAAGTAGAAAAAAACTATGAAAGAGGCCTACATCGGGGAATGAACGAATATAATTACTCATGGAGACACATGGTTATGAAAAATCGTCTTAAGAACAGTCCATGCAACCACATAAAAAATACTTAGTTTTTCTTTTTTAATTGTTAATGCAAATCTGGCATGACATACATTTGTTTTGATATTCTGATTTACTAATAATGACATATATTTTTAGACAGATTAAGTCTTTTTCGTATTTAAGTTTCACGATATTTTTCAACTTGAATCAATTATGTTTTTCTATCATATTTGTACCTACGAACTTCCTTAGCGTGTGTTTTCTTTAACTGTAAACATGGCCAAATATCTCAATATTTCTTTCTTTTTCTTCACAGTCACATTTTCTTCGACTTTGCTTTCTCCATGGATATCTCTTAAACGAAATTTTTGAAAATTTGTCGAATAACTTAATTTAAAGTTTGTGTTTCTTCTTTTGCAATTGCAAATAATTTTTATTAATAATAATTATTTTACAATTATCTATGTAGAAGTTGAGAATTGTAATAAAGTCTAGCTTTATACAATCCTCAATACCTCATACAATTAAAACCAATTAATTTCGTCATGGTATCGTAGGGATAAAAATTATTTTCTCAGCAAATATTTAAATAAATTATTATAATAACGGGTATTAAGGAAGTAGCTTGAAGTCAGTTTATAAAGGAAGTTTAATTGTATATATGTTAGACAAGTACACATCCGGATAAATTTTAACGAGCAGACAAACAATGAAATTTAATATTTATAGAATTACGATGACTAATTCCACACGTCGACATTAATATATGTCATTGTTAAAGTAAGCACAGATGTGATATAGGAATGTGGAATCATGCAGGTATTGTACTCGATACAAAGTTATTAATACCCTTTTTTACACTAGTTTAAAGATGAGTTATTAAGGACTTAATTATATGAAATTAATATAAAATCTTATTACTCTATAAATAAAAAGGAAATGTCTCTTACGGCGAAGGTCATATAAAATATTTGTATAAATATATATATATATATATATATATATATATATAAACTCATTTTCGATTTGCCGGAATAATTGCTGTCGAAGATTATTCAGATAATCAAAAATCCAGATACTCAAATTCATAGAAAGAAAAATGAAGTAAATAGGTTAATTAATTAGAATAAATGAAATTAAATTTTTTTAATTAATAAATTAAATTAAATTAATTATATTTTACACATAAATCAAAAATACACTGTTGTCAACATTAATATTTTTATATATGTTATCATAAATAAAAATTTATTATCAACTTTTTGAAGTATTTAGTGATTCAAAATGAATGTGTGAAAAATTTCTAATTATGGCTAAGCCTTCAATTATTTTTAAGTCTAATATATCTATGGCACTTTGTATTTGCCTTTCGATCCATTTAAGATCGATCCTCCAGCATGTTTATTTTTCGGGTCCTCTAACCAAAGGCAAAAACGGAACCCTTATAATTTCGTCCTGTCCATATGTCAGTCTGTCCGTTTGTCTATCCTTATATCACAGCTATTTTACTCGACGACTATTGGATCTACATAGATGAAATTTGGATGGTAGGTGTCTTCTATGAACCGCTATACAATGAAAAAAAGTGGTATTATGAAAAAAAAATAGGCGTATCACTCCATATATGTAACTGAGAGATGAAAAAATGTCCACTGCACAAAGGCGTTTGTGGTAACGTGAGATAGGTCTTAAAAATAATAAAGAGATTACAAAATATTTTTTTTATTTAAGTTAATAATTGGTTAGAGGGATGGAGGGGGGGGGGGTGTGTCACACTTTTTTAATCTTCTAATGTCTTAAAAAGTGTGCCCCGTCTCTAACTTTTCAACTAACAAAAAATTAAAGTAATAGGACTTAAAACAAACTTAAGCAAAATTGGTTTAAATAAGACATGTTGTGTAGTTTTTGAGATATGGGATATTTTCGGTACCGATCGCAGTAATAACCCTGTTTTTTACAGTGTCTTTGATAAATGCGAAATTATATTTTTAATATTGTTTGGTGCTACGGAAGTCTTCGTACGCGAGTCCGACTTGCACTTGGCCGGCTTTATTTTTCATCGCCATTTTTATTTTCTCCTTTTAATTTTCCAGCAACAATCCAACATAATTTAAAATCTTAATCACTAATATTACAATTAAGCGACTGGATTTAGACGTTTTTCTTAATTTTTATGTTTTTCTTTCTTTTTTTTTGCTGAATTTTCTTGCATTAATTTATACACATTCTTTTAAGTTCTCTTTTAATATCAAATATCGCCGATGTGCATTCTTCTTTTTTAAATTCGACATTATCAATATTGACAGTTCGATATTATCTATATCGACACACGTCATTACTGAGAGTGAATGCAAAACAGTGGAACTGTTCCAGCAGGAGGACAGTAGATATTTAAACTCGCACAAACCGTAGCCGGCATCGCAATTCTTAATGAGATTGGACGTAATTTGTGCTTAATGGCGATCCGGATAATCGCGATCCGTATATATAAGGTTTCCACTGTATATATATAGAGGTGAAGTAATTCAATATTTATAAACGTGAAGTTTATCGACAAAATAAAATACAAATAGACGAAATATTTAATTTTTATGTCTTCCATGAACTCACGAATATTTTCAGTATATACTAGGATTACTTCTACATTGTATATGAATTATGATTATATATACCTAGATTAAAAAAAAGGTTTTAATAAAAGATTTAGTGCTTTAGACAATTATTTGAAATTTTAATTATTGTGTTCATATTTTGTTTGTGTTTTAATTTTTTTAGGGTAAATTGTTTTTAAATGTCTCTTGATCATTTGTAAAAGTACTCATAGTTCTCATGGAACTCTATTAATTAAATTTGATGATAGTTTTTAAACTCCGAAATGAATCATCGAGAGTTCCTTACTTAGGGAACTTTTACGAAGGTATTTCTAATAAGCCTACTATATGTAAGGTGTGTAAATTTTTTTTCTTATAACCCAAGTGCAAGAGGACTCGCAAAGTGACAAGCATTCCAAGCAGACGTCAACATCCACGAATATTCGGGTCTCTGCAGCAGCAACAATCACAGGTATAGTGTCACTATCTAGTAACTCATCAGAAGACCTATCAAAAAGTGCAGCTATTAGCACCAGCGTATCGAGGACCGCTATAGACTTGCAAGTTATTCTTCGAAAATGGCAAAAAATCGCCGAAACTAAGCCTGGAAGAAAAGAAAAAAATCAGTGACAAATCAATCAATATCTAGCCCTTTTTACATTAATGGTTTAAAAAAAAACAAATTAAAAATAAATCTGTCGTAGTTTTCATATCATTCGTTTGTACGCTTTTAACATTTATGACGTATTTTTATGTATATACTTCATTTATATCTGCTATTGATTTTTTTATCTATTTATGTGTATATATATATATATATATATATATATATATATATATATATATATATATATATATATATTTATATATATGGGTAAATATAGATATACATATATGATTACTTAATTAGATTATAGGACTACATTGTTAAGCAATCATTCCTAGCACAATCAGAAAAAAACAAAAAAAAGAAATTAAAACATGCAGCGCCATCTAGAATGATTAAAGAGAATTAAATGCTGTCTTTATTTTGGTGGCTTTATAATACAAAAATAACGATGAAAACAAAAACATTTCACTTTAAATTAGGGATTAAAGGGAGTGACTCTGTTAATACCTTTTATTGCTTATGTAGTAGCGTTTCAAAAAAAGAGTGTCTGTCCACGTTTCCGTTGCGATATTGCTTTATTCCCTCTGTGTTCTTTTTTGTTTCCAATAAGAATTTTTCCGAAGAAGAATTTTCCTGACCCGTTAACTATCTCTGTGTGAAAAATCACTCGTACCGTTGCTCCGTTGCAATGTTGAAGAAGGACCAACAACAATATTTTTCATTTACAATATTAACAAGGATTATAATATTAAGATGAGAATTTCCGGATTGGAAAGTAGTTTGTAATTTTTCGGCTCGGTAGCCATTTCTGTGCAAGAAAATCACTTCGATCTCTTGTTCCGTTGCATGTGAAGGAAGGACAAACAAAATACATTTAGTCCGAAAGAGAAACAAATACACTTTTCCATCCACTGCGACGTTAAAGAAGCACAAACAAATACTTGCCGAGTTTTTAAATTGAAAGTATTAGTTAGGATTATAATATTATAATATTATAACGTTAGGATGAGATTTGCCAGGCTAGAAAGTACCTTATGTCATTTTGTGGCTCGTCAACCATTTCTGTACAAAAAGTCACCTCGATCCATTGCTCCCTTGCGACATCAAAAAAGAACAAAGAAAGATACTTTAAAATTTTTAAAATTAGTTGGAATTGAAATATTAGTTAGAATGAAATTTCTTGGTTTGAAAAGTAACTTATGTCATTTCCTGAGCCGTCGATCCGACACTCCATTGCAACGTGAAAAAAGAATAAATAAATTCGTTTTCATATTTATAATATTATTTGGGATTGTAATGTTAGTTAGGATAAGTTTCCTTTCGGAAATTAGACTCTGTCATTTCCCATTACTTTTAAAATTACTTCAATAGGTGACATTACGCGTATTGACCTTAGAATTATATAAACTTAATAATACTTTCTAAAGATGGTAAAGTCCGTTAGAAAATAAATTATTGGTCACTTTTTTTATTTGCAGAACATTAAGTTCAAAAATTCGTAATCCTTTAAACTGCATGTATCAACAAAGTATAAGAGGTAACCAAAGTTATGTAAATATTTTTCACAGATCATCCTAGAGATCACAACACTGCAATCATCACATCGACCAGTATAATTATCATTCAAAAGTACATCAGTTAAATACTGTTCGACATTGAGTTAGCTTCGCTACAGTTCAAAAATTTTAATCTCTATTTTAATTAATAAAGAAATTATCATATACCGACGAGGAGCATTCGTTGGTAATCGACCCAGCGAGCTCTCACCAGACTTCATACTGTACGGGCACAGATCTTATCAATAGATAGCCGTCATCTGCAGAGACCGTTGAGCCACCTACATCAAGAAACATGAGCCGAGACAAAGTACTATCGAAATACAGCAAGAGGAAGATTGTTTCGGCAAGGAAAGAGTTCTCGCGCCTGCAAATCAAGCTTGCCGCGTAATGGAAGCCCAACTAACAGATAAAAATAACGACAAATAGGAGAAACGGCGCACCGAGTCGATACTCGGCTGACCGAAAGTCAGATGCCCCTACTAGCTATTGCGTATGAGTCATACCAACAGCGAACGGCATTAATAGTCAATCCGACTGCAGACGAACTGTCTGCACCCCGGCATCTGCAGACAAAACTCAACTACTGAAATAGAATAGGAACTGCCATATCTAGCCGAATACAGTGCCGTTATAAATCAATCCGTGACTGCAGAATGAAGAAAGCGCTGTAGTCACGCAGTTGCAACCTGCACCAATTCAACACAAGTCGATTTCTCTGAGCTAGCGTCTAATATCACCTTCGCCGTCAAGGCCCGAAAAAAGTCCCAGGTGTCGTGCTACGTGGGATTACCTACCGTCGACAGCGCGCATCAAAATTGAATACTATTCAAAATCGCTTATTACGAGTCGTTGACCATTCTAACTGAAGTAGAAAACACGAGGCAAAACTACCTTTCAATCTCAGGGGGAATGCGAGAGAAGACGTAAACAGTCTCCTAATATGAAATTCAAGTTTGAAAGACATTATGATGACATTTCAAAGTCGTTTCGGCAGGCTGGGCTCTATCACCCTCGTCGAACTCGAACGAATGTGGTTGCTGTTACGGCAAACGGACCCGCCAAGGACATTCACATCTTCGCAAGCCATATCTACAACATCAGTGATACTTCGAAATCTCGACAAGGTTCGAAAAGGTCTACCTATACAAACTTGATGTTACGAAGTCGATAATAGAGAAACTGAACTCATTACTGAGATACTGTTGGTTCGACTACTCCGACACAATCAAGATACGAAGTTGATTTATTTGAGTTATCTCTCTACGTACTCGTAGGTCGTGAAGCCGAAATATGAGGCCACTTTGTACAGCCAGAAACAATAGCGCAGAAAATGACGCTAACATTCAGCGACGAACACAAAGCAGCAAAGCCACAACTTTACCGCAACGTATAAAAATAAGACTAAATGCCCGGTTGTTCAAAGGTGGAACATGTCACAACCAAGTCCAAAAATTTCAAAGAATCTGATTTCAATGCGAGGTGGGAGCTGGTGAAAATGCATCGCTTATGCTTCAGATGCCCACATTACGCATTAAACACATAGAAACCGCATGAAGGCATATGATATTGACGGGTATTAATATCTCCACCACAGATTACTACATATAGAATAAGAAGGCCGGAATAAACAGACAGAAAATCCGACAACAGAAGTCATCAGCTCTACATGGACGGGTAAAAAACCCACTCCTACCTGACAATTGTTTCAGTACGGGTTTCCAGACCGGCGGGAGAGACTGATGCGCACGCCTACTTGAATACGGTTGAAAGTATTACTTATTGACGCCGACTTGGCCAGTCAAGTCAACACCATACGTTCAATTGGTCCATTCCCCATAGATGCCATTTTGGATGCGAAGATTCTGCTCGAACGTTACGGCAAGTGATATTTACCTTAAAGGGCGCGGTTTGATTCATCATTCAAAATATGCAACTCTCGGCCCAAGAACAGACAGAAAAAGATATAGCCGGGTGTGAATACCTACTTGACATTCAAGATAGTCTCCAATACAATAATATTAAACACAAGATTTTCATCAAGCAAGATAACTAGAAAATGTTACTCGCGACCGAAGTACGAAAAGGAAACATAATTCAACCGATCGCCTCTCTCACACCGCTCGTCTGGGTACTTTACGGTACTCGGCTGGGTACTCAATCAGTCAAAAGGAGTCATTCAGGAAGACTTGAAAAATAACAGAGCCGTATCCAGAAACAGTCGACTGTGGTCATTTACTGTAACCTTCGTGGATGGAATAATACAACTGAGAAGCCGCATCGATATGGCGAATGAAGTCATGGATAGACAAAAAACCCTCCGATACTCGACGTAAACCATCATGTAACTAAACTATGGATAGAATACACAAACACAAAGTGTTACTTCACACCGGGGCCATAACTACGTTAAACCAATGTTGCACTATTCGTCGAACACTATAGGATACTCAGCCTGAGACTGATCGTACACCAATGGTTACTGTGCAGCATAAGAAGAGTGACGCCACCGTAGCCTCGCACGGGTGACCACCTCTCGTGCCAACTGACTCATCATCGCAGACCGTTCTGCTTACAAGGATAGATTACTTCGCCAAAGATATGTAGTCATCATTAAATGTCTAATACGCGCCATATACTTGGAATTGGTCGTCTCGATCACCGACTTGTTAATCATGGCTATCCACCGTATGAAAACAAGAATGCCCGACAGAAATGTGGTCGGATAATGGCATCTAATCTAATGGGCGATCGACAAGGTAACATAAGAAGAGGCCAGTAAGAAGATGAGAAGCTGGCGTTTTATTCCGTCTAGAGTTCCGTTCGCAGGTGGCGTCAGGGAATGACTAGTGAATACAACGAAGATAGCGTTAGGCGTGGCACTGCAAGGGCGCCATCCTACTAAGGAAGTTCTCACTATCCTCCTGATCGAAGCTGCACACACTTTGAATAGCCCTCCTCTAACTCACGTGCCTGTAAATCCTGCAAATACTGAGTTAATCATGCCAAACCATTTCCGTCTCAACGGATCGACTCGAATCGCGACGCCTGGTAGCACCTTGCCGATATTCAGTCAAGTGCATGGCTTTGACTACTACATGTCGTTCCGTACAATTTTATTGTAAGTTTTATTATGTAAGACTAATTACTGAAGTACTATGATATTTTCTAATATTCGATATGTTATGTTGTATTACTTTAAAGATAGTTGGTAGGTGGCTTTTGTGTTGCTATCAACAAATGATAGTAACACATGTGTTTGTCACCCTTATAATGTCGATTTATTGAGATAATTTGTCATGATATATTAAAAAGACACAGTTGTATTCTAGGACATGTTAGTTTACAACAGGTTGACTCTAAAATTACTAGACCCATATTTGTCATATTTGTTGCTGGTACTCAATTCAATTATTTATATTAAATATATCCTAAGTTGTTTAGTTCTGGACTACGCTTTTTGGAAAGGACGGAAGATGCAAACACACAAGTAGTTTTAGAGAGTATTAGAATAGTCATTTTTTTGTATTTACATTCTTATTCACTTATAAAACATAGCATTTTGTGCTTATATTTTTACGCCGTGTGTTTTATTTTAACAGGCATAAACCAATCAGACCAACTAAAGTTATGCCAAAAGGCAAAAAAAATTAGTAGATATTAATTAGTAGTGACGAGTCATTGTTGCCTCGATAAAACCTCACGTGGAAGATAAAATAATTATACACATCAATTCTGGTTGATGGACAAAATTTGAATGATTACGGATAAAATGATTGTACCAGGCTAGCTAGTCAATGGATAAAATCAGAATGGAAATTGTTGTATCGATATAATTTTAATATTACAAAACAAAAAAAAGGTAACTTGTATAATGTTATTTGTTATTATAGGCCTCATATTTCGGCTTCGCGACCTACGAGTACGTAGAGAGATAACTCAAATAAATCAACTTCGTATCTTGATTGTGTGTAGTCGAACCAACAGTATCTCAGTAATGAGTTCAGTTTCTCTATTATCGACTTCGTACCATCAAGTTTGTATAGGTAGACCTCGACTAATTTTACATACTCTTTGAAATAATTAAAATGATTTTTTTAAGTAATAAAGAAATTATTCAAAACAACAGTTGAGAACAACAATTTATTACAGACATCAAGACCTCATGAAAAAAGAAAAAAAATACACACAAGTCCGAAATGGAACTGTCAAACGACACTACGATATTAACAACTTATTTACTGCACGAGAGCAGTTCGTATTTATACTAGGTATCGCTGAACGTCACAGTATTTAATAACACGTTTTGCTGTACCTCCTTATTATGGAGTGGATAAATTGTCAAAATTCCTGAAGATTCGAAACCTTCCACTTTTAGTATCATATGTACTTTTAAATGAAACACTAATTGTGCATTACGTTATAGTGCGAATTACCAGTAATTTTCAAAATGTGCTATTTATGTAACGGTACTTGTGTATGTATATTACCTTTGAGATTTTTTTGTAATGAATCGTAAGAATATACAATTACTAAAATATATATTTGTACAAAACAACTAAATAGTTTACTGTAAAAATAAATAAAAATATTTGTTCCAAGTTTGTGTGATAGAAGGACTGTATAATAAAATAAAAGATGACGCGGTAACATAATAACCACCAAAATGTAGTCGATGTAATGTAATGGTGAAAGTACTCGATCGCAATTAAGATGTCCGGGTTTTATATTCAATCAGAGTAGATTAAATGTTCTTAAGTTTTCATAATTTTAATTTTACATGTAATGAGCTGGTTAACAAATTGTTAGTAATAACAGGCCGAAGTTTATTTAATGTAATTTAGCGCCACACCTTCACGTGCGTTACGTCAAAGAGAATTTAAATAGATATCAAGTAATATTAAATAGATATCTAATTTGTAAGTTAATGTTTATGATCAAACATTAATACTAAAATGTAACTTCTATTGGTTGAAGTAGTTAGTTCGATACGTTAATCACGCACGTAAACAAATAAATGGCGTAGGTCTTTCAATAAGAAGAATTTTACTACCCGAACCTGAACTGAATACCAGAAAGGTAATACTGAGCTGCTGGTAAAACATCAATGGCGTTATTCATTACAAGTTGCTCTACCGTAAAGGCATAGATCCATTGTAATTATTTAGGTTTACTTTCGACAATTAGATTGACTTGACTATTTAAAAAAACAAATGCTCAATAGGATCAAGTTTATTTTCCCCATGATAACCCTAGACCACGAACTACAAATTATATTCGTTAAAAATTACACGATTTGTGTTTGACACCACTGATATCTCCCCTTCCCCCATTATTCGTCCAACATTACGCCATCTAATTACTTCTTACTCTTAGCCTTAAACAATCGTTTGCAACATAATCTTCAAAAAGTCCTGGTAACATTTTTTGGACTCACAAGTCACCAAATATTTATGCCGAAGGTACATTTTCATCGCCCACCTAATGACAGAAAGTCATAGTTATATATGCAGCTTGATTTATTTGTCACGTTTCGATTTTCAAAATATTTGTGGAAAACATTGTTCTCTTTTTTCTGATAATTTTTGTCACGTAAAGAATATTCGCTTATTTTATTCCGAGACGTCTTATGCCGGTCACTTGTCTCGGTTTAAAATCGATTAATATATAGATTTATTTCGTGGAATGATTCGTCTGAAAATATTTTATTCGGTGATCCATTCGTCATTCATTAATCCATTCGTTTAAAAATATTTGTCGATAAAATTTAAAGGTGACAAAAAAAAAACAATTACAAGGATTATAAAACGATTGTTTTGGAATGTTATGTAAGATAGATCCATTAGTAGATATTGTTCAAAATGACCACATTGTTTTTTTGGAAACCGTGGGACATACACTCTTGAAACCTGCAGTAATAAAGCATACATTTAAATAATTAGCATTCAAAAATATCCATTGTTGAGTGCTAATTATTTAAAAATAAATTATATAAAATTATATCATAAATAGTGTGAGGAATTGAAAGAGCAAGTTAAACGGTTTTTAAAAACTTTATGTATTAAACAGACATTTATGAAGATGTCAACATAAAGTAGGTTTTCGCCCTTTACCTTCGAAACTATTAAAGTTAAAATTAGGAAAAAAATTGTGTTACTAGTCGTTCATCTAAAATTTATAGGAAAAAATCAAGATATTTTTTAAAATTATAAAATGTGAACTATATATTTATAAGCGGAATAATAATATAAATACGTGTAAATAATTTAATAGAAATACTATATATTCCTAAAATTGTTATATGTGCCTATATATATACATATATATAAATATAAATATATATATATATATATATATATATATATATATATATATATATATATATATATATATATATATTTACTATATGGAACCGTCGAAGTGTGATTTCTGTTCATACTTAACTAATTTATTTTACTACACACATTCCATACGGGTTTTTTACTAACTGTTATGCTAGTAAAAAGATGATGTTTATAGCATCACGTGATCTCGTTAAAGTTTATATTAAATGTTAATATAAACTTTAACAAGGTCACGTAATGCTATAAACAATGCACAGTAGTAACTACGAGTATGTATTAATAACTATCAAAATCTACATTTTAATCGCATTATGCATCCTAAACACGAGCTGCGATAATCTTTTCACTTGAAAGGAAACTACACACATTCCTTCCCACAAATTTCCCCAAATTTAAAGTATCTAGAGGATAATTAGCGCGATTCATCCTCAGCGCGATTCATCATCCATAAAGCTGTTAGGTTAGGTTACATGCTCTATAGAGCCTCATATCAGTAATCAGTAATAGCCTCTCGCTGGATATCACGATTGATGTTTTGGAGCAACGCTGCTTAATTCAGAAGTTAAGGTAAGGATTTCTCAATACAATGTAGGATTTCTTTAAATCATGAAGTATAAATTATTTTTCCCGTATTGTATATGTTTAGTTTTTTTTGTTTTGAAGTACAGGATTTAAATTTTTCAAAAAGTTCATGCGACCAGTGTTAAAAACAATTATGACTAAATTAATTTGTTTAAGTAATTAGTAACATAGGTTAAATTGATTGAACAGAAATCACAAAATCATACCAGTATAAATTCATACAAATATAAAAGAAATTGCTTACAAAGTTTAAATAATATAAGCCAAATGATTAAAGTTTAGTTTAGAATAAAACGATAAAATTAACGCTAAGAAATAGAATTTTCATAGATAAGTAAGTTATAGCACAAAAGTAAAACAATATCAGTGCTAAAATTTTATTTATAATAAAAAACTAAAAGTAGCATTGATAATATAATCAGAATTATGTTGTAAATGTACAACATTTCTTATCAAATAGAGTATTCTATCAATGCAGATATGACATATGTTATTGCAAAATTGGTGATCATTTATTACGTGAGCCATCATTATGTCAAACCATTTGTTTTCTCGATACTTTCTCAAAGATACAAAAAAAATAAAGAAGCTTTATTACCGCGGCATGAAATAAATAGTAGATATAAATAACAATAGCGTACAACGAAATGCTAGCAGCTAGTTGACAAGAGGGACTCCACCCTCTCATTTCCAAGTGAGTTAATGGACACATCTCTTAATCTCAAGGTTTGCTACCAGATTAAAAAAAATACATGATCAGCTAAACCATCACCTCTCTAAGCATTCTATTTGTGTCAAAGCCAATATGGATACATTCTATAAGATCAAGCAATAACACTACGCTCATTGCTTCAACGATGCGCGCCATTCTATCTTTTAATTTATAGATTAGGGCATCCTTCTTGCTATAAAATAATTTTTTCAAACTCTATCAGGAAAACATGCCTGAATGGAATTATTAACTTATATTTCAACCAGTATGAAAAACGGAAAAGTTCGGAAGAATTTAAAATTATAATTAAATTATTTTCAACACATATTTTCCTGAACAGCATTATGACATAAGTTTCTAATTTCCTAATACACGTCCCCTAATATCTAGAAAATTAAGAAAGGAAAAACAATAAAGTGAAAAGAGTTAACACCATCCTTACGTAAGGAGAATGCGACTTCAGCGTAGTATGTTAGTACGCCCGATTCACATATGTTCAAGAATTGACTGTTAAAGAAAATATTTTATTTGACATGCCACAGCCGCATAAATATATTCTGTAATCCTTCTAATTATGTTAACTAATTCAAGAAGGGCTTGATAAAATTGTAAAATGTATAGAAATGGATTTCAGTGATTCCGTTTAAACAATTTATTTTTATAAACTTTTATATTTTCTCATTTCCCTCTGTAAAATAAAAGGATACCTATATATAAAAATTGTATTAAATAAATAGGTATTTAATTTGAATGTTTCGTAAAGAAACAATCGCTATGTACTTTCCGCCTATTTTGTTAAAAAAGGTTGGGTAAAAGGTGATCTTGATCTTTTACTTTTTAAATTCAGAATTTTAAAATTGATTAAATTTTTCAGAATTTTAAAATTGTTTCTAAATTCATAATTTTAAAATTGATTAGCAGTAGGTACAAAGAAAGACATTATACTCTTTTAAATATGGTTTATTGATTTTAAATCACTGAGAGCATAATATTATTAAAAAAATAAAACGAAAAATTTAATTTAAAAACAAATGATTAGGTTACCTTTATTGATCAGTGGCACTTACTTTGAATCGCTATGGCTCCTTGCTTGGATCACAGGTTCAATAATAGAAGCGCGTACTGTAAGAAATAAAATTACTCGAATAAATTATCGTTATTAGTGATTACTAATATCACTATTGGCCGTAACACATTATTTAAATCATCTTAGAGTAGCAATAGGAATAACAACTTTCAGATATTCAATTTAAATTTTCCAAAACAAACAAAAACGTAAGTAGGAAAAAAATTATCTCTTTTTAGAAAAAAATAACAAGAAAGTTAACATTAACCTGAAAAATAAATTAAATAAGCGTGGTGCATAATACTTGAAAAGCTATTGGAATAGTAAATGGGTATCAAATTTAAGTCTATGTTAGTAGCCTATTTTAGGTTTAACCTATGACGAGAAATAAATTTAGAAACCATCAATATTACATAGAATCAAACAAAAATAGATACACGTCCCTTTATAAATAAATTAGGAGCATTATTTTGTCTTGGTATATAAGCCTATTAGTTTTTGAGCTTTTTTAACGCAGCTCTTTGCAGCAACTTACCTTTGCTCGATATATTGAACATCGGATCATATCTTCAACGGAATATAAATAGCATATTTTGCAGTACCACTTCTTGAATTTAGAGTATTATTTCTTAAAAGATCGATTTTACAGTATCAAACATCTCGTAAAATCAACCTTTATTTAGCTCCTTATCTTGCGAAGTTTCAGATCTGCCTTATATGGGGAACTCGTTAACTTCGTAGCTCGTTGAGTCTTACAAATCCTCTTTTGTAATTCGTATGTTATCTTCTTTACATCTGGTGATATTTTTGAAATCAAATCCTTAGCTTGGCCTAGTTTGAGGAAGATTATCGAGATATTCATAAGTTATTGGCACCCGTGTCGAAGAAAATGGATTACATGACGAAACTCCCAATTGGTTTGAATAATATTTCTGGTTTAGACATAGATGGTGAATTATTTGATCGAAGTGATTGTAAATAAGTGTCTAAAGAAGTGATATTTGGCTCGTTTGGTAAAATGATAGTAGTTATCGGATCTATATTCTGCGAATGGCTTTGTAGTCACAAATTGGTAAACTATAAAACGACTCTGTCAATTGAATAAATGCCACTCTCTCTGAAACTATTGGTGGCTACACCTATAAAACCTGTACGCTCGTATGTCATACCAAAATGCATATAGACCCGATATTACGTGACCTCTCGACCTGAGTTTCGTCGTAACCATTTTTTTCATTTTATCAGCATAATGTAAACTAAGACGTTTAAAAAATTGAATGGCGAGAGACTGCAACTTATACGATTTATTTGCCGGGAATGTTAACGCAATGATTCTATGTCGTCACACGCCAAAGCAATTGAAAACAAATGCTTCGGAGTAATTTACGTGGCCCTTAGAAATGAGCAACACTTAACAATATATTTTTGCAAGTGATGGTTTAATATACTCAGTCAATTATTCAAGCCAAACGTAAGAAATATACTCTTTTATGAATCCACTGTCAAGGTTAAATGTAAAAATATATCTGGAAAGAGCTTCGTCTTGCAAATCGGCTTCGGCGTTTTCTTTCTTACATATAGTGGAAATTCAGTCTGTCCTGCTGCACTTATTATTATTTATTGCACAGCAAACCGCTGTTATATTTGAACCCCGTTCGCCGCTGGTAGTTGCTCTAAACTGATGTTAATCTGTTAAGGTAGAATTTTGCAAGGTCTTCTTTACAAAATGCATAGTTTGTTTCAGCAATTTTGAAAATTTTTGTATCCTCAATTATATCATGGCTTTCGATGACTTCGGTCACTTTGTCATAACCGTTTTTTACTACTTTTTGTTAAATACTTTTCAACGAATTCATAGGTAAGCACGCGGACATCTTAACCAGATAAACACAAATCTATTTCTAAAAAAAAATTCATCATAAAAAAAAAAAAAATTCACAAACAGAAACTCCGGTGTATGATCACAACCTGAACCTCTTATTTGAATGTGAGCATGAGCTTCCTTATTGGTATTTAAAAGTTTTTATCGTTAGGTAGCTTTACGAATAGCATATATTCTACTAGCAGTATTTAAACTAATCGCTTTTTAGTACAAAGTTTCGGGGGCTAATTTCATGTTTTGTTCATTCGAACTTTAATATTTGCCTCTTCTTTTCTTCCTCTGAAGCAAATATGGTTTTAATACTTCGTTTATTCTACCTAAAAATAAAATATAAACATTACTCACTTTCATTGGATTAGTTGCCTTCATTGGACTGGTTCAAATATAATGTTCATCATGAATTCTGTGATAGTAACATGGGGTATTATTATAAAAACACAAATATTTCGTTTTAGATTGACTTCAATATTTAAAAACTACAGCTATTATGATGTCAGATGAATATAATTTTATGGTAGAATATTAAAAACAGAATAAAATTGTAAAGAAAGGCTCTTGCTCTGCAGAGACAAAACAAAATTTTTCACACCTTGGAAACATATAAACACACGTCACTTCGTAATGCCGGTTGTCGTTGAAAGGAAACGGTCGGCCTTAAATTCGTAGTTTGAATACCTTATTAAAACATATTATAATTAATATGTTGGACTTGTATATGGTACCAGATATTTCAACATGTAAAATAAGCGTCACCATCCTTATAACGTTATATTATTCTTCCCACATTTTCAGAGAATCAACTCCCACAAAGCATAGCAATAGCTCTTATTCTGGTAATCAGAATGAACTTAGTAATGTTTAATTTTTCTAATAATATTTTACTTTAATTTCACATTTCTATTTAGTCCTGTCATTCTTAAGATAAGCTTCTCGATCCTCTTAAGATATGCTGATACATTCTTTCACAAATATTTCATCATCTCCTAAATGAATACATTTACAGTGAGTAAAATAGACATCCATAATACGCTTATTGTTAACGTTTGTTGATCTGCCTTTTGTCTCGGTTCTACTCAAGCAGGTTGTACAACACCATCCCAAATGCCGACAAATGGAAATCACATCCGCCGATTTTAATTACGGACGGTGAGGTGAGTCCACCGAGAGCTGAACCAAGCGGCGCCTTCGCCTCAGGAAATCATAACTCAGAAGCGATTGTGGATCTCACCGCCTATCCTGTGCCTCGCTAGAGCCGTCGATCGATTGTGCGCTTTGTAATTATCATCGAAGTTTTGATTCGTCGGCGACACTGCCTCCTTCGAATATTAATATATGTACGTTACTTCTATATTTATCTACATTGTCAGATCATATGACATTTTAACGCAGTGCCTTAAAAGACAGTATATGTTTGCCACATGGAACGGTTTCGATATTTTTTCCACTGTTTTATTTGACGTAATGTCCTAATTAAATATATTTGTAACATACATTCTTAATATACGTCCATTTGAATATGTATCACCACAATTCTTCAATCTAATTTAGACGTACTACGCATTGCATCGTTTAAGTAGATTACTTTCTTATATTATTTTATGTTATTTAGTTTTTTTACTTTTCTTTCTCATTTCTTACAGCTCATTTTAAAGTATTTTGGGAATTCTCACATCACGCAATTTCAGAATTTATGACTTCTCATGTGTTATTTTCAGTATAGACACTTTACTAGAAATTCCCCAAAGATTAATTTATTTTAGACTATGTTATAATACCATGTCTTTTATATATCATATTATGGCTCTGTCGAAAGACACACATTTATATATTTCATAGAATAGAACAAAATTTGCACATTTATTTTCTTGTATACCGTTTTTCTACCATATTCATTTTGTTTCATATTTATATTATTTAAAACTTATTTAAACAGCTAAATTATGCCTAGAATATAAGGTTACAAAATTAACATATTGATCCTGCGTGATTGTATACGTATGATAAGAAAACTTTTTAAATGTGAGTAGAACTCGCATTACGAGGGTTCTGTGTAAACTTAGGTATATTTATAAACATTTAAAGGTACATAACGTTTCTATTAAGCTATTCAGAAATATTTAACAAGTATCTTTCAAAAATATTTATGTAAATTTGCCTCACATGCGTAAAAATATTATAAATTTCTGAAATACTTCAGCAACATATATATATATATATATATATGTATATATATATATATATATATATATATATATATATATATACATATAAATATACACACACACATATATATATATATATATATATATATATATATATACAGGTTGTCCAGTGGCAGATTTCAAAGTCTGAACAAACATAGTTTCTGAACGCAACACATAAGAGGGGCGCGGGGGGCGTCGTTAGAAGCGCAAGCGGTGCGGATATTTTAGTAGCCATGGAACAGTGGAGTGGAGAGCACCGCGCTTTTGCCGTCGAGGCGTACATTTCGAGTGGATTTTCGCTGTCTGTAGCACGCCGTCGATTTAATAATCGTTACAGTATTCGTCGATTACGTGATGGACCATTGATCAACCTCATTCAGTCATGGGTAGCAAGGGCCAGGTCAGGACCTACACCATTGGTAGCCACGGATGAAAATGTCGAGCGTGTTATGGTTTCTGTCGTTGAAAATCCCCGTTTATCACTGCGTACACGTTCATTGATATTGGGAATTCCGAAATCAACTTTACAGGTAATAATGCGAAAAAAGCTCAAGTTCCATCCATATAAAATTCAAATTGTTCAAGATTTACACGATTCTGACTTTGAATTAAGAAAAACTAACCCGGAGGTGATGTTGTTGGGATTTCGTACTGCTACCCGGATGGGCAACATATTCTTTAGTGACGAAGCTCACTTTCACATTGGAGGATATGTGAATAAGCAGAACTTTCGTTACTGGGATGCCTACAACCCAAGACAAATGCATCACGAGCCTTTACATAAGCCTAAAGTAACAGTCTGGTGTGCCATGTCTGCATCTGCAATCATAGGGCCTTATTTCTTTGAAAATCAACGTGGCAATGTGTCCATGAATGCAGTGCGGCAGTTATTTCCTGAAAAAAACATATCCCGTAACGGTACCGTACCGTGGCCACCTAGATCACCCGATTTAAGCCCATGTGACTTTTTCTTATGGGGATACTTAAAATCCGTTGTTTACAAAACAAATCCGAGCACTGTAACACAACTTAAAGAAAATATTCGAGCTGAAGTCAGTAGGATATCCCAGTCGCTCTGCAAACGCGTTTTTGAAAACATGCGTGCTAGACTCGAAGAGTGTGTCAGACTCGATGGCCGCCATTTGGAAAACGTGATTTTTAAAAAATGAAATCCGAATTTTTTGTTATAAAGTTAAAATAAACCTACTTTGTATTAGAGGTGTAGTTTTTTTTACAATTTTTCAAACATTGAAATCTGCCACTGGACAACCTGTATAAATAGTTTTATTCAATGTTAACTATTGAAATATATGCGGGTCAGCATAGTTTGACTAATTTCATGTTTCTATATTAAACGTCTTCTGTGGAAGAGCCTGGGACAGAGTTACCGACGAATAGACGTACGAATACGTGAGCGAATATAACACTAATCGATTAATTTAGGAATAATTTAGGGAGATAGGATGCTAGGATATTCTGTTCAAGACCCAAAAATAAGCTTTATTAAATATATTGAAATTTCCATATGTAATAGGCTCTATCATGTAACGATTAATCTTATAACCCAACTTTAACTGTAGAAATCGTAGTATATAAAAAATACTTTTATGTTAAGTACTTATATTAATACTCGATTTTTATTTCTGCCAAAGAAAAATACCTGGGACGCGAAGAGGAATATTTTAAAAGAATGACCCTTCGGATATTTATTCGTGGGATTACATATTACAAAAGAGTTTTTGCCGGCTTTATTATACATTTTTATTCACGATAAGATCAAGTCCACCAATGTAACCCACATATCAAATAAATTGTAAAGAATCAATGCAAAACCTTAATTTTTTTCGACGACTGATGACCCACATTGCTAAGGATCCTTCCATTTCCTTTTTTGGGGTCTACAAATTTAACAAAAAATTCCCCTCTCACATTGTGACGGTATGAATTTTGAAAAAAAAATATGGGACACCTGTTGCGCAGTGTTCCCGCATAGTGGTGATACTTTTTAGTAACATGCATTGTGGGCCCAGGATTGTAAATATAATACTTTGATCAATTCGTTCATTAATAATTCCCTGCTTCAATGATATTAGTTCTGTATAAAAAAAGTTATGCATCTTTTTGCATTTAGAAATAGAATAGAAATTATTATAAACGATGTTATGTTCCTGATCATATTTATTCATCACTAGAATTTATCTATGAATTTATAAGTATTATTTTCCGTTGTAATCTACATGTTTTGTACACAACATTTTAAATTGGAGAATTCACTATAAATGATATTCAATTATATTTAATAGTTTCTCTTATTAAATTGTAATATATATATATGTATATATATATATATATATATATATACATATATATACATATATATATATATATATATATATATATATACGTATATATATATATACTAGAGATGGATCGAATTTTCGCTATTCGCCATATTATTTTTAAGTTCGTATTCGACCAAATATTCGATTAAATTTGCCAAATTTAAAACTTTTAAAATGTGAGTAGAATACCAAATACAAAAAATACTTTTCCTATTATATTTTTCAATTCATACTATGCAATAAAATATTAACATAACGAATACTTAAGATTAAAGAACTAAGTATAGACGTAAATCTCAAAAATTAATAACATTAGTAAAAAAAGAATAAAACACCAATAATGGCTATTATTGGCAGAAGGACTAAATAATATGAAAATTAGGGTAACTTAAACAGGCACAAAATAACAAACATAAAATAAAAATGACCTTGACGAAACTATAAGATCAACATTATATTAAAATAATTAACAGCATAGCTTAAATCACAAAATAATGTACCAGATATACAACCTTGATATTTAAAATTGATGTGAAATAAGTTGTGATTTAGAAAAATTAGACGCTATACTCTCTGTAAAAAGTCTGTTACGTTTTTCACGTGTAAATAGGAAAAGCAGGAGAGGATAACAAAAATTAGTCAAACTGGCCCTCTGTAGAAAATTTCCTTCGTTTTTTCTCCACCGTGAGAATAAAGTGAGATTGCGTTATCACAATTTTTCCTTTAAATAACTTTGTAATTCTTTTGGAATTGGGCTTTTAGAATTCTCTTCAGATACTGCTGTCTGCTTACTCCTTCATGGCAGGTATAAAATGTTTCAGAAAATTCATGAAAATTCATAACTTTTGGAAATAATGGTCTGTCGTTATTACTGCTACTGCTTTCCAACGCCTCGCTCCTTTTTATTTGTTCTTTTAACAGTTGTATTTTTATTAACCAAATTTTTCTGTGGAGAAAAAATTCAACCAAAATCTCAGGTATGATGTTGCCAGTGCATAGTATTTGTGATTATCCTCACTTTCGGATCTGTGTCTGAGTTTTGTCTCTAAAGTAAGTCTCATTTCGACTTTGTTAGGACGAATCTGCTGTATATATAATACTTTAAAAGTGTAGTAATATACGACATAAGTTCAGAAAATGAAGAAAATATGGAGCTATGAGTAAATATCTTTTAGAACTAGGCATAGACGCCCACGTATGTTAAGGAGATTCGTTGTCCCACAGTTTTTGGAAATATATAATGACACTGCTCTTTTTTGATATGAAAAACGTTCGTACATGTAAAACTTACTATTCTATCTAGTATTCATATTATGTAGAAGTTTATGTTTTAGCAAATTGTGCTCACTTTGAAATTAAATCAATTTCTTGAGGTTGAGTGGGGTGGCTAAAATGAGTAACAATTATTTTTGCCAATATTATAGCTACAATGGCGTTTTTATGGACTTTGAGTGAATTATTTATAGCCAGTTTTAATGTATGGATAAAATATCATTTTTTAATGTATGGGCTCTTTTTAACTGATGTTACTATGTGAGGTCCATTATCTCTAACTATCACATGATCAATTGCCATATATTTATTATATCTTCCTGGTGAATTCGGATGTTTACCGTTGTGTAAGTAAGATGTTTTATTTGTGTAACACTGTGTTGTACACAAAATGCTTCGTCGTACCATTGAGCAATAAAGCTCAAAAAGCTAATTAAGTGGTTCACAAAAGTCCACATGTCATTAGCTAATAATATTGCTTAAACCTTAACAAATTTGTTTTAATAATCTTCTTTATTTTTTCATAAAGTTGTGGCAAAATGATTTCACTCATATTTCGTCTGGATATTTGGTATTTCGGTATCAATAATCAATTTATTAAATCCAACGTCCTCTTATGGATATAGGATAATTATATAATGCGATCATTTCGGCTATAGCGTAGTGAATTTCGAATGATTTTAGTCATTGATTTCCCATTTCTGGATAAATGCTTCCTCTAAGGTACAATCACTTTGTTGAAATTGGTTTAATTTTAAATGGTTTATTGCAGCTGTCTGCCATAAGAGAAATAATTCATCTGAGCCGTGTTGAAGTCTTGAAGATATATTTTAGAAATAATTATATTTTAGATCAATGCTAAAATTGTAAGACCTCATGCGGACTTATGATTTTTGAAATGTTAATGTCATTTAATAATTTTAATAAAATTTGTAAAAATAAAAATATTTTTAATGTATTTTTTAATTGTTTTAATTATTTAATAAATATAAAAAAATTAATTGTATTATAATGTCATCATGAAGCTCCCTACATAGCATCATCAACAACCTAGGCATTGATAATGCTATGAGCACCGTTTAGTACTTCCGTTGTATGGGCTATGTACAAAATACCACCACTTTTTTGTATGGACGTATATGGAAACTGTCCTATCTATTTATTTATAATCTATAGGCGCGGGTGAATGCCAAACAAAGCGCGCCAGAAAAGAATCGAATAGTTCATCCGAATATTATGTTCGGTAACTCTTAAACCGAATATTCGTATTCGCCAGACTCTACATTCAGCCCATCTGTAATACATATGTGTGTGTGTATATATATATATATATATATATATATATATATATATAAGTATATGTATATGTGTGTATATATATACATACATACACTCACACATACACACACACATACATACATATAAATCTAGGTGTTAGCAGATGGTTAGTCAAAATGAAAAGGGTGTATAGATGGGCTCATTCTGAAGTATATAGCTCTAATAACCTCTATGTAAAGTCTCATGGTTTTTGAGATAATAGTTTCTTTAATATTTCTGAGAATTTCAAAACCAGCTCTTCAAACTTTTACCACAATTTTTTATGGTATTATTTCGTTTATTCAATCTCCGTGCCCAAAAAAATATTTTCATGCAAATAGTATGACCTAACAAAGTCTTGAACACGGGTGGAAAAATTTAAAACCTAACTTTTCATTGCACTTCAGAAAAATCAGATTTTGATTAAAATATTAAAATACTCGTATAAAACTTCTATAATTCATTTTATTTTAGTAGTATCGACATGCAAACCAGTTTTTTAAATAACTTCTTAAAATTAATGACATTTGTTCACAAAGACACCTGTGGTACGGAACAATTACAATGGAAATAAATTACTTTCCGGATTAAACATGCGGTTAACAAAGATAACTATATAAAGTGAGCAGATAAAGATACTTTGTTACTTTCGTACGCAGGTAAAGTTGATGTCCTGTCCTTTTCTGTCATTTTTTTTTCGTGCAATTCGCGGCTCCTGTTTTAATCGAGATTTGACTGTCGTGATCGTATTCGTGACAACGCAAACATTTTTCGTTTTATTATCTAAATTTCGTTTTTAATTTTGTTAGTATTTTTGCTCAATTTTCGTATTGTTTTTGTTAATTTGTTCACATGTGTGATTTGTAAATGTTATTACTGCTTTCGTTAATTTTTTATACGTTTTTGTTACTTCTTTTCATCATTGTAACAATTGCAGAATATGCTAACGAAAAATACATTATATTATGATGACCTATAATAGAGCCAATGGTGCAGCACAAAGAATTTATCGGGAGCAGTATCCAGGTAGACAACTATCACATCGCAACACATTTTCAAACACCTACTGACGTTTACGGGAGGAGGGAATTTGCATTTGCAAGAACCCAGGGTAAATGTAAAAAAGTATGATGTTACTATTGATGAATGTGTACTTAAATAGTTTGATGAGGATCCTACTAGAAATACAAGAAATGTAGCTGAAATGCAAGGCATATATGATTTTGAGCAAATGGAAGGTATGCTTTCTATTACAATGCAGTACAAGATAATTTTTAATGTAAGCTTACCGAGCCTTTCGTAAAATGTGTTACTGCCAATTTATTTTAAACCGATCAAAGTTCAAATTCGAAATTAATATATTATTGATTGCCAGTTTTCGTCTTCAGCATTCCACCTTTCTTTATCAATTTTAATAGTAACAAAATAATTTTATAAAAAGGTGTAATTCATCGTGTGTGAAAATCTGTAATAAAGGAATTTCACGAATGTCTTAATTATTTCTTTCAGACTTCGAGAAACGTGACCATAAGGAAAGCATACATTTATGCTTTTCCTTATTACATAAGCACGGTGCGAATGGAAATTTTCTAAAAGTATTTTGTGGATGATTTAGAAGGGGAGGAATTGCCAACCTACATAATTTACGCCACTGGTACGGAAAGGACGAGAATTCACATGTGATGCACTACTTACTAGATACGAGGATAATTATCTAGATTTTTTGCAGAATGAATTCCCGGAATTATTGAATGAGGTGTTGATTTTTCAAGAAGATAGAAATATTATATTTCAAAATGATGGTAATACGACACACTACGGAGTAATGTTCCGAGAACTGTAAATAAGTTAATTTTATTTAAAAGTTTCGTGGCCTGCACGGTCAACAAACGTGACCCCATTTGACTTCCACATACGGGAACGTGCACAGGACTGTTGTACTCACAAGGATTCACAACCATGAACGTTTAAATCAAAGAATTAACACCTCATTCGTAATGATGAAAGAAGAGATACACAACAGTGGTAGAAATTCGACAAACTTGTCGCGCATGTGTTAGATAGAAAGAATTTGAACAAAATTGATATGAAAAAATCTCGTCTTTTCTACCTCAATTTAAATCAATGTACCTTAGGCAGATATCCTTGTAAAAAACAATGTGCTTGCAAACTGATAATTAATCATGATTTTTTTTAGGTGGTTTAGTAGTTTGTATTGTGTGTGCGATATTTTTAAAAATGGTATACGCTAGAGAAATTTTTAAATTTTTTGTACCTTGATCATATTTAATTTTTTTATGCATTAAAAAGTGATCTTTTCGATTGTTTCTACCCATTTTCGAGGTTTATATATACATATATATTTATATATATATATATATATATATATATATATATGTATATATATATATATATATACATATATATATATATATATATATATTCATATTTATATACATATATATATATATATATATATATATATATATATGTACATATAAATATGCATATTTACATTTTTTTTTCGTTGGAATAAATGGAGATACTTGTATAAATCTTGATATTTTATCATAAGTAAATTGACCCGTCTTAATGTGCAGCTGCAATTTTCACACGAGGGTTGGTAATTACGATTGTTTATTAAGTGGAGTTGGTAGATTTCTTCTTTCTCTTAAATTGATCCAGTAGATAAAGGGATAGATGTTTATTAACCTTGAAAATATTCCATATTAAAATTATCAATGTAGAAGATCTGCTTTACTTATTGCTCAGTTATTTTGTTATTATCATTGTCGATTATCATCTATTACTTACTGGCTAGCATAGGTTGAAAATACAATAATTATTTACCGCAATAACATGTAACATGACACCACATTAGGCTCATAGTGATTTTTTTGTTTACCATCGGGATGGATCTTTTATAGAAAAGAAATTTAAAATAGTGGTCATCAATAACGCATGAATTAATCGTCATTTAATGTAACTAAAATAATTTATGTTGAACCCAAATATATTACGGATTTTGAAATTTTGCATCCAGTATTTGGAAAAACATTAAGAGACACGTGGAATATACGGGTGTTTATAATAAATAATTTAATACCAAATGTTCCTTTCAAAACAAAATTAAGATATATTACAACTTGTTTTATTTTTCATAGGTTTCAGAAGAAGATATTATGCATGGCAAAATGCCTTTTTCTGAAATTTTAATAAAATTATTCATTGCTTGACTTTATAAAAACGTAACTTTATAATTAATCCCGGAGTAATTGAACCAATTTAAAATCAAAATTTGCGTTATGAAATTTAAGTAATATTTAATAACAAATGCATGTTTAATACTTTACTTTTTATCATTGATTAGAATTTATATTATGGGGATTACGTCGATGAGTATTTATGTGTATTATTCTGAATTTACCTTAAACATAACTAAAGTGATTAATTAGATCACATTTTGTAGGAAAATGTCTCATAACATTTGGGTTTTTTGTAAATATGATCAAGTTATACCTACAAGGCAAAAGACAGGTTGAGAACATTAAAAACTACATCCACATTTTGTTCCGTTTTATTATTTACTAAAATAGCTTTAATAGAAAACTTGAACAAAAATTTAAACGAAGTACTCAGAGTACTATTTATTATATTAACGCTTCATTATTCATAATGAGAAAAATTACCTTTTTCCTGGAAATGGCGTCTTTAAAGAATCTTTACCAGAGATTAGCAATTGAATAAAATTTTAACCTAAGTAACTGTAAACCACCCAGAAATTCATGATTGGTTCTTAGAAAACAATTCCTATAATATTTTGAATTTTAAGCAATATGAATTGTTTTATTGGTAATTGCAAACCTTAAGCACTTACATAAATTATAAAAGTTTAGTTCAAAAGTGGAAATTATGTTGGGTTTGGAAATTACGTTTGCTGAAAATTTTAAAATTTAACTAATCGCTGAAATAATATCCTGAAAATAGAACTGAATGTACATTTATGTAAAGAGTGAATGTATCATGAGACACTTTTTTATAGGATTAAAATATGTTCATTAACTCCTCTTTTTATAATATATTAATTTACCCACTGGGACTGGAACTTTTGCCTTTGAAGACATTTCAAGTTTACCCGTCAATTTTTGTTATGTTCGTACTAGCGTCCTTTTTCGCATTCTCTTCAAGATATCATTGCCATTTTGGTAGAAATGTCACATTCTTAAACCACAGTACTTAAATAGAAAACATAATTACAAAAAGAACAGCAACTTTTCTTTGTAAAATTTATTTTTACCATTTCTGATATGCGGTCTATGGAACTCTAAAATTCTACTTTTAACTCTACAATTTTACTTTTTAAGTGATTTGATGCATACAGATGGCGATTCTTAACTTATTTTTGAAAGGAAGTTATGATAAACTTTTAAAATTTGCCACGAGGGGCTGTAAGTAGAGGGCTTCTCTTTCTAAATATTTAACATCTCGAATTAATAGATGTGCAATTGTGATAAGCACGTTAAGACTACATAGAGAATTCAGGTACTTTTTAATATTAAGGGAACCATATGATACCTAGATAAGAAAATATTGCTTTGCTTTTTATAATATGTAAAAAATATGTAATTATCCTCCATGAATTTTTCCGGCTTAAAACATGAAAATTTATTCTATTTATGAACACCCCGTGCTTACCAAACTGCATTAATTGAAACGAGCATTGAAATTAAATAAATAATCATGGCGTTCTTATTGCCAGATTTATTACTTTAAGTTAATTGCTTATTGATATTAATGAGGAATCTATGTAATCAACTTTACCTAATTTAAATATTGAATTCCGTCTAATTGAGGTCGTCGGTACTTTTATGATCCTTCTCTTAATTTGTTGACAGGAAATAAGTGGATTAACGGAGGTACAACTCAAGTTATTCATGTTTTAATAACCATTTAAGTATATGCTGTAGAAATAATATATGTTCCGATCTGTTATTTTTTGAAGACGTATACTATATGTCTTTAAGTTAAGTTACAACTTAAATCCTGTGTTACAACTTAATAGATGGTGATCTGTGTGGCAAGCGAACGCGAATCGCATCTGTGAATAGATTCAAAATTTTTCTGTATTTGTGAGGTAATAAATTGAAATTTGCTGACAAGACAACAATCACCAATAACACGGTTTCAGAAAGCCTTGTCGTGTCAAGTTCGTCAACTTCTATATTTAGACGTGTAGACGATTTTAAAAACCATTTGTTCTGTTTTATCTTACTATAATTTTTGTTGTACTTCTTGCAGAGGAAATGCAAATATTAGGATATAAAAACCAGCTAAAGAGCAAAAGCGGCTTTATGAATGTATAATGATGAATGTTATTCCTTCTATGAAAACAAATGATAAAATTTATAATAAATTTATAGATAACGGTATAAGAAGTAAAGCGATTCCCTATATCTTTTTGGAAGGTAGAATGGTCTTGTAAAGATATATTGACAGTTTACGACTATAAAATTCAATTTAAGCAATTAAGCTAATATTGTACTTTCAATCACGATAACAATTTCCAGTTTTGAAAATAAAATACCATTAGTTACTTGCTTTTGAAGATTGACGACGGGTTTATAGTACCTGCGAATAGAAGATAATAAACTTTTAATAATTTCTAACAGTGCCTGGACCTTTGCCTGGGTTACTTGCTGTGGAGTTTAAGGCAGACTATATGCGTAGAACAGCCAGAATAATTGTACGATGTAATATATATGCATATTTCATAAAAATATAAGTTTTAGTGCAGGTCAAAGCAAGTAAGGAACAATGTACACGGAAAACTTGTGATCTAGAAAATATTTTAATATCGCATCATTTCCGTAGTTATCCAATGGATTACTTAATGCATTAACGTGTAATTCTTTGAAGTAATTTTATTACTATTACAAATATAATGTTTTTGTTTTTTTAATCTACGGATTTTGTTTTTTTTTTTTAATTTTTGAAATAATCCATTGTTAGTCATTATTATGTATTTCCCAACCAGAATCGGAGATATGTCTGGTTTAGCAATAAAAAAGATTATAATCAAAATTTATACACATAACCTAAGGGACATAAAAGATTTGATAATCATAAGCTATCTCGCTGTCGCCCTTTTTGATAATAGCATACCTGCAGGGCTAAATAGATGCACGCATAAATCGCACGGCGTGCTGTGAGACGTTTTCTCTATTCCAATTGTTTACTCGTACAAAATTTTCGTCGCATGTCGGTAATAATTGATTACATTTAATAATTATAATTATTAAATAATTATTTAATGTAAATGGGTTTTTGAGATAACCACAGAGCAAAACATAAAATTAATTTTACAGAAATATCTCAATTTTAGAGGAAATTTGTTTTTAATTAACATTCTTCTGTATTTAATAAGATCTAAAATAAAAAAATAATGATTTCAACTAAGGGTTTTCAAAAAAGGAATAAATGGCTTTAGTTAGTTTCCTTTTAAACTTTTCCCACTGTTCTTGTTCTATAACGTGGTATTTTTACGAAATTATACGCAAGTGACATAAGTAAGATAGCTGTCAAACAAAATATTGATTTCTAATTTACTATTGTTAATAATATTTAGATACGAAAACCTAAATGTAAAATAGAAATTTTTTTTTAAATTTTTTTAGTCCCGTAATATTTCTATGACGTTCAACCCATCTTTATATTAGATATATGTATGCAACCGCAATGAGCCGCAACTGATTTTATTGAAAGAAGATAAACTGAAAAGTAGTGAAAGAATTTAGAAATGAATGCCAGACGGCGGCACAAAATGATCACTATTTTGAGCTGTGTATATCGCAATTGATATAAATAAGAAATTTATTATCTCAAGAGAAAGGTGAAAGAATATTCTAAGGGTAATCTAGGAGAATGAAAACAGTAGTTAAAAGGGGGACGGTTAATATAAGAGACCGTAATGAAATAAATATAAAGAAATAAGGTAAAACTAGATATAAAGAAACCAGGTAACAGGAAAGTGCTTGGTAGAAAAAAAGTGTTTGTGAGTTAGAAAAGACCATCTAAATCCCATGCCACCATCTAAAGAAAGTCAAAAATTATGTTCCGTTTATTACAACTTACCCCACAAAATTTAAATGAAATTATCGAGCATAATTTACTAACAATTAAATGAAACTAGGTGATGTAGTATTATTTCTACATTCTTTAAGTTCTTTACCACGGCCTAGGTTTTATTGTATTACAACATCTTCAGGTGGGCTATTAGCAAAGTGGGATATTATCTTTGCTAGTAGCCCACCTGAACATGTTGTAATACAACGAAACCTAGGCCGTGGTAAAGAACTTAAAGAAAGTAGAAATAATACTACATCACCTAGTTTCATTTAATTATGAATAATGAATTTCTATAAAATTAACGCCAAATATATTCAATAATATAATAAGATCAATTTTATGCTAATAACGTCGAATAATCTTGATGCTACTTTCTCCTGAATTATCGTTTATTTGTAATTTACCTCTCCTTTTAATAAATGACAAAATTCACGTTGTTATTTATTACGACTGACCCAACATTAAGTAGATTAAACAGATTCGTGGAAGAAAAATAAGTCATCTAACGGTTAAATAAGGCGCTGCACAAGATGAATGTAGTTTCATTTTCGTTTCTATGGAAGTAGTTCCATAGGGCTAGTATATACTTTGACACGACGCGTCGCATTGTAAATATTATTTTTGTGATCGTTTTGTTATTTTAGAATTGTGTGCAGAATTCGAAAATGAAACCATTTGATAATGTTACGACATGTCACTTTACTCCAATGTAATCTCTTTTTCATTAAGAAAAAATATAACTAAGTTTCCAGCTATATGCAAACCCTTAAACTATTTGTATATTCGTATGAAAAAATTTATCTGTAATTTTGAAAGTAAAAAAATCGGTAGGAAATGGGACAAAAGTTTTTATTAAGTACATTTTTTTATTTTTAAAATAACACGTTTTTAAAAAGATAAATGACTTTACACATAAAGTAGTTTCATTATTACAACTGTCATAATGATTACAAATAACGTATCAGGGTATGATCTGTGTCCCACAGCTGGTTTAACTAGTCGAGCAACGGTGCACATAAATGCTGATGAATTTATACGAGAAACATAAAGAAAGCGTTATCAAAGTGTAAATCAGTTTCGGATGCAGACACGGAGGTATTTAATGTTATCTGGTTTTTCTGAAGGGTAGGGTAGAAAATTATTTTAAAAAATTACTATGGCAAGGATAGTTAATTATAGTTAAAACTTGAGTTGTCATTTTCAACGAAAATGTTATTAATTCACTGACTGACAACGTTATTACAAAGATTATCCTGAAGATATTTTTATAGATTTATTTTTAGGATGGTGATTGTCTTCAATGCATCTAGTTTATTTATGGGATTTTCTTTATCTAAGATTTGAATTTAGAAGCATATAACTAAAAAACACTATTCCCGAACTTAAAACTAACAAAAATTACATATCACGAAACTAAATCATAACCGGTTATGATAAAGTTTTAATATTTTTTTAAATAATTCGCTATTCCACTTGTCATAATCATGAAACGCGTTACAAAATGCATGAGCGGAGAAACACGACCGGCGCGTCTGTGCCAACAAGTTGATTACATACTCGTATTTCGCAAGTAAGTTAAATTAAAGAAATTATTTGTTGTTTATTTCAGTATCATCGGAGGCTCGCTCTCTATCGTTAACACCGCTTTGAATTACTAAGTTAAGGTTCGGAAAGTAAAGTACTTAATTTCACTGAAAAAACCCAATATGTGTTCATTATTAAAATGTATAGTTAAATTGAACTATTCCTGGACTAATTAATTAGCTTTAACGAGAACAAAGGCCATGTTTGCCGACAGACTGGACATTGTTACGTCACGACACTTAATTTAATGAGTCATCATCTTAACACAACAATCGATGATAAATATATGTTTAATAAATAATAATGTAAATAATGGGTTTTAAAGTTTTCACTAAAATTTCAAATATCCCAATGTTTAAATTGTTTATAGAAATATGTCCTTTCCTGGTATCTGATGGAAATGTGTATCATTTTTAAAAATAATATAATTATTATGTTCATCCTTTCGTGAAAATTGTGCAATGTTTTATTACGAGTTTTAAAATTCCAACTAGTAATATTGAAATATAAATCGAAGTAGAGTTTTAACAGCTATGTTATCTACTGTATAAGGTATATTGCATGCAGATCCTCTTGCAACTCTACTTTGAAGGTCTTACATATAATGAGGGATTAAATATATTTTCATTAAGATCTCCACGGTATTTTTTTTATAAATTGTATCGCAGCATCGTCTTGTCTGTTGCAAGATCGGGTAAGTATTTTAAATGTTAATTTCGCAGTTTAATTCCAAAATTAATGCCGACAATCAATTAGATTTTATCGCTCATTAACCGTTGGCGAAATTGCCGGTTATATAGTGCATTGCTTCGTGTCATTAGTTTACTACGAACCCAAATGACACGGATTTAGACGAAACGAGTATTTTATCTGCAGGTCTGGAATTTTAATTAGATTAAAAAGTACAGAGTACTTGGGAAAAATAATGCTTTTGCAAAATTAATTAATTTCGGGAATACTCTGTGTTTAAAATTAATTGAAACATTTTTAGATACTTGTATATTATTCAGCTCATTTCCTGTGATCCTTAAAATTAAGTGATTTTTGCAAATGAGTGTTTTGGTAGTTGGTTGGGTGTAACATGTTAAATAATATATAAAAATCTACACAAATATTGGAAACATTAAATTTATTAGTTACTTTCATCAAATAGGAATGTCCGTGATTATAATCTCGGACAATGCTTATATTACGAATTCTTTAACCCATAATACATATTCGGTTAACAATATTGTTTTTGTATTGAAATGTGTAACAGGACTTGAATTATGACCAAAATTCAGGTGTTTAAGTACCAAATAGTAATTATCAAATTTACAGTGGCCACATGGCGCTTGTTAGTGGCATATACTGGAAAATTATGAATGTTCTTCTAACATATTTTCCCGTGTTTATATGTGATAACAATATTGTAATATAATATATTTATTGGATGAACTTTTCATAAATTATATAAGTAGTGCAAGAAATATTGTAATAGTATTCATAATTCAGAACTTAGAACAATATATCTCGGAAATTATCTTTCTCGCAAAAAAAATTGCTTCAAAACATGATTTTTTAGAGAAAATAATACTTATTATGCTCCATTCCTTTAACAACCTGTAATATTCCACACCACTGTGTACATCACAACATGTTTACATAACAGTTTTGATAATATGATCAAACAACTGGCAATACGAAATTCTTAAGGTGTATTCTTGCCCTGTAATAACGCATCGGTTACAAAAAATGTAGTAGCCTAGTGCCTTCAAAATATATAAGAAAAATATAAGATAAAAATATAGAAATTAGCATGGAAACCATAATCGGCGTGATGAGCAATAAATATGTGCATATGTGAATAAAATATAAAGATAGTTTTACATGGAATCATTGTTTAAAAAATCAGGAATTTTTATTTAGAATGTTTACAAGTTAAAAAAGTTTTTAAATTGTAGAGAATACAATGAATTAAAAAACTGAAAATTGAATCTATTTGGTGTTAATTTTGTAGAAATTTGACACGTTGCACGACAAATTGCTCACCTGAAGATGTTGTCACACAAGAAACCAAGGTCGTGGTATTGAATTTAAATAATAGTTCTATTTAGTTGGGAAAAATGAATTATTTAAAACCCATTATATTTAGGGTACTGCACTTCAAAACAAAAAAACGAAACCCTGAGAAGGGCACCGCTGTATCCGTTCGTCCGTCTATTTGACACAACAATATTATTCAGAAATCCTTTAACGTAGAAAATTGAATTCGTACAGTAAGAAAGCATATTAATCCACATATATCAATAGTTAATACTCAATGTTTGGAGAGCTATAAATTATTTTTATAGGGCTTCAAAAATGACCGAAACAATATTAGAGTTCTAGAAATAATGAAAAATATGCTCCCGGCCGTCCTTTCTATCTTTGAAATAGCTAAAGTCAAAATTATGAAAAAACAGCATTTCTAGAAGTATACGTAATAAAGTTTACCGATGAAAAATAATACAACTTAACATTTCATAGTTTTTGAGAAATGCACGATATTTACATGCCCGTGGAATGATAATAGGCAATATATTAACATGATTAAATTAATATATCAATATTTGTATATTGTTTAATAAAAACACTAAATTAATTGATTAATATGTGCATAAGTATTTATGGGACCCTCGTAATGCGATTTCCGCTCGTACTCATTAATTTTTTTATTCAAAAGATTTAGAAGCAAAAAATATTTTTCAAAACTACTACCTTTTTCCAATTGGTCCGTTTGCCACTTCTTCTCCACATATAGATGAGGGTTAAATATTGTATAACAAGTAATGTAAAAAGTTGTTTTATGTCTTCTTGTTTTTTGTGATCTCTAAAAAACTACTAAATAAATATCGGTAAAATATAATACGAATGAAGTACCTTTAGTTTATAGGCAGTCTTTTAACGTGTAGCCATTTATTATTATATATTCGGAGTTATATAATATAAACAAGGTACTACAGAAATCGTTGGTACAGCCGCAGCCCGTAAAATATTATTGTTAGTCTACGCGCATAAAGTCGGGGTACTATATATTGATAACTATTAAAAAAATTAAATTGGTTTAAAATAAATTGACTATATCTGCTGTGAAAAACGTGTAATATTTTCTTGTTATTTATCTTTATGTATCTTAAAAAAAGGTCTTTTTGTGCTAATAAGAATGAAAAGCTCAAGTGACTTCCTAGATAGAACAGACTGGGTTTCATAATATTTGTATGTATAGTATGAAAAATCTCGATGCGAAACTTTGGAAACAATCGGAGCTGGTACCAGAAACCCGTTCTCTTTAAACATTTTCAAGCAGCGTTTGAAATGCAAAGAGAAAATTCTAGTGGTTTTATACATCCTGTCATACAGCAAAACGATAGAAGTAAAATAATTTATCACGGCCAAGTTATAATATTGTAAATATTGAAGCATAGCTCTCAATCAGTCGTCTCCACTTTCTATTAAAGCTTTTTTTTTAAAAGGAACTTGACCCTTTCTACCGAAATGTTTTTAATGAGAATTCGCTTCGTTTCGTCTAGCTTCATCACGATATGATGACTAACACAAATTCAACAATGCTAATATTTGTCGATATTTTAACTGTTTTTCTTTTTCTTTCTTGGGTTTTTTTATAGTGATTTTTAGCATAGTTGGTTACATTATGCACTTAAAGTCTTTAAGTGTTTCCATATAATTTTGACCGCCTTCGTCACAATTGTAAACTGTGCGCCTTCGTCACAATGTAGCTCTTTGTCTTGGAAAGCTCGGTTTCTACCTCGATAAAATGCTGCATAGCACATATGTACACCTACTTTTATTATGCACACCAATCTTCATGAACAACAAAACTGATGACATTTGATGTCAAATATCTCGGAAATTACTACATATATAAAATTCAAATTTATAAAATGTTAACTCTTCGAAAATCGTTATTAAAATCAATAGATTTCTATTATGATAATTTACCAATCGACAGAAATAATAATTATTCAAATCGGTCAATAACAGATTGCCCGTAGATTGCAGCAAACCTATAGTTTGTTATATCTGCTTATTTTAATGGCATATTTTAATGTAATGATTAAAATGTAATTAAAATAAAAAAAATATTATACAAAAAGGCATGAAAACACAAATAAACATAACGTGTTAAAGGCTTTCGAAACGATTAATTAATGGAACAAATAGTGATTTAAAAAAAACCCCGAAACCCATTTACTTCTAAATTATTGTAAAAAGAAAGAAATATATCGAATGTATTTAAATCAGCATAATAAATTGTTATAAGCCATATTTAATTTACATTGTTATTAATACAGTGGGCTGTCAGCGTAATTTAGTTTTTCTATGTTACGGTATGGTAACTTAATGATGCTGTCCTTCATTTGTAAGTAAGTAAAATAAAATTTTAAAATCGTTTATTTCAATGAATAACCAATTTTCAGATTTTTTGCTATAGTATTCATTTCTCCACAAAAAACACATACTTTCAGCATTCACTGGAGCTAATATATGGGCATATCAAAATAGCTGCGAAGCGCTTCGTAATAAAAGTTATAATACTTAGATGATAAAAAATATATTGTCTATAAACATGATAATAAAAATATATATTACACTCATATTAATATTATTTCAAATAGGTAATGTATTTTAATTTTATGTTGGTAATCTGTGTGTATCATTGTTGCATAATATGTACATAGAAATAGATTTTATCTGATATTTGTAGTGGACTGTCAACATTATAAATGAATATTTAAATGTGATTAAAGGTAAATTCCAAAATCACTTAAAATAAAAGTGTTACTAATGCCTGATACGTTTTCTTTGTATTATTATACAAATAATTAAAAGTGTTTTATGGTTGTTAACTCCTAATATTTTCTTGGGATTATTTTTGTTTTTCAAAAGTATGTCATCACAATTCAAAATATTATGAGAGTAGGAGCTTGTAGAAGTGCTACATTTGAAATATAATAGCCCCGTAAAACGCAAAATCCATAAACAAAATAATAGTTTAAATGTAAATGAGATATAATTATAATTAAAGAAACTCGTTTTGAAAAATTTGAAATTCAAAATCGAAATAACAATATTTTGGAAAAAAATTATAATTTGTTATTAATTCAATTATGCAAACGAAAGATTGAAATAAAAATACCAAATAAGTTGCATAAATTTTAAAACATTATACGCATATAATATTTCAATCTAATGCAATGCTAATATTTTGTACGTAATTACAAAAATTATTTTTTTTATCATGAGAAATTTATGCAAGTTTATATCGAAAGAGAGTATATACATTTTAACTTTCGTTTTGAAGCTCACAAAGGTTTAGGATATTTCAATACATCTTGAATTAGATGTTAGGTAACTATATAACCATTTATTCATTAAAATAATTTTAAACACTGATAAGCAAATTTAATTTCGTGAAATTAAATCATGCTTCATATTATTTCTTCTATTTATGAATCGTATTTAATTATAAAATGATAATTGACAGATATCGTCTAAGTGCAGCTACTAAAGTCAGGCAATATATTCCTTTCTTTAATGACTGACAATCTTAGACGTTGCTAACGTCTCAATCTACCTGAACTTCTTTATTAAACCAATTGTATGCAAATATGGGTTGCAAGAGATGAGAATGTACTCGCGAAGACTAGGTTCATGTCATTCTGCATAGATTTATGTCTGCTGGCTAGTTAACATAATACAACCCGTATTATTCAGCACGACCTCCCATTGTCAGCTGGAAATGTTCGGAGGCTAGATCAGGCTCCATTTGCGCCAGCAGGTGCGCATTCCAACCGTCCGTGATTTACAAGTACATCCTCTTACAACGAGATTTCTATCGCCGGTCTTTTCAGCATCCGCTTGTCATAGCTTTTATTGTAAAAAAATGAAAGTCTAATGTGTAGATTTAGTCGCCAGGACAGTATGTGATTTTCTAAATAGTGGAATTTTGAATGCCTTAATTTTCCGAGAGTGAGCGAGTAAAATTAAAACAAAGAAATAAATCTTAATACCGCTTAGTACAACGGAAATATTATTTCGATTGAAATTATACTTTAAAGCTAGCAAACTTATTATTTTTAAGTTTTCTATATTAATTTATGTACGTAAATATATCTTTATCAAAACTTAATTCGTACAAATATGCTCTAATAAAATTAACTGTTCCAGTTATTGCAAGGTTTGCAAAAAATATAGTCTTTAGTTAATAAAAGTATATAAATATTAGTATAGTGAAACGTAGAGTTTTCTAGTTATCTATATCGTTTGATATCATTGATGTTGTTAACCGAATTAGCATTAACTGAAAGTATCAAGAATTGTTCGTAGTATTCAAATCAACAATTGAGGAATTAGGTTGACGGTGTATATTGCAAGTCAATTCGGAGCTTAATATTTTGAAAAAGGAGGCCTAAGGGCTCTTTTAATTTAGACGTTTGTTGGCGGCCTGCTGCGGTACCGGAGTAGTGCGGTAGTCGTCCTGTGTACAGAGGATCGATTTTGTTCATACAAACCGCACGGTGTGGCAACGGTGCGGCGTCGGTGCTACATACGCATAACATGTCGGCAACGTCGCGAATGCCACGTGCTTATTTGAATGTTAGCTAGTACGGTGAATGGTCATTAGATGGATTCATTTACAATGTATGATATAAGCGTGGAAGAATTTATAACGAAATAGAAATACGTCCTGCTTTGTGGAATTCAAAATGTTAAATTTACAGTATTCGTGTGGGAAGGCATTTGTAAGAAATTTATCAAGGATTTTGAAAATAAAAATACCAGTGAAAAATCTCAGCAGGTAATTATTTATTTTTATTTAGTTTCAACTATTAAATATTGTTATTTTGTCATGTTAATTGTCCAGAAAAGTATTCAGAAAACTAATCACGAATTGATGTTACTGACAAATTCTGATGATTTTGTACCTCCTAAACTATCTACCTGTCTTGAATTAATAGGTTACTATTAGACGTTTCGTCATAATTGTGTTGCAAAAGATATAAAACACATATAGTTTGAACAATGTCAATGGCTAACGATATATCTACATTCATAGGTCGGTGTAATATTCGCCATTTGTTAGTCATAATTCCGAACGTACACACGATGTATCTTCGAGTACGTGACAAGCGGTAGTTAAAAATGTTGTGTTGGTTATTCAAAAAAATGCCACAAAAGGGGCGTTGTATGAAATTACTGATGCCAAATGCTTTATCACCAACACAAACAAAGGGTAGTGGCGAACTATTTACTGTTATTGCCGTAGGACTTGGTATATTTAGACTGTTGTCTTGAAGTTTCTTGAAAAAATCACTGTTTCCGAATATTTGTGAATCAGGATCTTTTCCATATGAACCGACATCGATGTAAATAAATTTGTAATTTGAATCACAAATGGCCAATAATACAATAGAGAAAAAGTGTTTTAGTTACAATAAAGCGAACCGCTTTTAGGGGGCTTGATAATTCTTAGATGTTTGCTATCTAACGCGCCCAAACAATCAGATAAGTTTGCATCGGTTGCAAAACCTTGTGCGATTCTTAACCAATCTTCCTTTTTCATTTAAGGTATACAAACTTCTCTTAGGGTTTTGTAAATCTCTTCACATGTATCTTTCACATTTCCACTAATAGTTGAGATTCCTCATTGATAGGAATGATGTAATTTAGTCATAGTGAAACCAGCGGATAAGTATCTGAAAAAAACATTAATTTTTGTTTCTTTTCTTTGAAGATTCTGGTGCCTCCATATATCTAGATCTTTTTACCGACGATAATCCTACAGTATAATTTAAATTAGTAAATTTTCACAAAAATATTAGTACCTACCTATACAATCTTTATTGTCTTATTTTACCAAAGGATTTGCTTGGATCTTCTTTCAGCCTAGAGTTAAGATTATGAAAATCACCAGATTCATATGTTAACGATAACATCGGCGATGTTCTTTTACTGCGGCGTCGTTTTTGTTTCATTTTATTTAAAAACAGCACTAACAGTAATATTTCTTCATCCGAGTCCATAGCTCGACTGATGTCAAATATAGATATCACTAACATACGAACGCACTGCAGTCTGAACGCTTTCAATTTAGACGGTCGATATAGGACTGCGCCGTCCTGCAGCGGCCCTGCTGCGGGATGTAGCAAGCGGCACAGTAAACGTGCGGCAGCGGTCCGATACAAAACGTCTAAATTGAAAAAGCCTTAAAAATAAAAAAATGAAGCTATAATTTTATCTTAAGAAACTTTTCCTTTGATATTCGACTAAATGGAAGGTAAAGAAAATTAATTTCTTAAATATTTTTTTAAATTGTGATCCCCGTCTGAATTACCTACTAGTACTTCTTATATATCCATCTAAAACTGTATAAATTACTAGGTTGGTATAGACGGAAGGAAGGACGTGAGAAATTTACCTAGGAGGTTTTCTTATTTCACAGTGGAGTAATAAAAATATAACACAAATTATTCACAATACCACAGTTTCCACTTCTGTATGGAAAAGCAAAAATATGAATAAAAAAATAGGCTAAAGAATAAAAACGAATTACCGAAAGACAGATTAATTGTTAAATAACGAAAAGACAAAGAAAAATAAACAAGTGGTAGTCTATACCTCTTGAAATTGTTTGTGAGTAAATCGAAATAATTTTATTCAAAACTTAGAAGTGGAATATTTAAATGTTTTTCCGGTTTTTCAAACGCACGGTTGAAAATAAGGACGGTAGCAAAAACATATTATTTTGAAGTACGACACGTCACTTTTAAGCCTAATATTTCGCAAAACGGACTTACAAACAAAAAATTGGCAAACGGAAGCTCAATTTCATTTTCAAAGTCCAATTCGATGACATCCTACTTAAAATTGCGAAAAAATTCCCTCACTTTGTATTTAATTAATGGATGGATATGATGAAACCAAAGATATTGGCAAAATGCGTCGGCCCGCTCTCTAACGTGAGAGCGGACGACGCGCGTCTTCCAACGTCTTTGAATGAAAATAAAAGATGTTCTTTTACTATGGTACATCAATACGTTTCAGTACCTTCCCTGAACACATAGATTATTTCCACGCATATTTCTATTTATTTCAAAGTTTTTTATCTAACAAGTAGGAAGAAAATTTATTGCATTTTTTTTTAAATTAACTCAATTCTAAATATTTTTATATCGTTAATGACAGAAACAGACTCTCTTTTAAATTGTACTATTGTACAGCGATATAAACATGTTTACACATTGAAGCCTAATATTCACTATTAATAAATTACTCAACTCTTGATATTTTTATATCGTTAATGACAGAACGAGGTTCTTTTTTAAAATGTGTTATTCATAACCGCTATTGTGAAGCGGTATATTTACAGTGATAATAATTAAAATCTCTAAAACCAGAAATATGTATGTGCAATATGTTATTTTCGATTGAGGTAGCAATATCATACTTTATCCCTAAAAAGGGTTTTTATCTCCAATTTAATTTTGCGCGCATGCATCTATCGCTCTGTACATGCGCCTTGCGCGTGCTTTATTTACACTGAACATGAACTGCGCCCGCGCTGCTCGCGTGCTCTTGCCGCTCCTCCCTCACTTTGAATTGTCAATAGTGAAGAAAGAAGGCATTATTTGTAATAATGAAATGGAATTTTGAGACGAGTTTACGTATAATTGAAATTTATAATTTTTTGAAGCAAAACTTCTTTACGCACGCTTGACTTGGGGAGTAAGCTGGTGAATGCGTGACGAGAGCGATACGAAAAGGGTGATCGGGCGAGGCGAACGAAAGTTAAGAGGGAGATATAAGTTAGTGAAGACAGAAAGAGAGAGAGTTGCGTTTCGTATATTACTGTAGGGACAAGAGAGAGAGGTGCGAGCACACATTTTCTTTCTCTCTTTCTCTCATAGCCAGTTATATTTCGTATATCTAAGACACAGTGCAAGCCTATTGTCTGTATCACACTGTAGGAGCAAGAGAGAGCAGTGCGCACATTTTCTTTCTCTCTTCCTCTCATAGCCAGTGCATGAAATATATATATGCGAGTTTGCTAGCATTACGCAAACGGTGATATTTTGATTATTTTGTATTTTAATTTCGTTCTTGAACTATTTTATAAATTATTATTTTGTTCAATACATTAACTATTCTACGTTTAAAGTGAATAAAATTGTAAATTAATTTTAAAGTTCATATTTTGTGAATTTGACGTTTTACTTCAGTCGTGTGGTCTAAAGCATGTCGTCGCCGTGGTGTGTTGGGTTGATCACAAGGCATACGGCCTTTGACGATGACGCACCGCGGCGATCCGGGTTCGATTCCCGGCGTCGAACGGGGCTGGACTGGTGTTGTGGTTGGCTGTAAGAGATTGCTCTTGTAGCAATAAGTCCGCCATATGTATCAATTAGATACATTAAAGTAGATAAATAAATAAATAAAGCACACTCGTTTTTTTTTAAAATTTTTTGTAACTATAGATAACCGTAATATATATATACCTTAATAAATATCTTATATAAAGATTTGAATCATAGTCGACGAACACAAATGAACAATCTACGCATTTATTTTAACGCATAAACAGAGCGTGGACCTTACGCGCAGAGTTCATGAGATTGTTTCATGCGTTACACGAACGGAGCGCGAATTGACCGCGTGCAATTTGCAACTCTGGATAACGTATAGCCGCAAAATGAGCGTAGTTTGCCCGTTCGTTGCGCAATTTGCCAATGAGTACTCACCTTAATAAAAAAATTACTAGTTACGTGGCTTTAGATAATTAAATTTATTACATTTTTCAAGCTTCGATATTGACATTGATTTCGATTACAATAACAATATTGTTATATGTACTAGTAAACATTACGATTTTATAGCAGCTTAAGGTAAAATACAAGTAAAAATGAAAATTCAAACTATCATATGAGTGTCTCTAAATTGTTGATTGTGTATGTTGTTAAATATAAATGATTCAATGCATAATAAAATAATAGAATAAATGCAATAAAGCAATAGAATAAATGTCAGTTTATTAATTTACACACACATATATAATATGTGTGTGTGTGTGTATATATATATATATATATATATATATATATATATATATATATATATATGTTATCATTTAGTAAATTCGATATAGAATGCATTTATATACAACTTTATAACTTGATTGCGTTACACACGCACACAAGTTATCTCAACTCTATAATATATGTATGCGGGTACGTATAGCATGATGTGCTTACCCGCAAAGACTCGAGAGCCCCTTGAGGAACACCTGCTTCATTTTCCCACGTTCCTACATAGCAGGATGTTTCGGCGAAGTCCGTCAGCACTCGGCAATATTCGTTGCCATGCGCGTGCGCACGCAATGGGGACGTATTTGGAATATGAAATTTGTGAAGGGTTTTTATTGATCGTTCGTTTGTATCGATTTATAGGCGGGCTTAGGGAGTTAAATGGCTTTTTTATTTCAATCAATTTCGCATTATTTTTTTGCTTTTAGTTTTTGACTGATAATTTCTTTCCGATATAAAATTTACCCACCCGTCTTTCTTTTGGCATTTAAGATTACTAGGCTATATAAATATTCTTCTTAAGAATATCATAAAATATCATAAAAATTATTTGACAAGTTTACCATTGAAAACATGATTGACAACAATGATTCCTTTTAAAAATAAAGCAACCGTATCTGGTATATTACAGCAATTAAGTAAACTATTGTTTCTTTAATCTTTTTTTACATCATTCGATGGTAAATCATATTTATCAAATATAAGTTTGATGATTGAATTTATTAAATAATTTCTTAATTTTAAAGTCTATAGATACGGGGCTGGCTGTAGAAAAGTACACTACGTCTGCTTCCATGTTTATCAGGGGAGTGACAAGAACATTTAAAATATTCCCTCACTTCTAAGTCGTGTCAGACATATTATTTACATTTGTAATGTGTATCGACACTGATGACTGACATATTTGTGTTTGTTAACATTCGATAACAATTATGTATTATTCAACTGATAAACATTAATGGGAATTGATTTAGTGAGATAAGTGACATTCGCTCGTATAAATTTATTCGAGTAACATCTGTTATTATTTATATTAACATTACATAATAGCTTAATTATATACCTTAATTTGACACTAATAATATTGTTACATTTTTTAAAATGATAATTTTACGTGCAATTAACAAAATTATATAAGTTAAATTAGAGTCGTCCTACATTAAATTGACATAAGGTTTCTTCAAAATGCAATAAAAATTAGTACATTATGTGACCTTAAGAGTAGAAACAATTTCCAAATCTTATGTTCTTATAATAATTGGTTTAGAAGTAGCAATGATTTAAAATTCCCACATTTGTCAGAAATACGTAAGAAGTTTTTCTATCGATTTACGTATTTTCAACCCTAAGAAAGTTCGAAAGATTCTTTCTTAATGGTCGCGTATATTGTGTAGGTAATTTTGTATCGCTGTAAATAGTGTGAAGCTTACAATTTGCTCATCGTCAACGCGAAACCAAGTTGATTGAGTGGTTATATTGACCCACATGTCTGGCATATGAGATCAAGAATTCCTGGTACATATTCAAACAAGTTGAAACTTGAAAATCTATGTTTTGCGACTTTAGCAAACATCAGTTGCATCACTGAAAATTAAAAGCCCTTGATATTCATCGTAATACCAAAATGAACCTTGAGAATTAATTAACAATAGATTGAACATGATTTTTTGGAAATCAATTTAAATCTTTATTTTTTTGAGACATTTAAAATTAGATTTAAAAAATATTACTGCCAATCGTGCTGTGTTGTCATTTCATATGAAATCCCAAAGTAGAGGTTTAAAATGAGATACACATTAAGATGTATTTTGCAAAATTTTCAAATTTAATTACGTGAGTAACAAATGTAATTTTAATAACAGCGACGCTATATTTTTTGGAAAAAATTGGCAACATTCACAGTCTTGTAACTTCACCAATTGTCAAATGAACATGAAATTTCGAGTTTTTTTAGACTTTTGAAATCAAACAAAGTTTTACGAAAATTGAAGAAGGTGAGGTGGAAATTGTGCCAAAATTGTTTTGATTTGATATAGAATAACTCTCTATTTAATTTTAGTTAAGCACTAGTTTTAGTTTGTTTGTAGGTTTTCCTGCATGAGTCAATGTAATGTAAATATTTGTAATTTATGTTTCAAGTTTCAACTTGGCTAAAAGTCAACGGAAATTTTAAGTAGATTCTGGGCAGTTGTTCTGTAGTTACGAAAAATTAGTAATCAGGCTGATGAACTCTTCAAATATGGTTTTTCTGTGTGATTTCGTATACTTATCAAGTACAAAAATAATTTCTGTATTTTAAAAATTAAATGTAGACTACAAAATACTTTTTTAAGGATCCGTATCCTAAAAGGGAAAAAAACCAAATCCTTCTGAGATCACTCACGTGTCCGTCCGTCTGTCAGTGTCCTTATTCTCAGAAACTGTTTAAAATAAGAACTAGAAATTTGACATACACCACATGTATATCCGGAGTTAACACTCAAAAATATACATTCGGAAATTTTAGAGGAAGTAAATAAAGTAAGGAAAAATTTTATTCTTTGCTTATTTTTTTAATCATATCGGGTACAATTTCGGAGGGTAGTTTGCAACGATTCGGAAATTATTTGTTTTAAAATTTTAAGTAGGATATTTTGACAATTGTCTATAAAATGTTTCTAAAAAACAACTAGATATAGAAACATAAAATATGACATAATAATCAAACGTATTAACTCGCAGATATCGAGATTATTATTTAGGGGGTGAATAAAGTACTCGAATTTTTTTTCTTTTCTTGTATCGTGTGGGATTTATTGGAAATTTTCCGTTATAATGATTCGAAAACTATTTTTTTTTCAATTTTATTTAAGATCAATTGTTGAAAATGTCCACGAAAAATATGCTCCCCTTCCCCCTTCTCCGAAACTGCTAAAGTCAATATTGTGATAGTTCCAAACCTCATAGTTTTTGAGACATTCACAATATTTTGTTTTGCAACATATACTTTTGAAATATATACTAGTTAGTAATATTAATATTTGTTATTAGTTTAAGTAGTTTAATAGTATTTTTTATTATTGAGTTGTATTTTTTATTAAATACAAATATACTGAGAATATTATTAATATTAGAATTGTATCTAATCATATCTCTTTTTGACTGGAGAAGATCATTGCTGTTGTAGTCAACTAAGATTTGTTCAATAGTAATTAGAGTTCTTAGAGTAGTTATTCGTTTTGGTGTATAGAGTTTATAACTATGGAAAATGTAATTAATTTTATACTAGTTAAATGTGCGGAAATTGATATTATCTTATCACTGGAAAAATCATTCATGTAATTTCAAAATTATGACTAAAAAAGATTAAATATTTTAATTTATTACATCTATAGGAAAAATTATGAGATTTATTTCATTACATTGAAAAATATTTTTTTGTAGTTAGTTCAGCTGGCGGATGATCCTATTACCGGTCAATTCTACAGATGCCTCTTTCAGTATTACATAAATGCATGAATTGACCCACCCAATATTCATTTCATGGTTTTCAAGAAATTAAGACTATTATATCTATTTAATTTTATTAGTACTCTAAATTTAATATTTTGACTATTAAATGTATCTGCTACTTTATTTCTATTCAATCTACTTACCTGTTTTCTTAACAATTTCTGTTACGTAATATCTTATATATGGTTATTTGGTAAACCCTTCATTATTAATCCTTTTTACACAATCAAAGCATATTAAAATATCGAGAGATAATTGAAAATTTCAATATTTTAGTAAAAAATCATTACGCCATAAATCATGTTTGGATTAGATTTAGGAAATATCAATAGAGAATAAGAAGAACTAATAATCGTATCAGTCGCGCTGACATAAATATTAACAGCTGTGAAAGTTCACGTTTATTAAGGCTCCTTAATAAATAAACTGCTACAAGGTGAGTGATTATATCCATGTCCATATTTACACACGCATAAGCACACACAATATATATATATATATATATATATATATATATATATATATATATATATATATATATATATATACACGGTGTCCGGGAATAAGAGTCGGATAAAGATAGACCTTATTCGTTGCCTAAATTTTTTGGGCATTGATTATCGTTAAAATAAAATTTAATAGATAACTTATCGTAAACACGGCACGCATTCAGCGCCCCTCAGGGGACCACCAATAGCTGCGAAGACATCTAACTGCCCAGGAAGCACCGCGCTCCAGGCAAGTGTTAAAAAAGTTATGTGTAACATTTTTATACACTCATTTAGAAAAATGAGGTGTTTTATATTTTATTTCAATGACAATTTAGTCCTTCATAGCCAACGAATAGAGTCTTTCTTTGTCCAACGCTTATTCTCGGACACCGTATATATATGTAAAACAACAACCTATCCTTCACCATAGGTCCTCGTTTTTTGTCGATGCGTTTAATTTATCCCTATCCATAAATGGAGAAAATAAAATTCCACAATCTAACAGGTAAATATGTTTCGCTTCACTTCGCATCACAGGTGGTATGGCGGCCAACTGATCGCAACCCTACTTTTTCAAACAAACACAAATATAAACGGTATCCATTTACAGGTCGGATTCAACAATGCATTTGGACATTGGAGATTGATCGACTCTTTTTCAACTAACGAACAGTGCTTTGCATCGTATTAGTGCTTGCGTACCAAAAGTATTTCGATGGCGAAATACGCCAGTATTTTTACAGTGCATTAGAATTTAAGATGAACGTCGCATAGAATATGGATCAGAGGTGATTTCGTGACACACCTGTTCATTACTAGTATTTATAGTATTTTTTACCAGATAGTACTTTATACCAGTGTGCGTAATTTTAACATGATTCCAACAATATGTCATAGCAATGACATACAATGATGCGCATTAATAATGACGTTGTAAAACAGTTTTCGTGATAAAGACAATATATATTTACTGCTTTTTGGACGTAAATTATAGGACAGATGTAAAGATATTTATTCTAGGAACGTCCTTCAGGAATATTTTTTGTTTTGAATATGGATGATACTATGATTGGAAAATGACGTACGTAACAAAATAATGTACAAAAATATAATTTTTATACATTATTTTGTTACGTACGTCATTTTCCATTTGCTATTTCATTTATATATATTCGTGAAAACTAAACGTTATTAAGTCAATACAATACATTAATTTCGAAATCCAGCTTTTAATTATGAAAAACGTCAACAGGCAATGATTCAACAAGAATCCTTTACACAAGGAGAAATTTTTACATCTTTACCATTTATATAAAAGTTAGTTCAAAGTTATGTGAGTCGTATTAGGTGAAATGTGAAGAAAATATCGATGTGTAATTTTATTCAATTTGACGGCGCTTCATTTGTCATGACAGAGATTAATTAATGAAAAGGTTCAAAGATAGAAATATTTTTATGGACAATAAGAAAGTAAAGCGTAATTGTACGATGGTTATGGTTAGAAAGTCGTCATATTATGCAAACATACCTATATTTGACACCCGTTCAAGAGAAGTACAATCCCAAAAATTCTTATATTTTGAATGACTGAAATAGTTTTGTTCTTATAACCATCAGTTAGTTCAATCTGTGTATAAATGAAGTGATCTCAGAAAACAAATTTTTTAAAAATGAGATTGAATTAAAAACCGGTTGAAGTTTTTGTTTCACGTCAGTCAGCTCAAGTTAATTGAGCAAGAACATATATATATATATATTTATATATATATATATATATATATATATATATATAAATATAAATATATGTATATATATATATATATATATATATATATATATATATATATATATATATATATATATATATATATCCCCTTCATATGTGGTACACAATTATAATTGTTTTTTTCACCAATTAAGGTTAAGGGGCTGTTTTAGGAAAAAGATAAATTTTAACTTGGGAAAAGGGATCGAATTCGTTTTGCTAAGCTTAATAGAGGTGATCCTTTATTTGACGTCCCGCGAAATAATTTTTATACGCGAAGTGGTTTATATTTTTATGTATTTATGTATACTAAATTAAACGAGATTTTTTTAATATTTTGTACATTTTGGTTGTTTGTAAACTTTATTAGAAAGATTATACTTTCAATTTGCCAATCGAAAATATAATTCGCATGTATAAATTAAGATCGACATAAAACTAAGGTAACCGAAAACTTAATCAAAGTCGAGGTAAAACTAATATATTCTGTAGCCCAAGGAATAAACTTTCTTAACAGTAAATATATATCATCTTGCAATAATATCTCTCTAACTATTGTCTGCCAAGGAAGTCTTTTTATTTTATTTGCGTGTAAAAACTTGTTCAATTTCACTCACAAGGTTTCTTTAAAATTACTTGCACACGCAAAATTATGACCAAAAATACACATATATATATATATATATATATATATATATATATATATATATATATTTATACATATACATATATATATATACATATATATATATATATATATATATATATATATATATATATATATATATATATAAATATATATATATATACACATCAGTATTACGTTTTTCTCCATTGTATATAAAAATATGTGAAAAGTCTGCTAATACATAAACATGAAAATTGGGTTAAGTATTGCCTAGCTTAGTAATTTAAAAACTACTCATATCGGAACGCTGGAAATTGTTAGTAAGCAAGACTCTCTTATAAGCAAGAAGTATATTCTTAAAGAGTACTTTACATATCTTATTCTAATAAAGTATATAACGTATTACGTCTAATATAAGACCAAAAGTAACTACTAGACGAAACAATGATCGATAAGCACTGACGAAACAATGATCTCTCGACGAAAATTTCGACCAGCGTTCGAATTGAACTTAATACTGTAAGAAAACCAGATGTTATAATTAAAACGAGTGTACCTATGGCAAGCAAATCATAGTTCGATAAATATCAGATTAAATATTGACGTGTCTGAAACTATCAATTATAGCACAATAAGTTTAACATATTATGGCTCTATTCTACAAAAGAAAATCAACATAAGACATTTTTTATGTATTTAGAAACGTTATCAATGAAAATCACGCTCTTTGTAAAATATTCTTCTGCTGCAAATTGTTTTTCACGTCTCTCATACGCGACAAAAGTGAAGGACGTGTACGTTTTACCCGTGTTCATCAAATTCATACACAAACGTCAAGTCCTCATCGAATTACATATCAATTTGTTCTAATGTAAATAAAAATCATATCTCTACACCTCCTATAGCAACGTCAATACAAAGTTGCCAGAGAACATCGAGCACGGACAGCAACGAACATTATCAGTTCCACAAATATAAAAGGCGAAAATACTTGTTAAACTTACAAAGTACGGCATTATCTTCGGCGGGCGAGATCCGGAACACCTGCCGATCTTTCCCACGCTTTATTCTTATTTCGACTTATTTGTTTTTTCTTTTCGGGAGTTTTTTTACAAATCGTGCCATGCAAGCGTACAAAGTATGCACACGTGTTGTCATAACATTAAATATAACGAGCGAGCGAGGACGTCCGTGACTTAAGCCGCCATACATATGTAAATGGCTGGTTGAACTTACTGATGAAAGTTATCTACAGTATTCAAACTATAAGAAACCAATTTATTATAATGTAATTTTTATTTAAGTTACTCTTGAATAAAAGTTACATCGTAGTAGATTGTCGGTGACAAAAAATCTTTAATGAAATTGTTTTTTCATACATTTCGATTCACTACTTTGTAATTAAAAGTTTATTAAAATTTAACTAGACCTGGATGACAGAATTGTTGTGTTTTTAATCAAGCTAGCTTACACTTACAAGCTCTTAGCCACCACGTCTAACTGCGGGATTTGTCACTGACCAAATAAAACTCTCAAAAAACTTCCCTGTAACGTGAGCTATAGAGTCGACTGCTACAGGTCGAAGGAAAATGTTTTCGGAACATACCACCCTCCATCCCGATAGTACAATCCAGTTAGGATTGAGGCCGCTCTGTGAATTTTGCACAGTTCTTTATAGTGCCACAAATAAAGTACAATGAAGGAGACAACCAAAAGTTTAAAACGTTTTGATAAAAATTCTCAGCCTGTATACAAATTATGAAAACGAAAAATTAAATATTTCTTTCACCTAATATTTTATTGAATTTTTTTTGGAAACTTCCGCTTGAAATAATGAAGGAAATGCATTCGACGTGCGAATAGCGTGATGCAGTTACGACCACTTTACAACGACCAACTTTTTACTTAAACGATTATATAGTGTATAGATTAACTACTTTAGTATATTCGCTTATAGTTCTACTTGCAGTCAAGGAGCGGTCGGTAGCGGACGCGTAACTGTACATTTAGTGGTTATTTTATTGCCGAATTTGGGTGAACGGGTGCGTGAGTGCTTAAGGTTCTTTCGAACAAGCAACGTTGGTAAGTATGAACATAATTGATTGATATGGCTTCAACATACGCATGAGTGGACGGATAATTGTTGGGGCATTGGGATTCTTTTAAGTATAAGTAGTTGATAATTGGGCAGATGTATAATTAAATATTCGTAGACTAAAATTGTAATGAATTCTATTTAAAATCAGGATACGAAATGCCTATCTAAAGAAAATAAATAAATCTAAATCCTGTGATATGTTATAAACTGGGACAAGAAATATAATGTTTTTTAACGAAATTAAGGCAAATAATACAGTTTTTAGACGACAAGTAAAGTTAAACTTGAGAAAAAATGAAAACTTTAAAAAAATAAATAGTAAAACATTGTTTACACGTTGCTTTTGCATCTAACTTTCTCATACATTGATTAGTTTACTTCATATTACGTATTAGGATGTGTATAGAGGTATTAGACCCATGACTGATGTCGATATATTAAGTCTATCCGAAAATCATTAAAAGTAAAACAAAAAAAGACAGTTGCTAAAATAAATCACTTAACACTTTAAAGTTCATTAACTCTTTCCTAGTGTCGGTGTAGAGTCCGAAATCACGGACTGCACTGAAAATATTGGATTTAATTTATTTATTTATTATTTTATTAAACGATAATGTTTTCTTTCTGACTTAAAGCCCAGCCATTATTCACAATTATATTTACAGATTGTAGTATTGCTTTTCTACAGATATTAAAATGTAAAATTTACTTCACGATGTTACAAACGTCGAACATTATAAATATAAACAGCATAAAATAAAGAAAAAAGTCATTTTGATCATTATTTCTTTCCTTCTTTTACTACCACCGTGTCAACTTTTATAAATCATTAAGGCAAAAGTATCTGATTTTTATTTATTTCAATGAGTAAGAATTAAATGTCTTTTCATAACTTGTTAAAATATGTGGTGTCTGGTATATATTAGTGTGGCGTAAAATTCCAAGCAAATAATTTTAAATACAATAGGTAATAATTTATGCAGAAAATAAATTGTGATAAATGAAATTATATAATATTATTATATTATAAAATTTTTCTCTAATGACTTAAGGAAAATTACGTTTTTAAATAAACATTTGCTTACTAATTAGCATCTGGGTATGAAAAATGTTACACTATTCTTTAACTAAGCTTACAATTTTTCGTGATATAATTTAAGACATTCCTCATTGTAATAATTTTTGTTACAATCATAGCAATACTATCTATCTTTTTGGAGTTAAAAACCTCTTTATTTTTGGTGATTTTATTGAATATTTTTTTCTTCTTAAATTTATTGCAAACTTTCTACTTATTTCTAACGATTCCTTCCGTTTAATCATCTCAATTTTTCCTATTTCTTAGCCTGCTTGCAACCTTCTTTGAAAAAATATTTAGATAGTTTTTTTAGTTTCCCAATTCAAAGTTTTTGATTTATTTTCGAATTACTGCTTGTTGCTTAAGAACTTTCAAATTAATCTTCGCTATATGTCAACAGCGCTATGCTGAGTTTGTCCTTTTAGTACTACTGTCAAATAGCTCTATAGCTCTTTGAAACCAAAGCCTACTAAATTTCTTAATCAGCGGCAAAATGGTAAGGAAATAAAAATGCAATAAAAATTAAAGATTTCAAATTCTTTTTAACTTTAAACGCCAAACTTTTTTACTTAACCTTATTAACCTTAAATATTTGTTTTATTGTTTTTCTTCTTCACGGGACAGAAAAATGTAAATTTATTCTAAAAGAAAAAGGTTAAAACATTAATAACAAAAAAATTATTAATATAAGAACATAATATAATAAGCAAAATTTAAAGTAAATTTTTATAAATATTATAAACCAAAGTAGCAGTATCGAGTTCCAAAGATAAATGCTGCGTTTTGCTGTAATTACATACGTTCATTCTTTTACTCTCTTAAATATGTAGTTTACTTATTAAGCATGAAAGATATAAACGAATACAACTGTTTTAAGGTATCTTCTTTCTCAGGGACCCTATAATGTGCTGAGCCTTATTTGCAACAGGTACCTTCTTGAAATCTCAAATTCCTTGAGTATTGGTAATACGAGAGTATCGTCTGAGCACAGGCGGATAGTCAAGATTTTTTTTAGTAAATTACATATATTATATTTAGAAATTATAATATATATAATTTACTAAAAAAATTAAATATATTATAATTAGAAATGATTGTAACACAGAAATATTATTCGAACTCTTATTATTTAGACCCTGTTATTTATTTACTGTATAATTTAGAATGTCTTGAAAATAAAGGTTTCTCAATAACAATGTCGGTTGCTGCAAAAAGCTTAGACAAGTATCACGCCCATAAATATAGCCCTTAGCACGACACCGCAAAATTTATTTAATGAATAATATATCAAAATTGCACGTTAATAAGGAACCAGCCAGACTATCGACTGTCGTACCATCCGGTTTCGTATCAACGAGCTATGTTACCGATTGTAGTTGTAACGGATGAACTCAACGATCGTCGCGACCGGAAAGAAGGACTTCTTTAAATTACTGACTTCTTTAAACTACTGACTATATAGTGACGGTTAAACTAATTATATGTGTGGAGTGATATACACATCCCATTCAGAAGGGCGGTAAAATAAAATTATTTTAAAGAACGCATCTGTGCACCAATGACCGCTGTTTACTGAAATTGTATATATTCTGCATTAATGTTATTTTCTTGAAACTGCAAGTGTACTTTCATCAAAATGATTGAAATATTACGTTAAGATCAAGAAAAAGACAAAAATAAGAGAAGAAAGGTGTTTCCAAAAAAAATATTAATGGGTAGGTACGAATCACATGGGAATCTATGTGTATGAATGTATGCTTTCAAAGGCTTATCAAACTTCAAAGGAGCATACGATTGACTACAGACTTTGATAATGATCAGTTAATGAACAAAACGATCGAGCTTTTAAATCTGTTCTACCCTGGTATTATGTCACTGAACATTTGAAACTTATGACCCAAGAAAACTAAAGACAAAAATGATTGGATTTGAAATTGATAAATTTCATGCTCCTTGTTTAAGTACATAGATAGTGCTTATTACTTTCGATTAAAATTGGTAAAGCAGTTTTAGCGATCTGGCTAAAAAACGATTTTTTCCCCTATATTCGAAAGTGTAGCATTATTGCGTTAAGGCCGTTGTTGCGGTTATGTTGCTTGATAGCCCTGTTTCTAGGCGTAATTATTTTTTGTTCTAACGCGGATAAGTCTGGTATCCTTCATACAAAATCATTTCAACAACGATTGACTTAGTATTAAATTGTGGCTGAGTCAAACTTTTACTAGTATGATTCAGGCGTTGCTTTATTTAGAAGAAAGTTTTGTTTGGGGAACATTTCACCAGACCGCTCGTTATTATTTGCTTATAAATAAATTTGTATTATTGACAAACGCTTGTCACACATTCGTCATAAAGAGGGTTTTAACCAAACTCAAGGATTAAACACCAATTTTATGGGATTAATCATTTCATTTCTTCAAGGCTTAGCTAGGTGATGGGTATGTATTAAGACTTTAAATAATATAATACGGATATTTGATTTTACTTTCGTAAAACAAATGTTGTTTTATTAGAATGAAATATTTAATGACATTCCGACCTCGAGATAGAATAGCTCGGTATGTTATTGATATATAGGAATGGTAACTACAATATATATACTATCATGAACCTGATGCCAATAACATTTTTTTTACTTCAAAATAAAAAAATAATATCTTTTTATTTATATAGCATTACATGCATATTAGCATGATAGCATATACCCCCATGCCTTACATTTACGATTTAGTCGAATAAAAGTGTTTTATTTTATAGTTAGATTAGCTTTTCACCGGCGGCTTCGCTCGCGTAGACGATTCGTTTTCGAAACTTCTGTAAAATTTTTAATGAACTTCAAAAAGGAGGATATAAATTCGACCCAAATGTACTTAATATTATTAAATATGTTAGTCTTTTAAGGCTTCTAAACAAGTGCACAAAAATTTATGAATATTTGTCTAAATGTTTTTCCACGTATCTCTCAGAAACTACTAACCAGATTACAATTATTCTATTTTTATCGGCTTGAGTATCTTTCAACTTAGAGAATAATGAAAATTTTATAAAAATCTGTTCTGTAGTTTAAAATATAAAATAAAAAGTCGGTTTCATTTTTATTAAATGTCTACTTACTTGTATGTTGTTAACACTATATTGGTTTATTTATATATCAACAAACGCTACAAACAGTGTCTACATAGTTTATGCAAAAAAAGCAGCAGAGAGGAAGTTAGAATTGAATACAATACTTTCTTGTGTACTACATTGGTGGTTACACTGTCTGGTGCTAAAATTATGCGAGAAGCAATACTCTCCTAAGTTCGATGCTAACCACGTTTTATAGCTGGACTTTAGATTTATTAATCGACGTTGCGAAATAGACTCTAAGGGGAAATTGGAGTCGCTTAAATTAAAAAAAATAATAATAGGGTATAAGCAGTATTAGCGGTATGAAAACCGATACCCCCCCTTCCCAAGTACAGTGAGTGAACACAGTACCACGTAAAAATTTACAATGGAAATATTTTCCCGCATAAATTTAGCTACCAATTTTCATCCGATTTCACCGAAAATATTAATACTAAATTTTAAGTAAAAAATATCATAACAATTTTCTTCCCATGCAAATGTGGCAACCACTATTTACCCCCTCAAGGGTTGAATACCCGAATATATTTAAATGCTTGTTAAATTATGTGCATTGCAAAGCATTAATACGATTTTTAAAGGAAAAATGATCATAACAATTTTCTTGACATACAAATTAGCCACTCCTTTATTTACTTATTACTTTACCTACTTAGGGGTTGAATCCCGGAAACTGCTTAATGCTTGTTTCATTATTTGTATTGAAAAGCATTAATATAAATTTTTAAGTAAAAATTACCATTGTAATTTTTCCCATGCAAATTTAGTAACCATTTTTCACCTCCTTGGGGGTTGAATATTATAAAATGCTTAAATACCTGTGACATTATTTGTACTGAAAAGCAGTAATACCAATTTTTAAGTAAAAATTTACATAATTGTTTCCCATGCAAAAGTAGCTACCTCTTTTCATCCTTTAGGGGTTGAATATCGGAAAATACCTAAATATTTGTTTTATTATTTTTATTGAAAAGCATTAATACCAATTATTGAGTAAAAATTACCCTAAACATGTTTTTCCTATGCAAATTTAGTCACCCCTTTTCAACCTTCAGAGGTTGAATATCGCAGAATGCTAAAATACTTGTTTCATGATTTGTCTTGCAAACCATTAATAAAAATTTTTAAGTAAAAATTACCATTACAATTTTTTTCCGTACAAATTTAGCCAACCTTTTTCATCTCGTTATGGTTAGAATATCAGAAAATGCTTAAGTACTTGTTTAATGATTTGTATGAAAATTTTAAAAACGCAGTGAATTCGGAAAATCCTAAAGCATATGTTAATTTTTTGTATTGAAGAGAATTAATACCAAGTTTCAAGTAAAAATTATCAATCAGTAGCGGTTTGAGCTGGGCGTTCATATGTCAATCGGGGCATTGTCTTTTATATATATATATATATATATATATATATATATATATATATATACACACATGTATATACATGTATATACATATATATATATATATATCAAGCAAATTGCTTGACAATATTATTAAACGCACTTCCTTATCAACTTTGTGAAAACGAAAATGATATTAGCACTTACAGAAAGCATTAAATTATTTTAAAATAAGTTAAAATTAATTCATTCATATTTGTAACTTGTGAAACGATAACTTATATAAATATAATTGTAGTAAGACAATTGCACAGAATTATGATATAAAAAATATATTTTTTCATTATCTTTGTAGTTTTAAAATTCCCTTAAAGATAAGAAGAAGGATTTAGGACAAAGTCTGCGACCGCGTCAACAAAAAAATTGTAATTTTTGGTCGTAAATAGGTAATTTAGTAATTAAGAGACTTATAATACGGTTATAAATTATAATGAGATGAATATCTGGAATATTGAATGTTCAGATTGTATAGAATATAACGCTCTAAATAATTTACTTTATTTTTATCGTAGATTTTGAAAAAGGCTGTACACAGTTTATTAACAGTTGCTAAACTCTCTTAAATGCTATTAAATTAAACATCAATGAAAATGAAACATAATTCTTTTTCATGAAAAAATCGTTCTTTTCCTTCATGGTATATAAATATCGTCTCCCCTTATTTTCCACTGCCTTTATGTATGTTCAGTTGTATTTTTTTTCCTTTAAATACGAGGTGACAATTTTATTTCAAAATCTATCAATTTAACTGACAAGATATCAGTTTTTGTATTGCTATCAATTCTGTATACAGAATATTATTAATAAAAAGACTCTTATTGATAAAAATTTCACTCAGTATACTTTATGCGTTTAATTTATAACCTAATTCGAAATTTACCTTTTTATTTATAACCTAATTCGAATTACCTAAGCGTTTAACTTATAACCTAATTGAATGAATAAACAATTTCTTTATTTGAAATAACCAGTAATAAAAATGAATAAGAATACAATTTAATATGTAAATTAGGTTCACGTTATGACATAATTCAAATAGGGTAAACTAAAAATATGTATTTATATAGAATACGAGCGTATTCAGAGTCATTTATAGTAAGTTTTGTACTATTAAAGTTTTCGTGTTATCATCACTTTATTTTGACATATTTGTATTCAATAATTGTACGAAAAATAAGAAAAAAGCGTTTAAGTGCTAGCCGATATCGTTCGATATTCCATCATGTACCAAAATTGAAATTAATTAGATATATATGATGCTAATTACTTTTATCTTATATTGCTTCGATTTCTTCGCATTTTATTGCGATAAGGTATCGACGATTTTTACTGCGTTTTTAAAACCTGTGTCCAAGAAACTTTCTGAAATAGATTTTAACGTTATATTTTTTAGATTTGTTTAGTTCCTCTCGGTAGAAATGTTGCACATTTCATTTGAGTCATACAGTCAAGTCACCATTATTACTGTTCACAAGATTGAAGCCTATTTGACATAAGCATTCGTTCTGGATATTGCCGTGACATCACACCATTTCGAAAAGTCGATGTGCAAGCATATACACAAAACTTGGTCCAAGATTAATTATGTGAGGCGATATCCACGTTACTGATAATGTATGATTATAAGTAGTGAAGGTCTATATGCTGGAGTACCTGATGAATGTAATTCGTGTTTTTTCATTACTGGTACCTAATGTTTCATTCCTGGTAAAGGCAATGAAACGTTAGCTTTCAAGAAATCTCTCCAATAAGTGAAGAAAAAAAGAAAGTAAAACTTCACCAATAATTATACCGAATTGGGAACTATACGGAAACTGTTTTCATTACCCGATCTTTTTAAAAGTGAAATTTAACACTACCGATTATATGACGCAACGACCACCGAAATTCATCTACTACTTACGACCGGTAAATTCAGTCCCATGAGATCTGTCTGGAATAGATACAGAAATTCGATAGATATTTAACCAAGTAATCAACATTGTTAACATTTTTAACCGATTAATAAAAGTTTATAAGTAGAATTCCATCGATGTATACGTATAATGACTGGCTCCTGAAGCAGACAAATACTCACTGTGGAAGGCTACTCGCAGTCTCAAGCGAATCGTTACCTATCAAAAATGCTCAAGGTCAATGGATAAGAAGGATTGAAAAGAAAGCTAAACTCTTTGCTCAGCACCTGGCATCAGTGTTTGAAATTCCATTTAAACTAGTATTGACTGACTTTGGTTTGTCAGTAATTCCAATAGAAGTAGCCCACAAAAAACGACAAAAATTTAAACCTTAAAAAACGAGTGCAACTCCCATCACGAGGCACATTTAGGCACTTGTTAATATTTGAGTATATATAGTATTTCTATTAAATTATTTACGAATATTAATTTTTCAAAACGTAATTTTATTGCATCTTATTATATATACACACACACAAACACACACACACACACACACACACACATATATATATATATATATATATATATATATATACATATATATATATAAACAATCATCATAATAACGCAGAAATCTAGTAAACAAGCACAATAGCGAATATCTTAAAAACCATTATCACTGTTACTTTCAATATCCAAATTGTTTGAGAAACTGTTTCTGAGGCCACTTAAATAACTTATTAATATTCCGGATTTTTAGTTAAATTGAAAAACTAACAAGTTCCTCCAAGAATAACGATAATCGGAAAGGCATTCAGGAAAATAAATATCGCCCTGCCGTATTTCTGGATGTATCTTGAGATTGCTACTAGCAAATTATCATCAATTTCAATGTAGTTATACCACAGGGAAGTGTCATCTATCCACTATATACTGATGATATTTCCACTACATAACAAATCTTTATAGGTACTTTCGCTGATAAATGCTCCAAAAATGTACAACGAGCACTTGACGAAATCAACAGACACGGACATTCGCGCCGGACGCGCGTGTGCGCATGCGCGCGAATGTAGGGACACGCGCATTCGCGCACATGCGGACACGTGCTCACGCGCACACGCGCACAGGTGTACTCGCGCACACGAGCTCACGAGTACACGTGCTCACGCGCACACGCGCACAGGCGCACACGCACACAGGCGCACACGCGTACAGGCGCACACGCGCACACGTGCGCAGGCACTCACGCCCGCAGTTGCACACGCGCACGCGCGCTGTTTCTATTATCATTCTGTTTCCAAAACTGTTTCTCATTAACACACAAAATATTTGAATACGTGAAATGCCCGAGATCATAAAATTCAACCAATAGGATGTAGTTTCAATACATAGAACATTATTCCGTTCTTAGTTTCTCTGTTTAGCTGTATTTACCTAGGTGTGGACGTAGCGTCTTACACGACTTACAAGTGAGCAGCACGTGTATTGTGAATTTCTACTACGCCACGGCACATTAATATAGTTGAGCCGCAGTAGGATTTTCAGTTTTGATCTCGTAAAAAATGTTTTGAATCATTACGTGAATTTTAAGCTGGCGTCCAGGATAGATTTAAAAACACGAAAGCGAATTAATTGGGATATAACCATAATTTATGAAAATACTCTTCGTAGATTTTTGAGATTTCATTCCTGAAATTCATTGTACTATGATATCATATCGTGCTAAACACATTAATTACATATAGGTAAGAAGGACTCTCTGGTAGGATTAGTAAATTTAGACAAATGGACTTAAATTTAGACAAATACTGTATTTAATGAAACAAAATTATATTTACTTAGCATACGTATTATTTTCTTATTCACACGTATTCATTTTTTGGCATTTGGCATGTTCTCTTTTATATTACGTGCTAACGAGGGACTTCTTTTCTTTATAGGTCTATCAGATTGAAGCCGGTTTTTGGTTTTAATTATTCCAGATTTTTTGTTGCAATAATTTTTTCTGAAATATAATCGGCTGTTGATTCTAAGTGTTCGTGTGTTTCAATTGATTAATGGATACGTTCTTTGCCATTAAACCACTAGAGCTAGGATTTTGCTCAAACCATTTCAACAAATCGATTAAGTACTGATTTTAAATTTGAAACCATATTTTGGTATTGAAGCTTAAATTGTTGAGTATTAATTTTTTTTAGTGGGTTTCCACAAGTACTATCAATAATTCACTGGGTAGAATCATCGACTAAATGCGGTAAACCTAAATCTTCAGATACAATCAAGTCATCGTTTGTCATGTTTTCATAAAAACTTTCATTTACTTCGCCTAAAGTGTTTTGGCAAACATGATACGATCTTTTCATCTGTTTTGGCGAATTTTTCAAAACAAACTTACAGTGATTTTCAAATGCATAAAAATGTTTGCAGGATGAACCGCTCTTCCTAGCTAAGTAATAAAATATATCTATGTTAATGGTATACTTTTTTAATTTTCTGTACTAGAACAAACATTAAATTAATTTCAATTTACGCAAACCTCAAATAGCTTTTCATCTTTTTTTTGCAAAATCGGTATATTAGTGTAGTTTGTAACCCCGCATATTTGCGAAATCCAATAATCGGCGGTGGTGATACTTTCAAAAATAGACGTTAAAAAATCAATAACTGTACACATATTTACTACTATGTATTGTTACAACACTACGTTTTTTGGTATTCTAGTGGATGCTGTTTGTAATTCATGTAAATGTTTGTAATTGTTGTGTTATGGTCACGAGTGATTAAATTGTTTCTGTATGCAATACACTACTCTTCTCGTCTTTCCCAAATATTTTTCAAAGTAACAAATTTTCGTGAAGTAACAAAATTTTCTTTGTACCTACGGATCCTTGTATATTTTATTAAACTCAATCGTACTTTCATGAGGAGCATTTATATGTAGCAAATTATATAAATGTAACACCATTTTTTGTCTTTAAATTATATCAATATTATGGTTTCCATTACACAGTCAATGCCAAAATAATTTTTAAAAATGAAACCCACAAAGTAATAGAGTAGAACCTAAAAAAATAGTTTGTAATAAATTTCTTTTGGTTTTACTGTCATCGGTCATAACAACCAAGGCCCCGAATTTTTTTCAAGTACTTCTTGACAATCTAAAAAAAAGTTGAATTGCAAAAACTGTATGGGCTGTAAAAATAAACATTATATTAGGGTTTGTCTGGTCGCATGAACTGGTAGTATCGATAATCAATAATTTAATCCGAAAATCCTCCCAATAATGCACTTTTTGTAATTAGGGTTAAAATTATTATTATTTTTCCTCCATTAGTTCCATTTTCTGCTCCATAATCAATTCTGTAATAACTTTTTTCAGTACGGTCAAAGTACTCAGTCATGACTATTCATAGGATTAAAATGTCTATTCTCTAGTTATGTTGAACTATCCAGTACATATTTTTCTATTAGTTTTGGTTCATGATAGGTTTTCGCAGCACTCGGTGTCATGCCAGTTTCCAAGTACATTTCGAAATCGCGCTTGACGTAAGCTTCACATAGGTAGCGAAAAGCTTCAGAAACTTTAATAAAATGGGAATGCTTAAAACATATGTTTATAGAAACATTAATTTCCTTTTTTTAGATTTTTGTTATTTCTTATAGAAAATCTATAATTTTTTTTAGCTCGAATATCAATAATAACTGATTATCTATATATAAATTATTATGTCTTGTACTTTTGGTATCCTTGGTACTTTTATTATAAGATAAATGTAGACACAAAAAAGGTTTTCAAAATGCTAACCGCTAAGTTTCGGGTATCAGAAGTGAAAACTTTATAATTTATATTAATAATTCAATCCAAAAGACTTATTATAGCCTTAATAACCGTCTTTTATTTTGTAAATAATATCTAAATAAGATGTGTCTTGTGATTTACAGTTAACCTTAACAATTTCATATTTATCACATACTTCTTGAAGAAAGAATAATAAATTTTAGTAGTTCAGATAATATCATGTTTTTTTATAATAATTCGACACGACGCAAGAAACACTAGTTTAACAAGCAAACGAAACTCGTAAACTAACCGAGGTGGGCGTTACTTTTACGCAGTAACAGAAAGAAATGCAAACAAAACAACGAGCGTCACATCGCAGGCGACGCTTGTTGGTATTGGCATGTAGAATTAATTTATAAGTAAATGCAGCGATTTTGTATTTGAATTAATACTCCATGACAACATGGCGTAGCAATTTTAGACGTGCTGCAAGTGAGAGTCGTTTAAATCCCGACATGATTTTTGTTCTGGCGTGCACCAGTAAATGTATCACCTTCATGTAGCAAGCGTGGTTCAAATGCCTCCTCGACTGCAACACGTCGTTGTGCTGAAATACAATAGCGTTTTACTTCATAACTTTTTACGTGTTACCTATTTGAAAAGTTTGTTCAGATAAAATGACGACCACTGCATATTTATATATAATGCAAATAACTAAGAGCTATTTAATTATTTATGAAACCTTCTTATGTTCCTACGTAATATTATTTGAGTGCAACCGGACATTACTTTTTAATATGCCTGACTCCCCCTTTTCTTAATATGTACTAGATATTCTTATTTTTTCTGCATAAATTTAGATGCTAAGCATAATAAAGAAACGCTCCCATTCTACCTATTTGTTATTTTTAAAAAAAATCTCAAATTGCGTAATCTTACTGCTACACTTAATTTCCTTATTACATGACTTGAGTACTTAAAGGACTAATACCATAACTGCGAACCTTGACCATTGCAAACCATCACCTTACCTCAATTAGAGCATTTCACGCCCCTCTCTTTACAGGAGGTGCGCAGTGGGTCCCGCGCGTGGGAACCGCTTTACGCACTACATCCCAGGCGCCACCTGCCACCACCTGCTGCCTTCGCGACACACGTCCCGTCTTGACGGATGAAGAATCAAGACCAGCGTGGAAACTAATTTGCAATTTAACATTAAAGGCAATATAAAGATGGCTTGGTGGATGGAAAATTACGAACAATGTGGTAGCTAATTTGCACAATAGTTCGACATGAATTTGCCTTGACTGATCAAGAAACAAAACTAATATGGAAGTTAATTTATATATTGACATTGAAAATAACACTAGCATGTCGTAATACATATGCAATCAAGCGTTATAAAGATGATTGGATCCCTGAAATTTCATGTCTAATGTGAAAGATAACTTGCTCATTATCCTTAATTGTAAAATAAGAATTAAAAGCTTGAAGGAAAATCATTAAGACTATTTTAAACCACTTTATGTGCTGATGTTACAAGTGACATAAAAATGCACGGAAAATTGAGGGATATAAAATTATCGACATGGGGTCAACTTGATAGATCATGGCTCAAAATTAATATTCGAGGTATTTTTTTTTCATTTGGTATTTCAAATGAACTCTACCTATGGAGAGCCCATTTTGATTACAGCGGATATTTGAGTTAATTAGTATAGTAATAACAAGTGACATTTATTATGAATGCAAATAACAATCACGTCATAGTTATAATTTTTTTATAAATACAGTTTTCATTGAGATATGTAAGAAATCTTATATTTAATCATTGTAATAAATTATTTTAGAAAACTTTAAAAGTAAAAGTCGAATACTGATTACATTTGTTGATTGCTAAGTGTCAATTTAAGCTTTGCACCAAAAAAAAATTGTCTCAGTTGCAGTAGTAACATTTTTAAAGGAAACCTAATATGTCAAAAATCACGTGTGATATTTTGGGTTCTAATTATGTGATACCATGAGTGTTTTTTTAAGTTAATGAATACTACTTCTATTCTCACAAAACAAAACACAAAACTATATCTTTCATAATAAAAGTTTTTCTTTTTAGTTGGATTAAGTATTTAAAACAAATTGGTCAAAGATATGCCCATTCTTTATTATAAAATCTATTTGACATATGTCATATTTTATAATTAGAATCAAATTTCAGTTTTTTTATTATTAAAAAAGTGTCCCAATTTATAATAAGGAAAAAGATGTTTTGTCGCCAGAATAATAATGTAAATAGTGCCAGGGCTTTACACAGAAAAAAGAGAGAATTAAGTTTAATTTTAAAAATACCAACTATTTGAGGATTATCCAAAAATATATGCACAGAAGAAGTAAATAGAAATAAAGTTTAAAAAATGGCAATTAAAATAAAAAAAATACCAATATTACTTAAGGGGAAATGGTGAAGATAGAGTGGAGGAGAACCATATTGATATGTGAGTACTAGTTTTATATGGATAATATATAATAAGCATAAACATTTAAATTACGGACGATTAAAACTATTTTTGGAATCCGTTACTACTGACCAAACGAAAGTCATTATTCATATAATCTGAGCAGAGTAAGGCGCAAACAAGATAGCACACTGACCGCTGACATGCAACAATGTATCTGCATCGGACCGCACGTGCAACCCAAACAATATTCAAAAGCCCAAATCCTTTTAGTTTTTTTCTTTACACCTTACAATCAGTGGAAAGGTTCAATGTTAAAGACGTGAGCGTATGTGGGGCTAGGGAAGAAAGAGTGGGGTTCTCGTGGCAGCGTTCACGGAAAAACGTGGTGCCCGACCTATACGGTTATAGTCGGTGGGAAAAGTTGAGGCTCTTTTAATTTGTTTCTTAAAGTTATATCGATTACTATAAATATTTGTATATCAAGTAGAGTGTAGTGCAGTTTCTTATTTCGTTACTTGTTAATGAATGAAAACCGGATAACCATTACTTTAATACACATATCGAAATTTTCATACTCAGGGATCAGTGAAAGAAAAAAATTAACTCGTTATATTAAGTAATTATACACAATTCGCATAGAGGAAATGTTATTATTGAAAAAATTCTATTAAATAAGAGGAACAAATGTTTAAACTGTTATGATATTGACATCTTATTTTGTGCTGATGAGTTTTACTAATAAAACAAGTAAAAGAAATATTCAAAAACCGTCGTCCATGTTGCCTCCTCCGACCGTTATATTGAAGTGAAATATCTTTTTAAAAATGTATATATTAATAGTCCATTATATACTATTTATAATGAATATACTTAGAATAAGGTTAAAACATATTTTACTTTTCTCTTTCAACCAAAAAAAGGAAAATCAAATATTTATCAGATCGCAATTAGTTAATGTAATTAGTTACATTTCCAAAATTGTTAAATGTTAACAATATTTTTGATGAAATTTGAGAAAGGAGTAGTTTTTTAACTGTTTCTAAAACCTGTTTCTACAGCATGAAACAATTTAATCGTAAATTTTTAAGAAAAAAAATTGTTGTATTATTTATTTCCATGTATAAATTAATTGTTTGGTCTGTAGCATAATAATTTAATGTACATACACGTGTATAATGTATATACGATAATAAAATTATATAATATCGCATATTTATTAATTACATTTTATTTTCTACTTAGTTTCAAAAAAGATTAATGAGAAACAAAACTATAAAATTAATTAAATTAAGAGCTATTATATCTCAAATAAATTTTAACGAAAAATCTTATTTCCTTAAAATTTACATAATCTAAAAAAAGTTAGTAATTTACATATTGGCCGATTTGACTTTATCGGTGATTTTATATGTACACGATATTTCTTTAAATTACAAATTATTTATTTTATTAAAATAAAAAATACTAAATATTTCTTATGTTTCGTCAAAATTATAAAAAATTAAGCTCACATATTAAGGGAAAATTGGCCAAGTAATATATTATAATTAATTTGCGCAAACATCTGAAAATATCTTAGAAATTTTAATTAATATATTTGACTGTGGGTAAAAATTATTGGAATAATTTTATATCCTGTGCGCAACAATATAAATTAGATAAATTAACTATTTTAATCGTATAATAATTATCTTAGCTGGTGCATTATTTATCTAAATACAACTTACAATTTGAACAGTAAACAAATTACATCTTATGCTTAGAGTGTACCTGAAAGATATAACGCTCTCGATGAAATAAGACACACGTCCGACCCACTATTGCGGGTTTAAATTGTGGGCCATATCTCCATTAGTTAGTAAAAACTGTATTAAACGGAGGATATTATGCCTGATCTTATCCGACATGGACCATACACAATACGGGATTTCGTTTCTGCTTGACATAACTAAATTTGTTGTGCCGATGCAATATCTCAATATGTTGACATTTCTTAACGATTTCTACTGCGTTTTTATCACAATTGTAATCATTAATTGTTAACACCATTTAATTATATTACATTTAAAGAAAAAAGAAAAAATGTGGTGAAAAAGAAGTTGAAATCTTAATCGTAATTTTCCGTAAAAGCTTTTTTTAATATCTGTAATTTTATATAATTCTCTCGCCTATACTACGTTAAGGACTATTATCAAGTAATTTCTAAACACATTCTGAGATCATAGAGAAAATGTATAATTATTTATAAATGAGATACCTTATTTATGCTACATTACTATATTTTTATTAAGCTGCTCATATATGCATATTCTCACATTTGTATGCCCTTATAGATTATCGTAGTCTACAGTAACACTAATATTTCTACGCTTATTGTGTCTAAGAAATGGTCATGATTTTTTTAAAATTTATAATAATAAAACATGTACGAGTAGACATTTTTGGTAGGCTCCAACATGACTGTGATTCAAATTTTAAACCGAGTTGTTCGAATTTTGAAGTTTTTGAGCTGCTGAAATTTAAAGTTATAATAATACTACACTTTTAAGATTTAAATAATTTCGTTTTGTTGTTATACCGTGAAGATTATATCAAATGAAGTTTAATTTAGGCGAAACCTCATGGTACAGCTAGTAAGATAGAAAGAAGACAAAGAAAGTAAAATTTCGTACGCTATTTACCTATAATGTTATTTACTTAGAAGTATTCGTTTCTTCCTTAGGCTCAAAATTTGAAAATGATTGACCTTTGTTTTAGTATTGAAAGCATAATTAAAATTACTTAATTTTTCATATTTTTAAGAGAGTAATTTCCAAAATAAGGAGGATGTAAGGAGAAATATAACAATAAGTACGGGTTCTCGACTTATGTTGAGTTGAAAAAAAAATTGTTACTGTATTTTTAGAACTGGTAATATTATATATTTTACTAAAATAATTTCTTTTTGGGTTCTATTATTTACGAAATATTTGGCGGATGGACGGAAAAAATGACGACAAAATATGATTAATAACCCTGAAGTCGAAAGATTCCTATTATTAATGTATAGGGCATATGCAGAATAAATTATCAGTAAAATGGCGTAAATATCCGTCACATCTAATCTCACGAATAGTAGGCACGTTTAAACATCTTTACTTGCGTGCCGTGGCCAAACGACTCTTTCACTCTGAGCTCAACAAACATTCATCATTATGAACGATAGCTTTTTATGTGCGGGCACGAAGCTGTTTAAATTGTCTGGTAACGTGCGGGTATTCCTACGTTGCCTGCGTCATAGTTCTTCTGTAGTGTGTGGCACGCTTTAAAACTTAAGTGTCAATTTGTGAGTGTTGCGCAGAATTGAAAGGATATATATTGTCCAAGAGTTTATGATGAATTTTGAGCAAGTATTTTAGGGCGTTAGAAATTTGGAACAGTAGTACTTACATACTATTCAAGTAAAGAATGGAAATCGTCTTGATTATGATGGGTCTCGTTTCAATTCCACATTATGAAAATATTACAGCCCAAAAAGTATTTTAGTTCCAATAAAATTTAAATAATCTTAACATAAATAAATATAAAAATAAAAGTTCGAGATGTTTTAAGTGGTTCAAAAATATAATCAGACTATCCTCAATTTGTTTTAAAAATATTTATCAAAAAATATTTTAAGATCGCTGAAATTTATATGATGAATTTATTGAATATATTTAAGGACACTGATAAAAAGACTGACAAAAATAACGGTTTTAAATAATCGCCTGTAAATCGACGTAAAGAAAAGTTGCTCGTGAGTGCGAGTGACAAATGTTATGTGTAGATATAAGAGCGTATGAGAACGTGTCTCGGTTTCGTGGAATATACTGTGATGGTGAATTTCCATTTCGGGATCCTGTATATATTATTTTTGAAATGAATATTATTATTTTCTGCTTCTGTTATTATTTCAATATATTTATAATAAATCATTCGAAATCAACACGATGCTTATTTATCTTAAGATCTGAATTTCATCTTTGCTGTAAGTTTTTCCTCTCTATTACCATATATACACCACCTAATACGTTAAACAATAAAAAAAAGTGCGTAACGATAAAGTTTTTGTAAAAAGTGGATTATTTATCGTGCAAAGTACTTGTAATTTAATTAGTCCATTATCGTTTGACATGACGGTTTTTAAATCGTTGATAAAGATTACTTATTTTTTCTTAATAAAGGTAATAAGCGATTTAAATATAAAAGGAAACACAAAGTATATGCGAGACTAGTCATACGATCAACTAACCTAACTTTATTTTCTGTATTCTGTAATATCGAGTAGGTATGTAGATGTGCAAAATACTATGCAGCTAATATTTTTTTTCAGATGTGTTTTAATTACGAAAAATACGGAAGTGATGGCATTTAAGTGGCGTACAAAAACAGGAAGTTATTAGAATTATTTTCCAATCTGGACGGAGAAACCTGTTTAAGGGCAGCGATAAAATAAATTGCAAGGTTTCTTACTAAGTATTAATGAAAATTTTTGTTTTTTTGCTAATTTCTAAGCCCGTTTGTGTCAATTCCATTACTGAACGTTAAATATAACCAATATTCCGTTTACATATTTAAGTAGTAAATATTTAAGAGATATCTTCAATGAAATAGAACAATTTAAAAAATGACAAAAAATATTGTGCTAATTGGTCATAATATCAATTACAGAAGTATTTTGATATAATTGTGTTATTTAAAAGCATTATTTTTAAAATAATCATCACAGACAAAACGGATGTTCGTTAAATTTGTTTGCTAAATATCATCTGAATAGGCATCTAACGTGAGTGTGTTGGTCCATAATAAATGATGTTTCGTTTAAACCTGGTTTAGCAGATTTAGAAAGAGTATTTCCAAATTTGATCCTACTTTTCAAGTCCCACGATATTCGCAAGATTACAAAACAACGCCATAAATCGAAAACATTTTTCACCGTCATTAATCAATGTCCGCTTTCAAGTCGAGGTTTATAGAATTTAATGAAAACTCAGAATTATGTAAATGAATTTAACCCTTTACTACAAAATCGTATTATATGTTGCATCGCTGTGAGACATGTTTTAATAATTTTTATTATATCATAATGTACAAATTACTAGTTGTCAATCTCACAACGTTCAGTAAAAGTAAATATGATTATTTTCCGATATACGACGGGAGCCATAAATAAATAAGTACATATCTAGATGCCGGCCGCTTCGTTCATACAAAGCTCCTGCCCGAAGCTACCTCGTACGTTGGCGGCAAAACAAGTTTTTACTGAGCTTACGCCAATAGTACGGCCACGTGCGGGCGACGCACGCCGAACACGCTTCGGGCGCGAGTTGAACGCGGGCCGAGCGCGAGCCGAGCCTGCTCGTGCCATTAGTTGGGGAGGAGGGTGGGGGGAGGGGTCAGGCATTATTTAAACGAAGCCTGTTTTGATTTCAAATCATTGTGAGTAGAGACTCACGACAACGCGGGCACGGGGTGGTGTGCTTTATTACAATTCTAGGATAACGACTAGATCATAACATTTGTTGTTTAAATAAATAGAAGCCAACTTTACATTTTTAAATAAAAATATTTAGTTTTAGTTATTGAAAATATAATTTTCTAATTCAATATCAAGATGTGTTTTTTTAAAGATGGTGAATACACTTTATCTGCAGTAAAAAATGTTAGTGATGCAGTAGGACCACAGACGCCACGGTATCCATGGTCAAAATTACTCAACAAACAGGTATGTTTTATATATCAATTGTATCTTCAATCTCATTCGCACCTACTTCATTTATATATCACAACTTTGTTTTATTTTCAACCCGTCTATGAGGTTGCTTCCCGCACGTAGTCAAACTGGTTTTATGAACTCTGCTGACACTAGTCAATACTTTAAATGCAGTTGAAGGTACCACTTCTAGTGTTTAAACAGTTGTACCTATTAAAATATTGTACCATTATCTTATAATAATGTAGAACAATACAAAATTACCAAATTTCGTGTATGTAATAGGTTAATGTTCTTCTTTTTATTCAGGTTTCGAAACCGAGATTGTCACGAAATATAACAGCGTCGACCAAAATAAATTTGAATAAATATTGGAACAAATTTGGAGAATTTATGAACAATACGAAACCGCTGTCAAATCTTCAACTTAATAATTCTCATCGAAGTTCGGCAGCCAACGATCGACCCTTCCCTCATGAATTCACCGAATATTTGTACCCTATTGCTAACTACGATGACGAAAATAAAGAAAACATCAATAATTACCAGTTGATTGAGGACATACGATTCGAACTGATGACTGGCAAGCAAATTGAAGTAAGTGACAACTTAGCTAACGAAGTGAGAGAAATATGTTATATAAAGCAAAAAGATAATAACTGTTTTGTATGTAATTTATGTTATAGCTAGCTTATGAAACAAATTAAATTTTCTTTTTGCAATGAAAGATAAAGAAAATAGCAAAGTAAAATTTATATGAGACTTATTGGACTTGATGCTTAAATTATCATTAGATTGCTTGAAATAAACTTCAATTAAACTCAAATTACACGTATATAGGAGCAAATTTAATCTTAGCACAACATTTAGACGAAATCAAGTCTTCCAATAACACTTTATTTTTGTACGTTTACTAACATAACTTTAATTATTAATTGTTTAAATCCTTAATAATAACCCAACGTCTTCCACTTAACAAGTACTATTATAAATTTACGTCATAGTTATTAGAAAGTACTATAAATTACTTAAAGTTTAACGGAGGACTTCGGTAGATTATGTTTGGTAACAAGCTTTAAGTGTTGACTGTTCAAATACACTAATAATAATTTGATTGCACTCTTCCTAACAACACTGTCATTTCAATTTTCAGAAAAACTAATTGTACTTTTTCCGGTCATTTTCTGACTTAAGTTTTGTTATTTTGCATGTGTTTATTTAAATCCATCGTCTTCCAGTAGATTTTATTATAATTTTATTTAAAGTTATAAAATATAATATATTATAGTTACTTACATTTAAATACTTGTTTAAACTGTGATAAAATAATAAAAAAACTAAGATATATTTAAAAAAAAACAAGCATATATATTGAGTAAAAAAGATCTAAGCTCTAAATTATATAACATGGTCTTTATTACAAATGTCAAGCTTTAATTAGTTTATAAAAAATGTATGAATTAAGAAATAATAGAATAAGTAAGTTTGAAAGCTTTAATAGTATATTAAGTTAAACATTGTAATTCAAGTTAAACAACACAAATTATGTGATATTATGTAACAGTCAAATTTATTGGACGGTTAGCTTCGTATAATTTAAATTTTTATGTTATCATTTTTAATTTAGAACTTACTTTCTACTAAGACTTAATTTAAATTGGAAAGCTCTCCCTATATTATTTTGAATTTAATAACTTTAATGATGTTTCAAGGTTAAGTGAAACGAACAAGATATTATTAGGCCGAAAGTGCCAATTGACTATTTAGTTAATAGTTTATTATTGCTTTATACTTTAATACTTAATAATTGTGGATTATAATAAAATCTTAATGTATCTTAATAATCTAATTTTAGCCTTTTAATTGTTTACATTTTATAACTTATATTTAAATGATTCATTATGGCTATAAGAAAACGAATTCTTCAAAGTGTCAAATTAAATTTAGTTTATAGTATAAATAGAATTTTAAATAATTAATGTTTTAATAAAATAAAATGTAGTTTATAAAAAGACTGAAAGACGATTATTTTAAGTCGTTCACACTTTCATTTGATCTCGTTTGTAATTACTTTTTTATATATGAATTAATAAAATATCTTCCATTTTCTAATTATAAACGTGTTTTATTGTTTTCTATTCGTCATGTTGGGCATCGATTATTTTACAGCGTAAACTTAAAATGCTTTTTGAAAACATTATATAAGCAATTGTTTGAAATTAAATGAAAATATTATAAATGTAAGTGAGATTATTAAATGGGGCATTTTATATGTTTTAGTTTCATTCGGTAAATTATTCGACTATTTCGAACTTAGGGTGGTGTGAAAAAGTTTCACAATTACATGATTAATAAACATGAACGTAAAAATAAAATAGTGTACTTGTTAGCACACATTATGATGAAAGAAGCTAAATAGTTTCGTTTTCTAGATGACACTTTCATGAAATTACGGAAAAAAGCTATAAGATATAACTAAATAAGGTTTTTGTTACAACCAAAGTTGCCTCTATTTAATATTGCCATTTATATAATAGCGACTAATTACAGTAATGAAATCATGATATTAATAAACCGACACAGCGCTGCAAAAGGTGGGTTGCTCTTTATTAATTTATGGAATCAATTCGTTTGATTTCCGTTCGTAAAATATATGCTACGATCTATTAGGCAGATTTTAGTGTAACGTCTGGAGGATGGTATGCATTCAAAGTTATTTAATTTACATTTTAACTTATATTCTAATTGCTACACGACAAAAAAGTTTCAAAATTGGAAATAAACGTTTTTCGTTTAAAATAATGTCGACCGCTTAGTAAACTATTGCTTTTACAGTAAATATATTGAGTAGCATTTGTTTTATGATGGAAACCTTTTAAATACAGACGAAGAAGAGCAAGAAAAATATCATAAAATCAAACGTTTAAATTATTTCTAAAGGCCCGGAAACTTTGGAATATTTTTAAACTTATAAACTAATATTTTTTGTAAGCATTTTTGCGATTATTAAATCTAAAGATAAAAAAGAGGAAGATTACAATAGAAAAGATTAAGGAACTAAATTAAAACTTGCAATTGATGCTAATATGCTCATTAAATATTTATATACAATACTTGAAGTTCATTCTAATTCATAACAAATAATATCAGTATTTAATGAAAAATATGACGAACTGTTTAACGTCTTAATTTGATATTTCGTGACTCCCAACTGTCTCCAATAACAGTGATAAAAGTAGTCTAACGCTTTAAAGATTTGGACCTGGGTTCCGTGAATTCGAACATAACGTGAAGAAAAAAATATGTTTTACATAATTATATTGTATTATTTCTAATTCAATCTTTTATTGAATTAGAAATAATGCACTTTTATATTAGAAATTAAATATATTGTCTTTCGCGAAGTGATGATTTGCTATTGGATTCGGCGTACAGTTTTAATTCCAGTGAATTTAAATAAAATAACGCTTTTCAAGGGAAAAATGTGTTTCTTACGATTGAAGGGTAGCTCATTTGATTGACCATTTCGTTGCTATTCTCGGTTGCAAATGATAATGAATACTATTTTCCATTTCACAATTTCAGTTCTAGAGTATAAGTTCCAATGAAATGGGCGTTTGTTATATTCCACATAATCTTCGTTATGAGTCAATAGTAGCAATTGTATTAAATGCATCAAAAGCACAAAAAAAACTGTATGTTGTGTTCAGTGATGTTTAGTGGAATTATAAGATACATAAAGAAATTACTTTTTTAACATGACCTGTGCCTTCATTTTTTAATCGCGCCAGAGATAAACGTAAAATCCAAAGTCAAGACAGTTTTATTTAAAAATTAATTAATGTAACAGCTTTTCTTTACGTGATGTAACTTTAAACGATGTTAAAGAGAAAGGAAAACTTAGAAATTATTTTTAAACATAATTTGAATTAGAAACTGTCGTTATCTTCAAAACCTAATTATGCCGAAGGATAACAAAATGTGGAAAAATAATAATTCAGTGTAGATATAAATTTGTAATAATTTGTCACATTACTTCTTTCTATATTTTGCTATGAGAATTTGATACATATGTTATAATAAATTATTATAAGTTTATGTAATTAATGGTTATATATGGCCCGTTGTGATTCGTATGGGATATGTTTCAAATGAAATGAAATTATTCTCAAAGCTTCTTTGCTCATCTGACAATGTGGTAACAATGTGGCACAATCGTTATTCTCAGAAATCACTCGGCATTGAAGCTTGAAAATAGGCACAGTAATAAGGTATATTAACCCGCACGAATCTCAACATAAAGATATTTTTATGAAAATTGTCTAAAAATTAAATATTCGATAATTATTCTTTTTTGACTCCATAGAAGTGTAGGATATCGTTTTAAAGGGTTAATTATAAGAGTAATTCGTTTTTAATTATTTTATATAATATGTCTTCATAGAGATATAAGGAAAAATGTGCAAAAATATATTCTCCCTTATTTCCGTTTCTATGAACTTAAAATATGTATATATATATATATATATATATATATATATATATATATATACATATATATTAACCCTAGAAGGATAACCTACGCGGTAGCAAAATATGGCTGTTTCTGTCGGCCAACTCCGTTGTCTGCCAGAGCTAACGTGGGACGGTGGTATTGCAAAAGTAAGTCCTCTTTTACCCTTTACGTTGACCTACGTTCGCCAGACATATGATTATCTTTTATGAAACTCTTACGAAGCACGTTAGTTTTTTGTTTTGTGTTTAAACGTATTTTGACATCTGTTAACGTTTAATTTAGGTATTTATAATATTTTTAAACAATGGCAGGTCGGCATGCGTGAAGAAGTCATTGAGCAGTGAGCAATTCTTGGGGGAAAATGTGGACGATTTATTACAGGAAAGCAATAGTGAAGTGGACACCCACCTCTCAGAAGATAACGTGCAGAGCGATACAGAAGACGAATTAGTTGGTGAGACTGTCAAAATTACAGATTGCCCTTCTGATATAGTGGAATCAATTTAATCTACCAAATATAATAATGTAATTTCCTCATTGGATATTCGCATTCTTACCTCATCACTTTGCACGCTTCGAAATAAGAATAAGCACTGTTGGGCTACAACCAAGGGCTAGCAGTAAGCAGAAAGCGGCAGGAATTCAACTTTAAATATTGTTAGAGCAGCTAGGGATCCACCCCGAACGTAAAAATTGGTATGACCCCATCTTATGTTTCAAGTTATTTATTACTAATGAGAAAATAGTAGAAGTAGTGCGATGGGCAAATGTAGAGATCTCTTTAAAACGTTAATAAAAGGGGAGAAAGATAGAAAGAGGGCAGGAAAGGGCTCAAGATTTTACATACAAATGAAATAGAAATTCGTGCTTTCATTGGAGTTCTGACATTATTTGCTACAATGAAAAGTAACCTCTCGACAGATGAGCTTTTCGATAGCTCCTTTTCAGGGACACGATATAAAGCGGTTGAGTTGGGACAGATTTGATTTTCTAATAAAGTGCACGCGAATGGATAACAAATCCTTATACCCATCTCTAAGAGCAGAGGAACCGTTTATTCCTGCAAGAAAGGTTTGGGAATTGATGATCAATTAGTGTATCAGTAATTATACTCTCGGATACTATTTTACTATTGATCTAGGAAGGAGGAAAATGTCTATTTAGGATGTATATCTCAAATAAGTCCAATAAATATGGAATAAAAATACCTATTATATATGACAGTAGTACTAAATGTATGATTAATACTATAACTTACATAGGTAAAGCGACAAACACCAACGTTGTGCCTCAGGGCGAGTATTATATAAAGGAGTTGTCGAAATCTGTACATGAGACCAACCGAAACATAACCTGCAATAATTGGTTCACATCAGTTGCTTTAGTTATATTTTCATTTCAAAAATTTTATAAACTGAAGTTAGTGGGCACTCTACGTTCAAAACAGACGAGAGATTTTGGAAAAAATTAAAAACACTCGTTCCCAGCTGTCGACACTTTAATATTCTGCTACGATGGCCCGTTGACATTAGTATCCTATAAACCAAAGCTTTTGCATGTAAAGCTTTTATTATCATCTTGTGATGAAAAAACGTACAATAAACCAAGAAACAAGGGAGCCAGAAATGATAATTTACTATAATTAAACCAAGGGTGGTGACGACATATTTGATCAAATGAGTTCATGTATGTCGTGCTCTAAGAAAACAAATCGGTGGCCATTGGTTATATTTTATGCTAAACATATACTAACCATATCGTTTGAAAATTTATATGGTATGTATTGTCATAATTTAACATATTGCCATAATGTTAAATAACGAAAAACCCCCGAGCAGGAAGAAATTGATGAAAAAATTAAGTACGAAGTTAACTTCATCTTGGATGGAAAAAAGGTTGGAAAGTCCTATTTTGAAGAAGTATTTGCTACAAAATATTGAAGAATTGCTATCAAAGCAAAAGATTATGTAAGTAGTTATCAGGACAAAGAAGAGCCTGTAGTGAAAAAGAAAAGATATTGTGCCGGCTGTTCATCCAAAATACGAAGAATGTCAAAAATGGAATGTGCATTCTGCAAAAGATCTATTCGTGGAGTTCATAGAAAAGATGTGTGTCATAAATGTGTCTAATATATAAGTAGATTGCGCTAGTTACACAAAAAGGACTGATATTTACATTAAGGGAAAGTGTGGAAATCGTACTAAAGCAGTTAAGATTATTTTTGTTCATTTTTTCCAGTATTTTATGTTGAACTCCTAATTTTCTGATAAATAAATATAATAAAATAATATACATTCTATTTCATTACATTTGGCTTAAATTGTTCTGTAAGATCATATAAATTGCTAAATAGTTCATGTTTTTACAACAAACACTAGTAACGTGCCATACGTCTGTTATTATTATAATCTTAAATGCCATTACGATCTTTCTAGGCTTAAATAGCTCAAGATATAATAGCAGGCATATGTAAATACAGACAAGATGTATGTAGAATTAGTTCTTTTGCCACATGCTATAAACTCTTAAGCAAGTTTCTTTTATCGAAGTTAAAATTACAACTAATTTTGAAGATCTCGAGGGATTCGCAATTGTACATGGATATGCCGCCAACTTAATGTTATTAGAGCAAAAACTGTGTACCAAGGGAGGTCAAAAATTAATCAAATTTAAAGAGCAGCCATCTCTCCATGCGTTAGACGTATCGTTAAACGCGTTAGACGTTCGATAGCCCTAATACGTATGTGGTAGCTGAATATCTAATCATAATGTGATATTCGATGAAGTGACGTAGCACTCGAAACGTTGCTCACCAAATACGAATTTGGGTTCTTCGGCTTGGTATTGAAATTTACATCAGGTATCTATTGGTTCTTTAATGTTTCTTCTTTTTTATATGCTCTTATATCCATCAAAATATACATTCAACTTTTCTTATATAATGTAGGTAATCGGACCACAACTTACTCTAAATTCAAAATTTCGGTTTTCTGTATCAAAGGAATAACGAGGAAAATACCTATAAAAGACGAATTGACCTACAATGAGGTGACTCCGTAAGTATTCCGTTTCTCCAATTTGGCTATAAACCTCTAAAAAAAGAATAAAAAAGAACAACTCTTCTTGTAAGTGCTATCGATTGATAAAAACAATTAAAAAATACTTGTTTTGCACTAATTACAGATAGTTTTGGCGGACAGATATATTGACATTAACTGCAATTAGGCCATATGGGCTCCTTTTTTTAATATTTTTGCCTCTACGCTCTATAGAAAATTGGCAAATTCCAATGCTTGCACCATTCGGGTTCTGTATCATAAATATTGGACACAGACATCAAAGCATACCTACGTGAAGTCTGTAACGGGCGAGTAAGGTGTACCTACACGTAATCCTTAAGTTTATAGCGTTATTACATACAAACCGTATTACGCAAATATTATAACAACTTAGTAAATACAGAAAATTATAAAGAAACTATTATTATATTTTTATGTTTTTGTTACGCTGAATACATAGGAGCCATTATTTTTTTATCATGATTAAAACTTACATTTTTATTTAGATTAAAGGATTTACTAAAATTCTCTATAATAAAATAATTATTTCTTTCGTCTTTTCATACCCTAGTGATGCCACGCTTTTTCAGATTCTGAAAGGAGTAGCGATTTTTGGGAATGTTTCAAAAATAATTAGTGTTTGTGAGAAAAAAAATACAATTTTTTAATTACTCTATATCACTAAATATTATTATGAATCCATAGTAATATATGTTATTCAGTAAATAAAACATGTGCCATAAAACTTTATGCTACTATATTCAGAATTGTATGCTCGTTAATAGTTGGTTTATATTTCGATGTTAGATTAAATTTATCGATTTGCTGATGTTTTTAAAATAAAATTGTAAAGAACACAATCCTAGAGCACAATATAGAGACGCCAGTAAATTTATCATATTAGAAAATATTTGTTCCTTGCAAGTGTTTACTCATACAAATAGAAAAAGTACTAAAATATACATAATACTTTTACTGAAATGACAGCAACATTTGTCATAATTGATAATGGGTATTCTGGTGGACGAATACGCCCATTAAAGCCCAGCGAGTATTTACATTTTGATTGTCGGATACACAAAATTTTAGGGTGAGAGCCAGGTACAATTTTAGGATACTGGAAATCTTGCATCCTCACTTCGCACATAAACTTACCAAGCAATTACTATTTTTAGCACCCCGCATCTAAAAAGGAAAAAAGAATGGAACCCTTTCACTTATCCACCTCTCTGAACGTCTGTGATAGCCATTTTTTTAGAAACTTTAACGTAGAAACTTATAATGGGATAAAGCGTACTGACCTGCATGTATTTGAAATTAACACTTTAACATGTAGCCATATAGTAATTTTAGAGGGGGCAACTTAAATACATAGAATTGTTTTTTTTTCACTTTTATATATATATATATATATATATATATATATATATATATATACACTTATATATTTACACACACACATATATATTTATATGTATAATAACCCAGCCATTTCAGATGATATATATGAGTGTATCGTCTGAAATGGCTGGGTTATGAACAATCAAAAAGAATTTTAGAAATTCAGAATTTTAAGTGGCATACCATTCGAAATAAGTACCAAATTGTGCAAAAAAGTTTATTCCCCTTATGTCCGAAACTATAAACAGAAATCATGAAAAAACAGAGTTGATTGAATCTGGCTAGAAGGTTTTATAAAATCTATAGCGATTATCCCAGGTATGTATTGGAAAATATAGGGGTCGATATTACATGCCAGCTTTCCAGTTTCTACGTCAACCGATTTCTGATAAAATCGGCTGTGGCAGATATACAGATACTTGATTGATTCGCTTTTGCTTTTGAGGTATGAAAAACCCAAAAAAAGGAACAATACTTGAAAATAAACAATTTCCTGTTAGTGTTAATATGAAAACAAATTCATTAAACGTTTTGTGCAAGCGAGAATCACTATATAATATAACCTTTATTTTGATAGTACTTTCTTTTAATATACATCTATAACTTCAAAACTACAAACTTACTGGACATACTTTCATACACCTGCTTAAAAACATCTGTTCTCTAACTTCTGTAGATTACTTCTTCATAAACCTTAGATAATTAAAAATGAAACCAAAGAAAGATATGAGATGAAAATTTCTTTGTGCTATGTGTTCATTCTGGAATCATTCATTTGTATCAAATATAACATTAACTGATTTAAGATAAATTAATAATAATTTTTTTATCCCTTCCTATCTTCCTAAGTATGAGATAGTAGAAGGTCGATTTACTAGTTAAAATCGAAATGAAGTTTTCTGAAATATTAAAATTAAAACCATTATCAAACAGTTTCGGCACTTACAGTGAATTACTTTCGAAATAAGTTTGATTAAAATTTAATTAATATTAAATCTGATGAAAAGTCCTTGCAACCATATGAAGCAAGTGCTCGCCTCTAGTTAAAACTATCTACTCATAATCATTTCACAACATACAACAACATCTACGTGCCGTTTGCTAGTTTACGAACCGCCGACCGTCCATTTAAATTTACTCGCTACCATTCTAGTACCTAACAAAGCCTCCTTCAAATGTCCGATCACTAAACCCCAACACATGATGCTTTCCATGATATATTGTCGCGGGCGACCCACGATTCGTTCCAGCGCACAAAATTTGTAAAAGCCGCAGATTCAAGTTACATTCGTCAACGAAAGGTGTATCCACCTCTAGCGTGAAATCGCTAACTCGTGGCGAATGGCAGAAAAATTTCAGTTTTCCGCTCAATTCTTAGAGATTTAAACGCCCTTTCTGCTCTGATTCGATACGCTACACGGGTTTGGCGCTTGGCAAACATTAATTCCATAGTTCGTTATGTTATCTATTATTTTTTATGACGTGTGCGAGATTGTAATTTCTATGTGTTGGCTTACATATGAATATATTGCACGGCATAATGCAATAGCAGCTGATGGCACGGTTTGTGCATTATGCGCCAACAATAAAAATGCAGTGCTTAATATTATTAATAACTTCCATACCTTTCCATTGGTTTGAAGACAATTCTAGTCCAAATTCTCGTATTCGCGTTTATTATTATGGCCTATTCTAATGAAAAGAGATAAGTAGTAACATTAGGATAAGGTAGGAGTGATCTTGCTATACCAGTTGTCATCGTGGACTATGTCAGTTAGTTATCTTTGATTATCTCTATATAATGTCTACAGTTCAATATATCTTAGATTTGCTTTGACGCAATCACACAGTCATTTATGAACTGTCTTCGAATATTTACGATCTTAATATTCAAAAACTATATTTCCAAGAAAGGAAATAAGAAATGACTGAAAGGAAGAAGTGAAAAATTTCCAAGAACTATTTCTGCAATTTTAACGTGTAAGTTTTTAAATGAGCTATTCAACACAAATCATCACTTTTTTAAAAAGAGTAAAAATATTAAATTTTAAGGCTTAAATATTAAGGCTTTTATTGCCGTCATTCATAACATTCTTTAATAAAATTAATATCGGTTTCGGTTATTGACTCTTTCATCTGATTAATTTCCGACAGTTATCGTATTCCTACTGAAATTAACAGTTTTCAGCTAAACCAAAAAAATATCATAGTCTGATATTTAATAGGGCGTAATATTGTCTAGAGTTTCGTTATTACCTGAATAAAAGTAATAATAAATAACCCTTTGAACCGCGTGATTAATTTCTAACAATCATTGAATCCCAATTGAAATGAAAGACTATTTTCAACTAAATTAGAAAAAAATATGGTCTGCTTTTCAAAAGGGCATAATGTTGCCTAGAGTTTTGTGTTATTTGAGTTAAAGTAATAATAAATAATTCTTTAGACCCATGACTAATTTCCAACAGTCATTGAATTCTGACTGACGTAGAAGACAGTTTCCAGCTAAACAAGAACAAATCATGGGCTACCATTTAATAGAGCATAATATTGTCTAGAGTTTCATTATTACATGAGAAAAAATAATACATTTTTATTTGTGATGATCGTTTCGGTATTAACATTTGCAAAGTTATAGTTCATAATTTATTTCGTCCAGTTTAGTCTTTACAGGGCTATTATTTTTTTTAATTCAATTAGATTAACCAAATGGTTCAAAGATGTATTCACAGCTAATAGTTATGGAAAAACTCATTTACATGTATGTTATGGAAACTATTGCTCTACGTAGCGATAAGAGAATTTGTCTTTAATGAAGTGTTCGACCTAAATTTGACAGAATTTTTTTTATAAAATACTCAACAAGGGTAAGATTTTCCTAAAACGTCACATTTCTAATACAAATTTAACGAGACTATATACAAATTTTGTCTCTGGCTGTCTTTCACTTTAATTGTTTCGAAATTCCTCTACAATTTTCAAACCTTTAGATGTAACATTTTATTAACAATCACCTAGAAATCCAGAGAACTACATGTGCAAAATATTGAAGTTTGTAAATTATATAGTTCTGAAGATTTCGTACAGTCAGAGAGTGGTATTTGGCATGATTTAAATGTATAGGTTGCATGAAATATATGGATGTCGAATTTGGTACCAAATCGTTGCATGGTTGCAAAGTTATTATATTACTACCAAACAAAAAAACTTTAATTTTTTTTTATATGAAACCCTTAATATCGCGTTTGGATGGGAGTTAAAATACGCAAGACTAGCCTTGTCTTTCGGCCAGCTTCGTGTATTGTCGGCTCTTTTCGACATAATTCGACCAGCTTCACGTCTTGTCCGCCCTTTCCAATCTAATTCGGATTAGTATTGTATCTGATTTACTACTTACTACCGCTTACAACTTTATTCGTATATGTCGATGTATTGCATTAAACTATCTTAAAACTTTAAAGGCGTTATATAATTTAAAATAATAATAAAGTTAATAATTGAACTTAAATATATATACCTTAATAATTATTATAATTTACTTAGTAGTTGTTTACTTTTGCAGAGTTAAATTTGTTTGTCTTTGTTTTCACTTAGCTCAAATAAAAATAATTCAACATAAAAACGTTTTCCATCAAAAATTTAGAGCTTTCACATCTGTCAGGCGTTCCGTAATGGATCCTTTTTATAATATTAGGATAATTTTGTATTCCTTTTACATACAAGAAAGATTCTAAAATTATTTCTAAAATGCAATATACAGTTTAGCGTAATTAAAACTTTATCGAAATCTAAACTTTCTATAACTATCTATTTAGCAGTTTGGAGGATAAAAAAGGTATTATGATAGTTTAAGTGATATGGAAAAAAATGTTTAGTGACCCAATCTTTTTAATATCTTAAATTTTTCGAGATCAACTGAATGTGGAACTGAGGTGTAGTTTAACAAATGTAAACACAAACAGATAGAATAACATAGATACATTGAATCATATGAAATTCTTTTTATTCATCTCTACTATTAAACAAGAGGCGTGTCTGCACATTGAAGATAATTTTGAATAAATTTCTGGAATTAACTATTTAGGTTTCACTGAAACCAAAAATTTCTTTTTCTTAATTTTGTCTGTCTATTTGTTTAACAAAAAAAAAGTTCATTGTAATACAACAAGCAATAGATGCTTTACCATTATAGCTAAAATGATGATAACGTATCTATTACTCGTTGCTTCGTCATCATGAATTTCGATTAAGGCGCGTGGAACTTTTCGACTCCAAGTTACAGATTTAAAATGCAGATTGCATCAACTAAGCTTATTTTTCCACGGGTTTTAAATAAAAATTTCAAATACCTTTTATCTCTTTGAAATATTTCCTAAGATGTATTGTCCGTCTGTCTTTTATTTGTTTATCTTTTTATCTATTTGTTTAAGTTCTATATAAAAATTATGGGACCAATTAAAATTTAATTTTCGCTAAGATAATGCCTTTCTTTATCAAATATTCCCTGGGAAGCTTTAAATTTGTTTATTAGCACTCAGGCAGTAAAACCGAACGAATGTGTTTAAAACTGATGATTAAAAATTGTGAAGACCATTACAGCGATTCGTCTTAATATTCAAGTTAAAGTATAAAATACTTTTATCCTTGTCAAGACTTGCAAATATTATTCTAGCTAACACATAAGTTATTTTTATTCAATTGCTTTGAAAATGAAAACTTTATTACTTTGCAAAACTCACAACATATAAATATTCCTAATGAGTAACTTTACAGACTTTATTGACTTCGTAAATAACCAAAAATTTAAAGGTTTGAAAATATCAAATCTACGAATAAGATAGCCAATATTAAAACAAAAACGTACGAGGAGCTTATTTTTCATTATTTGCTAAACATTAGTATAGATATTGAATATATTTGGCGTTAATAATTGTGATTAGTATAGATCCCTGATGTCGGTTTTATATAGTTGGTAAAGTTAAAGCATCTGTTCTCTTATTTTTTGGTTATCCTGATGTTTGAAACATAATTGTCAACATTGTATTATATCTTTAACTATGCTGTGACTAATAAATTGCTATATAATCTCGTTTTCTTGTAGTTTTTTTTACCTATGTAGATTTTGATATAGAATTGGCGGCGCGTAAGCTTTATTCGCACCTTACGAAATAAAATATTTATTTTAATTGTTATTTAGGTCTTGTTGCTTCAAGAAATTAAATAATAAGTGGAACAAGTAATAGTAAAAATACTTGTGTTATTCTTGAATAAAATATAATTTAAATAGTTTTTATTGAGAGTTATTTAATTTTAAAGTGGGAGTTGTGTGGAACATAACTAGAATGATGGTAAAGTATCTATTGCTCGTCGATTCGCCCTAATAAATTTCGATTAAAAAGCACGGGATTTTTGAACTATAAGTAACAGATATAAAATACAGATTGCGTCTTCTATTTCTTAGTTTCATTTAAAAAAAATCATATTTTCTTTAAGTAGTGTCAAATATGATTAAACGCAAAACTATTTTATTACTAACTAGACTATAAGTCTTACGACTTAAAAACTAAACATTATAGGTATCTAAGAAAAAGATATAGAAAGATAAGTAGTTTTACCAACGCCATAAGCTTAGGGGTGGTGGAGCAGGCTCTTGAGGAAACTTCAAATATAACTAAACAAAAACAAGAAGTCGGTATAAACATCAATTCCAAAAGCTAGGTGGCATTTGCTGCGCGGCGTAATGCACTATTTCACAAAGCGGATAACTTGAATGAACCGTTTGATCCCTTGATTCTCACCATTTTAATTGTTATCTTTACAGTCTCATTCAAAGGTGACTGAGTCCTATTTAAGCTGCTTCACTATGCCGCAACGATGCTGTGTTGAATGGCCGGCCCTTACAATTATTCGGCATCTCACGTGAGATAATGTGTTTGTAAAGATTTAAGAAGTATTTTTGAATAAAATGCATTTTGTACAGACGCTATCAATAAGAACTTCGTACAGTTTATTTTGAAAGAAAGAGAAATAAATGATTTTGCTTTCCAAATTCTCATAAAGTAAATGAAAATGAAACATTTTAGTTAGATTTCAAGATAAAGCACTTTTACTATAATAAACATAGCTTCCACTAAATTCCTTACTGAGTAAATAGAGAAAGGCAGTTTGAAATGCCTTTTAGTGCAGTATTTTTAAAAGTTTTTTAAATTTTTTAAACTATTAATTTATTTGAAATAATATTCTGGCTGCCGTATGTTAAGGTTTTTTTACTTTTTACCTAACTAGTCAAAATGAAAATGAGAATAATATTTTCGAAATGCTTCATTTCGTCTTATAGCTTGTATAACTCGGCGGATTTTCACGTGTGAGGTATCGCTGTGTTTCTTTTGGCTACACAAATTACTGAATATATGACTTTATTTAGATTTCAATATGGCGGATAGTGCAAAGCTGTGAGTAACACCGTTCTAAGCCTGGCGGGCGCATAGCGGCGGAGTGCTATGTACGTAGAAACATAGCTATTGTTATTTATATGTATAACTTGATATATTATGTATTCCTCAAATGAAGAGATGTTTGATGAGGTAAGTCATATAGAAAATAAAATAAAATAAATTATTATTAAAAGTTAAAAACCGAACAGCATAAAAAAGAAAAAAAAACACAAATTTTACTAACGCTGTCAAAATTTCTTTTAATAATTCTGTGCGAAAGTAATTCTATGACGAGTAGTAAATTGTAGTTTAATTATGGGATTTTGCTTGCAAATAATTGCATAAAGAAATTTTGAGGGTGTCATTAAAAACTGTTTAGTTGTTTTTAGTTTTATATGTAGTAGTTTTTTTTTTAATTTCGTACTAATAATTATTTTTAAAAACAATATTAAATGTTTTTCAACTATAAGTAAAAACGAAATTAAAATGAGTCGTTGCATTATAATCGTATAATTTTTTGCAGGTTGACTGTACACACAAGTTAAAAACGATCAATCCTAAAGTCAGCTCGCACTGGATTGTTAAGGAAGGAGATCGAGAGGAAGGATCCTTTCGTGTCGGCCATTAACACAGATAACCGAATATAATAAGCGACCAAAATAATTCGTCACATCCGACTGGCGCTCAATCATAGCTAGCCAATAATTTCGTGGTCTACGACATTTTAGAATGGTATATACCTCAAGATGGTATATATCATGGAATGATAGCATGTGAGACTTATTGTGTGTAAGTTCATTTATCATCGAAATTTATGGTGTTATGGATCACGTCTGAGTCTCGTTTATAGGAATCAGTTTAAGGATTTTTATTATACTGATGGATATGCAGTCTATAAAGTAGTATTCCTGTTAAGTCTCCCGCATTTTGAGCAAAAGATTGTTTTTGTTATGTGACTGTCCAACCAGAAGAGTGTGTGAACTAGATATAAAAGATTTATACGCGTTTTGAATAGATTTTTGAGTGTTTTTGAGTTCTTCAGTGTGTTTTATAGTCAACCAGAGAGTTACACTAAATATTCAGTTAACAGGTTAAGTGAATAAACCAAAAATAAGTTTAATAATATACGATGTGTAGTGTACCTACAAAGGTCCATTGGCCCGTTCATAAGTTTATTGTGTATTGGGCATTATTTACACAGGACAATTAAAAGTAATACGTCTTAGCAAATTTGTCCTATTTTTATTGCTCATTATATGAGGTTACTTAGTTGCGTTTGTCGTTGTCTTTTTCCATGTTTCGCGTGCGTTCTACTCAGATAAGATAATTAAAGTTATTTTTGACTATATTAATATATTAGTTAGTATATCTTCACAGGCATAAAATATCGTGAATTTCTCAAAACCTATAAGAACTAGAATAATTGTTAGTTAGTTTTTTCAATGATTTTTGGTTCAGTAGTTTCAGAAAAAATGAGGAGAAGAGGAGAATTCTCAAAGAAAAAAATGTTTTTGAGTTCGTCATAAATAGTCCATTCTAATTATATCCCACATTCTACCTGTTTAAAATTAAAAAAGTTCAAGTACTTAAGTTGCCCTCTCAAAATTTTACGAGTAATATAGGTACTTTAAAATGTTAGTGCAAAATATGCGGATTATTACTATTAAATTCCTATGTATACCATCTGTGATAGTCAGATAGACATGCCCGTACCCAGGCGAATTATCTCATAAAGCTTTTGTTTTTCTTTTTAAGTATGAAACCTTAAACATTACGTAAAATAAATTTCAAATGGCATAAGAAAGCACCATGTTGTTGATTGAAGAAAAAGAAAAAAAGAAATTTAAAGTAAAGAAAAGTAACTTGATACTTTTCCTATTATTACTATATAAATTATTGAAAATATTTGGTAAACGACTTGTATAATTAAAATGTTCCTACTTAACATTTTCTTAATTGATAAATATGTTAAGAAATTAAAATTGATAATGGGTGAAAATTTCTGCATGGGAGACATTGAATATAAATCATGATTCAGTTGGAATTCATAAAATTAATTTTTCGTAATTAATAAAAAAAAGAACAAATAAAACTTTGAATTCATTTTATTTTAGTGGAATTACCACTAGTTATTATGCCAGTTGAACGTTCTATATGTGGCGGCGTTAAAATTTCATAAAAAGAAACTTACAAACTCGTTATTAAAATGGGGCGACCTACAAATAAATATTTCTCATTCGTATAAATCGACCTATTATTTTGAGACGATCCAGTATCGTGAATTTGAAAATCAATTTAAATTCAGCGAATGCAAACTGGTGACTACTATGTAATTCTTGAAAGTGTAGCCGTAGATATCATCAGAAGAATTGTATAAAGCACAGTAACCCAGAACGGAATTTAATATTATCGAATTAAAAACTAACTTGGTGACAAAAATATATAATTAGCTGACCCAATTAGAATTCAGATATTCAATGATTCAGATGACCACAAACAAACTCAATCTATTCTCGTCACTGTCGATTTGTATCTACTCTCGACAGCACCCTTTTCCGGTTGTTACAAAATACAATAATGATCACCACCGCGACTAGCCCCGTTAACGGAAATCTTTCCGTGCGAAGGATGAATATACTCCTTTGTTGACATTCTTTACCTTGGTGTTTCGAATTTCTGAACTTGTCTTAGGTGCTGATGTTTTGATTATACATCCTCGTCTGCTTCCTGTTTATACTGATTTGCATTTAAACTCTTATTGCGCTTTGATTTTTTTTATTTCTGTATCTAGTTTCAAACACTAGTAATAAATAATTCTTATTTTGTAAGTTAAGTAGCTTGAGCAATTATTTAATCATACGTTTTGGTAATTCGCCTATATGGTGGTTTTCAGATTCTGTAACTCAGAAAAAGAATTGCATTAGAAATTATACAATGAATTAAATATATTTTCAATTCATTTCGATTTCACAAATATGTTTTCTTGGTTAGGCATGTGTATTGATAATACGTAATGAAACCAGTAAGCTATACCAACGATCAATAAATACGTTAAATTGCGTTTAAATATTATATTATTGCCGTAAATTTCATTATTAAATGTCATTATTGGAAATTATTTTTCCTTTTTTTTAAGTATTGAAAAAATTGTTTACACCAATGTATATTTCTATGGAATTATACAATTCACAAGTATGTAAACAAATTGGAAAATGCAATTATTTTCATTTTGTATACAAATGTGTATACAAAATGAAAGTAACAAATAAGTTTATTTAAATCATAAAGTATGAATACATTTCAATTGAGTAAGCGAGTTTACAGCTTAAGATCATAGAAGATCCACTTTCCTGATATCCATTTCTTTCCCACTATTTCCCCGAAAAGTAATCGCCCGCGACTGCGTCGACGTGATCCATAGTAGCATGAAAAAATGGGGTAAGTTTTTAAATTTTGTTTATAAATTAATACAGATAAACAGTCATCTTAGATAGTTATTTTTAACATGTAAGAAGTTTCAAGGCGGTAAAATAATCATGTGATTTACTATATCTTCTGCTCAATCCTCATGAGAAATAGCGTGATGATTCTTGTTACAGATATCGACCAAGCATCTAAAATTTAAAACTATAAAGTTGATTTATATTACTCGTGATTTTTGTGTAAACATGCACAGACACACCTCGTTACCATTTTATTATTCACACGTATAGATTAGAGTTCGTAATTCATATTATTAATTCAATATTGTAAAATTGTTTCATTTTGAAGTATTTTTTTATTCAATTTCATATGTTCTTAACTCGTTTTGTTTCTTTCTCTCGTTCGTTCTTAACTCGTTTGTGCACAATTAATTTTTTTCTGAGACTAAGACCCTATATAAAATGAACATTCTCCTTTTGAAATTTCAAAATCTTTGTGAGATTTCACTTTTAAGAAATGTGGCACTGATAGTCGTCTATATCTTTATAACCCTTGAAAATTTTTGAGTTATTTGTAATCTTGGACATATAGAAAAATAAACAAACCCTTATGAATACATAAATACGATACACTGTTAAACTATGTCCAAGAAATATGAGAAATTTGAAGGTAAAAACGTGAAATTTGTTTTTACAGGTTTAATCATTCTACTATTTGCTTTGAAAAGACGACATTTTGATAATATCTAAATACGAGCAATTTACGAATGATTGTGGCAGGCGTGAAAAGAAAGATTATGCTTTTTACAAATATTCAATACTTTTATCAGCATTAATGACGTCAAGATAAACATAATTGGCATTTTTTATAAAGAAATATATGAAAACACGTGTACAAAGTTGCAGGCGACAGCTAGTATTTTCTGTTTCCAAGTGTGAGCAATGAAAAGATTTAAAATTTTATTGATTGAGTGAAAATCGGAACGACAAAATTTAATATTCTTTCAGAAAATTTTATTTCATGCTTTCGATATTTTATGACTTGGTTGCAAGTGTGTACGTGTATATAAATAAACTAGCTTTGTTCAAATACTCTGTTTAAAATTGTCTCCCGAATATATCTTAACATTCATTTATTTATCACCATGAAGTAACATCAACAAGGCATCACCTATATTTTATGTAAAAATAATATATTTCCGGTACAACACTATATTAATTCAAAAACTATCCTAACGCCTTACTTCAGATTTCATAGATCCTGGTTCAAAGAGATGTCGCTATTAATCCATATTGATATTGTAAAAGCTTTGTAAATCGAGATTTTATTATTTCTTTTTTAATAAAAATTAAAAAGTGAGAAGTTTAAAAACTTTACTTTAATTAATTTTTTAGAATTGCAAAAACTTTAGCTGCGGACTTGTGTTAAACCCAAAATTCAATTTTGCAAAAATATAGAAATAATTTTTAATGCCTTTAAAATTTGTACCAAACGATTTTCGAGCTAATATTTCATTATATTTCCGGTGCAGATCTAATGATTTAAACTTAATATATGCTAAACATAGCGGCCGTTTTGAATAGGAAACGTCCTACGAATTAAAAAAAGATAATCATTACAAAAGTCACTCAGAATGATGTATCACTTCACTCACGATATATTCTTAGGTTTATATCAATTAAGTATAGTCTTCCGTAGTTTTGATGCAACACAAAAGCCAACTCATAAATACTAGTGGTTGCCCTTTTACTAAACCTAACAGTTTCACAACCTAACTGATATACTCAGCTTCGCCAAATTAGTTTTAATAGCATAAACGTTTAAGACTTATATTTTAATGTTATTCATATTACACATACGTCATTTTAAGTCACCGGATACGAAATGTTTTATACTTCACACTTTATCAATTTCGGGCAAATATGTACCTTCTACACATGAGTTAAGGTATATTTTAGTTAGGGACGTAGTATTTGATAGGCTTCTTTCGAATAGAAGACTTTTGGTTGACAATATATAATTCGAACACGTGTTAAAACGGCCACTTGGGCAAGGTAAGCTCGATAATGGTTCGAAGGACGAGAATAGACTGAGTTACGTTTACCTGGTGCCCATTGGGTTTGCTGTACGAAAAGTAGAACAGGAAGCGCTTGGAAGTTTGAAAATTGAAAACGAAATAAAGTTTTTAAATTTTGGTAATCATGGTATATTGATGATAAAAGGAAACACGTCTGATTAAAGGATTACGTCAGTGTACATCGGCATTAATGCAAAAACATGTTTATTAATTTTCTCCAATGATCATACATAAATTATATAACAGATTGACTTAAATCACCGGATACTTGGAGGTACAAGAAAATACAGAAGCTAATTTAAAATATCATAATAGAGTATGTAAAAATATAATATCTATTTATTTTTGTTTAGACATATAGATAAAACACTGAATATTCTTAATTAAGAAACTTTAACGAATGAAATTTCTGAAATTAGACAGTAATCGGAATAACATTTTAAAAAAATTATTTGAAAATATGAAAGTTGTGTGCTTTGAGTAGAGAATAGAAAGACTTGAAATGCCTATTTGTAGAAGTATAATACTCTTATGTATCTTTGCACTTCACATCCACTTCGCTAAACCTTGGCTATGAACTCGGTCACTAAACTCAAATGTTTTTCACATCACATAAATCCTTAAGTTTCCGTAACATTTTACGACAAAAAAGAGTCATAAAGGAATGCTCCTATAATAAACAACGAAATAATAAAAAAGTAGGCGTAACTTTTGCTATCGACCTTTTTGAAGACAACTTTTGGGGCAATCCCGCTACACCTCAAAACTATTCTCATATTATACACCCTAGACAAAGGGATCTCAGACCAATTCATAGGTACTTATAAAGGACGAGGAAAGGGACAGAAAGGAAGAAAAACGATACTAGACCTTTGCGAAATTCGGCAATAAATTTGAATTGATTGAATTTAGGAACCATGCTGTGCAATAGGGGCTCATTATATTACATTTTTATACAGTTTTTGTAATCGATGAAGTAATATTTTATACGTTATTTTTTTCTTAAACGTATTTAATATGAATTATATGGCTGTTTAGCTGATATAGAGTTTGATGTGATTTATAATAAACTTTGGTTTCCATAGTGACAGCGCATTGTTTTAAGTCGATTTGCATGAGGTAGCATGTTAGTTATATGAATTGTGAAATAATGAACTTTTGAGTGTTAATAATTTGAATAAATTACTGTCTTAAAACAGCTTGCAATATTTTTATGGGAATTATGTCTACATTCGAATCATTCATTTTCCACCAGAGTTAAATGTAAAAAGCAAATAAACGAAAATTAATTGCATATTATTAGTAGAGTCTTGTTTTGAGGATATTTCTTAATAATAAAAGAAATAGTTTAATAATTATAGCATTAATTTATGTGCACATATATGTCTATTTGTAATATATGCATGCCTAAATGAATTAATATAAGTTTATAACATAATTGTATAAAAATTACTTTATTCTTTTCTAAAACTTATGGAACAATTATTTTCAAAAAATGTTACAAACAATACGACTTTTTTTAACAGAAAGTCATTCCGTTTTTACATTTTTTTTGTTAATTCAGGTACGATATCATAAAAGGAGAACCACCGACTTTAGAATTCCATTTAATTCTCATAAACTTTAACTACATATATTCTTAGCTAACCAGATCCCTTCCCAAGCTATTAATAAGTAAACGATAATATTTATCTTAAATTTAGCGAAGAGCAGGTATTTTATAGATGTCCTGTGCTAACAGCAAAATGAAGCCAAGGATTCCATTTGTAAAGCTCAGAGTCTTGTTTATAAAGATAACACGAAGTCAATCCCCAAAGTAGGTTTGGGAAAGCAAATATGTACAGAACACTCCAGTGTAAACCGAATCTATAAAGATATATCGACGAGTCAAAGCGTGTTTCATGGCCAATGATATTAAAGGATTTGGCAGGTAAGCAATAATGATGCATGCCCCTTATTTTTTTCGTAATAAGAAATAATTAACGTATAGGTAGGTTACTTAGTTACAAATAACGTTACATGTGCTTTATGTATATGACAAACAGAAGATATTACATCATTGTTCAATGATATTTTTGATTTACGAATAAGTTTTTATAGTTTTATTTCGTATAGTTTTATATTAAATATGTTTGTCAAAAGAGTGATTTTTATTTTAATAGATAATCTTGTAATATATACTTGGTTATCAATTGTATTAAAATATTCAATAAATAAATTTGTTTACTTTAGAAAAAGACAAAACTTTAACGATGACATTACCACTTACCTATGTTAAAAAAACCACCAATAAGTATATATTTATATTAAATAATTTAATTATTTAGCAGACTTATTTAAAAAAAAAAGAAATTTTGGAATGTTTCTTTTAATTTTGTTAATCAAAATTGGGACATTTAATCTAATTGAATGAGTTTATTACTAATATATAGAGAGGTGTTATTATAATATGTACTAATTTTACGTAAGTTTTGTATGTGTTTCGCTATTTATATTTAAAGATCTTGGTGTATCATAAGCATATTGTGAAAACTAATAAGTAATAAAAAATCGACCAAATACAGATAAGACTCACCTGCCAAGAGTTTCGTCCCCAAATGGTAAACTGATATTATTGTCACGTGTATTTAAATAAATATTTAATAAATCCTTTAAACAGCTGCTTCGATTTTTCTAGTTTAAAATACGTAAAACATGTTTAACTTTGCGATCTTATTTGTTACCGAATGAAAAAAAATTAATCAAGAATATATTACAAAATTAATTCAATTAAGGCTTCTGTGCAATTATTTCTTTAAACAAAATACTATTCTTATTTGAATTTAAATGCATATTTAATGTATTAGCAAGAACATGGATTTAAGAAATATGAATGAAATATATTTTTAGGGTTTCGTGCGCAAATGACAAAAACCAGCAGGTACCCTTATAATTTTCCCATGTTTGTCCCTCTATTCATCCGTATGTTAAAATATCATAACTATTTAAATTTAAGTCTGATCAAAATGATATTTTACAGAAATAGTATATTAATTACTGTGATAATGTTGTATCAAAATATGTAATTAGTGAATAGTAGCGCCATCTCTTATCGTTTTGTAGAACTTCATCTCCAACCACAGACATATTAGACACAGAAGTCCAGACGACATCAACCCCAGAACAGACACCAGAATTACATGAAAAGCGTTCCAGGAAAGCAACTGAACGGTATGGTTTTACATTTCTTTCCAACACTGTTTCAGCATTAGAGGAGATAGTGTTCTCAGAGGCTCTTGCAGGGTCTGAGAGTGAACAGTGGAAGAATGCCATGGCCGACGAGCTGCAGTCTTTTGAGGACAGCGATGCATGGGAGCTCGTTGACAACCCCGGTGATGTGACAATTGTGAAGTGCAGGTGGGTGCTTAACAAAAAGTTTGATGTGGCAAATAATGTGCGGTTTCGGGCTAGATTGGTGGCAAAAGGTTTCTCGCAGAAACCTGGAATTGACTATACGGACACGTTCTCTCCCGTGGTTAGACATTCAACGCTCAGATTATTGTTTGCTCTCAGTGTTAAGATGAATATGAGTATTGGTCATTTGGATGTTACTACAGCATTCCTAAACGGTTTTTTGAGAGAAACTATTTACATGTCATTACCTGAAGGTTTTATGAACAAAAGTGGGGGAAAGGTTTTAAAATTGAAAAGAGCAATCTATGGGTTAAAACAGTCTTCCCTTGCGTGGTATGACAGAGTTAAAGATTTACTATGCAAATTAAATTTTAAAAACAGTCGGTATGAGCCTTGTTTGTTCACAAAAACTAAAGGTGAAGCTAAAATTATTGTGGCTTTATATGTGGATGACTTTTTAATTTTTTCTAATTTTCCTGTTGAAAGTAAAAAATTAAAAGATACTTTAGGATCAGAATTTAAGCTAAAAGATTTAGGACCTGTAAGGCAATACTTAGGCATGAGAATAAATGTTAGTAACAATGTAATTACTGTAGATCAGCAGCAGTATATTGATCAGCTATTAACTAGGTTCAATATGTTGGATTGTAAAATGCATAAAACACCAATAGAGTGTAAATTAAATTTAGAGAAACCTGATAAATGTGTACCTGATGTTCCATATCAGAAGTTAATTGGATCATTAATGTATTTGGCAGTATTAACCAGGCCTGACATTTCCTATTCTGTTAGCTATTTGAGCCAATTTAACAGTTGCTATGATCTTACACATTGGCATTATGCTAAACGCATTCTTAAATATTTGCAATGTACAAAAACTTACTGTTTAAAATATTTTAAGGGCGGTAGCAAGTTAGAGGGCTTTGTAGATAGCGATTGGGCCAGCGATGCCATAGATAGGAAGACACGGGCTTTTGCTTTACTATGTCGGGATCTGCCATTTCATGGCAAAGCAGAAAGTAAAAGTCCGCATCGCTCTCTAGTACAGAGGCAGAATATACTGCTTTGTCTGAGGCAGCTCGCGAAGGAGTGTATTTGAGAAACCTGTTACATGAAATAACTGGTAACTTATCTGTAATACAGACCTATTGTGACAATCAGAGTGCTTTAAAGTTGTCATTAAGTAACCAAAGTCACAACAGATCAAAACACATAGATGTGAGATTCCATTATGTAAGAGATGTTGTTAAAAATAAATATATTAAAGTTATGTACTTGTGTAGTGAGGAAATGCCTGCCGATTTACTTACCAAAGGACTGTGTACTATTAAGCATTATAAGTTTATGTGTAAATTGGGCATTGTACTTAAATAAAATTGTTGTTTATTTTGATAAGTGGGGGTGTGATAATGTTGTATCAAAATATGTAATTAGTGAATAGTAGCGCCATCTCTTATCGTTTTGTAGAAACTGTTTGTCTGTCTATGACAATTTGCTAAAATAAAAGACTGTCAATTGCGATAAAACGTGTTTTACTAGAATTACTATAATAGGTACAAATCGAGAAACTTGAATTGTTTTATTGGCTATTCTTACATCGAGCTTGGGAATTAAAAATGTTTTATTTGCAGTTCCAATCGCATGGCGCGTCATAAAGAGATTCTTTTACATTTCATTTTATAACAGAATCCACACTAAGCGGGTTTTATACGCCTACACGAGTATAATAGTCGCTTAATGTGGGTTCTGTTTGTATTTAATCATTACCTTTAAATATAATGTGTCATGAATGTGCTTCATATGAGATTATGAATATATTGAATTCACCATTAGATTTTGCTTCCGGATTCGAGTACCTAGCCTTTTTCATTTTATTGAAATTCTGTTATTTAAAAATATGTAATGAAAACAAACCAATTAAAATAATTTTCCTTCCCAACTGCTGGGTTGGGATTGGAAAATTTCGCATAAATAATATATAATTGGTTTGCCCGCGACTTACCCAAATTAATTTTCTATCGTGTTAAAAACCTCTTGGTATATAAGAATAGGTGACTGGGCTGTTGGAATCTACCCTAAAGCAAGCCACAGAAAAATGTCAACTTCAGCCAATTTAAGTGTCGAACTCTATTTGTTCCTCTGAGTACTTCACGAAATTCCTAAGACTATAAAATCTAGTAAAGTTCACAATTTTAAGACCAAAGTTTATGGATAATGTATTATTTAAATGTCCCGAAGTGTCCTTAGCAAACATGTTCACGAAATCTGGTCTGTTCATATTTCATACATCAATAACATTATTGAAAAACAATAAATTCATCGAATAAAAAATATTACTATACAAGAACGAAATATACGAAAGATGTACATTAACTGTGATGCTGTTGCTATTCAACGCAATTGTAGAACTTGACAACGCCAAATGCAAACAGACCTGCATTTACGAATACCGCAATGAGGTAGATGCTAATCATTACGAGCGATTACATTTTACCATTTTTTCTTTCCACAAATTGCAATATTGTGAAACTTACTCTCAGCTTCCTTACGTTTAGTGGTATACCATTTGCTGGTTTCAAGAAAAAGTTTAATGTTCCATTTTCATTATTTCATTATATAATTTACTTTTTACAGCGGTTTCAGTATTAAGTGACGAATTAAGTCCTATAATCTGCATAATTTTTAGCATGACTATATATATATATATATATATATATATATATATATATATATATATATATATATATATACACACCCACTAAGAACTACATCCATTAATAGAAATATAAAAAAAATATGTCAAATAATAAATAAAAGACGGTCAAGTGCTGTTTGAACAAGCTTAAAGTAAAGTTTCGTAATTGTATATATATGAAGTTATCGATGCACCTTATACACTAGAGGGTCAACGCCCTCAATTTGACTACTGACAAATTTGCAATTATTTCTGACATATGGAATAAATTTATAGACAATTGTAAAATGTATTTCATCCCTGGAGAAAATATAACTGTTAATGAGTAATTATTTACATCCAAAACAAGTTGTTCTTATAATAAAACTGATAAATTTGGTAAGTTTTGGTTATTAGTGGATGTTGGGAGCAAATAAATAAGTGGAGGCTTACCTTATTTTTAAAAAATGACGAACGCCTAAATAATATTTCATTACCAGAGCATGTAGTTACGAAATTGGTGCAGTGTTACTTCAGAAAAAGTTACTTCAGAAACATTACAACGGACATTTTTTTCAAAATTCGCAGAAAAGCTAAGAACTGAAAACATGAGTATAGTTGGAACAATGAGACGAGCAAGATAGGAAGTACCACCAATTTGTAGAAATATCCGTACACGAAGATATGAAATGTTTATCTTGAAATTGGAGACCAATGCAACCTTAACTCTTTATCAAGGTAAACCTTGAAAAATATCATTATCTTGAGTCTGATCCAAAGAAGCTTTCCGAGATTGTTCAATTTTATGACGAAAGTAAAGAAACTGGCAAACCAAATGGCACGAAAATTTACCGTAAAAGCTGGGACTCGAAGATATCCAATCCATGCTTTTTACAATACTCTAGATTTACACCTATGAATTCATGGATTATTTACCGGTAAGTTAGAGGTAAAAACATTTTTCGCCATAATTGCATTCTCCAAATCGCGAGTGAATTTCGAGCAGAGTATATACGTAACAAAAATAGTTCGGCTACCATTGAATGCTTAGACAATGTAGCCATCACTAAAGAGTAGCCTACTACAGGAAATAAAACACTTCAATGTCAAATTAATTCAAAATGTAAAAAAAACTGCAGCTGTAAAATTTGCACGGTTTGCCAAAAAGCTATTTTTTGTTAAAATGCGTAAAACAAGTCTAGAAAAAAATTGTTTGTTGTAAATTTGGCTCTATATAATCAATTAACATAATAAATCATAGTAATTACAATTTATAATTGCGTTTTATTCTGAAACATCCATTATTTTGATTATATTACTCTCTGGTGATCGTATACCGTCAATCGGACGGTCACGGTCTTTGGAGGTATGGCATGATACGCGACAATTCTAGTGTTAAATAAAATTTATTTCAAAGTTCTAATGAAATACTAACACATAGAATTTTTCTGATTTTTGAACTTCAGTACTGAAGAAATAAAGGCTTGTAGGTGCTATAATTTTGAAACTTATTATTTCGCAAATAGGGATTAAAAAAGAAAAGTTCTAAATAAAACCTCAATATTAGTTTATGATATCAATCTAATTATTAGCAATAGAAGGGATGGATGAGAAGAGAATTCACAATTTTTTTGAATATATTAGGAAGTATATTTAAAGCATCTACTTACAAAGATTCACGTACATAGGTTTAACATTGTAGATGTTGTGAGATTATGACATACAAATCGACGGACGAATGGAAGTGATGAAATTATAAGGGATCACACTTTAATGAATTCAGTTAAAATCTTGCCTGATTTACCCTCAACTTCACCATAAAACTTTTTTAAAAGGTATATCAACATAATTAGACGAGATAAGCTAAAATATCGCGAATCTTAAAAGAAAACTTAATATATAACTGTGCGAGGCTGGGAAGACCTTGCATAATCGAACCCAAATCAACAAAAAATGCTCTGCAAACCACTAGGCCCACAATAATTGTTCACTTAAGAATGGTATCTCTCTACACGTGTGTAGAAATACCATTATTTCCAATGCATGACAACGTAAGCAGACGTCGCGGACTACTAGCGATTAGTGTGCCCGATTCCGGACTAAAGGTTTCATAATGTTGTCCAATTTATTGTTACACCCCTGATACGGGTGTGACATTTTTGTCAAACAAAGGCACGCACAGTGGGTTGTATATGATCGTGTGCGTGTCATCGTAGCATAGTAGCAGGGTAGGGCTGGGTTCATACCATCATACATTGTTTATTTAAAAAGCTATTGCATTATCGTAATATTTATAAATATTTCAGGTTTTTGTACTTCAAAAAGAAAAAAAATTACCTTTATGATATTACTCGATTTTCTGCTCGTGATTAACCGAAACTTTAAATATGGAACATAAAATTCGATACACATAAATTCGATATTTCTCAGAGAGAAAAATAAAAAATATTTATATGAATATCTTTAAGTGAACAATCTAAGTACTCATCATCCGAGTTTTTATACGATTCCAAACTATTTTTTTTATGATTATGACACGAAATATGTATTTCCATCTTCGAAATGGCTACTATTAGAATTATGAAAAAAATAGCATTATCGAAATTTATCTAAATTTTAGCTGGAAAATTTAACGATAATATAAAATTTTATAGTTTTGCGGAAATTCACGACATTTATACTCATTACTATTATAAACAATAATATTAATACTTGTAAATAATTTAATAGCTGATCTGTTTCTACGTGCCTGAGTGAGTATTGAACCCCCGTAGTGAGAGTTCTACTTGGTCTTAACATATTTTATGTCATGAATAATTGACAGATTAATTAGTTTTCATGCTGTTTTCCATAAAACGTGTATTCCAATAAGATAAAATAATAAATAATGGGCATAATAGTTATACTCCGTACCCCGTGTTCGGTTTCAAGACCAGGTCAGTGAAAGTTGACAAGGAAGTAATTCGAAATAGATGTAAAATATCTGATTTTCTTAAAGGAAACATTTTGTGTTAAGGATTAAAAGGAAAAAAATCAGCGATAATATCTCGTTTATATAAAAGACTAAAAATATATATGATAAGAGTAAATTTATATTCCATTGTAATGCAGTAAAATATTCTGATATTAAATTCGCATGAAATTTATGTTTTCCTTAGAAAAATAATAAAGAAATAACTCTTTAAAAGTTAAAATTATCTTTAAAAGGTTTTATTAGGTTTTCTATTCTATTATATTTTTCACGTCTTGATAAATAATAGAAATATTCAGTGTTTGGGTAGCAATTTAAAAATCTAAAAATTATGATTTAAAGATATGTTAAGCATGCATAAGCAGATCTGTTACATCATGCATTTAAGGGTTAATTTTATCCGCTATGAATGTCTAGTAAAACAATTATGGTTTCTTTAAAAATATTAATTAAATTTGTTTCATTTATTAGTTATGCTCTTACGCGGACTGCCTACGGGTAGAAAATCCCTGGAAGTAAACAATTTTTTTTCTTGCCATTGATTGATGATGAATGAGGACATAGTTTTATTTTTTATTAAGTATGATTTAATACATGTACCTATCTAGCAATATAATAATGTTTAAGAAGATATTTCATCTAGGACATGACGTATAAATTTTCACTGAGAAAAAAAAACAATTTGGAGAGTACGGTATGATCTGCCCACCCTCTCTTCCACTATGACCATTTAAGAGAAATAAACCGTCACGTGTCGAACATTATAGAAGAATTTTATTGAAATTTATTAAATTACATAAAACCAAAATCGGCTAAGGACTCTAAACGTCCGCAGAATATTATTACCTTAAGTCGATTTCAAAAAGCATCCCTGTGGAGTGGTATTCATTGAAGGTTTGAATGTGAAGTGTTGTGATATTAAATATCGAGTTTAAGTAAGTGGAGATGTATTTTTTTATTATGTTTTGTAGAGTTTTAAATACTTTAAAATTATAAGTTACTGAAAGTGACATCAAGCAAGAGTCGAGTGGAAATTTTTTAAACAAAAATGAATCGGGTTAAAATAATAAACAAATACTAATCAATGTTTTGTAACAATGCTGTAATAATACATAGAAAATTTTTTTTTAAATTTTTTTCGATTTATACAATAATATAGATGTTGAAATTAAGATAAAGATAATTTTTGTTAGGTCCTCTTAGGTAAATTAGTATTAAGTCATTTCACGAAATTCAGATATTTTAATAATTATTCTAGTATCCGTCATCTAACAAACATCTGTCAACTGCGAGCCAATTTCGAGCCAAAATTGTATCATAAATTTGTTCTACGAATTTATTACATTGATTTATTCGCAATTGACTATTTCTTTCCGGCATAGCTGTTGGATACGTAAATATAGATTTTTTTTAAATATGCTTGCTGTTCATTTATTTAATGCGATATTGTGTAAATTAATTTTTTTGATATAATATTTAAATAAGTGATATTTTTTAAATTTTCTCCCTTGTTTGACTCGTATTTTACACTTCACAAAACGGACTGGAAACCAAAATAAATTAGTTTCAAATAAATTTTTTTCACCATTTATTGATATATGACTGGTTACTTTAAAATATTATTAATATCGTGATCTTTCAGAAAAAAACAGAGACATCGTGAAAAGTAGATTTAAAATATTGCGTTTATTTTTTTTATCCAGTTTTTGTGCAGAAAAAATTAAACTTCTTAATAAAATAATCAAGAACAAAAGTAATATATATATATATATATATATATATATATATATATATATATATATATACATACACGTATATAAATTAAAATGGTGTTAACATTGGGTCAATGGTGAATGAACTATTATAAAAATTAAGGCAATGTGGGTTTCTGTTAAAAAAATAACTAAATAAAACTAATATTTGCAAAATGATCGATTTATGAATGATTTTAATTGAAATGAAACTTCTTTCAAAGCAAATTTAAAAAAAAATTATAGTGAAAGTTCAGGAAATTTTTATAACAAATATTTAAATAATATTGTGACAATAATACGAATTGTGACAAAAATAACGACAAATAATTATTTCATACCATGTAACTAGTATATGTGAAACTAAGTGGGAGTGAAGCGGGTACCACATAAAGATCTTTTAATTCAAATACTAGCAGATGCTTTCCGAAATGCTCAAAGTCCCCAAAGAAGATACCTTAGACCAAATTCGAATACAGGCTCTGACATAAAGTAATAGAACATAATATACATTCAAATATTGATTTTATTCAACACTCAGCCCCGGGTTAGACAAAAGGTGCACTTTTAAAAGTGTAAGAACTCTTAACCCATGCTGAGATTCCTAACTCGCCTCCACACGACGACCAAGTGCAAACAAGATGTAACATTTGCAAACAATTCCATTTAAAATGACCATTTCATTGTAAACTCCACCGAACATAGAAAAAAGCTTCCGCAGTTGTAATACAAAATATTTTGTCCACACAGGGGACTCAGTTGGTAAACATTAGCCACCAGCGATCGATTTGTGGATATTGTGATGGGTTTAAGTTTTTACCACAGCGTGTGTTAACAATAGTCTAAGTTGAGATGCTCAATAGATTTGGGACACCTTGAAAGTTATCATTGATTTTACCGAGAATTCTTTAAAAGGCAACTTGTGAAAATAATGGCTACAAATGTGAGCTATAGTCACTTGTACTTGTTATTTAATGTGAGGAAGGCACGTGCTTAATATTGTTTACCGGATCTAAAAAAAGAATAATTATGTGCATGTTTTTTATCTTAATTTTATTATATTAATTTTTAGCTAAGAAACTAAAATTATTTTTAATAAAAGTATTTTGCGATTCGATGAATCTAAATATTTTTTTCAATCGTAACAAAACTTCGATACATTTAAATCATGAAATATTTATAAATACACACATACACACACACAAGCACACACACAAGCACACACACACACACACATATATATATATATATATATATATATATATATATATATATATATATGCGTGTGTGTGTGTGCATGTATTTATATGTATATGGTGTGTATGTGTGAAATTGGTTTTCCTTTAAATCGGATTTTGATATTGGGGGCAAATAATATCGCTAATAGATGACGGTAATAGAGTTTTATCGAGCCATATTTCTAAACACCAACTTTGATATTAACAGAGGTATGCGTGGGTGCATTATCATGTAACAATACCACTCTGGGAGACAGCTCCCAGACGTATGTCTTTGATTACGTCTTCGACTAATGCAGTAACGAAGTTGCTGTAGTTTTCCGCTTTTTTAAATTCACAAATAAGTATATTTCACAATCCCAAAAAATTCTATGCGTATTTTTTTTATATCTTTGTACATTGTACTCCTTGTTTTCATGGGGCGAGACGAGCTGTGATGGTGCCACTTCTGTAAGAATGTTGATGTCTGAAGACTTTCGTAGAAATGCAATGCAAAACTTCAATATCGCTATTATTAAACAAACGCGAGGACTTACACAAGCCATCCACCTTCCGTTAACCTTATTTATTCCTAAAGGTTAATGTAGAAATGTCACTGTGATTTTTAAAAGATCACTTCTTGTGGCTGCTAATTCAAAAGGTCGTAAATGCTTGTCTTACAGTATTTGTTATTCAATAGCTTGGATTTTCAATAGCATATTCAGTAGCAATTTAGCAATATGTTTCCCTCGGTACAGTTTCTCTCAATCAATTCTCTGCCTAAACGGAAGTGTTCACCCATTCTTTCATATTCGAGAAGATCAAAAAGTTTGCTTATATCAAAAGTTGTAATTTAGGTTTTGTTTTATTTCCATTGGAGGTTTCCTTTCTTTAATGAGGAATTTATTCACTGGATGATACTAAATTTTGAGTACTTTAATTTGCACTATAGTCCCTTGCGTTTGGTGGACAAAAGCAAGTAGTTCAAATCAATTCAAATTATTAAAATCGTAACTATTTTTATTATTATAAATATTTATTACAATAGCTTAGTTTTATAAAAAGTCCTCTACTGAAATATTATAGTTACACTAAAACGTAGATCTAGTTAAATATTTCGAATAATAAATTCGTAATTATTTATATCGTTTTGATGCTGAAGTATGCCAACGCTTTATGACCATCCTTATTTACTTGTTTTTCTGGCTCAACTAAATCCTCAACAGATAAATTCGAAAATATCAAGTTAATAATTTTCTAAAATCACCTTACTACATTTTAATCTCCATCGAGATGTTTTCTGTGATTATGATATCTTCAAATAATCTTCTTCTTCACAATATGTTCAAATGAGGCTCAGTGAAAAATCAAGAACATACTTTCTTTTGTATGGAGGAACCTTTAAAATTGTGTGGTTACCTCATGTAACACAAATTTCTTATATTCATCTAGTCATTTTTCACAGATTGATACATGATAATGAAAAGGTAAAATGACTTGATGTCGTTAAAATACTTTTAAAATTTAGTTTTACATAAAACGAAAGAATGTAAAACAAGACGCATTAAAACGAGGACTACCTGTATACCTATTTTGAATTTGTGGTTGTCTTGTACAATAAGTTACTTCACAGATAATTATTAAGGCCCGTGTTATGAAGTTGACCCTATACTAATTTATAAAAAATAAAATTTTTCATTTTCGAAACAATTAAATTGTTCGTTTTACCTAAACTGCTTGCTCATTATAATTACTTACCGCTATTTCCACTTATAGTCTCCCATGCCAAATGTATTTATTTTGAGAACTTAGTTTTATAAAGTATAACTTGAAATGTTAAAATTTTTCATTTCCTTTTAATTCTGTTTTTCTGTAAAAAAAAAATATAAAACTTAAACTGATATACGGGGACGGGCAAATAATGAATCTCTGTTTTGTAATATGTATTAAAAAGTAATGAAATGTAATCGCTATTTTAAATTTAACCGCATACTTTTTTATTTTTATGAAAATAAAATGCCAGCCAACTGCTTCCTGCACGGTCATGATAAGCCTTTTAATAAACTGGACACTAAAATATCCTAATATCATACTCGTACCTTTTTGTTAACAATAAATATCATTGTCAATTTAAAAAATTTAATCTTTACAATAACCGATATTTTCAACGGAGTAAATCTCTTTTAGTAAAATTGAAAAATTATTAACGCTAAATGGCCGACCAGCAACAATACGACACGAGCTCCATATGTAAGGACAAAATTGTATTTTAAAATGAGATATGTTTAAATTTCAACAGAATAATACAATATTTATTTCCCAAAATACAGGACAATTATCGTAAATTGATTTTGAAGTTGACAAAGGGATCGATGCAGCTAACCAAACATCGCCGGGTAGACCTTTACAAATGTGTCGATTCACGCTCTTCTAAGGGATTTTATTCCTTGAGATATCTTATTGAATTCCAAGTCCTTTGTTAGTCCGGTTAGGTAAGTGTATAATTAAATTTTCACTGACGTCATATTAGAGAGTTCGTGGACGCCGTGTCCACAGAGAATCAGATACTATTACCATGGTAAGATAACAATATTATTGTTGTTACAATGACTAATTTGTATTGTTATATAAAATAATAGATACATAATACAGCATTGATTGGAAAATCTACTTTCTATCGTTTATTACTTAAGCACGTGAAGAATATTGATGCTTTTAAAATTAATGTTTTTAATTGAATTTGTTAAATATATACAAATTATATAAAAACAGATTATTATTAAAAATACGATTTTAATACTACATACTAAAATTTTACTTATAAGTTTTACTTATAATCTTGATTCTAGTGCCTAATCTTAAGTTTTGTAATCTAAAACTGGCATCAAGTTGAGTAATTCTTAAACAAGGGATAAACTACGAGCTTGGGCATTTAAATTGACATTCATTTCCATCAAGCTAAAAATTTTAACTAACACTAGAATGATAATATCGATTAACTTGCTGTTTTATGTTTAATTTACAAGAAAATAATTGGAAGTCTTTATCAATTTACATGTGTTATCAATATTTCCAAAAGGCAGCGGAAAAAGAAGGGTTAATTGATGATAGCAAAAATAGTAAATATTCATATTACTTGCAATTATTTGTAAAATTTCGATTCAGCATAGTTAAAGTTTGACGTCCCTACAATAGGATAAAATATAATGGTGAATTCTTAAACAGAGGATAAACTACGAGCTTGAACAATTAAATTGAAATCTTGACATCCCCTTATGGAAAATCTGAATTAGTTGGTTCATTGTAACTAGGAATAGTATACTATTTATGGTTCTTTTAAAATGTTGTTTAGCTTACTATACGAAAATACAGTAGATTTGCAGTGCTATCTGAAACGTAGCCATATTCAGAGATAACAACAAGTTTTGAATTTACAGTGATTTCAAGCTACTATTTATTGTATGTATGCTGCTTAATGGTAGGCGAATATTAAATTTTCTTTGAAATATTAAAGATATACGATATTAATTATTAATTATATCCCATAAGGAAGAAACTTTCCATCAGCCTAAAAATTTTAACTTACAGTGGTATAGTCCTTTCGATTAGCTTGCTGCCAATATTACTAATTTGCAAGAAAATAAAGGCTGTATCAATTGACTTCTGTTATGAACTCATTTCCAACAAGGAGTGGGAGAGTTTATTGATGACTCTGTAAGTATTAAATATTCATATTATTTGTAATAATTTCTGAAATTTCGGTCCAGAATAGTTAAAATTTAACGTCCCTGTAATAGGAGAAAATATAAAACTTCTCATCTTTCGGTCCCGAACAAATATAACTAGGTATATAGTCATAAACCAATAACAGTAAACTGAATACAAAAATAATAATATTTTTACGACAATAAAATATACTCACGCGTGACTTAACATTGCCATTTAAATTTCAGCCTCAACAATTTTAACGTCAGGTAACAAAATGATTTCGTCGCCTTCATTGAGTACTAAAAGCTCTATTAACAGCAACTTTTGTCGCTAAACGATACAATGTTGTCTTCTATAATATGTCGCTTTGTGCACCGTTTACGGTAATAATGGATTGACTGTCTGCAGTTCAGTGAATGATCGCTGTGACATACTGGGCAATTATCAAATAAGTTTGAAGAAATATTTTTGGTGGCCCTAAAATTTAATGCATTTCATTGGATGTACACGCATTGTAACATTTTAAATATCTTCTAAATTTATGATGTAACTATCTATATGTAAACATGTAATGGAGCAACCCATGCAAGATGTAAAAATAGTGGTGAAATTTAAATGTAACTGGTAAGATTAACGCACTTATAACGCACTTGTTATTTTACACACTTGTAATTAGACAATATGTTACAATCAGATAACAGTTTAGATAAGAATTCATTTGTAAATAAAAATATTGTCTCGATATAGATGACAGCGTGAACATAATAATGTGCATGCTCTTATCTCTAATGAGGTCATTTTCTTAATTATGAAAAAGTTCTTTTTCGAGAAAAGTCACATATTTTTTCCCGTCCGAAATTCTCAGAAAAATATATTTTAGATTGTTACCATGAAACTGTAGATCAACAAGCTCCATAACTATGACAAATTTAAAGTCTCTACATCGACGAGTTTAAAAAAAAAAACGGCTGGCTTATTCGAATTGCGCAGCCAGCGGATGCGTTAGTCTTCTTATAAGTTCTCTTTTCATAAGTATAGTAGTTCCCTTTTTTGTTTCCCTTTAAAAGTACAAAACCCCAAAAATGTTGATTAATCAAATTATTATAGTATGTAATTTATCAAGTACGCCAGTGTGTCATGGAATTTGAGTAGGAACGATGAAAATAGGGTGAATACGGTGAAAATTATATTTGCATAAAGCACATATTTATAGACTTTTAATGATACATTAAGACATAGGTAAGACTAGTAATTATTAAGGATGCATGAAAAGATCGTGAATTAAATTTTGATAAATTCGAAATAGAAATAGTAATAAAGATATTCTAAAAGTTATTTTTGAAAATTGAAACGTGCAAATAAAAAACTAGGTTATTTCAAATTTGATCATTGTTGTGCAGAAAATATAATTGCGATAGCGGGATAATGGAATTTTTAAGAAAGCACAAAAAAACGTGTGGCAGTGATAAAGCGAAAAAAATTTCCTTTCGCCTTTCTGTGCAGTAAACTGCCATTGCTATTTATCCTCTTTCCGTGAAAAATGACGTCAGTAAGTAGATTGATAAAAATATAATTTAAAGTCAATGACAAGTGCCAATAGATAAGGCGAATTTTGTAAAGATTCTTTTTACCTACATTGATAACGTGATAAATTCTACGTGTAACAAATATTTTACTTTAAAATATCAGAAAATTCACTACTGAAAAAACAATAAATATGAAACACGGTGTCATCTAATCGACTTCTGGTAGAAACTTAAGGATAAGGGATGAATTTTGTTACACGACATTATCTGTGTATCTAATTATGTTCCTATTTAAACCACACGAAAGGAAATAAATAACAAGTAATTAGTTAGCGATATTTTCTTTAACGGACGTACAGAAATATAAAATCAAGCGCATCATTTCTCTATAAAAATATTTATAAGAATGAAACGACATTTCACAGAGACCCTGTAAGTATAGTGGACGCATAGGATACAACACGAGTACATTTTTCGATATTTTTTTAAGTTTTAGAAAACAATTATAGTATCTATTATAAAAATCTTATATACTTCATTTTGTGTACCTTGATTGGAAGATGAATTTTAACGATCTTTTTCCGGCTTCATTTTGAAAGTATTCGATGTACAAACTTAATCCAGATTTAATGTTCTAAGCTATTTTTGTATCAACTTTCATTCCAATTGAATAAGAAATGCGGCTTTCAGAGTATCTGCTGATTTCATTGCATTATATATACATATATATATATATATATATATATATATATATATATATATATATATATATATATGTATATATATATATATATATATATATTTCTTTTTTTTTTAAACGTGATCTCGGATTTGGTATTTAACCAAATTTGCAAAATTACTTCATTTCAAAGGTCAAGAGCTCTGCAGTGGATAAAAATTGCATTGTGTGTCTATTAACCTACGTTTTACATAGTTAAAGTTCAGTTTGCAAAATATTTATAAGATTTAAAGTATCTATTTCATTACACAAGCTTCAGGTGGTAAGTGCGAAAATACTCAAAGTAATCTTTCGACGAATATAAATTTTCGCACTAGGTGGTTGTGATTAAGGTGGTCTGTAATATGTTTGACGTATTGTTAACTTTTGTACAAAAGTTTTCTTTTGGTGTTTAGCATTCAATACAAGTATTGGCTTAATTTTAGCTAAGATAATATTAAAACCAAAACTTTTTGTTTGGCAAAGTGTTATGATTTATATAAATTATATATTTATTTTTATTTAATTATGATAAAAATATTTAAAACAATTATCCAGTGAACATTCCTTTGTTTGAAAACTGTTTCAAAAGAATGTTAAAACCAATTTTATTTATAAAGTTGCTTTACTTTAATAGGCTATTTTCATATTACGGATTATCACTAAATAAACGTGAGAGTACATGAATACAAATTAAAATAAAAAACATTTAATACAAATAAAAAAAAATTATTTGTAATTTCTAAATAAGTGAAGAATTGTAATCTACTCTGTAATATGTAAATATCAATATTTATTGAGATATTTTACTTTTGTAGGTATAATTAAGTTTACAATCTGAATTTATTTATTTTCTTTAGGTACAGATTATTAAATCGTTTCAGGAAAAATTATCTAATTATATTATTTTTTCAGTTCTCAGCTAATTATTTAATTTTCAATCAGATTTTACAATACTTCAAAAATAAACAGAACGTCACAGAACAGTATTCAAAATATTTCTTTTCAGGTTTTGTAATGTATCCGAGAACTTATCATTTCATAATGTCTATCCGCCCGTCTGTCATAACTTCAGAGCTTCTATAGTGTAAAGTCCATAGGCATGAAATTTTGCAAACAAATTCTTTAGATGAGGATATCAATTAATATGGAGCCAAATACAATTTTTTGAAAGGCGATAATTGTATTACTTATTACATCAAGTGGGGTATTATTGGATATATCTTTTAAAAGTGGAATGAGGTTTTTCATATTCGAACCCTATTTGTAAAATATTAAGCTAACGGCCAATGTGTCACAGTCTCTTCTACTTTAATTTTTCAACTAAGAATTTGAAAAATCTCAACTAGCATTTTATTAGAACTTTTAAATATAATCAATTATAAGTTAAATTCAATTATAAGTTATTTCGTGAATGTTTGAAACAAAAATTCGAACGAAGTTTTAACGAAGTTTAACGAAGAAACGAAGTTTTAACTTCGTTTCTTTAGTCTGCTTATCCTTTTATCACAACCTCTAGTTTCCCCAGTTTAGACCTACGTTCATTTTGTAAGTATATGCTTATACAGGTATATCAGTTAGTATTTAAATATATCGAAAAATATGGAAAATATTTATATAATCTTTTAATCATGCATGTGGAGTGGAGCCGAATTTATTTTCGATAGAATATCAATATGCTAGAGGTTTTAAAATAAAAATTAGATTTGTTTAATAATTTCTCATTCTAACCTGCCCTTGTAAAATATTGAGTTTCAAAGTGATTTCAATAAACCCATACCCTTCTCCTCCTTCTCACTTACGCGTAAATTGTTAAAAATCTAAAAAAAATATGAAAATGTTATTAGAATATTTAATTAAAATTATTTTGGTTAACCTATGTAAATAATTTCACACGTTAACGTTATTTGGTAATGATTGAACCGTATTTTCTTTCCATCGATACGCACTAAGTCACTTTTCGAAATTTTACGTACAATGCATATTGTCTCATAGTGGATGTATTCGAGGATACATTTATTTATAGGAGGATTCTTGAAATAATTCGCATTGCTTTTATTCCTGCACATAACCAGTATATAAAATTACATTACGATGCCTTCATGAAAAAAGATCGCAATGGCGGATGAGTTATTTGCACTTTCATAATAATTGTAGATTGAACAAATATACGGTAAGATCCTTCATAGATAATTAAAATATTTATTTTTCTACAAATGTGGTTCACAATACTGACTATTTAATAATAGCCCATTATTAACTTTGTTTTAGACAGGTGTATAGCATTGCATAGATGCTAAAACAACTTTTTTATTTATAGCTTGTATCTATTTGTCAAAGCAGTACGCAGACTACTGGACTTACTCGAAGAGTTTTTCCAATGGAACGATGCTGGAATACATTTGAAAACCTGGGTTACATTGTGTTCTGATTGCAACTTTTTTAGAAAAAAGTTTTTTGTTTCTTTGTTTTTATTTTTACATATATTTACCTCGATTTTAACGCATCACACAAAACATACTAGACTGAGATTTAGATTAAAATTTACTATACTTTATCGAATTTGAAACTCCGAAAGGGTGTAGCTCAAGTTGTCGCAAAACCGATTGCGCTCACGACATTCACTAGTTACAATAACAATTTCAAGCCATTTTAATTCCCCTGGAAATCTAAGTAATAACTGTAATCTAAAACTGATATTTTATTGATATTACAAAGAATTCCAAATTTAATGGATCTGGATTTTGGCACTCACTGTCTTTTCAACAGATCGACAAAATCTATAGATCGTTTTCAAAATATCTATAACCTTGAAATTAGGAAGAAAAATGGTATCGTATTTGTATAGGAAAACAGCAAAATGGCAAAAACTTGTCGGAAAATCTGAAAATCTGGAACAAGTTTTTATTTGCCGCTATTTACAAAAGTTGATATAAAGGTGCATGCATTGATTAATTTGTTCAAATCTGTTCTAAACATATTATAACTACGAACATACAATGGCTAATAAAAGTCAAATTACAATAAAATTCAATTGAGAATACTATGCAAACAGATTCATTTATCAACATACATCAACCAAAATAATTTATCAACCTGATTTGCAAGGTATACCATTAAAAATAGTTGCAGACCAACATTACGGTATATAGAGAACTTTCTATAAAAATTATAGTTTTTAAAAAATGTAAACTTGAAAAAAGAGTTGAAATTCCAAAATTAATTTTAGGTCTATGGAATTGTGAAATTCCTACAACCTGTCAGAAACTTATCAAATCTGAACCTCAATAACAAAATGAAAACGTATTAGATATTTCTAAAAATATTTAATTACAAGCTTAATACAAAAAATGAACTTGGCGAAGTTTAAAATTGCACGTCTTTGTATTTTTGACTAAATAACAAGCTAAGAATTGGCCCATTTTTCAGGTGAATGTTTTTGCAGTAATTTCTTTTACGTGATTTATAATTCAAATATTTACGCTCAAGCTATAAGACTGAGTTCGCAGGGTTAAGAACTGATTAATGGAATTTAAAGAGACAATTATAATGATTATTCATCTTAAAGATCCAGCTAAGATTTAAGTTACATACTTTTATCCCAGCCAACTAAAATTTAAGTTACATATTTTTATCCCGGTACTTTTGAAACGATAATAAAAAATCATGACTATTTCAAATGAATACTCTGAGACCACGAGCTATTTTTAAATGATATGCTCATACATATTTTAGATGATGAGATTACCCATATTCAAAACAATGCATCGGTCACACAAGCGAAAGAGCTAGTATCTAAATAAAATTAAGCTCTAAGCATGTATTTATAGCATATTACTTATTTCTGAGAACCCCATCGAAATGTGTTAGCATTAGGGGAGGTAAAGAAGGATGGGCACTTATTTAAATAAGAGATAATAAAAAACTATTTTTTTTAAATAAGCAAATATTCAATGTTTTTATCTAGGACAATTACATAATTTCTGGCAAACTTTTCTTCTCAGATTTTAGTTACAAATGAACCTTCAGAACTAGTGCAGACGCACTATCACTGCTACATTTCCTTTTCTTTTCCTCTTTTTAATGTCGATTCTACTGAAAATTTAGGATTTTATGCTTTTATTTGGTCTCTAGTGAAAGATCCAAGTTTGAATTTACAGGGCTTGCTTCGCTTTGAATATCTTCTTTAGACCTTTTTGATGGGATGGGTTTGGCGTTAGTTGATTTGTATTTTATTAGGACATTTTCTGTATCAGGCAAATAGCGACCAGTTGCATTAGAAGGGAGGGAATCTTCATCTCAGAAAATATTCGAGTTAAAAGGCCATATAACAAATCTTTCGAATTCCTTTTCAAAGGAATTTGTTGGTCAAAAAATTGTGGCATGGCGAGAGCTGCTAGTCTCAGGATATCAGATATCGATACTATCTCACCTGGATTGCACACCATCTAGTCTGTTAAAGTTTTATTATAATAATTTTTCAGCTGCTGGTACACTGTTAAAACCAGTAGTTGCAATTTATGGATGCTCCAAGGTAATAAGATCAATAAAATAAGGCCAACTTCTTTACAAAACTTGAGGTCTTCCACTGAAATATGGCGCTGGTGATTGTTGAGCAGCAGAAACAGCGGGAAGACATATGTCGGTTTGGCGTGTTCCGAAAAATGATGCATATATTTGATGAAATATGAAGATGTCATCCAACTAGAATCCGATGTTGTATTTGAGCCAACGAAAGCATCACGAAGCACATAGGTTTCAAAGGTTATCTTTGAAATATAAAGTAAGGGGTATCGAATTCCCTACAACATTAATTCCACGGCATAATGTGGCAAGTGAGGTTCTTTCAGCAGATGTTGCTTGCCTGATTTATTTAGTGCCTTTTAGGAGCAATCACTTTTTGAATGCGCTGAATAAATGTTGTTAAACCCGTTTCATCTATATTGCAAATAGCTTCAGGGCCAAATTGATGCCACTTTTAAACATTCTCACATTTCGAAAGAACCTCCCATATTTATTTTGTTAAAGTTTGTGGCTCATAATAAACTAGTAGGTTCTGGTTTCTGTTAGTCTTGTTTGTTACTGTTGTTCTTTTAGTCTTATTTGTTGTCAGAGCACAGTCATAACCCGATTTTACGAGCTTGCAACTTTGTCAATCCATAATTAAGTTTGGAAGGTACCGTCGTACACTCCACAAATTTTCATTCTTCTTCTGTGGTAAAATAGGTTACAAATCTGGATTCACAATTTTTTCCAAACTCCTGTTTAACATAATGTTCTAAGTTTTGTTCTGGGAATATCATATCTATTGGGAGTTTTATCTTACCACATTTTTACACTTCTTACCTGGCACGCGATCTTTAGAAATTTCGAATCATTTTTAAATACAAATTATATTATCATGCAAACTGTTGCTCTAGATACACTACATTGGCGTGAGAATGCTCGAAAGGAATAAAAAAAACATTAACGGATTAAAGAAACACTTACCTTCTCCCAGATTTCTCATATATTTACTCCGAAATCTTCACAAATTATGACAATAAACAGCTTGTGACTTTAACATCTGAATGATATGAGAGACAATTATAGACAGATAATGTTGCCAGTGAGCAAACTACCACCGTAAAAATTAAAAATCGTACAATGCAATTTGAATTAGACGTCCATTCTTCCCCTACCTCTGCTACCTAACAAAAGTTAAATGTTTTTAACTGTCTAGAAATATTATGAGAATTAGTGAATGTTGACTCAATAAACGCATTAACTATATCCCTTCTTTATTATTATATTTTTTCTATTATCCATTAACAAATCTATTATCTAATTAAGAAAAGAAAATCAACGCAATTTACGGAATAAGTATTATCGGAACAAAAATCAGTAAATTAAAGATAAACATTTTCCATACTATTCCTCCAAGCTTCTTTCTTCACTTTTATTTTTTGTCTGGCCTTCTGACGCGTTCCCCCATTCCCCTTCTACTTTTTTAAGTGAACTATATTCCTTCTGTCCTATTTAGTTTCTCACGACACAATCATCTGCATTAGTACTTCCCACATTATACGGAGTTCCGTTAAAATTTGATGCTAATTTATTTGCTTTTTCCGTACACTTTATATAAATTTTGTCACCCTGATGTATGCTTGATTCAACAGCTTTCCGCTTCCTGTCTCGATACTCTTTACTTTTACTTCTAGATCCTGTCCCTATTCCTCACCTCTGAATCATTTATCTCATTGCTTGCACCCTCTAACGATGGAATTTTGAGCCAATATTGTCTTAGGAAAAAAGCTCGGCCGGTGTTCGACCAGTGACCGAGTGGGGTGTGCTGTTGTACATCATCAGATATTCATGTAAACATTCTTTAATTTCTCTTTTCTCGGTATGACCTATTCGTAGCGTTTTAAAATATACCCTACCTTTTCTTTGACCTTTCCATTCAACTGAGGCGAATACGGGACTGTATTATAAAGACGAATATTGCATTCTCTGTAAATTATCCGCTCACAAACTGTTTTTCATTACCAACTCTTATGGAAACGAAGTACTCAGTTACTTGAAGTGGGTGCTGAAGATTTCCTTCAGCATTTTTTTTTATTTCGGAGCTTGTGTTATTACATTGGTCTTTCTCACCTTCTTGTATCAGCTATAATTGTCGATAATTACTAGTAAATAGTCATTGCTAAGGTGTGGGTCCTAAAAGGTCCGTAGCCACATTTATCCGTGGTTCCAAATGCAGTTCGCGTCTCTTCATGGATAATGGAGGGTTGAACACAGCCACAGAAGTGCAACTTTTACATGCTTTAACTATATTTTCAGCATCTTTGTCAATACGTGACTATCAAACTTGCGACCTTAATCGACTGTTTATCGCTACAAAACCTAGAAGGCCTTGGAGTGCAGCATCCAGTCCACCTTTGCGGTGACAGTGTGGTATCACAATTTTATCCCTACGCAGTAAAATTTTCACAAAGAGACCTCCTTCTCTAAGATCCTGTAGCCTCTTACGGATTCGTCCTAATCATTTTAATAATGTCCTTTCCTAACATCGCGATTTCCTTTATCAGTCTTAGGGCCTTTAATAATATCGCTCATGGATATCGCCTGCGGTCGTGCATAGTTAACCACCTGGTATATTTGTGTGTCTTCAGCGTCCAGTGGGTTGTTAGACTGCTTACAGAGGTGCGATAAAGAATCAGCGATGTTACTTTTCTTGGCTCGTTTTATAGCCCGATATTTATTAAATTGTAAGCGTAATACCCAACACTCTACCCGTGCTGATTATTTAGATTTATTTCTAAAAAGTACCCTTAGTGGTTTGTAGTCCATGACCAGATCGAATTTTTGACTGCCCAAACTAACCCTAACGCTTTCTTTTCGGTCTGGCTATATCTTCTTTACTAATCTGTTAAAATCCGATTTTTATAGGCAATTATTGGATGTCAATTTGTCAATTTACATCAATTTGGACTACACCAGCCCCTAAACCAAATGTGCTTGGGTCAACTATTACTTACGTTTTGTCCTGGATGATGGAATACCCCAATGATTGTTTTTTGTGAGCATGTGTTTCAAATTTTTGAGAGAATCTTGATGATTTTTAATCAAAATTTTTACCCAGATTTTTCTAATTCTTTAAAATTTCTGTATGTTGAACGGTTGTCTTTACATAACTCAGTTTTATGGTGTTTTCATGTTTTTCAGTTACAAATTTATACTTAATGTATATATTGTTTGGAACTCTATGGCATTTTTCTTATCTATGTTTAAACACACGGTTTTTTGATTGAACTCGTTAAGGTCAAACAATAGCTACTTCAACTATATTGCCTTTTTGGTGTTTGCACAGGCTGTTATGAACGCTGCTTCTGTGGTAGACAGGGCTACAGTCGGCTGCCACTGACTGGACCAAGGAAAGTTCAGACGCAATAGCTAATTTTGGAATACATTTGTTTGTGCAATTAAGTAGATCCAAAAAACTTTGCCTGGTTATCTATGGACTTAGGTACCCACAGAAATTCTATTATTCTTTTTATATACTTGTCCAGGGATATTATATCCATGGAATCCAGATGGTGTCCAAGGAAGCCTACATTTTGCTTTTTAAAAATGTCCAGGGATATTATATCCATGGAATCCATATGGTGTTCAAGGAAGACTACATTTTGCTTCTTAAAAACGCATTTGTCTTCATTAAATAAGATATTATTGTGATTTAGCGTTTGCAATACCTTCTTAAGCCTCTTATCATGTTCCATCTCAGTGTCACCCTACACCAGAATGTTATGGACAAAGTTTATCACCCCATCGCATTAAATTAATATTCTTTCTAATTTTTTTTTAAATAACTCCGGTACACACATGATTCCAAACACCAATCGCTTATAATAATACAAATCCTTTGGCGTTATGAAAGTCGTTATGTGTTAATATCAAGTGTGGTGAAAAATTTGGCTTTCTTCACCTTAGGAAGTAAGTTGTCTATAATCGGAAGTGGATGGTTTTGCAGTTCTCGCAATCTAACAATTTAATGGCAGCATTTACACGTCTTACCAATTTAATGGCAGTATTTTACACGACCTACTAATTTAATGGCAGCATATAACCTACCAATTTATTGGTAACATTTTATTCAACCTACCTATTTACTGGCAGCATTTTACATAACCCATCAATTTAATAGCAGCATTTTACACATACCACAAATATAATGGTTGCATTTTACACGACCTATCAATTTTATGGCAGCATTTACATAACATATCACTTAAATTTTACATGACCTTTTTTGTCGAACTATAACATGATATTTTAGTTAAACAATAATCAATGCGTCGAGTGTTGTCTAATGTACCATCCATTTAAATAAAACCGCCGGCCCATATTATAATTGCAAACTTAGAATAATGAGTACTCTAGAAGAAAATGCGTACTATTAAAACGCGGCGTGCAATCTTAGACACAGCATTGAACGGTCGTGTGGTTTGTATATGACATCATCGCTTAAAATGGCGGCTTATGATATTCCCACCTGAAAAAAATATCACTGGACTGCAAAAGAAACAAATGGGCATTACTTTTCATGCGTAAATACTATTACTTAATTTCGTTTTCAATTAACTATGCAATTTAAAATATCAAAGTAAATTATTTATTCATAGAAGCGCGCCATTTTTGTTGGTAATGTCACCTCTTAAACAATTATTTACCCCAATTAAAAGATCTTAATTGCTTGATACTGAAAAATGTAATATTTAATTCGTTAAAAAATCGGGATTTGGGAAATGTAGTTGGAGATTTTGGTGTAACATTTGAAATTTCCACTATTTATTTAATTTTAGAATATTTAATTATTGTATATATAATCATTGTATGTAGGATTGAATAAATATTACATTTATTAATTTTCGCCATCTTCAATTTTCTGAAAATGCGAACTGATATTGTTTAAAATAAGTAGAAACTTTAAAATAAGTTTTAAATAAGTAGAACTTTTTTTCAACGTTGTGAAACATTGAACGCTAATTAACATAAATAATTTTGTCTTCTCTTTTTGAGTTTCTTTAATACGGGACCGAATTTCAAATGTTTATAGGGCGCTTTTTAAATTCTCTTTTTACTTTAAGACACTAAGCCAAATGCCACAAAATTATTCGCAAAAGCACCAAAACTTCGTACGCAATCACGCACGCGCACATACACGCGTACACACACACACGCACACACACACACAGATACACACACACATACCCACAACCTAACCTAACCTAACCTAAATTTTTCTTTAGTGACTATTTACAAGTAGAATGATTATTATATTCATGGCTAAATAAGCGTTTTGTTTCCTACTTACACTTACATTTTCCTTCATTTTCCCTAAAATGATAATCAGTAGGTACCTTTTGCTCGTCGCCAATTATAGAACCCGTCCTGTAATGAGGCATCTCAAAGGCTCGTACACGCACTAAGACGGCTCGATACCCGTAATCTACTCTCGGGGATGGCTCTCGTAATTCGTATATCTGACGTGGTGTGCAGAACACGAGATAGTGTGTGCTTCTGTAGGTGAGTGAGTGAGTGAATATGTGAATTTTAACTCAATAAATTCATACCTATAACTTCTATGTCGAGGTATTTGTTTCTTCGTTAAAATACTATAATTTGCCATATAGTCAAATCCTTAAACCATATGTCAAAAAACATTCTAACATGTTTTTCGTTCCTAATTCAAATAAAATCGAAATCAATTGAAATGAAACGTAGAAAAAAAAACAATTAAAGCAATATTCCTTTCTTTGAATGACTACTCTTGCGGACAATGATTGATGACTATTATTTTCAATAATATATAATTTCGTATTCATTGACCGTAACGAACCCAATCACTCGACCGGTATAACGCAATCAAAATGATTCAATCACTTCTCCCGTTGTTATCTTGCAATTCACATCTTGATTCCTATGCCCGCTCAATAATTTCCTTAGCAACCCCCGGCTTGAATAAATAAATTCCAACTAACTAATGAACTGAAGTAGAATTATAAATATCTTTAAACTAGCTAACAATGGAAGGAACCATTACGGATCAGAGGCAAGTCGATTCAAAGTTTAGTGGCGTAGTACTTGATGCTGCCCTGCATTCGCTTGTGTTCAAAATCATCTCACTGTGAATATACACAAAGACAAGCAGTCAATTTAAGATCAGATCGGGAATCCTATATAATGCCACGTTCAGATCGTTCACGCAGATAACTTTAAACTCAACTTGTTTTTACTAGTGTTTTCAAGGTATAAAGCTTCTTAATTTAAATTTTAGCTAAAAGTGTAAACCGAATTTTTCTCGTATTCAATCATTACGAAAATAAGGATGGAGAGAAAAATAATACACCTTTTAATCTTTATATTTATTGAGTTAAATATTTGCCAATGAAATATAATATTGAATTATTATATAAACAAATCATCTTCCTTTTATCTAGACACTATTGCACTCGTATATGATGGGCTCGTTAAATACTGTTTTGTTCAAAACTGTTGACCATTTAAAAATAATAAATAAGTAAAACCTTGTTAGTAGAAACAAAATCTAACAAATAGTAAAAAACGATAAAACCTAGTTAGTAGTTCAAATTTTCTATTATAAAATAATTTCAGTCATAAGAAATACAATTTTTGTAATATCCATTAGACCCTTTCATTCTGCAAATGTGTATTAATGTTGCATAAATATCGTATACATCTGGTTTATTGACTTCCTTACATAAGTCGATATACATTAGAACTTAAGTTTTATTTTAAAATATGTCAAGAAACGAAGAGCTATTTCGTAATTTAGTTCACATCTCATTTCCGCGTATTTATTTGAAACTGCGTAGTACTAACTAAACAGAGTAAAAAAATTCACTTCGGAGTACTGAACGTATCTTATATGAACATCACAGTTATTAAGGAATTTTTCAATTTTTTTTATTGCATAAATTTATTTCAAAATTGTAAAACATCGCTCACCTTGGTGTTGTTATATATATATATATATATATATATATATATATATGTATGTATATATATATATATATATATATATATATATATATATATATATATATATATATATATATAATGTATAAATACCTCCATCAAAGCAAAAAAACTACTTAAATGACTGCATAGAAAAAACGTAAAATTATTTCATTTGTTCTAAAATCTTAAATAATAGAAACCATTAGAACACATGACTGTGTTTTTGTCTTATCTCTATTTTACTAATTAATGCACATATGTTCAACTATTAGCGAAACTGTTATATTAAAAGCAAAATTTGGTACATAACCTATAAAATTTAAAAAAAAATGCTGATATCGACACAATAAGAAAACAAAGTTTATGGGAAAATATAAAGAATACCCCAAAGTTAACCGTTTTCAATGAAATTATGTTTTCTGGGATTATGCTTTTAATTACTCACTTATTTTTTGAATTTCCTGTCACTTTTTTGTAGTTTTATGTATTCCAAATTTTAGCCCAATCGGTTTCATCATGTGAGATTTATGCAAATTTACCGATTTAGATAGTCGTTTCGCTATAATTATCTTTGATGTTATTCGTAAAACATTCAAATAGGTGCTCAATTATTAAACTTAACTTACTAAATGTTTATTTTAACTTTGATTAACTAAGATGTCTCGTAAATGCAAGATCAATATGAAATAATTATTTCTTCTCTGCAAGATTGTAATTTACAGTTAATTACATATTAAGTAATTAATTTGAGGTAACGCATGCAAAATTAATAGAGAAAATCTGTATCAGTTTTAATTCATCCATTTGTATCCAGACTTATACACATTGCCATGTTTCAAAATTCTTTCAATTTGTGTCATTATATTTTTCTAGTCAAATAGTACTATTTTTCACCTGGTTCCGTCATTTACACCTTTATTATCAAACAATACACGTTGATTCAAATCAATCGAATCATCTGAGTATTTCTTTTTGAATTTCAGAATCACTAGAAAATTTACTCGGCTAATATATTTCTTATTTTATAAGAAGTATACAAGTAAATTTCTTTCAACGGTTTAAATTATTTGTGTTTATTAAAATAAATTTGCTATGTATCAATCCATAAAAAAGTCACAATAGCAACGTTTAGCCATGAAATCTGGTTTAACGTTTCATCAGCTTCACTGCATTGATCACTTCACTGATTGAGGATTAATCAACTACAAAATTTCAAACTAAAACTAATAAAAAAATATGCCACAAAACTGAATAAAAAATTAATAAATTATTGAAATAAAAGACTGAGTTCTTTAAAGAATTTATTTGTATTTTATTATTTATTCTATGAATACTGTTAACGTATGAATAGACCAGGTGAATAACAGTTTTTATATAATAACTATAGAATCCATAAAGGTCAAGTTACTAATTTTATATTGAGAAAAATATTTTAATGTCTTATTTCATTTTCTCTCCGACAAAACACTTGTGCTAAATAGATTTATTTAATCTTATTAGTCGTTGAAAATAAACTACTCGATATTAAACCCCAAATCAATACCAGGAGGGTACTCAGAAGAAGCGACTGAGCTCATAACATACTCAAATACGACTTCACGCATCTTATAAAATGTTGATTTAATTTATCCTCAGCCGGTTAACCGAATGCCCAGAAGTGCATATAATAGGAAATTCATTGAAGCATACCTCTAACATCTGCACAAAAGCATCGTAAAATGTATCATACAAACATAATACAACACAGCATTGTGGCCTTCGGTATGAATGCATAAGTCTTAAATGGCAAAGAATCAATAGTGAAATTCTTAAATTCATTGTGTAAATGGTGAACCGAAATCGGCCTTCCGCTGGGCTCGTTTATGGCAAGGGCTCGACAAAGGACTTTATTGTGAGTAATCACTCAAGCAAACACTCGTTATTTTTAAGGATCCACTCTATTATTATAGTTCGGATTTGATTTTATGAAGGATTTATGTTGTATATTATATTTTATTGTATTATACGCTGCTGAGGTACTACCTAAGCATTACGACTATGAGATAAAGTTGAAATTGCTTCTCTTTCAATTATCATTCTTTGTTAGAATTTGTAATAAACTAATAAATAAAAAGTGTAACACTACGTGCCAGTAGCGTCACGCTTTTCTTACAAATAATAATAAATGAAATTATTATTTAATTGGAATATGTAACTGTAATTTTTATTAGATGCAACAATCTTATTCATACGAATACCGGTTAAATTTTCAATCATGAATAATCAGCAGTGACATAACTTAGTTTTCATAACTAAGTCACTATTCATTTCGTATGTCGAATGCATAAGTGCCTTGGGACTACGATGAAAATTTGTTTTATGATCTATCCATAATACGAAATAATTATGGATAGATAATAAATATTATTATATATATATATATATATATATATATATACATATACACACACACATATATATATATATATATATATATATATATATATATATATATACATACATGTATTAAAAACAATTCTTCGGGGTGAAATAGAGGACAATAATACAGAGTCGCTTACCGTTTTTGCCGCTTACAGTGTACTTATTATCTTACAAAAATACCACTTTCTACGAATATTTACTACGCTACATGACAAAAATAAATATAATTTTGGTAAATTTATAATCCAGATATGTTGTCTTGATACATTTGATTATTTGAACATCATACGAACCTAATTTTTGTGTATATTTTTTTCTTTTTAAAACTTAGAAAATATGACTGATTTTTGTTACTAAGACTGTTGAGAAAATTTTCAAATCTTCCAAACTATTTTCATCTCGTTTGCCTCAGGACAAAAACTTTAGCAAGGTTTCATGTAGATTGGTATACATGCAGCATAATATAATAATACAATAAAACTTAAACTTCATATGTAAACCAGTACAATTTGTAATTTATAACAGTGTCACGTATTATGGGGTTGAATTGGAAAAGGATTTTATTTGTCTCTTAAAAAATTCGGTTAGCCACATTTTTCCATCCGTCACGATACTGAAAGCTCGTAAATTGTATAAAGGGTAGTCTTTACTGCGTACAAAAAATACTGTTCCTGCCGTTGAATATAATAACATAAAACGGGACTTGAGCTTTTCGAAAACTTGGTTTGATAAAAAGTTTTATGCGTGTTTCAAGCTTTAGTGTAGTTAGCAAAGACTCGCTAAAAGACCGTAGAGTATTGCTGGTTCGTTTCCGTGTAATTTGAAATACCGCTGTATAGCTTAAGTTGTTTTTAAGCTTCGCGTCATTAGAGCACCTTTCGCGTTGTTCAGTAAATATTGTGTTAAAATGCATTTCTTTGTCACGGTGTCAAAAATTATTTTTTTCTTAAAAAATGATTTTTATAGAATACTGATAATGTTAACCTTTTAATTTTACGTGGCTTAGTTTTAATTTTATGGCTTATTTGTTTCGTTTTAATTTGTCTTAATTTTACGTAGGAGTTTTTCCTCTCGCCCGAAAATTTAGTAGAATAATTTGTATAGCTATCCGAAGACGATTTGAGTTCATATTCAACTAATCTCATAATGTTATACAGAAGATGTAAATATAACATTATAAGGTTAGTTGAATATAGGACTACACCAATAGACACTATAGCTTAGACACCAAATTAATTCCCCACATACTTTTTTTAGTCTAGTTAATTAAACCGATTTTGATTATGCTGTATCTATCTTAGTGCTACATGCTTGCTTAAGAACTTGCTTAATTCCATAACTCTGTTCTTTTGAAAAAGAAACTATCTGTCTCTTCGAACTATAATTAGAATTAATATTTTGATCGGGTCTTATTAATTACAGATACTGAATATATTTGGCGTTAATTTTATAGAAATTTATTATTCACATTTAAATGAAACTACGTAATGTAGTATAATTTCTGTGTTATTAAAATTCTCTAGCACGACCTACGTTACGTCACAGCACAGAATTTAAATAACACAGAAATAATACTACATCACGTAGTTTCATTTAATTGTGAACAACAATAAATTAGCCGATTTATTAGTTATTAGCATTAGTAAAATTTCTAATGAAATTAGTGTAGTAATCAACCATAGTATCGGCCATCGGAGGTTTATGATAGTCATCTATCTGTAGGTGACCCTAATTAATTACAGATAACTTTATCGCTATCTTCTATTAGATGTACATCTATCAGCTCCTTCAAAGATTATATCAAAATATTGAAAGCCAATAGCAGCACAATAATAACTAACCCATTATTTTCTTACAGTAATAATGAAATTATCCTTAAAAGACACTATATACATATATATATTTTTCAATCGATACACGGACATATTATAGGTACGTAATAAAATACATAAGCAATATGACAATTAGAAACCCGTTTTTCTTTCATTTTCTCTTAGTTTTTTACTTGCTTTTACAGGGACATTTATGTCGTATCCGTTTTAAAATTATTCGTGGTTTGTTTCTCACGGTAGGCTCTGTAATATAATATCCGCAATTCTAGTTTTGAACGAAAAATATGAAATTCTTGTACTAACAATACCGGACAAAACTATTTCCATTACGAAAATCACATATCAAATAATATTCAAGAAATAATTTTTTTTTCAGATTTAATATTTTTTTTCTAGGTGATTATCGTTTTTATATCATATTTATATTAGGTTAATTTACAAATGAAGATTGAAGAAAAATTAATTAATTGTTATAAAGAGGGTCAAACGGTAATACATTTTAAGTATTTTAAACTAGTCTAAAATATGTTCAAAATTAAGTCTGGACATGTATTATACAACTAGTCGTAATGAATCAGATTGTAGTGTTTGATTACATCATATCCTGTTATTATAAAAAAATATTTTTCAATGGAATTTTAAGTTAATAGAACTATGCGATAATACTTAAATAATTTACTTTATTGTAAAACACACAATACTTCAAACTAATATTTAAATTGATTCAAGCCGCATAATCAGGAATTCTACGCCCAATATTATTATACATTACATTATTTTTATAATAATATAAGGCGTGTCATTTATCAACAGTCACGTGTATTACATGTTAAATAAAATTACAGTCATTATATCATAATTAAAATTTAAATTAGCTAACATTATGCAATCCTATAATTAAGCGTTAGTTAAATAGTTATGGGACATACATTTAGTAACCCCGAACGAGCACATGCCATCGTCAAATCCACGAATATAAACATAAAACCAACTTATGACTCCAATATATGTGTCATTTTTATAACTCACATATGTGTCACTTCATTATACCAACCGACGTCGCTGGTGCTTAATATTTGTCATAACAATATTGTTGAACAGAAAAAGATCAAATACCCATCGAGTAGGTCGGTGCAGCGCCGAAAGTTAAGGATATTGGAGATATTAAATTTAAATGGAAGGATTTTGGCTTATTAATATTATTTAATCATTTAACAATGCTGTGCAATTATGTAAGACTAAAATAAGCTATAAATATCTCGCTAAAATTCTTTTTAGAGTTTTTTTCAAAAATTAAAACTCCATTGATAAAGTGTGTGTATATTATAAAATTAAATAGTAGTACCTAAATTTGTTCACAATTTTCAAATCAATGATTGATAAATTGAAAAGAAGACACATGTATATCATTTCCAACCTGAATGTTTCACAAGCGGAAAAAGAAAAATGACGAAAGCTAAATGAAATCTCGACTATTTTTAAAACCTTTTACAAGATAATTTAGAACAGGTGCCGAAAGAAACAATTTCGCTCCCATATTGCGTGTGTGGGGTGCGTTCCTTTAACGACTTCTTTTTTTAAATTTTGGTGTATATTTTTAGATTTACATCTGAAGCATCAACTTACAAACTTCCTTGAATTACATATAAAACTATTAAAACTGTGAAACTGTTAGCGCATTGAGGGTCGCGCAGGACAAAGTCATAGGATTTTCTTTTTATAATACGAAACCCTAAAAACGGTTCTGAATTGTGGAATTAAATTTATTTATCTAGTGAATGAAATATTCTAAAAAGAAGAATGCATGGTAATTAGTGTGATAATTTCAGAAAAACGAATTACTCTCTAATTTCCTTATATTTTTGTTTTTATATACGGATATTAACACATGCACGACTTACACATTATGTACTTTTCTTACTGAAAATTTTAACGAATATCTTGCCTCATGTTATATACATTTAAAATTTTTTTTTATTAATTAAAGAAAAAGGATATTTTAGAAACATCTGTAAGTTAACATTCTACTGTAATAAATATTCGCTTAATCCGTAAAATACGCTAAGATGGTTAGAATAAAAAAAGTAAATGTGTAAAATATTCCACAAATATGGTGTGCTAGGGTCGGGGTACATTTACTAATGAACTCTTTATATAGAAGTTTGAAATATACCTAATTATTATAAAAGCCGTCAATATATAAGTACCACTTTCCTTTAATTCTATTAGAAAAAGTAGTCTAAGTAAATACGTAAAAATAATACCTAATTCAAATTCCGTTTCATTAATTAAAATACAGAAACATTTTGAAGAAAATATCCAACGATAATCATGGACACCAAAAGAATATATCCAAGCAAGTCATTGCGGACTAATATACTAATATGAAAAATAATACCAACATATCCATTCTATTTTAACAATTCCACTATGTTTGCAAAAAAAAGCAAAAAGTGACCTCTGTCGAGATCGTTATATCATTGAATACCGCCGGTTTTCTGTGTATTGTAGGGCCGGACTATTTTTTCTACGACTTTTTTCCGATACGACAAACTGAAACTGTAAAACGGCACGAAACTCGACGCTTCCAAACACGTGCGCGCTCAGTAACACTTTATATAACGTAGCACGTGTGAAACAGGCAGATTTTGTAATACCATCTTCACTGTTAACCATAATGAAACGCTGTTTATTTCTCGGACGTCATTTTAGACACACGTAATTCTTGGGTAATACTCGAAATTGCCAGATGCTACTTTGCATGTTAACCTTGAAAGTATTTATTTATGTTATTCACTTTATTATATTTTTTTAGTTTTACTTACTTCCTGCTTAATTATTGAGTATTTATAGCTATGACAAAAATTAGAAAGGAAGTAAAGTTATTAACATTACAAATATGTTATCAATGGTATGAATACATTACTTAGAATTACATTATTTAACAGGATATGGACTAATCCTTAAAAACAAAGTTATTGGTGATTTTACAGATGAAATGTTTACTTTAAGATAGATTATTTACTGAAGTAATAACTAAAACTGAAACGAAAGCTTGATACCGTTTCTGTTATCCGTAGTGAAAACATGCAGGAAAATCACATTTTTACGTCAAAACTTCATTAACTACCTATTTATTTTTTGCAGCCATGTAATTTTGAGCTTTTCGATAAATAAACTATATACCTATATAGTGACATACAAACTATGTTTTACTATAACACAGAACTTAGGGATATAAGGGTATACAGTAAGTATTAAAAGATAATATAATGTTTATTTCATGTTATAAAGTTGTTAGGCGAAAGCTGCTGATATGCTAAAAGTAAAAACATAAAAACATGTTACTTTGGAAAAATCTGGAAGTTTCATTTCCAAAAAATGAACGTCTCCTTCATATCCACTAACATATATCGGAAACTAAAAATATATACGTGTCGAATTGAGAGCCTCCTCTTTTTTAAAGTCAGTGAAGAAATCAAAGCAATCATTTAATAGTTACGGAACCAAATGTAAAGGTACAGTAGCGTTCACTTCTTTTGAGCGTTCAGCATAAAATATTAATTGTTTTATATTTACAACTAATGTAATATATGTAAAAAACCAGACAAAAGCTAGTATTAGTGCTTGTATAGATTTGCACATACATTTAATTTAAATGTGCACTCTAATGTTAATTAAACATAAAGGCACAAAATTAACTATAAATTTTAACTAGATCGGTGATAATTTTGAGTTGCGTTGTAAAATATTTAAAAACACATATGAGAAAGGAATCATGAAATAATGTTACCGAGTAATTAAATATACATTTTATAGTTATAAAATGATATTCTTTATAAAATATCAATTTTATATCTACTCACTTTTAAAATTACGTACAACTATTGAGATAAGAAGAACAAAAAATATTGGCACTTATTTTTATATCCATTCAACTCTTACTGATTGGTATATAAGACATAAACAGCCGAGCACTAATAGCAATTTCTGAGCTCATTAGCTTAAACCAACGTTTTCCAAGTTTTAATCAATTTAAAATCATGCAGAGAAATATAACCGTAATTTCTTTCAATATATATTGTCTGATTACTTAATTTTTTTAAACAGTTTTTCTTCTTTTTTTTAAAGAGTGCCATTTTCATTCATAATTTTGTACTAAATTAAGTTCACAAACATCCTTATAGTATTTCACATTACCACATTTTCATATTTGACAATTGTGGTTGACTGGAAGTGACGTCTCATGTGATACATAAGTCCACCATACGTATTTTGTAAATTTACGTATACATTAAAGTTTGAAAATAAAATAAGTAAAATAAGTTTTTGACCTTAAATTTTCTTTATGTAAAAGCAAGATTCTTCCGATAAAACATATTTAATTTTTATAGCAGCGTTTATACAATGTTTCTTCTTCTGCACGTTTTTTTCTTATTGAATCATTTACGTAATCTGGTTGCTTCGTAAGTAAATTATTGTTACAGGTATTTATTTTTTGTGGGTCATTTAAAATGTAAGAATTTCGTAGGGTTTATAACATTTTTGGACATTTCTTTTATCACGCAGCTCGCACTTGATGAATTTTTCTTGTACTATTTTTAATAATCCTGATTGACAATCATAACTTATAGTAATTGAGTTGTGAAATTCATAATTATAACTATATTTCTTGGATAATGAATTCGTTTAGTTACATCATTAATCAGCCGTTTCTTAAAACTACGTTATAATGCAAAGTTCTGACCATTCATAGATATTTTATTATAGGTAATACTGACATCACTAATTTTGATATATTATCATATTACAAATAATCCCTTTTGGAATTACAAACAAAATTTCTTCAATTCGGATCTTTAACGAAAAATCTACCGAAGCATCTCAAAAAAGCGTACATTGCTTATTAACACCCACTTCACAGTTATCCACTTTTATATTTGAAAATCAAATGAAACTTCATGTAGCCTACAAAACGCGAAATGATAACAACGAAGCTGTTCAACATTGACCGATGATAAATGATACTTAATCTTTGCTAAGCCGGAAAGGATCTGACAGGAGGCCTAAAAGAAAACAGATGCGGACTATTCATCTCCTAAGATAGCGTTTACGGTGGAATTGTGGGCGGGGCAGGACCGTGAATATTATGCATTTGTATTGGAATAGGCTACATATTTGAGTCGAAGAATCGTGTACAGTACTTGCATCTTGACAAAGATTTTGGTTGCGATTTTTAGGACATTACAGATCTGTACCTTAAATTGTTTAAAAAAGTTTGTCGTCTTAAATTAACGACATTTATAAAGTTGTTTGCAAAAAGCAGTGAAGAGTGTATTTTGTCCATATTTATTTTTATAACTTCCACATATAATTCTTTTTTACATAAATGAAGTAACGAAAGTTTACATTATATGTAACGAATATATAGATTCAATTACTAATATGATGAATACCGGTATCGTTAAATATTAATGTATCCATTCTATTGATTAGTAAAAATAAAACTAAATTATCACCACTCATGGGAAAAACTTTATTTTTGTTAAATAAATTTCTAGAAGAATTGAAAAACGAAAAATTACGAAATTTTTGGGTTTTTATGCGATCTACTCCTACAATTGTGAATCTTTAAGGTATTATTATTGGTACATAAAATGTAAACCACCGAGCACTGACAGTATTTTTGGAGCTCATTTTTTTAAACTAATATTTTCCAAGTTTAATCAATTTCATATTGAGAAATAGAAAAAAAATTATTAAAAGTTTCGTGCAGAGAAATTGTCTGGTTACTTAATTTTTCTATATATTTTTTTTTGTTTTTTTAGTGAGCGTATTTTCATTCATAATTTTGTACTAAATTAGGTTCGCAGACATCTTTTACAATTTTCCGCATTAATATATTTTCACATTTGACAATTGTGGTTGACTGGAAGCGATGTCTCATATTTCAATAAGTCCACCAAAAGTATCAAATAAATTTACGTGTACATTAAAGTTTGAAAATGAAATAAGTATTACCTTATTTATGTGAAGGTATATTCCTCCGATAATATATTTATTAATATTTATGGCAGCGTTTATACAATCTTGCTTGTTTGGCATGATTTTTTCTCTAATGTATCATGTACGTACTCTGGTTGTTTTCGTAAGCGTTATATTGCAATATGTAATGTTGCAGATCATTTAAAATGCAAGAATTTCCAAGGGTTTGTAACATTTTTGGACATTTCTTTTACCTTTATTAAAATTAATTTTTTTTGAGACAATTTGGACGCGTTTACCGACTTATGGTGAATAATATTAATAGACCAATTTTAAAGCGGTCAACCAAAATAAATAAAGACAAATTTATTTAGAACTACTTTGGATAAAGGGGAAATTAATGGCATAGATATCTAAATCGGTAAACCTTGAATAAGTATAGACATATTTATCGATATATTTGTTAATATCTCTATAGTAGTACGTAATTTTAAAAGTACATAGTTTTAAATTTATATACAAATTACAACAAAATAGATACTTACCATGGTGTATTATTTTATTGTAATCTGTTAAGTCTAGTTAAGAGCATTAAAATATTTGTGGTCGTGTGATTAATTAAAACGTTTCGAAGGATTTATAACATTTTTGGTAATTTCTTTTTTTTGGTTTGATTATTTATTTGCTTTACTCCATTTCGGTTAAACATTTATTGTTATTTTACATATTAAGAGAGTACATCTATATCTTTATGATACGATTTAATCTGTATTGTAAAAAAATATTCTCTAATATTACATTGACTTTGCATGACTCATTTTTCATGTTTCGATTTATTTTTTGTGTTAATTTTATTTAAAAATCTATTGGTCTTAAAGTATCGTATACATGTTAAAATTTACATCTGTACTTTTATAAGACGATTTACTCTGTTTTGTAAAGAAATTTACTGTATCACTATATTGACTTTGCACGTCCTTTTTCATTTCTCATTTATTTTTGGTTAATTTTAATGGAAAATGCTCTTCGTCTTAAATCAATATATACATATATATGTTTACACAAACACACTTGTACACTCTCACTCACTCACTCACACACAAGTAAGACTAGAATTTGTCTACGATATCGGAGCCTCTCATAAGCGGCAGTATATCCCTACGTTTTATGGTTTCATCATATTAATTTGATTACGTTCAGATGTTTACCAAAAAGAGCATTAAAAATAGTTAAAATTAATAAATATGCAATTGTTTTATTTTTGAAATGTACTATTTAACCGACTACTGGATTTAGCTTATTCTAATTTATCTGCTTATACGATTAAAGTATCTCTAACCGGGATGACGGAGTATCGTATTACCTTACCCTGACACATTTCATTCGATGTTTCCTTGATGTCATGTTGGCCTAGTATGATTAAGTTTTTCATATTATTACCTTTAATTTCAGAATATGATCGAACAATACCTTGTGAGGTTTTTTTTATCTACCATCTTTATCATTATTATTTTAATTTTCTGACATTCATTAGGGGTTTTTTATTCATCGTTTTCAAAACGAATTAACAAAATTTAATTGCTTTAATTGCGCTTGTTTCATCTACGTTAAATTCAAATGTGGATCTAAGAAATGTGAATACATATTTTGATATTTTTTCTTATGTCTATTTCTATTTCAAAATAACTTTACAAACATTTTACAGAGTAAATATCATTTTTCTCCCACATTTATTTTTCTTCTCGTTTTCTTTATGACATGAAACTCATTACCAAAGAAATCATCAATGTATTTTCTGATACATCCGATACTAGTAAATAACTGTATGCTGCCATTTTCAGCGTAAGTTTCGTGGAATCGTTTAAATATTTCCACAAAATTGGGGTTCGAAATCATTAGTCAATGCAACAAATGATCGCGCGTCAGGAAGTCGTCTCTGTTAAGCTATTAAACTTTAATTAAGAAGATGTTTGTTACCATGTTTACCATTTGACACTAGCTGTGCGCTTTGAATTTAATTATTTACTTTCAGCAAACGTGATTTCAAAATATAACTTGTTAACTAATGAAAGGGATCTTGAATAATGACGGTGCTAACTTAATGTTTTTAACATAAAAATCTTCGTTAACATAAAAATTATAGGTCTAACTATTAAGTAGGTGTATATGGATTATGTGGTTACATAAATGTGTTAGAATGATGAAATTTACTTTGACGAGCGGCCGGGAATCGAACCTTATTATTAATCCAACACACCATGGTGATATACACATATGATTGTAAATACATAAAAAATAGAGACAAATCTAATTGTACACCACGTTTGTAAAATATAATGGTATACACGATATTAAAGTTAAATACCATATTCAAAAGTCATTAACTAAAAATATACAGAAAAATATTTGAAATTAAAAACTTATGTTAAAAAGTAATACAAAAATATATAAACCGGGAAATCATAAAAATACATATTATTAAAATATCCCAGACTAAATAAATGGGTAAAAAATATAGATAGGTGAAATTATTAACGCAAAATGAGTTAAAATGCGAATTTTTAATGTAACTATTATTCAATACGAGAATTTTTGAAACAACTCCAACGTAAAAAAGAAGATTATTATTTTACGAATTTTATTATATAAGCGACATATTCTTTTGCTGAACAGAACATTATGAATACGTTAAGATTATGTTTTACAGTTAACATTAGATCTACTTCTACATTAAAAAATTATAAGAGCGGAATAACGGAAAAAAATAAAATGAAAAAAAAATAACTATTATTGTACAATTTCCCGAACTTACATGTTTAATAGAGATAATGTCACAATTTAGGGCAAGTACAAATAACAGAAATTTTTACACTTCCCATCGAAATTTTTAATTAATTTTTCCAGGTAAACTGTTATCATTAAAATATTTTAAAAGGGAAATGAAATATCTACGCTGCAGTTTATTAAACTTACTATTATCAGATAAAATTCGTACTGCACAAGCACTTCTCTTTTGAATTTTGTCTTAAACGAGCTTTCTTTTTAAACTTGATAATTATTCTTTAAATTTTTGTTTTCTCAGTTTGTGGTTAAACAATTCATACTAAAAAAAATTCAAATCACCATTATATTGAATTCCTTTACCTGAAGGTTACAATATAATACCGATGTCGCTTAACCGGCCTCGACAAAAGTGTGGAATCTAAAGGTCTAAGCTTAATATAAAAGCATAATGTAAAAGCTTTGAACAAATTTATATCAAGTGTCAATATAATAAACGACTTAATAGAACAATCAGCGGGCGCAAGTCTCTAAAATGAGGCATTCGCGCAAAAAGATCTCTATCTCGTCCTTAGACTCAGATACGATCTTTAATAATGTACCACTTCCTTCGATTTAATGCTTTACGGCCAGCCGAAAGATCCGCACAATGCCTTTTTCTAAACCATATGAAGGAGACGAATTTTGTTCAGACAATCCTCTTACAAAGGCTCTTAGTAATGTCGGCTTGGCCCATATGGCAAATGTTTTGAAAATATTTTCGGCTGTTGTCGGCCGGTATACTGGCTAGATAATATTGAATATTGTTGGGTGTGCCGACGCGAGCGCTAGGCCCGTACGATGCGCTTTGTAAGAAAGTGCGCCCACAAAAACGCAAATGCACGCTCTTGATGTAGGTTTGTTTCTAGCAAGGGTGCTCTTGGTTGTGAAATTAGCCATACGCTGTACTTAGCATCTGTATTTCATTTTAAATAGCAATAAAACCGTAAACTGTATTAAAATAAAAGATAAAATAAATCGAATTAGATTCGTGTATTAAGGCCGATTCGCCTTCGAAACGTTTTCTATAAAAACTATGTCTGAAGGGGCTTTTTATGATTTCAGTTTGTAAAGGAATTTAATGAAAGAAAAAAAGAAAAAAATATATATATTTATATATATATATATATATATATATACATATATATATATATATATATATATATATATTTAGTCATAAAACTATACAATAACAAATGAATTACAAATTTTGCGACATGTTCGGAATGCTCAGTTTATGATAAAGAATTAATTTAATAACTTCATTACTTCTCAATATTAATATCTGCATTTCATCCATACCTTATTGCCATTTATTTTGCAGGTACGATTTTATTAAATATTTACTTTAATAAAAAATTGTTCAACTTTATTACTATTATACTAATTGTGGATAAACACATACTGAGAAGAAAAATAAAACACTAGAGACCATATAATATTTAGTAATTTAGTAAAAATTGTATTTCAGATTTGAAAAAAAAAACAGTGTATTTCTTTTTGTTTTTTATGCATGTGATATTTATTTTAACACCAATAGAATATAATCATAAATTTAACAAAAAGCAATGTGATTTTGTTTCAATTCAAAGTCACTAAATATTTATTACCTCAATAATATAATAAATATATTATAATATAATAAATAAAGAAGAAATATGTAATAAAAATATATACAAAATATTTTTAATTTTTCAGTAACTCTATTGACAATTTATTTTACTAAGCTGTTATTATTCTTTTATTTCACATTTATAAATGTATATACATATATATATATATATATATATATATATATATATATATATATATATATATATATATATATATATATATATATGTATATTCAAAAAACAGTGTATTTCTTTTTGTTTTTTATGCATGTGATATTTATTTTAATACCAATAGAATATAATCATAAATTTAACAAAAAGCAATGTGATTTTGTTTCAATTCAAAGTCACTAAATATTTATTACCTCAATAATATAATAAATATATTATAATATAATAAATAAAGAAGAAATATGTAATAAAAATATATACAAAATATTTTTAATTTTTCAGTAACTCTATTGACAATTTATTTTACTAAGCTGTTATTATTCTTTTATTTCACATTTATAAATGTATATACATATATACATATATATATATATATATATATATATATATATATATATATATATATATGTATATGTATATATATATATATATATATATATGTATATATGTGTATATATATATATATATATATATATATATATATATATATATATATATGTACCTGAAGCCTCACGGTGACCCAATAATAAAACAAAAATGTACGAAAAATACACGCATTTATACAAGTGAGGACACCCTCAACTCGATAATTTTTTGGCGTTGCTTATCTGTCGATCTCTTTCGTATCCTGACTGTCTGTAATTTGACACTTTTTAGGTCCTGACAAAGGGCACACTTTGACGGCAGCGAAACGAGCTCGGGCGAACACGAAAATTATGGCAAAAAAATCCATTCCGATCCTTCGTAGGCCGCAACCGTCAATTAGTCTCAATTTTTTGCCACAAGATGAACCAGGAATTTAAGACAGTTTTACAGAAATTATTTTTCCAAAAAAAACAGTTTAAACATACTTTAGTGTGCTATATTTAGAAGCGCGTGTTAAGAATGCGAGATGCCGCGAACGCACGATTAATACGATGATATTAATTATGATAATTAGGTGTATTAGTTACTGGTTTTAGTTAGGGCGTTTGACTTTACCAGCCGCTACTCTCCTGCATCTTATTATTGAAAGTTCATGTATTAATTGACCTGTCGACTGCGAGATATAATCTTTGCACAACTTCTCTCTAATTGGAGAAGGATAATATCAGTTTTAAGGGGACAAAATTCGCCCAATATCCATGGCAATTTTTTTAAACGTGTTATTTATCGGCGCTTTAATTTCTTTTTCACAGTGTTTACAAAGAAACTTGTTTAAAACTTTAATTTTTTACTAATAGATATTAATATAATTTTTTATGTTTTTAAATTATATAATGGTAAATAATGAAATAATATGTATAATTATAAAACAGTAATAGATATTTTAGATTGTCTCCAAGCTTTCATTTGTGTTGCTTAAATTTATTTTTTACTCTATAAATATTACTGATACTTTTTAATTAATTAGATTAACTAAAAATGGTAGTAATATTTGATCAATAATTTTATGTAAATGTTTTAAACATTGTTGGCCATTATTGTGCGGAACATTATCTTCTATTTAAGGACTGAAAACAATATAATTTATTTGTAGCCTTACTTAAGGTTTGATGTTGACAGTCGAATTAGAAGTCATATCTTATAAAAGGACTGACATCCTTATATTTTTACTAATTAAGCTTAATTTTTCAATGACAAAAAGGTCATAACCCAAAGTCAGTTTCTCCTTCTTTTTTCTGTTTAATCTTCTTTAGCTCTCGATCTGAATATGTTTATGAGAGCATACATACGTGCGCCTATGGGCTTTGTCTAATTTCAGATAACTATGATTTTCTAATTTTAACAGTAACAGTATTTTTTGTTCGTCGAAATTCTGCCACAAATTAATCATTGATAACGGAACATTAATTGAAGCTTTTCAAATATTACTGACGTTTGAGCCGAACAGAATGTGTATATAATAAAAAGAAAAAAATTATGGGGTTTTTTACTGCCAAGTTTTAATTTGTTTAAACATTATTATTTTATTTCTTTTAATAATTTTGTTGCCTTGTGTGGACATTTCAGTTTAACAAAATTTTGTTTACATTATATTTTTAAATCGTTTCTGGGATCAATTTTATGTCATTTTACATGAAAATATAACATTTACTTCATCTATTCATCTTCTTCATTTATTTTCATAAATGTAAAATTTTTGTAACAATAATTTGACGTGAAATATTTGTTGATGAAAAATTATGTAAAGATTCAGTTGTTGAATCTCCTAATATTTCACTTATTTTTTTAATAAAGTATAAAATAATATTTTCAACCCTATATAATATTTGTAATATTTTTAATTATCATTTTAATTATCTTAATTGAGCTCTATTAAAATTAATTTGTCACCTTTATAAAAAAAATGCATTGAAAAATGATTCTTTACATAGATGGACATAAAACAATTTAAAACGATTTTTGTCTATTAAAGTTACGAATCGAGTTAGAAATCCCTCAATACGCTATAGGTAACAATTTCTTGCAAATGGAAAAAAAATATGTGATATAAAACCACAGAATAAATAACAAAGTTCCATGCTAAGGCCAGTAAGAATTTATTAATGTTTAGCAAAATGTGATTTTCATAAGAAAAATCAAATAATCAACGCAAAAATAAATGTCAAATATGTATTTCTTTCCACTAATTTGTCATATATCCTCTTTATCAACATCGTAACTAAATAAAAACATATGTGGCACAAAAGCTCTGTGTTAAAACGTAAAATGTATTCGAAGTTAACAGTTCAGTAGCTTTCATGCCTTCGCCTTTATGCTTAAAGGAAATACGATGTTGTAGCCTGAAATTGGCTGCGCAGTTTAAATTGTAAAAGCTTAGCTTTGCTTTTTGCGGTGTAATATAATGCCGTATATTTATTAGAATACTGGCAATGGCCGCGTTTCTTTGGGAATTGCCGATATTTTGCTATTGTTTAAAACAAAATATTTTTAGGGCAACTTAATTTTTACATTCATTTTTTTATAAAGTAATAATTTAATACTTCCATTTGCGCATTAACATAAGAAATTAATGATTTTTAGACCGTTGATATTGATAGACGTCCTGCCTTCCGTGGCTTCAGGCAAATGTTGATTTAATGTTTATACAACTTGCAATTAGGTATGTGTAAATATAATAAATTAAAACAGGAGCATTATTAGCAGTAATTAATATAATTTATAACTATCAACTTAAACGAACCATTTTTGGATAACGCGTTTGATTTTATGCTAATATTTTTAGTATAATGTGTTTTAGCATCTGATACAAAATATTTTCATAGTAATTTTTAATACACCTTACAAATTATACTGGTAATATTATAGAACAAAATAATCTTTTTAATACTTTTAATATGCGGAATACATCGATAATACATAACATATTAGCAAAATTTTCACTAGCAGTCAGTGGTCAAGAAACCAGGAAACATATTTTCGAAATTACACATGTTTAATTTGGAAATATTTTAGTTCCAATTTGTTTCTTAAATATCGTCAATTGAATTTATATCAAGGTTAAATCTCTTTAAAATACACTTTCACGTACATTTCGCCAACGTATATATTTACGGTTATACAAAATATTTTGTTTAAATATTTCAGAGAATATTTGCACAAAATATTTACGCAGTCTAATACACCTATCACAACATAATAAGAAAACCTAGTAACTGAAATAAAAACGGGAAAACAGTCTATGATAAAGACCATAATGCCTACGCAAAATTTAATCCGTAAACAAAACAAGGTAAGATGCAAAAATATTTGTCAAATATTGATAAATATCTTTGGATCGATGCAAGCGAGGCGGAAAGCGGTAATCCTTTTGTTGAAAGCCACTCACCGCAACATAATTTTTATGGTTAAATTCCGAAGATATTCTTAGATTTTAACACGTATACAATATCTACAGGCTGATTAAGACTGTCATATTTAACGTGCAACATTAACCCAGCAGTTAACATTTTTCACAGTTATGTTAGATTTTTATAATAAGCTTTTTATCCTCACCTAGAACTATAGAAAGGAAAACAGTACAGAAGTGGAAGGGTATGTGTATAATACATATCATTCTCGGGCATGAAACTCGCTTTTCAATATTTTTTCTTCTAAACAAAAGTCATATTTTTTCATGGGTGCAATTAAATATTATAAAATAAATGATAGACTTAAATGCTTGGCATGTAAAGTAAACTTTCTATGTCGTAAGTATCACTTTGTTTTAATTGAATTTAAAGTAAAGGTTTAATATTTTAAATTAAATTAAATCAATGTAGTAATTTACAATTAGACATATATAATAACAGAGGCCTATTCTTCATTTTATTTGCCGTTCATAAAGAAGTTTGTTTAAAAATTGCTTTCTCTGCATCAGCCACTTGAAAGTCAAATTTAATTACCGAGTCCTCATACTATCATATCACGAAGAACAATTCCGTATAAATATGAATTACGAATACACAAAAGAAAATAAATAAATTGAGTAAATCTTGAGTTTTAACCGAACAACGGATTATACTTTATAATAGGCTACAGTCTCCACATAATTTTGTATACCACTAGATAATGTATCCTAATTTCCTAATCCTACTAGTCCTAATTAGTTATATTATAAATACAAAAGTGTCTTTGTCCATCTTTCGCATCGCATTGAAGCAAGAGTTTAACATTTTTTTTTAAAAGTTTGGTAGTAAATGATATGCACTACTTTTTATTTTAGAAAATCGCATTTCAACTAATATCATAATTGCAAAAGTATTTTTATTTGCCCTTCTTTAACATCGCAACGGAGCAAAGTATCGACGTGGTATTTTGCACAGAGATAGTCGGCGGAGCAAGCAATAAATTGCATTTCGGATAATCTCATTTCTTGGGGAAATTCTTTTTGAAACTAACAAGGTACATAAATTGAATAACGAAACAAATCGCAACGGAGAAATGGATTGCCCTGATTTTTTGAAATGCTACATAAGCATTATAAGAAAGCAACAAAAGTACTCCTTAATCACTAATTTAAAGGAAAATGTTTTTGTTTTTCATTGTTATTCGTATTACGAAAATATATACTTAGTATTTAGTTTCCCTTAGAAATTCTTAATGGCGCTTTCTGTTTTAAATTCTCCATACAATTTCTCGCTACTCGCGTGAAATTATAATCACGCGAGGGAAACCAGGAGTAAAAGCTAGTAAAAGAATAATTTTCCTCGACGACTAATAAGCGAGTACAAATATTCTCTAATTTTTTATTGACTTACATAAAGTAAAGTAACAAAAATCCCGTAATCATTGCCAAGCTATTACACGTAAGAAATTGAACACATACCGTTCCAACATGATTCATAGCTTAGAAGAAGCACGTGCGTTGAGCTTTGGTAAGCTCCGTCCGACAAGAGTTATGAGGATAATTGTCCGTGCAAAATTAGTGTTGCGTGAAGGATTAACAGGACGTAAAGTAGATATTATAATAGAAAGGTAACAAACTGTCGGCGTAGTAGAGCTTCACGCCAATACAACTGGATAGAAGATTGTGTGATACCAATAACAATCGTCGTATTTGTTCTGCAAATAAATTATTCGCTTGTAGTGCTTCAACTTCTTAGTACGATATTAACAATTTGCTTCATTATGTTTGACACAGAGTCAGTGTAAAAAGTAACACATGGAAAACTACCGTTTCATTTTTGTAATCAGTTAATTCGACTTTTGACGTTCTTGATTTAAAAGATAAACAATTATAACGGACTAAAGTAATAACCGTGAGCGTTATCTTTATATTCCATGTAGCTATACCTTCGCACTGCGTCTTATTCCATGTAGAGGGGTAAGTATTTCTGACATAATGTTATGCAAGTTTGCCTTGATATAAATTGTTTCCTATGTTATCTTTCTGGAAATAGAAACACCTACTACTTTTAAAAATTGCGACTTTTCCACGTTTCCGTGTTCTAGCTTGTAACACAAACTGACTGATTTTGCTGTTTGTAGTATTAATCAATTCGTAAAATTCCCGAAATGTTTAGTGTTTCCACCAGTTAAGAGTGTTGATATTTATAAAATGTAATATCCGTTTGTTTGTCTTTCTATCTGCTTGCTTACAAGTCAACTTTTGTTATAGGAATTTCGATGCTGCTTAGAGTGTAAGTTAAGTAATTGATTCCACAAAGTTCTAATGAGTATAAAATTAATTTAGGTCGTAAGTTTATTAAGATATTGTGTCTCAGGTAAGTCGGAAAAAGATATGTAGATTATAAACTACTTAGATTTACGCTGCCTAAATTGTTGGCGATATATTATAATTACATATGACAGTGTTATGAATTTACATACTAAGGTTTACAAAAAAACCTACGATCACATGTACCTATCTTGTTTTCGTAATAAATAACTGTTTTGAATTCAACAACAAAATAAAAGAAGATAAACATTATTTCAATTATTTAAGCATCAACATCAATAAATATCGCAAATTCTGCTCCGAGCCACGGGCCTAATCCAATATCATGGAAGAAATTATCAATATTATTTTTATAAGATAATTTCTTACATGCTTAAAAACGTAATTTAATTTCGAGTGTATTAACATATGGTTTATATTAATACTAAATAAATTTATTGAAAAAATAGTAACTATAACTAACAATATATATACCCATATAATTTCACAAATGCACTAAAACGAGTGAACAGCCATAAGATACCATCTAATTAAGAGATTATATCTGCAAAGCCACATTGTGTGGTATCATTGTGTTCAACTGAGCTAACAGGAAGGTCGTCAATATAATTTATCTATTTCCGCCAGGGCGTCCGAAATGATATTGACAAATAGACTAATTTGAATTTCTTCTTCCATAACCTTCCGTTACTAATGAGAATTGCCATAATATAAAACAGCAAGCGTGCATGCGGTCAGTGTTTGAGATGAGCATGTGCGTTTGTTCCAAAATTTTGGACCATATTACTTACGGATTTTTTATAAAGTAATGATACGTAATTTAAGTAAAGATTTTTAATGTACTGTGTAATGAATTATGACAAATATTTATGGAGTATATCATTAAGTGACGTTGACTTTCTTTGCGCTTTTCTTAAAACATCGTAATATTTTGTTACAAACATTGCTTTATTTTATACTAATTTTTACTCGCTCGCGTGGGAATGATTTTACACAACTGATCATTCACTTTTCCCACGCAGTTAGGCGTGAAATGACACAAATAAAAAAGTAAATGAAGTCATTTTCGCATTTATTTGTTTACTGGGGACCACAACTTTATGGTACCGTTTATTTTACGAAAGGAGTCAATTATCTTTATGTTTACATACATAACATATCCAAACAACTTTGATTCAGCATATGTGTATATATGTATATATATGTATATATATACATATATATACATACATATATATATATATATATATATATATATATATATATATATATATATATATATATATATATATATATATATGGGTCATTATAAGTTAAGAGGTACTCGCTTGTTAGGAAAGGCGGCACGATATAAATGTTAGAATTTAAATCTAATTATATAACATTTTTAATAAAACAAATAATCTGTGCATCCTTGCAATGTAACCAGTCTATTTATTTATTTTATCTTGTTTTATAAGAGACCAGGGGAAATACTCAATACAGGGGAGAGACTAGATGTACAGGATAGGATACTTTATTAATAGGGGAGGGATTATACGTTTTTTTATGAAACAAAATTGACTTTTTTAAGAATCAACTTTATTTATTCCTTTTATAAAAGAAATATCTTTATCGTTAATTTTGAAATTTTGACCAGAGTTATTACAGATTTTATAGAATATTACTTGAACTTCATCATCTTCTTTAACACCTGTGCACATATCTACATAACGGTATTCTGTTTTCCTCTGAACAAGTTTGACCAGCACAAAATCGCCATTGCTCAACGATTTTTTACCAGAGGTTGAGTGCTTTGGATCATCTGCTAGCGTGGCAGCTTCTAGAATTTCTTTCTGTGATGTTGTTGAGCCTTCTCCTTGAATATATCAGATATTAGCAATGCCAGTGATTCATCATAATAAGTGTATTCATATATATTCTCAACATATAGACGAGGTTTGGGATTAATTTTTGAATAATCCAAAACACTCAACTTAAAATGACTACAGTTATCAAAGTCGCAGAAACAGCTTAAACTTTTCATTACCAATGATTGGGTGTATCTTTAGTGTACCGGAAAATGTTTTTATATTTTCTACTGATCTGAGTTTTGACTCTTTGTCTAAAATGTCTGCATTATCAATAGCCAACACTTTTATGTTCGAGCAACTTTTCTAAAGTGCCTGGGATAAGTCTTCTAACGACGAAATATCTGTGCCAATTGTTACTAGTTTATCTGCAGTCCTTTTACAAGTTCCACCCACACCATCTGGGGTTCCTTTTCCGTGACTGGCTTCGTGATAATTCCATGTGAAACTAAGCAGGTTTAGGTTAAAGTCTTGTAACATAGTTGCCAACATTTTGAACATAATTTTATTACGGTATTGGGTAACCGGCCCATCGCTTAAAAAATGCAAATGACCAACAGAAATTGGCAAATTGTGAAGTATTGACTGTAAATGGGCCCAAATCGTTGGGGATGAGTGTGACAAATTTTCGGATATGGTGCAGAAAAATGCATTTTTTATCTCTTCTGCTACTTCTTTAGTGTATACTACCACTGTGTGCATACTTATTTGCTACCTTGATCCTCCGAATAGAAAAGCTTGCACTTCTTCAGCATATTTTGTTTGATAATTTTCGCTAAAGTCAACGTGTATAATTGCATCGTTCTCAGTAAAGGTGTCTTTTTATTTTCAAAGCCTTATATTGATTTCATGACTTAAAATTTTTTAAAATTTCGTTCCAAGTCTAAACTCAAATCTCGTGGAGCTATCTTCAATGTACTTTTAACACATTTTGTTATTGTCCATGTTTTTCTAGTTTTCGGGTTGACAATAGCTTGACGTATAGATTGCCACTTTTGATATGATAGTAGAATAGAGTTATCGAATTCTTTATAATGGAGACCTTTGTTTTTACAAGTATTACAATCCCTTCAAATGTAAATTTGTTTCTGGGTGTCATATTCTGTAAAAGACATACTAGAATTAAATGTGTAAGATAGGCTAAAAGAACATAAATATATGTTGACTAAATTACGGAACGACATTTCACATGTTAGCCATAAACATAAATGGATCTAGCATTTTTATATCTCCGCTGGATATCACGTCTTTCCCCTGGCATATTAAGTAGCAGGAGAGATATGACAGGGTAGATACTTTTTGGTTAGAAAACAAAAATACTCATAACAGTATTTATCGTACGTAATTAACAAATAAATTTGAGAATCTGCGCGCAAAATCCAGTAAATATTCAAATGAAATTAAGTCTTTAGGTGAATAATCATAAAATAAAACTTACCGGTGGAGAGATCACATTCACAAGTTTACTCACAGCGTGACGTTATCGATATAACTGAAAAAATGGCCACTCGGCTAGGTCACGCGAGGCTGTTAACTTCCGTCCAATGGTTTGTGGTCAACGTTACAACTTCCCACCTAACGTAAACTAACACCATTTTAAAAGGAATTTTAAAAAGCCAGGGTCGGGTCGCTTGTTATGTGGGACAAACGTAGATTTAAATATTTTTTATGAAAAACGAATACTATGTAATTTTACTTGTTAGATTATGATAAATCATTTATCCTATTTTCTTAAAAAAAAACAATTTCGATATTTTATTAGATTTCTATGAATTTTAAATGACTGATACAAGAACAGGATTGGTTAAGGGACATACCAGGGGAGATACGTTTTTCATGTTTGAAGCTCTATTGTGACTTAATTAAGCATATTTCGGAAATGAATTTAAGTGACCATAAAGAAGATGAAAAGTTTTGAAAGATAATAACGTTATTTCAAAAAGAATTTCGAAAAAGAATGTTTTTTTTTGTCGTGGACGTCGAAAGTACCTACCTCTTAACTTAGAATGACTGATATATATATATATATATATACATATATATATATATATATATATATATATATATATATATATATATATATATATATATATGAGGAGCGATAACGGCTTTTTGAAATCTCTTATAAAATATGTATTTACAAAAATTCATCAAAATACTTAAATATTAGTAATATTAACAATATATCCAGTTGCATGACACCATCAGTCAAAATAAAAAATCAACTAAACCCGTCGTGTATGCTCCGCGGTTGCCCTGGGCTCCGCACAGCATTCCGCAGTGCGGGCGAGCGCGCAACAAAAAAGTTCCACCCAAAGCTAATGAAAGCTCAAATTACCTACGAAAGCTCTTGAAACTTAACGCCCGCCTGGCGTGTGCCTGTGTGCGTTTAAGCATGTGGTGGAAGAAATTGTGGATTGAAGGTATAAAGTGATTACGGCAGGATGGATGAGGCAGAAAAAATAAAGCAGATTGTGGACAGACTAAATCAGACTAAATAAATTGTGGTTTCCTACTAATGTATGACATATTGGTATCCTTATGAAATGTTTAGTATAACTAAAATTCTAATATTACACAGCTGAAACTATGGAGAGATACATAAGCATTATACGAATACACTCTATGCCCTAGAACTGAACTGAACTTCGAACGGATAACACGAGGGTCCTTCTCTCGTGTAATTCGGAATTAGGAAATCAAGAAGTGTGTAAAACTCTAATCGACATGTGTTTCACCAAATAATATAGAGTGGATTTTTTAAAATTAAATCGGTTTAAGTTAGGTAGGTATCTAATATTAGTGATATAGAATCCAAACTAAATTCCAAATGTAGAATCAGAACTAATAGTCAAGTTAAATAGGCTAATAATAACTTTATTAACATATTATTAATTTATTAACACAGACAAATGTACATTGAAACAATTTAAAAAATTAACAAGAAATTTTCTATGGGGTGTACTCCATAGACCAACAGCTTAAGAAACATTTCTTTGATGCAAAATGAAAGTGATGATGGTAACGTATTTACGAAATCAATACAGTATAACCTTCAGAATATACAGTAATTTTGATAATTATGGATTTTAAACGTTGTTTTTTTTCATAATGTACATATTTTATTTCTGTATATTTTACTTAAAAATTCCACAAATTATCATTGCAATTTGATACATTTACGCAAGAAATGACAAGGTCAAAATTTTTTCAAGTGCAATAATCTTAGTTCTTTGAAAATATTGTTGTCAATATTTAAATAGACCGATCGATAGATGGAATTAAAGTACATTTTTTGCTATAAAATTTCTCCTCAACTTTTCATCCATTAATACAAAAGAAGTTGCATTTCAAAAATAAATCATTTTTATGACTGTATTAAAAAAATTTTATCGAAAAGGTATACATACGTACCGGGGCAAGCGAAAGAGTTAATTATAATTTTCTATCCATCAGGTGATATCGTTTGGCATAACTTAACAGATCGCGTGTGATTAACGCTTTAAGCGCGCTTGTAAACAATGTAATATGAGATTTATTAAACGAAGGGTGAAAGGAAGTTCACGGTTACTACGCTAAGTATTGAAATGATATCTAAAAGGGTTCGGCTGTTCCAACAGTTTTTTATCTTCTTGTATTTATTTGCGTATTTCGAATATGCATTGCACAGAGTATTCAAAGGCAGGTAAGGTGGAAAACACTTTAAATATGTACCGATGCATAAACATATCTAGTAGTTTTAGAATATGTATTTGTTCGAGAACGATTTTTTTTTAAAACATAGGTTATTGAAATGAGATTCTAACTGAATGCATTTCAGCAACTACTATCACTAGTGACAGTGTATTCTCTTATGTGAGTTGAAATAAAATAAAATGAATATTATTGTTAAATTATACCGAATATAGAAATTTAATCGACATGCACATTTAATGAATACAATATCTATAAAATAATGAAATATTTTTGACTATTTTTCTGTTATACCGTCATCTCCATTACTATTAAGGTGGTTATTTTTGTGGTCCAAGCCCATCAATTTTATTAGCTAATTTCACTAATGTACAAGTTTCAATAAACAATTGTTATGTTTGAAGAATTTTGTACTCAATACCCAGTTGATAATTTTAAAGATTTTTAACGGAGTCAAGGAGAAGGCGGGACAGGAGTGTTTCTTCGTAGCTTCATTACTTCTGCTTGAAACTGAAAAAAAATCCTTATTTCTAAATATATTTTATTATTAGCTGTACCCGTGACCTACCTATTATACCTATATAATTATTAAAAAAGATTAGCGAGTGCGTTTTACATCGAAATTTCAAATTACCATATCTTCGCTTTAGTTGCTGACTTGCGATTATCCATAGCATTTACATTATCTCAGACTTCACCAATTTTATCAAAATTTCTTTAGCTTTTCCTACGTGATATACGAAATTTCATTAAAAAACAAGTTTTTTCTATTAGTCTTGGAAAAATAGATAGGTTATTTCTACTTTCTATTCCATTATGTATATAGATAATAAAGTACATAACAACTATTAATAACCCAGTTTATAAAACCTAGTCCCAAAGCTACCAAAGTAATTAAATTACAAATATTGAAATTTTAAACAAATTGAGAAAATAAAGTAAGCTGTGGAACTGTAAAATAAAGTAACCACTTTCCTCCTTGAAGATAGGAAAATAATTAAAATTATTTTCTTTAAAAATCATCAATTATAGAAATGTAATATCAATTCTCAATTACACAATTTAACTAATACAATACAATTGGTATAATGAAATTTTAATTAATACAATAAGAATTACTTTATTATAAAATTAACTATTTATTATTATATATAAATTAACATGTTTTCTTACATAAATATACCAAAGTAATTAATTATTCAAAAAATTATAAAAAGCTTAATAACATATATAAATATATTTATATTGAAGTAGCCATATATAAAAGTATGCCCACGTAGTGACAATTTGAATTAACCCGAGCATATGGCTAGTATCATGTAATTATTTGCTACTCTGATTACCTATATTTTCACATCTGTATTACATTAATTACGTCAGTATGAATATAAATACAGGTGATTTTAACATATCAGACGTACTTTTTTTGACCGTACCCCATTGCGTGGCCATTGCAACCGCAGACCATTGAGTAGGCACTCAATGTTCTGTGTTCGCAACGATGCGGTTTTATAAATTGATCGGTTATGGACGAACATGGTTCGAACTCTGAGCGCCGGTAAAACAGGCGAACATTACACGAATAGCCATTTTAGTATTAATATTATCTATGGTGATTTCTTGGATCGTAACTTTTCAAATTCAAATATTACTTGCTGCATTTTTAGCATTTCGTAATCATCAAAATCATTAAGCTTTTAGCTCGACAGAGAAGAATACGTCGATACATGTATAAAAATACATAGAATATAATAAACGAAAAACATATTGAAAACAGATGCAATTACCGTGGTTACTCTCAGTATAGTGTACAGACAGATACAGGACAGTTTACAGTACAGAAAAGAAGGACAATTTTAGAAATAAAAGAAGCAAAGCGATCTATATATGTATTATTTGGATGATACTTGGGTCAGTGAACATTATATGTATAAGTACTATATGGCATGACGTCTTCAGTCATTCGTTACGGTATACCTTTATGGAAAGATGGCTTGGAATCTCCTTCAGAAAAAAGAAAACCTAACCTAACCTAACCTTACATATCGAGTCGAAGAAAATTAATGTGATCAAGTCGGAATGTTCATTCATCGGGATGGGACTGTTACAATCTGTAGTGTTTTTTCTGTGAAATATTAATCTATTTTGAGTTTTTTCATATATTGACGTGAATGTTGTTTTTGAGGTTTATTGTGTTGCGATTGTTGCACTGAAAGTAACATATTGCTTGTTAATATGCAAGAGAATATTCTAGAAAGATTGATTATAGTTGATGAAAGTTATGTTACATGTTTGACTAGTAGGGACTAGTTCACTAACAACTTTTTAAATACGCCAGTGTTTTTAGACTGCCAGCCACAAGTCTGGAGAAAGTATGAGAGGAAAAGTGTTGGTTTTATTATGTTTTTTCAAGGTAACAATATATTTAAGAGTAACTTCACAGATTTAATCTCACTTACTTGAATTTCTATTAAATATTAAATATAACCCATATAAGTTATGTGTGAAGAGCGTAAATATGTATACCAATAAAATAATTATATTTTTTGTTCAGTATTGCCAAGCAAATCCATTTTAAATTACGAACTTGAAAATAAAAAAATGGTTTACAATACCTGAAATGTGAAACGTTCTCTTTTGAAATGGAAGGGAGTATATAGGTATGTACAATTTATAGAATGTTAATAATTTCGGAATTCCTGTTTCATATAAATTTAAATCTCTAAATTCCTCATTTTTGTAATTAAGAGTTGCAATTGTTCTACTGGGAGATACAAATAACCAAACATTTTCGTTATATAATTTAAACCATTGTTCTTCTTTAAAGCAGCTTATGCATGTATCAAAGATGTTGGAAATTTTATTCAAATTCCTAAACAAAATGTCAGTTTCGCAACTAGGTTTCGCAAAAACCGAGTGTAAAGTTTGATTCAGTTTGTAAATATATCTACCGCTTGTTCCTTTACAATCATTTATAGATTCTATATTAGTATAAAGAACCTTGTTATTGGATATCGAAAAGTATTTATATTTAAATAAAATAAAAATTAAAATATTATTTTTATTTAATGTAGGAATGGAAAGTAAATCATGTTTGCGGTGTGTTTATTTGTGCCTTAATTATAAATAAAATTTTATTGTTCATATAGTATGAAACAATGCTAACCAAAGATAATAGTTTAAAAATATTATCATCATCTAATTCTATCGAACATTTGGTTTGCACGGGAACATAGGAAACAGTTTTTTTTCAGTTCGTTTAAATATAGCATCGATAATATTGGAAATTTCATTATTTATTTCTGTTATTATAGGTGTCGAGAAAGATAAATGTGCATCTACGTTTTGTTTCACATTTCAATCGAAAAGTTTAACATTAATTTCTTTAGTGTCATTAGACAATATTTCTAAATATTTATAGAACATTTTAAATTTTTTTTCCAATCAGTTGTCGTCAAAGTCAACATTTGAAATAGTTGTTTTAATAAGATGCGTTTGTTGTTTTAATAATTTTACTATTTTATGCTCACCTTTATCTAAATTATTTATAGCATGATCACATCATTTAGCATCTTCTTCATTTATTATACCGAAAAGTATTTTCTTCACCCACTCCATCTGTATTCCTCTATACTCCATCTGTATTCCTCTATACTCCATCAATATTTGTTCCAAATCTAAAAGTGACGTTCGGTATAATAAAAAATTATTAAATGTATATTCCTTACAAAAATGTTTAGTTTCAAATAGTGTTTTTTCTGTGAAATCAATCTTTTTTGCCAATTTAGATAATTCTAAATAGATAATTAAATTATATTCACTATCGAAATAATTCTAGTTTTACTTATTTGTTCGTAATATATTCCTCCTTTATCAAGTTCACATAAGGCTACTGTTGTGAAGACGAATCTAAAAAAGAATACGTAGTTTCACAAAACAAATCTACTTATTTGGATAATTTATTTGATTTATATGCACTATTACTTTCCTTATTTTCATTAAAATAGTTACGTTTAAATGGTTATTTTTTTATTACCTGGTAAAGACCCATAAATTGTGGAGCAATGTTTTTTATGCTTTCCCGTTTTAGTGAATTCATTAATTAAATAGACCTTATCTTCTACCTTTAATATTTTTCTTTTCTACATTTGTTATCATAGTAATTTTCTTTTACTTATTTCGATTTTTCTAAATTATTGTTTGCAATTTCACGAGTTTTCTAAGTTTAAAAGTTAAATCATCCATATAGTCACCATAACAATATTTAAATTCAAGTTGTGATGTAATCGCGAAGGGAAAACTTCATTTAACTCCAAATAATAATTCACAACAGGGTGTATTTACTTGACGTACGAATCTGGTACACTATATGAAAACATAGCGAAATGAGTCATGTTGATCTTGTTGAATAGTGTCTTAAATATTCAATTAATATAACATGACTTCTTTCTAAGCTTCCATTTGATTGGACTCATATGTTGTAGTCGTGATATGTTTCATTTTAAATAATTTAGAAATTTCTTTCAATATTTTGGAAGTAAAATCAGCACTTCGATCAGTTAAAATTGTTTTTGGAATACAACATTTAAATATATAATTTCTAACAAAACAATTCACTATTGTTTCGGCTGAATGATTTGTTAAAGCGTAAGCTTGCAAATATTTGGTCAAATCATCTTGAGTAGTCAATTTGAATTTATTTCCATTTGTCGGAAAATGTCCAACAAAGTACAAGTTAGCCTTTTCAAAGGCTTCATTTGCTGTACCTACTTATAACAACCATCGGTTTGCGATATTCCTTACAACTAATTTATTTTGTTGGCATGATTGACAGTGTATTATAAATCTTTTGAAGTCGTTTTTCATATTAAGCCACTTATTTCTTCTTTAATTATTTTATAAATTTTATAAAAAACCTGTATGACCTGCAATTAGGCTTGCATGTAATTCTTTTATGATTTAATAAATTTCTTTTTCATTAGGGATAATTGATGGGTCACGATAAATTTTCATATGAGCAAAATTCCATTACATTACAGTATTATTAAATAAAATTAGTTGGACCCAAACTTTCATTTACGCAAAAAATTCATATAATACCACAAAATCATAAATACCTTGACATTCAAAATTAATTAAATTAAGTAAATATTAATTAGTTACTATTTTAACCCTTCTTTTACAAAATAAGTATTAAATTAAAATTTTCACGAACAAAACAGATTCTCTCCCTACACGCTTACCTCACGGCAATATAAATAAACAACGAACACAAAATAAATGCAATTCTAACCCTTTCACTCCCAAAAATAAGTAATTCAAATCAAACATAGCAAAGAAAATTTCTTTCACCGGGGGCCAACATTCTCGAACTTGCCGGGCCACCCTCGCCTGCGATTGTCACAAGTGGAAATAAAAGTCTATTCGGGGATCCAACTTTATAAAGCGCCGTCAAGATTTCAAGGGTACAGTGGGTGTTATAATATTATCTGCTTATTTATTGTATATTTTGTATTTAGTTATACATTATTGTGATGAAAACAAAAGAACGGAAGAGGAATAGGGAGTGTTTTTAAAAAGGTTTTCCAGTTGTGTTTAGTTAGAGATTTGTTATGATAATATATAAATCTGAAGCCCTTCAATATATATATAGTTAGTAGGAATTCATAACTAAAAACAAAATGTTGTAAACCTAATCGTAATGCAAATGTTTGTCAACTATAGATATTATTATTTATCGTTTTTATTAAAACATTCATTTTCTAACGATTTCGAGTTTGTGATCTGTTGCCACTGAATCTTTGACAAACATTTGAAACAGGCAACAGTAATCACGTGTGTTAATTAAGAGGATATCATATTCTAGGTGAGCTTAAATATCATATATGAACCTAATACATGTTTTTATTTACAAACAAATATAAGTAACTGCGAGAAAAGAGGGAGTTGACTACATAAGGTGAAAAAGGTAGCTGAGATAAAAAAATGTATTATAGATATGTTAAAATAATAAAAGAACGTTAGAAAACGTAGCTAAAAATATTAAAAAAACTTAATGATGTTATTGTGAACCTACGAAAAAATAAATTAACGAAAATAAATAAGTGCTATTTTTTTAAAAAAGGAGTTAACAGGAAGAATGTAGAAATCTATATCATAATATAGGTAGGTAACGCTCTAAAATTCTTAATTATAATTTTATAAATATTAATTAAATTCCTTCGCGCGCCAATTTTTTAAATATATTTTCTATTTCTTACCTTTATGAAATTTTCATTATTCATTTAATTCGAAAACAAGTGAAACTACTACTTATTTTTTTCAATAACTTTCAACGTACCAATAACAAGCGACTGTACCTAATCTCAAAAGCTTCAAAAAGCCCCCCTTATCTTCCGGCACCCTCAACAAACTTATTATCTTTTAACAGCAAAGTCATTTTAGCTATAATAAGATAAAATTAACAAAGGTCCAACCGGGTACTTTGGATGGGTCGGGTGAGCGAGCGGACCTGTCGCCTACAGCAAACAGGTTGGGTAGGTTCACTCTTTTTTTTTATTTCTCTCATTCTTTTTTTCATTCCTTTTTTTCTGTCTCCTGCGCGCACGTGTTCGCTCCGCCGCACTGCGGGGCGCAAGTCCTTAATTATCCTCGCATACCATAAAGAAATCTTTACGCTTTTTTAGTTAGTAAATCCTTGGAGGAACTATAGCCTTTTATTATTATTTTGTTCTTTTATTTAGGCAAGATAAGGATGATTTCGGGTCTCATGTTTGGTCGGAGGGTTCGTTATCTCAGTATGTAAATTTGATACGATATTGTGGTTTAGAAGTTGTTGAGCTTCTTTGATGTGGGCGTTTGGACACGAAATAGTAGAGTCTGTTACGTGGATTCGGTTCCACTTGATTAATTAGAATAGAAATAAATTATATATTTTTTCGAATATTGTTTTTGATCACATTTTATAACGAAACATAATATATCCCACGATAAATATTACAGATACATAGAGTTTCCTTGTATTTTTAAACAAATAATCCACAAATACTCGCACATATGAGCATTTGTAGATTTTATCCCATAATAATAGTAACGCATTTAGTGGATTGCTTAAATCATAGAATTTTCTACTTGAAAAGTTTAAATAATAATATTATATGAACGTATCTATCTTAAATTATGCATTGATATCAAGCATATTATCAACAAAAAGAAAACGCCGTGACTATGACGAAATAATTTTTCATCGAGAACAAATGGCCACCAAAGTTTGTCTGTTTTAATTTTGGCCTATTTTATTTTTTCTATTTACTTACATATAAAAAGACATAATATTATAAGTATCAATAACGACGAACATTGAAAATAATAATATATTTAGCAATGGGATGAACCTAAATACATGGAATGGGAAAAACCTAATAAGGTAGTAAACCTTACACTTAGTAATTTCTGCCGCTAAAAATAAGATTTTTATTATGTTTATGAAAAAAGGAAGCTTACTTTAGCACGTTGCTGATTGTTAATTTAAAACTTAATATTTAACAAACGGGGCTTAAAGAAAAAAATATTGAACGAAACTTCAATTTTATTTTGAAAGTGTGTGAAAACAATGTTCTTGTTGAACTAAAAAATCTTATCACTAATGTGGGCGTGTAATTTGTAATTAACTTTTAAATCTTTAAAAACTTATTTGAAGCATTGCAACAAGTTTACATTAAAACTAACATCACATAATAAATTAATACGTATATCGATTGGCACGAAGCTAACAAATTAAATTGAAAATGTAATAAATTGGAATATATCAGAAAAGTTGGTTACATTAAGACAGTTATTGATGTTAAGATATTTTATGGTACGTGATTGCTTCAGTACAAAATGATCTCGAACTTAGATGAAAGATACCAATGTTCCCAAAATTAATAATTTTTGTTTTCGTATTAAAAAAATTATGAATCCATCTATCATAATAAATCACATTAACTACTATGATATTCCTCTGACACTGAATCTACCACGTTTGCAACTTTTAGGATGCATGCGGCTTAAGTATAGATGAAGATGTAAGACTAGTAGCCATTTTTCATTCGGTGTAGCAAAAGCAACGCACTTGGAACAAGGATGAAGTAATATAGTATCAAATCAAATGTCACATTGTGCATGGTACTCCGTCATATCTGATTACTTTATTTCGTTTGTAGACAATAATTTGTAGAGAATTTTTGTAGAGAATAATGAGAGTATTTAATATTTTTTACAATAGAACTTTAAAATATATTTTAACATTAAATTTATCGATTTCTCAGTCACCGTGTAAAACTGATCACTTTATAACATATATATATATATTATACTATTTAACATATTTATTTGTTAATACTCTTCCTTAAAATAACTATTTATGTTGAATATGTGATTTGTTTACGTATTTAAAACCAGTCAAGCGCGGGTAGAGCCCACATTCGAGGTTTCCGTACACATTTCGGCACTTATAAACATTTAAGCTTACATAGAATTCACATTAAACCATTTACAAATAATATTTTTTTACAACGTGAATCTATTTTAATATATTATATACTATATATTTTACAGGCGTGACACCATTGTGCATATTTCAAAAGTTTTAAAATCTGGGATAATTGCTATAGTTTTCCTGTAATCTTCTAGTTCAATTTTATCAACTCTGTTTTTTATGATTATTGGCTTGGGCAAAATGTTATGTTTTTGCTAGAGTTTTTTTTAAATTATGTAATTGCTTTGTATTCAACTTCACTTAACAACTTTTTCAAATGAAAGTCCACATGGTATATAAAATGAGAAAAAAATGTTTTTTAAGCCTTTATGACAACAAGGTGACTATATATATATATATATATATATATATATATATATATATATATATATATATATATATATATAATAATATATAAATATATGTGTAACTATATATATTTTAAAAACGTCTAAAATACTTGAAAAATATATGGGTTAATAAGGTTTATTTATATATCGCATGGTTTCTGGGAAAACCAGCTTTGAAACTCAAAAAATATAAATGTATCGCTAGCTATATCTTTCGTAGGTGTAGAGCATATTTTAATAATTATGATATCTAGAATCATCCCTATAGTTTTCCTACAATCTTTGCGTTGGCTTCTCAATTTTTTTATTTTATTCATAATCTTAGGTTGAATAGTTTGAGAAAAATGGGAAGGAACATATTTTTTGCATATTTTTCATAATAACTCTGAAGCCTATGCGCCATCGGCGAGAGCTTCGTGGTGCGTCGAGATCCAACAAGTAAGGCGGGTCGTGCTTAGGTGGCAGCGCTCGCCGCTTATGGCTCTAATCGAAGCTTCCAAGACCTGTTCCATAAACGATTTGCCGCTTTTGGCGGGCCTTCTGCCTGCCGACCTCGCGATTGTAGAATGAGCGACTAATTTCATTTTGGGTCGAGGTAAAAGTTTCACTGCGGGTCCGTTCAGCTTCGAATTTGTAGAAAATGAATCCCTTTTGATTAGAAGAAGACGTATCTTGGAAACCATCACTGCTTATTGGAAATCAAGATGGAAATACTCAGATCCCAAAGGGAAAACCACTAGGATATTCTTCCCCGATGTTGTCGCGTTTAAACAAAAATGGGATAAACAGCGATTACTATGCTTCACAGTTTCTGACGAGATATGGAGCCTTCCGTGCTAGTTTACATCGATTTGCATTAAGAAATAGACCAGCGTGCTCCTGCGGTTTCGATACGCAGGATGCGAATTACGTTTTATTTAACTGCAGTGAGCATGATGATGCGCGTAGAGTCTTAATTGAGAGCATATGTCAGTAAAGCAATAGAGTAGAATCACGCAAATCGTTAGAGCGAGGTATCTTTAGCCACCGGAACTCGGTTGAATGTGGATCGATCTTTAAGGCATTTAGACGAAATTAAATGGAGGTCATTTTCTCTAGAATACGTTCGTCAAAAGCGTTCTAGAGAAAATTACCTCCATTTCATCTCACTAAATAGCTCATTGAGTAGGGAGAGTACTTAATCCTGTTGGGTGGAAGCGTCGTGGTTGTAGATACGGGGCATTATTAGGGGATCTTCGAGGGTCCCTTCTCTTGTATAAGGTGGGATGTTACGGGTTCCAGCAAGGGCCTTGAGACAGCCCGAGTGGACATTAAGATAACATCAACTTTCAATCCTACGCGATACAATTCTGAATTTTCCTCTTCTGTAGAATTAAAAAAATCTCACAAATATTTAAATTATTCATGCAAATTATTGGAAACCTGTTCACAGTGATATGGAATTAAAATTTTATAAAAAAATATCATTACGTTCATACATAATTTATGAATAATCATGAAACACGATAATGATCCGCACAATAAACTAGTTAGAAAGCCTTATTTTAAATCATTGCAGTCGCTCTTTTTACCATTAAAATAAAATTAGAAGACGTGAAAAATATTTGAACCATTTTCTAAATAAACCCATCAAAGTAACCAATTTGTGTCGAAACACTGTTCATTTAAATATTGCCTTAGTCGAGATAATGAGGATGAAATAACCCTATATTATGACGAAATAAGAAACCTCTTAAGTAGATCATTACGTTAAATAATTTAATTATAATTGGGTGTTTTGTAGCAGTCATCCCTTTTGAGGAACGTACGGTCTCAGATTGGAAGAATAACTGAGGCAAGTTTAGTTTTAGATAAATCATAAGTTATAATAGACATAATAAAATGAAGTGTAGCATTCATCATTAATGCAAATTTTTGAATACTTCGACAAGTCAGATACTACTTTCGTTTTAAAAATGGAAGTCTTCAGTGGACTTTTATTGATTTAACTTTATATGGCACTTACCAGATTTATGACATGATTGATAATATCAATATCATTTGATGTCACTTAACTCTTAATATATGATATAAAACTCTAATTAAGGCAAACGCACACCAACACACAAACACGCACGCACACACGCATGCACGCACGTATGGACGCACGTACTTGTACACGCACACCTACACGCGCTCACACACACACACACACACACATACACACACACGCACTCACACTCACTACACACAGACGCACATGCATGCGTACACGCACGCACACGCCCACGTTCACGCGCACGCACACACACACGTGTGCGCGTGGACACACATTTGATTAAATTTACCGTAAAAGATTTATCTTCACAGGTTATTAGAACAGTTTTATATTATTTATTTAAATTGAACATTGAGATGGGCATTATCAAAATTGAAGAATACTATTAATTAATTAGATAATACAATAAGATTACTAAATAACTTCACTACTTGCGGTTCACTTAACTACAACACTTGTTTAATAGCTTGCCAAGATTGGTGCCTCGCGAGACGCTGCCCAACATCAATTACAGGAATTAAAAAAAGGAGCGCGTGACGACAGAACGCATGCCGTTCAGATTTCGTTAGGCAAATGTAGCTTTATATTATGTCCTTTGTAATTTATTTACAAATATGTACATTGATTTAGAAACATTTTTTCAAGGAACACAATTTAGTTGCTTTATTTAATGGACAAAATTCATAATTAATATGAAAAATGTATTAGATTTAATATTGGGAAAAATTATCAAAATATTTAATTCCATGATAATAATATTTTTGTATTTACTATGTTTATTTGTTTTTTTCGGTCCTTAATATATATCTTAATATTCAAGTGATTTACAGGATTACATATTTTTCACATGAACTTTGAATTTTATTGATGATAAAATAATCAAACTGTATCACTTAGTGAGGAAAGTCTCGACTTCAATGTCGATAACGCGAAAAAATCTAGTAAAAAATGCATGAGAAGTATTTATGAAATCTCCTCTTTAATTTGTTATTTTAATCGATCGGCATGTCAATTAACATGTGGTCATCAATCTTTTCAATAATCAAAATTACTTGTGTCAGTTCAATGACAAATCATTTTGAACTTTTTTTTAGAGGAGTATCGTCAATAAATAAATGCACTCAAATCGGAACCATATCACCGATTTAAAGAGTTTATCTGCTGTGATTTAGGAAAACTGAAAATTCTTTATACAATGGATAAGTAAACACTCTTTGAGTAATGGATATAGTTTAACATACTTATATAAATACAGTGAAATTCAATCTTATATAAATGTAAATAGAATTATGATCGCGATTTGGAATCAGTCTTTCTATACGAAAAATATTCAGTTAATAATTTTAATTTTTGAAATTTTAAATTGTATTTGTCACATGACAACACATTGTTATCTTTATAATTAAACTGTTTCTAGTGATCGGTAACTCTACAAACCTGCTGATCGAGTAACAAAAATGTTAGTAAACCATTCCGCTATTCATTAAATATTAATTCCTCTTTCTTATTTCTCATGCATAATGCTCGAAGTAATATTTTTATTAGGCGTCCCAATCAAACTGTTATAGACTTTCGGTTACTGGCCATTTTTCCACGTGACATTCATAACAAATCAAATCCTAAAAGTCGACAGGTAGCTGTTTCGCTTTTGTCAACTTATAAATTCCCACGTTCAAATCATCAATTCTTCAAGTTTGAAAATTTACCTTTGGGAAATTAAAAGTCGGTACAAAATAGCTTTTATTTACCATGTATAAGATCAGTCGTTGCAAAGCAGATTGTCACGTTCCACATCAAGTGAATTGCCAGCATATTAGGCACAAATTAGAGACTTATATGTGACGTGAATTATACTCTTGTTAAGACGCCGCTACATTTTCAATTACTGCAATTAGAATAACGAGCCCGCAGCGAAGTAGGGAACTTCTCTTTGCGACTACAATTAGCTTAAATTGGCACGGAGGGCGGCGGCACAATTCAGGTTGTTAAAGGTTCGTGTGAAACATGTCCCACACGGTTACATTGTATTTAATGAATGGTAATTTACTGGTGATTTAAACGAATTAATTTTTATGACTATCCATTATCAGCGATATTATTTTCCTAATTACTTGTAGCACTTTAGGACTAAGATGAAGAATAAGCTCTAAAACACTATTATAGCATGATATTTATTTATATTTTACCCACAATTTTTATCATAATAATCGTCATACCAAATTTATTCTTTAATTGAAACTCAATGGAATATTAACTTTTGTTTTTCGAAGTTTTGTTTGTGTAATATAGTTCATAAGGAATAATTTGAACAGTCTTCCAGCGTATTAGCCTAGAATTTTCACCAATAACTTATTTTTTATTATTCTCCATCTTGCTAGCTTTATTTGTATTTGAAACTATGTTGGTAGAATACCATAATATGTATGTAGGTATACATATATGCGGGTGCGTGTTTGTATGTATATATATATATATATATATATATATATATATATATATAGTAATTTATTTAAGCACATAAATTGTGGAGCTTTAAGAAATTTTGTGTCATATCTACTACCTCATAAGTCTGCACTGCATCAGATAGACTTTGAAAAGTTAGCAAATCTATATACTTTACAATTTAATTTAAAATCATACAAATTTAAAGAATAACTATAAAATAATGAAATACTTAAATTATCAAGTCTAAGTTAAGAATTTTTCGTTTAACATACTACTAATAGTACATATATTTTTGCTACAAAAGAAATATTTCCCAATGCATGCCAATAAATAATAAAACCCGATCAGAAAGTTAGTTTACTCCAAAATATTTCGAATAATGATTTTTCTAAATTCAATAAATTACTTATCATTGTTACGTGCGTCAGCAAGCAACAATCATACAACATTTAAACAATGGAGCGTGCGCTGAAACAAATATAATTATATATGAAAATATAATTTTTACGTTGTAAAACCAACCAGCGTTTCCATAATTAATCTATATAGAATTAGAGTATAATATTATCTATTAAAAGACAGGACTTACTCAGTAGGGAAGCTGACTTCTTTCCACGGTATAAAAGTGGGACATTTGTGGAATGCCAACGTCCCCAAGTTTCATGCTGTTAAAATAGTATATTTGAATTACATTATTGTCGACAATCATTCGATTTTCCATCATAAAATTAAAAAATATTCTTATCCGATAACGGTAATCCAAATCCGACACTGGCACAAGCGGAACCAGACGATAAATTGTACAGCGCGGACAAGAAGCCGCCTCGTCGTCCCCGATTACTTTTAATTGCAGCCGCGCAATCGCCGGCGACTACTACCGACGCGGCGGCGCCAATTACCGGTAATAGCCTGCTACTCGCGGCGCGCGGCGTGCCGGCAATCGTCTCTATCTAGGTAGCTACTTACTATTTGCCGCGTCATTTAACTGTGCATATTTATGACTTCCATTGCTCTGCGTTCATTGTTTGCTCAATTCGCAGCATAAACAACAATATAATGTCACAAACAACATAATATTTGTTTACAGTTTCCGTTACTTTTTATCTTTCTGAAGTCTACCATAAAGATGACGTAGGCTGTGATGACAGAGTAATGCTTGCTATTCAGACTGCAACTATGGCTCATAGCACACCCAACAACGAGATCTCATTAGAATCTTAGTTTCTTCAGATATAGACGATAGCCATGCCGCTTACATTTTACTGCTAGAACACGAAAAATAAAATCCTGAAATTCTGTTTATATTAGGAAATCCATTTCTTTATAAGGAAACCATATTCTAAAACTGCAAAATTCTAACATCTGAATAATTACTAGCCTCTGTTGACACGTTCGGTGATGTTAGTACCTATAAAAGAATCGATCAACTAATAGTGCGGTCTAACAAAATATGCAATTAAAATTAAAAATTCGATCGTTATATTTAGTACACATAAGTCACAGTAGCAGGTACTGGATTCATAAAGTTCGAATTGTGTTTCAATTGTGATTGAAAAGCTTATTAAGTTTACTTAGCGAAAATCGCTTCTCCGATATTTTGTAACTGTTGGAACTCCTTTCCCTCTGAAACTAATGAACATATTATAATTTAATATTTATCACATGTCATACTTTTAATGCTTACAATAAACTATTTTTAATGCTTACCTATTATGCTACTATTAATGTTAATATTAATGCTTATTTATTTAAATTTAAAAAGTAATTATCAATTTTCATATTACTACACTAAAATGATATCCACTTGTTTAAATTCAGACCAATGTTCTTCTTCAATCGAATAAAATAAACCAAAAACATTATTCAAAAGTTTACGTCGTTTGCAGGCGTTTAAACAGTTTAAAATTCAATCTCAGTTCATCCTCCCCTAGGCACACCTAATTTTTTCTGATATCAGCAGGGAGAAACGCACTTGCTTAGGGGAGCCGCGGAAACAATCGTAGATGAACCTTCCCCTGATGTAAGCTCGTACAGTAACAGGTAGATTTTACAGGAACCTCGACAAACAAAAAAGCTTTTTAACAAAAACCTTTTGTGCAATACTGCATTGACTTTGGAGTTCTCGCGTTTGAGTCGGTGTCGACTTTGTTGACGATGTCGACTTGAGTTGGATGTAAACGGTAGGAAAATAACAATATCTTCTACACCCATTATAATAAGATAATTTTTTGAAAAAAATGTATTATGTAAAATCAATAAACAATAAATTTTGTTAATTTAATAATTACAAATACATTAAATTACCTGCTCTCTAGAACTCTATGTGTTCAGCTTAGGTTCTGGAACTTCATTATTTAACTTCTTAGATTTTATAAAAAATTGAAATATTATATCGAGTATATATATATATATATATATATATATATACATACATATATATATATATATATATATATATACATATATATATATATATATATATATATATATATATATATATATATATTTGAAACATATTAAATTAATTTATTCATATCAAAATATAGTTACTATTCTCACCCGATTTTAATATACCCATATAAAAGATGATAATAGTGGTGCTTAAAAAAACTACTCAAATAGCACCCCAAAATAATCACAAGAAAAATAACAAATAAAACGGTCTTACGGCTTCATCCCTACACGTCATCGATACAGTTAAAAATCGCGTACGCACCCCCGCATAACCCTCTCCGACCCATAAATACACAATCCTCCAGCACAACAATCATTTAATGCAAAAACCTGTACCGGATCATCACGTCTTCGGCGTGTCGAGCCATTACGCACCCCTCAGTCTTACCATCTGTCACTATACAGAAATCTCGCAATAGTCGAATTAAATGAACAAAAAATTAGGGACAAACTGTACAAATCATTCGACCAACCCTGGGAACCTCGAAACAGCGTCGATTCCCACGAAACAACCCCCCAATTTACTTTAACCAAATTAGCCAGTACTTTTTATTCTCCATCAAATGTTTGGGGGAGTACGAGTCTATTCAGCGGTGAGAGAAAAAAATGCCTCCATCCCTCCCCTACTGATGGACTGTGCATATCTTCGTTTCATACGCGTGCACGTGTTCACTCATCGTAAATAATGGTACGCTATAGGCGTTTATACATACTTAGGTTACGCGTATCTCGAAGACATCGACGGTAGCACCTGCCGCCTTTTTCGCTTCCTATTGGACGGTCCTTTCGCTCCACATCTTTGCATTGAATATAGAGATTTTTGAAAGATTTTTTTTCTACATATTAAGGAAAGTAAAAAATTTAAACATGTTTCGACTTGTACTTTAGAGTATGTTTGCGTAATAAAATATTACTTTATTGCAGGTCATAAATCTATTGCTATTTCTTTAATTAATTACTTAAATGTTAGTATAATTGAAACCTTAAAATAAACTTAGAAAGTTAAGACTTAATTTTATAACAATTATTTAGTTGATATAAATGTTAAAAGATTCGAATAAATTAGTTTGTATTAACTTAATGTGAATTATCGTAAATGAAATAGAATTAAAATCACTCTGTACCGACATCACTTCCTGGTAAATTAACACAATAAAACTCAGAAAAATCAGTTTTACTTACCAATGGCGGCTATTCATGAATAAATAGAAGTATCATCCACACTTTGCAGTTACTGTATACATATACTTAAATACGTAATTGACATAATACAGTCAGTGGAGAGCAAGACTGTATGCGAATGCTAGAGAAGATCGGGACTTAATGACCGCGTAACATGAGGGGAGATTTACAATCAATTGTGTCTATTTATTTTGGAAGCGTGCTACTCTAGTGGTCGGCCAGAATACTTTACTAACTATTGTTACGTTTAACTTACCATAGGGGTTCGTTTCGAAGGGTTATGAAGGGTTATAAATAATGTGGCGCGTGCTCCGAAATATGACAGTTGTACATGAGGGTAGAGCTTTATTGATTTTTATTTTATAGTCATCTGTTATGTTGAAAATTGATATGATATTACAACTACTTTTATTTTCTTAGAAATAAATTTAACATTGTTGCAAAAGAAAAATCTGAGAGAAGCCTAAATCAGGGAAATTTTGTAATGGACATAATATTACAATTAGAAAAAATATTATTCGTGTTACAAAAAGAACGGTATTGTTGAAATCAGAACAATTTTGAAATAATAATGTGCAAACTATACTTTGAGAATGAAAGTTATCATAATAATACAATAAGAATCGACTACTTTTAATTCACTATCATTTCGTTTAATAATTGCAGTAGGTTATTTTTAAATGTTATTTTCACAAAATACGAATCAACATTTACAATGATATAATAATGACTTGCTTTTAGCTTGTGTGGTGTTGCATCTGGTGAATCAAAATTTGGACATAACTTATCTTGTACAAGTAATGAATATTTCAGCGCACACGTGCAAGCCAATATTTTCTATCGCAACCCTATAAAGCACTTGCAAGTTCAAACCTGTTGAATAGTGCTCACCTATATACGCTTCACCCATACACGTGAAATGCTATGCGACAAAGCACGCGCGGGAGCTTTCGTGCGAGGGTAGGGGTGCGGCGGCAGTCTGCCTCGCTATATAAGGACTCAGCGCTCTACCTTAAAGCACACTTCTGTAGTGAACTTGACGTATACACACGCTCTTTATATATTCTTGACAATCCATATCTATCTAACTTCACATAAAATGTCAGTTTACGCTACGAACGAATACATCATAGCTTCAAATAACTCGATGAACGAGAACAAGTACAACTCTGAAAAGTTGAAAAACACCGGTTTGAAAGCTTTGTTGAGGCCGATCATGAAAATTATTAAGAAGACTTCAAAGCATACGCGCTCCTCCCAGAAGGAACGTTTCTATGAAGACATAAGCTACGAAGAGCACCAGAACGATGTCAATGAATGTTTGGAACGAAAAATTATCAGTGAAATGAAAGACGCTGCCCCAGGAGCCGCCTTCCTTATTTATAATCAAGACAATATATGTGACGTTGTGCCGATAGTCAAAGGCAACTACTCTATTCCAGTCCACTTCGCAAGAACTGAAGCTGGAACCTTCTTCTGGACGACGGTTACAAAGCCTGCAGATTATGATTTCGCCCCAGCCGGTCATTGCTACACCGAATGCCAAATTGCCGAACAACAGATACCGTTTTACCTGCGGGATCGTTGGGTCCAAGCCTAAGATCGAAGATAACGTGTTGATAAAAATCCGGTGTCTTCCAGTGAAACCTTTAGCTCTGTGTATATTTAATATATACGTCCATAGGTTCCTTTAACATTATCTGTGATCTTAGGTCTATTGTAGCTATAAATATGTCCTTTGAGGCAAACCATTTTGCTCAATTTAAATTTGGTGATAAATGAACTTTTAATGAAAGCTTTAATTATAAGTTAATATTAAAATAATGTTGTCATAATTAACTTCGAGATAATAATTACTACTTTTGAAGTTGTTTTACATTTAAATTTTATATCACGTGATATTGGTATAAATTCGTTATAGTAGTACAAATTATGATCGTAATGTAATTCTAATTACCACAAGTTATAGTTTAATTATTGTGATTTAATAAGCGAGCTTTAATAATTTTATTTATGATGTATAATATTTTGCCTTTTCATTTTTCTTTTACTTCTTTTTGCATACACAAATGTCTTCCAGTTATTTTTAAGAGTTAAGTTTTAATAAAAGGAATATAAACCAAAATATAAACACTATTTCATTTCTTTATTTTTATGTCAAGATTTTATGATTGAAATAATATTTATGTAAAGGTAGATTTCATCTTATTTACCATTTCGATTATATGTTTAGATATGAAATTTTTATTAATAAAGGTTTACTAAATTCAATAGTTTCAAATCGAGAAAACTTAGATAATTATTTAACCGACAGGGAAATTGTCTGGAGAAATTCCAACCAAGTTTATAAGCACTAAAGCCGCTTTTGTCGAGTCAGTTTAGATTCTCGACTTAAATATCAACAGAACAATGCAGTGTAACGACGGTTAATTGAAAACAGTATGGGTTGAAAGCATTTTATTGGATATTTTTATAACTCTTATAAATCAATCTTCCACCTGATACGCTGTGTTGTTCTTTTGATCAGAAAAAGTTGTTATCGATTTAATAATATGTTATGATATCGAGTCCTGTAAAAACTTTAAAAATTTGTAAATGACATAAGTACCTTCCGTTATTTTTATTATTGCTGATATTATATTAAAAAGCTTATATCTTTAATACATTAGTTTTTTTACAACTTACATTTAAAAGAAATTTTAAAAAAAGTTGTGAATGTTTCTGTTATGCCACTTAGGTCATAATAGAAACATTCCCAACTTTTTAAATCGTTTAATTATATAGCAGTCATTTTATCTTATGTCAATTCCTTTAATAATAACCTATGCATAGATTTCTGGATAACTAACGCTATTTATTACATAAAAAATATCTAATTATATGTTATTGAAATAATTTATAAAGAAATAAAAATGTCAAAATTTCTAAAACCTATTTGGTTTTACTTCTACTATTAAATCACAAAATACACGAAATGTTTAATATTCGTAATCTAGTTAATTTATAATCTCTTAACTAATAATTTTTCTAATAAAATGAAATTATTCATTCGCAATATTTTTTTAAAACTATAGTATTAAAAATGAATGCTATTTTTAAATGAATTTCCTGAATTAATCGGAATAACGTCTTAATAAAAAATTAGTTTAAAAATATTATCGAAAACAAAAATAGTCAAAAATCAAACCCGACAATTTATTAAAATTATAATCATTATGTAAGCTTCAATATAACGCAATTTTACAAACAATTGAAACTTATTTTTTAATAAAAATTTTAATTAGATTTACACAAAAAGTACAAAAATATCTTTACAAATATTCTCAATATTACATACCATTTAACTTCGATGTAAACCCTTAAATTACGATGGCCGTAACGCCAACGATCTCTCCAAACATAAACAATAATAAAATTGACACCGTAAAAGCTTTGCAAAAACCTCTCACTATCTACACACTTACAGAAATGGTACGTGACACCGTACGAACGTAGTATCGATGTAATAAGAATCGCTTTTATATCCATAAGAACCGTATAAGATCATAACAAAGGTGTGAGTGGGTCGCATATGTGTGAGTGGGTCGCATGTGTGTGAGTGTACGACCGACGAACGTCTTCAAAGATTCGGTATCCGTGAGAATTTCGAGCAGATGTTCAATATGAGCCAACTTCTTACCATTTCTGACTAACGTTTTGTATATTTTTTTCTCTCTTCGTTACATTATTATTATGTTTTCTCCTCTTACCGGTACTCGAGCTATATAGTATGTTTAGGAATAAGGTTAGTGCCCGTGTCGGCTTGCATGATGTGATATTGGTACAGTTAAAGGTTTCGCCTGTTGGTGCCGTTGGCATTAGAATTATTAATTTAGAATTATGGACAAAAAAGGTTGAGTGAATAAAATGAACTAATTCACTAATATTCTTTGACCGAGTAGGTTAAAAAATTAAAATTATATCATTCTTTAGTTCACTTAACTCAAATTAAAATTCTGCCGTCACTGCCCCATGTCCAATGTATCAACTTGACATTTACGTATTATGATATATCATATAGTTACATACGATTAAATATGTGTGTATACATTAAGAATTAAATCAGTAAAAAACATTCGTGAAGTGCGAAACAAACAATATTTGCAACATTGCTGACGTGCGGCGTTAACTTCACAAAACCAATTCCCGCGCGAGAACAAGAAAGCATATAGTGAGTCAGTTACTGAATGTTTTTTACCGAACTTAAAATCATAGATCTCTTTCAGTTCAATCTCATTCAGTCTGAAAAAATCAATCTGTCAAAAATGTATCGATTTAGATCGATGTTTTATGCATCGTAGATCGCTTGTATCACAGAAAAACGATAGATAATGGGTGGTTAACATATATTTTGACATTCGCCGTTTAGTTATATGTTAGTGCATTAATTAAATGTGTCGAAATTGTTAGTTTTTTGTTAAATTCCCTAGAAAGTATAAAGTAGTACAGATTAAGTTTTTTACTTATTTTAGCAGGTTTCATTAGGTTTTTTTACAACTATATTATTATGTCGTCTCGTAAACGAAGCGAAATATGGTAACATTATACAAGTTTATGTTTATATTCTTGTTAGCTTATAGTTTATTTATGTTTTAAAAATGATTTTGATTTGTTAGAAAATTTGAGTTTTAAATTTGAGAATTAATAAAACTTTCTAAAAATCAAGTCTTTTTCTATTTCGTGATTGCTTATCTGTAATTCCTATATATATATATATATATATATATATATATATATATATATATAATTATATATATATATATATATATATATATATATATATATATATAATTCCTATTTTTTCAATGATTAAGTAATTTGTTTATTAAAAAATGCGAATTTTCTGTTTTTTTTTTAGTTTAAATGAAAGAGTATAAGTGAAAAGCGAAGTGTTTCCAAAAATAAGGGTACGGTCGCGATTATTTAAAAAAATCATTTGAAAAAGTTCACATTAAAAAGTGCACTTTTCAAAGGAGTATAAGTTATAAGTTGTTCGACCGAATGAATTACTTCTTAGCAACACTGAATTTGCAAATAAACATAGGAATTGATAAAAAAACAAACCCAAAAAATTAAAATATTAAAATGAGCAAAAAAGATGAGTTAGCCCATAAAATGTATGTTTGACAACCAATTGACGGGTATTTATTCATAGTAAGTGCATATTTCATAACAATTTTATAATAATAATCGAGCCCGAGCCTAATTCTTTAAATATGTCGTTTTTTATGTATATTTTTACATTGAAATGAAAAAAGATCCCTATTTTTCGTTAAGTTTGTCTAGATTATTGAATTGGTTGACTAGTTGTAGATAAATAGCAGCAGTAATAGTCACAGTGTTGAGTGACTGATGATACGCCAATCTATCTAAGACCGTCAGTCTCGAGCCTATAAAATATGAGAAGAAAGTTGATGTTTTTGTAGGTACAAAATACGAACTAAAAGAAATAGTTTTCGACTTCCAATGAATTGAAATAGGTCACACAAGTGACCTAAAATGCCCATCTCTAATTGGCACGACGTTTTGTCACATTAATTATGCCTTAGTCGGCCGAGTCGTATTTATCGATAATACATATATGGTATGCGTCATTATAAGCGAATTAAGTAGCGATTTAATACGAAATGAAAACACATTTTATATTTTTGTAATTGTCAATCATTGTCACTGTCGAACTGTCGAAGCTTACACTTCACTTTTTAGGGTTTGTACTTACGACTGTTTACTTTGATATTCAAGAAAATATCTATTTATTTCACTTAAAAAGAAACACTCTCTGTTCCACACATTATATAAAGAAGCCAATCTCGTAAATATAGGAAGCGAGAAAGCGATAAATACATTCATAATATCTATCGATCTCTAATCCTTAATAATTTTTAAACGTTATTTTTGTTGTCGCGTTTTGTGTATTGTAATAGGCCAAGAAGGTTTGTAATGGATCAAGGACGTTTGTAATCTGTAATAGTTCAAGGTTTAGTGTAGTTCGGGAGTAATGTAGCCGACGTAGTTATTGTTTTTTTCTTATTTCCCAAACGTTATTCTTTTTTTATTTTCCTTTATCAAATTTTTTTTCGCGAATATGAGACAAAACGGTAAATATATTGTGTTCACATTTGAAGAATTCTATCGCGATTGAGAAAGTTAAGAGTTTTTTATGCGTTTTTACTTCATATAGTTTTATATTTAGTATATTTAGTATTTTATACTTTATTTAACAGCAAGAAAATCAAAATTTTATAAAAATAAAAATTATATAGCTACAACGCAATAAAAAACTGTAATTCAATTATATGTTTTAATTTATAATTAAAATTATTAAATCAATGTAAGCCAAAACATATTATCATCACCTTACAAAAATACGATTCCATATAATGTACGGAACTCGCAATCACATATTGAATTTCGATATGCAATAGAAAATATGTATTTTCAACAAAAAAAGCTCATAGAACCACCGCACATCCAATAAATGCACACAATAATAGAAACAGAAACACAAAAGGCAACTCAGATTCAAATTTATTTATCAATACGTAAAAACGGTTTAAACTTTTTAGCGAGTAAATATTAACAACCTATCGATCGGAATTCCTTGCGTAAACTAATCGCAAATTTCGCAAGACACACACACACACACACATATATAATATATATATATATATATATATATGTATATATATATATATATATATATATATATATATATATATATATACATATATTAGTGAGTAAAAAGAAGAACGAAACAATATCTCACCGCCCCAAAGCACAACTTTGACCCCTCATTGTTAACCTGGCACCACGTTCAATCTTTATTGAATAATAAAATATACATCATGGGTATTTGAATTAAGAGCTCGAAGGGGAAGCAACCCGATTAAGGTAAAATTGCATTCTCGGATTTATTCGTTTAGACGTGTAAGAGATTGAATGTCTAAGAATCACGATAATTAGAACATGGTTAAATCATCCAAATATTTTATGTAAAATCCAGAGTTCTCTTTGCGAAATTTACTACGCGTTAAAAAACCGGATGACAAAATATTTATCCTTAGTCGGTACCAAGTGAGCTCTGTATGTGTGTGTGTTTGTGTGCGTATGTGTGTACATGGAGGCCAGAGACAAAGAGAAGCGTCGACTTAGCAAGATTACAAAAATCTCTAACAGTAGCATTATTTGGCAAATTTCTTTATAATCGAAAATGATATAGTATCGCAAAAGTTCTAACTTAGTATTTTCAATATTTATATTTTTCTGTGCACTTCTTATTCGGTTTAATTTTCTTTAAAGATTTTATCTCAAAAACCGACACAAAAGCTAGAAATTGGGCACAATAATAAATCATATCAACTCACACTTTTGCAGTTCTAAACATTTTATGTGACAATTTTTGTGGTAATATTTATGTGACAATTTTAGAGGGAGGAAATTAAATATTAATTTTGTTTTATTTTTGATGTGGAATATTGGCTAACAATAAAGAAATGAAAAAAAATATTTTTGAAATTTTAGGTGACATGCATATCTATGAGATGCTCCAAAATCTGAAAAAAAGTGAATTCCTTTTAGAGATAGGGCATACTAGTACGAAGTATTTGCCTGAAACAGACATTAGAAAATGACATTCCGCAGACACACGTTACAAAATTCACTTGCGTTCTTTCTCTGTTCGTAATGATTCAAGTACTGTATGAGCAAAAAAAAAACAAAGCGATGGATGTAAACTTGCCATTCCGTTTATTAAGTCTCCTTTTAGGAAAGACTGAAATAAAAAAAATGTTCTACGTAATAGGTTCATCCTCGTAATCTGCAGAACACCCGACAAGCATGCTGCGATCGGCTTCGTATTTTATAACAGGTATACGTACCTAGTATTTTACATATTCGTAACAGGGTCATCTAGCACAAAAAATACTGGTGTCGCCTCCGCCCTTATTTTTGAAACTAATCAACCGAAAGTCATAAAAAAGTAGCGTTGGTATAACCCCCAAAGTTGGAATATCACCCAAAAACCATAGAAATTACTTAAGTTTTATAGTTTTTTAGAGATCCATTATATTTTTGTAGAATATTCAATCAATTTTTATGGTGAGAAAAAATATCAACACCTGCCAATAGTTTAGCGAAAATGTACATTTAAAGTTTTATGTGCCCATTAGTTTACAAAACTCTCATAATGTGAATGAAACTCACATTGTGTCCCGAAAATTATTCCGTATACTTGTCAGGTTTTTCTACTGTTTATTTTTAGAGTAAATAATTTTTAAGTTTTATATTTTTAAATTTTACTATTAAAATTAATTAAAATTATTAAAATGTTACTTTAAGATATTTTCAATTAAGGTATTGTATCGAAATATCGTTAATTTGGCATCCCTAACTAGATCCAATATTTCTATGTGATTAATGTCAAACACACAGAACTACAGTTGGTATATATTTTTGTCCACTCGTCCCTTATTCCTTCTTATATTACGTTAATTGAATTTTTTTTATTCTAACTCCGGGCAACTAAATTAATAAATGTTTCTTTTTTAAATTTCGTAAACTAGTCGCAACTGACTTTATCTAGACATCCAATACCGGGAAGGAAAAAATAAATATAATATATATTCGAATTTTACTTTGACTGGTCTAGGTTATATTTTGCTTCCATAAGTCACTGCATTTCACGTTTCTGCTAGTTAACTCTAATTATTCCATGCTTTGGTACTCAATTCATTTATAAAGATTTCCAGGTAGTATCTTTGCTTCTGATGATATAAAAGCGAATGATGTCCAAGACAAATATATTTAAATATATCGCTTTAAAAATTTTAATTTCCAAAAAGTAAAAAAAAATATTACAAGTCATTGTTTCACGTTTTTACTTTTTATTATTTTCTTGAATCACCAATAAATTCAAAAATACATTGTTAAAATAACAAATTAAAGTGCTCATTAAAATTAACACTAATAGCTTAATTAATTTAAAGCTAAACATTAATATGAAGATCAATCTGTGAAGAGTGATATTAAAATAACCTGAAATTAATTATAAAAATACATAATTAGCAAAGAAGAATTTCGACCTGGGCGACCATTAGTTCAAATTATTAATTGTCATTAGACATCAACAGTGTCTCGTGTAGCCTTAGTCAGAGCTCATGTGCTAGGGTGTCGACGAGTGGTGCTGTTTAAGCAAAATTTATAAATATATCGGTTTTCTACTAAAACTTTATTATGTTGTCATTAGGGGAAAACTCACTTAAGCTGGCAATCGACAATATGCATTAACAAAATGAATTGTTAATTCAAAATATTTGGATAGTTTGTTTATAAGTAAATAGTGACGGTTAAAACGAATATTATGGCACTATGTAGATTATTTTTAAACAGACTACAACTATAAAAAAAGATTTCTAAGTTAAATTATACTTCCATTCTGATGATAAATATCTATCATCTTTATATTCCAAAACTTATTATCTTTCAATATTTCAAATTGTACTGTTTCCTTATGGAATTTTAAAAAGCTTCAAGGAAGTTGAGAATCAAAGAATAATATTTGACAAACTTGCGGAATTGTCAAAGTTGTACTTTCTAATAAATTTTCCGTAATTACTTCATTATATTCAGTCTGTGAATGATTTGATATGATATGAATATAGTGATAACGAAGAAAATAAGAAACAAACAAAGAAAAAAGTAATAAAAAAATTAACAAGAGATGTTGCGGGACACCCGGTTGGAACGAAGTTTCTTTTGCTATATATTATGTATTAAATTTATATTATATAAGAAATAAAAAGATCTCAGCATAATAAAACATTCCCTCACACACATACAACCGTATATAATAGATAGAGACAGAGATAAAGAGAGGGAAATGTGGTCTGGAGAGGACATAACGCGAAAAAAGTAATAAAAAAATTAACAAGAGATGTTGTGGGACACCCGGTTGGTACGAAGTTTCTTTTGCTATATATTATGTATTAAATTTATATTATATAAGAAATAAAAAGATCTCAGCATAATAAAACATTCCCTCACACACATACAACCGTATATAATAGATAGAGACAGAGAGAAAGAGAGGGAAATGTGGCCTGGAGAGGACATAACGCTTTTTCCTTACATGACAATCTGCCAATTCATTCTACTGTAAGCCGCGTAAAAGAAAACAGCACTTTAAAGTAAGGACCTTTAAAAACAGACTCATGCCAACTTATTCAGAGCTAAAGTTTTTTATTGACAGTTTCATTATAACTTCTTCAAATATTCCCATACATTTAAATAACAAAAACGTAACAAAAGTTAAGAATTGCTCGTGCCAAATAAGGGTCAAGAAAATATACAACTTAAAGTAAGTTTAACTTTTATCTTTTAGTAAGATATTAACTTGTTCTTAACTGGAATTATTTTTTTATTGCCTTAGCTTTACATTGTAATAAAGGTCTCCGGAAGTAACAATTTAAAAATAATCGTACTATCCTTAGTACAGCATATATTGTTATCAATTCAAATAGTTATCATCACTTTCCAATGAACGAGCACATTAAGAAAGATATGTAAAAAGAAAAACTCGCAATTCGTGGTTCAAAAACATGTGTGATAAATATTATATATATATATATATATATATTTATTTATCTTCATTCATATGGTTTCAGTAGAGAATAGCTTTAAGGTGTCACATCACAACATATTTTTAAACATTTACGTGATCTATATTCTTCAAACGAAACAATGCGCTAAGGAATAGACCAATAGTTCAAACTCGCCTTCCAATCATATTTTCTAACGGTATAATTTTATACATTTAACTCAATTTTAATCATTGCGTTTAACTCATTTTATGAAATTATATGTAATATAGGTACGTACTATACCTATGGATGTTATCTTTTAAATTTATCCTTTAAGTAATCGATTAAGCCACACAGGGAAAATGATATCATCAAATTCCTAAACATCCCCCAACCACATGCTCTCTTTCAAGCGAAAGCGTGAGACACACTTCACTTTTTTCAAGTACTGACTCCAAATATAGACACCGAGATGAACTGTTCTCATACATCATTATCCAGATACCCCTTCGCATACTTTACTTGTACAGAGCGTTCGATATACGGGTCTGTAGATATGTTGCTGTACCTACATACGTAACGCCTGCAGTACATGCGGGTTGTATTGTCGTGTGTCTGTACTTATACCGCGACACCACGTGACGTCGGCCGCCATATGCTGCGCTCGGCGTGGGAACGAATTCAGGAACATCGAGGACGCAATGTGCGATCACTCGCTCACTCGACCATTGAGTGAGTCGGGCGTCTGCGAACAGGACTCCTATGTGAAAGTGGAGTAGGCATGTCAAGAAATACAATACAAGGTATGTAGTGAATTAAAAGATAAAACTGTTTAATTCTATATAAATTATTATTTAGGTGCGAATTATAATTTTCTAGTGGATATATTTAAACATATCACATGTGTATTTTTAAACGAATTCTCACGAGAAATGTTTATTCAAGTGATCGATTAGAAAATTGGGGTTGGGAAATATTTCCTTCCTTATAAATTTTAGAACCCAAATGTAGGAATTTAAGTAAATAACTAAACCTTGTAACAAGATCTGCCCACCACAAAAATCTTGTGATATCTCAGTTTCCGATGATGTAGAAGCATCTTCTTTACTAAGCTTTATATATATATATATATATATATATATATGCACGTACGTACGTACGTACGTACGTACATACATACATACATACATACATACATACGTACGTACATACATCCATACATACATACACACATACATACATACATACATACATACATACATACATACATACATACATACATACATACATACATACATACATATATATATATATATATATATATATATATATATATATATATGGTCATCGTGTCTGAACATGGTTGGATTGATTTAGCGATTTTTCGCTCCTAACTTCATCAACGCATAAATTTAATCGTATTATTTATTTCATTTTTTCATAACGCTCCTTTCGTAGTATTGATTTTATCGGTGAGTGATACATAGCAACAGATATAAAAACTCAAAAAAATGTTGTTTCAAATATTAAATTTCATTGTCACTTATTTACAAACTATACCAGTATTCGCTCTAATGCCATACTCTAATGCTTATACTCGTTATCCTGTTCATTTGCGAATAAAAAAGGTTAAAATTTATTAAATACGTCAATGTGTTCACTCGCCATAGTATTCCGAAGTGTACTGATTATATAAAATCGAGCGACCAAAGCACGGGGTTCCACGAGAAGTTATATAGTCGCACAAAAGTCATTGCTGTGGCATTTAGTTGATATTTTGAGAAATAATACCGAATATATTGTTAAAAGTTGCCAAAAGTAGCGTGTGAATAAAAGGCCGATTATCATAACGCCAATTTTCCCAACGTGTGAGATGTCGTCAGATCAAAATTTACATTTGAGTCGGTAAGACCTACATGTCTTATCAACGATGCAAGATATGGGAAATGTAAAACTAGAAAAATTATTGTTACTACACCGCACCCCACTAAAGAAAAACAAATTTTCGCCCCCAGTTCATCTTTATTTATGTTTTTGAGCTTTACACTATCATTTACAAATTATTTATTTTGTATACAAATCAAGAAATGTATAAAACTTGGTATAGACACGATTCAAGCAACGAAAATTCACCCGATTCGCGATTTACTCTTTAGTTTGTTCGAAAGAATGTATTTTAACTCTATAACGAAAAATAACCAAATTTAAAATAATATAGGACATTACATAAAAGATATATTATTTTATCGAAAAAATACTTAATTATGTGTCTTGTTTAACGACAATTTATACATCCATATCTTCTAATTCACTTTTTCCCAAGGGCGCATGCGAATATAGATCGAGTTATTTGATAGTGCTACGTATCATTGACGGTCTTAGGATTTGTAATTGCTTGCACTGTGTCCTTGAGTTGTTACGTTTCAACCTCAAATGCAGCGATAAAAGTGTGTCTATTGGATAAATATTTTTGCTGTGTATACCGTGGGTACAGTTATGGATTATCTATATAATTGTAACTTGATTATATATATAATTGATTTCTAGTAAGCTGATTAAAAATAAAAAAAGGATAATCTCAGTTAAGCAACATTTTACAGTTTGTTGGTCCAACCTTAAGGATTAAAATAAAATTCTCCTTAAACTAAGATTTCTTTAAAATTCAACTGAGATACCATTACGCCAATACGAAATTAATACATTAGCCAATATAAAATTAATAGTACAAAAACTCAGCATTTCCATTTTCGACTACACATTTTTTTGTTACTTACATTTTTATACCGAGAAGTCTATATTAAGAAAATCATTGTTCGTATAAAAACAACAGCGACATAATTTTTGACTGCGACTGTCCTAAGTAATCCTGAGCTCCTTATTCGACACTCCTTTCCCCGACCCTCCTTCGGGCATGCACGCGGCGGGCACACGGACGTGCGACCGTGGGAATCCACGCCTGATGCATCGCCCCTTTTATGAAAGGTGCAAACTTGCCGGCCCGCCGACTCGTTCTGTGCCTGTCCCGGTCGTCTACTTTTCGATGAGTGGGATCATAAAGTTAGATATATATTTTTTGCGGTGGTTACACAGTGAAACATTTATACATGCATACATACACACACATATCTATATAAATGTGTGTGTATATATATATATATATATATATATATATATATATATATATATATATATACATATACATATATATATATATATATATATATATATATATATAGTGTGTGTGTGCACTGTTAGGAGAGATGATAATTGTGTGTTAACGTAGCTCTTTAGAAGGAAGTAAGTTAAGTGCGGTTGATAACAAAGCCAAAAATAGTAATTTAATGGGCCTATCATTCTCTTCTTTCGTACTCTACGTGTGCAATGTTCACTGTATTGAAATTTCTGTAAGTATTTTGCTTAAATCTTTACTACTTTAAAAGTTGGTTATTTTATCTCTCAAGGCCTACATTAATACAAACCGGTGATACGAGAACTTCCTTTAAGGCTTCTATAAGAAAAAATACCCACTTTCAATATCACGGTGCAACTCTACGCAAACAAAAAAAGAACCTCCAATCAATATCTTGCGCGTGTTTTAATCTTAAAAAAATAACGAAACATTTTTTTATTCAATTCGAGATCACAGTCTCACGTTAATGCCCCGTAACATCATCTGCATTTTGCGCCTCTCCCTTCGCCGTGAAAGGAAGCGTACACACGTACGTACGTACGTTTTTGTTGCTCCCCACAATGGCCTCGCATAAATGGTTCCCTTTTTAACTTTAATACGTTTACGATACTGGCTTTCCTTCCTTATATCGGGGCGATGCATAAAGGTGGATACGTATTATCTATGGGGGGAACACTTTCCCACGCTGCGGAACATTGAAAAAATCGAACGAGAACCCCGCCAACTGCCGCCTTCAATGGGGTTTGAAGAAATGTAGCGATTGGTCGCCTTTATAATTATGTGACCGGCTTCGTAATGTTTTTTTTACATCTCAGTTTCTTGTTCTGGCAATAAGCCGAGCAGCTGGCGACTTATGCTTCAAAGAGTCGAGGAAATATGACTTTTACGATTGACCTTTTGATTGCGATTGATAAATTGTATTGTATCACTATTACATTATACATGTGATGTTTCTTCAATATTGTATTGTTGAGAGTATCACAAATAATTTAAAGATTTTACTTATATAGCAAGTGTTTGTGTTGTGGTAAACAATAACTATGCAGTATTGTTTGGAACGCGTTTTCTGCACTAGAATTTCAAGAGTTGATTAATAAATGAACACTCACATATACACTTATTCAATTTCTGTCAAGTCCATAAATATATTAAATAATGTCTTTAATATATTTATGGGATAAAATTTTACACGCAAATTGTACTGTCCTTGTTTGACGAGTATAGCTGGATTAACATTTTTTATCGTGTCATGATAGTTAATTGACTTATTATATCTCAAAAAACTTTGAGCGTAAGAGGTTTTGATATAGAAATCGATAATCGTCATCGTTATTAAAATATATTTACATTTATGTTGCAGATAGAAATATTTTTATAATTATTATACAGTTTATATTCAATTCGAGAGCATAGTCCTTTCCTTAACACTGACGATAACTGCATTGTTATTTTTATCATCATATTATCTAGGTGGGGTGGAGGGGGGGATTCTATTAAATCGTTTTTTAGTGTAATATTTAATGATTCTATATTAGCATTCTTAACAACACAATCCGAGATATGATCTCTTCCATTATAATTAAATTATCCATTTGTATTATTAAAAAAATGTATATATTATATGAAATAAGCATTTTTGTAACGTGTAATTAAAATGTTGCATGTAGGAAAGCCTGTGCCTGTACCTAGGGTAGTTTTTAGATAAGATTATTTTTTCTGTGATTTGATATTGTGTACAATCCAAATTTACGTATTTTAAAAGGTAAATTATTTGCACCTTTTTTAAAAGGTAAAATATATCCCACCACTAAAATATTAGAAATGCGTGATTCATATTTACATGTGTTTAGGATCGTTTAAAAACAATCATAAATAAGGCTAAGATGTAAAATACCATATGTACATCGGCCAGTACCACGTTGAACGTAGAACATATTGGGGATTTTGGGATAAAACATACATATTATTAAGCAAATTAAAATTTTTCTCTACTGAAAATATTTTATTAGATCTAGTAAAATCATTTAATTGCAAATTCTTAAAAGAACCAACATAATATTCATTGTATATCTTTTATTTAAGAAACAAAATCTTTAATGCTAACAACTAACTTTTTAATCACTGTGTTGTAACATGGCAGTCTTTAGAACTAGTAGGACATAATTAATATACAACATATAAAGCAAATCTACATTAAACTGATACAGAAAATATAATCTTGAAACCATCAACATCAATATTATAATAATGTATTTCTCTAATCACTTTTCAATCAGTCATTAGGGCCAGCTTTTATAAGAACACTAGCAATATCTAGATAAATTGTTATGAGTCTCATGAATTTACCAGAAACTCCAGTCTCTCTGGAACATAATACAATTTTCTTTTTGTGTTAACCATTTGAATTTTTTTTTATTTCACTTATCGAGTACAAATTTAAATCCTCTTTATCAGGCCATTTCCAGTTTTTTAATGACTTGCATTGTTTACAGCAGAAGTTGATTCTATCTTTCTAACAAAATAGGAAACTTCGTATACAAATGTAACATAGTCTCCGATGTTGTAATTTTCTTTATTAATATGCTCAGTCTGAAGGTTCTCTTTTTACTGTCATTTTTGTAGAAATTTTCAGATGTAGCAATCAATAAATAGTTGTCACAATCCCCGCTGGTTTCCGATTCTGATAGAATTTTCTTTTGACCTTATTTGTAATATTAAATTTATTTTTAGTCATCACTCTATTTTTTCCAAAAGATTTTTAGCTTCACTGGGTTTGGTTCAAAATAAGTTTTTTGGACTTCATATTTTCAATTTCTTATTTTTCTTTTATACCAGTCAATATTCTAGATCTTCCTTTTGTGTTTCTGTTTGAGTTTCAACTTTTGGGTGAGGACGAATCATGACCGGCGATATCAAAGTTGACAATTTTCGGTTAATAACTTCTAAATGCGAAGCGGTTCATTGGCTAAAATATTTGCATCAATTCTGGCAGTTGATTTTTTGACTAGTGGACGATCAGAATAGTTTTGCCAAAAAATCAGCATCTGTGTAGATGTTTTCATTTGAAGGATGGAAACCTGTTGAGCTAGAATTTTTACAAATATTGTTTGGTGTGAAGTAAAGAGGAATTTTCTCATCAAGCTAGCAATATCATAAATATATAAAGGCTTTCCTACATGACCTGGAGTTACTAATAACTCATTAGCCGCTGTTTTAAAATACGTTTTAAAAGGCCCAAAAATTGACTTATCTCGGGGGGGGGGGGGGGTGATTGCATATGGTGGTTAGTATGTGGATGTAGAGTGATAAGTTCTACGGCATTATCTTTAGCCATTTATATTGCCGGTAAATAAATATGACTTTCATGGTTGTCAAATAAAAGGATAATAGGTTGTTCTTTGGTAGGCTTTGCATATTTGATAAAATTTTGGAGGAAGACCACAAGCATCGATTAATTTGATCATCCGGATGCATTAGTAACACCAAGTTTTTTTGGAGCTTCTTTTTACGTAAACTCTTTAAAGTTAACACGACGGAAGATGAGCATGGGTGGAACGAAACCCCTACCTGCATTTATATCATCGACTCAACTTGCTTCTTGCCATATTGTGCACATCTTTGGAAGAACATGGATAGTTGACAATTTAGCTTCAGCTAAATTCCAGATATCAATTGCTTTTATATTATTAAGACATTTAGCAAGGATTTTCTTGACATTATTAAACTTACGGTATGTTTATTAAACGCTGTTGTGCCAGCTAAATTAGTATCTTCAGGCTTTCTGAAGGACAATTCCTTTGGGTGTGGCTTCCTAAATACACGCAGACAATAATCTCTAGCCATTTTATTAGTATCCCACCTTTTAGGGTCGTCCGGTCGCTTTTGCAAATTGATATGAAAGTATTTTCAAGTCGTTTAAAGTCAGTCCAATTTGTAATTATGTTGTGTCGTTGATATAGTCAACTGAGCTGCGTTCTTCCTTACGGACAAAAACTTGATAAACTGCAAGATTTTCGTGCAACTTCCTTACAGTCTTACTTGTTTCTGTATAGTGCTTTAAGTTGCAACGGAAAATTGTTCTGGATAAACCAAAATGTTTGCACCGAAAGTTGTGAATTTTTCTCTTTGTTCATTTTAATAGCATTTGACAAATCATCTATATTAATAGACCTCCTTTTCTTCTTCTGTTTACTTCTATACATGCCTTCTGAAATATCAATACATATTAATAAGTCAATGTTATACGACAATTTTACATACATTGGTCTGGCTTCAAACTAGGTTAATACATGTGCTATGGATACTAGAGCCTTTCAAATATTAAGCATATTTCAATAGGAATTTAGCATTAAAATATGAAATATTAAAAAAACATCCTTCTGGCCAAAAGTAGAACTGACCGACAGTAACCAAGGTACAATACTGCTTCGTTGTTGTTGAAAACCGTGAATTTTAAATATTTTGAGGTTGTATATCTCATCGGCTTATTACTATTTTAACTTGATAAATCAAAGAGCCAATCGCGTATAAAATGTTCAATTAATTTTTTTTATAATTACACAACTGATTTCAATATATATTAAAAATACTTTTTTTGGCAAAAAATTTTTCTCTTCGATAACACCAAATACTGGCTTAATAACGGTAAACAACTAACTTCACATTAGATACTCTATGATGTACCCGAAGATATTGGAAGACGCGTGCTGCCTGCGTGAGAGCGAGTCGTGCTCATCTCCAAATATTTTTAGATGTACCGAATACCACAGACAACATAATTAAATAGCGCGGGAACATTTGAAACGAACCAATTGGTCTAGGTACAGATAGTACCAAAGTTCAACAGTTCCCCTATATACATGAAATAGACATCTCAATTAATATGAAAAAATAACACCCCATTAAGTTTCCAACTCCGGGAAAAAATTTGAAAAAATGTCATACTCAGCATTGATCAGAATTTTCAACATTGGTCAGAATTTTCAAATGAAATTATATTGGTTAACTACGTCATCGATTTATGGAGGTTTAGATAAGTATACTACGTTGTGCGTATCCCGATGTGAACTTGACAGGTCCACATTTTATCTTCAAGTTATGTTTTCTTATATTTATCGACCCGGTGAAAAATTATGACAAACTTACAAACGATAACCAATAAAAAAGAGATATAGTAATTCCAACATTCTTGATTATGATTAAATGTTCAAAATGTGTCGTTTTTATTTTTAAGTCACGTTTTTATTTCAAAGTTTGTTCGTCTTCAGACAATCATCTTACTTGCTCGCTATCTAATTATTTCCGCAACAAAATAAAAACTCGACCATTTTTTAAGATCACCTTGTTGGTTGAACTCTCCAAATTTTTCAGTTAGAAGTTCAAACATTTTCACAAAGTAGGCATTTTATCTTTGCACATACGCTGAAGAAAGTTATGGTTTGAGAGAGTCATTATGTAAATAAAGATTATTTTATTAATAACATATAAAAAAATAATTTTTGAGTGGTAAGTTTATTAACTGTCAACTCAATATATGTATTCGCCTTCATGAAATTCCAGTTGGTACTATAAAATCAATTGGAAAGATGTGCTTTTTCCAGTTATAAACTATCCAGTTAAGCTCAGTGTTTAATTTTTTAATTTGTTAAATTTACTTAATTGTTTCATCAAACGATTCTTATTTTAGATGAACGAAATGATCATAAATGAGATATTGAATCCAGTAAAGCAGGTAATTAATATAAAATATATAAGAAACACTTCAATTGAGCAATCCCAGTGCATCATCTCACGACTATTGCTTATGAAAGAAATAATGTAACTAAGCCATAATTTAGCTTGATCGTAAGTAGGAAGATGTATTATCTTCCTAACTAAAAAACAACAGAGCATAACATTGCGATAAACCGGAATAAAAGTTCGTCACTTCTTGACCTTAATTGTAAATATGGCAGTAGATAGCGGAGTAAATAATCTACAACATTATTAACCACGAGGTTTAGTTGTCAAATTACCTTAGACTGGCAGCATCATTATACTTTTTTGCAAATTACCAATCTATTAAGAAATTTTTTTAAAACCTATAAATAGGTTGATTTCTTTAATATTGAATTTAACAAAGGAGGAAAATGAGGTCGGGGATGTAAACTAAACTCGAAAAGTATATTTATCGCAAAGACATTTTAGCGAGTTTTAAGATTATTTATGCAAAAGACCAAACCAAATAAATGGACTTATGAAATTTTGGGATGCAAAATGGAGAGAGCCGCGATTTAAAGGGGCAAAAAATAAAATATAAATAAATATAATATACTTATAACATTTTGTAATTGAAAAATATTTCGACGCCCAGTTTGCAAATTGTACTCATTTCTGTTTCAGAAGAAATTTGAAATGTGACAAATTTTTAAAAAATGTTCAAATTTCAAAATTTATGTCAAAAATGTTTTATCATTACTAATAGGATTAGTAAGTCAATCTGACGATGATTAATGGTCGTGTTTTAGATATATGATATAAAATATACCACATAGTCCATTAATTAGATTTCGTGACAATTTTTTATTCCCTTGAAAAATCAAATTTTATATTCATCTTCCAGTCACACTTTAAAAAGAGCTTGCATGATGCTAGTTTAGCAAATGAATAAATAAATGATCGGGAAATGAAACCAATTATTTTGCAATAAAACATTAAACTGTTTCTATAAGTTAATTAAACTTAATTATTTTGTGTTGTTTTATGGTTTAATTGACACTGAGTTAAATAGCCTTTTTACGAAGTTAATACATTAACGTATCATGTATACGTACACGTGTTTTACATATCTGGAATATTTATTTAATTAAATACAGAGAAAATGATTTAGTAATTTTTAATAACGTTTCGTTAGCAAATAAAATTGACGAAATATGTAATTGTTTGTATTAATGAGTTGCAGATTTGTAATCAATATAAAGTGACCTATAATTATGATGCGTATTATATTTAGAGCTCGTCCAATCAATATTGCGAGTACGTTAAATAATGTTTTAAGAAACATAAAAAGGTTCTCGACGATAGTGCATAGCTTCACCATTCTCCACACCGTATCGCACGTAAAAAATTGGTGTTTCTGGTGACTACATTGTAACATTTGAACAGCAAAACTACAGGTTAAAGTATAAAAAACAACGTTCTATAAAATGAATCAATCATACTCTATATAACTAATAATGACATTTATTATTTTTTCCTTGAAAAACATCTACTCTTGATACCGTATCTCAGTCACATGTAAGTCACGATAAGCGAGAAGTGACTTGATTTAATTTCTATAAATATTTCATAAGCCAACGGCCTGCAGTGGGTCAAAAGTTATAATTAGAAAACTGAGAAAACATTTAGTGTTCATAGTAGGATATAACACGTAGCTATTTAATCTGATATGTACTCGTATGGCAATGGGCTCTTTTTTCTTGTATAAAAAACGTTACGTATAAGTTTTTTACATAACTATGTATACATATATATATATATATATATATATATATATATATATATATATGTATATATATATATATATATATATATATGTGTATATATATATATATATATATATATATATATATACAGTGGTGGCCTCATAATTAGGAACATGAATATTTTGTTAACTAATAATTAAGGATTAATTATTTTTTCAACACCTAAATGTGCAAATGTAAGTCAAGTTGCACTCAGGCTCTTTGTGATAATACCAGGAATCGCTAATGACTTTGAACAGGGGTTTACTGTTAATGCATTTCTTGGAAAATTAACAATAGATCTGACCCTTTCTTCAAATGGGTAACATTTGCTTAGCCCACTAATTGAGGACACTACAATTTACTAGCTCATTGTTGAAGATATAGTTGAATAGTGCACTTGATTATAATTTTTTTAGTACTTTTTGTTTTCTGACTATATTTTGGCCACAAGAAGGTTGGTGAGAGTATTTTTTGTGAGGAAAAATGGGAAAAGACACTAGTTGTGATGCATCCACTCGAAAAATTATTGCATCTCTGGTCCTTGAGCAGAAATGGTCATATCAGAAGGTAAAATGTTCCAGAACTAAAGTATTTAATGCTATAAAACATTTTAAGAGACATGAGACTTATGAAGATGTCCCAAGAAAGAAACGTCCTCGTAAGTCCACCCCAAGGACTGATGCCCAAATTATTCGTATGGCGAAAATTAACCCCAAACTCACATCAACAGACATAAAACGGAAACTTTTTGGTGAGGATCCATCAGGACTTGCTACCAGGACCATAAGAAAACGTCTCAATGAAGCAGAATTGTATGGTAGAGTGACGCGCAAGAAGCCCTTAGTGAGCAAGCGAAACAGGGAGGCCAGAATTAAGTTTGCTTCTAAACACAAGAACTGGACTCTACAGCAGTGGAAGTATCTTTTATGGTCTGATGAGACTAAAATAAATAGAGTTGGGTCTGATGGCCGTCAATATGTACGGAGACCACCAAATACAGCCAAAGTACACCACTGTGACTTTGAAACACGGTGGGGGTAATATCAAATTGTGGAGTTGTTTCTCCTGGTTCGGTGTTGGACCCTTGGTAAAAATCGAAGGTAACATGGACCAAAATCTCTACAAACATATTCTAGAGAATACCATGTTACCATATGCAGAGGAAAATCTGCCAGTTGTTTGGAAGTTCCAACAAGATAATGATCCCAAACACACAGCCAAATCAGTTAAGGAATGGTTCACAACTAATTCAGTAGACGTGCTCGAGTGGCCTTCCTGCAGCCCCGACCTTAACCTAATAGAAAACCTGTGGTATGATGTGAAGAAAAGCCTAGTAAATAAAAACATTAAAAACTTGGATGAACTTTTCAAAGAAACACAAGAGGCTTGGAATGCTATTCCAGCAGAACGCTGTCGAGCTCTGGTGGAGTCAATGTGAAGGCGATGTGCAGCACTTCTTAAAAATAAAGGATTTCCAACTAAGTATTAGTGTACTGCAGTGAATAACATCTTCATTTAACAGAAAAAAGATCTTATTTCATATTTTCAACTTCATCAATAACCTGTTCTTAATTAGTGGGCCAGACAATTTTTAATGTTATGACATCCTTTTTTTTTAATAATTATTTTTTAATAAATCCTATTATAATTAAACATATTATTTAGTTTTATTTTGTTTTAAACACATCAAAATAGTTAAAAAACTACCAATTCTTCTGGATGTACACCATCTAATATCAGAAAAGTACTCTGACATCTTCTTAAAGAATACAATACTATGATGTTCTTAATTATAAGGCCACAACTGTATATATGTATATATATACTGTGTATATATATATATATATATATATATATATACACATATATATATATATACATATATATATATATATATATATATATATACATATATATATATATATATATATATATATATATATATATATTATATATTTATATATACACTTAGTAAAATAAACTAGCTGCCCGTCTCACCTTTGAACACATAAAACCCCATTGTAGTAATTTTCAACAGCTTTTTTCATGTAGTAATTTATTTACGCTTAATTTATCACCGATGTTCTCAACGGTTTACTTATTTATTCTATCTTTTAGTCAAGCACAGAACTGTGTGGTTCAATCTTGCAAAATAAAAATGATTGTAACAAAACCATATATAATAGTTAGCAAATTGAATAAGATTACATCACTGTGTACAATTTTTTAAAATATTATTTTGATATAGAAATGATTAAGTGCATGCAATGTGACGTTATATTCATTTTAAAATTAGTTTATACAACTAAATACTTGTACCACAGAAATAGGAACAGGTACAGGTAATCTGCAGTAATTAACGATACATTAAAAGTTCAAACTTTTTTGTAGATTTTTTATTTTGTAAATTTTAATGTATCGTTAATTATTGCAGATATTAGTAATATGTAAGTGAAAAATCATATAATCTGATTGAATGAATTTCCAAATCTTTTAAACTAATAAAATCTGATAACTTATGCCACGTTAGATACTAAATACGAAAAATAGATGCGAACTAATGCCACACTAAGTTACAAACAATACTATTTTAATCATTGATTATATATATATATATATATATATATATATATATATATATATATATGTATATATATATATATATATATATATATATATATGTATATATATATATATATATATATATATATATATATATAATTTTTACAAACTTCCTTTGTTTAATAATATTTTAATTATGTCATTATACTATTGTTAAACTTTCTTTTCCTTTTGTTATCAAAAATCATTTTCCTACTAAACTCTACAATGCATTTTAATATTATCTTAACAATCGACAAAATAATGGAATGTAAAAGCGGTACAAAATAATGACTTCTGTTAAATTAGTTCTACCCGTCTGGTGCTTGAATGACCGTTCTGCAATGTAACTTTGATTTGTTAACTAGTAATATGCATTCAATAGTTATAATAATTTTAGGTAAGAGAACTTTTTGTTACGTTTACTTTTACCGTATTTAATACAATTTTTAAATTTCAATAGAAATGGATTTTTTACATTCTCGCAAGTTTTCTCCATCTTTTGATTTTTCTCAAATCCTCCACAATACATTTATAATGTGTACAATTACAATACAAAACGACTTATATGTAAGGAATATCTAACATTTGTTGTATAAATCCAATGTAAATAGATGATATAATTAGTATTTAAGTCCATTATAATAAAGTAAAATAATCGATTTTCGAATATTGTTTTTCTACTATGTTTACTAATCGAAATTGGGTAAAATACGTTTTAAGCCAAAATCTGCATATCCAAACGCACTTAAGTCGGCGCGCGCGGCCTTCTAGAATGAAGCGCACACTTATGGGGTTATACGTGAGCGCTTGCTACGACGGTGTCAGTATGGATGTAACATATTTGTAAGCGCCGATGTGCCCAAACGTAGTCCGAACGTGCGGGTCGGTAGGTTCAGCGTCGCGCGCCACTCGTGCCGTGCGCGTGCTAGTTGTGACGCGCCGCGATAAAGAAATATTGTTACAACTTAACAAAATAATGTTTATAAAGCAATTACATAATTATGATACATATAGTCTTCATTTTTGTGAAAGTAAACTTATATATACCACAGATCCATTTAGGTTGCAACTAATAATTTTTCTCATTATATTAATAAAGATATTTTATTTGTCACTAACAAAATCACACTCCGATACCATTATTTTCGAGCATTTGAAAGTTCATTATAAGAAAATATATTAATGAATTTTTTTATCAGAAAATTTCATTATAATTACATACACGTAATACAAGTATTCAAACCAAATTTAAAGTGTGCAAGACTGGAAATAGTGTTTTGAATTTAAAAGTAATATCAATAATTTTTTCATCACTAGATTAGAATTTTTATAGCCATATAATCAGAGGTCCCTTAAATACTTATGTTTGGTCACAGATACTTTCAAAGGCTGCTGTATCCACTGAGCCGATTTTTGTCCAATTTCTGTTAATTATAAATTAGAATTTTAGTACGTGGGAACCACATTATATTTATGACACATTCAATATATGTCATGAGGGTAGATAGATATGATTTTATAAATAAACAAATTAATTTATCTTGTAATTGTCTGCGGCCAGTTCCTAGTATTAATTTTTTTTTCAGATAATATGCTCGATAATTTATTGCTCTTGAACAGAAGTATATATCCCACATTGTATTTTAAAAGATAGAAATGTTTCTCGACAACTATTCTATAATGGATTCGATGTTTATTTTCAGGCACGATACTTTTAAATGAAAACCTATGTATGAGAAACCATTTCCTAGTTGAGATTCTTATTGCAAATACGAATCTGTAATCGCCAAAATTGGCTATACTCATGTATATTCAATGATTTCGGAGTAGCTTCGTCGCATATTGTTATTTTCTTCGTCTCAATTTATAGATTATTTTATTATGCTTTTACATATTTTTTTTTTCATTATCATTCCTTTTTTGTTATTTAACGTTAATATGTAGTTTGGTTATGAATATATATATATATATATATATATATATATATATATATATATATATATATATATATATATATATATATACACAGTCGTGGCCTTATAATTAAGAACATCATAGTATTGTATTCTTTAAGAAGATGTCAGAGTACTTTTCTGATATTAGATGGTGTACATACAGAAGAATTGGTAGTTTTTTAACTATTTTGATGTGTTAAAAACAAAATAAAACTAAATAATATGTTTAATTATAATAGGATTTATTAAAAAAAAGGATGTCATAACATTAAAAATTGTCTGGCCCACTAATTAAGAACAGGTTATTGATGAAGTTGAAAATATGAAATAAGATCTTTTTTTCTGTTAAATGAAGATGTTATTCACTGCAGTACACTAATACTTAGTTGGAAATCCTTTATTTTCAAGAACTGCTGCACATCGCCTTCACATTGACTCCACCAGAGCTCGACAGCGTTCTGCTGGAATAGCATTCCAAGCCTCTTGTGTTTCTTTGAAAAGTTCATCCAAGTTTTTAATGTTTTTATTTACTAGGCTTTTCTTCACATCATACCACAGGTTTTCTATTAGGTTAAGGTCGGGGCTGCAGGAAGGCCACTCGAGCACGTCTACTGAATTAGTTGTGAACCATTCCTTAACTGATTTGGCTGTGTGTTTGGGATCATTATCTTGTTGGAACTTCCAAACAACTGGCAGATTTTCCTCTGCATATGGTAACATGGTATTCTCTAGAATATGTTTGTAGAGATTTTGGTCCATGTTACCTTCGATTTTTACCAAGGGTCCAACACCGAACCAGGAGAAACAACTCCACAATTTGATATTACCCCCACCGTGTTTCAAAGTCACAGTGGTGTACTTTGGCTGTATTTGGTGGTCTCCGTACATATTGACGGCCATCAGACCCAACTCTATTTATTTTAGTCTCATCAGACCATAAAAGATACTTCCACTGCTGTAGAGTCCAGTTCTTGTGTTTAGAAGCAAACTTAATTCTGGCCTCCCTGTTTCGCTTGCTCACTAAGGGCTTCTTGCGCGTCACTCTACCATACAATTCTGCTTCATTGAGACGTTTTCTTATGGTCCTGGTAGCAAGTCCTGATGGATCCTCACCAAAAAGTTTCCGTTTTATGTCTGTTGATGTGAGTTTGGGGTTAATTTTCGCCATACGAATAATTTGGGCATCAGTCCTTGGGGTGGACTTACGAGGACGTTTCTTTCTTGGGACATCTTCATAAGTCTCATGTCTCTTAAAATGTTTTATAGCATTAAATACTTTAGTTCTGGAACATTTTACCTTCTGATATGACTATTTCTGCTCAAGGACCAGAGATGCAATAATTTTTCGAGTGGATGCATCACAACTGGTGTCTTTTCCCATTTTTCCTCACAAAAAACACTCACACCAACCTTCTTGTGGCCAAAATATAGTCAGAAAACAAAAAAGTACTAAAAAAATTATAATCAAGTGCACTATTCAACTGTATCTTCAACAATGAGCTAGTAAACTGTAGTGTCCTTAATTAGTGGGCTAAGCAAATGTTACCCATTTGAAGAAAGGGTCAGATATATTGTTAATTTTCCAAGAAATGCAGTAAAAGTAAATCCTTGTTCAAAGTCATTAGTGATTCCTGGTATTATCACAAAGAGCCTGAGTGCAACTTGACTTACATTTGCACATTTAGGTGTTGAAAAAATAATTAATCCTTAATTATTAGTTAACAAAATCATGTTCCTAATTATGAGGCCACCACTATATATATATATATATATATATATATATATATATATATATATATATATATATATATATATATATATATATGATTTCAGAGTAGCTTTGTCGCATCCTGTTATTTTCTTAGTCGCAATTCATAGATTATTTTATTATGATTTTACTTACCTTTTCTTAATTGACATTGTTTTTCTGTTATTTGACGTTAAATTGTGGTTGCTATTTGTTGATTAAGTAAATATCGGCATTTTATTCGATATTTGCCGTAACATATGTATAAAAAAGTAGAACGATTTGACAATCAACAATTGTATTCTAAAAGTAAGATTTGTGCATCTATAGTTTAAATTCTTATTTTAGATTTGAACTCATATTTTAACAAAAAATATCTCTGTAAAATATGAGGACTGTTATTCGAGTGATGTTCATAAACTGATATTTATAAATGAGGTTTTTAAAGTTTATTATTACAAAAATAGTCTTTATAGTTAGGCGCTTAAAAACATGCTATTCTGCATAATCTTACAAAGATTTGGTATTCCCCTAAGTGCCCTATAACGAATGCAGGCACTTTGAAACTTTATACTGAAATTAAAATTTCCTTGTCGATCTTAAAGTTGGTTTCCAATATTCCGGTAAAATGTTTTTTAAATTGAAATGAGCATATAATGATTTAATTTTACTAAACAGTTAACATCCACTTAATATTGTAATTACTTTTTTCGATAATGTTTATAAATTTAAGTTTATCTGATAATTCAGAGACATTTAACCGTAAATAATTCTACATGTATTAGAATAATAGACTTAATACACTACGAATTTATAGTTAGAACCTTGGCTAGCTTCTGAGAAGTATAGTGCATATAGTAACACTCAATGAGGTTATAAATATTGTACCCATATAAATCGAACTTAAAAAAGCCCACGCGCAAATTATGATAAAAGCGATAAGGAATCATAGAATGGACTTAGAGTTATATAAAACACATGGTTCGTCAATATTCTTGTCTTTTGAGGGCCATTTTTTGAGGCCTAATAACTTGTTTATTGAATGTAAAGGCATTGCTAACACAAGTGAGTTACAATATACTGCCAAATAGTTTCAATAATATTTCCTAACCAGGCATTTAACACCGAATTAAAAGAATATTTCCATTAAAAGCGTTGTTATAAAATCAATTTTTTTCTTAATATATGATAATTTTAAGTTTTTATAAGTGATGCTTTAAGTAATACGTACTTTTAATTATTTTGTAAGTTAAAGTTTTTACTTTAAATGTTATAACAGACGAAGTTTATTTTTTTATTTTTATTGTATTTATAAATGTATTTAGATATTCTTGTTAGGATTTTATTAATTTTATTCATTAATTAATAATTTCTACTTGTAATAATTACGTGAAAAAACATGTAGTTATATCTAATAAACTAAACTATTCCTTAATTTATTCCACAAAACTTTAACGACTTTCATGTCTAACCATAACTGAATGGTTATAAAGCTGCATGATTATAAACCTGCCTATTGTCGAAAAGAAGTAAAAAAGCATGACGTTATCTTGAGCAATGACAACGAAGGTACCTTGTTAAATACAACCACGAGTGCGGTGCCTTCTTTTGAACTTCCACTGATGATCTCTTCTTGTATCGATAGTGCTTCTATGTTTTTTATTGTTAAATTCGGAGTTGGAAGTTATGTCACGGTCGAGTAGCGCTAGTAACGAAAGAGATATTGAGGTAAGCTATACATTTCTATATTAGTTACTGTATACTGTGTACCGTTATTATGTATTAGTAATACTAATGTAATGAACATGTAGGCTTTTTTGGTATTAAAAATTTTACATTTCCATCTGGGTATATAATAATATTAGAGCATTTTGTAATAAATGAACAACGGTTTTATGAGTGCACGTAAAGCAAAATTGACCACGTGGATGATTATAAAGTGGGTTCTTAAAATTGATATGAATCAATATTTATATGAATCAATATCGAGTGAATCTTTTAAAAAGCGAAGAATAATTATAAAATGGGAGGAGGGAATATTTATAAGGAAATGAAATAGGTAGTAAATTTTTTTAATGCCATAATTATATGTCAAAGTCTTTTTTTGCTCTACAAATACAAAGTTTGGTTGTAATCTAATGAATGGGTTTAGAAGAAGGAGAACAAAAAAATATCGAAATTTGTATTTTATAGCACTTGAAATTGTCTATTCAACCGTCTACTATGAAGCAGTAAATTGTCTACTATTAAGATATGCATGTTAGTCTAACCACTTTTTCGCGCCGTGAACAAACTGAAACATCGACGTTAGCATTTTGTTCTATTTACATTTTTTCCATATACGTATGGATACACCCATGGTAGTCAAATCACTTAAGCACGCAAACAATTTAACCCATACTTAAAAACTTACTATATCTAGCAAACTAGAAAAACATCACACTTGTGATAAATTGAATGAATGTTGTGCTTCACATAATTGCGTCCAATAAAAAGTTAACTTTAAAAAATTTATCCATATAGCGACCACGTCATTTTCGTTAAACCGGTAAAGTGAATCATACAGAAAAACGCCATATTGACTTCAATTAACGTCACGTAATATGAGATCGCCAACATATGTCATGTGCAGATTCAGTTTTAGCAACATCGTAATTAAAATCAGGGTCAATATCAGATTTCAGACAGGAGACATTTTATGAAGCAAACAGTTCTGCAATATGTTGCTAGGTATTGATTCATTCATGTATCGGCACTATTAAGTTCTAGAAGAATCTGCTTAAATCGAGCGTAAGTCCATCGTCCGAAAGGGCCATATGGCGCCTTTATGGTATTTAATAACTTGAGTTTAAGGACTTTGCACACGTTCCACAATATTCTTTATTTAATAAATCAATATTAGAAATTATTTTGAAGACTATTTTATTTTCATAAAATTACTGAATATGGTAGCATCCTACAGTATTTCCGTATATACATATTTCATATTTACTATTTAAAGAATGTTTAAATAATTTACACAGAAAATATCTTTCTGTGAATTCAACGTAAGAATGGCGAAGAAGCCTCCACAAGGTTAGCAATTAAAGCGGAATACCTTGGCATGTTAATATCCGTTTATTTCTGTGCTAGATTTTCCCTGGATAATTTTAAATTATATATGAAGTATTTAAAGAAAATATAAATGGAAGTTCGCAGGAAATGAAAGATACTTAACCCAAATACAAATAATTTTTAGTCGACACTTGAATATCAAAGTAACATTTATTTTACTATTTAACGGTATAAACGCGTTACGAAAAATACAGCTTCAATAAATTCGTGTTTATAGATTAATACGCATCTTCCAATGAATGTTTAATTTAGCAACTTATAACAAACATGCAAATTGCAAATCCTATAAACATCGTACGACAAAAAAATACATTTTCTCGTCTAAAAGATCTTTATATTGTGGTATGGAGGAGTGTCCATAACCATGCGAGGGCAGTTACGTGACGTAATATAAGATTTTGCGCGTGAAATTTAATCTGCCACATCCGCTTTGCCGGCGGTCACCTTTGAACAGGGTATATTCTGTATTATGTCGATATTTTTTTGCAACCTTACTCCTTGTGACATATGGTCCCATTTTATTTACAAATTTGTTACTTTGAAATATGCTTACAGCCTGATGGAGTGTGACTCGTTAGAATTCCACCCCTAGAGAGGCACTATTGGGAATAACCGGGCAATTGTATAAACTATTTGAAGAAGATTAGTCACTTTCATTTGTTGAGTTATAAACCAAATAATTTATTATTTTTATAATATTTGACTTTAATATAGAATAAAAAAACAGAGCTACACTTAAAAATCCTGCTAAGTACGAGTAGAATTCGCAGCACGAAGATACTGTACATTTAGGATCTTATAATAATTTAAGCTTTCTATTAAAATATTTATAAATGATAATTTTCAAATACGTAATTATACTGCTTAATGTATCTTCAACATGTGTAAAAGAATAGTGCGTGTTTAAAAATGTATGACGTCTAGAATCATCGTTATAGTTTTCATACAACCCATGCATAGGTTTCTACACACCTTATTTTTTCAGTTTTAGTTTTCAAGGGAATATAGTTTTTGCACATTTTTCCGTCATCTGTAAAGATATACTATCTGAAATTTTGAAAAAAAATATTTCGGAGATCCTTTAAAACGCTAAAGTACCTATGGAATTTTAATAGTTTTTTCAAATATATAATTACCCTATCCCCCCGCTGTAATTTTAACGTAAATATTTTTGAGTACCAATTGTTATATGCAGGTTAATCTTATGTAAATAATACATATATATGGCTTGTTCACAGTAAACAGTACAAAAATAGGTAACAGTTTGAAAACAAATTGGCAATATTTATAATATAACCCTATGTTTTGTTTGTAAGTGAAAATAGTGATTCGCGACTTGTATCTGACTGGATAATTGAGAATTGGACGATTGGAGAACTTTAAATACCTTATTCTAACACTCATAATAAAGTTTCATTTCAAATGCGATGATTATTTGCATTATATATATTATAATGTTAAAATAAATTGATTATAATTTGTATATTTTGTTTAACTATCCTGTGCGAGTCGGATAGATTGTTGTTGTTTTGTCTTAATTGCACGAGTTCTCAACGAATATATTTAAAGTACACATGCTCGCTCACTCATAATGAGGCATTTTTTCAAGATATTAGTTATTTGTTCTAAAAACATATAAAAGACGGAAATGTGAAAGTATTTTCGAAAGAAAAGTAATTTCTTGAGTTTTAATATTTTTATCCGAGTATGATTTGTACAATTCATCAGAGTATTAAGGCATTTTTTCAAAATTATTTAACGATAATGATTGCTTGAGACACGTGTAATAAACATAGCCGACTGGAGGCGACTGGAAGAAACTAGGTCCACTGAACTCAGTTTTCAGGATCTACGGACTCCATGTGAGTAACGTATCTACGCATTATTCATCTAAGGGTTTAATATACTTTATTACTGTGTGAAATTTCTACTTTCTATGTCAAGCAATCTCAGACAAGAACGGATGTAATAGAGGGGTAGGCAGCACGTGAGTGATCTTATAAGGGTTCCGTTTTTCTTTTTATGGTACGGAAACTTAATAATAATATGTTATTGTAATAAATTTAAAACGAGATATATATAAATATGAAAAATAATTCTAAGTAAACTTCTGTTATTAATAATTTCTTACGTACAAAACTGCTCTATTTTATTTATGGAATAATGTGCAAATATCAAAAGTTGAAATTTAGAACATACTCGTATATACATACAAAGTTAATTTTGACTCTTTAGCGATTTGCTGTACACATGTGCGCACTTATATATATACGTCTGGAACTTGAGTCACAAAATATATAGGTATTTACCAATACAAAGGGGAGACTATAAATTGATAATTTATATATCATGTTGGTTGTAAAGTAAAATATATAAAATTAAATAAGCACGTTAAAATAAACGTCTCAAGTACAAGTAAAATTCGTACTACGAGCGTCGCCTACACATTATGTCAATACATATAATAGGCTATTAAGGGTGCATAATATTTCTGTTAAACAATTTACAAATATTAAATTTGTAAATTATTCAAAAATATACCAATGTGTCTTTTATTATATAAATATCTCAAGAATTTCGAGATTTATAAAATCACTATAGTTTTCTTGTAAAGTATAATACTAACTCCTTCTAACATTGTTTTTTAAAAATTTTAACATTGCAATTTCTGAGACAAAAGGAAAAGGATATATAATTTTTGTGAAAATTATCAACGATATATCTAGAATTATTTTAGGGAAATTTCTAAAATAATAGTTTTTAAATCATCATAAGTTGTTTTTCCAATTGATATCCCATATGAAACTGATTAAAAAAATTGAGTAACTGTTAGCTATTGCGATTTATGCAAATTAATAGGCTTTATCTGTCTGTCTATCTGCCATATCATAAAATGCAGAAAATTGAAGCGAACACAGTAGTAAGACATATTAATCTGCATTTATTTCAGAAATTTTTAACATCTTATGTCATGTTGGGAATTAAATGAAAAAGAGAGTTATAAAATTTATACATCATTTTTTTTCAGTATAATAGTTCTAGATATATTGTTAAAAATATCTACAAATATTATATCTTCGTCCAACCGCCGAAAGTGCCACCATCAAAATATGAAATATAAATAAAATTACTAGAAATTTCGAAAAGTTTATCGAAAAATTAAGGCAGTTTGAAGTTGAAACACTTAATATAAGTAAAACTAGTTTAAATATATTCTTGGTATCATTGTTTGGAAACTGTTTAAAAAGCTTATGCCATTCCTGTGCAGTGGTATCTTTACAATTTCCCGCTACTACGACCAAGGATGCTTTCAACGAGTTAAATTATTTACATATGTTAATCTACTGAAACATAACCTGTGAAATTTAATAAAAATACAGTATTCTCAACCATTCAAAAACTGACATCATTTTCCAGGATTACGAATTCTAACTTAGCGAAAATGTTTTCATTTGATGAATTACAACGTTTATCTAAATGTGTTTGACAATTTATGTAAAAATTATTGAAATATTCCATGGCTCTGGTTTTTTAGAATTCAACCAATTTATTTAAAGTCTGTTTCATCTGGTAGCTGAAAAAATAATATTTTTGGCCTTTGAGTCAACCTTCAGCGAAAGTGACATAATTGCTCATGCATTTCTGTTATGATAATATCATTTCCGTGAGACGGAGCAAAATTATGAACGCAATTATGAACGCAATTCAAAAGTACATATTATGAACGCAATGGAAGTCGGCTAGAATTATTGTCTAAAAATATTTTCAAAAGCTTTCGCACATAATCCTGGCTTATCAAAGTAACCTTTCAAAGCAGGCCAAACCTTGTTTACTCTCTCAACAGCGGGATAGAGAGACAGAAATCTTGTATGAACGTGGCGCAATAATTCGACCCACTCTATTTCCGTAGTTTCCAATATTTCAATCAATTTCGCACGACGTTTAGTTGAATGTGAGAAAAGGGCGTATATTTTTAAGATGACAGCTTCTACGTCGATCTCTAATCAATCACATGCAAGTTTGCTCATGTTAAGCAATATGTGAACATAATAATTGACTTTTAATATTTTCTTGTTCTTGTTAACGAGATTCGTGTGTACAGAATGATTTATACCACAGTTTACATTTGCATTGTCAGCGGCATTTGAAATTACCTGCGATAATTTTAAGTTATATTTATCCAATGTTTCAAAAAGTATCTTTGTTATTTAGTCGGCTGTTTCATAATTACTCTCCACAAAATCTATTAATTTGCTTTGTAACTTTTTTTCAAAACTGAAATATCGCACGCATATCGGAAACATTTTCCGGTTTCCCTTATTACTGGCATCCGCAGAAATTTAAAAAAATGAATCCTCTTTTAAATTTTGTATTGCAATCTTTCAAAGCTTCTTTCACCATTCAAATTGAGTAATTTCAAAGCTTCTTTCACTTTCACAAACTATTGCTTCGCTCTTTGTCCTACTAGATTTAATATTCTTAGCTATTTTGGTGTCAGCGCATACATGTGGCAATCACTTTTGAAAACAATCCGTACTATTTCAGTTTAACGAATGGGTAACCGTGTGATACATTGATGTAATTTCGTGTGTAAAGACGCGATCTTCGTGTGAGTATTTGTTTCCGAGTGCTAGTCAGGATATCATTTAATCTACCACGAAAAATACTAAACTCATTTTTACACATTCTACAATAAGCTGTCTACTCGTTTGACTCCGAAATGCACAGTCAATTATAATCATTTTTCCAATTTGTACTGTATTTCCTTAAGCGATGTTTTACTAGTTTGGCTTGCTTCTTTAGTGTGATAGTTTCTGGCTCCGAACAATCTGAAACAATACTATCGGCTTCTTCATTCATATTTAAACGATTATAATATGTATAGTTTAATTAGCTCCTATCTCCGAAAATCGGGACTAAGTTTGTCCCGCGTGGGACATTTTATTTTGGGCTAAAAATCGGGATGTTGCGACGCCTGACAACGTTTATATCAATACACAGCGCTAACTGTTCTTTCTTGGTGTGTAAAATTTTGCAGCGTATCCTTCTACTTTTTAGACATCCAACAGCAATGAATTTCGTGAAACGTCCACGAGACTATGAAGCATTGAAATAACATTGTTTTGCACACTGACTATTTGCTATGGCTTATTCTAAGCTAAGCTCTTCTAGCAATTTGGTCATATTGGCGTCAGAATAACAACAGCGGACTTGAAAGAGATCCGTGTCCGAAGCCAGGGGCAAAAACTTGTATTGAATAAAGGATTAGTCAATTAGTTATTAACTTAATTTATCACTGCAAAATACTTTTCAGAAGCATTCTATCACTGGTTATAACTTAATGAATATTTTAGCATAATAATAGGCAAATATTACAACGCAGAAAGTTATATACGGTAATGAGAAATGTAAAAATTAAGAAATATATGTTACACAACCAATAATCAGACAAATAAAAAAATTATCGGAATACTTAGAGTGGTAGAGTGAAAAATTGTAAAAAAATCATTACGAAATATTTATGAAAGGCAATGTATCGATATTAATTATTTTCATATGCATTCTATTTACGTATCGATATTTATAAAATTAATTTTGAGTACCTACTAACTGGCTTATGATTTATAAATTTAGACACCGATTTATCACACGACGGTAGCTTAACACTAGAGTAGTTTTATCATTTGTTCTATCATGACCTGATAGCCATAATAACGATTCGAATGCGCAGTATAATTTAATCATATTTACATTTACGATTGTCATATCAAAATAACACATTACTCAAAAGTGAATAGACAAGAAAAGTGAAGCAGACCAAAAATCATAAATATTTATTCACACATATTTAAAAAAGTTAATTTTGGAAAAAGAGCAAATAATTTCTAAACCAAAGAAACATGGTAGAAAGGTAAGACGTTAAATACTTTTTATTTTAGGTAACGTTTTGAAAATATATAATAAATAATAATGGTATATACATATATATATATATATATATATATATATATATATATATATATATATATATAGATATATATATATATATATCTATATAACTTTATTTTATACATATATATATATATATATATATATATATATATATATATATCTATAAACTTTTTTTAATTTTCTGTATAACATTAAAATGTGTACGTAATAAATTAGATGCATGGAATACAAATTAGGAGGTAATAACTATCTTTATCTTGAAGAAAAATTTCTTTTATATCTTTTATCCGTTTTACTATTCAAGTGCTCCCCAAACATTGTTTCGTCAAAAATTTAATTACCAAGTATAAATTAACAATTTAAATCATTATTATTATATAACTTTATTTTATACCCAAGAACGAAATTAAATTATTTTTTATATTAACGTGTTAATTTATATAAGTTTGATTTTATTCTCGATTTTTCAGTAGCAAATTCTAACTTCGATAACAACGCTTCATATACCAAAGAGAATTGAATGCGTTGATAAAAATAAACTTAGAGATAAAATATTCCCTTGCTAGTGTCAATTAATTTCTAAACAATTTTCTGTATTCAGTATAATAGTAGAAACTTTAATAAACAACTTGAAATTTAAAGTTAACGCCACTCAGTAACAAAGAACTGATATTATATTAAATTAAATCCATCCAGACAAACAGACCCGTCATAAAATACCGACAAGCGCACACACGACCACGCGTCAGAACGATCTCCCTCGATCGGTCACCCGTCTTTCTCACTCCACTGGCGTCGACTTCCTGCCCTCAGACTGTGGGAAAATACGGCAGGTGTTAGCCCGAACCGACTATTATACACAATAATAAGGAGCGGACGGGCAAGTAGCGAGCACGCGAGCACGACGCGCGCGCCGCACGAGCACGAGCACGATGTGTGTCGGACGCGCGTCTGTAGATGTGGGTAGGCTCGAGGGTACAGTCGAAGCTTTCATTCTTTTGCTGAGTCACGTGGTCCACTGCTTGTTATAAGTATTTTCCTTTAAAATTTATTTGAAATATTTGTTCACCTAATATAAAAATATAACTGAATTTGCTATATTCGTGTAAAGGTAATAATATGTATTTTTCGATTATAATTTGCAATATCGATATAGCCTTTATATTCATGTAAATCTTTATGACTGTTGCTTTGTTATAGTTCAATTTGTTTGCTTTATCTTCATTATGCTTTCATACTCATTTTTTTACAATTCTAAATGTTATGTGTAACTCAAAATTACGTAAAATATCCTAAAAATGGGCTCGCGTTACGATAATACGTACATCATTTAATGTATACACCCCGAGATCCTAAGTTATTTACAGTATAAGTGACACATAAAGTTCGCAATAAATATAAAAATACCTTTGTTAATTAGAGCTCATAGCTTACTAATTATTATAACCGAAAGTAGTTTTATAATTTTCAATATAAACCAGGAATTCCAGGTACTGTTGACGATAGACTTGATAACAAAAATAGTCTCATTTTTTGCGTAGTATCACCACACACAAATCTACGTGAATAAAAATAAATTTTGTGAGCATATATTTGTAAACCTTTCTTTGTTTTCTTTTTAAGTTTTGCTTCCAACACTAAGCACGTAATCCTTTAATTTTTCCATAAATTATTTGATAAGTATGACATTTTTAGATATAGCTTACAATTTTACTTCGACTTTCTTCAAATATACATTACGTATATACATTTTAACACATTTTATATTTCAGAAAAGTACAGCTAGCAAGTTTTACCACTTTTGCAGTGAACTGTACAAGCTTTTTGTTCGTAAATGTATTGAAAGCACACAATCACGGCCTACATGACGCATTCTCAACTTGTACCGTCCCCGTCGAGCATGGCTGTATATCTCCCCTATATATAAGAACTTTTATTATACAGTAGAATGTGTAAAATGTTTCTTATTCCTTATTGTCAATATGTATGCACGTATAAATATTTATGGGTGTGTTTGTCAATGAATATGTATTCCTATTTTTATGCACACGTCCAGACAAGTACGAAACTTGAAAAAAGTACTTCTGATTATGCTGAGATTGTAAAAATTTTGCAACCGTTTTTTTTAATACAACATTCCTAACAATTCCTAAACTTCTTGATATTTCAGTTTAATTCTATGAAAAGCAGACTTACCCTGTCCTTCAACAAAGAACTTAATTCTTTTGAAAATTTAATTTAATTAACAAGAGGGCGTTGTCAGTGCATGTCTTGAAAATATATATCAAGTGACATTACCTGCTGACAGAAATCTATTATACTTTTCATCTCATTATTCATGTTCGTATGTAAGTCATTCTACGTCACTCTTATTTATGCAGTACATGTATTGACTAAATTTACGGGTATTTGACTAAATTTTTTTTATTTCATTAATCATAATTTCAAGATACAAGCTGATGAAGAGTGAAAAAATTATTTAATAATCTTAAAAATTGACCGAGTTATAAAAGTTTAAATTTAACCTTTAGAGAAGGACGGCAATACTGTGTTGTGAGGTCATTTTTAATATTGCACATTATATTCTAGAGGGAAAGAAACTGGGTTATACCCAACTCTAACGGTATCTTCAAATTTAGAAGCTTACAACTGGCTTATTTTTCAATCAATTTTTGATTTTTTTTCAAGACTGGTTTTTAATTAACTTATATTTCACAATATTGTACGAAAAATGTCAAAATTTAGAATGAGTCAACTACCGTATTAGCACAATAGCATTAGTTTTACGTTAGAAATTAAACATATGTCAAACTTTTTTGAGACCCTTTGGATATTTCTTCCCTATCAGCAGGTCAGTAACCTAGATATTTGATTTCTAACTTGTAGGTGCATTATATAAATAAAATAGCTTTAAGGATCTTTAAGAAAAATAACTTTAAGTTGTAACTAGTGAATCAACTTATACCGGGCACTTCATTCCACATTTGTTACTTTCCTACCTTTCTAGTCTTAGCTAGCAAAGCTACAAAACTATTATATATAAATATATATATATATATATATATATATATATATATATACATATATATAATCATACTAGTCGATCGCAGACGGTATTCTTATTTATTGCTATAATTTCTTCTACCTACAGTCATATCTAACTATATCTTTACTATTTCATCCACCGAGTTGAGGTAAGCAGCGCCCTTGTATTGTTCCTACGACACTGACTACATGGTGCAGACGTGAAATTTAAGGCAAAGTTAAAAGTAAAACCTCATTGAAGTAACATTATGTATTCCATTTATTTACAATACATTGCAAAAATCAACATAACTACTAATAGTTTAACAAAAATAATTAATTTGATCTAACGAAAATTTGAACTTCACAAAATATTTAGATCAAAAAAAAGTTTTCTTCTACTACCAAATATAAAGAAAATTATTTGACAAAAGTGAATCATCAAATAATAATAATTGAACACAGAAAGAATAGCCGAGTTAATCACCTATATTCAAATTATTAGAAGCTAATACCAATTTTGGCAAAGGAAGGTTGTAAATATTTATTTCTCTTTCGATAATTGATCTTATCTAATTACAATTAGGAACTTTACTTTCGTAGTTTTACAATGAGGATATTTAGTTTATTATGTTCATGTTTTTATTTAATTATTTTAATCAATTTACTGCCATCGGAATTATTTAATAGCGACTGTTGAATTCTGGAGCAAGACTCTTCACAATTTGTTCGAATTTTGAATTATGCTTTGACATCAGTTAGATTCCTCTCTTTCCAATGATCAAACTAGTAAAGTACAATGTGGCCATGACATGTATAGGTTCGAAAAAAATACCACTAAAACAATTTTTAGGGATTACCGCAATTTTTTTACAATTCCGGTATAAACCTATTATATTCCTGGATATGAAACAAAGTCATAAATTCCGGGACAATCCCAGACATCCGGGACAAATCTTATATTTTTATAACATAAAAATTAAGGACGTTTCTGACTTGACCGAAATTTAAATTACACTCTGATGTTTATTAATTTAATTATAATAACTGTTACGTAATATACAAATCTGTAAATTAAGTTTTTTATCGTTTTAAGAAATATTTCAATAAAATAAAATTTAGTCGGCTTGAGAATTGTTATCTCATTGTATAAATATTTATAGATAAACCAGTTTAGATACGATAAAAACCTATGAATTTATTGTATTTGCTTTGTAATTGACTGATGAAACTGAAACCTATGAATTTATTGTATTTACTGTGTAATTGACTGATGTTGATATTATCGTTGTAAAGATATTAAATTTTTCAAATTATTCTTGACGCATTTACTGGGACTTTCTTGGAACTGAATCAGAGGGATTTTCATTGTAAATGTATATATTTTTTATTGATGTCCTCATTATTTTAAGTTTCGTTTTATTTTGTGGAATTAGTAATGGTATCAGAAAGTAAAAATATGACATAGAGATTTTAATGGGATTAGGAAGAAAAAAGATCCCCGTTTAGAGTCTCAAAATAACCTCTGATATACCTAATTGCTTTTATACTTTTTGTTGTATGTTTTCATCCGTCACTAACAGGAAATATACCAAATATAAGTTTTCACTCTATTTTTATGAAACACTAAAATTCATATATGTATGTATATATATATATATATATATATATATATATATATACATATATATATATGTATATATACACACACACGTAAATACAAATAAACATTATATATAGATATAAATATTTGCCATAGCCCTAAATATATATACTTACCACTTTTTACACCCAAATCTACGTATTTATATATTTTAATACAATAAAATGTAATTTCTGGTTGTAGATTTTTGTAAAAATCTCGTAAAGGCTATTTAAAACCTTTACTCAACACCTTTAATTTTTTGTCATTGTGTTTCAAACACATAAGCTCAAAAACGACTCATCAGTTTTTGACCCGATACATTTTCTATAACTCAATACATTACTATTTTAAGGATTCCCAACATTATATCTAAAAAGACCGTATTTGTCGTCGAGTAGCAATACTCGAACCGATTTTTTACAGAGAGCCACGAGGTAAGAATTTAGAACGAAGAGAAGCCCAATATTTCACGATAGGTAAATCTAACTATTTTTTGAACTAGTATAATATTTCAAAATATAGTCCATAGAATTCTCCATAAAGTGAAATTCAATGTACATGTAAGAATGAAGCCTCTATCAATTTTTAAGTTATTACGAAATAAAAATAAACGAATTGCTTTTTTGATGATGTTTTATTTTTTACCCTTGATATTGTTTTAAATCAATATAATGTTCGGTGTACCTGTCTTACCCAAGCGAGCCTACCGTTTTCCCTTTCCCAATATATTTCAACGCGGGTGGGCGGAGATGCCTCCTACGGACGTACCATCTAACATTGGATCTCATTAATTTATTCCCCAATAGGCCGATAGCGGCTTTTTTATGTATTTTAATCCACATTTATCTAAATTGGTTATAAATTGAGTTTTTTTACTGCTTTATGATTAAGAAAAGTTTTATATTCTGTAACATTTTATATACGGGTTCCAAAAGTTTACTTTCTAGTTAACTGTTCCGTAATAAAAAACTTAAATAAACTAATTAATAAATGTTGAGCTCATCAAGAATCGGTGGCAGATACTGTAAATATATGATGATGTTATTACGAAAACCGAATGTATTTAAAAATAATAAATGTTTTAAAAAAAATTAATTTTAAACACTTAGATTCAAATTTAAGTTGAAATAAAAGTGCTTGAAATATAGTTTTATTGACGAAAATCCATATCGGATTTGATAACCGAAATCGGGTCTGATATCCATGTTCCTATTTCTTTCTGAAGTAGAGGAAAGTAAATGGGATTTCTGTTCGATAGTCGAGAAAGTGTTATGTAGTCTCACCTACTTTTATTCTTGGCTAAAAATGACAATGTATTATTTCCTTATCTCAAAAGGTAATACCGCGAGTCATAAATGGTTCAGTAAAAACTGAACCATTTATGACTCGCGTATTGGCTCATCCAATTGGTTATAGCTACTTTTGTCATAGTTAAAAAGTATATTAACCATTATAACATATATATAGTAGATGAATACTAAAAAATATTAATATGAGTATATTATAGGAGTCAAACTAAAATTTTTAAAAATTCATTTTGTGTGTCATAACGAGTATCGATAGAAAGGATACAGGAGGTACAAGAATTCGAAAACTTTTTTTAATTTTCTGAAAAATTGATTTACATATATTGTAAAAAATATTTACAAAAATACATGTAACCCTTCCCATCTCTGAAACTACTAAAGTTAGGTTAGATATTGAAAACACCATACAAAATTTTACCTAGGTTTACCGGCAAACTGTAGCGATGTCTCTAATTCTCATGTGGTTTGTTAGGTGACAGTTGAAGATGTTAAAGGAAATTTAATATATTTCCACCCGTCTCATCATCTTTCGTTCTTCATAGGCGGTATAGGCAGTAATTTAAGCTGCAGTTATATCCTCGTTTACATAACAGCACGTGTCCTTTAATATTGTTCGCCGGTACTATGAAAAACACTTTCAAAAGGATAAAAAATAGAGAAAAATGTTCACTTAATCGAGAATTTGATATTGAAGTCTTGGGCTTGTAAACTAAAATATATATAAATAAATATTTAAATTTCAGTGACATGCGAATAAAAAAATTAAAAATTCTTAGTGTTGTGCAGAACTCTAACAAGCACATTACATAAATGCTTCGCCAGAAATACAAATATCACAAAAGTTTAATTATTTAACACCAAGAGATAATTGATAAAACTACAAAACAGAAAATGAAGTATTGATTCTTTTCTGGTAATATAAATATGAGAAATACCATCGAGAACATTAAATGAAAGAGTTAATTAACCTCCCACACGACCAATAAGAAAAGCCGACCGACATTTTGGGATATTAAATAATTGAAGACACGGGGTCATTAATATTTCGTTGTTTATGTTACTTTTTAATTAATTTCGTTGTTTGACAGGTCGTTAACATGTTAAAAGAGCAGCCGGAATTCAGCGCGGGGAGCGAATGTAAGACGATGGCGCAGCAAACAAAGGATAGCCCGTGGGTGGCAGACCAGCGATTAGCATAAGTCGTTTTAATAATGTTGATACTATGACGTACAAAAAAATGTTTTTTAATCATGATTTTTAAATAAAAAGGTCAGCTTTTATTACTTTCTTGCAATCATAAGCTACCGTTTTCAAAGTTCTGTTTAAAAAATAATTGAGCAGTACTATATTTCGTACCTCAAAACCTTTATAGAATCTCTTGTTTGTCCATCTGTTCGTTACGAGGTCCACGTTTTGAAATCAAAGCTACTTAGTTACTAGTTTAAAAATGTAAACTTTTGAATATTGCAAATATGAAAAGTAGTAACCCTGTTAAGTGTGGGTAGAGTGCCTGAAAGAGTAGGAAACGTCTTAAATATCAATAACGTATATATGAGTATATATTTCATAGGCGTAATGCATATTTCATAGGCATGATAAACAACTTGTAAATATTGTACAATAAAACGAAAGAATTATTCAAAAAATATAGGAAAAAAACAGTAATGAATACCTCGACGAAACTGTCACTTAGCTAGTGATATTTCTCTTTATTTTATATTCAAGAGAATGACAACTGTGATTGTCAAAAGGTTTTAAAATAATTATAGTTATTTCACATGATATTAACAAATCTTAGATGTGAGGATATAATAACATAAGATGTACAAGGTATACATATATTTGATACAATATAAAACAAGGTCCATGACTTAGAGAGCGTAATACTTTTCAATATAATTAAGAAAGAGTTATACATATATGTTTGACACACAGAAGCACACCTTTGGGCTCGAACCACTTCAATACAATATAAGCTGCTTAGTGATGCGATAGTAAGAAACAGGGTTCAACTTTTGAATTGACAATTAATATAACATTTTTTAGAATTATTCTGAATAATAAAAAATATGTTAGTGTATTTATTTAGAAATAAAATTTAGAGGAAATAATAATCATATATATCAAAGTTCATAATAATATGGGAATCAAAACAAATAATAAAACGCGATACTAATGAATGACTGAAAAAATTAGTCGGATAATTTTTAATTTGATGTGAATCGACCATGTCCATAGATTTAAATAAACAGTAATAGAAACCCTGACGTAACTCTCTTTTGGCAAGTATTATTTGTTTTCATTTTATATTCAAGATATTGATACCTGTGATTATCAAAAAATTTTAAAATAATTATTAACATGATATTACAAAATACTAGACATAAGGATATAATAATATAAGGTATACAAGATATAAAAGCATACGATACAATAAAAGCACGAGAGATGTCATGGGATACCCTGTTAGAACGGTGTTTCTTTCGCTAGATATAATGTATTGAATAAAAAAATATTTCAGCATAACAAAATATTGTTTTTGGAACATATGCACTTTACAACTAGGAACATTTCGACAATTTTTTTTGAAATCATATGAAAGTATACACATTAATTGCCTGGAAAGAAATTCTGAAGCTGATGATTATTTATTATAAAAAAACATTAAAAAAACACTCACCAGAAATATGTCTAACTTTCTACATTACATCGTTGTTTCTCACTATATTCACAATGTTTAATACAAGTTTCTCACTATATTCACAATGTTTATTACAAATGTTGTTACAATTTATCGTTAGATATTACACATTTGACACACACACAAAGGAATTAGAAATTAAATCACTTAAAATAAACTTTTAAAATTACTTTAAAACAATGTAATTTTTAAAAGTATTAAACGTCAAATAAGAAAAATTATCAATTATACCAACTTAACAGGTTTTACTATCTGTAATTCTTTAATTTATGTTTTTTTTTAATTTATGACTATCAACTTTTGCATTTGCCATTACTATAAAAATATAATTATTATAATTAATTTTTAAGATATAAACTTATGATGTGCTACGTATAAAAAAATACAAATGATATATGTAACTAAAATAATTTCCGGCCATGGACATTGTATTAAAAAAAATGTTTAAAGAATAACTTCCATAAAAAATGTATATTTCCAAAAAAACAATTTGTTAAAAGTATATCGAAAGTATAAGCAAAATCCCAGCCAGGGCTGGGCTTAATTTAAATAATCAACAACAAATATTGTAATATTCATTGTTGATTATTTATTGTAAATTGTAATAAATATTGTCAATATTAAACGTTTTTAAAAATTAAAAAAATAGTATGTGAATTTAAAATATATTTAAAATTGAGACAACTACAAAGTGAAATAAATGCCATAAAATATCCAAAAAAACTAACCCAACCTAACTTAACCTAACACAACCTAACCCAAACTAACCCAACCCAACATAACCTAACCTAACCTAACCCAACCCAATATAATCCAAACTAACCCAACACAACCCAACCCAACCCAACATAACACAACCTAACACAACCTAACCTAACCTAATCTAACCCAATCCAACCTAACCCAAACTAACAGCCCAACCTAACCTAACCTAACTCAACCCAACCTAACCCAAACTAACCTAACATAACGTAACCCGACCCAAACTAGCCCAACCTAATCTAAACTAACCCAACCCAACCTAACCCAAACTAGCTCAACCTAACCTAACGCAACCCAACCTAACCCAAATTAATCCAACCTAATCTAACTTAACCCAACCCAGCCCAACCCAACCCAATCTAACCCAACCCAAACTAACCCAACCCAAGCTAACCCAAGCTAAACTAGCCTAACCTAACCTAACCGAACCTAACCCAATCTAACCTAACCTAACCTAATCTAACCCAACCTTAGCCAAACTAACTTAACCTAACTTAACCCAACCCAACCGTAACTAAAATAATTTACGGCCATGGCTGATGTATTAAAACAATTGTTTAAAAAATAACTCCCATAAAAAATGTATATTTCCAAAAAAAATATTTGTTATAAATATTTCGAAAGAATAATCAAAATCCCATCCCAGTCCGGCCCGGCCGGACTGAGCTGGGCTTAATTTAAATAATCAACAATAAATATATTCAATATTAAACTTTATATTAGTAATAAAATTAATAATAAAAGGAAAAAAATAGTATGTGATTTTAAAATATATTTAAAATTTAGGCAACTACAAAGTGAAATGAATGTCATAAAATATCCAAAAAAGATATATACTATAATACAAATAGACTTTATTGTTTTCTCTCTGGAGAGAACGAACGCTATATAATCAAAGACAAGACAGACTTTATTGTTTCTATTGTATGTTGGCGTCATTTAAGCAAAATGTAGTTGTTTAAATTGACAGTTAAAAAAAATATTCAATTTTGATAATTAATTTTTGTCATAAGTACTTAATAATTCATAAGAAATTATCCTTTTAATTGTGTAATAAGTGGTTAGTGATAAAAGAATAAGTGAAATAACTGGAAAAATAATTTAAATCTGTTCCAGAGCAACCTAAATCGTCAGGTACAAACTTTTTCAAATAGTTTTTTTATAATAAATAAGCATCAGCTGCAGAATTTCTTTCCAGATATGTAGTTTTTAATGTGTATACTTTCATATGATTTCAAAAAAAATGTCGAAATGTTCCTGGTATAGTGCATTTATACATATTTATTTTAAGATATGACAAAATAATAATGGCAACGAAGCGATCCGACAATATCTTTTAACTAAACACAACTTATTAACGAAAAAGTCGAAGTTAAACTCCTTTGAAAAAAACGAAGTTATTATTCTCTGGCATAATACAAGACAAATTTCATTTAGCATGCAAACAAAATAATAAAAGAACTGGAGCATGATTATATAATACGGTTGGTAAAATCTAGACTTAATGAAATAATTATTTATCTTTATCTTTGATTATATAGCGTTCCGTTCTCTCCAGAGAGAACCTTTGCCAATGTCAAGTGTGGAAAATAATTATTTTTATACGAAATTAAAATTCCAAATGTACTTGACAGATGATAGTGTACACCATTTTATCCTTATTATTTTCTCGTAGAGAATAGTAAAATATTTGATCTTTTTATCTAGAGTAAATTTTAATTTAATTGATGTATTTACTTTTTAAATGCATTAATTAAATTTAATTTTAACATTCAATTTAATTATTTTAAAATTATAAATTAATAGAATGAATTGTTGAATTTACTAAAACAATCAGAATAAAGTTTAATCAGTAATAAAAATAAATGAAAATGTGGAAAATTTATTGTAATATATCAATTTTAATAATTTAATAAATGATAAAGTAATAATTTATATTTTATTATGTAAATAAATAAATACCGAAATGGAAAAGGTCTGGCAAATGATTGGCTTACAATAGAAAGCCAGCAGAAAAACAACATTGACATACGCTCATGTTTATACAGTAGCAAAAGTAGTGTTTGAAATCTTAGACTTTTTCGGGCTAACTCTCATTCGCCAAGCATGTAACCCATAAAGGACTTTGTGCCAATAATGCAAGGTCCATGCCATACACTTGTTACTCCCAGTGCGTAATACTTTTCAATGTAATTAAGAAAGAGTTATATATATATATATATATATATATATATATATATATATATATATATATATATATATATATATATATATGTTTGACATAAAAAAGCATACCCTTGGGCTCGAACCACTTCAAAATGACACAAGCTGCTGCTTAATGATACGATAGCATAGACTTATATTACTTCGTAAGGACAGGCCCATAGCAATAAAAAAATGTCACACTAGAAACGGTGCTATATGACGAAATTAGCAGCATGTCATTGCAGTTGACATTTCGATTCTTAAAAAATTAAAAAATGCCGGATTTTGTAGTAAAAATATATGAAAATGACAGTTCGAGAATTTTAAAATACCTTTGGTTTATAATCGTTTTTCATATATTTTTTTTATTATTTATTGAAAAAAGTGTTACGTTCAGTAACTATACGAAATTCAACGTAAAATTAAAAAATTAAAATAATTAATTAATTAAATTAAAATTAATTAAATTAATTAAAATCGACTGATGAGTACGGTTCCGGAAAAAACAGGAAATCTTACAAGGAAAAAGAATTAGTATTTGTCCATCTGTATGTTACATCAATAGCTCAAAACTTCTTAACCGATAAACTTAAAACTGTATATGTAAGTATAAAATATTCAAAGGTTTGAGTTATTTAGTGATTTAATATAGCCAACGCAATAATTAAATCAAATATTTGCAAACAAGTCCACATAGACAATGGCTCTCTCTAAAACCAATTTAAACTTATTGTGTCTAATATGTCATTAATTTTTAAAGCAGAGAGGAGCAATTAGAAAGAGATTTTTCTCTAAAGGTAAATAAAACAGCAAAAGTATAACGTAATTGAAGATAATTTAATAATATTCAGTATAACCTTTGAATTTTATTGTGGAGAGGTGTTAAAATTTGCATCTTACACATTTCCAATTTTGCACTAAAGTAATAAACAGATATTTTAAAACTAAAATGATATAAGATAAGAGAACAGGATAAATAATTATCGAAAACGTTCCATATATATGTACCTGAATGTGGACGGAGAGTATTATAGCATTATAATTTTTTCAAGACAAATTTTATTTTCTTAAATCTTAACCTTTTCATCGTCCATGTTTTTTGTATAAATCGTATTTTGTATAATCGTCTTACCAACGCCAACTATAAGTACGCAACTTTCCGATACAGGGAATAAATTAAAACTGATTGGTACAGAATGAAGTTGAGATAATTTAGCCACTTTAATTTTGAACCATTCCTGATATACACACACACACACACACACACATATATATATATATATATATAGAACCATTCCTGATATATACACACACACATATATATATATATATATATATATATATATATATATATATATATAGCCGTATCTTGATGTTTAGATCACTGTACGATAGTAAGAAACAGGGTTCAACTCTTCAATTGAAAATTAAAAAAAATTTTTAGAACGGTAAATTCTAAATAAAATATTGTAAAATATACAGTAGATTTCAAATTTTAGAGTCTAATCTAAGTTTTTAATAGCTATTTAAAAATAAGGTGTATTTACAATCTATCAATATGTTTAGCTTCTTTCATAAATGCCATAAAACTTAAATTAGTACCTATTATGTACTGCCTAACCTTGTCCAAGATATCTCCATTTTTGCAATCTAATAGCACGCGAGCAAATTGAAGGATACGAAATAAAGATCTTCATAATATTCCTTCATAAAGATCCTTCATAATATTTAAATTGTATTGTTCACTTACAGGGCTCTCCAAAATATATTATTACTACAAGGCACAACAATAAATGCAGAAATTACACAATAAATAGTTATTTTTGCCCCTCTCCTATCCTTTAAAGAATTTGCCGACATGCACGTGCGTCCCTTCTTCACCTCTTCCAGTTAAAGTTTTTGAAAGGATTTAATTGTTTTCTTAAAGGATAATGGTATTGGATTGTTAACTGCATTGCGGGCAATAAAGGACTTTTGGGCCGAGTATGGTTATCGAACAATAGCACCAGCTTGGCTTAGTTGAAGTTTCGCTGGCCTGTACGGCTTAAATGAGTATTTTATTGTATTTTTAGCTAACACCTGTTATTTTTTCCTGTTGAGTATTTTATTGCTCTGGCATGTTTAAATTATCTGCAATTTTAAATATTTAACATAAACATGAAGTAGGACTTATCGAATAACTAAAGTCTAGTTTGATGACATAATAACGTTTTATTATATATATATATATATATATATATATATATATATATATATATATATATATATATAATATAGCTTCGTCTTCAATTAAAGCAATATAGGGAGAAACAAAAAAGAAAAACACGTCGGGTGACCTTAAAAACTTTTCATGTACCCTCCAGTTATAAGTAAGAAATTATTGAACATTATTTTCATTATTATCATTTACTAAAATGGAGGACTTAAATTGACAGACTTCAAAGTATTGGTAAATAAATGATAGAGCGCATAGCCATCGCCGGCTGATGAAGTATCTCGACGATTATTTCAACGATCTCTCATTGTCTTAAAATGTGTCTTACTCAATCTACAAATATTTTTCAAGTGGTGTGACAATTGTTAATCGCCACGTTTGCAATATATAGGATACATGAAATATCAGATGCTCACTATATGTCCGTTCCTTGCATTGAACCCATACGGTTATTACATGATTAATTCTGACGTATCAACACTGGAGAATGAATAATTAATCTTATAAATGAATAATGAAATAAAAACTTGTTAATGAATCAAAACAAACCAAAGAGCTGTGACATAATTTGGAAAATATGTTGTTGTGAACAGCCACATCGCGATTCTTCTCTATTCTTGTGAATGTAAATTTTCACGGTATCGTATTTGGTACAAATAATAATAGTTATATTAAAATCTGTTTATGAATTTAAAGTGCTTTTAAACAAAGACAAAGCAAAAAAAGACCCTCACAACAAAACAAAAAACCCTTATATTGGAATTATTCTGGCGACACATATTTTGTCTGTACAGGTTATTATTAACCGACTTCAAAAAAAGGAGGAGGTTTTTATACCGTCGGAAAATTTTTTTACCGTCGAACAAATCAAACAAATGAGAAAAATTATTTTATAAATAAACCTTTTATGAAGCTATTTGGTATTGTGAGTACATTAGAAGTTAAAGTTTGAAATTTACATTATAAATTAAGTAACATTATAAATTTGTTTAAATTGATGGAGAGTGCTGGCACCAGCGTTGCCAGATTTCTTTTCGGGCAAAACGGGATTTTGAAACCTTTCGTGTAAAAAAGCGCGATTTTTCGTCCAAAGCAGGACATCAGAAAAAAACGTTAATAATGACTAGTTTTTTATTACTTATACTTTTATTGGAGTTTCAGATTAAGTTTACAATGATGATAGTTAGCCATGGAAAATGTTTTATTTAAAATACTAATAACAATAATCGAGGAATATAAATAAGTAATACTTTACTTACGTACCAATTATTCATATATATTTCTCTGAAGATTTAACTTCTTTTAGAGTTTCCTTTTTTTTCTTTAATATAGTAATTCATTTATGGAGCATTTATTTCTGGCATCCAACCATTTTAAATTCATTTGAACGTTGAAACACTTAATATGAGAGAAACTAGTTTAAACATATTCTTAGTATTCTTTTTTGGAAATTGTTTAAAGAGCTGGTATCATTTCTGTGCAGTAATATTTTTACAATTTCCCACTACTACGTCCAAGGATGATTTCAACAAGTTAAATTCTTCATATAAGTTGTGGCCTTCATATAGGTTAGGGTACTGAAACATCGCCTGTCAAGTTTAATAAAGATACAGCATTCTTAAATATTTTAAAACTAACGTCATTTTCCAGGATTATGAATTCTAACTTAGCGAATATGTTTCATCTGAAAAATTATCATGATTATCTAAATGTATTTTTAACAATTTGTGTAAAAAATTATTTTAATGTGCCATGGCTCTGGTTTTTTAGAATTCATTCAATTTACTTAAAGTCAGTTTCGTCTGGAAGCCGAAAAAATCTGGTAGCCGAAAATCTTTTTGACCTTTAAGTCAACCTTTAGCGAAAGAGGCATAATTACTCATGCATTTCTGTTATGACAATATCCTTTCCTTGAGACTCTTTCATTAATATACCAAAAGCGCATATTATGCACGAAATGCAAGTCGGCTAGAGTTTTTGTCTCCTCTCCTTCCGAGTGAAAAATATTTTTAATGGCTTTCGCACATAATCCTGGCTTAACAAAGTAGGCCAAATTTTGATTACTCTCTCAACAGCAGGATAGAGAGACAGAAATCTTGCATTAACGTGGCGCAATAATTCGACCTACTCCATTTCCGTAGTTTCTAATATTTGGGACGAAAAAATGGGGTCTTCTGGCAGCGCTGGCAACATCTATCCTCTTACTTTTGTACTTTTACCCTGTATGATAGAGTAAAATATACCAACTCTAAGATAAATAGCGAGATATTAATAAATTTGTAAAATTAGTACCGAGAATTTGATAAAAAAGGTATTTAAAAAAGTTGTACTTTTAAAAAATGTTGATTATGTAAAGAACCAATTGAAAAGACTAGTTATAAGGATTCCAAAATTATTTGTGTTAAATTTTAATTTAAAATACTTATATGGATATTGATGAAAATGTTCGCTATAAACGTGTTACTCCCACCTCATATTCTAAATTACTAAAATTAAAGTTATGGCGAAGCAATGTTACTAGCAGTTTATCTCAAACTTTACAGGAAAACAATAGCAATGATTTTGAGAAACTAACATACCTTTATGCCTTTGCAAGCTATAAGGCGAGTATTTACGTCATTAAACATGATATTAACATGTTTATTCAATTTTGCATTAGAAGTACCTAGCCTTCCTTATAAGTAACTCTTTTATAGGGAAGTGTTACCATGCTAGTTCTACTCATACCCAGCTGTTTTTTTCAATAATTTCACTTTGTTCATTTTAGAATATTGGTAACAACATTTTTTAAATAATTATATTTTACAACAAAAATGAGTCAACAAAATAATGTAATTAGTAAATTATTCCGAGAAAAACATTCACAATACAACGTATATCTGAAGTAAGTCTTAAGATGATTCTTTACATCATTAGACGACGTCAATCGATTTTATATATTATCGGTAATCCTTCAAATATATATACTTACATATGCCTTCATACTGCTTCAATTCGCAGAAAGATATTTTCTTAAAAGAATCGATTTATTTGAAAGACGCACTAGTCAAATTATTTAATTTGAAATATAATAATTGTATATAATTTCAAAAATTCGGCGTTATTATATTAACATATGAATATAATTTAAATTACGAGCCCTTATTTTTGCATACTAAGGTATTAATATTGGTGTATACTCAGTGAAGGTGATACAATGGCTTTTTTCGCCAACCAGAAGAAAAAATGCTGTAAAAAATATCAACATCCTCGCTGCTTCAGCTGTAATAAATATGGACATATACATACAGAGTGCAAGTCTAAACTAAAGAAGAAATCACATTAAGAAAGTTCAAGTTATGTCGCTGTTTTCACAGCTTCTACTAGTAACTGTGATATCTAATATGGACACCGGCGCTTCAACGCACATAACCAAATATGGTAATCTGCTAAAAGGAGATAAAACACCACTTGTTAAAACAATCAAAGTAGCGCATGACGAATCTTTATTAGTCAAACGTTCCGTTCAAGTAAGTCTGTCCGTGAGTGGCAACAGGGATCATTGCAAGAAAATATTGCTGCAAAGCGTATTATATATTCCTGAGCCGGTAACAAACTTACTATTAATCAGTCAGATAACCAAAAGTGGTGATCAAGTGTGGTTTAGTAGTAAAGACTGTGAAATACTAAATAAAAACAATGAGGTAATCATCGCTGCAAGGTTAATCAAAAATATATGGAGTCTGAACTTATATTCTGAAAATGCATACATATCTGATGTTGATAAGCGAGATATTTATTTATGATACGAACGGATATATCTCAATTTTCAAGATCTCAAAATAATTGAAGATAACACTAATGGTATGCAATTATCCAAGGAAATAGACAAATTAACTTTTGTGACGTGACTAGTGGACAAACCAATGCGCTTGCCTTTTAAACATACTGATGCAAGGGCTACAAAACTGACTGAACTAGTATATTCTAGTCTGTGCCTGCGGCATATGCTTTATTCTAGGCCTGCAGCCCCGCGAGACCACGTCACTAGGAAGAGCCAAGTGTTTCATCACCTTTACTGACGACTATTCCAAGAGGGTATTTGTTTATTTCTTTTATACAAAATATGAAGTTCTAGGCAAGTTTAAACAATTTAATAACCAAGTAAAAAAACAATTAAACTATGAAATAAAATGTATTCGCTCTGAAAATATCCTTGAATATGATAACAACAACTTCAAAGAATACATAAAACATACTGGCATTCTGCATCAGACAACCATGCCCTATGCCCCATACACCTGAACAAAATGGATTCGCAAAACAAATGAACCGGACCCTGGTAGAAAGGCTAAGTATCTGCTTATAAATGTAAACCTACCTAAGCTATGTTTGCTCAAAACAATACACACAGCTGCTTATATCAATAACAGAGCTCCGACTCGGTCACCCGGATTCAAAACTCCAGAGGAGATGTGGTCTAAACAGAAATCAAATATTGAACATATAAGGATATTTGGTTGTGAAGATATGATACATCTTCCAAAGGAGAAAAGGAGGAAACGGAATCCTAAAGTACTGAAAGCTCGATTTATTGGGTACTGATAAAATACTAAAGGCTATAGATTTATAATCCGTTAATCTAGGAGAGTCATAAAAAGCAGAGATGTTGTTTTTCTAGAGTCAAAAGAGATTATGTTCTCGTAAATCTGTCAAACTCAACAAGTCTGTCAGACTCAGTAAGTGATAATGAAAATTACAGCATTGCAGTTGTAATTTTCAATTCAAACACAATTTCAAACACATCAAGCGCTACAGATATTACTGCCAATGAGTATTACTCTGATTAAGACACTTCCGGAAGTGAGTATGTCTCAAATGCAGGTAATAGCGATTGAAACACCACCTCAATCAAACGTGACTCTGAGACCTAAAAAGGAAATATCCACTAACTTTAATGAAAAAGAACTTCTATGAACTGGTGAAAAATCAAAAATCCTCTATTCCTCTTAACTATAATGAAATAGTCTCATCAGCTGACTTTGAAAAATGGAAGGTGTCACTCAAAAGTGAAATAGAAGGACGTCATCGCAATGGAACATGGGCACTGATAGAAAAGTCTTCGGGTGCGAAGAATGAATCAACAGGTTTCCGCTACGAATCTCAAGTTTGTGTAAACATAATTAATACCTTTTGTTTGTGCATGTCCCGCACAAACAGAAGGTATTGATTATGTTAAAACATTCAGATGGTATGACTCTATAAGTTTATTACTTTCTATAGCAGCTTACCAAAAATTGCACATAATCCAATTTTATATAACTACTGCCTTTCTTTATTGTAAACTAATGGAGGAGATACTAATAAGTCTACCTGAGGATTTGGACTGCAAACCTAACCTAGTATGCAAATTTGTCAAATCTCTTTACGGGTTAAAACAAGCTCCCAAATGCTGAAAAACAAAATTAAATTCAGTTTTAAACAATTTTGGTGTTACAAAAAGTGAAACAGATCTATGCGTATGTATTGGAAAGTATCATAATGGAAAGTATCATCTTATCTGCTTCTTTATGTTGATGATGGTTTACTACTCTGTAAAGATAAATCTAGAAAGAATGTTGGAAGTAGTGAATGATCTCGAAACAAACTTTGGCTTAAAAACTGGTTCACCTACAAATGTTGTGGGCATGCAGATATAGAAATGTAATAAAGATATATTTATTCACTAAACATTGAACAAATGTTAACAAAATTCAATATAGCCAATGCAAATCCCTATAGCTTTCCTGCAGACCCACATGTGAAATTACAAAAGCTTAATGGACCACTTGAAAAGACCTATCCATTTAGAGACGCGATTGGATCACTAATTCATACAGCAATTGTAACCAGACAAGATATTATGTTTGAAGTAAGCCAGTGATTTTTATATTCTTATGACCACGCTCAGCATTCCAATGCTGTGAAGAAAATTTTTAAAGGAAAGTAAGATTACGGTCTGTGTTATGTATCAAACTCTGACACTACAGAAATAATTGGGTACCGTGACGTTGAAGATGGTCAATTACTGGATTTGTATTTCTTAAAAATGAAGCTTCTATTACCTGATCTACTCAACGCCAATAATACTGTAGCCTTACCTACGATTGAAGCAGAATCGCTGCCTGTGCAGCCACCAAAGAAGTTATGTGGTTAAAACAACTACTGAATTAAATTAGTGAGTTCAAATAAAATTCTGTGTGCATCAACATTCACAATCAAAGTGCAATTAATTTTCACAAGTGTTACAAATACATAGATATTAAATAAAATTTTGTCAAAGACAAATATTATGCCAAAATAAATAGCTTAAACTATGTTCACACAACTGATCAGTATGTTAATATTTTTACCAAAACTTTGTCCAAAGAAAAATTTAAATTTTTAAAAGACGAAAGTATACTGTTAAAATTTTGTAAGAAAAATTATATTTAATGTTAAGTTGTCTTGTTACATATCTCAAATGTAAAATATAAACAGGGGTTGATTAATTTAATGAAAAGATTAATGTGGTAAGTTGCCTTACTCAGTAAAGTAACCTCTGTTCATAAATATTGAATATATTTGGCTTTAATTTTGTAGAAATTTATTATTCACAATAAAATGAGACTACACTATGTAGCATTATTTCTACTTTCTTTAAGTTCTTTACCATAACCTAGGTTTCGTTGTATTACAACATTCTTTGCTAATAGCCCACCTGAATATGTTGTAATACAACGAACCCCAGATCATGGTAAAGAACTTAAAGAAAGTAGAAATAATACTATATTACGTAGTTTCAATTAATTGTGGACTCTGTTCATAACTTAATTTTGTCTAAACATACTCAGTAGGTGGGCTTGAATTTGGTAAGAGTAATAATGTATTAATATAATTTAAATTACGAGCCTTTATTGTTACACACTGGCGTCATCTTCATATTGTGTTTAAATAACGAACTAAGCAATGCATATTGTCTATAACTCACGCTTTCTGCTCGGTGACATTTCTTGTACTGTATGTAGTTTTAATACGTAAATTTAATTAAATCCGTGTTAATCCACCAAAGTGTACAACTTTTTACTTTAAATCTATCATAACCCTTTATATAAAAGTCACGGACATGAAATCGTACTGTATTCTTTTTCAGCTCCTTTTATTTATTATTTAAATGTCGAATAATTGGTGTATGGTTGTCAAGTTGAATGAACCGATAATAGAAGGATATTTATTTATTTATTTGATTTATTATTAACTTTTATGTATAGTACATATGGCGGAATTATTGCTACATGAGCAATCTCTTCCAGTCAACCATAACAATTTGTACTGAAATTTAGTTGGTAGACTGTAAGAGATTTTACAATGAAAATTCTTAATAGCACATTAGACAAAAAAAATATAAAAGTAAATTAGAAAAGAAAACAAAATATTGACATGATTTGGGATGGGAAAGACAGGAAAGGGCGAGGACACAAAGGAAAAGGTTTCAGGAGATGCAGGACTTTTTCACTCGATCTTTGAAAATATTTATAGACGTGATTTTCCTGATGTCAGGATCCAGGTGATTCCAAATTTTTGCTGCTTGGACAGTGAAGGATTTTTCGTAAGTGGTAGAGGTATGTTTAGGAATAAGTAGAGTGTGTGAACTTTCAGATTGCAGCCCAAGGCCGTGAGCAGACAAATCTTTAAATTTGCCACTAAGATAATTTGGGCTATGAGGATTTTTTAATATGTTAAAAAGAAGTGTAAGTATGTGAAGTCGGCGTCGATCACGGAGCTTCAGCCATTTGAGAAGTGACCTGTATTCAGAAATGTGACCATATTTTCTGAGGCCGAAGATATACCGAATGCATAAATGTTCTAACTGATGTAAGAAGCCACTATAAAAAGAAACGAAAAACTACGAATAGATCTGACTAGCGCAATAATCGAAACAGCTAAAGAATAATCGAATAATCGAAACTAAATAATAGAATAATCGAAACAGCTAAACAGAACGAAGAACAAGTTTAAACTATATTTTTTATACCAGAAAGAAATGTTCTTTACAAAGGGATAAATACAATCTCTGATAAAATTGAGTTCAATATTAATCGTAGTTCATAATAAATAAAAATATTAAGTAAGAAAACTGTTTTTTAGCCTGCTGTAGTTTGCTTCGCGCGTTTGAAATAAAATGTTGTTGGTTATTATTAACGACGTATTTCAGTTTTTGTTTCGGTCTCATTTCTCAAAGTTCGGTCTCATTTCTCTTCTAGCTTTACATTACAAACTTTCACTGCCTATGAAAATTTATTTGGACTTAAGTCGTCACACCTTGGAATAATAGAATCAGATACTTTTTAGATTTCCGTCTTTTTATCACTTCCTTATTCCAATTTCTTACAATGTCAAGATATACTATTTTACATACCATTTTATTTTCTCGTTTTAATTGTTAGTTCTTTCACTGTAACTAACTTTCCTCACCTTTATCAAATGAAAAAAATCCCTCAAGTGTTGTGGTTAACTAGTTATTTTAACTTTTCGTGTACATTAATATATTTAAAAGACAAATATAAGAATTTTGTCTAGATATGAAGAATTAGTCTTCACTGCACTGATAAAAACTTTATCAACTAAATAGTTTAGATAGTCCAAATTACATGATAGAATAAACCTGGACTTTTTTGTCATGGGTGGGCTCTCAAGGCATTATTTCAAGGCTGAATCGTGTCTTGATAGCTCCTCTGATCATACCCCAGTCATCCTGACAGCCAGCACGACGTTGATCGAATATGACGCACCATACACACTTAGCAACAAACGGACGGATTGGCACGCATTACGTGAGTACATAGAGGCAAATATCCAACTAAAGATGGCACTCAAATCACCAGACGATATTGAAGAAGCAGCTAAACATATAACATCTATTATTCAAGAAGCCTGCTGGAAATGTACACCAGAACTGAAGTGCTATAATGTCCCAGCTAATCAACCTATGGAAATCAGGCAACAAGTCCTCGAGAAACGTCGTCTAAGAAGAATCTGGCATCAATCAAGGCATCCAATGGATAAAACCACTCTAAATAAAGCTATTGCAAACCTCAAGAGAGCAATATCAGATCTCCATGAAAACACCTTACAGTCTAAGCTAGAATCACTCTCGGCCACAGCAACCTCAAACTACTCACTTTGGAAATTCACGAAAACGTTGGACCAACCCCAATTACCTAAACCACCTATTAAAACATCTGAAAATGGCTGGGCAAGAACAAATCAGGATAAGGCAAATGTATTCGCGAAACACCTCGCTACAGTATTTACTCCTAACGATACCAGTGACGTTGCTTTCGACAGAAGCGTTGAGAACGCCCTCAACCAAACTCTACAATTGGACCTACCGCCAAAACCAGTTACAACCCGGGAGGTGTGGGGAGTAATTAAGACCCTAAAGAATAGGAAAGCGCCGGGTTTTGATCTGATAACCAATGAAGTACTGAAAGAACTACCAAAAAAGCAGTAACTTATTTGACGACACTATGTAATGGCATCCTGCGTGCATAATATTTCCCACGCTTGTGGAAAATCTCCCAAATCATAATGATCCACAAGCTGAGCAAACCTGCCCATGAAATTGCCTCCTACCAGCCGATTAGCTACCCTCTCAAAACTATTCGAGAAAATATTGCTGAGCCGACTGCTACCTATACTTGCTAGTAACAACATAATACCCAATCACCAGTTCGGCTTTAGACTTCAACATTCCACAGTGGAACAGGTCCATCGAGTCTGTGGGGTAGTCAGGGACACGTTTGAAAGAAAATAATACTGTTCCTCTGCATTTCTTGATATCCAGCAAGCATTCGACAAAGTCTGGCACAGTGGGTTGTTCTATAAAATCAAATGCAACATTCCTCACAGCTACTACCTACTGCTGGCTTCGTATCTGTCGGATATACTTTTTGAAGTTAGAGAGGGTAGTGCTACATCGCCATTCTATGATATTAGAGCGGGTGCCAAGGTTCTATTCTTGGTCCCATATTGTACACCATGTATACTGCAGACCTGCCAGAAGTACCAGGAGTTACAACTGCCACCTATGCAGACGATACAGCCATCCTGGCCCTAAACATATATTCTGTTGCTGCATCAGATACACTTCAAAGGTGTCTTAACGAAATCGATGTCTGGTTGGGCAAGTGGAAAATACAAGCCAGCGCCAACAAATCGGCTCACATAACATTCACCTTGAGACGTGGTGACTGTCCACCAGTTACTCTTGGGAATAATACCTTAACGCATAACAACAGCGTACGATATCGTGGAATTCACCTAGACTGCCGACTTACCTGGAAGAGACACATAAAATGTAAAAGAGATGCGCTCAACATACGCCATAAAAGCCTGTACTGGTTAATGGGAAAAAAACTCTAAACTCTCTGTAGATAATAAACTTTTGATCTATAAAAACATACTGAGACCAGGCTGGATGTATGGTGTTCAACTGTGGGGAAACGCTTGCGACTCCAACATAAATATATTACAGCGACTACAGAATGTTATCCTCAGATCAATAGCAAGTGCTCCATGGTTTGTCACAAATGCCGAGATACATGAGAACCTGCATATTAACACAGCAAAAGAGGAGATCCGGTACAATACTGAAACCTACAAAAAGAGGCTAGCAAATCATCCTAATGTTCTAGCAGCCCAGTTGATAAGAACCAGGCGTGACACCCGTCTGAAACGGCGTGTGATCCTGGGACCAATATAGACCAGATCTAGCCAATCACGATGAGGAGCTGTCTCCGTGACACACTCGACATGACACAGTGCATTTATCAAATTTGCTCATAGTCTACGACTGATTGCAGATGAACCCAGAAAAGAAAAGAAAAAAAAAAAGAAATTTACACCAACTTTATCTCTTATCATTCCGATGTAGTAATTATGCAGCTTAACTTTTTACCTTTATTTATTCTTGATCATCAACTTATTTGATTTCTGCAGTATTTATTGTTTTATTTTGAAACTAATGAATTCTCATTATTTTAAGTAAATCCATTTACCTAGACTGAGCAAACAGGCTATGCACGAAATCTCAAAATGGAAACAGCTAAGAAAATTCTGATATCTTACATATTACTAATAGCTCTATACGGTGCTGAAAAAAACATCAAAAAGATATAAAACCAATCAAAAAGATATGAAAATACTACAATATAAACAACAAAAGGATTTAAAAAAAAATGGAAGAATAGGAAATTTGTAAAAAAAAACGTGTAAATAAAAATAGGCTGTCGGTAATAAAATAGAACAATTTGAAGGAAATAAATAAATTTTTTATAAAAAACCCATACACTCCAAGATTAAAATTTTAAACACGTTCTCCAAGTTTTCCAATTTTTTTTAACCGCTGGCATGTTTGTAGGTGCCCTACTTTAAGGGTCAACGCAGGCGGACGGAGTGACTACAAAGCGACTAGTTTAATAACAATTGAAATACAACTTGATTTGCTTCTGCATACAACTGTAATTTATATAGCAAACTGAGAGGCTCAACGCGCCCAAAGCGCGGTCGAGAGGCGCGCAGTCGAGCGACCACAAGCATCCGGTGCGAACCTACTCACGTTACCGCGCGCCTGCTCGAGACCGCGTTCAGGTTCGAACCTGTGCGCCGCCGTCAACTAATGCGGGGGGAGGTGTGTCTTGCATACTCGCATTTTGCGGGTAGTGTTTTATCGAATTAATGCCTGAAAATTGGAACTAAGCTTATCCCGCGCGGGACATTTAATTTGGGGCTAAAAATCGGGATATCCCACCAAAGTCGGGACATCTGGCTGGGAACGCTGGCTTCAGCTCTCATGTGCCATTAAATAATTTACTTAAAGGAAATTAAGAACTTTATTACGTTTACAATATTTTTTCAGGTTGGCCCAGAGAGCAGCATAAATTATTCAGGATTTACTGAATGAACGGTTTGTAGCCAAATTCCCTCTACTTCAAATATCATCGAAGAAATGCATCTTTAAAAAAAAAATTTCCTCAAATCACTTAAATGGGTATGTAAAGAAAGGCACTTAAGTGAGTGGCAGCGAAGAATACTCACCGGTCGCAGAACACAAAGACTGACGCACGGGCCTTGACGAACCGCCGTGCGAATGGAGAGCCTCCACGCGCCCTTGATAGTTGTGCATGAGCCTCCTAGGAGTCGCACGGAGGCCCATGCGCAACTCTCAAGGATACGCGCGGTCGCGGGTTGTGCATTCTGTGGTCGGTATTTGTACTCTACAGATGTATTTAAAATGGTGGACTAGGATATAGATATTATTCCTTCGCTTGCTCAAGGGAAAGAAGAATGTGAACAAAAAATTAAGAGAAGAAAATTTTGGGTTAACGAACTATAGCTTCAAAGAAATTTGGCTGATAAATACTAAACACTGTCAGAGTTTGTCAACTGAAACTTTTTATGATTACATTAAAATGACTCGTGTAAAATTTAATGCTCTGTTACTATTACTAAGGCCAAATATTGAAAAACAAAACCCATATTATCGTGCAGCTATTTCTGCTGAAGAGTGACTACTAATATATTTAAGGTAAGTAAATATAGACATAATATTTTTTTAACATGATTTATTATTAGGTATATTAGTTATGGCATGGTGTCAAATCAGTAGATAGGAAATACAACAAAATTGTTGAAGATACAATCAGTTATTAATGACGTTTTTTTGCAGACGAAGCACGCCCACTGTCCGAAAACATTATGCGGCCGTATCCTGGCAATATATTTTAGGATGTTGCGATAAAAAGATACTCAACTATCGTTTGAGTAGAATATGACATATGGTCGAAATTTGTTTTGGAATACTAATGCAAAAATTTGAAATTTTTGAGAGAAGATCAGCCGCAAGAACAAGTGAGCAAGAACAGTGTAGCCGAATCATTTGCACTTTATTATCCTGGCTTGCATGTGTCTGCATAATTATGTTATGGAAAATAATTCTCATCTAGATCTAGATCATTCACGTGAATCGCGAAACATGACAATTCAAAATTAAAATTCCCTAGATGAAAACAAATTCACATACCCATATAAGTGATATGATGACAAATATTTTGTTTAGGATGCATTTATTCGACGACATTCGAAGTAGAAGGAGTTTGGCTATGAACCATTCATTCAGTATGTCCTGAATAACTTATGCTGCTCTCTGGGCCAACCTGAAAAAATATTGTAAAAGTAATAAAGTTCTTAATGCCCTCTAAGTAAATTATTTAATAGCGCATGGGAGCTGAAGCCAGCGTTGCCAGACATTTCGATTTTGGCGGAACATACCGATTTTTAGCCCAAAATGAAATGTCCCGCGCGGGACAAGTTTGGTCCTGATTTTCAGGGATTAATCGTTCGTGCATTGCGGCCGGCACAGGCAAGTATGTTAACGGGCCACCTGATTCGAAGTAAAAGAAAAGCGCGCGAGAGGGCGCGACATATTCTCTTTCACCTTTCGCTATTAATCACCAATCGATCATTCGTTTGTTTCTTTCTATCTACTTCACGATCACGCGCGATTACGTATGAAAGAATACGAATTTAGGTACCATGCATTTGTTCATTAGTTTGTTTGATTGCGTAAGCAATGAGCAGTGAATTGCGTAATTGAATTATATTAAACAAACGAAAGTAAACTTTTCTTAAGTGCTTTTTTTCTTCAAATACGTGAGTTAATTAAACTATACATATTAGAATCGTTTCAAGATGAATGAAGAAACCGATAGTATTGTTTCAGATTGCTCGGAATCGGAAAACATCACACTAAAGAAGAAAGTCAAACTAGTAAAACATCGCGTAACGAAATACAGTAAAAATTGGAAGAATGATTATAAGTAGCACAAGTATTTCTCATGGTGTATTAAATGATGTCCTGAAGAACTCAGAAACAAATACTCACACGAAGATCCAGGCTCCAGGTATTTTCACTTCTGATCATGATGTCGATGATGTTAAGTACGAGTATTAAATACCAGCCGCAGAAATTACATAAATATATCATACTGTTACCCATAATTAAACTGAAATAGTACGGATTGTTTTCAAAAGTGATTGCCACTCGTATACGCTGACACCAAAATAGCTAAGAATATTAAATCTAGTAGGACAAAGAGCGAAGCAATAGTTTTTGAACTATTGCTTCGTGAATAGTACTGGTGAAAGAAGCTTTGAAAGATTGCAATACAAAATTTAAAAGGGATTTATTTTTTTCCGGATGCAATCAATATGGGAAACCGGAAAATGTTTCCGATATGCGTGCAATATTTCAGTTTTGGAAAAATTATACACAACAAATTACTCGATTCTGTGGAGAGTAATTATAAAACAGCCAATTAAATAAGAAAGATACTTTTTGAAACATTGGATAAACATAACTTAAAATTATCGCAGGTAACTTCACATTCCCCTGACAATGCAAATGTAAACTTTAGTATAAATCATTCTGTATATACGAATCTTGTTGACAAGAACAAGTAAATATTAAAAGCCAATTATTCTGTTCACATATTGCTTAACATGAGCAAATTTGCATGTGATTGATTAGAGATCGACATAGAAGCTGTCATCTTAAAAATATACGCCCTTTTCTCATATCCAGCTAAACGTCGTGCAAATTGATTGAAATATTAAAACTACGGAAATGGAGTGAGTCGAATTATTAAGCCACGTTCATACAAGATTTCCGTCTCTCTATCCTGCTGTTGAGAGAGTAAACAAGGTTTGGCCTGCTTTGAAACGTTACTTTGATAAGCCAGGATTATGTGCGAAAGCCATTGAAAAGAGTTTTCACTTGGAAGGAGAGGAGACAAAAACTCTAGCTGACTTGCGTTTCGTTCATAATATGTGCTTTTGGTACATTGATGAAAGAGTCTCAGGGAAATGATATTGTCATAACAGAAATGCACGAGTATTTATGCCTCTTTCGCTAAAGGTTGACTTAAAGGTCAAAAAGATTTTCGGCTACCAGATTTTTTCGGCTTCCAGACGAAACTGACTTTAAGTAAATTGAATGAATTCTAAAAAACCAGAGCCATGGCACATTAAAATAATTTTTTACACAAATTGTTAAAAATACATTTAGATAATCATGATAATTTTTCAGATGAAACATATTCGCTAAGTTAGAATTCATAATCCTGGAAAATGACGTTAGTTTTGAAATTGTTAAAAATACTATATCTTTATTAAACTTAACAGGCGATGTTTCAGTAAATAACCTATATAAAGAATTTAACTCGTTGAAATCATCCTTGGACGTAGCAGTGGGAAATTGTAAAAACACCACTGCACAGAAATGACAACAGCTCTTTAAAAAGTTTCCAAAAAATTATACCAAGAATATGTTTAAACTAGTTTCACTCAAGTTTTTCCTAAGTGTATTTGAAATGGTCGTCTGCCAGAAATAAATTCTCCATAAATCTAATGAAAGCAGAATTACTCATCCAGTTTAATCTGAAGGTATTTTGTGCAGAATTTTTATTAAAGAAAGAATGGAAACTTTAAAAGAAGTTAAATCTTCAGAGAAATGTAAATAAATAATTCGTACGTAAGTAATGTATTATTTATATTCCTCTGAATTTATATTCCTCGATTATTGTTATTAGTATTTTATATAAAACATTTTCGGCTTTGCCCGAAAAGAAACCTGGCAACGCTGTCTGAAGGGTATACATAAGCGATCATAAAAAAATGTAAATGATAATCCTATTGCTGAAAAACAAAACATTATGCATAAAAAGCGTTTAATTTCAAATGACACAAGAAATTATGAAATAATGAGCAGGAAAGAATGAAGTAACGTCGAAAAATTCACTTGAAGACCAATATAATGGTAATAACAATATAATCGATTATATATTAAAATGTATTACCGTCACGCTCACGCAAACATACACACACACATACCAATGCAAGCTCGCACGCAGGCACGCACGTAAGCTGGCAAACAGGCACAGGTACGCATGCGCACACACACACACACACACACATATATATATATATATATATATATATATCTATTTTTCCTTCTTGTGTCAGGACCCAACTATTTAGCATTCATCGCTGTCTACCCTGAATCGGTTAAGGTTTATGTTTTGAATAGATGTACTTGAATTAATACATTTAGTTTTAATGTCGGTACTACGGTTGGTAATAGGAAGCGACTATTTTAGACATATTCATGAACGTATTTTTAAAATGTTTCGGACACACTCAAGACCTTTTAAACTGAAACCAGTCAACTCTTCCAATATCATCGACCTTTCCTTCGCGCCGTTGGAAAGAATTGCTTAAACAAGAAACGTTAAAAACGTACACTGGTATTTACTAAATAGACATCAATAATTATTGGAAAAAAAAATAAATTTAATGACACTGTATTTTTAAAAGATCGTTTTTTAATATTAACTTTTTTATGTTGTGATTAACACTAAAAAATATATCCGTATTCGAATTTACGTCGCCGCACTGGTATACAAAATCAATGCTGTTGCAATAAGCTGCAGCTATTTTGAAATTGGTAACCTAATATTTTTTCATTATTCATTATATAGAAAACGTACTTACCAATGGACACCCAATGCCGTTCCGGAAGATGTCTGTAAGAGTTTTAAGATATCGCCAGTTGTGGCATGTTGGTAGAATGGTGCGTCGCTTGTTATAGTTGTTCTATTTGGCATTTATTATGAAGTCAAAATCAAATATTCCCGATAGTATTCACATTTGAAACAATTACTATTGATATTATAGACTTCAGTTAAAGGGTTTTAAGCGACTGAAGAATACCTGGAGCTGGAAAATAGTAACAAACCTATTTTTCGTAATGATGATACCAGACCACGTTTCGCCCAATAGGTTAAAAAATACTTATGAAAAGTGGATTGGGCAATTCTAGCCTACCCATCATATTCACTTGACATTTCCATGAGAAAAATGTAATAATAAGAGAATCTTTATATTATTAGTCTATAACAGAGGTATCCAACATAATTGTGTGGAGGGCCAGATTTATTATTTTTGAAACCGTAGCGGACCAGTAGCATAGTGAACTTTAAATGTAAAGAAAACAGTAATTTTAATTTTTCAACACGAATAATTTATTAAAAAAAGAAAGCCTCAAGTTTACAAATTATTGCACTAATGAGAAGACTGATATTTTTTTTGTTTGCACAGTGCATATATGTCAGCTAATATTTTAAAAGTGGCTATGCGCAGAATGCCTGTAAGATGGGTGTCTAATAAAGATGATCTTGTTTTTGACTTGTTATGTTTCATGCGGGAATAAATCTGTTCGCAAGTGTATGTAAGGAAATTTGTTGAAGAGCTAATTTGGTAAGGTTGGTTGCGGTTAATATACTATTTGTAAAACTCAATCAGTCAGTTCGGAAGGCAACCATCAAATGCTGCTTTTAGGAGAGAATTGCTTTTTATATCAATCAATTCCAATTGTAGGCTTAACTCGGTGCTTTCATTTTCAACATTAAATGATTTTGAAATGCTTTCGTGTTGGATATTTGTGATTTGAAGTCTATGAATCTCTCCTCAAACTCATTACTAAACCTTTGTAAAAACGACGAGTACTTGCATAAGTCCATTGTCTCTTGATCTCTTAAAGATAAGGTACTAACTGCTTTTGTTCTAGTTATTTTTCTCGTGATACCATTTCTCGTAGGTACCAGAGGTGCTAGTATAGACGTCAGGGCACCAGCTGACGCAATTGATGTTGACGTGTGAGTACATGCACAAACTAATACAGGCTCTATAGCGGAGACTGTATGGTTGATTATTCCTTACAACTACAATTATAAGTCAATGGGAGCAAGGTAATTAGACTGACGTGTTTTGTAGGGTTCCGTATCGTACAGGTTCCGTAACATACCTACCTACCAATATGTACACATTATTCATTTTGACAACTAACAGGCAGTGCAACTAACAGGCTTATTTTTAATGGATATTTACACAATATACACAATATATATATATTTACAAATATATTGATATTTTTAAAGTTTTAACTAGCTCGCAGGCCGGATGTACTGCATTTGCGGGTTGTATCGTGGCCTGGGGGCCGTATGTTGGATGGGCCTGGTCTACAAGTATAAGTACTGAGCGGTATATTTATACGCGCACGCCAAACTAATAATTTGCGCTTACTTTTTGACCGCTGGCGAGTGCTAAAATTTTTATTTATAAAGTAAATTATAAAGAAGGAATTAAATAAAAAAAGGAGAAACGAAAATTTTACATTATGCACATCGTACATGACGTCAACTTTTCGTAGAACGAAATTATCTGAACATAAACTGTCAAAGGCAATACAATGCAGTTCTATTTTAGTTTGATAGACTTACGAATCTTTTATTCGTATATTATGAAATATATAAATTTAAATTACAAATTAAGACATAAAGTGAATGATCACCATTGTTATATTAATTGTTACAGTATAGTATAAAATACTATATAAATTTTATATTAGAATGGGAATTTTTGAAAAAAAAATTGAGCTTGACGTAACATGTGGCGCCAATAAGATACATAAGATTTCTGTTAAATAATTTCCGAATATTAATATTCATTTTTAATGTGTACACATTAGACCTACATCCAAACCTATTATGAATTTCTCAAAAAAAGATTAGACTTATCGCTCTAATTTTCCGATAAACTTTGGATAAACTTCTAGATTCGGTGAAGAGTCTGCATATTTTTGCAACAAGACCCTTGTCTCCCTCCCATGTTTTTGCAAACATTTTCATCAATCACTAGTTTTGGAATACTCTTAACTAAAATTTTAAATTTAACATGATTTCCATATGATACCTACGTATGACATATGAAATTAATAAAATCTGGGCATTTGCCCCTTGAAAAGTTCACATAAATATTCTTGACTGTTTCTTAATAGAAACGACTGCGACAGTTGCGACAGAATATGATGTTTTCCTTTCAAGGTACGAAACCATAAAACATCACTAATGAAAATTTAATTAATATTAAATAATGTATACATTTTCAAAGTGTATAGACACATGTCGACCTAAAAACTTACCTTCAAATAAATAAGTTCCTTTGTGACAATTGACTGCATACATACTAACTTTTATCAAAATCACAATAATTTTTCAGTAATCTCATTCCTTCATATCAAATATGAATAACAAAACGAAATGTCATGATGACGTAATAATGAAGACACATATAGAATTATCAAGGTGGTGAGGAAATACGCACCCCACCCGTCACATTAAGACTTTTACAGCCTTTTATCTATTGGGAAACCCACTGGGCATAACACGTGATTATTATACAAATCCTTTTATTTACTTTCTTCGAAGTAAATAAGTACGCTGATATATGGCATGTCGACGCGTGCTCAGGGGAAATTTCCACTAGCGAAAAACTGCGATAACATTATTATGGATTATCGAGACCGCTAACACATAAAGCGCTTTTACGTAAACCGACCCACGGCATTAATAATTTGTTACTAGATTTGATATGCGCTCGATATGAAACGTATATGTTATCTTAAATAACGAGAAATTAAATATTAAAAAACACATTGTTTTGAATTGCGCTAATATTTATCTTCTTTAAATAGTTACGTATCAGATATACAACTGGAATACATAATGATATACTTCATAGTATTTGAAAATACATCAATATTATTTTATGGAATAACGTTAATAGATTTTTATTTAGTATTTCATTACTTGTGCTGAATCGGGGAGAAAAGAGACTTTATAGTCAACAATATAAATATTTGAGAGAGGGTTTACAAATTGCACGTTATTTTGAAACTTAATGTTTCGCAAGCGGGACTTAAAAATGAAAATGGTTAATGAAAACTCACTTTCATCCTATCCACTTTTACCATGCTCCACGGATACAGGAAAAGATAATTTTCCGTTCCGGCTTTGCATATATGTGCAGATACCTTGGAAACATGCATTTGTGTTTTGGTATAAAATTACAGAAACTGTAAGGCTGTAACAGACTGACAAACGGACGCACAGGTATGACAAAATTGGAAGGATTCCTTTTTCCGTTAGAGACCCTTTAAAACTCAAATATAATAATTTATCTGAAATCTGAAGGATATCAATTAAAGTGTTGTATAAGAAAAATTCAAAGCTACCATAAAAATATCTGAAACCTGATGGATATCAATTAAAGTGTTTTATAAGACAAATTCAAAACTATCTAAAAACACATTTAATAGAAGGATACTGTTTACTTATAAGAGTTAATCAAATTTATATTAAATTCCTTATATTCCGTACTTCTTTACTACCGCAGTCGTATTCCTTGCAAAGGAATATAACTTGTTAATTTCCTTACATTTCATAAAAATAAATTTCTAGCTACATAAGCGTAATTGAAAAAAACTTTGAACCCAGAGCAGTCTGGCATTAAATATCATGACATGTCGATTACGCACTAGAAGTGTAAACGTTTTTAAGATACGACACAAATATATCTTTATCGTACGTACAGTACAGTACAATTTGCTTGATAAAGGTATTATAAAAATAATGATCGCCAGTAAATGATATTTTGTTTAGAATTACATTTATGATAAGAAATATCGGATGTCTTTAAATATTTTGCCAGTGAAATGCAGCACGACGTGTTACAAGTAACAGGATGAGACATTTTTATGCAATGACACAATGAAAGAACTAAACGATGTAAGAACAATTTAATAATCCTGCCAAATATGTTTCGGAAAATAGGGTTGTCTTCATATCTTGAAATTTTTAACAAAAGTTAACCGTAATAATATTAACTGAATATTACGTGCTTAGAACAAAAGTGCTCAGAAATGTATATGAAAAATTCTTCTCTTAGTAATTTTGAAAGAAGAAAGGCTGGAGGAGACGTTGCGGGTCGTTTTGAAGCTGAATATTTTAAAGCAGAATAGCCGAGTGTTGTGAATCTGTATTTATAATGAAATTGAAAAAACATAACCTGCACATTGCTTCACCTGGATATCACATAAAGTTTCCTATAAAATTCAAAAAGGGCTGTAGGAGCACGCGGGAGCGAGGTAATTCAGGTTGGCCCACACTGAATTCAAATCAGACTTATTATTTTTGTCTAATATAAAAACATTAAATAAACGTATTAAAAATATACCAACATATCACACAAAATACACTGCATTTCGTAATCCCATGCAATGTCGCAGTACGTCTAAACTTCTTAAGTTCGAGAACTCATACTAAAAGCGTTCCTACACACTTAGTTAGATATTTATATAAATATATATATATATATATATATATATGTATATATATATATATATATATATATATATATATTGTTACAAAGGAGTTATTTATTTGTACTCCACTCAAAGAGATCCTTAAACCGACATACCTATGAAGAAAAGAAATATTTTTCTGTTCCCGTTTTTACCTCTGAAAGATCTCACGATATTTAGTTATTTTAAATATCTTTTTAGTTTTGGGTCAAGTAACTATGTATTATATGCGAATGTCAAGTTTCTATCTTACTTCGTTTAAATGTGAGAAGCCTTGGAGAGAAAGACAGAGGCACGGCTGGATGAGCAGACTGGACAATTAATGTTATCATATTTTTATGATCTCTTAGGGTCCAATCATTTAATGTTATCATATTTTTATGATCTCTTATGTCACGGAACCCTAAAAATTGTAAATAAGACTTCATTTTTATTTTGGAAGACCTTTACAATAAAACACCCCATTTGATGAGATGCGAAGAAATGTTTCGCCATGTTTGGGGAGTTGCATTATACAAATTTTAATATCAATCTACGTGTGATACTTCTATCTGAAAAATTCACTTGCAAAATTTCACATTCCGTACGTCACTGTGAATGACGGACATGCGGAACGGGCATATGAAATTTCACGGGTTACTTTTTTCAATACGGAACTCATAAAAACAAACGAAATTACACCTTTCATACAATGAAATCATAGTATTATTAATTTATTTTGCATTAATTTTAAATGAATTCATGGAATTCCAAAAATAATAACTCTTACCCACTTAATTGGAATATTTTGATATCAAAGGCTCCGAACAAGAGCAAAATTACTAAAGAACTTGGAATTCAAGTGTTATTTGTCATCATCTATTAAATAAAATCTAGGTCATCAGTTCGATGAAACAGAGCTAAATAAGGTGACTTTTGATACACTATTCATTGTTTTAAACTACGTTTAAGCGAGTCAAGTTGCTTCTCGGTCATACGCAAGAAAGTTACCGAATTTATCCGAAATGTGACAAAAATATCGAAATACTTGTAATATTATACCATGACAATTTGAACCGTTTAATTATCCGTTCACAATCACTATGCCTTGTATTTAATAAATTCAGTTATGTATTTAATAAATTCAATTATTTTTATGCAATCTGACATATAACAATAATTAGGTTCTAATTGGGGAACCCTTCAAATTCGCACCAATCTCTTTATTCCTCGTACAATTGGTTAATTAAATTACTGGAATATTCTGATATATTATAATTTTTATCATTTTGGTTTTAGAGTCATCTTGAATTACGAGAATACTTGTGAAAATAATGATTATTTATTTCTTTGTATTTTCCCATTTATTTTCCAATTGTTACGATTCTTTGGTTACCTTTTCCATTATTCTGCAATCTGACTTATTTCTCCGGTTTTTGGATTTTAATTTCCAATTTTCTTTTTTCATATGTATTTGCCCTTTTTGTATTCTTTTCGTCTTCATACATTTCAAATGTACGAAGAACATCTCAATCGCTCTTTTTCAGAATTATATAAATCTAAAGATAAAAAATGAAATCCTAATAATGCGTTATATGATTTTAGGACCTTGCTTTCTCATAAATGAAATTTCATACAAAAATGATTTAACGTAACTAGTGTTTTAAAAAAATTTGAAAAGGCCTGATTTTTTATGTAGTTAATGGTAAAATTTATATTAAAATCAAATGAGGCCGGTTATATCCTCACTGAAAGAGGAAAAGGTACTTTTAATGAATTTACTCCATCAGATTTAAAAATACTTGCATCTTTATGTAATGGTTTACAATAAATCAAGGAAGAAATTTCTTTGAAAACGATTTCATTAAAAAATCTTAACTCATTCTAGAATTTAAGGAGTCGCAAATTTTAATAAAAAATCGTAGTCACTTTTTAATTAGTAATATATTTGATGTTAAATAAAAAATTTATATTCAGCGATAATTCTTTGCCAAATGAACCGATATCGATGTTTTTTTTTATTGGAAAAGGGTATTTTAGGGGTGGTCATATATAAATAAGATGACTATCTAATGATGAAGTCCGGAAAGTAACAATGGAACTTCATAACGAATGACAGTAAATCCACTATGAATCAAGACATTTGGTGGGGGCAGTTATTAATTTGCAAAATAATTAAACAACACACCAAGTCTAGTTCTAGAGATGAATAATGGAACTCCTTAAAGGATGGTAGTAAATTAACCGTGATTAAAGAAATTTGCTACTAGGAATTGTTACTTTGTAAAATAACTACACTATCGAACAGGTCAGAGTTTGATGTTGAGTTCTGGAGATTAACAATGGAACTCTTTAACGGATGGTAGTATATTAACCATGATTTAAGTTATTTGCTACTGGTAGTTGTTACTTTGCAAAATTTGATACTAGACTTCGGATATGGAGAACGGATAGCAGCTACTACTATTACTCCGCTTTGTATGTTGTTGATAACCAACTTTAGACAAAGAGGAAATTATACATATACTAACTTTTGTCCGTGACTTTTAATAATTATATGTTATTGCAAGACAGGAAATAATTGAATGTTAGGTAGAGTGTAATGATTAATACTATTAATAATTAAAAATTCCAAAATAAAATATTTTTTGAAAAACCGACTTAAGTTCGTCGACAGTGCTGACACAGACTTCAAAAATAATTAACTTAGTTATTTATTGCGAATATATACCTATCTTGAGTTAATTATTTTTTTACTTTTTAATACCTACTTTTTTAAAGTCGATTGTTCAAAAAATATTTTATTATGCTGTTACGTACACTGTACAATCACCGGTAGAAAATCCATCATATTGTTGATTTTTTTATCCCTAGTGTTTCGTCACGCCGTTATCGATACGTCCCTTACTACATAAAAATCCAAAAAAATGATTATCGATAAGATATTTATTTATGAACTAAAATAAGTTCATAGATTTCTAAGTTTATAATATTATATTTTACAGACTCCCGAGGTACCCGCATCAAAAAGAGAAATGGATACAGATGATTAGGCAATGAAAGTAACGGTTTCCAACAAAATCGAGCATTATTTATTCCAAATATTTCGCCGCTGATTTAATAGCAACGAGCCAAAACAAAGGAAGGCCTTTATTGTATCAACCCCATATCCACCGAACACATGTAAGAGTTTTTTGAAATTGTTAATTTTTTAACGAAAATTGTTTTTATTGTGAAGTTATCTACTTATATATAATTTTAACTGCTAATAATCTTAATAATCTGTATCAAATCTGCTAATAATCTTAAATATCGTATTTATTATAAAATTTATTGTTTACCGTCCGGAAGGTTTAGATATTTCTTTTAGATAATTTTCGGAATATACTCATGTTTTGATTATAATCCCGTATTGTAATTCTTAATCTTATTGTTAAACGATTAATAATTCCTTGAAGGTTGTTATATCATCGAAATTTAGCCAGTGATCAGAATCGACATTATTGAATGCAAAAAGTCCTTTATCTACAACCATTATTGGAATCCTAGCACCTCGAAAAAAGAAAATAGTAGAACAACTCAGAAGTTGACGATTACATCGGAGCAACGTTTAAAGATAATAAAACGACTGCAATACAAGTTAAGTTTAAGAAAAAAAACTTCAACGAAGAAAAAAGTCACTTCTTGATATATTGTTAAGAATTGACTTTTTTTCTTAAAAATAAGCGTATGTGTGCAGCCTGCCGATTTAACGAAACGGCAGATACTTTATTTAAGTAAAGCATATATTCCAAAAGTAAAATATTCTCCAGCCCTAAGTTCATTTGCTTTGTCTCACCTTTTACTCAGCCAAGTCGTAGGACTATATATGTAAAACTTTCTATGATTGTTTACCGTCACCACGCACTAAAAATGATAGCGCAGTATTGAAGGAAATCAGGATTCAAAAAGGAATCTCTTTTTTCTATCAAACTGAATTCTGAACAATTCAGAAGCAAGTTGTACTTTAATATAAAAGAGTGAATGGAATCCTAAAGGGAAATGTTCGTATATGTACGTAGATTTGAAACCTGGCATGATGTTGCTAAAGAAGCATTAGTTTTTTCATTATCAGAAGTTAATATAAGTTGGAAAGTGCCAGTTGGATATTTTTCGGTGAATGGTGCAAGTAGTAACCAAAATGCTTCACTTAAAATCTAGGTATTAAATTGTTAGGGAAATTGTAATAGAAATACTAGCATTACCATTCGATGGATGCTCGTCTAATTTATATATGTCCAAAATCCTAAATTGTCCATTAAAATTACATGATATGAAGACCAGTTTCATTAATTCTTCAACTGTAAAACCATTTGTAATTATTTTGGTTTCCCGACACATACTTAAATTAATTCGCAACTCAGAAATTATAATAACACAGAAAGTAAGATTGAGTGGCGTTTTTTGTAGGGATTAAACAGGTCACAGAAATCTAAAAATTTCCATGTGGCTAATAAATTAAGGGAATAGGATATTCATTTCAAGAATAAAATAATGAAAATAACAATCATTTAGCGTCTCAGAAGCTCTTATTTTTTGCGATTCCCATTAAAAATTAAATGAATGTCTATTTGTGGAACGGTAGATTTTTAGATATTATGAATGACGTTTTCGGCGTATTAAATTCACAATTCACCAAATGATTATGAACAAAGAAAAGTAGGTCGGACTGTTTAGAAACATTTTAATGTTTTTCTGATTGTCCGAGCCTTCGTGAATATGCTTATCTTTACTGAAAATAAATTACAACATAAATACTTGAGTGTCAAATCATAAAATGGTTAAATTAATAAAGACTAATCAAAAGATTGGATACATAGCATTTTGCATCTGCAGAGTTAGTACGTAATTTTTATTTAAAAATTTAGTTGATGACCAAGATGCTATTTTAAAATATTTTCCTATATACAAGGTTAGTCAAGACCATACTGAACTGTTTCTTCTAATATAAGATACCATGAAGGTGGTAATAACGATCTATAGAAAAATTCAACAAACACCGATCTGTCCAAAAATGATCGTGCAAATTGTGTACCACTAGAAAATATTCATATTTTAAATTGTTCATCTGCCGTACAAAGAGTAAATCTGACATCCGAAAAATTTAAATTTGTCGATGAAAATATTAGCGATCACTTCTTGATGTTAAACACTTATCCACGTGTTTCGAAAAAGTAATAGAGTATGTTTCTTGTGTCGTAGTCTATACTTTAATAAAAAATATAAAATGTGCTACCTGTATTGGCACTTACTCCATCCGGACCGTTACCTAATCGTCTTATAAACTTGAAAAACCAAGCTTGTGTATCTTTCTAAAGATGTTATTAAGATTTGCCGTACTTATGAATTATTTCTGAAAAAATGCCTATAAAATAGTGACAACACATCAAACCTAAATATACAACTTATATCATAACGTTTCAAGTTTTAAAAACCTTTATTGGCATAACCTTATTTGAAGATTTATTAACGCACCAAATTGATACAACCCCCTTGTCAAATTACTTAATAGATTAAAGCAAAGTGATAACTGCTAAACACATAAACATCAGATTAATTTAAATAATATGTTTCTGAAAGATTACAGCTGATTTCCATCGCATTCATTTTTGTTTATTTATTACCTTATTTATCAGCTAAAGAAAGGGCCAGATTTCAAATAATTATTTTCTTCCTTCTATATAGCTGTGAACCGACTAAGTCGTTTTTCCATTAAATTTAGTTAGTTTTTCATCCTTTAGATTATTATTATATAAGAGAATATTATATATATATATATATATATATATATATATATATATATATATATATATATATATATATATGTATATATATATATATATATATATATGTATATATATATATATATATATATATATATATATATATATATATATATATATATATATATATATATATATATATATATATATATATATAAAGAGAATATTTCGAAGTATCTTCATTTGTGTACGCTCAGATTGTTTTGAAAGCATATAGTGGTTTTTTACGAATCCTGGCTTACCATTAATTAGTTGAAACTACGTTTTTTAAGTACGAAGATTTTCTATCAATTATTATTCCTACCTATATTACCAGTATAAACTATTTTTGGTTTATTGCTAAATTAAAATAGACAGATTTGCATAACTTAGTCTCGTAAATTAAAATAATTATAAATTATTTGATAATACATAATACACTTTCTATAGTCATTACATAGCCCAATGTGATTTACGCCCTTTCTGTTGCCCCTCATTTCATCTTTTCCAAGTTTATTTATTTTCGATTATTTTTCATTAACACGTTCTTTTTTTGTTAATATATTCTTATAATATTTTCAGTCTATTATTTCACCAGCTATTAAATCTTATTTAGCTACAGTTGACTGAAAAAGATTGATTATGTAGCCATGAGTACGCCTTGTATATGTAGCATGGATACAGCAAATTTAATAAATTAGTAAAAGTATCTCCCTAGTCATGACGTGTTTATATAAATATTCTATTTTTATTCTATACTCCATTTTCCTCCAAAACAGAATGCGAATAAAGCATAATGAGAGTTCAGGTATTGTAAACTTTTTTTATTCACGTTGGTAACATAACATGGATTTATATAGTATTTGCCATTAAAATTGTTTATTGGTACGTATACATCCCTAACTTGGATTTAATAGGTTACATATAATCTTAAAGAGAAATTTGAGTAACTAACATGAAATCTTCTAAATAACTTGATACTGTGTGTCTTAAATCACGCTTGGCTAACCTTCACCAATATTTATATTCTGGGATGCGAAAAAATAATACGTAACTTACTAAAGATACTAGTAATAACAGTTTAAGTAAATGGTAGCAATGGTGCAGAAAATTAATGTATTACAATGTAATAACAAAAAAAAATTATTTTTGTGTCCTGAATATTTTTCTAAAATTTGGAGGGGATAATTCGATAACCCAAAACTCTCAGTTTAAATCAACATATTATCGAAAATACGTAAGTATCGAGCAAACTCTATCTTTATCCTAGGACGCAGATTGGCTATATATAGCTTGGTTTTCATATAGATTTGTTCTTATGCGTAATCCAGTGGTTACCTTATTCATGTTCACAGCCGTATAAATCATTACCACGTCGCTTTCTTGAAGTCTCGCAACTCACTGTGTACGTTTAACTGCAGGTTGATTATCCCTTGCTTTAAATTTGAAATAGTATATCTAAAGAACAGGACAAAATACGAAAAATTTTTACTGACTATAATCATATTATTTTGTACTCAGGAAACTATACAATTGAGCAATATTCTATACATCGTTACGGTATGTTAGCAAAGGTCTAAACTAATTTGTTTGAAAAGTGAGACGTTATCGTAAACACGATTGAGTATTTTTTCTAATTATGGAAAATAACACTGATAAACACTGTTTTGTCCGAAGAACTGTGTGATGATTTTTGTTTCTGTTTATGTACAGTTATAACAAAAAAATATTTTTTTTCCAGTCATCCTCAGCCTTTTGGAATAATAACATATTCATTTTTACCTCATCTCTGTGACTTTGTTTAAACATCTTCATATCTGCCACCAGATAGCTATCATATTCGACTAAATTAAATTTATTGACATCATTAAGGCTGTAGAGATACCACAAAAATGCTTAAGTAACATGGATAGTTTTTGTTACGTGTGTGGAGAATAAACTTTTGCATATCGGCGTCGAAAATTCAAAGTATTAATAAAATACTTTTATTTAGATTATTTTGGTTTTCCTGTACGCCATCAAGACAAATCGTGGGTTCTACACATATGTTATATATCATGTGTGAGACCCTTATGAGCTTTGGTAAGGTATATATTAAATTTTGAATATGATAGAACTCACTGGCACTTGTTCATTGACTCCTCAAAAATTGACTAGTTTTAAAGCAGTGTTGCTATATAACGAAAACAAACGTCCTTCAGTACCTGTACCTCATGATTCCAGTATGAAAGAAACCTAAGAAAATATAAAATTCCTTAACAAAAAATTAAATTCAAATGACATGCTTGAAAAATTTCTGAAAATTTTAAAACCACTGCTCTCTACTGGAACTACAGCTTGGTAAAATATTTCTATTTTATTTGTGAAAGGACAGTAGATGTAAAAAATCACTACACAAAGAAAGTATGGCCCAAACGTAAATCACTTACTCCAGGACGTAAGAACGTTAATAATGATCCTTTGGTTAATCATGAAGACATACTTTTAACAACCATTACATATAAAACACGACCTCATATTTTTTTTAAAAACTATAGATGAAAGAGTAGTGGGTTTTCATATCTGAAAGAGAAATTTCTCAAAATCAGCATCGCAAAAATTAAAGAGGGAGTATTTGTTGGTCCACAAATATGGGAAATAATGAAGAATAAGAATTTTGAACAGAAACTTAACGATCTTAAAAAATCGGCCTGAAAATGTTTTGTTAATGTCGTCAACAATTTTTTAGGAAACCATAGAACAGAAAATTACAAAGACTTAAGTATTGAACTTACAATCTCGTACAAAACTCTAGGGTGCAACATGTTTTTGAAATCACATATCCTGGATTCGATATTTCCTTAATAGAAAAGTTTTACCAGGTAAATGGAGTCCAGGAACGTTAGCTAATTACTGCTGACTTCTTAAAAGGAACCTACTAACAGAAAAAGGGACAAATACTCACAAAATCATAAATATATATTTATAATAAATGTATTTATTGTACATTAATTAATTACAATTGCCTAAGTGCAATATGATTTTGTACTTTCATGAAAATACATATTTTTATGTCAAAAAGAAACAAACGTGTCAACTTTTTTTCATTAGCGTATTATTGTTGGGTAGCCATAGTATGTTCCAAATTTAGTGCATGTTTTCGTGGGACAAAAAATTTTTAATTTTGTAGACCAATGTAATTAATATAGATATCATCATGCTATGTACTCAAAAAACATATATTTAAATATAAATATGGGTCCACGTAACCAAAGGCTAAGGCTGGTTAAATGTATGTTAACTTTGTTAAATCCTAATATATTTTTGATTATGTTATAATTAATATCAACATAATGAATATATGTCCATGAAATACGTCGGTAAGTAATCGATAACTCTTATATTTATGTCAAGGAGAAAATGTAAAAATATGAATCGACTACTCGAAACTATTCAATATCAATTCATTACAAATTAGCGTAACACACTTCATGCGTTATGGGTATATAATAATAATTAGTTTTCTGGTAGTAAATACTTGTTTATTTCAATAAATAATTATTTAATATTTCATATATCCAGTTGTTAATGACAGTGCGGCGTAAAGTCAATGGTTAATCATAACATGGTCATCAGTTAGCCACCTGCTCTCTAATTCTTAAATTTTTGTTCTTATTTCGATTTAAATCATACTTCAATTTCCATATAAAAAAAGTTGGTATATAAGTTAGCTTATGCATTCTTTTTTTTAAATGACATATTACTTCTCCTTTCTATTACTTACCGATTTCCTCTTAGTTATGCTAGGTTTCCATTCTTTGCAACTAAAAAGAGATGTTGCACAAATGAAATTTATCTTCCAGCTATTAAAAGGTGAAATCTATGCCCTGTATTTTTGAGTAAACTTTCATTCATCATACCTGACAATTTCCTGCGCTCACACAGTCACTTGTTTATTATATCACCCTCTAGAACCGAACTATATCGGAACTCTCCAGTTTCCCGCGGTGTTCAACTGTCCAACCACATGATCGCAATCGCATCAGAGTGTGATTTATTTATGACGAGTGTAAGTGAATTTGTCGAATTGTGTCGTCGTTGTCTTTTGTAGTACTTCTTAAACCATTAATTTCTTATTGGCACGAATAGGTTACCTGTAATGTAACGATAAACGTGTGTGTGTGTAAATAAATAAATATTAACTAAAACGTTAATGTCTTCGGGACATGTTATGACCGGGTTTATAGGATAAGAAGAAATACTCTCGTAATATTTCACTCTAAAAACATTTAAAATTTAGGCTTATTAGAAATAGCACTAACTGGTGTAATAATTTAAATTGTACATAAGTGATAAATCAATGGGGCTTGTATACCCACTCAAATTAAGAGAAAATTTCCCATAATTTTTAACTTAAAGTAACCACATACTCAAAATTCAAAATGTAAACCGTATGTAATTCCTACCACTATCAAAATTTGTGTAAAAATTTGCCTCATTCTAATCGACTCCACAGTGATCGCACATAAGCTACTGTTAGGTTTGTTAAAGAGCAGTTTATGCCAGTCTATAGTATGACCAATTCTATTGACAGGCATAAACTGCTGCTTAAAATATTAAACTCTTTAAAAAATAATTCATATACATATATTTATATATATATATATATATATATATATATATATATATATACACACATATATATACACACATATATATACACACACATATATATATATATATATATATATATATATATATATATATATATATATCTGACTGTAAGTATACTAATTTTAATTAGATTTTAGTAAATAGCCACATTTTTCACAGATTACCAATATTTGCCGTGAGCGAGAATGACATTTATGTAATATTAGCCAATTCAGAGTTAAATCCAAATGTTTCGCCTTTGACAATATAAAACGATGATATTTTCATTAATTTTTTTAACTTAATATGTTCTTAATATATAAACATGTCTAATGTGACTATTGCAGTTAATCAAATCATTTGAGAATAATGTAAAAAGTAATAAGATTGTAACTAAAAAGGAAGAAAAACAAAATGAAACAAAAACGACCAAGAAAATTAAATTAAAATACTGAAAAGAAATACAAGTTTGGTCTCTGAAGATTTACCTGTATTTAGTCTTTCCAGACGTTTTAAAAATGTTATTACAGATTTTTAGAAGTTTATATAGTAACAATTTACCCAAATAATGAATATATTTGGCGTTAATTTTGTAGAAATTCATTATTCACAATTAAATGAAATTACGTGATGTAGTATTATTTCTACTTTCTTTAATTTCTTTACCACGACCTAGGTTTCGTTGTATTACAACATCTTCAGGTAGGATATTAGCAAAGATTGATCTTCTATCTATATAAATCACGTAGTTACATACAGATAGTCGTATATGATAATTGTTTTTTTCCAAATTGAAACCGAATCTCAACATTCAGACCAGAAATTATATTTAAATCAATATATTTTATTAAGTGTTTTCCCATTCCCCGTTCTTTGTACGATCGCTCGATATTCCAATCAATTCTTGTAAATTTTCTATTATAAAACGCAAGTTGACAAAAAATTCAATCAATTATTTCTTTAAATAATAAGCGAACCAAGAAATTGTTGGCATTGAAAGAAAAACTATTAAACGAGTCTTGATTAATTTACGTCAGTCATTCTCCATTCCTTTTACCGAGTAAATAAGGGCTCAACACAAAGGAAACGGAGTTCTATCAACATTGAAAAATTTTAACTTTGTAGATATCACATTAAAATAATCTTTCGCTAAATAGTAATATTAATTTCAATTCATTAACAGCCTAGGCTATTTCGACATTTTACTGGCAATTCGTGCTATTGTCAAGTCATTTCCCGAATGAAACAATTGATAGTAACTGGACTAAGTGGCTCCAAATAATGACGCTATATTACCGACGTATATAAGCCATTGGCACCCAAAGTGTTCCCAAAGTCATGGTAATTATCAAACCTTCACTATTATTATTTGCGTTCGCAGATAGTGCCATTTGTCAACTTTTTTTTATTGAGTGCAATGTAATTTTCTACAGCCTATTATAATACAAAGATATACACCCTGAGTGTATTGTATTGAGTGTAAGAGTAATGTTATGCTTTTCCTTTTTATGACTATCAAGTCTATTTCTATAAGAGATAAGATGAAGTCTTGTACGTACATATGTATAGATTTAATAGAGGTTACATTTTTATAATACTTTATCTTTAGCATACGGACACCAAGTTTAATAAAACGATGACTCCCTCTCTGTCGTGTTAATTTTTGGCAAAGCTTATTACTACAAACACGCATGATACGAATAAATCATGTATAATAATAATAAAAGCACATCATGTTTTACAATAATTGTTAATGTAGTTTAGCCTACGGCTGCGAAGCGCGCTTAATAACAGTTTGTCCACTTGAATGGCTTCAAGTGCCTTCGTGCTGATCCACGTCGAAAAAAGTTAAACGGAGCTTCGGCGCCGTCAAAAAATTGGCGCCACAAGCCGCTCAGAGCCATCACCGTTTCGCTCAAATTTTACGATTTTGTGCTAGCTTTTTTTATTTTACTATTGCACTTGTCCGGCCGATTGCCCACACTGAATACCTGGACCATATCAATTGTAGTTGGAATATCAGTGGTCGTATGCTCAACTGTCCAGCGAGCCGTGGCTTCCTTTCGTTTCTAGGCACAGAAAAAATGTTTTTAGTAAATTTTAGCAATGAAAACTCGATGACCGAAAGTATCCTATGGAGTTTAAATGAAATTTGCTAACTGAGTTAATTACAGCTCAGTTTATAGCTACGGATCAAACTTTGTTTTAATCTTTGTTTAATACTTTGAATAAACTATGATATTTCCATTCTGAAATATTTCTGTCATCTTTTGAACACGCTTCTATTTCCATTCTTCCATTTCCGAAATCACTGTTTCTAAATTGAGTATACAATATAGTTCTAAATCGAGTTTCAAGGATATTTTATTATCAATCAATTAAATTTTGCTTATAGGTATCTTTATAAATGTTGTACTTAATACAGGAACGAGTTGGCAAAATGTTTTACACTAACTTCTAAGTGATAAATTTTGGATTACAATCTTAAAAATATTTTTAGATATATCCCATTAGAATATCAAAACAAAATGACTGCCAAAATGTAAATTTTCATTTGTAATTGGTAAAAGATGCAATAATTATGGCTTTCATCCATCATCTTGCACAACCATCCATATATCATGAATTTAAAGCTCCAAAGGTTTGTGATATTGTAATGGCCCAAGCAGTCATGTAGCAACGGCGCTTATCGGATTTGAATCGAATTAAAACATTATGACTTAATGTAAAACAATGTGACTTGATTTAATTAAAACATTATAACTTGACTGTCATTAGATCGAATCTTAGAAATAATAGTTAAGAGTATTATATTTTAAAATACTTATTCTTACACCGTATAACGAAAATAATTTAAGACTGAGAGCTGGACTGAATTTGAAAGGAAATGATATGACTTATACATACTTAATAATTATCAATTAAAAACGATGTTACAGAACAAAAAAATGAATATGATGATTATTCTCTATGCATTCGAATACAATCTTTCCTCTTGGGCTGCGAAGCGTGTAAGCCAAGCACAAACAACTCTGTAGAACATAGAAAATGTTACCCACCCTCGATTCATAACTTTTTCGTCATTATAACGGAAGATGCGAATTCAGAAATTGATCTTTCTTCGCAAGGTAAAATAAGTAAAGTAAGGTAGGCAAGGAATTTCCGTAATGGAAGGTATTTTGTGAAGCAAAATATGTAACATACCGGTACATGTGTAGATTATAGGTATTTGGTACCTACGGCGACGTACAATTTATTGCGATTTACATAAGACTCGCTTGTTAGTTTATGTCTGACAAAGGTGGCGTGATAATTATTTGCTGCCTATCATGAGTTATATGAAGTGTACTAAAAAAATTGAGGTGTATTCATTCAAAATTACATAATTTTCAATTCTATCGGTAAGGAAAGAAACAACTGACATGTCATCCTCATGAATTTTATCCAAAAATTATCAGATAGTATTGTTGTTACTGTTTTCCACTTTAACTTCTTTACCTCACTATTTTGGTATTGGTAGCTTTGAAACGTATTTTGCAGAAAATTAATAAATATTTTAAAAATCAGCTGTGCCTACAATTTCGTTCGCGTGTAATTAGGGAAAAAAAATATATGTTATTCTATACATATTGCTCCTGAATATATACTATTTCCGTACCAAATTTCAGTAAAATTCATCCAGTAGTTTTGCGTGATACCCGCTCAAATTAACATACAGACAAAAATTGTAAAAAAAATTTCTGGCTTCTGTTATAATTCTACAAAATCAATCACAAAGCAAACAACATATTTCATTATTATCATTTAAAATAGATATTTTGTCATTGAACGTTTCCAAATGCTCCTTACGATCTATTGTATTAATTGTCTCTATTTACATTATTGGTCGACGCTCGCATAGTCACAGAGTAGACTTTAATAAATAATGTTGTTTCACAGTGTCCATTATTATTAGTATTCGTTAGTCGACTGAAGTTTATTAGCGGTTACTGTATTACATGTAATATTGTGTATTTAAACCAAGGACAATATAATTAAATTATTAAGAATAACAAATATCGTCTGGAATATTTCTTTCTAATATTTTTTTAATTATAGGATATAGGAGAAGTTAGAATATTTTACATTTTAACATGCATTTAGTAATAAGAACTATGTTAAATTTAACCAGAATCGGTCAAAGTAGGCAAAAACGTTTCAACATAAAAAATATAATTTGTATTAAGATATCACTCAACTGGCAAAGATAAACTGATTTTTTTAATAAAGTTATATGATTTCCAAAATAACTATGGAACAAATTGTATCAACCTATTTACAAAATCATTTAGTCTTCAGTTTCCCTATCGCGCGAAACATCTACATCAAATTAAGAGAAATTAACGGAAAAATGCCAAAAATTTATCTATTAAGCACGTGTTCATCATTAGTCTTTGGTGAGAGCTTCGCCATATTTTTTTGCGATTCCATGGCTGCAAACTTTAAACAAGTGGAGATTTTGTGCGGCAAAAAGTTCGGAATTTTAACAAAAACCTTATTGGCGCCGGTCATAATGGTTGCGACGGACGGCGGCGGCGAAGCTAAAGGAATTATTTCAATGAGTCTTGTCTATGTTTACACCGACAGCCGACAGTCTATGGTCGAGACCTAAGCAACACGTGTCCTTTTAAACTTTACCAGGGATTAGACAGGATATTTGCAACAAAACAAAAAATACAAGCTACTTCAGGGCCGCATCTTATAATAACAATGGTAGACAATTTTAGCGTTTTTAAACTGAAGTAGTTCTTTTGATTGTCTAGCAGCTATAATAGATACTTATTAGAAAAGTAGAAAAGGTCTTTTCAAAAAGTTAGCATACAGTACATTTGGTGGCTGAAGTTAAACGGGTACAATATCGTGTTTCTAAGTAAAGGAAGGGTTGACCATATATTCCGAGTAACGAGGTATTTGCGACTGTTTGAATTGTTTCTCGGTGTTCGCTTAAAGTGAAGGAAAACAATTTTATTATACATTAAAATAACGCACCGAAATCATTGACCTTATTGTTGTTCCTAAATCAATAATAAAATTAACACTTACTCAATACATTTTGCATTTAGTAAATGGAAGGAATGCTCACTCGGAGAATTTAGTTATGTCCTACTATGGGAAGCAAGCAAATTAACGGGTTGAAATATTTTCTAAATTACCCGAAATAAAAAGGAATATGAGAAAGAGAAAAACTGTGTAGACAATAGTAGAATTTCCGACCGAAAGTTAATCTAGGTTTTAATTCGGAATAAAAAAAATTTAAAAAGTAAATACATACATTAAAACAGAAATGATTAAAATAAAATATATAATAATAATTAAATTTATATATCGTCAACCCGGTTATGATAAAAAATCTTGGCTAAAAATGAACGCTACGATTTTTTTTCTTTAGTTATTGAACTAATCTCCGTCAATTCTTGACTAGCCACCATTGACAAGCAGATGGCCCAATATCCTTACTGACAATAGCTTTGGATATAGTAGTACTACCAGTATTCGAAATACTAATATTAGCTTCGAAGATAACAGTAAAATTGAAGTGATGAATGGATAGGTAGACAAATAATTGAAATATTTTGGTTAATCCTTGCTAGATGTATATGAAAATATTTAAAAACATCAAAGGGAAAAAAACGGTTTCTACGTTATTTACAAAATCAACAAATGTTTGTAATTAATATTGTCTTAATATCTACTATAATTGGATAACACAATGTTATACAAATGTTATTTTTCGCTATTATTTACGAAAGTTAATTGAAAGACATACTTATGTCCTATGTATATAAGTTAAAACAACGTGACGTTAAAACCAATATGAATATTAAAAGAGGGAATAAAAGAATTTGGAAATTGAATTACTGTTAAATTTTATTGTGTGTAAATATATAAATTAATCGTAAAGTATAATAACTGTTGTAATTAAGTGACACGTAAAATGCTTAAGAATGCAACACTAATAAAATTGACTTTTAAAAAGACTTGGTATATTTGACTGTCGGGTTAAGAGGCTGCAATTAAAACTCATTTCAAGCCTTTCTTTCGTTCGTAAATCTAAATAATACATAACACCATTCTTTGAATTACTAAAGAATAATAATATACCGCGGACCCGAATAGATTTAACGATGCGAAAGAAATACACAACTTAACTTATAAATTAATCTTTATTGATTAATCATTTCAATGTCCGTGACTGAATTGTGAACTAGTAATCTACATTATCCGAAGTCAACCGTCTGTGTATTAATTTCAATTACAATACGGTCGAATTAAGTCTTATTATCGGTAGCCGGTTTACTTTTATCTCTATATCTGAACGTGTCAATCAAGAGCGGTTTACAAAGAAACAAGACATGCAAGTTTAACGTGTTGAAGATTTTGATCTCATTAGAGTTTATCGATCATGCGATAACGAAACAAAGTTCGATTCAATCAATAGTTCGGAGTTTATTAAGTGGCCGGTGAATTGGGCGAAGTAGCAATCAATGGCGGCTCAAAAAGTTGATTAGATATGCTACTTTATATTATTTAAATACAAAGCATACTTTCTACTCGTACAAAAACTAAAAACATGTATTTAGTGAACTTCTGTTAAAGCAATATTCTTCATCTCAAGCTACCTCGTGAACGTTAAGATAATATGTTGAAAGAAACGAATGTGCAAAAATGGGAAACTAATTTAAAAAGAGATAACACATTAATTAAATTTTATTAAGATACCAATGAAAGTAAACACCGCAAGGTTTTTGCTTAACATTTTTTTTTAATTTACGATTTACGTAATAGTAAATTATTTATTAGTATTTACGAGTAGGCAGGAAAACGAAACAAAAAACATATATAACATAAATAATATTGTTAAAGCATAAACTTGTCGCCAATAATTGGAAAATATTAGCATCTTCGTTTGATTTTAACATTATCTTGCGACTTTATTTATATTAAAATTGCAGGCTAATAAACTAATGTTCCTTTGCATGATATAAACTAATCAATAACTAACCTTTTAACTCATGAAATAAGAATAACTAAACAAATGGAAATTAAATTTGCTTTCAACACTATGATTTAAAAGGAGCGTTACGCTCAACGAAAATCATACAGAAATGTTTGTAAATTAAACATTTCTTTCGTTACGAAAATTTATAGAAAATTAGAAACAAATTGTGAAGAGTGAAAGTAATAAAGATGAATAATTTCATTTTTTGAATTCTAAGCTGGATAAAACCAAAATTATATTTTACGTGAATCAGTAGTAAATAAATATTAAACATAAGGTAAAAGTTGTACCATTTGTTGAACAAAATATAGGAATAATACACCTTTTATACATATATAAATATATGTTTTAAAAGGTGTATGATACCCTTAGAACATATTATCTTGGGTGTGAATCGGTCTATTCTGAATAATCAAATGGAAGAAAAAACCCACTGTTTTCCTTTTTCCTATTCAGAATAATGTGGTGAATCACACCTGTCATGGAAATTATGGAAGAAAGTTGAAGTCAACGATTTGCGAATCATTAGCTGATCTTATTAGTGATATTTAATTTAGAAAAAGTTTTCAATGCGCTTAGTATACTGCAGAAGTATAATAAGTTTTTCTAGAAAACTAAAGAATTATAAAAAAATCTGTCATAGAGGGTTAAAAAATTGGTTTAAAAAAACGACACCAATTCGACGATGAAGTGGGTGTGTCAAGAATTGTAGCACGTCCACACATAAAGCATACTGACGTCAATGTTGTCGATGGTATGTCAAAATACGCACATAACATAACAGATCAATAAATGAAGATATTGGCTATCGTTTGTCGATTAGATATGTAATAAAAAGTATATCAGATTGAATTAGCCTAGAATTTTTTTTGGAAACATTCAATGTTTTTGTTCGTATAAATTCACTTTTGATTTTGTAACTGATTTATCGATAAGTCTATATAAAAGTCTATTAACTATTTACTATTTGTGTCAGAGTTCGAATGTCCATATATTGTCAGCTGACTTATAGTTATCGGTTGTAAAAATAACATGTTCGCAGAAAGAAGAAACCGTTTAAAACATTTTGCTATGCCAATTATTTGTTTTATGCTTACCGTTAATATGTGTCTAAATATATTAAGCCTGAAGTAAGCTTGTTACTGAAGAAAACGAAATTATCAACAACACTACGTTGGACAAAACATCGACAGAATTTCATAATAAATTTGAAATATAAAATTTCGTAACAATGTTGATTTGTCTACATTTCTTCCCATTTTTGTCTATTTAAGACAGCAGTGTAGACTAGCAACGATGTGCAGTATTGGAGTGCCGTGTGTGCGTTTCTATGAGGTTACTCTTTTTTTTGTAAATTACGTAAACGATAAAATATTTCTTTATGTGTTTACTCATGTTTTTCTGTGTATAATAAGATCGATTGGATTGACGATATGAGTGGACTAACGTCAGAAATACGTATCCTACGTGATAAATACACAAATCACTCATATCTATCGATCGTACCAATTGGAAATATGGCTAGATTAAATATTTGTTAAAACATTGCGACAGATCATTACAATAATAATAATAATTATAAATATCGTCAAAACATCAAAATAATTTTTCCTTATTTGCATACATAAATAAAATTAAAAACCTATTTTTTACAAATTATAATAACTTTATTCATGATTATTAATAGTGCAATCGTTATTTTATATTTTCGTAGGAACCAGACACTTGCAACCCGATTTTTTAAAAATGAAAAGATTCAACAATTAATTAATATTATTTGCTTTGTAGAATTGTTTGATATTATATATTGTCACGTTATAAATAAATTATAATTTTGTAAACGATAATAATCAATGAGCTCCGACACAGCTAGATGTTAACATTATGTTAATGTAAAATTTCATATCAAATTTTTGTAGTCTTTAACAAATTTAAATTTTTTTGTCATCATTTTTTATTTATTGAAAATTTTTTGTTGTAAACAATATGTATAAATAAGTTTTTTTCGTAACTTCACTTCTCGTGTGGATGAAATTTGTAATTACCAATACACGAATGTCGAACTTGGATCTGCTGATATCATAGCTCTGTAATATACAACTCAGTCGTCTTGAAGGTTCCCAACCCTCACATATAAATTACTAACAATTTTCTCTTATTACATAATATACATTTAGTTTCGTCGGTCGGCTTTTCCAATTTAAAGTAAAAAAATAAATTTTCAGCCCTATAATATATTTTTACAGCGCCTTGTTGATGTAATTAAATAATATTAATCTACAAATTACCCTAAACTCCAAGCTAATATTATTATAAAAAACAAAGCTATGATAGCTTGTTTTTTACATTTTGTGATAGTATATTCGAAAATTATACATATAGTAAAAATTACACATATAGTAATTGTTCGCAGGGCACAAAAAGGACTATTAGCCTTTAGAACTGACTATCGTCACGAGATTTATTCTTCGTGGCGTTGAGCAAAATACACCTTTGTAAACAATGTTATTTTTCAATTTTTTTTAACAGTCTCAACTAAGCGACTAAATTTATTGAGACTGGTAAAAAATGATTTTGTAATTCACTCTGAACAAAAACTACAATTTTTTTTTAAATTTATGCTAATGACATTTCTTCATATTACTGTAGTAGGTATTGTATTATTTATAGGAAATTTTAAGCAATTGACTGTTGAAAATTTTATTAAAATTTATCTAGTACTTTTATGCGATGTAGGGAACAATCCTCTAAATATTTTTTTAATTTACCAAACGTAGTTGTGAATAAAAAGTTTCTGAAATATAATTTAAAGTAAAGTTGCATCCTCTTTAAAATTTTACTATCCGTAGTTTATATTCATAAGTACTATTTTCCTTAATTCTAACATATCTAATTAACCACAGATTCCACTCTCAACATTTTGTTCTTCACACATAATTGGTGATCACAACCATGGAACTAATAACAGTTGGAAACGCACTATGGGTAAAAATGTATTGGAACCAAGGCTGCACATTTTCGGGTGTGTCATCGGTTGCACGAGGAGGCGAACTAGGTTTGGGAGATGACTGTCGCACTTCACTTCGCTTCCGGAGTTAAGCGAAGAAAACTTATCTCAACACAATCGATATTAATATTTTTGTAGTTTATTTATACTTCAACGTTACTGAGTTTTTAATATAAATCAATTAATAATAATGTCATATGTACAATGGTCACTGCCACGTAAAATTATAATGAGTGAACTTATTGTGGCAAGGCTAAACAAATAAAACAATTATAGTTATAAAAAAACACACATAATCACTATCAAAGAAAAATATTTTAAAACTTACAACGTCTTTTCTCAGATACCTATTTAAGTGATTTGACGACAGACATGAGTTTTATTTTCGAGAATACATTTCTTCGACAATATTCGTAATAGAAGGGATTTGCCTCCGCACCACATTATCAACCGTTGGTTCAGTTTGGCCCGAGTAATTTATACCAACCAGAAAAAATATTATCAACCTGATGAAGTTCTCTGGGCCAAACCGAAAAAATATTGTAAAACTTATTCAATTCTCCATTCGTTTAAATAAATTATTTAATGCCACATAACAATACGAAGAGCTGAGTCATAAACAAGCCAGAAAAAATATAGTTTATATTTTAAGAACATTGTGTATCTTTTGCAATTAAATACTTTCCATGTTTAATATTTTGTTCTGTAGCTATAACATTACAATGTAATTACAATAATATTGCTACAAAAAATATTAAACAAAAAGCCTTTAATTACAAATAATGTCATAAGTTGTGAATAAGTGAGTAAGAAAGAATGGGGCAATATCGGAAAAAACATCTGAAGATGCCTATAATGAGTTCCTAATGTTAATTATAATAGGATCAAGTATTAAAATGTACACTTTACACATATACATGCACACACACACACACATATATATTTACACATTTATTATTGGCACGCAGACAGCATTGTTACAATATTAACAAGTCAATTCGAGAAGACATAAATACGTATAATTTTTTTTTGTAACACCAAATTTTTTTTTGTAATGAATTATGTTTTATCATTATTATATAACATTATTCCAAATGTTTCAATTAATTATAATGAATTCAATAAATAATCAATAATGGAGTTAGTCAGCAAAATGTACAGACATTTTGAGATAATTGTCATAAATATAAGTATAAAAATATGCTAAATATTACTTTCATCTAGGTAAAAATTACCTGCTCTTGTAATTTTATTGAGAATTATTATTTATTTTTCAATAGTAATAGTAAAATTTTTTTGAATCCTCAAGATCCAAAAAACTTTTAAAAAATCTTTAAAAGATTACACCGTAGTAACCGTTATACGGAGTATGTCAATTAATTTTGAATAATTAGTACTATGACATTTTCTAAGGATATGACGGTTTTCCTTGCGGTTAGATAGACGGAATTTTCTTACTAGCCCCATACAAATTTTTTTTTTTAGTTTATAAGTCATTAGTTTCCATGATAAATTAACTCGCGTTACATATTTGGGTAGGGTAATGGTAAAACAATTTAAAATTCCTTAGTCTAAGAATATCGATTTTCAGCCTACCGTGTGCCGCCAGCATTAACACTATTGAAAAATATTTTACGCACGCAATAACACATAGAGACATTACATGAATATCCGTGTACTTTATAGAAGTTTTTAACAAATACTTTTTAATATAATTGAATTTGTCATAAATTTCCGACCAATCTGGAAGCTTTATGGCTGCAACGTACATGTATAATTTAATTCAATATAAGTATATATTTCCATCTCTTTCGCTTCTTGGACAGTGTGTTAATTATGTTACAAAACTAGGATTTTTATATAATTTATTTGCATATTGATTTTTATATAATAGGCTGAGACTCATTGCACAATAAATTATTTAATAAAATACAGTAGTCATTGCAGTTAAATATTCTTAGCAAAAGTGACTTCGCTAGTCCTTCAAATTACGTACCTGTATATTAAAAAAATATCAAAAGTTACATATTTAAAAATAAAATTAATAAGTACCTTTTCTCCTTTTCCCTTTTTCATTAACATCTTGATTTAGTCTATATTCTGTTTAACTATAATTATCCTATGGCTAATAAAAATAATTAGACCATAAATAAAACATATATATGTTAATTAACACCCGTCTCGAATTATAGCCAAATATACCGAGAGCAAAATTTATATTGAAAATAGATACCGTACGTTTTACCAGACATATACAACATGTATACATTTTAAGAGCAATTAAAATTGCCTTTTACATTCTTGTAAATTTTAAAAGAACTAAAAACAATTCCCTATTTTTCCATTTTATCTTTCAAGTCTAACGTAGATAAATAAATGAATGAAGCTGGGTGGCCACACGTCGAGGCGATGACGCGGTCCGCCACCGAGGTATTTTATTTTATCCATATTAGTGCGTAGCGCGCGCTGCCGTGTGCCCGGAGGCACGCGTTATGTTCGAGTATGCGGTCCGCGCAGTGTACTTGTGTGCGAGATGGACAGTAGATGGACTCGTGTGGAGTAATGAAACATGAGTCACGTTGTTTTTTACGTGAATTGTTGGGTGTTTTAAAAATGTATTTACCGAATAGTTATGCTAACATAATAGCGAAATTGGTGTACTAAATTTGGTTTTAGGATTTTATTCAAAAATTTACAACAAATTTTCATATATTTACCATCCTTCATTCCGTATAAGGTAAGATAGGCATCGATGTAGCACGACATCGTCTAGTTTTAATATCCTTTATTCACTTTTGTTTACTGAAACAGAGTTCTTTATACTCGTATATATTTTATTAAGGGTCTCGACATTATATTGAATTTGAACGTATCTTACTAGGTCTATCAACTTTCCGTGAACTTGTTCATATTTATAAAAATATTTAAAAATAATATTTTCATATTATTTAAGCGGTATATTTATATGCAATATACAAAACTCACGTATTAAGAAAAAATAACGAAATTTATCTTTTCATTAAATTATTTTTATAACATGAATGCAATGAAGCACGTCTTTATAAATATGATTTGTTATTGCATTGTTATATATACGTCTTTATGTATAGAAAAATGTACATTTAGTATTTACATTCGTAAAATAAAGTTCAAATAACACTATTCATAAACATACCATAAAACAGCTTAAAAATATTTTACAATAATCAAATACTATGACATGCTACTGGAAACAACTAAAGGGAAGTAAATATATTATTCACTTGAGTATTTTTTACAACTACTTTTTATTTTCAACATTTCCCCTATCGTAGATACCTTGAAAGGTTTCGTTATCAAAAAATAAAATCTCCATGGAAAAAAAAAGAAATTTTTTAGTAAAACGCTTATTTGTCAATATAACTAATATTTTTCTGCGAAATAATAATCGTTTGCTCATTTGTCAAATATAGAATAAGGGTTTCGCCGCGTCGATGCTTCGACGACACTCCGTGGAGCCCGGTGTTAGTGTTATGCAAAACGTTTAACCCTTGTATTAAGCCTGATATAGGGTACCTCTAGACAAAAAAAATGTTTGTTAATTATAATCGTCTTAGCTAGCTTGCAATATCAATTTAGCATATATTTATACTTAATTGTTTAGTTAAAATTAGCTAAATATGTTATATTGTATAACACTATTTGCACATAAAATAATATCGTATATACAAATGTGTATTAGAAAATTATGTATTAGAAAATTATTTATATATGGTGAATTAGATAATTTAATTGATTTCAAGATAAATTTTAATTACTTTTGTTAATTTATATTTATAAACTAATAGAAACCTGGCATCCATGTATTTTAAATCATGTGTCATTACCAATCACCAAATTTTAACAGCTTAATTTTTTTGGTCAAGGATATATTTCATAAACTTTAATTAATTACTTAAATCATCTGATTAAATGAATTAAATTATAAATATCGTCTGACGCTTCTAGAATGGCAAAAATGAAATGAACATAATTTCATATTTCACTCAATTTCCCAGGATCTAAGTGCGCAATTTTGAGCTATAGAATTACCGTGACAACCTACAGAATTACCATGCCCTTATGTTATATTTATTACTTACTGTACCGTTATGTGTATATTTACCAGTACAAATATGTCAATCAAATACAAACTTATTGATAACGAAGTGAGGCAAAAGGATCTTTTTGTTTCGTTTGCGTTCCATGCATGGATCCATATCTGATTTGCCAAATTAAAATTGAATGTATTTTTCGCCTCGATAATGTTCCGTCGCTATATATTTAATATATCCATGTCTCGGAGTGCAAGTGCGCTCGGGGCTCGTGCTCGGCGCGCGCGTCGCACGCGCTGGGCGCGCGCTTGGCGCGCGCTCGCCGCCCGTTGGCGGACCTGTCTCGCAGCGAGATAACGCGCTCATTCCTCTCAAGACTCTATTTCGACTTCGATTGTTATGAGATATCGCTGAGGGGGAACTTGAAAATTTAGGTTGCTGCTTGTTACACGCGTCTACGTACTTATTAATGCACCATGTTATAATTTAACTTGACTTTGTTTGAAGCTCTGCTTCGTATTGTATTACGTAATTAGATTGATGTTATTGTGAGATAAGTTCCTGGTTTCTTTTGTATGATATATGATTACCATACGGTTGTTACATCTATCTTTACATTTACAGACGAATTATGTACAGCATTATTTTTATAGTTTTAGAGATATTGTTAGAAGTCCCGCAACAAATAAATCCGCTCCGCCCGAATTTTCGAAATGCTACAATGAAAATGATGTTTTTGAAAATTTATAGGATTTCTATAGCATAAATCTCAAATTTATAGGATTTCTATAGTATAAATCTCATATGTTTGCGCTTTTCAAACATATACTAGACAATATATTTACATGGTTAAAAATGGTATTAATATTTATGAATAGTTTAATCAAAATATTACCTACCCTTAATAACTATACCCGTGTGTAACAAGTTTTAACAAAGGATTTGTATACAGTTAGTGATTTCATGTAATGTGCCATAATGAAACATTTGCGTATTTTTATGAGAATTAATGGACTATTGTGAGTAGAATATAGTTGCCCCGTTTTTCATGTTAGAAAAAGTAAGAATGAAATTTTGTAATAATCAAAAGAATATTATTTATTTTAACATTATTTTTTTTAAAACAGTCGGATGTGCTCAAATTAAGAGTCGGATGTGATACATGGAAATTTCAGGTCATTCATTGTTGATGTGTTACGTTTCTCTGAAAAGGCACGACCGACTGCAGACAATGGTTGACAACAAAATTAATCAATGAATATATTTCAATAAATTGTTTTATCATATTATAAAGTGTAAATTACGTTTGTCCAAATTAATGTACATACTTTATTTTAAAAGCAGTGACCTACTGTGGGCAATCCTAACTAAGTATAGGAGACTCAATTTGACGTAAAAAAAGTTGCTTATTATATTTAAATGGCATATGTCTTATATGCTTTTAAAAAGTTGATTGTGTCAATTGCTTTTACAATGTTTATGCGTTTTAATCTACATATTATTAATTTCGTTTGATTATAATTATTATTTTTATAACCTTGACTTCAGTACCATCACCTATCTAACTACTTTGTCTCTTTTTTACACCATCTCCCTCACTCATATGGGCAACAATATGCGCTACCCAGCCAATGAGAAACGTTGCATCGCCACGTTCGCGACGTTTCACTCGTTTCAGATGGCTCCCCATCCCGAGCGTCCGTTAAGAAACTTCGGTTTAATGAATGTTAGGATTAAATATTTTATATAATAATTGGCGGGTTTTCGAATTAAAATTATGGACATTTCGACCTGTTCCACATTGATTGCACTTTGTACATACATATTGGATTAATGACATGGAATTCATTATCGTACCTTGAATTAATTTGACATTAACATTGATACGCTAGTAGAATCGTCTCTAAAATATCACTCACCTGCCGGTATGACGATTAGCAGTGCAAATTACAGACTTTATACAGGAAGAGATCATTTTAGAACAAAGCTGTGAAAATTTTATTAAAATTAATTTTTATTTGAACGTAAGTATCTCACCTCTCAAATGTTTTTATTATTACCAGTGAGTATAATGCAAATAATGAATTATATTTTAGAGAACTTTACATGCATTTTATGTCCTGTATATAATTCTAACCGAAAGGAAGGATTTATATTCGTGCAAATCACATCAACACATGAGAGTAGCACAAACTCTGCTAAACTGTGTCGCCGGTTCTGATATTAATAGGCACATGTATATTTATTGCTTACGATTTTTAAATCAAATTTCCCATATTTTTTTTATTATATTTCGAAAAATAGCGTGATAAAATAATAATTTATGATAAATTCAATAACATTATATATACCATAAATATATTTTCTATATCTAATCCTTTCAGTCCGTCTTTTTATTTCTTACCACAGTTAGGTTTTAACCCCTTTTACAACACGAAGGATTAGATTTATTAGGTGTGTGAGAAGATAACATGTACTTAATAATAAATTGGTCCCATTTTTATGTTAAAGAGTTATTCCATTTGCAAAAAACTATATTAATTAGTTAAGTAATTAATATGAACATGTAGAACTTCGAAAATAAGTTATATTATCAATGCTGCTGTAATTGTCCTTTAAATGAAAACTAACACGTAACACCTACAATGGACTGGCCATAATCTCATCAATCACTAAATTATAATTAATTAGAGGTGATAATTAAGACGTGTATATTTTCAAGAAACTAGCCCCATTATCCATAGTTTCATTAATGACTCAGGTTAACTTACGCATCTACCGCACGCACACCCATCTGCTGCTCCTCACTCATTCATACTCGAGTCTATCCCACGATCAACGCGCATATGCCGCATTCGCACTACGCTTCCCATTCACGCGCTTGCGAAGTAATTCTCTCCCTCCGCGCATTCTCTCCCATTACTCAAATTACTACGAGACGAAGCCAGGTGGCAGTCGTATCTCGCACCCGTCACCTGTGGCCTCGTACTTTCCCACGCCTCGAGTCGGGCGCTATATTCCTAATCGAGTATCGGCCGTCGATCGGGCAATTATGAATGGCGAGTCGCTTTTGTGCATCGTGAACTGTTACCGGCGTTTCGGCCTGTGATGTGGAGTAATTTATATAGTTTATACCGCCTTGCGGTAATGAATTTCAAATTAATTTCTTGCTTTACTGGGTAATCTGAAATAGTTATATAATAAAATTCCGAACTGCCGTCGTTATTTATTAATTTTAATAAAATAGCAAAATAAAAAAAATGTTTGATATAAATACACCCACTTTAAGTATTAATTAACATAAGAACAGAAGAAAGATGAGAATCTTAAACATTGAAAACAAATTTAGGACTTTAAACCAGCCAGCTTCCACGATAAGCTCATTGCTTCAAACCTTTATTCCAGTTTCTTTAAACTCAATCATATGACGATAACGATATAAAATGAATACCATTTTTTTCTTTTTCTTTAGCATACAGATAATCGCTGAGAATAATTTCTTGTTAATGAACACAAGTATCTCAGAATTAAGAATCATGCAAATATGGTACCTTTTATAAATATACAAAAAGAAAATAAGTTAAATATTCATGCGTCTAATTTAGTACATGGCCGTATAGCGCGATATGAATGACCTGCGTTGATTTTCTTTTTTAGGAATCTAAGAATACCTGTATTAAAAATAAAATTGAAAATATTACAAATAATTTAGGAGTAGTTTTAAAAATATTTTTTACATATTAAAATCAGTAAAAAAATATTTAAAGGTTTTTAGTTTAGGGTTTCGTAGCCAAACTTGGAACTCTCGTAGCGCCATGTCCGCCTGTCGCCTGCCCATCTGCATGTCTATTCCATACGACAGATTTTCTACCGTTTTATTCGCAGACTATTACTGTTATTAAGTTGATATTTGACATAGTTATGTATAAAATTATGAAATAAAATCTTTTAGAAAATACTTTTTCAGGATATCTTGTTGTATAGTAAGGATAATTTTTTTCATATACCCCATTTTTCATATACCCCATGTGTAGGATATTAGGTCTTTCAAAAATATTATGTACGTGTATATGTATATATATATATATATATATATATATATATATATATATATATATATATATATATATATATATATATATAATGGAATTAAAAGGAAATTCATCATAGCGAAGTAAGCTCTATTATTGAGTAGGCTCTACTAATTTACAAGTAATATTCAACCAACTTATGACCTGTAGGTAGTTGGATCTGTAAAAAGATTAGGAAACTCCATATAAATAATATTATTCAAGTATGCACCGTATGGTTACGCCTGGAAAGATACAGTAGGCAATATATTTACATTGTGAAAAATTTATATTTACAGAAATACTGTATACACTTAAATATTTCAAAGTACCTAAATAATGTGTACGTAACCCTCGAAGTGCGAGTGCGAATGCGAGTTTTACTCGACATTCGAATGCGAGTTTTACTCGTAGGTTATTGGATTTTATTTTCCTGTTTAAAGCCGATATGAGATTTTTGGGCTATTTTCTTTATTACTTTTTTTTTATTTTATACCATAACAAATTTTAAAACCATCTTAAATTTGATAAATTTTTGATTAACAGTTCAAATATTATGTGCAAAGAATAGACAAACTAGGGATGGAAGACGACATTTCCGTTCATAGTTTTAAAGTACGGAAGAGTCGAAGTAAAGAAATAATGCAAATTATTACAAACCGCCTCATTTATCTTCGAACAGTATGAAAACAAATAAACTAAGTCTTTACACGCTTATTATACGAAGTATTTACCAACTAAAATATTACGAAACACAGTTTAACTACACAAATAAATATATTACACGTGTGTATATTACACACGTGTCCATCACTTTATAAAGCACGTGCTCACAAAGGCGCCGCAGTAGCCAGCAAATGACGAGGGCGTACGCACACTTTCTAACTTTATTTATAAAAGAGTATGTAATATCTGCGATAACTGCGTCTCTGGTGGGAACTGGTTTGAAGCGTTGATGTTTCAATGTACAAGTGTTCATGTATATAATGAGATTGATGCGGTGTGGTCAATAAATATTACATTAATGACTGTTTACATATGTGCAATTTTCTTTATTCTTATATAGGTTATGTGTCAAATGTTTTTAATGGTGCAAGTAAATTAATTTTTCTCTCCAAAAGATCAAATATTTTTATTATATTTAAAATTCACTAGCATCAGATTAAGGATATTTATCCTATACTCATAAACCTACAATTACGTTTTTTTATGTGAAACAGCTAATGACGCGTTTGGAAGGGAAGTAAAACGATATAATGTCCTGTCGCGAAGTACTTTCGGCCTTTTCGACTTAACTCGGCCAGCATTGCGTCTTGTCGGCTAGCAGTATTATAAAATTGAATTTGTATTTTTAATAGATTGTTAAAAATATTTCTGTGATAAATTATTATTATTAAAATACATGAAAATATTTTAAAAAATATAATAAATGTATTATTATTAACAGCTTCCTGAATATTTCTTTTTTCGTTTTCAAATCGTTGAAATAATAACATTTCAATATTTCCATATAAACAAATTTAGATGTTTCACATCTGCCAGGCGTCCCATGAGGACTAAATTCTTTTTTCATTTACCACATTTAAATGAAATAAAAGTGATTCATCGTCTGAAAGTTTTATAAATGCTTTAATTCTACGTCTAGTCTTGGAATGTACCTAGTTATTAATGTACGATCTACTAGCCTAAATTTACAAAGTAAAAACATTTATGCATATCCATCTTCATATCGCGTGACGTGCATATTTTAATGCAATTACACCAAAAGCTGTAAAGAAATAATTCCTTAATTGATTAAAGTGTCTACAAATACCTCATGCACGCAACGGAACGAACTGACGACAAGTTTGACCAGTATTATTCAACTTTAAAAGATAAAAACCGAGATAAGACCCAAAACCGCACCATATCCTCTTGCAGCGTTGCGAAACTTACGTGTAGCGGAAACAGTCATTCCGCGTCAAAACTTTGCATCGATATCGCTTTACAGTACAGCGAAATAATATTGTTAGTACTGGCATAGTAATATAGTCGGTTTAATCACGCATTTGATAGTATATTTGACGCATTTGCATAACCCTGCGGACATAGGTTAATAAGTAATTTGCAAACAGTAGTACCTAATGGTGTTTTGGTGATTCCAGGGACTGGTTGCAGTTTTACCGGTAGCGCGAATATATTATCCACCTTAACTATGAGCGGATTTAAATGGCGCTTGTATCTGACGATGTGAATTGTGTAATGTTCGCGTAGATAAGGCGTATATTCATTATTACACTTACAAATGAATTCTTTATAACTATTTTTCTAAATAAATCTTCATTAAAGTTGGGCACTTATATTTCTCCAATGTCCTTTTAAAGACAACTTTACTTTATTGTCGGTACTATTAAATTACATTTTGTATGCACAAGTATATAACAGGTAGCTAGATAGGACGGCATATCTATATGAATCATATATAACTTCTTGTTCTAAGTAGGTATAAGTAAGAAGTAAATTGATAAAAGAATTTATAACTATATCCAAGTGTTTAGTCTGTCTCAGAAAAAAAATCGTGGATAAGCTAACCTTTACATATCTCTTTACACACACACATATACAAAAATATGCGTGTACACACACATATACTGGCCTCAGCTACTGAAAATCCGAGTCAATAAAGCTGTCGGTCCTCAAAAATGATTGACGCCCAACTGAGCGAGTCAAATGAATACTAGCGGTGGTATGTGCGTAAAGTCCTCTGTAATAATCCGAATCGGTAAGTCCCCACGGAAAGGCTCGCGCCATAAGCCAAAATCGCTCTCCTCTTGAACGCCCGAACCTCAATAGACGAGTCAAATGAGTAATAGGCGACGGCGGCGGGCGCGGAAAGTTTGTCGCGTGGAATGCGCGCGCGCATTGTTTGTTACGATCGCACGCGCCGCCCCCGCGCGTGCGCCCCTCCCCTGCCCCCGCCCCGCGCCAGCTGCCGGCGCACAGGTGGCCGCGCTGTGGGAACCCGTGCACTCGCTCCGTTCCCACGATACCCGCCTATATAAGGGCAGCGCACCGCTCGCTCGCTCATTCCGTGCTCGATTCTCGAGACGAACGTATCTCTTTTATATCTCCTAATTGCTTGCTCACTCACTCGCGTTATCGCGACTGTCGTGACTCAACACCAACATCGTCGTTATCTGTATACTTTAATTATATATTTTATATAAAACTACAATGTCATACGAAATCTCGTACGCCATGACAGAAGACGTAGGACCGCAACCTGTATCCCGCACTTATCAGTACCGGAAAGTGATGAAGCCCATGCTAGAACGAAAGCGGCGCGCACGTATCAACCGATGCCTCGATGAACTAAAGGAACTGATGGTAACTGCGCTGCAATCCGAAGGCGAAAACGTATCAAAGCTGGAGAAAGCAGATATACTCGAACTGACCGTGCGGCACTTGCACAAGCTTAGGAGACAACGTCGGCTGGCAGCCAACCCCGTAGTCGATGCCGACAGATTTCGCGCTGGGTTCACGCACGCTGCTAATGAAGTGTCCCGCTGCCTCGCTTCCATCCCAGGAGTCGATGTAAGGCTGGGTACTCAGCTGATGACGCATTTGGGTCACAAGTTGAATGACATGGAGCGACAGCCCTGCCTAAGTGGCGCCGATACACCCCCCGCCAGCCCAGCGCCCTCCTGTTCTTCGGGCTATTCTTCACCATCTCCTCCACCATCACCTGCCGTACCCGGCAAACCATTAGACTGCTCCACAACCAGCTTCATGCGCGCCCAGAACGTCTGGAGACCATGGTGAATACCACCTCATTACAATACTCTGGGACACGCAGCGTCTTCAGTGACATCTGTTACAAGCACTAGAAGATTCTTTAAGTTATGTTTTGTGAAAACAATTGTGTCCGGGTAGCTGCTCGCGAGTAATTCTGACGTCTTCCTCTAAATTTAAAGTTGGTGTTAATGAAATATATTTTTTTTTCTCAAAAATAGAAGTCGAGGTATGTTACAGACGTTTTTAACAAACGTTTCAGTATAGATTGTTGCTCTCAACACTAAAGACTTAATTATAAGGATCTCAAGCTTTACTTAGATATACACTTTGAAATTGTTTCAATTTAGTTTAATTGTAATTCAACGGTTACAGCTTTAATAGTTTAAATATTATCTTAAAATTATAAAAATATATGTGATATAGATTTTAAAAGGACATAGTAAAGTAGGTTAACGAATTATATTTGCAATGATTAGTTTTATTATATGTAAGCGATAAGGACCTGTGATCCGTTCATGTAACGTCAAAGATATTTATATGGGTTCTAAGTGTTAAAACCTCTGTTTAGTAGATTATTTAATTTTATAAAATATACTGTTCGTTACTTATAAAACAAATGTTAAATATAAAAATAAACATGTTTCCTGTTTAAATATATCCACCGTTTTTTATTGCTGCTACTTGTAAGTATTTTTGAAATTATCGTTGAGGTCAGTTGAGTTTACATTAGTAGACACTATACATTTAAATTAACTAGATTTATTAAACGTGATACAAGCAGGACAACCAAGTTAGACACCTTCATAAATATTCAATGAAAGCATATTTCTTGAACTGCAGAATGAATTTAAATTACTTCCAAGGAAAAGGTAGAGACCTACCCTTTTGTACCCGCATGAAAGGTCATTATAATCTATCAAGATAGCGTCAATAACGTACACGTAATGACAAACATCAGTACGTATTATCGATACAAATTCTACAGGATATTCTTCCAATTTAATAAAATAATCGGGTTATATATTCGTATGTTATCGTAACTATGAAAAGTGAGATTTAAACGGAACTGTCTTCGTTTTTATTTGATTATAATTTTAATCGAAATTTTTGAGAAAAATTCAGAGATAAAAGGTGATAGCTATTATATACTGTCATTTAGTAAGTGTGTTCCAATTGCAGTCATTTCAGACCATGAATAATTTCGATATTTAATTTTTGGATTTCGATAAATGAATACCGTAAATTTTAATGTTAGTAGATTTAAATTGTGTTAAAATTCGGTATGGTAGCTTTAAAGTAGTATCTGGCCGCTTCAGTCCCTAAAAAAATATTTCTTTTGATTACTACAATAAAAAAAGAAACGATTTGAGGTTAAGTACGCACGTCATAAGGACCGTCGTATTGTATCAATATGGCGTCTTATCGTTATCGTTGACTCCTTCGGTGGGACCTATACAAGTATGTAAATATATCGAGACGTTATCGGTTTTTTTCATTCTAAGTAGGTCGGGGTTTTCGCGAAAGTACTTCTTTATCGATATCTTTAGAGGATTTGGATTTGCTTCACACGGAAATTGTATGATACGGTAAATGTTATTGCTTCCTGAGAAAAAAAATTGAAACTGGTTTAACGTATAATTTTTATGTCAATCAAGATTGTGTTGTAAGTCGGGCTAAACTTCATTTACTTTCAATAATACGTATATACTAATGAATGGAATAATGGAAACTTACGGCGCGGCTCTTTGTGATATTTAAATGATTTTCGAACTGTAAGTAATTTTATAGAAATCAACAAAATAGATCTCTCTAAAGCTTCACTAATTTTAAACATAATATCATGTGCATAAAGGGTCAATTTCACAAGTATAATTGTTTAGACAATATTTATACTATACATATAAACGCGGTTATGAAAAACAAGATAATACAATCTTTCAGCTTAAAAATTAAATATATTCCTTTTTATTAAATTGATTGCAACTAAGTGATTGTCTATTTTACTATCAAATTAAGTTTGAAGCAAAGTTTTCAATTAACCTTTTACGAGTACGAGTAGAATTAGAACTGCTGGTCTTCCGTACACACTTAGACATATATAATAAACATTTAAAGTCATATTGTATTTCTATTATACTATTTAGAAATATGAATATTGAAAGTCAAAGCGTTATAATGCTACTCGCACGATACGTGAAATTATCAAAATCGTTTACTTTATTTGTCTCCTCAAAAACTACTACGAATGTATAAAGTGTTAACCATTTTCGAGTGAATTAATGGTACGTAATGGTAAAGTATATAAACCCGCATATGTTGAAATAAATACGGGTTAATATGTTTTACCATATCAATTTTCTAGTTTAACGTTGAACGGCTTAAATAAAATCGTGCGTAGAAATATACACAATTTTCTTATTAGAGTGGAGAATACGCCATATTTCAAGTTCCTAAGTGAAATAGTGTAAAGAAAATTGTTGTCAACATTTTTAGCAATATCTCTAAAACTATTTGTATAAAATTCTAAAATAAAACGCCTTCGGATCCATACAATTGTATCTGTGATTTTATTAAGGTTGCATTTGCGGTATGGAGCCTTCAAAATACGTTAAAAATAACGTTTATAAAAAACGTCAAGTAGGTGCTCTATATAACCACTCAAGTCACAATTACATGAACAATCAGCGTAGATGGTATCAATTTAATACATTTTGAAATATAATTTCATAAAAATAATCTCACGGATATATGAAAATAATTTAACACATCCATAGCTTTTAATTAAGCCAGGCTGGCTTTAAAAATACATAGATACTTCCAATCCATAATTTTACATGTTGAGAAGTCATATATACAAATAACCGTTAACAAAAAGTTATTTTAATTTGAATCTCATAACCGGCAAAGAAAGGTGGTGAAATAACAATTTATGTTATTTTTGCAATTAAATACTAATGAGAACGTGCGTACGAGTTATTATCACACGCCGGAGAGCTAAGCGGACACACGCCACTCGTATCTGCCGATCGTATATGCTACATTTTAACGAGTGTTCTTGTTGCCGAATCTGGTCCGCCTTAGTCCTCATTTTGTGTAAAATTAAGTTAAGTATATCGGTGGACGTACTATGAATAATAAATACTTTTTATAATTACAGTCTTATTTATCAAAGTACATAAGGAGAAATATGTCATATTTTGTGTTTAGTCATTTAGATTATTATTGTTTTTTACACTCTCTAATATTATTAATGTGAAAATTTGAATGTTCGTAACTCAAGCACGCTTAATGGCAGGACACTTTTTCATTAAACTTGGATTCGTACAGTTTATGATAGGCGTCTTTTCACCCGAAAAATCGGATAATTCCTGTAGTATGAAACTCGTTGTTTTTTAATCAATAATAAAAAAAACATATATTAGCACATGTCAGTAGATAGCGCAGTGTCTCTATTTCTCATGTGTTTCACGTGAATATACGTAATACGTGCGTCACGTGAATACAGCAAAACGTTTAATGTTATGATTTATATTAATATTGCCATTATATCAGATCAAAGACAAACCCGGTGGCTTTAACTACCTAACCGGTGTATTATTTTTCATTTTCAAAATTTATAAATTTAACACTGAATTCACTGCCGGACACTAAAAACTAAAATTAATTGTATAATTAAAGGCAGTGCGGAGTTATTTTAACTTCAAGTTTTTAACATCACCTTCAAAAGTAAGACTCAAAATCGACATTTGTACGTTGATGGCCATGCGAAATAAAACTATATTATTTTTGAAAATGTACGACGCTATTTTTACGACACACAACGATCCGACACCGAATAAAGCTCGGCTCGTTTGCTGCATATCAAGACGCTCTCTGGTCTATCGATACACCGTGTTTGTCTTCGTTTCTTATCACCATAAATTTTCCACAACCGTCAACTTCGCGGCGGTCCGATCTTGTGGCGTATTTTGACTTAACGCTGTCTTCCGATTTCATGGCCGCACGTTTGTTTTTAGTTATTTCTTGCGTAAACGAATTTCAACTTAATTGGGATAGAAATATTTTTGGCCAAAAAGAAAACAACAAAAAAGTTGTGCAAAAGTAAAAAAAGAAAAAAATTATCTCGAAGTGCCCCCGAGTTCACCCAGTTTAAGGATGAAACCGAGACTCGATATCATGTCTTCTTATCAATAGGAAAATATTATGTGTAATTCTTCACATAAATAGTTAAGTAAATAGAAATTATCGTGTTGAACTTATAACTTTTACAGCCGGTACGAAATTTATCCTGTTATTAAATCGACGTGAGTTAAAGTGCAGCGAAAACCTGGCGTCTATATATCTGGCTATTGTTGCACTTCTTAGACATCGACTGTGTACGTTGGTATTTATACGAATAGACGCACATTAAGTACAATTAAAGAATTCACCTGTACCATTACTGAATATTTTTTTAATTATTTCATTTTTATCAGACTAAAACCGCATTGAATTGATTATGAGTAACCTTACAGGTTAACTTTTATTTAAATAAATTATTGCAATTAGACAAGGCCTGCACTTTGTGCACTTATAAATATATGTGTATACTTGTAAATTATTTTTCCTATATTTATTATTGTTTCCACAATATTATATTAAAAATAAATGTAATGATAATAATAATAAATTGTTGCCTAAATAGATTGTTATTATAAATGATTGTACGTTTTTAACAAAATTGTTATTTGTCTTGTGTTTTTAGTTCTGTCGAAGTTTCTGTCGTTACGAATTTATAACTATCACGAAGTATTAAGAAGTGTTTCATATTTTTTAAAAAATTTTAACGATAATTGTGTTTAAAAGATTGCTAAATTCTAAAAAATACAGAAGCTATTAAGATTTTCAACGTAACATGAAAACCGTAAAAAAATAATTTTATATTTAAGAAATTATGCTGATAATACACTGTGGATTTCACACGTATATGAATTTAAACCCCGGTTCCGTGAATATTTACAGAAACGGTATTAAAACTGTTTTGATCACTTTTCCAAAAAAAATCACGTTACCGGGATTTAAATGCATATACCGTAAAAAAAAAGAATAAATGTTAACAGATTTAGCTGTAATAAGAAATATATTTTCACACGTAAAATCTTACGATATATCGGCAATAAACAATGAAATAAGTCCTTAAAAACAGATTTCATTTGATGATGTTCTAAATTAAATAGTAAATTACCATTTTATTTTATTGCTCTTATTTAGAAAGCTATTAACAGTGTATTTAAATTTAGTTTAACGGAATATTTTCTTTCATCACTTTGTCTGCCGACGATCGTGGTCTATAATGTTCAATTTAGTCTATAAGTATATTTCTTGTATATTTCCTAACGAATCTACTCATTGATTATACGTTAGAGCTAGACAGTTACAAGTAACTTGTACAAAATAAAGTTATTCATATATTTTTGATTTGTGAAAAATAAATGTCCGGTCATACATTTTCTTTTTAATGATCGAAGAATGTGAAATCGGTAATGTTATTGAGTTAATTACTGGAGACATAAAAATTTATCCACCGAAATATAATAAAACATGATGCGGGAAAAATTACGTGTCCTCATTTACATATCGTGTCACGACGTGATTTTACTACAAGATTTTAATATAAAATTCGGCGGGACCATCTCGAAATGGAAAGATAATTAATAACGAAAAAAGCCCAACCTAAGTTACGAACCAGCCTTAATGACAATGGAATGTTTCTAATTAACCGAAACCGTAATGAAACTAGACGATGCAACGTAACAGGTTTCGAAAGTTAAATAATCTGTGAAAGAACTGCTTTGCCACGAGCCAATTATTAAAACTGAATTAACTTCACAAAAGTTTAAACAGCAAAAGTTCCATTCAAAGAACAGTTATTAGTTCGAAGTGAATAAATAGCATTTACGTTCACGGTCTCATTTCGTGTTGCGACATTTAGTAATTGCACATTGTGAATATATATGCGTGCAATAATAATTTATAAAAAAAATAGCTAAATTCAATAACTGCTATTTAATTCGGGATATGTATTTAGTAGAGTTAAATAGTTCTTCAATTTCGTACTTAGGCATCATCAAAAATTATCGCGCGGTAAATGCAACATGGCAATTTTTGAAGTAATTTTGACATGTATTACACAAAAAGATATTAAGACCATAAAATTATTTAATAGAATCCCTTTCACGTTATTTTATGTTTAATTGTAATTAAAATGATTTTTAGCTATCTTTTTTAAATGTGTAGTAAACAATTTGTCACAAGGACGCAGATGATTTAATTTTTCTTTAATTTATTTACATATGGTCAAAATAATGATATTTCAACCCATTTTGCCAAAAAATTTGCTTTGTTATATTTTGTCCTTGGTAATTCTAGTCTGAATTAAAATCTGTGAAGCTGCCCGCCACCACATAAGCAAATATGCGTATTTGAGCGATGTAAATTTTTTTACCAACTGAGAAAAGCAATGAAAACTATAGTACATTGATTGATAAATTGAAATTCGGTTTTCTATTTAAACCTACATTTGCTCTTAGTTTCGCTCGCGTAGAGTTTCGATTAAGACGGCGGAATTTACAGGCAGATTTTGCCTCCCGATTTATCCAACTAATAGATTTAATAGAAACTTTGCTGCATCTATTGTCATATTGTAACCCTATATTTTTATTATTGTGTGAAAAACGCTGAGTTTGATTTTAAAGTAATTATGATATTGGTCAAGAGTATATTTTTCGTAATATTAGTATTCCCCGTGAACTATGCAACGGGCAACAGCTACTACGCTACTCGCTTATACGAGAGATTTTGCAAGATAAATTTGGTAGCAATTTTTTGCTTGGTTGCAGTATTACTAGGTAACAGAAAGTTAAAACAATTTTACTTTTATGATATTAGTAGGAATTTGACGTTTTAGACATTTTGAGTGTCCATATAGTTAAACACTAGCAAATCTTGAATAAATTATAAACTAGTTAAAAATTACTAATGAAACAACTGATAAGAAGTATACCTACAACAGTAATCTATTCCTTCTTCAAAACGTTAATAAGTACCTACAAAAACAAATGGTGAAAAAACACTGCTCCGTGAAGTTGATTTAGGAGTTGCTAGACGAAAAAAACCAAGTGTACTTTATTCAAATTGTCCTCAATATACTATTTATTCAAACTGCCGTAAATGTACCTACTTACAAGCCTACATCGCCAGTTCAAATAGATCATGGAACTCGATACTAATGCAAAGGATTCGCTATGCCTAACCCCCTTTGTACGTGATACAATAGGAGCAAATGCAGGAACAAGAGAATCACGCCTACCAGATTTACTGAGCATACTCTCGATGGCCTTAGCAACCAACGCACAAGATATAAACTGAGAAATTATTATTGAATAATATGAACTCAACGGCACGAGAGTGAAGTCGTTATCTCTTGAGACGAGCGTCGGAAATTTACCGTAATTTATACTAATAAATCGTTTATTATAGTGTTTACGCAAACATAGAAAATGTGAGGATATTTGTGTGCGTAAAACTGTCACACTTTAAACGTCATTAAATTTTACTCGTACGACTTGAAGCTATTTATAACTTTTAAACTTTACAGCGTGGATAATCTTTGTCAGCTGCGTTGTAATATTACGAAAAGGACAGAGAAAAAGCGAGAAAATTTTTACTGTGAGTAATTATTATCTATTGTATTTATTTCAACTCAGTTAACCTTGAAAATTTTTACTTTTTATTTTACCTCCTGTTTTGTAATCTACAAAATCCTATTTAGTGTATATGGTTAAAGATATGCGGTACAAAGATAAGTTCAAAGGAAAAATATAAACACACAAAGTGAGTAAACTTAATACTTCGACTAAAATATCATATTTACTGATAAATTAAAGACTAAATAAAAGCGTATAATTAACAAAAACAAAATAATATTATGTGGAGAACCGATAAAGCAAAAGGAAATAAAAAAAAATCCATGCTAGTAAAAGGAACCCGACGTATATTTCAGAACTAGTTGACCTGTGACCATGATGATAAATTAACATAAATATATTAATTTCTTTCGCGCTGCTTGGTAATAAATTCCGACGTATATTTTCAATATCCCTAATAAAACCTTTTCCAGCATAAAATTACACTTATCCTATTGTGACCGTTTGTTTAAGTAACTTGTCAGATCCATTATGTTTCTCAAGACATTATTAAATGTCAAAATAAACACACTCGAAAGGTGCCAATAGTTATGAAAAAATGATCCAAGATCGCTTAAGGATACAAAATGAATATTAACCATGTAGTACTTACAGCTGATTAGAACAGCTCTGCAGATGGAGGAATTTGTTAAGAAATCATGACCTAAAACCAAAACGTGGCTAAGATATTTAACGACGCTTTAATCAAAACTGACATAGACTAGTACTTGCTGCTCACCAAGTGGCTACCGTTCATAAGTTTAAATTCACTAAACAACAAAGGCAAATATTAAAGTCGTTAAATAGACTTATATTGTCGCTGGTTGCTTCAGTACTTATGTGCGATTTTTGTTTAATGGCATAGTACTTCAATTGAATGAATTAACAAGAAGCGGTAAATTAATTTTTTGTTACGTGTAATACCAAACTAGAGAAGTGAAATTTGTTATCTATTATAAATTTTTTTTAACTTTAAGTAATTTGACCATGTTTATAAAGTGATTGCTTGAAAGTTATAAATAAAACGACAAGTTAAAAATAAATAAAAATTAATACTTTAAAAGTCTCCGTTTTCCCTGTTATGCTATACGTCAGCTTATTAAATGCATGAGTGAGAATTTCGTGACATCACGTCCAAAAATTAAGCTAAATTTTGCCATTAGAATGCCATTACCCTATCGTAGCTAAGGAAATTTTCCTTTAATATCAGAAAACGTAAATTTCCAGTTTTGGAGCCATGAAATTTTTTTAAACTATGTAACATATGCTATTGTAACGTATGCTAAATTAATATTCAGTTCTAAGAAAGCAATCACAAATACTCAACATTTTATTATGTTGCTTTAAGTGATAAATTTTTAGTGTCATCGATAATGTAGGATATAATTCTAGTCAAATATTATGGAAGAGTATTACATATTATTTTTATTTTGGCACAAACATTGTGAAGTTTGTATTTTATTCGCGACACGATACCAATGTCTCATTACGTTTAATAAAATTGGAACATAACATGTTTTTGGTCAAATAAAAATACTAAGTAGGTCCCTAATTTTCCGTAATATCTGGCTACAACTATATCACTACAGAACTTTTACTTAGAAATCCTATCACCCAATTTTTTATAATCATTGTAGTATCGCAAGCCCAAATAAATCGTATTCTTTATTTTATTATAGATAATTTCACAGATATTTGCAACGTGATGCTAACAGTAGTTTCATATTCCGCCGCGCATCACGTGCTCTGTTCTTTTGACGTACATAAACTTATGATAACACCCGCTCTCATTGATTGAGCATCAACAATAAATAAATAGTAACAATTATTTCAAAAGAACTTCACTTATCAACAAGTGAAAAAATTGTTGATCGCTTCTTGTATTTATAGCTACGACAATATCATGTCAAAATACGATATCGTGACTGGGGCTTTATCACTTAGTGAGCATGTTGAGAGAGCTGTTAAACTAAACATCGTACTTGCACTCATATTGATTAGTTTTAATGTGTAATTAAAGCAAAAAGCGAGATTATTTAATGTTGACCGTGAATTGTGGTTGTGATATATGTAAGTACAACTTAATCATCGAACATTCAAGTAATTTAATGTTTAATTGACATTTGTTTAACTTCAATCAAATTCGGATTAATTTGCTTAAAGATATCAGTAGTAGAGAATTTTGTATTGTCTCAAAGCTCGTTAAATGTTTTAAGGTTTGCTTATATATGATCAGGAATATCATATAATATTTTTTCTGATAAATTCTCTTATTTCAATAAGAAACATGTTATTTATCAACATGCTATTAGAGGAAGAGGGAAGAAGCTTTTCGAACTAAAATATTTTTTGACAAAAAAATTAAATTGTTTTTCAAAGAAAGTTTAAGCAAAAAATATAAGTAACTAATGTCCGTAATTATAAATAAGTAAGTTGTTCTTATTTATAACGTTATTAAATAAGTTGCAAGATATTTCGAGAAATTTATTTTCATTAGCTCTTAATAAATTAAGTTATCGTCTATAGTGAATTAATTAGTTAGGTATTTGAGTGCCTTAGAAAATTTAAAAACTCCGATATAATTGAATCCTAGATTTGTGATATGGCAAACAATTTTATCTTAAGATGAGATTATAATCTTTCAATGATGTGTCATTCTTTTCAATGATATGTCATATCACAGAATTTATTGTCTCAACATCAGGACTACATTTTAAGTGAAAAATATCTAACGAATTGCAGTGAGTAGAAATTTAAAAGGCTCAAAAGAAAATTAGTCGGTGGTGTTGAATTTGTAATTGATGGAACAACCGTCAAATTACATTTTTTTTCTAAATATCTATTTAATTTATACCATTAATATATTTGAATAAACTTTTTTAATAAATAATTTTGATAGCTAAAACGTAAAAGTTCTGTTCTTAGGTACCAGGAAAAAAGTTAAAAAATATCCTTCGTAACAATACTATCAAACAAATATTATTTTTTTAATATAAAGAGGTTTAATCATAATTTTTTTTTATGTTATTGACCAGTATTCTAAAATAGTGTTAAAAGAAATAAAATATTAATATAATATTATGTCAAAATATTATGTCAGACCTTGGAAATTGGATTTGGGTAAGTGAATAATTGTGAAGTGAATAATTAAACTATTCATAGAAGGTATCTTTTTTAAATAGCAAAAATAATAAAAGGTTTAAAAAGTTTCATTATTAACAGGGAAATTTATTTTTAAATTATAGGTATTAAAATATAAATGGATCGATTATATCCACTACCGAAGTCGTTAATTGGAATTAATTTTACCATTAAGATAACTATGATATCTAAATATGACTGCGCTTTTTGAAGAAGTGTCATGTGGAATTCTTTTATCCGCTTTCAAATTAAAACGATGGGTTTGCGCTGATATAATTATCAAATTTTCCACTGATAAAAAATAAGTGAAGATTCTGAGTCTTTTTCCGAAATATTGGTTTGACTTTTTGTTTATGAGAGTTGAATGAAAATATGCTATTCGACCGAAAACTGTAAATATTTCCAGATAATGTTTTTCAAATAATAATTAAACCAAGACATTCACTCCTGCCTACTTTCTTGGACTTGAATATTTGGATCAAATATTAAGAAAACTTTAATTCCCATATTCGGACTGCCAGTCATTACCTCTCGCTAAGTCTGCAGCAACTTTAATCTAATCAAAGATGCCCGAAAGATCTACTAATACATTAGTTTTATTCATCTATATTTGTTTATCAACTCTATGATTTCATTATTATATGCAGGACAGGTCATAACATAATTATTCTTTAATAAAATTCACTAAAATTGTATATTCGAACGCAAACAGAATTAATTTACGTAGGTATGCAAGTATTTAAGAATTTTTTATTTGTTTTTATCTTCTATTTTAACTGCTGGTTTTAGTTTTTACCCATGATGGATGGAAATGCTGACGGTTCGCTATCAGATGACACTTGAATAGATATATAGTAACAGATTCAGTGAATGTCCTTTACATTTTCTACATCTATATTAATTTAATAATTTTTTTAAACTAATCAATTTGAAAGAAAGTAATGAAAAATGTATTTTTTTGTTTTATGATGTATGAACATGTATTTTTAAAATGTATTTAAAGGGATTTTTCTCTCAAAATGTTTTTTTTCTTTTAATCTCTTTTTACTAATGTCTAATACTTATTTGTTAGCTGCCAAGCATTCACATAATTAAGGTCACCACTATACACGAGTGGCTGCACTTTTAGGATAACAATGCCGGTTACGTATGTATGTAGGTACCAGTCGGAAGATTGAAAAATATTTACCATTATTCCAATAATAACAAAATTCCAATAATATAATACCATTATTCTAATAATATAATAATTCCAATAGTAAATTTTGTACTACAGTTATTCTATCTAGATTTATGAGCAATTTTCGTAGTCCCTAGTTAATTATGGGTACAAACACTATTACTTAGAGTCACTATCGCTTTCCTGATGTCTGTATTTCTGTTCTCAACGACTTTCTTAAAAAGCTTTTGCTTAATAGTTATTTATTGCCTTGAAAAATTAACAGTCTTAGCAAGTTTTTTACACAATTTCCAATAATTTTAATTATATAAAGCTGTTGTTTCTGAAGTTTACCTTAATTTCATTGTTATCCATCCAGATAAAACTTATGCTTATAGAAATGATATAATTTTACTATAAACTTTTGTTAATCCTGTAACGTTGGAACTTCGGTTAAACTGTATGTCTAATAACGCAAAGCAATAGCACAGTTGAACTCGACATCTAAAGATGCGATGAGAAACGAAACCGGACGCGAGCGGCACGTGCCAACGTATGCATCAGCTTAATTGGAACACCCGTTAAAATGTCATTTTTATCTCACTTAAAACGCTCTTAATGTCGTAAAAAGAGGAAAAATTCAAGAAACTGCCATTGGCCATTACGAAACGCGTTATTTTCCCTTCATTAGATGTGACGGTTGTTAAATATTTTTCAATCTTCCGACTGGCACCTACATACATACGTAACCGGCATTGTTATCCTAAAAGTGCAGCCACTCGTGTATAGTGGTGACCTTAATTATGTGAATGCTTGGCAGCTAACAAATGAGTATTAGACATTAGTAAAAAGAGATTAAAAGAAAAAAAACATTTTGAGAGAAAAATCCTGTTATATATATATATATATATATATATATATATATATATATATATATATATACATATACTGGGTTATCTTTTAAAAAATTATGTTTTCCTTTAAATACGGCGTTTTGTTATTACTTTTTACTCTGAGGAGAGTGGAAAGGCGTAAATCTTAATTTTAGATGAATAACGCTAGATGTTTTTAAACAATTAACAATATTTTATACTTTACAATATCTGCATGTAAGTATGTGAAGTAAATATCCGAAATAGACTGAATCTTGGGAAATCCCAAAAAAATTATTTTAATACCTCCATTTGACAATGATAAAGCGGGTTTTTAATATTATCTGGTGTAAGTATATTATTTATAAGCAATACTTACAATATATCCATATAATAATGTGAACAGACATTGGTTTTCCCAGGTGATTAAGCAAATGCCAGCGCAAGACAAAGTATGCAGCTATAAAGACGAGTGCGCATTATAAGTAGTCGCGACAAAATCCCAATTCAGCTAAACTTGAAGCGATGTTGTCTTATCAACAAAGATTAAAATATTTTTGTGATAGCGGTTGAAATATATCCGCTAACAAATTGAGGTTAGATCGATTAAGAAGACATTGGACGCGAGGTGACGATGACAGATAAGGAAGTCGTCAGTTTTTGGAAACAATTCGATTTAAGAGGGGGGGGGGTCTTAAAATCCAATAATAATTAATCAATACATATTATGCTTAAAAATGTCCTAAAAACTTCACTTACTAGGAGTTAAACTTTTGAATCAGAACCGACGTGGCATTTCCAGATGATTATCCGTCTGTTATCGACGATGGAAAAAAAATTCACGTCAAGAAGTGTTATTTTGAAAATTTAAAATAATATTAACATATATTAAACAATACATGTTTTAGTTAGTTTTATTTATTAACTTAAAGAAGGCCTGTTTTGTACGTCTTCCAAATTAACCATAGAGACACAATAAACCAAAAAAAGTCTAAGAAACTTATTTTCGTTTTCTTGTGTAACACATACCTGTATATTAGTTTCTAAATATGTAATGTATTTCTATCGAATGTTTAATATAAAATTGATAATTATAGATAAAAATTAATATCTATATTTAAAAAAATAAAACCAGGTGTTGTCGTATTTCAAGGTGAATTAGGTAAATAAGAAAATAAAACTGCTTTAGGATAGAGTATAAGTCAAGACCGTATCTGCAAATGTGTTCGCAGACAACGTCGATTATGCATTGATTTTATTTGCGTATTTTTGTTGACAAATTGGTCACAAAATTTCAATGACAATTTTGTTACTTGTACTGAAGAGAGCTTGATTATTGACCATGACATGGTCTGGTCTTTTTTCATTTTCAATTTCATACTGATGTTCTTCCGAGGATAGTCGGTTTCATTCTTTCTAGCTCAGCAGGAACGTTTAACTTATTATAGTTTCCACATACATCAACAAGTTGGTTCTCTGTGTATTTGATATGAATCTCGTTCTAAGTATTTAATAACTGTAAACGTTATTTTTTTTCAATATATACTTATAAAACTAAATTTTGTTGGATTCTTTCCCACAGTGTTGTTATTAGTAACTATTTAATTGTCTAATAATCACAATCAAACCAAGGTGTGATTAGTTTGCCGATGAAAGAAAATTAATTTGTTTAATAGTGTCACAGCATTAAGAAATGTTTGCTTATGATAAAATAAGTGTTCTTATCGTCGTCGAAATATGTCAGTGCACAATTGTAAGGATTCTGTAATAGTAGAAAAATAAATAAATAAAAGTAAATAAACAATTAACTCCTATGTTTTATAGTAATTGACTTTATTACTAATCACGAATTTTAAAGAACGGGTCTTTGCAGGGAAAATTCCATAGTTCTAGATTTTCATAATTTCCTCCTTTGAAGCGCATTTAAAAAAGTGTTTTAAAGCCTGATAGATAATCACTAATTACAACACCGTTGAGGGATTCAAAAAAATTATTAAAAATTAAATAAGTATTGCCATCTAGGGGAGAATTACAAAACTACGCGTTTATGGTGGTTTCTTAAAAAAAAGAACTGTTGTGTGATTTACGGACTGTGAGCACAGATATTACCAATTTATTATATCTAGTATAATTTGCTTACAAAATAGCTAAAAAAATATTATCCTTTCCTTTGGAATCGATTATTGTATTCCATAACGATAGTTCCTTCAAACATTACTTCGACACTTACTACAACTTATGTGTTTGTTATTACTGACTAATTATTGGTCAGTATGAATGAACTGTATTTCATTGCAGAGATGTAAAACATAAATCTACCACAAGTGAAAGCCACCGATATTACATTGACAGCGACTTATCCAATGCAACCGATTCTTTGAATAGGTATCGACGGCGATGATGCTTCACACCTACGACTGGAGGTCAGGAGATGATTACTAGGTCTGGTCTCATTTTCTTCTGCGATATGCCATCGAGCGCAGTAACGTCCGGCGTATGCGTCATTTTTTTACCGGCAAAACATCACTGTGTGCCCTTATTCGTCTTCGCGTGCAGCGCTTAGTGATGATCTACATTAATCCAGCAGCTGGATCTAGTGTCACTGGACTCCAACGCTTTATAATTTCTTATACTTGCGACACAAATCATAAACCATATTTTGGAGTTTATTTTAATGGTTACTATTAAAACTAACAACAGTGTGTTTTATTATGTTTGCTATCTTTTATACTAATATTTGTGGTATGAACACTAATGTAAAAAAAAATAATGTAATATTTATCGTAAGCTTAAAAGTTAGAACAATACACAAGATAATATCGTAGTGTGTTAGCAGAGACATGGCTAACTCTGTTTTGAGAAAACAACATTCGAATTTCTAGTCTTTACTGTTTTAAACGAAACCTTCAACACTAAATTTCCAAAAGTATTTAGTTCTAAATACAAAATCTCTTCGTAGTTTTATTACATATCAATATTATAATAATTAGAGCAACTTTTTATGGTCTAGTAAATTATTTGGCAATATTTTGTGAAATTTTCCTGTATCGCCGCTTTATCTAAATTGTTTTTATCACAAAAAAAAACTGGAAAAATTCAAGTCTATGGGGACAATATATTACTTAATCAATTATAACATTTGGTTCTATGTACTTGCACGTTAAGTATATAATCCTGGAATAAAAAGTGAAAAAAATCAACAAGCTTAAACTGCTTGAGACTAAGTAGTTAGGGCAACGTAGTTAGTAGTGAGTATAAGAGGATATAGACCAAAGAAGCAAAGCTGCACTAACCCTGTTTCTTTTATGTTGTGTAATACTAAGAAAATACAGATATTTAAGAACCAAATTCAGCAACTCTTTGTAATAAGTAGATACTTTAAGAAAATACTACACAAATCACAATTGTCCATTTGCAAAAAAAATTGCATTATCATAATCGTAATGAAGCACACTGTGCAGTTCTTTCATGCACTGCAAAGTCATCACCTAGAACAATATGACGGATGAAGAAAACTATTTACCAATGAAGATAAGATAACGGATAACGTGCAAATTTGCTTTCATTTCATATTATTTCGAAAGTAAGATTGTTTAAATCGTAGATTTATTTATCTGTTTAGTATAGAAAATAAATTATGTTTGCGAATCATTATTGACAAAATTATCAAAAATTGATTAAATATTGAAAAGCGCTTAAAACGGGTTCCTTCTATGAAGTATTCTAGTTGAAATGTAATGAGTAAACATTCGTGTCTAATCTTTACCATATCTACAACGACCTCAAGAAATATAATTGCATAAATTAAAAAATATTATAGGGATACACCATTAACGTCTATATTAAATGAATTAATTCTTTATACTGATGATATATGTAGTCGTAAATGAGAAGGGAAGTCTATAAAGAGTAGGCTATAAAGAATATGGACTCGTCGCAACCGGCAACGTCTAAGTAATAATGTAACGTGATATTTCTTGCCCAGTGTACACACAAATAATCAGACGGAATTTAAAAATTGTATATATAAATATATGTATGTATATATATATATATATATATATATATATATATATAAATATATATATATATATATATATGTATATATATATATATATATATATATATATATATATATATATATATGTATATATATATATATATATATATATATATATGTACGCTTTTACACCGACTGATGGATTTACAAAAAATATTTACATTCACACACTATATGTTACTCTCAAATTTAATTCGCTTGAAATTAGAAATTAAGGACAAAAAAAATTATGGGTGCCTCCTTGGGTACTCCAATAAAAGCGAAATATTTCAATAATTAGATGAAGGAAGAGCAGTGAATAATATAAAACGGCAGAAAAAATCTAAAATAGCTTCGCTAGCGTTAAAACAGTTTTCTGCTCAATTACCATGAGGAAAATAGCGATGATTTCTATTGCAGATTTTCCAATCAGTAATTTTTGCAAACGTTCACACGGATATGACCCCTTCAGCATTTTATTAAACGTGTGAATATATAACTACCTATAAAACTATTAAATAATGTCATTTTAATTAACAGGATATGTATTTTCTATAATTTTCTGACTGCAGAATTTTTGATCCTATAAAATATTGTTATTAAATATATAATGTAGTTATTTGCTAATTGACCACCTGAAGATCTTTTAATACAACGAAACCTAGGTCGTGGTAAAGAATTTAAATAAAGCAGAAATAATACTACATCACGTAGTTACATTTAACCTTTACAGAAGAAAATTAGTGTCTGCATATATAGAATAAAAACAGGTATCAGTCGTCTTTCAATGTGAATTAGATACCTGGTAAACTATTTATACGTTTCTAAATAAACTTCTTGCGTAAATTCGTTATAAATTTTTTGCTCTAAGAAATTTTGCTAAGAATGATTTTGTAAAACTGCGAAACTAAATTAAATATCTGTTCCTAAAACACGAACACTATTTTGACACTACTCTTTGGCAAAATGTTTTAACAGAAAGTGCACAGGAAGAAAAAGCGTAATATAAGTAAAATAAAATAATAACAGCTTTTGAAAAATAGAGGGAAATCTGGCCAGGAGCATGCCGGACACCCTCACGAAAAGGTTCCTTATCCTTAAATTAATAGGTATTCGATTTTATAAAACTGCCTATTTAAATTATATCCATACGAGACGATGACCATTTTTCACCTCGACAAAATTTTCTCATTATATAGAATGGTCTAAGAAAAAAAAATCGGAAAATGTAAATGCCACGTGTTCGTTATAATTGATTAGTTAGGACGCCTTGATGTCGACTTTGAAAAAAGAATATCTCGAAACTAAAGCAATAAAATTACTTAGTTAAAAAATAAATTTGATTTCTTTTTGAAAAACATGTTCCGTTTATTTATTTTCTTCCCTTTCGTTGCATGAACTGCATTCCATAATTTTATATCCCGTGGGTGGCACAATGTTTTTTTAATTTTATTTCATATTTGATTTAGCGATATCAACTTACATATAAACACCAAATTTAATCTTTATAGGAGCAAAAAGAGAGTAATCAGAAGGTAACTTGCAGATGGACAAACTTGATAATACTATAAGAATTACTGTTTGAGGCTACGGAACCTTAAAAAGATGACGTGTGAGTTGGATTTTTATTTTTCAGACACCGTGAATACTTAAAAATTAAAATGACATAATCCCTGTATATGAAGAACTGCGATTTTTAATTTTTTTTTTCGGATCAATTCGGAATAACGTGTAATAATAATATTTAAAATATGGAATTTCTGGCTTTGGAATTATTACAAGTTTTGGTAATCTATATTAAGTAGATTCATCATTATCTTGTCTATGTTGTTATAATTTATTTGCCTCACTTTTATGATTTTTCTTTTTTTCACAAATTTAATTTCTACCTTGTTGGTTGGAACTTTGTAAATCCAAATTTCGTGACTTTACGTTTTAAAATTTATAAGTAAGTGACAAATAGATAGAAGGGAGAAGAAAAAAGTGGTATCTAAAAGCTCTATATACAGAAATTTAAATATTGATTAAAAGGAAATATTGGAAAAAAACAGAAAGGCATAGTTCGGATCCGCACCGTAAATGTTTCATGAAAACGTTGGGAAAAAGTCATAACCAGTGCTTCGTATTAATATGTATTTTAATTACCAATCTCTTCGGAAACTGCGCTCGCATATAGATGGATTTGCCGCGCCCGATATATATGTTTGCAGTGCGACTTTCAATTGAAGTTCAGCAGAGCTGTAACACATCGAGCCTCGATTAATGTACAGTTTCGTGCTCGATAACATCATAGTCTACCGAAGCACCCACCACTGACGTACGCGTATTGATGCCTGACAACACGACGATATTTGGTAATCGCAATACGTACTTGTCAGGCGCTGCCACGTTGCCATAGATCTCTATATTATCGTTACTTTCTGTATTGCCTTCCAGCGACGCCTGCCTTTCCAACGCCGTCCGTAAGTTCTGCGGACGTTTGGACTGTCGCTGGACGCTGTATGCACGATGCTACGTAACAACTTTGCGTCATTTTTTTCATTTTCTTTTGAATACTTTCGCAGCTCTCACATTTACTCAACCCTGGACTTTCAGGTCTCTTGGATTTATTCTGATTTGCGTTTTCTATATACCCGAGCGTATTTACGATTCATAAGAAACAATATCTTTATTTTTTTTCTTTTTAATTTCCAATTTAATACCGATTTTTATTTATACTCCGGGAAATATTTTCATTGTCTCACTTTAGCTGCTAGTAGTTCTCTTCAAGCTCTTTACAATGCCAAAACAACAGCCAAAGGAACAGCTAAACGCATTTTCTCGCTACGCTAATTCATTACTTTACACATAAATCATTTACAATAATCTAATTCACAATAATCACCCGCATGCATCTACACTAGTGCGATGACATCATGCTGCACGACATACACGGACAGATATTCTCTATCCGTTGTAGGTTCAACCATTGTTAATGCATTATTTGTTTGCTATTGAAGTCTGACGGTAGTTCGTAATACAAGAAAGTTCGACATGTGCACGTGCACAACAAAAAAAACCATAAAACTTGTACGTGCTTATTTACTTTATTTGTATAGTAAGTTTTGTCTAAGCTATAAAATAATGAGTAAAATGGTAAATAAGATTGTAAAAAAAATTGTCACCGAAAAAGTGTCACGGATACTGAAAAAATTTGAGCGCGTTCAACTGCAAGCGCTCAATTTTTGTCAGTATCCCTGACAGAAGTGAAACTTCTTTGCGATTTAAATCTCAATTTGTAAGTATATCGTAAGGGGTAAACAGCAGAGAAAAAATAAATAAATATTAATTAACTATAAGTATTACTCGCGTAATACGAAATGTAAGCCACTCACAGCTAACTGTATAAGATATCTATATCAATTTCTGAAATATTTGCATACACAAGCTCCATATTATTCTTTCGCGTTGACCCCTCTCTCGCTTATGCCCGCGCATGCGCCTACACTTTGTCTTGTTCTAATACTATGATCATCTTTGTTTTCTTTATTTTCGCCCATGCGTACACGTCAAAGTTACAAACGTGCTTCAGGGCAGGATAAATACATTGAATGAAATATTAAAAAAATATACTACGTGTAAGTTTATAGGTTTTATTAAATTTGTATAAGACGATTTAAATACTATAAATTCAAAAAAATTAATAAAATGCCGAATATATTTGGCGTTAATTTTGTAGAAATTCATTGTTCACAATTAAATGAAACTACGTGATGTAGTATTATTTCTACTTTCTTTAAGTTCTTTACCACGACCTAGGGTTCGTTATATCACTTCTTCAGGTGGGCTATTAGCAAAGATACCTTTGCTAATAGCCCACCTGAAGATGTTGTAATACAACGAAACCTAGTTCGTGGTCAGAAATTAAAGAAAGTAGATATAATACTACATCACGTAGTTTCATTTAATTGTGATGTAATAAAATGTTATTACAAATCGACCTAAACATCCAATAAAATCTTCACATGAATAATTGTCAATTGAAAAAATTGCCACGATACCAGTACATAATAAGGCTATATGCGACTGAAAGAAGTCAAGATGTATTCTCCTGTTGTAAATTATATTTACGACAACTATATGGGCCAGTTCATTGTGGATTTATAAACAAATTAGGCACATGTGTTGTACGTCTTGTGATATATGAAATACATGCAAAATTAGTAATAAATCAGCCATAAGTAGATAAATAAATGGACAACATTTTTACTGTTTATTTTTGACACACATACGTTATGTGTATTAAAAATAATAGCTGATGGCGGTAGTCAGCGCCATTATTCCTTATTTTCGGGCATGCGTACTTTCCTTGTTTTATTGTATAGTGTTCATCTACATCTCTCGGTTAGCTAAGTACCTATTTTCCGTCCTTCTTGCGATAGAGTCACTTCATTCAGACGTTACAGGGAAACTTTGCACGAAAACGGTGCATGCAAAATATTGCACAGAATTCGACCATGAAATTTTACTTTCATTACGGGCCTATGAAATTCCACTTCAAAAATATGAAACAAACTTAAATTTAGATATTTATATTTTAAAACAAATAAATATTTTGTGTTTTAGAATCATCTTTCAGTGAACAGAGGAATTTTTTAAATAGCTTACTTTTCAATTCTTTATCATTCTTTTTTTAATTTTGCGAAACTTTATATCTATATATTTATTGTATATTTTATCTACATACTTATTATATGCCTTCCACAAGGAAACAGCCTGGTTATTCATAGGAGTCTGTTCTGCCAGATAATTTTTAGACTTAAAAAGTAAGCCTTCAAAACTTTATTAACGCTAAAATCTTTATTTATCACAGTTTCATTTTAAACTTTTTCTTCATTTATTTATATCTTACATCTCTAACGTATATTAATTATATCACTAGATAACAATAAACCGCCTTTATTATCACTTTAAAGCAAATTACCTTAAGATCAAGTATTTCTTTTTTGACAAACAGGCTATTAACATACACCTCGCATACAATATTTGTTGTTAATTATCGTACTACTTAGCCAGAAATGTATGCTACAATGTGGCGAGCACTTTGTTTAACTTGAAAAAAAATAATTGGCGCAAAAATATTCTGTGGAGAGCGGTTGCGTATTTTTTTATCGGAATTTATGCATTTTTTGGCTATTGTTACTTCCTGATAAATGTCTTTGCAACTTATATTAATAGAATTCAATGTGAATATCAGTCACCTTTCTATTTAGTTCTAAAATTTCGATACTCTTATTACGTTTCAATGCTATTTTTAAAATGCCTATTACTTTCTCTGAATTTCTTTATTTTTTGGGGTTCCTCAATAGGTCTAGGTTTAGCCTCCGTGTTTAATTTTTAAGAACGTGTTTACATTTTTGACGAAAGGCCTTCATTTTTCCCAAGATTATCCTAAACTCTGGGTATATTTAGTACAATGACTTTGATAACGGAAAAATAAGACCAAACCTTCATAAGAAGGCTTTTTGCATCCATTCCATGCTAAAAACGCCAAAAAAGTTTAGAGGATTCATTCCAAACAATTAATATTTTAATTTGATTAGAGAAAAATTATGTATATAGATAGATATATATATATATATATATATATATATTATATATATATATATATATATATATATATATATATATATATATATATATAAGGAAAAACGGAAATCTCATAAAATCACTTCCTTGTATGTTCGTTTGTACATTACAGCCGTTTTTCTCGGAAACCGCTTGACGTAAAAACTTGAAATTTAGTACGATATATGCATGGTAGTAAGATATATTAATCCGCACATGCTTCTATACCTTACACTCAAAAATATTCACAAACATATTTTAGGGAAAGGATGAGGGGAACTTGGGTTTTTTTTATATTTCATGCATAGTCTGGGGTATCGTTTGAAGTAACTAGCTATAAGAATAAATTCTTGTTTAATAATTTTAGGTATAATATATTCAAACATATTCTGAAAAAATATGAAAAAAATATATGAAATTCTATATGTTATAATTTTTTAAATAAACTCCATGTTTTATGTCTATGAACGTACAGTAGGTAACATATTTATGTTTTTCTATATTCTCAATTTTCTCAGAGACCATCGACGTAGAAGCTCGAAATTGGCTTAGAAATGTGTCTATTAACCCATATATTTTTATTCACTTTTAATTTTTAAATATGAAATTTACAGACGGGATAAACAAAGGCCTTAATTTTTTTTATTATTATATATCTAATGATTATCATTTTCATGTAAGACGTACAAAATATTTTAAAGTGTATTTTAAAAAGGTATAAAATAAAAATAGTATGTAAAGTTGCATTGGACATCAGTCGGATTTGTCCATATAATAACAGAATTATGTTGAAATCTGCGATTTATAAAACTTTTAATTAACCTCAAGCGATGAAGCAACCATCAATCACTTCATCGTCTCAAGTCTTTTTGGTAATGTAAAAGGCCCGCTTCAAAAAATGTTTAGAGCAAATTCATATGTCTCCTTGGTAACCAGTTAGCTCGATTTACGCAACAGTCTGTTTTTCTTCCAGAAATTCCTAAAGAATCTGCAAATATAATAATTACTCTAGTTATAAGAAAAAATTAAATAAATACTATAACATTCGAAATGCATATAATAGAACATATAAAGTGTAAATCATTCACCAGGAAGAATGTTATATTGACATTTAAAATCTGCAAATAATCACTTACCTATGGAACATAACTCCATAGAAATAATTATATGTTACTCTCGAATTGTTATTGCAGCCAGTGGTAAGCACACTTTAAAATGTCAAAATACAGGTTTTTATAAATAAAACGGGAAATATAACTTGTCTAAACGCCAATATTGTACTGGGGCGGCGGGATGGCGATCACGTATCGAGTGTGTTTTAAGTGTACTGTTCGAGTAGTAGTATCGAGTGTGTTTTAAGTGTGTGTTTAAGAGTACTGTGTGAAAACTGCACACGCGTATACATTTTATATGGCGTCTCCTTTACCGTCCATTTCAGTCATATTAATGCCGCCCTCTATTGGGTAATAGCGTAAAATAAAACCTTAAAATATGAAAACATAGATGGCGTTTCAACATTGACTTTATAATTGAACTTCATGGGCCAATTCCTTCAGAAATTGATAAGCTCGGCTCATACGACATTTTTTTCAACGCTGGATTCCTAAAGATTAATATAATTTTTAGTTTAAATTTCTCTATCTAAGTGCAGAATATTTAACATCTCGACGTTAATATTTTCAACACCTACTACATGGATCTATTAGGAATAAAATAGGTTTTTGTCGGCGGGGGAAAAAGTTTTATAAATATATTTTGAAATAATACGTATATGTCGAAATATTATATATATATATATATATATATATATATATATATATATATATATATATATATAGACACACACATATGTTTACATGCGTGTGTGTGTGCATGGGTATAATGGTTAACTTTCTAAAACAATTTATTTTCTTTTATTAACAAATTACTAGTTTTACTTCATTTCAAAATGCATTCGTGAAGATATTTAAAGTTAATAATATATACGACCAGTATCATTGTGAAAGTCGTCAAGTGAACTAATGGTGACAATTATTAACATATAATGTTAATATGTAGAATTGTATGCAAATAATTTGGAAAATTTCCAGACGACAAACATGAAGAAAAATAACTGTGCCATTGTAATAATTGATTTCTTAATTACATTTTATATTAAAAACTGCAAAATATTTACTGTTTACCATTTATATTCACAAATGTTTCCATTATCTCTTTTTCCTGGAATATTTTGATGGCTATTGCGCGTGTTAACAAATAAGCGTGTAAGCGACTTACAGCGAAATATTAAACTTAAATTCAGTATTAAGAAAATAAGTGCCCAAGTGATAGAAAATGAAAGTAAAAAAGAAAATAATAACCTAATCACTTATGTAATTATTTTCTTTTTATAAAACTTAACTATCACAAGCAACTTATTTAAGTTTATTATTTTGCATAATACTGCTTTGTTTTTTAATTTCTTACTCTTGTCTCTTGTCTTCAAACATTTTTGAATTACTTTTATCATAAGATAGTCAAAGAACACAACATATATTCATATAATGAGTTAGTGATTCAAAATGGATTCTTGCTTATTTAGTCTTCTAACAAAATAATGTTGGGTACATTCTTACATAAAGAAAATTTTATCCCGAAACATTTTATATATATTACTTAAATGTAATGAAAAGCAATATACCTAAGGAACAAGGGATTTAAAAATAAATATATTATATATATATATATATATATATATATATATATATATATATATATATATATATATATGTATATATATATATATATATATATATATATATATATATATATATATGTATATATCAGAGCGTCATCTAACGTAGGAATATAAATTTAAAGATTATTCATTTAATGTTCACTTAATTTTTGCATAGAAAATATCATTTTTGTTGTGCACTAAAAGCTGCATATATATGCAATTATTCCAACTTTAATAGTAATTATAAACTAATTAAGTACGAATTTATTATAATGCTATTAGTGAGGACATGTGCCATAATAATTATTGCTAAAATATTTCTTTTCCTACTTCGCAAAGCGTCATCTAGCGCACAATACCTTAATAACAACAATTTGAAAACGGTATTATTTCACGCTGGCATGCACCATATATTTTAGATTTAGTATGCATTTAACACCAATAGATGTCGCAACAAATAACATTTGAGCTGATTCCAGGACATTTCTACTATACGGTGCAGACGTGATATTTAAGACTAAGAAAGTTAAAAATGAAACCTTACTCGAGTAACATTATTTATTCCTTTTTTATTTTAATCAATTTACTGCCATCGGGATAATTTAACAGCGGCTGTTAAATCCAGGGAGCAAGACTCTCCGAAATTTATTTCAATTTCAAATTATGCTTTTGGTTAGATCCGTTATCATTCGATTACGATTTTGTTATTGATCAAGCTTGTAAAACTGCAATGCGGTCACGACATTTATAGGTTCGCGAAAAATGTCAATAAAGACAATTTTTAAGAATTACTGCAATTTTTGACATTTCTGAGACAAACTTATTACAGTCCTGGACATGGGACAACATTACAAATTCCGGGACAATCCCGGACATCCCGTACATCTGGCAACCCTAATTTACACTAATTGTAAAGTGATAGTCCTTCAAATGCGTTAAACAAATTCTTTGTTACGATATTAATTGACAGTATTTATTCTTTTGTAGTCTTTAATTCTACTCCGTTCCTTTAGTGACGGAAAATTATTTTAATGACCTACAGAATAGCAGTGCTCACAATAATTGAAAATACAATGTATGTGTTTCTTGTATGGCCATCACGCGTTGGCCACTTTTAATCTCTGAACCACTCAAACCTATGAACATTTTATATTTACATTCCCAATTTTAGCTTTATCGGTTTAATCGATTTTTAGGTACTGAAGTCGCAGACAAATGGAGAAATAAAAAATAGCTTTTTTTGTAAGACTCCGGTTTTTCGGGACTTTATTGATCAATAGATTTTGAAAAGCCACAGCGAAGATAAAATAATATTGAAATAAAATTCTGAGCGAAAACACGTCTTTATAAAGTCACAAAATTTTATATAGTTATTTAAAACAAAATGCCATTTAACGAATGCGCCGTTTAGCATAATTTTTGTTGGGCATTTTTCGATTACTTTGGGTTGTTCTTACGAACTAATTTAAGTTCACGGAGCAATTTAAGTTAACAGATTTTTGCTGGTTCTTATGTTTTTTGCAAATGTAGTGTAATTGTTCGGATACAAGTTTCACTTATCAAAGGATAGATAATTTCTTAAGGATAGAAATTACCATATATTATGTATATTACGTTACAACGCTATAAGATATGGTATTTTTTTGTTCCACGGTAGAACCGTGTGTACAGAAGACATTACTCAAATTGCAGGTACATTCTTATTACTATCAGAATTAATATTTTAGTGGCAATATTAATTCTGATAGTAATAAGAATGATATGAATTAATATTTTAATTTAAATTTATAATACTTAAATGATTTATTACTTTAATTTTACTCGCTACAACTCAGCATAATCAATAAACTCACACCGTAATATTGTTAGCATTATACTTTTACATTTAGGTCGTTTGTAATTTGCTTATAATAAAAAATGAAACAAGGATTAAAAAAACCGTTTTTTTATTAGTTTTCGGTAACTAGATTTCAGTCAAGAATCTGAAAACATATTATTTTTAAATGCTTAAATTTATAAAAAAATGTTTTTAACTTATTTATTTTGCCATATGCAAATATAAAATTTAATTTTAAAAATTGTTTAAATGCTGAATCTATTACAGACATCTAGTGGAACTTGCCCGAATCAATACTTTTATATCTTATATTATATTTTCCTATTAAAAGTATAGATGGCCCTTTATAATGTTATTAATTACACAATGTTATTAATTACATGATATCGATTAGTTTTATTTTACTTTGTTAGTGTTGGCTCAGAGTATAAAATGATACAGAGGGTCAACGCCCATACTAAAAACGTTTCTACCGTCACCCGCGCAAATACAGAGACGGTGGTGAATAATGTTACTACGTAAATGTTTAGTTACGTTTCTTTCTCAATTATAAGACTAGATGGCACTATTTCTGAACGTGACGCCTCGAGGGAAGTCGGTTTTTTTTCGTTCGTGTTTGTGTATCGTATATGTATGTACCTATATATTAATTAGGTAGGTAGATACGTAATTTCAAGTTCACAAAAAGTAAAGTTAGAAAGGTGAGCGTCGAAAAATGTGAGCGTCGTTTCTTGGAATCCAATTTTGTACTTTATAGAATTGATGCCACCATCTTAGTACCTATCTAAATTATTTACTGACATAGTGTACTTAAATAAAGCGACGTAACTGTTTGTGTATTATTTACTATGAACTGGTAGTGTTGTTACATTACACTTGACGTGACCTTATATTCGGTTAAATAAACATTTAATTATTTCTCAAAATATTTATTTTTTGAAGAAATTGGTCCGTATTTCTTTTTGAAGTTTTACAATAATCATATATTTTAATTACATTTAATTTCTCAAAAAAAAGTAGGTGTGTTCTTTATAAACTGTTATTTGTATAGTTTTTGTTTTATATTTATAATAAGTTTTTTAATGTTAAGTTTGTATTTTAACTTTTCATCAACATTGCAATAAATAATTAATGCATACTTAATAGTCGTATAGAGCATCTCGCTTTGTGCTTTCAGCGGATATATTTTGATCCCATAATTTTTATTTAATATCAAAATTTACTTTCGATCGTTAATAATTTCATCATATTTTACAAAAAGTAAGTCTTTATAATCTTGGCAATCGTATTTTTCTATACACTTCTTTGCAAGATACCCTGAATAGGCGATTGAACAATCTTCTAGAGTACTTTGGCTCGTTTCAGGCTCACTGGCTCTTCCTGCAGTTGAATTGGGTAAATTAGCTGTCGATATTGATGGCACATCTGGTGGGTATGCCTGGGACGGTTCAGCAATTCTAAGAAAAGTTGGTTTTTCTATTGGTTTCATCTAATCGATCCACCTAATATCCTGGTCCGCAATTTCCTGTATTCATGGATATTAAGCCACTTAACAAGTGGCTTCAGAATATAGATCTCTGCAGATATAGATCTGTACAGGCCAAATAAATTTGCTATATCTTGATTAAGTCTGTATATCATTACAAACTTAGTTCCGTTATTATTCTCTTCTTCAAAAAATTATAATATCACTCCATCTCCATTTATAAATCCACTCCATCTATAAATCAATCCACTCTATTTATAAATCCTTCATCATATTTAGATAATCAATTAAAGTCCTGCGAACAGCATATTTTTTTTATAAAGCACGTTTGTGTGAATTTTTATGTTTTGAGCTTCTGCCATTTAGCGCATCAAATACGTTATTAATTTTTTCTATAAATTTTGTGGTATGTGAAGCAGCAACCGAGTGATTGAAAACTTATGTAGCCAACTTCACTTTTATTTTTTGAATGCGTTTTGGCCTATGTGCGCTTGTGCAATTTTTTATGCTTTTACTTTTATTACTTCGGTCAATATAATAATTATCAATGATGTCTTTGAAATTTACTTCATTACCTTGCTCTATGAAATTGTGTACTCAAAACTTGTGTTTAAAATTTTTAATAATATTATCATCTAGCATACAAAATGGGGTATCCGGAGTTACCCCTAATTGTATTAAGGCATCGGAACTGTTGTTCCCTAGACACACACAACTGTCTTTGGCAGTAATTCCGAATTAAAGTTTTTCGTAGGACTCTTATTATTGTGCGTTTTAGATTTTCTGTCTTAAAGTTGTATGTGTCAAAAAAAAGCAAGAAGAATAATCCAATTTTGGTACAGCCCTCTTGCCAAAAATCCGAAACAGTTTTGACTAACTTGTTTTTTCTTTAACATTTTCCCAAATATGACTTTTAAACGAAACTGACTTTGGAAAGCCCCGGAAGGCTCCGGAAGTTTTTCTCATATGCCTGTATATAGAAGGAGACTTGTAGACAAGGCTAAGGTTAGGTTTAAGATTAGTTAAGATATTTTCAGCAGTTATCCATTTATTAGTACCTCTTTTTAATTGCATTTTTGTCAAAGATTTAGATGTTTCACTTTTGAAAGAGATTTTTTCAAAATTAATTACATCTGCCTATTCATTACTTTTTAATTTTTTTTGGAAAAATTACGTTGCCTTTCAGTTTTTTTCGTGCAAAAAGTTTCTTAATCGTTACGGTGTTTCTTCAAGCGAAAAAAGACCGCACTTGGATTTGGTTGGTGTTTTAAAATTGTATTCTTGATTCCCGGTTCAAAATTTTCTTTTTTTTATTCTAATTTATTTTTTTCTATAAAACCTTAGCGGGTATCCTCACTTTTAAATTTTGTGGTGAAGATAATTCAGCTTCAATCGAAGTTCCACTCTTTGGCATGGCGGTTTTTTCTAACACAGGCCTGAATCTTGTGGTTCTTTTATTTTAAAAGATTTAAAATGGGATTCACAGAGGTACCTATCCATTTGATAGCTCAATTGTGGTTAAATGGCTCATAGCCATATTACTTGAAAAAGTCAAAGGAATAAAAAAAAATAAAGAGAATTTCACGGAAACAATGCTAGGGGTGCGTTTATGTCCAAAGCTGGTTTAAGTTAAAGACAAAATAAACTACTGCTCGTACCGCTCCTAGGACCTACGACATTGTAACAAAGCATTTAATTTCAACCGGTCTCACCTGCTCAGACCTACGCTTAAATATAAGTAGCTGATACGATAAAACAATCAAAACAACAAACAACAAACAAAACAACAAAAATTAAAATTATTAATAAAACAACATTTTACAGTGAAAGCTTTGAAATTTTACCCTTGTCAACTCACACTGGTCAATATAAACATTAGCCCTGCTTATGGTTTATTTATAAAATTACTTAAAAGAAATATCCATGTGTACCCCAACGAAAGCAACAGATACATTGTAGTTAGGATGGCCAACTAGCCGAGGCTCAGGGCGATTATCAGGGAATGCGAGAATATGTCCCAGGTTTAGACATTTTCAAAAATATCCCTGGAAAATCAAATTTACATTTAAAACAGTACTTACGCCACAGTTTAAATTTCGCACGCTTTGATGACGCGCCTAAGAGTGCAACCCGCTATTCGCCCGCTACCACCACTGCAGTTCCCAGAAAATGCAAATAATAATGTGGGTAATAATAACAAACATATTGACATAAAATAGAAGTGATAAATAATAATTAGCCCGGTTAATTATATTCAGTATGTAATGAAATTGTATTGGTATCTTCATAAATGGCTTTATTTTTTATTCCGGAATTAGTCCCAGAAAATCTGGCAACCCTAATTGTAGTAGTGTTAGCAAGTATGTGTCATTCACTTGTACCTCAGAGTAAATAATATACTATGCTTTGTACTGATTGATTCGATCATCGATACTTTCGAAAAAATATTGAATCTTTTGTACCAATCATTCATTCCTGTCATGTTCGAATGAATGAGGTAATTTTATTCATTCATTCGCTAATGCAACATTCGATATAAACATGATTTAAATTAATGCATGTGTTCCGTAAAGCAGAATTCATTTGACTTTTATTATTTATTGTCTAAATATAATTGGCTTAACTAATTAGATGTTCGCATCGCAGATACACAAAATTCATGTTTGGCGTACGAATGGAGGAATATATTTATTCTATATTTAAGGTGTAAATAAATCTGCTGTATTTAAGCTTTTTATGAGTAAATGATTTCATTGTAATTTTTTAATCGTTTGTATTGATTTGTGAATGAACTGCTGTATAATTATTTTTTGTATGGTATTTTACGAGTACGAGGCTCTGACCGGACTGACCGCATATAAAGCAATAAGAAAAAAATTCTTTAATTGATTTGGTTTATTTAATATTTAATATGGTATAGCAATACCAAATTGTTGAAAATGAATATTTTAATAGATCTGTGATTTAAATTGAGATTTTACTATGTTGATTTTAAGCAGAAAACACACTGAAATGTGAAATCATTGCGGTTGAGTAAACGGAAATGTGTCTATTAATTTTTTTATAAATATGTCAGTTCTAACAAAGTTGCTATATAAGTAAAAACACTGAAAAAAATATTCGTTCTTCCACCGTGCATTAGTATTCTATGTCATGAAATTATATTACAAAAATTTATTAAGCAAGTCTTTCCATTATTGTAAACAAAACGATAAAACTTCTGACCATTCATTCGATAGTTTTACGTCTATTGTTGCGAGTAGGTCGCACGAATGGTGATCCTCCAGACAATTGGGAAATTATTCGATCTGTTACGTTACAAAGATCGAGTCATTCGTTTTGATAAAACGAACGATTGAATCTGATTCGATCATTTGCGACTGACACATCTCTAGTTGTTAGTGTATTAATTAAGCTCAAAAGAAGCGTTTACGGAATCCAAGGAAAATGCAAAAGTTCTAAATAAAATCACAAGAAACGCAAAAACCACGCAAAATAGTAAAACTCGAATGAATCTGAATTCTGACATAGACGAGTTAATTGAAAGTTGTCAAATAATTAGGTTAACAGTTTACGTTTTACGTTAATGTTTTGTTACGTTTGTTCTCAGTACAGAGACTAGGCAGCACTATTTTTGCACGACTACGCTACGAGGCAAGCAGTTTTTGCTGTGTTATCTCAGAGTTCTATATGTACCTATGCATTAATTAGGTAGGTAGATACATAGTCTCGAGTTCCCAAAAATAAAACTAAAAGTGGGTTTAGAAAAAGGTAACCATTTTTGTTCAAATCAGATTTTGTACTTTACAGAATTGAGGCCACTGAGATAGTAGTTAGTACATATGTATTTATATTTTATCCTTAAATCAATGTAACTTTATATATACAGATGTATTTACTCTGAGCCGGTATTATTACATTACACTTGACGTAATATTACAGATACTAATTATTTTCTTAAAATCTTAATTTTTTCAAGAGATTGGTCAATATTATTGTTTGAAGTTTTATAATAATCATTAATTTAATTTTTTCAAAATAATAAGCAGATGTTTTTTCAGATTATTTCTATATTTTTTGTTATTATATTTGAACTAAATTTTTAATATTAATTTTTCATTTTAAACTTTCAAAATATTGCAACAAATACTTAATGTATCCTTAATAGTCGTATAGAGCATTTCGCTTGCAGCTTTTCGTTTTTTTAATTTAAAATTGCTTTCGGTCGTTAATAATTCAAGAATGAATTTTTTAACAATTTTTCGTTACATTTTAGCAATTTTATTTTTCTATACACTTCTTCGCAAGATACCTTGCAAAACAGGGCTTGAAATAGGGTATTTTGTATGGTGTCAGAGTCATTAGCTCATCGCGCAGCTGAATTGAGGAAATTAGCTGTTGATGTTGATGGTATATCTAGTTGGTATGTCTGAGGCGGTTCAGCAATTCTAAGAAAAGTTTATTCTTTTTTGGACCCACTAGAAAGTGAGCATATGATTAATCCATGTCATCCTACATACATTTGTCCTGTGCCTCCTCGCGGTATCCTGTATTCATAGATATTAAATTTATTTAATAAGTGGCTTTGGAATATAGGGAACAATCGCTTAACAGTTGGATTTCTATTGCATTCTATTTTCATCGTGCACAGACCGAATACATTTTCTATGATATCTTGATTAAATCTATGTGTCATTGATTTTCTTCAAAAAGGTTTAATGTTGCTCCCATGGACAATTGCATCCCTGTAAACTCGGAAATACTGTTTCGAATTTAGTGGCACCTTTTTTGTAAGTATTTCTTTAAATCTTCAATTAAAGTTTTGTAAATAGTATCACTTTCTTTTTGTTAAACTACGTTCTTGTGGGTTTTTACTTTGAAGCTATTAAGGACATCAAAAAGTTATTAATTTATTTTACATATTAGACAAAAGTTATTAACTTCTTTTACATATTAGAGTTCATTTTGTATATTTGAAGCTGTTTTGCTTTTTAATTATCCTGTCGAGATTACAGTTTTCATTGTCGCTGCAACTGACTAACTGAAAACTATTGTAACTAATTTCATTTTAATTTTTTATAATGAGTTTAGGGTAAAGTGCGCTTGCATTATTTTTCTATGCTTTTACTTTTAATGGTTCGGTCAATATTGCAAAGATCAATTACGCCTTTGACTAAAGTTTACCTCATTACCTTGCCATGGGAAATGTGTGTCAATAAGTTGCTTCGAAAATGGTTAATAATGTGAGACACATCAAATATGGAAAATACTTTTTTATCATCTACCGTAAAAAATGGGGATATCCGGCGTTACCTCCAATTGATTCAAAGCAATAACATTTGTTCCCCTAGTGGCACAAAACTGCCTTCGGTAGTAATTCCGATTTAATAGTTTTTCATAGTTTTCATTTTATAGCATGATTTAGATTAATCAGCCTTAACATTTGTACGTAACAAAAATTTCCAATTTTGGTACGGTCCTCTTGCAACAAAAACAAAAGCAGTTTTGGGTAATTTAACTGCTTTTTGACCTATTCCCACATGTTCAAACCTTCCATTAAATAATTTTTTGGTAATTTCATCAAAGGAAACTGCACAAGCTCTTTTTTGGTTTCTGAGATACTCAAATTTCTTTTTAATATTCTCTAAATTGTCTTGTGAGAGCCCCGGGAAGCAGTTTGCTTTTTTAACCTTATTTTTGTTTTACTGGAAGCTGCTGACACTACTCCACATTTTCTCATGTTTGTATATAAAAGGACATTTGTAATACCAGGCAAGACAGATTCTTCTCAGCAGTTGTTAATTTTTTAGTACCGTTTTTAACTTCATTTTTGTTAAATTTTTAGATGTTTCACTTTTGAATGGGAGTTTTTCAACATTAACTATGTCTTGGCCTGTCAGTTTCTTTTTAAATTTTTTGGAGTAACCATACTGCTTTTAAATGTTTTTCATGCAAAAAGTTACAGTGCGTTTCAATTTATTTAGATGTTCTGGTCTTTTTTGAAATGAAAAATGAGGGCGTTTGGGTTTGGTTGCTGTTTAAAAACTGTATTCTGGATCCACGGGTTCAATATTTTCTTTTTCTAATTCTAATCCTAAGTTCCTTTTTTCGTTTATTTTGACTTCAATAGGCATATTCACTTTAAACCAATCCATTACCAACCTGGCTCGTGTAATGGATCATTATGTTTTCGTCCCAAATAACATACACAATATGGACGAAAAATCGGTTAGTACGGAACAAAATCCATCTAAAATCATCGTTACCAAAGGGACAAAGCAAGCTGGAGTTATTGCTTTCCAAGAGAGGGGAAATTCCATTATAATGTGTTTTGCTGCAGACGCTGTTGGTAATAACAAACACAATTTTTTAATATTTCTGTGAATAATTTTTCACAGTTACTTCATTCATGATGGTCCCACAAGGGTATAATGACACTGAAAATAAATCTGGATGGATATAGAAAAAATATTTCCTTTCTTTTATCAAACATTTAACTAAATTTACCAAACCTAGAAGTATCAAGAGTGTTACTATTAGTGGACCATCATGTGTCACATTTGTCGATCGAAATGATTGTAATTATTTCTTTACACGCTTTCTTTAAGCTACAGAATATAATATTTTTGTCACAAAAATAATACCAGTAACCTTCACACAAACAGCCCAATAGATAAATAACTCTTTGTTACCATGTAGGAGGGGTCTTTAAACGTGAAAGTTGTCTTCGAAAATAACAAGTTTCTTCTTCTAAGAGCTAAAAAGAATTTGACAAATAGTTCTGAGGTGATCTTTTTAGTTTTAAATAAAAGCTGCTTATGCAAAAAAAGCTGTTAAGTATGGGTACAACTCGAATCGTGAGGGTTCCATACACCCTTAGTCAATGATATAAATCGTTATGGGCACGTAATATATCGGTTAGATTACTTATAAATATAATTTTTCGCCACGTCAGCATATTGCCTACCATACTTTTCAAAATATCGATTTTAGAATTTTCTGAGATAGGGTGGGGAGGTGGAGTTTATATTTTCTGCAATATTTCTTAAATTATCTTACCTAAAATTCCAAAAAAATTGTTTCGTGATTCATGTAAATATTTTAAATGTCATCTCAAATGATAAATGAAATTCACTCCTTAAAAATTCCTAAGGAATTAAATTATCTAAGGAATTTTTTTTTAATTACCAAAATATTATTATGTGTGTAAGTCATTACATATTCAATCATGTATTGGATATGTGCAAGTCAACGAAATAATTTACATTGACTGATAAACCCAGTGAATTAGCTCATTATTTGCTGTAACTACTGATGAATTGACCACACCGCAAGCGTGCACTATACAACTTCTTGATATCGACGGTCGGTGCGAAAAGGTTATTTGTTCTATAAATCTTTATGTTTAATTTAAAACGAAGTTTATTTGTTATAAAAGTCATTTTTTATAACATTGTCATCATTTTTTTAAGCATTGTTTAAACTTGTTCACGTGATCTTATCTTATACTTAATTTACTTACAAACTTTTCAGTAATGCAGTATATGTATTTATTAACTTTTTGCTTAAATAATAAAAAACAAATCACTCAACGGTGTTGAAAGCAGCAATACCCATAAAAGTTGAAATAAATTAACGTTAATTACAATTATTATTAACTTTTTAGGGTTTCATAAAACAAAGGGAACCAACGAAATCCTCATGATAGTGTCATGAGGATTTACTTGTCTATCTGTCTGTAGATTTTAACATAATAAAACTATATTTATATATGTAGATATTTTAGAGAGAAAATATGATTCACCATGGTTATCATTCAAAAATATTTCTACAGAAAGGTTAAATATAATTAAAAAAAAACAAACGTGGAATATCGCTAAAGAAAAGTATGAAAACTATTTTTTTAGTAATTTTATGAGAAATAGTTTTAGAGATATTATTGAAAATATTCTGGAATATTGTGGAATGGAATATTTGGGAATATCCCGGAACATCGCTGATGATTATGAAGCATTCCAGAACACTCTCCGATATTCTGAAATGTTTTGGAACATTGTGGACCATTCGAAGCATTTTTTTGTATGAGTGGCTACCCATTGATAGGGGTATATAAAGCAAGATCCGTCGTGGGTTCGAAAAGTCAGTTTCTTATCAGTGAAGTGTAGTGAGTGAATAAAAACAAACAGTAAAGTGTAAGTAATCAAAGTGAAACAGTAACGAAATTTAAATCGAAAGTAAAGTGTTTAAAGTGTACTTACTGTATTTCTTAGTAGAAAGTTGATTTAATTTATATTTTATACAATGCCCAAATGTAAAAGAGAAGAAGTCCGTGCCAGTTTTGAAGCAAAACGGTGAAAACAAAAAAAACAGCGAAAAACGACATTAGAAGCAGAGAAACCGAATAGCTACAATATTAATGAATTTAAGAATCAAGAATTGCGACACAATCTTATAATAAAAAACGCAAACCCTCCATGAAAATAGCACACTACGAGAAGGACAACAGGACAACGACAGCACAAGTAAACAGTACAACCTAACAAATGAAGCATTCTACTGCGACCCGACCAAAGAATATAAGAACACAAACACGTCGCATTAAAAAAAATGTATAACATCTGCCAATTTTGCAATGTAAAAAATTCAGTAGAGAAACATCAGGAATCTGTTATATGAATAAAAAAATTTGATTATCATCACTGGAAGCACCTCCGCAGGAATTTCTACATTACATGACTGGGAAAACTCCAGAATCAAAGCACTTTTTTCAAAATATAAAAGCGTACGACGTCTGCTTCCAAATGAACCCTTTCGGTGTCACTTTGACTAACATTAACACAGATGAAATGGATTATGTTTTTTTCCATCCAAAAACAAATCTATTACAAAATGGGATTATTACTACTATTACCCAACGAACACTATACATTTTTACAAGCATATTTCATCGGAAATGTAAAAAATCGGAAAAGTACACTTTAAACACTTTTCACTCTTTATTTTAGATTTATATTCAATCACTGTATTACTTTGATTACTCACACTTTATTGCTTATTTTTATTCACTCACTGCGCTTTACTGATAAGAAACTGATATTTGAACTCACGACGGATCTGGCTTTACAAAAAAGGTTTCGAATGGTCCATAATATTCCAAAACTTTCCACAACGTCGAGAGTGTTCTGGAATGTTTCACAATAATCTGAGATGTTTCGGGATGTCCCGACCGTTTCAGACTATTCCCAAACCCTCCACAATATTCCTGAATATTCCGGGATATTTTGGAATGTTGTGAAATACTTTCGAATGTTCAGGATTGTTCCAGAAACTTCTACGGTGCGAAACTTCCAGTCATTAAGTACACCCGTCAGGTAAAAAAAAAATCTTCTTCATCGATGGGGGATAGAGAGCTACCACACTATATTACTCCCTTGATCGTACCGGGTTTTGTTTCTGAGTTTTAGCGGCACGCACATTGTACACTTACTTTTATAATATATATTGATTTACTGGTAAAACAAAATTTCTGTTATTAACGTAATCACTATAGTGAATAAAATTATTTTTTGATCAATTAGAAGACCACAGTTTGATTAACACTGCATTACAATTATATATGTACACTCACAGTTTCCGATTTTCCCCCTATCTGTCTTTATACTTTTCTTTCAGTAGAATAAACACTACTGTAAACGATAAGAATAAAAATCTTACAATATTTTTCTTCATTCTTTTCTTACCCTATTTTGTCCCTATATTGCTATTTTCCAAATATTTTTGAACACAATTATTTTTAAAATAAGTTTTATCTAACAATACACTCTTTACGAGATCACTAAATATTATTTTTTTAATATTATTCCGTAAATAAATATTGTTTTTACTTAAATAATAATCATTTTCGCAATTAAAAAAAGGTAAATGAATAAATAATAATTTTAATTTTTTCTACTTTCAATAAAACTGGAACGATTTCAATATTTTTATCTTCTGATAATCTGAAAAAAAATCATCCAAATTGCAATATTATTTCACTAGTTCCGGGATAAATATATAGCGCCCACACCTATTCCTGCGAGATCGAGAAATTATAAATATATTATTAATTGTCTATGAGACAGCAATATTAATCAAACTCGTAACATACTGTCTAAATTGATAAGTAAAAGAACATTATTTCGTGTAATATCCAGCATTTGCATTACACAAAATTTTCAAACATCTATGAACACAAAATAACCAAATTGTTGTTTGCCTTATTATTTCAATGCTTTCTCCTCTTACAATGGTTAATATAGATGTTTCTTTTATAATACTATATCACTAATTTGCAGTGTTTAAAACAGGCCCGAATATAATAAAAATATTATCCATTGGGGTTAGATAGTGTCTACAGTAATATAAAAAAAAATTAAAGCGAGGAAATTTGTTTTTGTCAAAAATTTATTATAAAGTAAAAAATGTATTGTCTTTATTCTCTAGTTTAAGTTTAATATGTAACTTTTATAATCATTTACCTATTCAAGGTTCCGACCATAAATTTTTCCATAATTCTATACAGCCTTTTAAAATATCGGGCAAAGGTATAAATTGCTGAGATTATAGACAAAACTCGGTTTTATTTTATTTTAATCAAGCATTGATTCAATGTGATTGCTAATTATAAACAAAATATAAGCATCTTGTTTTTAACGCACAAGATTTCAGAAGAAGCTAAAGTAAATAGATTGACAGAACACAACATTTTTTGCAAAATTTTATTTAACCGAGTACATTTTATAGCAGACGTCTTTCTGCGGTATTCAAGGAAATATTACTTATTATATGTGGTTCAGAATATCTTGGTTTTATTTTTTTTGTAGTTGAATATTCTCTAAGTCGCTACTGTAAATGACTTTTTTGGTAATTAACGTTTATGTTAAGGAAGATGATTTCCTTAACTATTTCAGGTAGTTTTGTTGAGATGTCTTTGTTCAGCACGGTGGGTGTTTACAAAGATTTCTCCGCCTCACTTGACGAATGCTAATTATAAAATGGTGACAATTTAGAAACCTGTACTTGTGTCAGTAGTAAATGGCATTAAATTTTTTACGCAATAACTAAGTATATGAATAATTACTTGACAACTTACCGAAGGGGAAATTAAATCTATTCAATTCACCTAAAATAATAGTTAAATAAATTGGTAACCATTTGTGAAGCTACTTTTATCATTTTAAGCGCTGCTAAGATAACGACGTATATTTTTTTTGTAATAGCGTCTTTCATAGAACTAATAAATAAATTCTCGCTAGTCTATACTCTATGTGTCAAAATTACTTAACTCTATGTGTCAAAATTATAACGACTTTAGGTTATTGTCGCTCGGCTTCTTAACTTCGGTGTGCAAGCAAATTGGTGTGAAAATTTGGTTGTCTTTTCTTTGGTAGATTATTATTTAGGTTATGTATGGCTCTACGATATAGTTTTACAGAGCTGGTTGCATTCATCACTCTGGATGTAAAAAGGTTTGGAGAATGTGAAAACATTCATGTGTTTCCGAAATAATTTCCCTTAAATTCAAAATTTAAAAAATAATTCAATTTTTTTACATACAAATAAATTTTATGAAATTAGCATACAAATAAATTTTTTTATTGTAGGGCCTGTTGAACAAAGTTGGGTAAAAATTTAATAAATGAACGCGTTGAAAGTATTGTTTTTACTTCCCGTATATGTCATACTGTGCACATCCTCATGTTTAAAAAACTATGTAGTAAACATTTTTTTTTGAAATGGTAAAAAAATCAGTAAGAAAATTCTTTATACTCTTACATCCAATCAAAAAATAAAACATATCAAATGTGCCTATATTTTGGGTCAGTGTCTAGTATCATTAAATCGATATAATTTAATCACTAAAAGATTGTTACGATATTTAAGAGTACAATTTAGACATCAGTACATTATGTCATATATTTTTGTTGCCGAATTTTAAAGATACAAATTTAATAACTGCATGGCACTCTTTCAATTTCGTTAAATTTATTAATTTTTAAAGAAAGAAACTATTCCAAAACAAATATCCACAAAAGTGATTTTAATTATATTTTATTAGTGTGCCTAATTTCAACATCTGGTCGTTTCAAAAATTTTATAATTATAGACAGGTGGTCAGGTATTTTATAAGCCATACGATCTTTTTATTGTATCGCCTGCAGAAATGCTGGCTCATCAATGCAAAGTTTATTATGATACATAAAGAATTCGACTAGTTAAGATTAAAAGTTAATTTGAAATAAAAATGATTCGCCTTTTTTATTTCTACCATTATATTTGCAAATGTCTTAGCAAACTTTCTACTTTTAAATAAGGTTATAATGATAATATTTTTAATAAGGTAATATTAATAACAATATTTTAAATTTAACCAAGTATACCATGCACTGTACAGAAAAGTATAAAGTACTATGTCATCAGCCAAAATTCCAGCGGGGTTTTTCAATTTTTAATGCAAATTATATAATAAATGAACACATATCTTAATGTGATAGAATTAATTTTTCTTTATTTTTATGGTATCTACATAATTGAAAGCAAACTGAGAACTAAAACTCATACATGTATTTTATAGGATGTTTTATATTTTACGATATATATCCTTTTATACATATATTATTCATTCACCATCATAACAAAATACATTTCCCATTTCGGTCATCAGCGACTTACAATTGACTGTATCAATGAGGACGGTGATATCTTAATAGTTTAAGCTTTAAACCACTGTGAATGGCGAAATACTCTCTGCACTACTGTTCAACTATAAATACATTCAATGACAATGAATCATTGACAGACTTACTGCATGTACTATAATAATATTTAGGAGTCCTAATACTAAAATTTAATTTGAAAATAGCAGGGTTGATGGTATTTTCATAAAATGAATAGCGATATTTTAACAATGCACGTATCCCTATACAAAACTACAGTTACGAAATTATTTGCAGACAATCAGTCCATGATATATATTTTTTTTAATTATAAAATATTACTTTCTTCCTGCGGAAAAACCATTATGATTCGTATGAATCTTCGCTTCGGAAGTTGTCACGTTATTATTTGAACTCTACTCGTTTTCTGTTTCGTCGGTTTGTATCATAATTTGCTAACATTAACGGTGTTGTTTACCTTGAAGCTATCTTGGTTCTAACAAACTGGTGTCATTGTTTAGTAACCGCTCACAATTTTCAGCATCATATATTTATATTGACATGAATTCCGTGGAAGAAAGCGACATGGAATTAATAAAATTATTTTAGTGTTCCAACATGATGGAATATTTGCGGAGCCGAAACGGTAGATATTTTTACAAATAGTCCTTTTGTGTATTGTCGTCCATATTTTTGTTAAATACGAGTATTTGGGTTCTTACAGCATTAACACCATCACAATTTATATTTCACCACATATCTGGTTATTAGAATTTTGGACTGTTTTAATTTTTTAGGATGATTTATATAACCCAAATGAGTTAATACCATAAATAACGTTATTCTTTTTTTTTAATTTCTATTAACTTTAAAATATTAAATTGGCTTGATATTCACTTTACTCTCATACGAGGCATTTTAGTCACTTTGAGCCTACTTTTTAAGTAATTCGTGTCTATTTGATGACGTTAACTATATTTTTTATTGGTAATTTGTTCATGTTGTCCAATAATATCACTAGTTCGTCAACATCTTAGGCTTAAATTAGTGCTCCACGTTTGGAGCAAACTTTTTGATGATTATGCATGTCGGCTTTTACACGAAGATATTTGAATTCAGGTTCAGTTTTTTAATATTATTATTACGTAATTTATACGAAAAATATTTTTCAATAATTAAAAATATATTTTTATTACACGTCACAGCAGCTTAATTATTATTTCTTTAACAAGTTCGTGATAATCCATCAAATGATTTTTTAAAACCATTAGGCTTTTCTGAAAATTACTTTCTTTGCTTGGCGTTTCTCAGCTTATTTGATAGGGTGTGATGGGTAATTTCCCATCGTTTTTAATTTTCAGCATCCTTTATAAATAACGTTTGATATGCGTAAAAAATGAAATTGTTTTCTGCAGCCTTAATTTTATAAGTTTTTTGAAACATATGTGCCGATATTTTTTCGTAACTTTGTAGAACAGTAAGGTACAGTCGCCATATTTCGTCGCCGAGCCTAACTTCGTCCCCCTTCATAACTCCTCAGCCAACTAACGCCATCTAGATTTCGTGTCACTAACTTTAAGGGGCCCCTGTCAGTCGGCCTTTGCGAAGAATTGAGAGCGATACCTCGCTTCTTTGAAAAAATATTTAAAAAAAGAAAAATCTGCCAAAGGTAAGTTTTTTATTGGAATATTGTTAAAATTTACAAAAAATTGATATGCTTGACTTAATGAATTGAAAATTTTATTGAAATGTTTGTTACTTCATGTGATTCAAATAGATTAAAAAATATTGAGGTTATGACATGCGTTTTCTGTTGATATTAATTTTTTTCTATTTTGTAGCATATTCCTAATTTCGTCCCCCGACGTGAACCTAATATCGTCCCCGGGGACGATATTTGGGTAACCATATTTCTTTTTAATTTTTTAAATTTATTTTTGTAATTCATTTTAATTTTTTTATTTTGTAGATGCCAAAAAGAAAGTCGTGGGACCCTGAAGCAAAGAAGAAAGCTGTTGAAGCTGTAAGTGCAAAAGAAATGGTTTACAAGAAGGCATCAAAGTGTTTTCAAGTCCCAAGAGCTACTTTGAAAGACTACACAAAAAAAACAACAATCGGTTGAAAATTTACTTTCTGGAAAAATGGGAAGGAAACCAGTTTTACCGGTAAAATTAGAAGAAGAGCTGGTAAAGTATTGTTTGGAAATGGAGAAGAATTACTATGGCATTACTGCATCTGATTTTAAACGAATGGCTTTTCAGTTGGCAATTAGAAATAATATCCCCCACCCATTTTCTCAAACTAAAATGAAAGCAGGCAAGAAATTAATGAAGTTATTTATGGCTCGTCATCCTGCATTGTCATTCCGTAAGCCAGAATCATTATCTCGTACTCGTGTTCAAGGCTTTACAGCAGAAAACGTTAAAACTTTTTTCATCTATTAAAACCTGAAATGCAAAAGATTAACTTCAACCCAAATAAAATATTCAACGTCGATGAAACTGGAATCAGCACGGTTCAGCATAAAGTTAGAAAAATATTGACTATAAAAGGCAAAAGAGATGTTCACAAGTTGTCATCTGCTGAAAGACGAGCATTAGTAACTGTTGTTACTTGTATGTTAGCTGCTGGTCAATTTATTCCTCCTTTGATGGTCTTTCCAAGGAAAAACATGAAAGCTGAGTTACTCGATGGAACACCTCCAGGCACCATAGGTGGATGTCATCCATCTGGTTGGATCCAGCCTGAGCTATTTACAAAATGGCTTAAACACTTTGTGTCCATAGCTAAACCTTCAAAGGAAGATTCTGTTTTGCTAGTTTTAGATGGCTATTACAGCCACACAAGAAATTTAGACGTGATTGATATTGCCCATGAAAGTGGTGTTTCTATAATCTGTCTTCCTTCACATTCAACTGATCGCATGCAATCTTTGGATGTATCATTCATGTTCCCACTGAGAACGTATTATGCCCAAGAAATAGAGAATTGGCTGATAAATCATCCAGGGCGGGTCGTCACCCAGCTTATGCTAAAGCCTGCAAGATTGATACAGCAGTAAATGGATTTCGAAAAACTGGAATATTTCCACTTAACGAAAATATTTTTGATGATTCACCACATGCTCCTTCTTCAAACGATACAACATCTTCCGCAACCGTCGTCTCATCATCCACTACTTCTACAAGTGCAATACCTGAAACACCAACTCTGTTGTCACTGTTCACTCCTACAAGTGCACGATCCCAAACACCAACTCCGTTGTCACCTTTGGCTTCTAGTTCGAGACCTAAAACATCAACATCGCTGCCGTCGACTTCTACAATTTCAGAACCAAAAACACCAACTCCATCGCCTTCGACTTCTAGCGCAAGACCACCAACAGCAGCTCTGTTATCACGACCAGGAAGTTATTCATCCTCATTTATAGTTCCAGCAGATTTACAACCAGTTCCAGTCATTGAACCACCTTCAGCTTCAACTAGACGTGGCAAAGCGATGGTAGTTACGGCTTCACCACACAAAATAGACATCATTGAAGCAGAAAAGAAGCGAAAGGATAAGAATGAAAAAGTGATGACGGGAAAGAAAAGAGCCAGAAGTGTTAAAAAAACAAAGACGGCAGGAAACAAAAATAAAACCATGAAACGAAAAAAAAACAGTCTTCTGAAGAAGAAACATCCGATGATGACCCAGTTTTGGAACTTTATGATGAGGAAGATAGTGAAAATGATGACGCTCAATGCCCAATCTGTGAGAGAAATTTTTCTCAAGATAAAAAAGGAGAGAAATGGATAAGATGCATTAAATGCTCTCAGTGGAAGCATGAGGATTGTGTTGATAACCAAAGCCTTATATTTATTTGTGCAACTTGTCTGGAAAATTAGCTTTATTTAAGTAATACTGAGGACTGATTAATGACTGACTAGATGTTACAGTTAAGAGAAATAAGTATTACTCGTATGTTAGTTCGTTGTTAAGTATTCTTAATATTTTTCATACTAATTGTTGTGATCTCAATGTCCTCCCCGGTGACGATATTTGATGCCCAAAGAATTTTTTTATAATTTTGACTGTTTTTGTTAAATAAATCTTTATGGCACTTGTTGCAATTTAAGAGAGTTTTAGATTATTCTTAATAATAAACGAATATAGTACCTTTCGTAAGACGTTTTATTTGTTGTCCAGAGTTTGCAAAATTTTTTTTAATGAATTTTTTTCAAAAAAGGGACGATATTTGGCGACTGTACCCTACCTAAAATCTGTAACATATAAATTTGCGTCTATTATGAAAATTTCTCCGCAAAAACATATTTTCAGGATCGGAGATTTTGTCAAGGTTGTTACAAGTATAAATATTAGCATTCGCAGAAAACTTTTAAATATATTCTTTGTTAATATTGGTAAATTTATTTACTATTTTATTACTTAATAACTTAAAATATTTCGCTTCAAGTTTTTATAAAACTTGATTCGATAAAACTTTGACTTGATCGCATCATTACTTTACAAATGTAACATAATCAGATTAATTTATAAACGAATGAAATTAAACTCTAAATATATTAAAAAAAACTGAGGTAATTAGAGAATCAGTAAATATTATAAATATTACAATTATTATATAGTTTGAATTCAATAAATTAATTGCAAAAACGAGTAATGTTTGATTTTACTTTGGCGGGAAAATTTAGATGACCGGAGAAGACCAATTAAATTGAGATTTGGACGAAAATCAACATTAGAAAATGCAAGATTTTATCTTTAAATCAATGGCTGACCTTTTGTTTTTTATTACATTTTTTAATCAGTCCGTGCCGATTTTCACTCCCTAGTACTATTGGAATGAAATAAGGAAAATAGTCGTATTTTTAAACTCCATGGGTTTTCCGTTTTAGAGAAGGACGAAATTATTTTCTTATGCCTTTAGCTCCATGATAAGGCTTGCACAAACAAGGTTTATTGTATCTTTTATTAGTCAACTATGACCACAAAGGAGTAATTTTTATTAAAATTGACTGTTATACTATGTGGTATGGCTGTCGCCCGGTCTAGCACACTCAGTTTTTTAATACTTTTAGTTGATTTTTTTATCTTTTATGGTGTAACAGTCCTTTTATTTTACTTTTTATGGGGCTTGCAAAAATTTACATTGTTCAGCTCGCAAAACCTCAATTATTTATTGATTTTTTTTCTAATTTTATTCCACATATTTATAGAGATCTACTTTACCATACACAGGTCTAAGTAAAAACTATGAGGCTGTAATAGACGGGTAAATAGAAATGGCGAAAATAAAAGAATTCCTCGTTTCACTCGAATAGATGGTACTGAATTATATCGTATGCTTATACTATATATATATATATATATATATATATATATATATGCTATAACTTAATACCTATTCTATAGAGCAAAATTGACTTTTCACTCAATTCTATTTACTTCCTTTTCTCTTCGTAAAAGTGATGATGAATAGGAAGGATTTTAGGTTTGTTTGGATAAGGAAATATTTAAAAATTAAACTGCGGTCTAAATATTTTTTTTTGTATCTACTGACAGTGAAAAAGACGTGCTTCGTATCAGTTCTGAAGATTTAACACGAAGTCGAAGAAGAACGCGTGCCTGCAAACAGACCTCATTCTACACTTGTCATCAGGTCTATATGGATGGAAGTGAATCAAAAACTTACCGAGAAGTAATGCACGCGAAATATGCTAATAAATGGCAGGAAGCTGTGGATAGAGAACTAAAAACCCTAAAAGAAAACGATACCTGAGAATTTTGTGAAAAACCCGTAAATAAAAAAATTGTAAGTAGTAGGTGTTTAAAATCAGAACTTCCAAAGACAATATTCAATACAAAGCTAGATTAATATCTATAATGGATTAATATTAAATTTAGGCACAAGTAGCTAAATGTCTACTGTTAGGATGTTTGTGTCAGTAGCTATAAAGTTAAATTTACCTATTTATCAGATGGCCGTTACCGGTCCTTTTTTATGGGAATATTAATGAAAATGTATATTTGGAACTGCCAGAAGGAACTTAGAGTGGGGATACAAAAACTGTTAAGTTAAATAACTCTTAATATGGTTTGAAAAAGTCTTCTAAATACTGGAACGATAAATTTAGCTCTGAAATAATGAAACAAAGTTTTGTCAGGTCCATGAGTGACTATTGTTTATATACTAAGTGAAAAGGTGATGCTAAGACATTTGTTTTATTATATGTTGACAACCTGTTTCTTAGTCATACTTGTGAAACAGGATTTAGAAAATAAAATAACTGAGTTAAGTCAAAAGGAATGTGCAACCCTATGGATGTGACCATTAATGTTAAAATTTTGGAAGAAAATAGTGATTTTGTATTTGACAAAGGTTGTTTGTTTTATGCAAAATTAGGAACAAAACCAAATATTTCTGCTGTTATATAAATTTTAAGCAGATATCAAAATAAATTTAATAATGTTTTGGTTAACCGCTTTAAAAAGAGTATTTAGATATGTAAAACACACCATTGATTACAAATTAGTGTGTAAATTGGAACCATACGCCGCCTCTTATGTTAATTGGATATTGTGATGAACATGGAGGGGGGGGGGGGGAAGATTTAGTAGATAGAAAATCCGTCACTGGTTATCGTTTTATGTTTGTAGTAAGTCGTTTATGTATTTAAGAAGCAAGTCAGCGTTAGTCTGTGTTCTATAGGGTCAGAATATATAGCAATCAGTTTGGCGTTAAGCGAATCCTGCTGGCTTGTCAATATACTAGAAGATTTTAGTGTTGTAAATGTTTGCCCTCTCACAATATTCAGTGACAATCAAAGTGCCATAATGGTCGCTAATACCGAATATGTTAAGCGTTTGAAATATATTGATATTGGGTATCATTTTATTAAAGAATTAATAAAGGACAGTAAATTAAATGTAAAATATTTGAAAACAGAAGATCAGACCGCAAATAGGTTTACAAAAGCATTGAATAAAAATGTACTATTAAAATTCATAAATATACGGAAAGATAATAATTTCAAAATATACGGAAAGACATAAATGTGTTGTAAACGTAGTATTCGTTATTTATATACTATTACATTGAGTACTATTGATTGTCAATGTAATATTTTTTTTGTACGGCAACACTGGTTCGATGGTTTTCAATCTGTTCAAGTTTCTAAAGTCAGTGTGCAATGTAAAGTTGAGTTAAATAAATAGTATTTTCTTTTACTGCAGAATACCTTTTTTTCCAAACCTACAATTTCGAGAGGAACTCTTTGGCGGTTATCCACTATGAGTATGCCCATGACCATACGCCGCCTCTTATAATTTTCATTAATCCTTCACCACATTTGTTCATCATATTTGCTACGAGGTTCTGTCTATTTAAAACTAATAGATGGGTATAAACATGTTTATATCTTTAATTCGAATTAAAAGTAGTTTATTTTTATGGTAGATTTCTTCTTCTCCTATTTGAAAATTGTTTTTCAGATTTTTCTTCCTTTTGAGGTTTACAAACACGCTTAATTTCTGTCAATTTATTATTGTTATAAAATTAATGGATAACATGAATTTATATTTTATTAACCCCATCCCTACCCATTCTCTACTATTCAATAAGTGAATCGTCAAATTTGATGTTAATTATGTTATTATAATACATATATAGCATTACATCCGCATAATTGTTTGCGAATAGTAAGAGAAAATGTTTTTTGGAAGATTAAGTTCAGCATTTTTCCTTTTATGGATATTTATGAAATCAATAAATAGATATGGCGCGAGTATTCCTGTATCCCTGAAATCTGAAAAACATTTTAGTATATGTAAAATATATCCCGCTGATATGAAACATTTAATTGCATAGATAGATAAGTCATCAAACTTCAAAAAATACCAAAATTTTTGAAAATATCTAGCTACTCTCTGTGTCAGAACGCAATATTAATTTTTTTGCAAAGAACAATTTTTAAGAACACTTATCTATTCTTGTTTCCTTGTGTCTATTTGTAAATTTAAAAAAAAAATTCAATATAAACACGAAAATGGTAACGGCCTTATCGTATCTGAATATCATTGAAGTTTCTTACCCGCACGATTCCTTGGTTCATCTCCTCAAAAATTAAACGAAAGATATTTATTGGTATTTATCTCCTCATATAAACAGCAGTTAACAGCATAATGTGAGAATTGTTGCCTGAGAAACGATTATTAAAAATACTTTCATCTGAGGTTGTATTATTAACTGAGGCAATAAGTATTTTAAATGGTTTCCACTTTTGAATATATTGATAGATAGAGGAGATATTATACTAATGTGTCACCACCTTTAACACAATACGAAAGATAATTAATTAAATTGCAACTATTCCCTTATCAGATATGACAACAGTTTGCCAAGCGCACTAATATATATCAACATGATTAAAAAGTAGGTGTTTTGAAAATTTCTTTCTACTGAAACCGTCACTGAAAGTTAATTATAGACTATAGATATTTAAGCAACGCGGTAGATTGTTAAGTATTATTCAGTATCGCGGCATATCGGATATTGATCGGCAGAGACAATCTAATGATTTTATCATTAAAGGAAAAAATTAAACGAATTAAAATTCGAAAGGAAGACGGATACTGACATGATCATAGAATGTATAAAAAAAACTAAACAACAGAATACGAAGACATCCTGGCGGTTAGAATTTTTTCAAAATATTTAGCCGGAAGTGGTTGCCAGATTTCATTTGGTTTAATTAAGGGTAAAATACTTAATAAAAAATATAATTATGGAAAAGTAAAAAATGCCTTAACTTAACTACTAATCATTTGTGTGAGGGAAAAAATGCAAAAAAACAATTAATTTTCTATACTTGTTTCATTTTAAAAACAAGGTATTTAAAGGTAATAAGTAAAGGTAAAAATTTGTTAGAGCCATTCCATATTACTTGTAACGATCTTATTCTTTTCCATTTTTTTTCTTATTATTTAATAGTAGACCTTCATTTACAGTGGGTTATCAAAAGCTTGGTTTATTACAGATCGTACTTTTTACATAAAGTGGATGTGTAAATCGTATTTCAATGCTATAGTGAATAGGATTAAAATATTAAGTTTGTATGGCGACAAGGTTTAAGAAAAGTCTACAAACGACAGTTTTCGAGATGGTTAAACAAATATCTATCTCAGACGAGACATTTAATAAGGGTAAAGTGATGCTATAATAAATGTTGTGGCTGGGATGACGTAATAGTCGTGTTCTGTTGTGCCTGTCGCATGTCATGACGCTTGAACGGATAAATTTGTTACAAAGAAAACGAGTTTCTACGGAACGAATGCCAATAGCCTAGTGACGAGACTACTAAAGAGAATTTGTACATAAAAGTATTTTTAAAGAAATGATGAGAAAAAAATATGAGTGAATTAAAAAAACATGATCCTAATAATGAAAAATCTGCTCAAGGATTAACCGAATATGTGTCAGGTAAATTAGTATGCAGTTGCAAGATGTTCTTTAATATTAGACTTTTTAAATCTTTATTTTAAAAAAATAGAGGAGCCAGACGTCATCTTCAAGTTTAAAATTTTGTAAATGAGGCTGAAAAATGAAATGTTACAAACTGAAATGCTATTTAATTTTGAAAGATCTGTATAATGATATTTCACTCGGTGGGATGTGCGAAAAGAAATTTGCCTTTGTAATGTTAGGACGCAGATTAAAAAAATGAAACCTTTGATAATTTGTTTAACTATGAATTAACGGTTACCAAATTTGAAGCAATTTACAAAATTGCATGTTTATAGGTCTAAACTTGGGGAAATGGTGATGCTGCGATATACTAGCAAACGGGCGGACAAATGGACTACATGATGAAGTCTCTTTCTTTCCCCGGGGATCGAAATAAAAAATGTTGTCTGAAGACCAAGTAATATGATATTTTATTATTGTCACCCAATTTAACTAGTTGGATGAAAATGTATTATTATCGCACCATTCGAATTAGAATATTGTTTGAATTTTCAATCTATTCACGTCTGTATTATATCTAAATATACTTTCAATGGGTTCATTTAATTCCTTAACACCTGTAATATGATCATTTGTATAGCATAAATATATTTTATTTCAGTCTTTGATGTCTTAAAGTAAGCTTCGTCAATGATTGTGACTTCGTGATTGTGATTGCGAGTTAATATTTCGTTAAATTATGTATATTTCCATAGTAAGTATATATTTTAATGCTGCCACTCTAGTCTTCAATATACCTTTTTAATTTATTTTATCCTCTATTACGATAACCAAATAACACCTAATTTAAGTTTTGGTACGTTTGTAAAAGCAAGTTTCACACGGCACATTAACGAAACGATGCTATCGAGAAGTTTTAATAAAATCTAATTTTTTTTTGTGTAAATTTGAATCTAAATTTTTCTAATTTTATGAAATCGTGCGTAAAAACTAGGGGACTGCATCCTTAGCGTGCTCATTACTTTTAAATTGAACATTTTACAAAGGAGTCTAAAAAGGGAAACTGTAAATGACTTGTGTAATACAAATGTGTAAAACAAAGTTTGCTCCCATTTTACATATTTAAAATGGTTTACTGTTTTTTTTAATAGTAATTAGCAACAATGCCTAAACATTATCTTGCCAATTTGGAACTAAAATAAGTAATAGTTGATTCAACATGTTGGAAATGTTCGGAAAACCTCAATATAATCATGAACGATGTGAAAATATACGATAAAGATGTACTTTTGGGAGTTACAAGATCCTATCATATTTCATGTTGAATATTAAACTCTGATGGTCACTCGTTTTGAACTGCGATATTTTTCTTTCGTTTTTACGAGTTATATAAGTACTAAATCATCAAAATAATGCAATTACCAAATCAAATTCATGTTATTTCCTACTTTTGAGGGTATTGTAAAAGACAAACTTAACGTCACAACGATATCTTAAAGAATTCTAAAAATAATCAACGGCTTCGACAGGGTTAGATTTCCATTCGCGAAGTCTCTTATTTTTTCATTCGAGTCCTTTGTTTTCAAACGGTTTACTGGAGGGAAATGAGTTATTTCCAAGAAAGATTGAAACGCGCTCAAGTCACGCGCGTCTTTGTGTGTGTGCGTGTGAGCGTGCGTGCGGGCGTGCGTGCGTGCGTGAGCGCGCGTACGTGTGTGTGTGTTTGGGTGTGTGAGTGCTGTGTGGATGTGTGAGTGCTGTGTGGATGTGAAATAAGATTTCTATTTTCCCTTCTAACTTTTCACAGGTTTAGTACCGTCTTTATTTTTTTACTTAAATCACTAAATTCATTTAGTCATTGTTAAAGAATTAAAATTTAATTTATTTGAATAAATGAAAACTAACGTGCCCAATCGATGTCCATTTACATATTTTTTATGTTCTTGCCTTTTTTAATATTTTAATCCTTGTCCGAAATGAAGTTCAGTTTGCTCAATACACCACCCAAACCTGCACGCTTTTGTAAATCGTTGTAAAATTTCAAGTTTGCATAATTTTTTTGCATAATACACACTGACCACTTAATACGTAACAACGTACAACGTCACTACATTCGCGATTATTTCCATCTTATTCGTCATCGGACGTTTATTTGGTTTAATAAACTGGTTTACTGTTATTATTAATATTTACAGTTGTTATATTACAAACTCCATGCGACCTACATGAATGAGTAAGATGTATTCAACGTAGATCACAAATATAAAATCATAAGCGTAGATCATAAATATAAAATCAGTTTTACGGCATGTCATTTTATTAACAATAAAGTAAAAGTTATTATATTTTCAAGTAAAGTAAATAAATATATTATCAGGTTTCTCGTACAATTAAAGAGGGACAACCATTAAAGAACCTCACACTATATTGCTGCCATCTGCTGAACGTTAAAATAGAAAACCTTGTTAAATTGCAAGGTGAATTGTTCGTTAGGTGATTGGAATTAATTTCAATGAATTTATATTCTCGTAATAGATGAATAGAGTACGAATAAAGATTTGTTAAATTTTCATTTATTCAAGCGTTTGAATACCGAATAATTGCCTTTGATTATATTTCATCTTGAATTTCCATATACATATATATATATATATATATATATATATATATATATATATATATATATATATATGTATCCGAAAATGACGTAAATTATTCAAATGATGCCCACCTCTCAAATATTTAGTGTAAATTTTTTGGACAGCGTAAATAGGGAAGTTTATTTTATGCAGAAACGTTGCGTAGTGAACATTGAGAGAACACGTCTTGATTTGTTTTATACGACGTGCGGTAAGGACATAAAACGGAATTTTTTTTGAGAGCAAGTGTTTTGAAGAGTAAAGAAATATTCAAATAAGACGTTTTTTCTTCTAACTTGTCAAATTTCATAAGTGACGAAATATGCAGTGCGAAATCTATTCGTGTTTCACATGTGTTTCCTTTATTATTTTAATAAACGTATTACATAAAAAAGATTACATAAGTTGCAAATTTCGAAAAATACTACTTCACAAAGCAAAAAAGGTTATTTTTGGGCTTAATAGCAAAAATTACTCAAAAATTACATAATATCTACTCATGTGGCCCATAAATTTAATTTAAGTTTCTGTTTTCTTTTGGATTTTATACAGACGCACATATGTCATGGTAATCATATAATTGCATCGTTTTTATCAATCTGATTAAGGGATATTAAAAAGTAGATTACACCAAAAAATAACCAAATCTATAGAATACTGACATAATATTTTAAACGTAAAAGTCAGACTTGTGCACCAAAATCGCTGTAGTTATCTGCACCAAATTCAAATAAGAATTGAAGTTTAGAGGTGACATATAATATTATTTTTAAAAATGTTGAGGTTTATGGGAAATTTGAAAATGAACCTTAGTATAAAAAAAATATGAAACTTTAAATTTAATGCTCAACCAAATTGATAAGACTTAAGATGAAATATTTAATGATTTTTGCTTTGTTTGAAAGGAAGACCTAGTACGACATAAACGGGGATTGTCTGAAACTCCATAAATTTTTTTAAATTGTAACATTACATTTTCCTTCCATTGGATTTCATTTGAATATCTGAGGACCGCTCACAAACTACTTCATTTCTAATGTTATAATGATAAGCTACAGCCTTCAGCAATATTTTTATAAATGGAATTGTCTGTTCACTAACCAATCGGGAAACGAAAATTGTGTTTTTCTTTCCGCCTGCAATCATTCTACTAGGATTATATATTTACGAAAATTACATATTATATGTATATGCTGCATAGAAAATGTTTTAAAAATTAATCTTTAAAATTAAACATATGTAAACTAAAAACATATGTAAACATATGTAAACTTAAACATATGTACTTTATAGTAAAAATTACATCAACAGTTTATTTTTACGCACCTTTTACATCGCCTCTCTTCCCTTTCCAGTCAATGGTAATTTGCCATTGGCAATGAACGATGATTTTAAGTTTTAATGACAATGCAATCCTAATTTGTCCAAATACATTTATTGATACTTTTATTGATACAAATTTTAATAGTCTTCTGGCCACACTTATCTTTATTACAATCAATCTTAAATTAAATTTTAAACCAGCTGTTAATTTTAGTTGCCAAAAACCTGATGGAATTACTCGGCCAAGAATATTTGCTACAACAAATTATTATGGGCCCAATTTCATTTTAACCATAGTAAAATATCTCAGTTTACTAGTTTATTTTTAGGGACTTGCTTATCGTTTTGCCTGATGGACTGGATGGATTAATTTTGAAGATAAGCGTAATTAATACGACATTCATATACCACCTACTAAGATGGCACACTTCTTTTGAAAGAAACACAACAGAGAATCACCTGATTGAAGAGATAGTTCTTAATGGTTAAATTACAATTAATTTTTTTCTACACATTTATCAAAGGGCAATTTTTAATTTATATATTTTTTTGTTTTAAATTACCACTCGGAGTAATCAGGGACCTTACCATGACAAAAAGGAAATACAAGCTAGCGAACAATTTAAAACAGGAATACACCATGGTTATACTGGAGGAAGAATGGTGGATAACACAATACGAAGTTTTTTTGGTCGATAATTTTGCTACATGTATTGGAGGTGACGATCTAACTGGCGGCGGCAATATCAACAATAAATTAAATTAATTACAAATAAAACCGGATCAAGCACGAGTTGAACTCGCACTGCGAATGTTTCGTATATATTTAGGCATTATAAATATTGGGGGGTATACAGTATTTCGTTTGAAATATTTATAAATACTAATATTTCACAGTAAGACGGAAATGCCGTATGTTTGCCTGTTTTTTAGAATATGTTTTAAAATATAAAATTTAACATTATGAAAAAAACTTTTTGTCTTTTTCATTTTTCGAAATTATAATTCATATGTTATGTAAATTATAAAGAAAAATAATGAATTTCGTATGAATATTTTAGTTTTCTTGTGCAAAATGCCAGGATTAATAATATGCTAAATTTCAAGTTTTTACCTTCTAGGTTTTTGGAGAAAATATGCAAGGGATATTAAAAGAAAACGTGAATATATTAACTACATTATCTTTCGTGGACCTAAAAATATGACGTATTTAAAAAAGAAAACTGGATCTAGAATCATCACTCTAGTTTTCCTGTAACCATTGCGCGGGTTTTTATAAACCCATTTTTTTTTCCGAAGCCATTATTTTTTCAGGAAACGTCAGATGACGCCGATAGTGAAATGATAATATATCAAATTCATAACGTGGAAACCTATTCAACCCATAATAGAAAAGGGACCAATTCTCAAAAAGGACTTTTATAATAATATTATAACAACTTACGACAGAGTACAATCTAATTAAATAATTAACGAAATTAACCAAAGTTACGAAATTATTATCGAGGATAGACTTCGGAAGCGCAAAGTGCGAACCGGACGAATCTGTAATAGAGCGCAGCTGCTATAGAGCTAAATCCATGTTCAAGTGTTAAAACTATTATCAGATGGGTAGTTTTATGACATTACATTTTTCATATCATTGCAAAAATGTGTGAATATTTAATGATAGTAATACGTATACAACCTTAATTACTAGAATTTAATGTTATTTATTTTCTTCAAGTGAAAGCATTATATATACATATATATATATATATATATATATATATATACATATATATATATCCGTCGGAATTGTATATATATATATATATATATATATATATATATATATATATATATAATTCCGACGGAAAATGGTATCTTACATACAAATAACATTCCAATTTTTTTAGACATTATCATATGTTTAATTGACTAAATAAAGTTATATTTAAGATGAATTTTTGAAACCGTATGGAGCATATTAATGTTACAAAAGAAATTTCTTATGAATGATTATTAAATGTTAATATAATGTTTGTTTTACTTTTAAATTCATCGGTTATCCGTATCGATTGGCCACAAGTTTTAAAATTAAATTATTTAAATGCACAAAGAAAAAACCTGTGTGAACGGCCCTTCTGCAGGCGATGGCCGATGTTATATTACTTTAAATTAAACGCGTTGGACCTCAAAAGTCGATATTTTAAATAGCCGTGCATTATTACATCGTCTTTTAGTTTTAACCTGGTAAACATTTATGTCTTTCATATGTGAAAATTCGACGAACTTAGAATAATGTATTTTGCTTCACTAAAATTTAAATGTTAACCATAAATATTTGTATGCTATATATATGACAAAATATTATTTTGAAATATCAAAACAACCTATTACTTAATAAATACTTTATTTTTGAAACTTATTATTACTCATAAAACTATTACTACTAAAAAACATAGTGAAGTGTTAACGTTGGATTACGCATTACGAAACAATTACTAAAAAGGTTAATATTATGATGCAATGAAGGAAAACCGTCTTCAACAAAATACAGTACATAAATGTTTAATTCTTGTAGATATTCGCATTCGAATAAATGGTATATATTTCCGTTATCTAGTTCACTTCAATAGAAGTGCACAAGGAAAAAAATTAATTTTTGGCTGATATTTATATAAAATTCAGCATGAGGTAATGCTGATATGAAATAAACATATATATATATATATATATATATATATATATATAAATATATATATATATATATATATATATATATATATATATATATATGTGTATATATATATATATATATATATATATATATATATATATATATATATATACATCAGAACAATGATTTCCACTTAACGCACTACAAACTTTACCATCGACCATAGCCACAAAGAATGCTGAGTGTTAAAAATGCGTTCGTCGTAAGACTCTTTATTCTTAGATAAAATACAACTTTCCTTCACGAATTGGAAACAGGTATATAGAATCTTATAGAAGAGGTGAGGGGCCGGGGAAGGTTATTTTTCCACAAGATGTTGATTTCACTGTCTGAATTTTTTCCTAACTGCAAGAAACGTAAGATATTTCAAATAAATAAATATCATCACCTAAACTAAAATCCACGAAAAACTGTTTGTACTCACTATGACCCGCACTAACGTTAAAATCTCATTTCTCAATTAAAGTTAAATCAACTGACTCTACTGGAATACTATTTAAAACAATCTTTCTCTGACTAAGATTCGCGAAGCTGTTTAATCTAACAAAGTTTGCAGCACGATCTAATCTTTTGTTTCCATCACTACTATATTGTTAGGATAGCACTTTTTCGATGTGGAAAAAATTTACAAGAAGTCTTACTATTAAAAAAGTTCATTGTTAATAAATATTGCTGTTTCGTAAACTTAATCTACACAAAAAGTAAGAAATCTTCATCCGCACTAACATTTGTTGATGTTGACGCATCCGAACTGTTGAGTAATGCACTAAATGCTGAATCATAAACCCTAAATAACTCCGTTAACCGTCCATGTTTTGATCTTTTACTAAGACCACTAAAATCCTTCCTTGAACGACCGCGACTAGAGGAAGACGTACTGTGTTGATCTAAATCACATTCAGATTTATATTGCTCATAAGTTGTTGCGAATTCAATTAATTGCTAAAACAATCACTATACTTTTTAAACATTTTTGATTTCACAAGTTTATAGTATTTCTTATATATATATATATATATATATATATATATATATATATATATATATATATATATACATATATATATATATATATATATATATATATATATATAGCAGCTTCCTCATAATCACTAAACTAATGATGCAAATCGTGTTAGAAATATTCTATATATGCAATATAAAATTAATTGTAATTGAATATACAAATATAGTACGATACACTGTAAAGAACCATGTATACAATGAATGAATCGATAAATTGACATTGTCTCAAGGCCCTTTGTCCGGGCGGGAGTAAAAGAAACAAACATTATTGTAAAAAACAAAGTTACAACTTCTTAATCTTAATCTAATGTCTAATTATCAAAATAAATTAGAACAAATTTGTTTATCAAAAAAGAAAGTAATACATACAATAGTAAAATGTCCAACAAAAACTAATTTTAAAGTCGTTGTTTTCCCACCCTTTGTAAAGATTTTCTCTCGTTACACTGATCTTTGGTATTTGAAATTTAAATGAGTTATTAATACCTTCTTTTGAATGATAGAAATATAATAACATAGATATTTATGTTTCACGCAGAAATGGCAAAAAATTCATCATAAGATAGAAATTTAAATATAAATGTAAGCTATACTGTCCCACACAAAACAATATGAAACGATTTCTTGGCTGTGCTAAAACTCGGTCAAGATAAATAGCACTAGTCTATAAAATATCATATAACGTTATACATAACTAAAAACTGAGTTTGAAGAAACAGCATTTTTAACATTTTTTTAATTTAATATTTATTAATAAAATGAACTGTGTCATTTTATTAATAAATACTCATAGAGAGTCCACCACACCGAATCAATATACGACTGTATCATATGAAACAAAGATACTTCCATCGTGACAGACCATAATAGAGACCGTGTTAACATGGCATATCCCCGCCCATATGACGAGGAAGTTCAGATGAAATACAGCAAACTAGACATATTACAAGAAATTCACTCATTTAGTATATTACATATCCTGGTAGAATTACAATAAACTATTACGGTACTACGATAATTTCGTTCATATAAATTTACATGACGTGTCGCACACAAAACATTTCAAAAATTTAAACAATGTAAGTAAATAATTTTATTAAATGAATAGCATCCTAGTAAATGAGAATTCCTAAAAAAGTAAAGACTAATATGATAATTTACAGAAAATAAATAAGTAAGCTAAAAATTTAACAGAAAATTGTATTATAATGGACATGATATAAAAGCAAAAAAATGCAGTCTTGTAAACAATATTACCTAAAGAAAAATGCAAGAGTACAAAAATGACTATGTCTGCACCAAAAAAAGTCCAAAAATAACAATACAATGAACGATCTCCACAAAAATTACAAAAACGCAAAATTGGTAATGCGATAAACCTATCCTATCAGCAATTCACCTTTTTACCTTCTCGTATATTATATAAAAATATGAAATGTGACATAGTTATTATTATATAAAAAAAACCTATTACGTAAGAATAGAAGTCATAATGCGAAGGTTCCATACATATTTAGATATAAGTACCTAACATTTTGAAAGAGTGGTCATCCAAGTGATCGAAATTTCACCGTAATTCATTAGATTTTTAAGTTTGAACGTTATTGGAGTTATTATGTCAACAACTATGCCTCTATAATCATCGCATTTAATTTTTTTTCAATTTTGTTCCATTACATCAGCTGAGAGCGTCTATAAATACGTCGTTAGCGTGTGTTGTTTACCCATCGTACAGGCAAGAATAATGGTAACTTATTACAAATATTTTCAGCTTTATGCAATTTGTGAAACTGCAAAACAAGGTTGATGATAAATGCTAGTCGGAACTATGTTGTTTATATAGTTAAGGAGTAAATAATATTGAAAAACAGTTTAAAGAGGAAAATAATTCTTGATTTTGTTTATTCAAAAAGTCACTTTTAAATTGGTATTTGGATTTATGAAGAAATTGATACTTTTGATAAATGATACCATACCATCTAATTAACTTTCAGTAAAAACTTTATATAAAATAATTTTATTCTATTAACATTCGACGACCTTAGTTTGTTTTACGACTTTACATACGTATTGACTTTAGGCGACTTAAATACCTGATAAAAATATTAATCTTTTAGAAAAATTTTAGTTAATGAATGTACAAAAACAAAAGAACGGATCTGAAACTAAGATTTTGTAAAGAAATATATATTGAATATATTTGGCGTCAATTTTGTAGAAATTCATTATTCACAATTAAATGAAACTACGTGATGTAGTATTATTTCTACTTTCTTTAATTTCTTTGCCACGACCTAGGTTTCGTTGTATTACAACATCTTCAGGTGGGATATTAGAAAAGATCTTTGCTAATATCCCAGAATCTTTGCTAATATCCCACCTGAAGATGGTGTAATACAACGAAACCTAGGTCGTGGTAAAGAAATTAAAGAAAGTAGAAATAATACTACATCACGTAGTTTCATTTAAATGTGAAAGAAATATATGTTAAACGGGTGACATTTTACGGCGATGCACGGTGGTTCCATTCATGGCTCATAAGACGAAAAATTAATACCTTAAATTCTCACTTTCACCTCACTAACTATTACGACAAAGAACTATCCAAAGACATATAATCACCACGATTCACTTTAATTTTGAATATCGCTCGGCGTTGCAAACACTTTATTGCGCGTTTATCAGTGACTCACCTTTGTAAAAACATTTCCTTGTACTTGTTTGTGTATTTTTGTGTTTGTGACATGAAAATCCAAGGCCAAGGTATGTATTATGTATCCTCCTTATATTTTAAATGTATATGTTTTTTAGTATTTGTAATATTTTATTGCTACCAGGGTTAATAATAATTTCAAATAAAAATGCACAATTTTGATGTCTCTTGGTCCTATAATTTTTAACATTAATGCACTATTATTTCAATATGTTTGTACATATTGATATAAGTGCAGTCTAACGTAAAATGTATTAACCAACACAGCCTGTGAGTTCTATGGTTCTTTATGTTAACTCGTAGCATACGTTTTACGTAGCATAAATACTATGAGATATTACAATGTTAATTAAATTATATGTTTTTCTTTCCAGTTAATTCAAGAAAGTACTCGTTTAGTATTTGTTTGAGCTCTGGGATTCAGTAAAACGACTACTAAAGAAAATCACGAACGTATTGTATCAGCGTTGTTAGAAAATTTTGACAATTACAATTAAACGAAACTACGTGATATAGTATTATTTCTACTTTCTTTAATTTCTTTACCACGACTTAAAAACTTACAGACTTTACAAAGAATCTTTGCTAATAGCCCACCTGAAGATGTTGTAATACAACGAAACCTAGGTCGTGGAAAAGCACTTAAAGAAAGTAGAAATAATGCTACATCACGTAGTTTCATTTAATCGTGAATAATGAATTTCTTCAAAATTAACGCCAAATATATTCAATATTAGAAATCATCATTCAATATCAAAAATGTTTAAAAAGTATAGTGATTGTTTTAGCAATTAATTGAATTCGCAACAACTTATGAGCAATATAAATCTGAATGTGATTTAGATCAACACAGTACGTCTTCCTCTAGTCGCGGTCGTTCAAGGAAGGATTTTAGTGGTCTTAGTAAAAGATCAAAACGTGGACGGTTAACGGAGTTATTTAGGGTTTATGATTCAGCATTTAGTGCATTACTCAACAGTTCGGATGCGTCAACATCAACAAATGTTAGTGCGGATGAAGATTTCTTACTTTTTGTGTAGATTAAGTTTACGAAACAGCAATATTTATTAACAATGAACTTTTTTAATAGTAAGACTTCTTGTAAATTTTTTCCACATCGAAAAAGTGCTATCCTAACAATATAGTAGTGATGGAAACAAAAGCCTAGATCGTGCTGCAAACTTTGTTAGATTAAACAGCTTCGCGAATCTTAGTCAGAGAAAGATTGTTTTAAATAGTATTCCAGTAGAGTCAGTTGATTTAACTTTAATTGAGAAATGAGGTTTTAACGTTAGTGCGGGTCATAGTGAGTACAAACAGTTTTTTGTGGATTTTAGTTTAGGTGATGATATTTATTTATTTGAAATATCTTACGTTTCTTGCAGTTAGGAAAAAATTCAGACAGTGAAATCAACATCTTGTGGAAAAATAACCTTCCCCGGCCCCTCACCTCTTCTATAAGATTCTGTATACCTGTTTCCAATTCGTGAAGGAAAGTTGTATTTTATCTAAGAATAAAGAGTCTTACGACGAACGCATTTTTAACACTCAGCATTCTTTGTGGCTATGGTCGATGATAAAGTTTGTAGTGCGTTAAGTGGAAAATCATTTGTTTGGTATTCGATTTTGAAAAGCGACAGGTTAGGTCAGACGGCGATAAATATAATATTAGTTGATAAGTAATTGTACATTCAAATCGAACAACAGAAAAACCGCCAGAAACTTCTTTTCGTATTCAAACATTTTAACCAAAATCACTAATCTCAATTAAATGAAACTACGTGATGTAGTATTATTTCTACTATCTTTAATTTCTTTACCACGATCTTTGCTAATATCCCACCTGAAGATGTTGTAATACAACGAAACCTAGGTCGTGGTAAAGAAATTAAAGATAGTAGAAATAATACTACATCACGTAGTTTCATTTAATTGAGAATAATGAATTTCTACAAAATTAACGCCAAATATATTCAATATACAAAATCACTAACACAGAGATTTAATTGATCGTTGTTCTATAATTCTCCATGCTTTATCTTCGGGATACAATATCAGTTTGGATACCGTGCGACTTTTGGTACAAGAATATCCATGGTACATCTTCCAGCTTCCGTACACAAAGTGCTATTAAATGGCTTCAAAATTATAAATCATGCATTAGTCTCTATCGGGGAATTGTCGGAATAGGCCTGTGAAGCTAATGATTAAAAATTTAAGGCGTTTAAACTAGACTATATTCGAAAAATTGCTTAGAAACTTACCGGTACCGATTTAATGAATATACTCATGTATATATATAGTTTGACCCCTTCGTTACCAGCTTACGGATGCTTCCCCGAAAGAAAAAAAAGCATTTTTTGAATAGTCAGGTATTAAGTTTGTTAGTAATTTAGAAAATCTCGTAATTGTATTTGAACGAATATCTGAATAAAGTTATATCATTTTGCTTAAAAAAATCAGAACTTTTTCGTCAAATTCGAAGTCGTTTTTTTATTAATTATTTATGTTTTTTAAATTTAATTTTTATTTAAGGATAGTTAGCATCACTGTCAGTTTACTTAAGGCTAAATATTGCAAATAATTATGTTTTGATTCTAATTAACATAGAGAGTGAAATGTACCATTTTTTACATTTATATCAATCTTCTATTTCTTGCCCGTCCGCCAGAGCCCGGGCGCATAGACTGGAATACATTTGAGGGCCGGGGAATTTCCATAGCAGAGTAAGAACCTGTCTACAGAAAAGTTTTTATACAGTGGACAAAACATTTGCTGATAACTAAATATTTTCCATTTACCATCATTGATAATTTCATTATCATTGGTATAATATTATTGTTTTGGCATATTTGATATTTTTTAATATTATTATATTGTAATAATGTGTATATATTAGCTGAAATTTCATATTTAAAATGTTTATGCTCATTATTTCATAAAAACGGTCCTGACAATGTGTTTTACTTGCAATATTTCGTCACTTATTTTGTCACGATAATTTAAATTTATTTCGTATTGATGTTTACTTTATTAGTGTTATTTGAATTATTGTAAAATGTGTGATTAATTATTAATGAGATTGTTTTTCTTTTTTTTTAACTTTGAATATATTTTTGGATGTGTGAATAAATTGGCACGATTGAGTGTGTTCATGTCGATAAAATTATCGAATAATATCGGATAAAATTTTGACTATGACTATGAACAAATGTCCAGGTTCAGTACAATTTTACTGCGTAGACTGGAATGAGATACTTAAATATTTTCTCATTTTTAATATTCTAAGTATTACGTGATCTTTAAATAAAAATGAAATTACTTTTTATTTAATCACATTTTCGATGAATAATGGAATGTGAGACGTTATATGCGTCAATGGGCAACAATAATTATTACACAAGTCACTGTGACTAGAGGTGGAGGAGAGGGAGGAGGTAAAAAGGAGGGATTAAGACGCTTTAATAAGATTTATTTTTCAGAGTATTAGGTCAGGTTATGATACTTAATTTATACGTCGATTAGCATAATTCTGTGCTCCTTATGAACTCGTGCATGTTTTTGAAGGCATATTCAGTTATTGATCTCAGCAACTGTCATTAGATAAAAGTCGTTAAAATAAATCTAGCCTAAGAAGAATAATGTTTCCCCTATGGGCGAAAGCCAGATGACAATCCCTTGTGAAAAGGTCATATCATACATTTGTTAGGTAGAGAAGTTATCATTAAAATGAGTGACAAATCTACTGTCTATTCCTTTCCCCGTACAAGTTTCGAATTAAATATGATTGCCGATACTTTTTGAAATATCCAAAACTTGTGACTTTGGTTTTCTCTTGATTTATTTCTAATCACACGGATGTACAATACATTTGGGTTTTTTAAAGAACAAAGCTATGCTGTATTACAATCTAAAATGTGACAGTTATCGTCTATATGTTTATAAATCAATACTTTCTTTACATAACTGTAAATAATTGTGGTGAAAGTGGGTTCTTTGTTTTACGAGTACCTCATGCTTTCTACCGAATTATCATCCTCACTTTGGCAGACTGATTTTTGATGTGTTATTTTTGTGTTTCTTTGCGGACGCAATTTGACGCGCGTTTGGGAAATCGTTTTGTCTAAAATAAAGTTGAACATTTTAACGAGCGGCTCTATTAGATTAAAGTTGTCAACTTTAATAATTTTATTTATTATTTCAGCTGATCCGCAGCTTTTTCCAAATTTTAAATCATTTATTTATATTTCTACTGCATTTTCTACAAATTTTGGTGTTTGACAATTATATTTGTGAATGCCTATATCTTTCATTTGACGGGGTCACCCTGTAATTTTCTGTATAGGTTTTTGTAAAATTCAATCGCTAGTTGCATCATTAAACCAAATGGGCATTCTTCGTTTATTTTTTATTTTACACCTATGTCTTTTCGTTACAACCATTTTTTCGCGCATACTTCAATAGCTAAGCGTCAAAAATATTAATTTGAAAATTTTTAGGAGGGAAGGCGTCAAATTAAATACCTAATTCCTTTTTCATTCTAGCTATAGAATTGAGTATATTTGAAAAGAATTCGAAAAAAATTTACCCTTTCATTTCAAATTTGCTCGATATAAAACAATGAAAAAAATATTTACTTTTAAAAGCTTGAACTAAAAGTTGTAAAAAAACGATAGCGATCTGGATGTCATAATTTTTTAAATAGGCACCATATTTTTAGGCTTATAAAGTATATTTACGTTTTTCTATATTCACAGACTATATCCTCGGAAAACATGTGATGTGGAAACTATTATATTTCAATACATCTAATTAGCCTACATATTTTACATTAGCTAACTTTTTAAAAATATTCACGTGAAATCAGTTTATTACATTTGGCTCAATCTTCATTCCGTACTCTGACCCTCAAACTTATTCTGAACACCGTTCGCTTCTGAGTTACTCTACGTTTTATACTCCTTGGGTTGAAGTAATGGTCTTAATTCGACACGTCATAACCTGTAGGACATATTCCTCACATAATTTTTTTTTAGGATATCATGTATTGTTCAGTAATTAATTAAAATTACCACTTTATTGTCAACATTTTTGGGAGAATTTATGTGAATTTAATAAATAAAAATGATTTATTGTTCCTGATTTACACATATCTGATGAGAAATCCATGTTATTTTAAAGGTACAAACGCAAAAATACATATAAATATTTACATTTAGTTTAATAGAAATTCAATATACTCCTCCTATGTGCAAGTAACCATCGTAATGAAGATTATATTCGTTCTTATCAGATTTTATCATATGTTTAGAACATGCATTGAATTTCTATCTCAAGTCTAAGGACTTTTAAATTTTTCCGGAAGTTTCAAAAATGTTGCATATAAAACATAAAAGTAAGTAATTTGCAAGTAAACATTATAATTCCATCGGTTTGTCAGTCATCAAACAATATTAGTAATGGTATACCAACGTCAAATTTTCCTCCACGGACTGTTAATATCGTTTTTATGACTTCTATAATCCCAAATTGTAAAAGAATAGAATAGCTTAATTTAAATTCGAAGTAATCTTCACACATATTATAAAATTACTAGAACAAATAGGCATATTGTTTTTTCTGACATACGGTTAAATTTTTCGACGACTGTTTTCTTTCTACGTCCAGTTTATATTTTTATTCCGTTTTTCAGCCAAAATCACATCCATGACTTACGCCCTGGCTGACTACTTCTATCTACTTTTATCTTCAATGACTCGCCTGCTTACGTACCGTTAAGCAAACACCACCTTTTGATAGGGAATGAATTAATCTATCAATAATTCACGTTTCATTCGCATGAGCATTCCCGATATACGAAGTATACACGTATACACTAAATACCTAGTAAATGTATTAAATAGTTCTCAAAAAACGAATTGACATTGAATTTAAATTATAAATAAGCTCATTAAGAACGAGTGGAACTCCCACTTTGAGGGTCCTATTGCATCGGGACATTATCTTGAACATCTCAACAATTATGACATTTAGGATCATCGCTTTAAACTGTAAGCTTTACGCAAATTTGAATATTTTATATGCTGTTTTAAAAAGATTCATATTAATATATTTGAGAAGTAACTGTTGAAATATATGCGGATTAATATTATTTTTTATAATATCAAAATTCAAGATTCCCCCTCAAACCGTAAGAAAAATTTTGTAAACATTTTTTAACAATATACCTAACACTGTCTTAAGGAGAATTCTATTATAAATTGTTTTGGAACAATTATACAACCCCATACAATTAAAAATAAAATTAAAATAATGAAACGTTTTATTTACTTGCTCTAAAATTTCCATGTGAATAATTTAAAGGATAAGATCTATTGAAATACGATTTAATACTCCTCATTACTATGCCGACTTTCAAACTTCTATTTTAAGCAATTCTTAAGATAAATGGTTGTAATAGAAAGATAGACGGACAGAAAAATTATTAATCTTACAAGGACTTGCTTTCTTTATTTTGACGTGCCGAATCCTTAAATTAATGTATTAATTTAAAAGTTTGGAAACATTAAGGTTTTATTTTTTTTTAGCAACAACAGAAATATATTTTAAATTATGTTTTTGATCACGGCCTGACGTATAAATTACCAAAGGAAATGTAATATATATATATATATATATATATATATATATATATATACATATATATATATATATATATATATATATATATATATATATACACACTCGTGTATGTGAAGAGACATGTGAATATAGAGCATACATTTAAGCTTTATGATCAAAAAGTATAATATAAAATTTCTGTTTCAACGTAATACATGTCGAGCTATTTCTTTCCTGCTTTATTTCTAAACTTTTACTTTTCTCGGAATCTAATCTTTCGTGGATGGACAATAGACATGTATTATTATAAAAATACACTTTACATTACGTCTAATATGAAAATGTATATTTTTTATTTATTTTTATCTTAAATATTCTGCTTTGACTTTATGTTTCCGGTTAAAATAAATAACAATAATGAATAAAAATCATGAATTATGTTTTGCCCATATAGATACTTGCATGATATTGAGCTGTGACAATATACAAATATACAGTACAAATAACAATCATTCGACAACAGACCATTTGCCTTTCCGGGGACATGAAGAAAAAAATTGTGTATTCCGTCCACGGCCCCATACATAAATAAAAGCACTTTGAAAGACCAAAAATATGTAGGTATGAATACACTATGGAGAATATTAAAGAAAGACTTTAAACCCAATTAAAAATGCTCAAACAAGACACGCAGAAAAGAATGACAGAATTTTCTTTCGGATTTACTTTCTGAAATTCTATGTTATGCTATCAATGTTTTTTTTTCTTTTAAGAAGACTATTGGATATTGACTTGTATTAAACTAATTAAGTAAATAATTTATTATGAGAGCTTAATTATATCCTGCAAACATTTTTTATGATATCCCTTTTGCGGCAAGAGTGACCCACCAAATATTCATGACAGTATTATGACTAAGAAAATAATTTTTTAATGAAAGTATTTTCTTGGTCACATTGTACTGTACATTAAATAATTATAGTTTGTTTTTACGCAGAAAATATTGGATATTATTTTTTTTATTTTTCATATAGTGAAAGGGATAGTTGATATAACAATTTTAGAGCAATACGATCAGCATCCTGTTATTATGCCTAATAAGATTCAATTGGAAGGTTATTACTATATGCTTTACTTTCTTTGTTGAGACTATATAAATTAGCCGTTTATTAAAAAATGAAACAGAGGTAATGTAGATAAAAAATATGTAATTGCTGATATAACATCAAGTGATGTTGCTCTTTTTCACTCCGTTGGATGAATGTAATTTATATTTTACAAATATATTGCATTTTCAGCAAAAATATTTTTCCTCCGTGAATCTTATTCTGTTTGCAAAATCTCATTAACCCACATATTATGTTAACTTTTTTTTTAAATTAATTTTTTTAATTAACTGCACTAGTTAACTTTTAACTTTTTTTAATTTTCATTTAAGATTTAAAGAGTAAAATCTGACTAGAAGATTACAGAAAAGCTATAACGATTATCGTAACTCTTATAATTATTCAAATATACACCATAACTTTACGCCTGTGAACCATATAGTAGGCTATATATTTATATTTAGGTTCTGAATAATTCATATCTATAAATAGTTAAACAGAAATACCAGGCACACTTAAAACTTTGTAAGTGACTAAATATGTATGGAACCCTCGTAATCCAAGGTTTGCTCATGCTTGATAGGTTTTTACTATTAGACTGTATAGCTCGCGCATTTCATACGCTTATTTTTAAAGAACTAATAGTTGTAGAACAAAAAGTACATTGGTTAATCATTAGACAGCTTGTATAATCTAGTATATAATAAAACTCTACGTCAAATCCTTTTTTAATTTCGATTATTTTAACAAAATATTATTACAAAGCTTTGTTAAATATTTTTACATTTTTGTAGGTTATATTCTTCTATAGAAAAACAAACTGAAGCTTAGAACCTAATACAACCTATCCAAAATTGTTCGATCTACGTTTTATTACTACAAAAATATTTAACGGAAAACAAATTGTCAATCGATTTCTCCATTTGAACCAATTAATCTTATTGACATCAATCTTTGGAATCGAATACAATCCGATTTGGTGATAGTGAGTATTGCATAAAAAATAGTTATATTAATTCCAAATTACTGCAAAAACTCAAATTTTTTTTTTAAATTGTCGTAAATTGAATCAAATGGCGATACGCAGAAATGCTAGACTGTAGCCATTTTCCTTTTTCGGGAAAATTAAGAAATATTATCTACCGGTCTTGGTGGAAATGAATTGTGTATTAAAATTTAAGTTATTTTTCAGAGGGTCCGCAAAATAATGTCTTAATAAAACACATTTTTTTCCCAAATTTATTCGTACAATTATTATGCAATGCTCTCACGGATTAAACATAAACGTTACCTTCTCCACCTGGAACAATAAAATAATTAAATAAAACCTTTTACCTACCCCATAAAATAGGTCTTTTAAAATAGAACAAACATTTTGGAATTAAGTCCTTTTAATTTTTCTGTCTCCAGATATTTGCACTCTAAAACATTAAAAAGTTGTAACTCTCTCTCATTCATAATTTTTTGAAACACAAATAACCATGATTTTTTGTGAAGGTGGAGTAGACTATCTACAAAATAAAGTTTATACAAAGTTAAAGTTTATATAAATTAATTGATATTTTTATAAATAAATCGGATAAACTGGATACGAGTATAATTACTGACAACATGTTTTACCTAAGTGTATCATCAACAATATGGCGTGTAAGTAGATTTCAGCATAAATTGATAGCGTTTGTAGAAGAGATTTTCCATAAACTTTTAACAACTTCTTGATGCGATGTTTTACGATGTATGGCTCTCTACTTTGTACACTTCCTATTGTTATAACAGAATTTTAATTCATCTGTTATACACATATTATAATAAAAACTGTATTTATTTGTGAAACTATATTATGCGAGATTTTACTAAAATGTCACGTGTTTTGTTTTACTAAGTTTGTTCTGTTACGTAATTACTGCTATGGAGAAAAGTAAAATATATTGCAAATTTAAAATATATTTTAATGTTCCTAAGATAATTATTTGAATGCCAGTCCGTACAATGCTAATCTTCTTCTTTTAATAGTAAGAAAGACAGAAATATAGATTTTCACGTCGTAAGAACGTTACAAGATCACATTTTGATGTAAAATAAGAGACAGCCAAATAAAACAATTTAGAGACGACCTCTCGGTAGGGAAGATAAAAATAAACTGACTGGCACAGAACGAAGTTGAGATAATTAAACTGCTTTAAGATTGAAACGTTCGTGACGTATCTACATAGTAAAGCGCTACTGTATCTATCTATTATTACTGCCTATTTACACAATTAGTTTCTTCATTACTTCTTATAAAAAACATGTAATTTAAGCATTGTCATATTAATATATACGCAAAAAAATCAAGTACTGTTTTTTTTAATTTGGTGAAACACGTAATGGAATAAGATATACGACACAAGTCTATATCTACGCTCACATGGAGACGTGACTGACGACGTACTTACAGATGTGATTGACGATGTATATAGACGACGCAATAGATGTCGCACGTCAATTGGCGTGGTCATTTCCATTTTGCATAACGTCTTTTTGGCCTTATCTTTACATTTAAATCAATTTTTTTTAGCATCTAAAATAGCTTTCGGTATTTACCAATATCTCCTAAAATTATTGTTACAAGTGAATAGAAATAGTTTTAATTGAACATCCTAATTTGGAAAAATATATTTAGATATTTTTACGAGGAGTGATTACGTGAAAAAAGTCTTATACATCATCGTACAAAACTACAAAAACTATGAGACTGACAGACGGACGGATATTTCTATGTAAATATGCGGTCATAAAAACTTAAACCGATGCGAATCGAATTCCTTCACTTAGATTTCATTTTTAATTTTCATATATTAAGGACTTTTTCAGATGTTCCTAACTAACTAAAGCTTACGTTCATGGTAAATGTGGAATACGTCTTTCGCGTATTAACATATTTTTTAAATTTATACAACGCAAATAATATTTTCTTCTGTGTAGTTTTGACCCTACTTGAAAACAAATAAACAATTTTTAAAGTTTTTTCTAAAAACGATAAATGCAATATTTCATCTACGTAGCTATCCTAATTATGTGAAACATGCTTGTATATTTCTTAATTCTTTTCATTAACCTTCCAATGTAGGTAACATAGGAGAGGTTTATATAGTTGGCCAGAAACCAAAGTGACTTGTTTAAAGTTCATTTTTTAACTTTCCATTAATTATTTTGTATATCTTCCCCATTCTACATCGTTTTAAATGTTTTAAATCTACATTTTAAGAAAATGGTTGCTACGACTCATTTACAAATTCTAGTCTTACAGATATTTTGGGATCTCTATAAAGGTTCGATATTTCAATACTCCATACCAAGATTGGGGTTTAGATTCACTGTTCAATAAAGATCTGTCTTTTTGCTTTTTTCTCGGAAACCAGTTTAAATTTGAGAGAATTGGGAGAAGTAATGGATTAATTACAAATGAAATGTTGAGATTTGGTCTTGCGGGACAGTATATATATATATATATATATATATATATATACATATATATATATATATATATATATATATATATACATATATATATATATTTATATATATATATATACTTATATATATATATATATATATATATATATATATATATATATATATATATGTCGTATGCTTAATATCAAAGAGATATAACTTAAACATTAATTGTGGATTATAATGAAGTAAGCGACCAGCAGCTTCAATATAAATTCTTTTTAGTTTAATTATTTTGCTTCAACTTTCACCAAAGTATATAACAAATGTCACATTAACCTCATGTTTGTGCAAACAGGCAAGGTGCCATATATGTGTAGAAGCAAATGATTGAAAATTAAAGGCGACTTAAACAATTTTTTTAAAAGGAAAGTTAAAACAACACGAAAATTGCTGAGATTAAAGCGAACAATTTATTATTTACAAAAATTTGGAATTAAAAAATTTGTGAAAATTATATTATCATATTCCAACACCATTGACATTTTTCTATAAATCACTTAAAGTAACATTATAACTTATGAAACTATTGAATAAACTTTGCTATATTAACTCAGAAATAAATATAGAAGTAATTGTAACATGAAAAATAAAAAAAATTAAGTAGAAACTAAAATACACATTTAAAACCAAAGTGGAAAAATTCACTCTTCCCCTCACGAAGACAGCGAACTTCTAAAAATAAAACTGGAACGTCAAGATAATAAAAACTATTTCGACGAGAAATTATTAGCACCATACTATTGGACTTATGTAAACAATTTATGTAGTTAAACGAAAAATAGCAGAAATATATTAATGACAGCAAAAAAATATAAAGTTAACTATGTTCATTTCTCATTTCAAATTTTATTAAAAATTATATAATTGCATTTTTTCTTATTTTCGTTATTAAATTAATTAAAGTTTATATAAATAACGCTGTAGACCCAAAGGTTAAGCACGCATCAGATACTATTGATACATTACGTGTGTATAAATTAGCTTGTTAAATTTGAATGGCACACAATTTCAGATACCCCGACACAAAATGATAACTTTCAGTTTCTTTTGTTTCCAAAAAAACAGCATAAGTAAAAGCTGAACATAAAAAATACCGCAAAGTTAATATACCTTAAAAATAAAGCTGAAGAAAACAGTGGATAAATGTATATTTTTTACAAATGTTCATAATGTACAAAGTTAATTACATTTAAGAAGACATCGCAAGGTTTCCTTGGGAATCTATATAATTGTTTAATTCAATCATAGTCATGTATAAATTTAGAATTACATCTTTCTATAATGAGCCTTTCAAGGCTAAGCGACTTTAAAAAAACTTTCAATCCTGAAAAACCTCTCTTATTTCATAACTAGCGTGAACTTACCATAAGGTTAAGGCTAGTTTTTTTTCGAAACTCTTAACATTATTTTTTTTTAAACTATTAATCTGATCGAATCATATCTCATGGTATTTTTCGAAGATATACTTAATATAATAACATCTCATTTCCTTCTTAGCAAAACCTTATTATCTGTAATTCTTACTTTATTCAGTAAAAATATTAGGATAAATTAATTTTTGAACACTAAAATCACATAAGTATCGATGTTGTTGATCAGAAATCATTTACTAATAATAAATGTACCATACCTAATACTAGTATGAGCCTGACAGTTTATTGTTATAAAATAACTCTGAAGTAATGAACTGTTACCAATAATGTCATGCATTTAATTCGTACGACTGCAAAATATATAGCCTATCAGCCACAGATTTGCTGCCGGGGACTACTAATATTATGGAAAGTGTGTTTGTCTGCTTATTACTCACTTTTACTCACACTTACTAGTCATGCTTAATATGTTAATCAGATTTTTATGAAACATAATATAAACATAATTCGTTATTTAAATGAGTATATAGGATATTTTCTAATACGAAAAGAACATAATTCCTGTAGGATGAAATTCGATATTTTTGCTCAAAGATAAAAATTTGTCACTGCTATACATTAATAGATGGCGCAAAGTTAATATTAAATCTGTCGAACACATGTCTTGAGGGCCTAAATTCTGCAGATTTTTACTGTAAAATGTTTTAGTATTGTTTTTGAATATGTGTTGCAATAATGTTGGATCAGGGACAAAGACCGTTTAATCAAAAATCGACACGGACGAAATAACAGCCATAAACTAATTACACACAAATCGTTTTATTCTGACAGTTTTGACTATCAGTGGCTATACAGCAAGATTCACAAATATATTTACACTGCAAATATTAGAGGCATTGATGACTTTTCCACGCGAAATTTAATTTGAACTATACTAGGAATAGCAGTTTAATTAACTAAAATTACCATCATGATACAGATAATATTTTTTCTTCTTCCCAATATATAAAATTTGTATTTACATCCTCGTACTTGCGGTTCAAGTACTTTAAATTTGCCGGCTAAAGCGACGATATATATTATATTCAATCCATCAACGTCAGATTGGTCGGTGAAACGTAATGTTAATATCCGTATTAGCTACGTGTATCTGTTGATGTGGAGCTACAAATATGTGGGCTGAAACCATCCTTTCGTATAAATTCGTAATCCGTTAAATCGTTTCCTCTACATAAATCGACTCCATCGAATATCAATAATGCTTCCACCACAGGAAGCTTTACCTTGCATATTCGGTTTACAATTGACAACACGTATTGCGTATCTTATAATGCACGAGGATAATTAAAGTGTTTATTGTGACTTAAAGTACTAGAATTATATTGCCTGTGTAAAAATGAACGTTTAAGTAATGGATTTATTATTATTGTAAAAAAAATTCATAAATTATTAATCGCAAAATGAGAAATCAGTCCCTACTACCTTTTGCCATTATCAACATTAGAAGGAAAAATGTCGAAAGTACATTCAAATTTCTTAGAATCAAATATAAAGAAAATAACATGAAGTGTGTGACTAAAAAGTAAATTATTTTTTTATTCAGTCCTTAATTGTTTACCAATCTATGGTGCAATACATTAAAAATATGCCAAATTCTACTATAATAACTATTAAACAGCGCATAACAACTTTTAGTCGACATGCGTTTGTTTTTATCAACGATTTGAATACTTGCATGAATTTGAAATTTTATTACGTATTCAGTAAGGTAAATATTGACAAAATTAATAAAAGATCTAAATTACACGAACACAGATGGATATCAAAACATATAAGCCAATTATGAGATCATGCGGGGATTATAATTTCCTCTAGTCATTTTAGGCTCATTACTTTAATTGTTTAACATTGCGAATAGTATAATATACACAGAAAATATATAATAAGAAAGCAATAAACAAGAATGTTAAGTAACATACTATAATGAATATTGTATAGTTTTTGTTAATGTAAGAACGAATATTGGGGGTGTCGAAACTCCCCTTTTCTATGCCATTTTAAACGAGAGAAGTATTTCGTTTTTTTCTTATGCCTCAGCTACGGCTAGTCTGATATAAATTTCGAGTAATATTTTTAGGAAAAAAATAAATTATCTTCATATTTTATTAATCATATTTTTCCGTAAAATTAATGGTTAAAATTTTACGAACCAGAAAAATTTTGGGGTAATTTAATTTGTCATGTTAATAAAAAATAGTATTGTGCTGCGGTGAACAATACACTCGTTACTTATAATGAAAACAATATTGCTAGATAATTGCGTTTTATCCTCTGTAGGTTGCTGACGCGTCTCTTTATAATTAAGACAGCGAGGTCAATTTCGTTACCAAAAATGTGTATAAATAAACTTTGATATTACTAATTCTCTTTGAGAAGTAATATTCAGTTCATTAAGACTTATTTCTAGGAACAAATTTATGTAAATTTCCATGTATACTATACAATAAACTAAATATTGCTATTTTAAAAGAATTAGGGTAAGTGGACGATTTAAACATGAAGAACGTATTTCACAAACATTAATTTGTGAAAGTAATTTTTGCAAGACATTAATGTTTTACTCATTGAATGAGTTAATGTAGTGACCAGAGGAAAATAAGCCTGTGCTCAAGACATGTGTGCTATCTACAAGATTAAGATACAGCAGATTTTCAACGTATGATGTCAATATTATTTACGAAGCAAAAAACAGGAAGTTTTTTTAAAACATAATACATAATGATAGATTGCAAAATATAGATCTCACTTTAAAAAGTAATTTTCAGTGAATATGAAATTGAGCTCAATTTTTCCTGTAAACTGTTTTTCATTGACCTGTGTGGTTTAAATACTTAATATTATTACTTTCCCCTTCATGTGTAATAACAAGAAATAAATCGAAACGTATTTTGGGTTCCTTTTAAATTTATTGCTATAAACGAGCTTATATAATTTGAATAACATTTTTGATGGTAGTAATATTGTACTTGGAAGTAAAATAAAATTAACTTATTTTAACATTTTTTTAAAAAAATCATTACAATTTTTGAATCTGTTTTTCATTTTTCATCAAAAATTATGCTGAGGCTATAAACTTAACATATTTCTAATTTAACTTCCCTTAAAATAGAAAATCTCATATAGAAAGGTTAATTTATCCAAATTTTGTCAAAGCCAAATGATGACATCAAAAATAATTTCTTAATTTTCAATGCTCTTGAATTAGTTTTGTTTTTATACAGAAAAAAATTAATGTTGATTTTAAAAAAATCATTCAATAGCATATATTATGAAAATTAAGTAATATTTTATTTTTAGATTTATTTTTGTCGCCTTTATTTTAAACTTTATTAAAATCGAGTCTATCAAAAAACCTTCACTTCAGTATTTCCTTAACGATCATTTTCACTCAATTACTTAAACAGGAAACGGACAAAAGGTTTCCCACTAAAACAAGATAATTTAAGAAATAGCTTCTAAATAAAACTTCAGTGCTTAGCAGCCCGTAAACGTAACATTTCATCGCGACGTACACGTCTCTACCCGTCTTGATATTATCTCCTACACTCACTACGGTCAATCGTTAGCGTACAGTTAACTATGTTAGAGCATCTGGCTAGTATATGTAACGTTACTTTAGTACACATATGAGTAAAACATGAACTTGTTACGATAAGGGTAATAGACAAAATAACACGCAAATCATCTTGTAACGATGTACCTTACATACGTCACGGAGTACGTCCCAATATGTTTACAATTATTCATTTAAACAATTTTCTTCACAACTAACTCCTTTTTGTCTACACTTTCGATTAAATGATATTTTCGTAAATATTCGATTTTAAGGATTAAAAATCTACCCCTTTTATAAATACTATATCATAAAATCCTAAACTTTAAATATAATTGTTTGGTATCAATAAGACCTGACATTTGTTTAGAAACATTTTAATATACGTAATATGTAGTAATAGACCGAGTAACGAAATCCGAGTTCTGAGCGGGAGGAGCAAGGGGTATAGTGAGAATATTTTTTTTGGCTGGTAATATAGTGTAAAAAGCTAAAAAGCAACCATAGTAGATATATGGTTGCTTTTTAGCCTAAACTAAGAATCATCAAAATAAAAAAAGATTGAATATATTTGGCGTTAATTTTGTAGAAATTCATTCATAATACAACCTAGGTCGTGGTAAAGAACTTAAAGAAAGTAGAAATAATACTACATCACGTAGTTTCATTAAATTGTGAATAAATAAAGATATTGCCTACAACAAATTTTATTTAGATTTAGTTCGATTTTTGTATTCTACGTATTTTTTTTTCAAATTAACTATAAAGATAAAACAATATGTAAATGTACTTATCACATTTTAAATGTTTAGTATTTTTTCGACGAACGTATTTATGAGCGTATTAAAAAAAACAAATAGTGTCAAAAAAGATTGTTTTGTATATACGTTCATTTTATTGCTTTAACTACATAATGTGAGAATGACCAACTGAACATCATGTTCAGCTGCTTTGTAAACAACATGGTTTGCCTAAAGATAAAACGATCAATTCACAATGCAAGTGTTGACAGACACATTAACATTTGCGTTAAATTCGATAAGTCTCTTGAAAAGATTGTAATTTGAAATTAAGATGTGAACCGAAGCTTCGAGTTTCCATGCGCATTAGTTTGATACAATATTTGTGTCAGATTTAGTACATGTCAATGGTCCAATCTAAGAACATGGAAAGTTTTTTCAGTAATTAATAAAACATATTTTAATTTTAATTTTAAAGGGAAGATTTCAACATGCTATGGATAAAGTTTTAAAACCTAACATCTTGAATAATTCAAACAGCTAAAACATCTTGTCTGTGATAGAAAAAATCTCCAGTTTTATACTAGTTATTTTTTAAATCAAATGATTGTAAATTCCAACTCTGCATTTAGGACCCACTTTTGAATAAAAATGTCAATGTTATCAAAATTCTTTCAAATAAATGTGAATGTGGAAATTCTACGATAAATCCAAATATTTAGTTCGTAGAAAACAAATTAGGTGCTATGAAAAACAGCCGTGACATACGGAGAGATAGGTAAGTTCAGGACTGACGAAGGTTAGTAGGACGTTATGAAATCACCTTTAGAGGATTCGACTCTCGACATTAAAAAAAGTCATTCCAAAAACACTTCTTATTTGCCTCTGAAAAGATATAACACACTAGTCTTCTAGCAAATTGCCAACATATATCTTGCCTTTTATTTCATGTCTTGCTATTTTCGCCAACACCGTCGAAAAACGTACTAAGTCAAGAATAAACGAAGTTATGAGTATTAAAATGTTATGACTACGGAATGCATTATTACGAAATAATATTGGTTATTTATCGAAAATTATTCTAAATTTTCAACTAAAACAAATAAGCCATTTTTTAAACTTTTTGCAATCGACCAAAATGGCGACAGAAAAAGAATAACAGAAACTACGTTTTTAATAAAATGGTCTTATTAGATAAACAATTAACCACGTTTGCAAGCAAATCTGGAAAGTTTATTCTTATCCTTTTCTCATTTTCACCATTATTATCTACTGCTTGTTGCCATTTATAATTTTTTACCATAAATTGTGGATTGAAAATATTTATTTCATTCAAATTAGTGAAAAAAATGCTTTTTAATTTTGTAATTATATTATTTAAAAATGAAAATTATTGCCTATTTGAATTAAAATAGCGGAGTGAACCTTTGCTACATTTATCTTTACGAAGTTTGTAAACCATGTGTCCAGCAGGTTTACAAACTTCGCAAATTAAAACAAACGTAATTTATATAAAGATTCAATATAGTCACTAATATAGATTGGTTCGGTTTTCCTTTATTCAGCTCTTATTGTTGTTCCTTTTAGAGTAGCGTACATTATAAAGAAAACAATTAAAAAACATTCTAATAAGATCCATGTTTCCAGCCACCACAACCATTTTTCTCCTCCATTTTTTGAGACGGAAACTTGAAATTTACACTAGGCGAGTTAATAAGCATTTCCACACATTTCTATTAGAAAGTTGCAGTTTCACCATAGAAATGTAAAACATAAACCAATACAAATATACATACGAAAATTTTATAGAAGTTTTGTAAAATGATCGAAGAAAAAAAATATTTTCGTAATTTTTACGACAAAAAAATGAAACCACACGGCTGACTCGTCAAAATCCTCCTCTTGCAGTGTGGTATAAGAAATGGTCAATCATTTCGATATACCGCTCGCTTGTTACTGTAACCGTTGTAAAGAAATTACGCTATAAAAATCTTATCCAATAAAAAGTGTAGGCCAGTATATTAACATGTAATTAATGCGAATAAAATTCAAATTTCATTTTAATTTAGATTAATACTTCTTAAAGGCACTGGGGACTTATAACACTTAGGTTAGGTGACATTTCGATTAACTATGATAAAAGTCGGCTAGTGGTATCCAGAGTCCTTGAACGTGGAAGCTCATTAGCGCAGACTGTGGTCAATTATCGGGTTTTGTGACAAGAGGCGTTATCATTTATCATTCAGCGTTCATCATTAATCCCGAAGTATGTCTTTGTTCTAATCTATGTTGGGAAGCTTTCAATTGCTTAAAAGTGTCATGTCTAGAATGAAGATTATTTTATTGTAATATATGGGAAGACGTACTACTGTTAATAGGTATGCTGTTGTTAGTCTTAAATTTTAAAAGTTGTGCTATTAAGCAAGTAATTTTAAATTTCGAGTTTCATATGAAATAATAGCTTGCCTAAGATTTTTTTCGCGTGTGATTAAGATTTTTCCGTTTCCTTTTATTTGTTGAATATATACAATTACCATACCAAATTTCATCAAAACCCATACAGTAAATTTTGCGTGATACCTGCTCAAATTAACATTCTTCTCCGTCATTTCGCTCTTGACAGAGATCGTGGTCAGCATGTAGAATTATTATGGGTGGCCGTTGTTACTCGCCTTACGATGGCTTTCTATCTCTTTCTATTTGTCGTCGCCCTATTGCACTCATACAGGAGACCGCATACAGCAAACTTGATCCAGTCTGTCCATCTCATCGACGACCTCCCACGTGATCTAGTGCCTTCTACTATTCCCTGCACAACAATGCACTCTGTGAAGCTACTATTTTCATGCATTACATGACCTAAGAATATTAGAGTCCGAGTTTGAACAAGTGTTGATATACGTTGTTAGATGCCGAGTTCATAGAGACATTCGTGTGGAACTCAGTCCACTATATCCCAATAATTTTTTTCCAGCACCACATTTCTAAAGCGTCTATTTTCTTTTTATCAAGTATTTGTAGCGTTCACGTCTCAAATTCACATACAGACTGACCAAGATTCCAAAAAAAAATTTCTGGCTTCTGTCACCATTCTATATGCTAAATCAATCACTTTTTAAAATGTTTCCAATGTACAGAATTCACTCTGATACAATTTTATTAAATGTATAAATGCAATCAGTTGGTAATTAGTTATCAACAAATAAATAAATTATTATACAAGTGTTTATGGTAACGTACTGGTTGAATGGCTGATGAAAATAAAAAAAGATGTTATGTTATCGCAATTTATAAAAAAATAAAGGTTTAATAATTAAGTTCGAAGCTTTTTTCATCAAGCACTTATCACTATTCATTGATATCAACTTATGTAATAATTAATCAGTCTGTTTTGTACATTAAATAAATTAACATTAGGGAAATCCTAGCAAAAATACAACAATTTTTCTTATTAATAAAAACTGGCAATTTCTAAAATCTTTTGCCGTTCTCTTTATAAATTCATAACTTGAGATTGACGTTTTTGATATATTCAATTCATATAACAAAATTTCCTAAAAGTTCACAATTAAATGAAACAACGTGATGTAGTATTATATTTACTTTATTTAAGTTCTTTACCACGACCTAGGTTTCGTTATATTACAACATCTTCAGGTAGGCTATTAGCAAAGAATCACCTGAAGATTGTATTATTTAGAAATAAGAATGTAACAAAAATTCTACGTCAAAGGGTTTTAGAAAAGCACCAGTTGTGACATATGGACAGACAAACGTGAGTGACTTTGCAAATGTTCCGTTTTTTCTTTTGTGGTACGAAATCCTAAAAATTGAGGGTTTCCTTAGGGAATAACCTAAATTTATTTGTTTCAAGAGGTAAATCACTAACATGTGTACACTTACAGGGACTAACTTTTGCGGACATAACGCCACGAAACATGCAGTAAATATACCGTAATATTGAAGCTGTTACTACTTATCAATATTCGTTATAATGACAACTAATCCAGTACACTTCAATATGTAAATATTTATGTGTATTTTTATTAACCCTTGATGTATGGATTTATTCATCAATTAAAAGATATACGTACTGTGAGAAAGACAAGATATCACAAGGATATCCGTGACAAGGCTCGACAAAATTCTTCGCGTTTATTTATTTTAAACTTCGAATTTAATTGTAAGGATCTTGCATTCAGGAGCGATTAAACAAAAAACAATGAAGGTTTCTATCGTGATGTTAAATTTACGTCGGTAAAAAGATTAGCGGGTTTACAAAGTCAAACAACTACTCTTTTTTTATTTACCCAAGATAATCAAATCAAACTTTTCAAACAAGAAAAGACGGAAATAGACGTACGGAAGTAACTCGTCCTTACTTCGTCAATGATGAATGAATAATAAACGTATTGAAGTGCACTGGATTAGTTATCATTATAATTTACTGCATGTTTCGTGGCGTTGTGTCTGCAAAAATCAGTTCCTGTAAGTGTATACATGTTAGTGATTTACCTCTCGAAATAAGTACATTTAGGTTAGTCCCTAAGGAAACCCAAAGAAAAACGGAATATTTGTAAAGTCACTCACGTTTGTCTGTCTGTCATTCACGTTTATATGTCATAACTGGTGCTTTTCTAAAACTCTTTGCCGTAAAATTATTTTTATATTTCTAAAGTATAATAAACCTTCATATTATTCTTATTTCTAGAGTCAACTGTCAAAAATATTAATATTTTAGTTATCAGTTGATTGCAAATTATAAAGTTTCTGATTTTTTTGTATTTTGCGTAATATAAGCACCGAAGTATTATTAAACATGTTAAAGCCAGTTTTCTCAGAAACCGTTTGACGTAGAAACCTGAAACTTGGCATAGTAAGAAAGAAAATAACCTGAATACATTTTAGCAGTTAACATAAAACATGATTAGGTAGAAATATTAGAGTGTGAAAGAACACAAAAACGACGTAATGTAATTATTGAGATGATGTAAAAATATTCATACAAAAATTACTCTGTTTTTTCGTGTATATATAAGAGTTTACTGGAATTTTCCTATGATAACAAGGTAATGAATTAAAATCTTAAAATTTTCGAACAAAGCACAATAATTATTGATTTGTGAAGATGTACGAGACAATACATTTAAAACATACAAAGTAACATAAATATTTATTAATAATTTAATGAAAATACTAAAAACCCTAATGTGTTACATACCAAATCCACAGCGCACATATAATTCTCGTGATGCGAGTTTGACTCATATATTCTATAAAAAAATGATTTCATAGCTTTTACATGTTTTTCATCACAGGGTGCCATCTAAGTTATAAAGTACACTACTAGGCTAATTTCGCGACTGTATGTTTGAATTGGAAGCGCGACGGATTGTCAAACTGCTGAACTCGGGTTCGCTTTCGATCTCTTATTACTTTTCTTAATTTTCATATCTGATTAAGATTTGTTTAATACCAATTTTATTCTATTAAAAATTGATTCTTAAGCTAAAGTAAATAACAAATAATTACTAGTTTTATTTATTAAATCAGAATACATTTTCTATAGTAAGAAAGAAGTGTAACAAAAAACTAAACCACAAGCAGTTAAACAATAATTTAAATTGTTGGGAAAACAAACAAGAAGTGGAAAACACCAAGAAACAGAGTGAAGCGGCAAGAAGATCCGCGCAAAACGGAAGCAGGGGACAGTCACCAAGCACGAAAGAATAGTTTTTGTAGAAGATTGATTATAAAAATTAAAGAATTCAATAGGCTCCTATTTTGATAGTTAACCAATAGACAGAAAAAAGAATCACCAAAATCTGTTAGAACTTGTCATTTGTGACATGTCTTCGTAAGAATATACGTAGAGACGAACGAACGGATATCAAACTAATTTGAGGTTCTAAATGCAAATGATCTCAGTTTGTCTTATAATAACTATATAAATATGCATGTAGTATGTTTAATTATTTAGGGAAAAATCTCCTCTTTCCAAAAATATGAAACTTAATTACATGTAAAATTACACGAAATGTAACTATATCTGTCTTCAAAACTTCAGGCTAACATATTAGTCAATAATTAACCACACACCGGCGTGAAATAGAACGATGATGTCAGTCATGAATAGATGTTATCAGTGCGAGAATTGTTAACGTTTGCATAACCGAATTTATGAAAATGATAATATTTCTCTCTTATATCTGTCTATTAAGTTTTAAATTTTCAATTTCCAAAAAGTATTCCAAAATATTTTTTCGTTTTGAAAAGATACGACAGAACGAATGCTTACTGATAAGTAATAATTTCACTGAAATTGACTTCCTATATATTTATTTATTATTGGCACACAAACAGTTTTGTCACAATTTTAACAATATTATTCGAGAAAAATAATTGTACAAATGTATAATTTTCTTGTGACAACACCAAAATCAGTGAGCACAGCATGATTAATTTGGTGTTACCATTACCATATAATTTTATTACGAATAAGAAACATTTCAATTAATTTCAATAAATGAACAATAATGGAGTTGATCAATAAAATGTACATTAAAATGTTTAAACTAATTATAGTGAATTAAATAACAATTAACAAGGGATTAATCAATAAAACATATCGTCAAATACACAAACCAATTTAGGTTAATAAAAAACGTTGAATTATTTTAAATATAAGCATAACACTACACTAAATTTCACTTTTTAACAAGCAGAAGTTACCTGTCTCCGACAATCTCAATAACTTTATTTTTAAATGATGAAGTTGGGGACCCAAAGAAATCTAGAGTTGAAGGAAGATTATTCATGGTACGGTTTATTCTATTTACGGGCACAAAAAATCCTAAATTCATGCGGCACTTTGATACAAATAAAGGACGATATATATGCGGTCTTCTGTTATTATATTACGTGGAATGTTAAATTGAAAGTGCTGGAGAAGTGGACTGCTGTCAATTGTATTGTGAATAAGCTTATGGAGGAATATGCAGTCAGCGCATTTTCGTCTTTGAGCTAAAGTGTGTAATTTAAAATATAAAAGACGCTCTTTGTACTTGAGATATATATTGTTCAACCCAGCTTTGAAGGTGAGGTAGTACAAAAATATCTTTTGAACCCTTTCGATGCGTTCAGAATATTTCTTAAAAATTGGGTTCCATACCACATATGTACAGAGACATCAATGTTAGAACGTTTTTAAAATTCTTGCTTGACCTTAAAACGAAACCCAACATCTTCGCAGCTTTACTAGTAATATGGTCCACGTGTTTGTCAAATTTTAACTTATCGTCTACAATTATTCCTAGATCCTTAATGTTATTATGTTGAACAAGTTTTACATTGTCGATGGCGTACTGACTATTAAAAGTTTGGTAGCAAATGGAAAATTTTACATAAGAACATTTACAAGGGTTTAGGTGCATTTTGTTCCTCGAGCACCATACTGACAGGATGTCGAGATCTTTTTGGAGTTTTGCAATATCTAAATCGTTTTCTATTATTTTGTCAATTTTGAGATCATCTGCGAACATAAGATGCTTGGCATGAAGCAGTTCTTTGATTAAGTCATTTATAAAAATGCCTAATAATAGTGGCCCGAGGTGGAAACCCTGTGGTACGCCAGATTCTGATTCAGGTTCACTAGATGAAAACCCATTAATTACAACGCGATACTTATTGTTTGCTAAATATGATTGGAACCATTTCAGTAAGTCACCATGTATGCCGTAACATTGCAATTTGTATATTAAAATAGAATGGTTTACTTTATCTAAGGCTTTGCTAAAATCAGTATAGAATGCGTCGACTTGATTGCGTTTATCTAAAGCATTTGCAATATCCGTAATGTATTCAACTATATTTGTTGACGTCGATTTTTTAGTAAGAAGCCATGCTGGTTGGGGTGATATGTGGTTTAATGTGATGATAAATAGTTTTATAAATAAGACACCCGAAAACCTTCCCAAAAGTAGGTAGAATTGGTATAGGACGATAAAGCTTACATTGTTTAAATCACCTGCTTTGTGAATAGGCGTTACGTTAGCCATTTTCTAGCATTTTGGAAAGTTACCTGTCCCTAGTGACAAATTAAATATGGAATTCAGCGGAGTTGCCAGTGTATAGGCACAATTCTTTATAAAGATGCCAGGTACTTGATCAGGACCTGATCCTTTCTGTACGTTCAAATTTAGAAGGGTTTTAAGAGTCTCTTTCCGAGATATACTAATTTACCCTATCGTGTTGGCTGAAAATATTTCGGACATTTTACATTTATTGACGGCATCGTCTGTGCTCTTGCTGTAAACAGAAGTAAAAAAATCGGCAAAAAGGTTAGTAATGGAAAGACCCGTTGAAGCAGTTTGCTCCATGTAGCTCACCTCGGATGGAATATTGCTAGAATTTTTTTTTCTTTTGCATGTGACCAGAAGAATTTTGAGTTATTAATGATTTTGCTCTCAACATTACTTAAGTAGATTTTATAACAATTTTTTATGTATTGTTTAGAGCGAGATCTTAACATGTTGAAGATTAACTTATCCATTGGATTACCGTATTTTTTTATGAAATTTGTCCTTTTCTGCTATAACTTTTCTTAGACTTAATGAATACCATTACGTATATTTCATCGAATTTGTATTTTTTTAGGAACGTAATCAGATATACATTTAAGGAGCACACCGTAAAATCTATTTAATGCATTGTCAATATTTTGATTACTATTCAGATCTAAAATTTTATTCCAATCCACTTTATTTAAATTTTCGTTATTTTAAGGTAGTCCGCTTTTTGGTAGTTAAACGTTGACCTAACGCAGTTCCCCAATAAATTTTTCACGTCGTAAGGGTTGAGATATATATATATATATATATATATATATATATATATACATATATATATACATACACCGTATCCGGGAAAAAATATCGGAAAAATAAAGACGCTATTCGTTGGCTATAAAGAAATAAATTGTCGTTGAAATGAAACTTAAAACACGTCCTATTTTTAATTGAGTGAAAAAAAATATTACCCATAACTCTTTTTGACACACCTAATATCGCTAACGCACGTACAGAAGCTCACGCTAGCCGTACGTAACCATTACATATACTCTTTTATTCAATGTACTAAACAGCTGATATTATTTTGCTAAAGCCAGCGCTATTACGTACCTAAATGTGGAATTTAATTTATTTACTAAATGACATGAGACATGACTATTAAAACGTATTACTAATGTACTCACTCATATTGTAGTATGTGGAAATCCCTTATCACATGACTTAAATAGTTTGTAAGATATTGTACAAAAACATTTCAATTAAATTGTATTCATTTAACATACACTGAACAATTTCTTCAGTTTAATATTTGATTAGCCTTAAATATGTAATATTAACCAACTTATTTTAAACATAATAGCACCCTCTTAATTATCGTGTTAATGATTTTATCCATCATTTGAGTAATTCTATTAAACGTACTAATATTTTGCTAATCCTTTCACGTAAAGTTTCTTCATTGGTCGACAGATACAATAAAATTAAAGTCTGAACTATAAAACGAGTAAAACTATTTATCTCCAATTAACTTCATGCCTGTACACCGTAAACTACAGCCTTGATTAAAATATAATTCAAATTCATTTAAATGGTGTACCTGACGAAATTATTAAATTTCTACATTTTACTTCCGTAGTTTATTTTACTAATTAAAATGTTTTCGTAAGTCAAGTATGAGACCACATATGTCTTTTCAGAAGTGCTCTGTATCCTAACTGAGAGACTTTAAAAGTGGCATGATGGAAAGTAGCAGGACATTATAATAACGTTAACGATTCCTATTAGCCAATAGTCCATATGGACTAGATTGGATTGGCTAACCTTTATCTTCCGATTATACCAATCAATTAGAAATGATCCCTTATCATAAAAGCAAGGCCGACACATATAATCAGATGTTCTAAAACTACGTTACGTTATTTATTTTTTTTTATTAACCGTTTGCATTCTGATTACTGTAGATAGATACCTTAGATTGGATTAAATAAGCATGTATGCATATCAATGATTATATCACATTCGGAAGGGGAATCGGAATCAAAGAAAAGATTTAGAAAAGATAATTCTTTAATAAGTTTTGTTATTACCTATACGGAACGTAGCTTTAAACGTTACATAAAACAATTGTAAGAAGTTGTCTTCATATTTTGCATTTCACATTTAGTTCGAAAAATAATACAAGTATTTCGTTGATTTCAAGAAAAATTTAAAGTTGTAATTTTTAAAGAAGAATTTCATATTTGTTTTATTTTGTCTTCGCTAATAGAAACATTTTTTATTAATGAAAATCGTAATCGATATATATCGGTGTTTGGATCATACGTTAAATGAATGAATTCTTTTTATTTTACTTTGGATTTTTTTATTAAGGGTTTGATTTACTAGCAGGAAGTATAATTTTTTTTTCTCTTTAACAGATGTTTGGTATTATATTCTAATGTTCTATTTCTATTCTTTACTAACTAAAGGGACGTAATATTTTTTTAAAAATAATTAATTTAATTAAAAATAAACGCAATGAATATTACATAATTAGTGTAACAAATAACAATGGAATGTATATGGAAAAAACAAAGTTTTAGTTACAAATTTAGCGATTGATCTGACAAAACAATGAACAATGTAAGCTATTTTTAAGTAATTATATTTGTACTACTATATTTGTATGTCATTTTGATAAAAAAAGCGAAAAAGTTACGTAAATCGCTCCAGAAAACCAAATGAATGGACACTTTCAAGGTTGGCTAGTCGGGTTCATGGTATTGATCAGGTAATGCCATCGTTCGATAGATGACGCTCAGTTGATAGGAGATGTCACGTGGTTGAAGATGCTATCTTCTATGCATTTGCCGAAGATCCTACTCGCAGCATACATTCGACAGCCATCTCTTAGTTTACCGAAAATACTTGTCGGAGATACTCAGAGAGAAGATGGACAACATTCGTTCCACTATCGTACTGTACAACAATGGCTCAATGGAATGAAGTGGAAGACTTTATTTCAAATTTGCCTTTGAGCGTAGTCAGAAATGTATCATGGCAACACGACGGAGCGCTCTCTCACTTCGGTATTCGGGTACGCGAGTATTTAGACGAGCAAAATAGTCGTCACTGGATAGGGCGCAGTGAACCTGTACCTTGGCCTCCGAGATCTCCAGATCTAACACCTTTCGATTTTATTTTTCTGGAGTAGCGTCAAATCCGATGTATTCCCAACTGAATGCCCGGATGAACAAACTTTACGAGAAAGGATTACTGATAGTTTTAATAAAATTAAGAGAAAATGCTCAAATGGTGCATAATGTTACTAATTCAATTATAAAGAGAGCGCTGTTGTAGTAAGTACAAAACTTTATATGGATATTAAATTAATAACATTTTTTGAGAAATAATTTTTACTAAAAGGACTTTTCTATGTAACACTTTATAAACGTGAAAAAAGTCATAGATTGATCGGTTTCCGCGGAACTACAAAATGAGTGAGTAAATTAATAATATTATTTTTTAAGTTTTTAATCATTTTATTTAATTTAAAAATACTCGCTAGGTATATACAATATCTCGCTCGGCGGGTCGCCATCATTAACTCCAGCGGTGCTTATTGACGTATTTTGAAGACAATTAACTATTTTTCAGTAGAGGAATAACGTCTTTCTTTGTCCGACCTTATATATATTTATATATAAAGTAGAGCTTTTTACATTTTTGTTATATTTAAATAATTTATTTAATTGCAATTTATGTCTAGTATATAATTTCTTGAAGCCATATAAAATATAAACAAGAGATTTTAAAATGAAAGTATATTACGCTGATGAGGAATGTCAACCTTCTCTATCTATGAATTCAAGCTCTATTCCCAGTAATGGAAGCAGTGGCATGAAATAAACAAACAGTTTCAAATATTTCAAACTGAGGTAAATGTAAAGATTTGAGAGCAATTAGATAACCAAGCAACTAGAAATAAATGATAATAAATACCAATGAAACTCTAAATAATATACATAATTTTTTTTCAGTCAATATCTTGTCTTTAAATATTAACAAAACAAAATGCATACTTTTCACCGCCTAATGTAACCAACGTTAATAGCTGAATAATAAAATATTAGAATTAGTACCCTCTGCTATTTTCCTAGATCTGAATGATCATATACATTGATCGTATGTATTACCTAGTTAATTGGCTAAGCTCAGCTTGATTTAGTGCTGCTGATATTAAAACTATTTTGTTCTGCAAAAGAGTGCAGTCCGAGCCATATACATTAAAAAATATCGAGAATAATTACAAAATATTTTCAAAGAGGTAAATATTCTAACCTTGCTGTCGTTATAAATATGTATGAAAATTTACTTTATGTTAAAGAGAATTCAAATTCCTTTGTTAAAAGGTCTGATATCCATATCATTACATATAAGAAATAAAATTTCGAATCCGAAATTTAGACTGAAAGTAAATAATAATTCTTCTCTGGGTAATGGTGTCCGCTCTTTTAACAAGTTATCTGAAACAATTAAATGAAACTACGTAATGTAGTATTATTTCTACTTTATTTAGGTTCTTTACCACGACCTAGGTTTCGTTATATTACAAAATCTTCAGGTGGGCTATTAGCAAAGACACTTAGAAATTAAATAAAGTAGAAAAAATACTACATCACGTAGTTTCATTTAATTGTGAATAATGAATTTCTACAAAATTAACGCCAAATGTATTCGAAATATTTGACGATATAATAGACCTCCCCGTAGCAAAATTTAAAACGCATATTAAAAGGGTGCTTATTTCAAAGGCTTATTATAGCGTGAAGATTAAGTTGTCGACAAAGATATGTGAAGGACATTACAGTATATAATGCACATTCTGGTCCTGATTAAGAGGTATTGATTGATTTATTTGCGGATATACAGATTATATGGATGTTTAATCATTATGATCAGAATTTAAATGATGATACGAGTATGTTAAAAGAAACTTTAATGTTAGGAGTGTTTAATGTTATTTGATAAAAACATCTATAAAACTAAGTTTTGTTTATTTCAATAACAATTTGAAAAAGATTTTTAATAATTATGCTTATCAATAATTTTGTTTAAGTGATGTACACGGTATCCGAGAATGGATGTCGGACAAAGAAAGCTATTCGTTGGCTATAAAGGAATAAATTTTCATTGAAATAAAACGTAAAACACGTCCTTTTTCTAATTGAGTGCAAAAAAAAATTAAACACAACTCTTTTTAATATACCCAATACTTGCCCGGAGGTACTATATAAATACCTGCGGCGTTCACCCGCAGTGGCTATGTCTTCTCAGCTGTTCGTGGATTATTCCTCTGGGCAGCGCTGAACAATGTGCGCGAGTATCGTATCTGTGTGAAAGATGAAAAATAATTATAAATATTATTTTCAAATTTCGTCACAATTCCATTTGGTTTATTCAATAACAATTTGACAAAAAGTCATCTTTTCAATTTTATTTTAACAGCAATCAACTATTTTACAGTCAAGGAATAACGTCTTTCTTTGTTCGATACTTATTCTCGGACACCGTATATAATTATCTTTTTAATTTCTTGATTATCCTCTTACTCTAAACCTGTGTCTTGCTATAAATGGAAAGGAATTAATTAAAATTGCTTAATGCTTAATATCTTCAGATACATGTATCAAAATTTTTTAAAATTTTATGTGTCACCGTCTCTGTCCGACAAATAAAGCGTAAGTAGCATATACTTTCATATAATGAACGTGGAACAAATATTCAATTAAAATTATACTCACAAAGCAGCTTAGTACATTTGTTTTTAATGTATTTTTCTTTTAATTACTAAAAAGCCAAATATGTTCAATATTCACTATTAATTAAATAAAAAGAAAACGATTTTGTATCCTCTCGTCGTAATAAATCAAATTTAAATATCTGAACTGAAGTTTACTGTATTTAACCGACTAGTCATAATTCTACTAATTTTCACCTTATTTAAATGACTTCTTAATGATTTGCTAAATTATTGAGAGTAAATTATATATACAAAGATGAGGAAATATACTTTTTAATGTATTGGTTATCTGACTGCGTAAACTTTGAATATTTTACAAGTTGGGAAATATCCTTTTCTTTATGATTTATTGATATTTTCGTAATTCGTCATAACTTAAAGAAATTAAATGTTATACAATTTCAACAAGAACTTAAAATATTAAATCAATAGTGAAATGTGAGATAATTGCCTCCAATTCAAGATTCCTTTATAAATGAGTTTAGAAAGACCGGCAGAAATGAGGAGAGAATTTAAGAAATCTTTTCATGAAGCGGTTTGAATATTAACGTTGTTATCTCGAATTACTGTCTTAAGAATTTTCTCTTTTCTTTTTAAACTTTTCCTCATTTTCTACTTTCATTAACTGTAATGGCACCCTAATAAATCGAGTTTCGCTCAGGCCAAACTCGATTTATTAGGGCGATTTATTTATTAAGGTTCTATTACACTAGTCCCGTACACTTTTATATGAAAGAAGGTGAAAATAGAGTTACTTAAGAGTACGTGATATTTATCTTCCAACTAATATAAGTAATAATATTAGTATACATTATGTAATTATTGCCTAATATGTCATTCATAGACTTAACACAAACATTTGATTGCCTATATCCCTTTAATTTAGTTAAAAAAAAATTATTTTGAAATAGGTATGTAGCGCGAATTTCAAGAGGATGGCGGATACACAATATAATGCTTTCTAGTAAGAGACTATACAAACGTAATACTCGATATTATGGATACATTCTGAAAACCTCAGCAATTCGTCATCACATGGAGTGTTGAAGGCCGTTGGAATAAATCATTGTTTCATCCCCAAGTTCCGTGAATACTAATATCATTTGAAAATTCAACAAAGTGAATGTAGTCAAGTTACCTACATTTGAAAATATTGAAGAATCTGATTAGCACTGATACACACATACTCGTATCGTTTCTAGAAAATAGGTGTTTATATCATGCTTACATAAAATTTTCCAATCAACGACGTGGCGGTGACATAATGGAAAGTAGGTATACGTCTTTTGAGCCCGTAATCGAAGTGCGTTGCTATTGTTAATATTTAAGTTGTAGTCTGATGGCATGGAACAGTAATTTTACATGTACAGCTGTTACTTGACCGATTTTTTAATGTAAGAGCAAGTTCTTAGTTATATTTTAAACTTGTGTTTCATTATTAATAAAACGTAATAATTTCTAGAAATCTTTTCAAAATTTCTTATCAGAATCGTTTAAAAATTTTACTAAACTAAAAACATTGAACCCCATGTCACGTCTTTAGAGGTTGATTTTCAAGAAAAACCGTGAAACATATTTTCAATTATTTATGCGTTAGAGTTATTCTAGATATTTTGGTCGATCAGTCCGCAATATTTGTTTTGCATAGAAATTTGTTCTAATATTACATTTTTATCATTGAGAAATAATTATAGGTTTTTCTTATTTGCACATTTCTTGTTATAGATTTTTGTTATTTTCACTTTTCTTATTTTTACATTTCTATATTAATAAAATAAATAAAACTAATTAAAAGGAAAATAATTAAATAGGCCTTTTGTCTCAATTTCCCGGTCATAATTTAAAGTTTTATACATGTCGTTAAAGATAGTGTGAAATAATATTATAATAGAATATTATACGAATAAAAAAAATTAATTGCTTTCCAGGTCAATTCAAATTAAGTTGCTAAGTTTTCGAAAAGTTATTGACCAACTGAACTTGACCGACATACATACATACATCAAACATGTCACTTGCACTTACGGATATATATGTTACCTACAAAAATACGTATTAAACGAATCATGAAATTACGACATATCTAAATTTATTACTCAAGTTCATTTTTACAAGGACTTTTAATTTTGTATTCAAATAATAACATTGTTATTATGATATATTCGACATATATTTTTAATATATTTTTTCGAATTACAGGTGTGACTAAAAAACGTTTTTAAAAAATTGTAAAAAAATAGAAACCTATGGAAGAAAATAGGTTTTAATTGTTGTATGTAAACTATTAATTAATTTACTTATGTATATTCCAAAGTCAAAGAAATCGATAAACAGTTAAAAATTAAAAATTTGTGGGCAAACTTGTTAAATAATTTGTTTTGCACTTTATATTATTTATTTATAATACACACTACATTTTAATTACTCTAAATAACGATATGTAACCAATATTCTGTTTATTTTCTGAGCCATTAATCCAAAAAAATTGGCATTCAGTTTAAAAAGTAGAGTCAACAATGTTAACAACAAGCGAGCTAAGGTTAATGATTGCATCAAAATTACATTGACATAAAATTTAATTAATAAGAGATATGTCGAAATTCATGAAGATATCCAATTACAATTACTATTTTCCCCGCCGTTTAAATATTTCGGATGTGAGCCAATCGAATGGTTAATTAATCAGATAATCAGAGATCGGAATCGTTAGAAGTAATCGACTAATAAAAATATAGAATGACTAAAAGTTTCCAAAGTTATGTCGACATATTATTAAATGGTTTTATCGTATGATGATTTACTAAGAAACAGTTAAAACTGGAATAGTTGTTAAATCATTAGTTGTAGTCCCATTAAGGTTTTAATTTTGCATTGAAAGGTAATGAAGGAACATTTTCAATAATTTTGAGAAATGTTTACACATACATGCAGAGATATAAACACCGCAAAATCAACAGGCGCGTATACGAAACGCATTGGTTTCATATTCATGTTCTTACTATTATCTAAAATTTAGGTTTTGTCGGTATCGATACTATATGATATCAGTTTATTGGATTAAACCGGAACTTGCAGTTTTTTTGCACATAATAATATTAACCCTGGACTATATAAACTATCTTGGAGTGACCTAGAAGGCTTACATACTACCTGAGACTATACGCATCTATTTTCTATACAAATCACCATCTATTCACTGTATGCTTATTTTATTAGTTGATATACATATAACGATAAATTAGACGTAAGCTTATATATATTTAAATATTTAAGAACTGTTTATTTACTACATAAAAAGTCGGGTGAGTACATGTCTATACTATAAATCCTTAGATTTCGTTTATTTACGCAAGGAAGAAAAAGTTTTAATTATCCTTCATGTCGTACTAAAACACTGACAAGGAATAAGAAGAAAAGTTAAAGAAATTGTTTTCCATGGTGTACCAAGAATTGTTTAAATCGAATTTAATATGTGTCTATGATTTCGTCGATTTTATCTTATTTCTGAATCTAAATCTAGTAAGTTAAATCGATTCATATATTTGTAATAATAATAGTATTTTTAACAAACAATTACGAATACATGCTTTAATTTTTAGGGGTCCGTGTTTTAAAAGGAAATAGAACCTTTATAGAATTATATTGTCGTCTGTCTGTCAAGACCCTTTTCAGGGTTGCGTGGAGGTATCAACTTGAAATTAATATCAAACATGTATGTCTACGATCTCTTGGCGTTTTAAAATAATCAGGCTTCTAAGTGAACGCAATAAGAAAACCTTAAAAATACGGCCATTGGAAAATGAATAACTATAGGGTACTTCCCGCTGACCTAGAATTATAAAATTTGGCAAGAAGTAAAGTCACAGCACAAGTAACGAAAAAAAATCCGAAAATAATTAATTTGTAGTTATATCACATAATTTTTTTTTAAATATGCGTCTGTAAAAAATACGGCAGGCAATATATTTTCATTCTAATTACAATTTGTAACATATTAATAGGAATATTTTGTACCATTAACTGTTTATAAATGCCTAAATATATACAGAACCCTCGTGGTGCAAGTTCCACTCGTGCTTGACAGATTTATTTATAATCGGCACTCTTTCTCATATGTATTCAATTTACGTCTCATACCTTTAAGCATTATTTTTAATTTCATATTTTAATCATTTCGCTAACACTTAAAATTCTACATTTGGAATTCTTTCGGTACACTGCTAAATTTATAGTTAATATTTTAATTTTAACAGTTTTAATAAATTTTCAATAATATGGTATACATTGAAATAAAAAAAAATGTTTTCAATCAATTAAAACAGCAAAAGTATGCATTACAGATCATATTTAATGAATACACTTGTTGCGGTCATAAAGTGCTAAATAGTTTACCATTTAACAACGTTGTAAGGAAGCGGAATAAACTACAGCTCTGGGTAAATAAAATTCGTAAAATTTATATATTTACTTAAATTGGAAAGCTCACTAATCTCTCAGTAAGAATTTTATTTCTGTGTGGCCAATAAAGGTGAAAGTGTTCGAAATGAAAACTATTTTGGTAATTAACTGTGAGGAATAAAATTGCGAAGATTTTAGAGTAGGGTTTTTTATTTTATAGCGTTTTTAAGTCAAGTTTAGAGGTTGGAAAAGAATATTATGTAGTTATATGAAGTTTCTGATGTGACGACACAGTATTGCTTAATGCATATATGTTTTATAATTACATTCTATATATATAATCATATATATATATATATATATATATATATATATATATATATATAAATATATATATATATATATATATACATATGTTGCTGTGAGACAATATTTTTCATATCTAGCCTAGTAGGTCTGAAATGACATATAATGATTGTATGATATTCCCAGGAGTAAAAAAGTTCAGGAGGAAGTAGACCAATTTGTACAAGGAGATCCAAACGGTGACTGTAGAAGATTTCGGAAAGTATTTAATGTACATTGAGGCAAATAAAAACATATACTGATCAAACGGAAATTAGTCAGTATAAGAATCATTAAATATCATTAAATTATTGATTGTAAAAGAATAACTCAATTATTGAATCTTATTTTATTTTAGCTATATTTAAACTCTCCTACAACTGGCTGTTCATTTCAAAACATACCTAAATATTAACTTTAAATCTACGCTTTATTTTCAATTACGTTTAATAATGAAATTCAATGAACTAAATCAATTTTAATGTGTGAGATAAGTATTTCACGTTCCATTTAATATTACATTTGAAGAGAAAAAAGCCTAGTTGATGCAATCCAGTGAGATATTCTTTATGGAGAGAATACAATACACAGTTATTATATAATTTATTTCAAAGATTTTTCATTAATAAAACCATCCCGAAAATTCAATTAATTGTAAAAAGTATCAATAAGAAGTTTACATTCATTTCTGGTTACTACGCCTCTTTTGTAAGATTTTAATTAAAATAATGAAGTTGATAAAAGGAAATAGAAAAATACAAGACTCATTATGGCATGCACTTGTATACATCCTAATTTTTACATGTAAATTGAATAAATTACAAGATACAAGATCAATTTTAAAAAAGCTCTTCCTTTCGATTTAAAAAAATGATTCCTCATAAATTTTAATGCAAACGTAGTTTTTTGTACGTTTTTAATTTTTTTCATCCTACAGAGATTATGTTAATAGTAAATGTCTTGTTGCATTATTTAAATACACGTAGAAGAAAATAGGGAAAAATTAGGTGCATGAGGAAAACTGTAGAAAAAATTATGTATCTTAAGTAAGTTTGGAGTTATAAATGGTATGCAGGATATAATTGCTTTTTAACAGAATTTAGGAGTATTTCATAATTAGAGGAAGTCCCCGTTTTTTTTCATTCGCTATTACTGCTGCAAGGTTGCATTCGCTATAGCTGCTGCATACGAAATTTAAAGGTATTTCAGGCAAACTTCGATTATTGCTTATTTAAATTATTTTTAAAGAGTTAAATTGAAAAACGTATTAGGTAAATGAATTTGTTGATCTTAATTACATTTTCTTGACTTGTGTTTTCGATTCTAGTGTACACGTTTGAAAATACTAACTATTATGTTACTTCGTATGTGGTTAATGGAGGGGGTTAGGTATCGATAAGTAGCATGTTGTATCCAAACGTTCTCTACGTTTAGTTTCAATTATCAATTTTTCATTGTCAAGTTTATAACCAAAACTATAAGTAGATTGATCATGTAGTTCGTTATCACCAACGAAATCAGTTGGGAAATGTGTTCTTGTAAGGGAGATTAAGATGGACATCATCTCATCGAGAAACGAAAATAATAAACGATAAATATCGCGTTCTGTCAATTTATGCACCGTACTTAACCCGCCCGTCCACATGCGCGGGAAGTCGAATTATCATAGGGCAAGAGACGCGCCGGCACGGTGCACATGCGCTTAATATGTCGAAAAAATAGAACGGGATTCCATTTTATCTACTTATTCGTCCAAATACAACTTAATTGGTAAATTACTGCGCAAACGATGACAAGGACTTAACTCTGACAAGGATAAATTTGTCAAGGTGATCCTGAGAAAATTTACATTATACTTTCCACGTGGTTTTGTTATATATAAAATGAAATAATTAATACAAGTGAAAATGTGCAAGCATGGCTGGTAATTTAATATATCCGTAAAACAAATAATGAAATAATAATTACCATTAGCTACTTGAAGAAATTTAAAAAACTGAAATGGATAAAATAGCAATTGTGCCGTTGATTCTAACGTATACTGTTACCGCACCTATTTTGATAAAGTTTACTTAATCAGGAACAGACGAAAAACTTAATTACCTATGAAATAATATACGAAATTTAATTTAGTATACGATAGTTTCTTAAGCCTCGGTGTATTTCCATCTATAAGAAAACGTATTATACAAAATCATATAAACATTTTGTATTTTGTATTTTGTACAAAATTTTGTAATTCCACTGTATTCAAATGTCAGGAAATATACATTTATATCTTATAGTAAATTGAATCGTAAATCATGTCTTCATCACGTCTCGTGCCGTACTGTGGAAGAGACTTTTCTGTAATATTGAATGTATGTAATTTTTAGAAAATAATATGTATAAAAGTTAATATATTGAAAGCGAATCTTATTACTAAATCCCATATATTTTCAATTTCATAATTTTCTATTTCATATTTTCTACTTTGTAATCTGAAATATATTAATAAAAAAATTATTTTTCATGCTTTTGCATTAACAAAATCTTTAACGATGTCACTGACTTCAATTTTTATTTCATGTTCAATATTACTAACGATATATTTGTCAATCTATTTTGCCACTTTATACTGCTATTTTGTCGTAGTGAAATCGCCAATAAACGTCGGTAAAAATTCGAATTCATTAAAGGGCTTGAACTTCTCTAAATCTGAAGAGCTAGCCTGGCACAGTAAGTAAGTAAGTAGTTGGAAAAATTTACTTTAAAATGTGTTTCCGCGTCTGTTATCGGTTTATTGTCCGCCTCATAATTAAAAAAAACTTTCTACGGGTACGAGGGCGGGCAGGTGCGGACAATTCTGCTATTACGTCGACTTCTTCCGCTATAGTTTTCGCGCTTTTAATAAAATCCCCAAAACCAGACCCATTACAGAATTCAGACAAATTAATTTTTGCATGAGCAACCATTTTTATCACTTCTGATAAAATGACGTCCAAATTTTTAAGAGCCTCGCTAGCTATTTTTATTTTGCTTAAAATTGCGAACCAAAACGTAGATAGCGGATAAATATGAATGGTTTAATTTTTTCCAATAGTGAATTTGCCAAATTTCTTGACTACGCGTCTTTGTTTTTATCGGAACATATGGTAAATTAACCATCATACATTTATTCTAGATTAAAACGTAAAGCTTTATTCCTTCAACCCTGCTTTTCCATCCTTCAGTCATTGAGAGTAATTTTAGAATTAAAGTTGGCACTTCTTTGATCAGTATTTGCCAACATCCCGTTGACGCAGAGCATAAATATTTACACAATTTAAAAAAAAAATTGACAGTTTCTAACAAAAATTTAGCAGTATCATTCACTACCCAATTTTTGCATGAGCAATTAGGCCGTGTGTTGCACAAAGTACATAAAGTGCACGTGGGTTTAAGTCTAAAATACATTTTTGTAAACTTATATCTTTTCCTTCCATGTTTGCACCATTATCGAAACTTTAACCCACGCATATCTCGAATGTCAATATCGTGTGAAATTAAAATATCTAACAAAAATTGAGATAAGCCATGACCAGTACTATCCGTAATAGGAACAAAATCCTAGAAAGTATCATAAGTCGTTATTATATAAGTCGTTGCTTGTATTTAAAATAATGTACGGTACGACAACCGATATTTGTTCTTCATCTGCAATGTCAGAAGTGTAATCTAAAATAACTGAAAAATATTTGAATTGTTTCAATTCCAAAACAATAATTGTTGTATTCTTTCTCTTAATAATTGTATTAATTCATATTGAATATTATGTCCAAATTAATGAGTTAGGCGTGACTCAGATTTTTGAATACGGGTAACGCGTTTTACAAGCACACTATCGGAATTAGGGATATATTTAGCCAGCTTTAAAAAGTTACAATTAGCAGAATCCTAAATTTTTTCGGTCTTCTTCCGTAAAGCCAGACATTTCCGCACTAAAAAATTACTGCCACTCAACGTTTGGTTCCCGTTCAATTTTAACTTGGTTCCAGAAATTATCGTTTTTTTTAATACCAGTTTTCAATGTAATATGATTCTTAAGATATAATAGGTACCCTGAGCCTTTCTATGACGTTCTAAAGTCATAGGCAAATGCTGTCAATCTTTGTAACCTATCTTACCATTAAAAGAAGTGACATCTGTATGAAAAAGTTTACAACTAAAACAATAAACAAAATCAGTTGATTTAGAGTAAACCAGTCAATTCCATAAAACAGTTTCATTAATTAACATATTTTTAATATAATAAGCATTCGGAGGATAGAAACTCTCTTTAACCTGTACTGGCCCGCTTTATATTAAAAATATCCTCTGTTAATCAGATAACTCTTGTGGCCATAACGTGATTCCATAACGCAAGATCAATACATCTTCTCGAATTATACACTCCGAGGACGGTTCGGCATAAGGAGTTTCGACTTATAGTAGTGACAGTGGCATTAGAGAGACGAGTTCTGCTGCAGAATTCTCTTGGTTTTCTTTACTCTCCAGGTTTTCGTCCGATGATGGACTAGGGCAAAGAAAAAACTTTTCGATACAACTTATTTTCTTTTTAGAGATATTTCCTTGTCCAGCTTTCTTTTTCCATTCTGTACACCAGAAAATTTCTTCCTTCCGTCGCCTTAAGACATATAAAATGAATAATAAAATAAATGAGAGTAGGGGTCTAAAAGTTTATTTTATGCCGTAGTTAGCAGGTACCTAAATACTAAAGATATAAATTAGTACAGACCCAGATAAATCGTTGCTACTAGGTATTATTATAAAACACATATCAATAAATCAACGTGGGTACCTACATAAAGCAAACAGAATAAAAAAAAATAATGAAAAGAAGAAAGTCAATATATATATATATATATATATATATATATATATATATATATATATATATATATATATATATAATCACAAATCACTATCACTGTCACTCTTATTATTGATAAGCTCTGGTCGTAAAAATTGGGATAACTAACAATAAATAGTCACCTTTTATAATATTTAAATCAAAATAAAAGCTGATTTACTTAATATTTGCGTGTTTACTCGGACATAATATTTAATTCATTTTATAAGGGCTTAATTTCGCAGAATTAGGTGTAGCGGTGAAACACAAGATGCGACACGCGCCTTTGAAAATGCCGCGTCCCTGGCAATTTGGATTTTATATCATTCTATTACAGCCGAGTTTGCAATGATTTTCGGCATCACGTCTTATGAAACAAATCAAAACAGATGCCGGGTTGCGCCTTTGATAGTGATTCGACACTATCAATATATTAGAGTGATTGATGAAAATTTAAGGCTGATTTCTCGTTGAAACAAAACAAAAGTTATTTCGTAGAGCCATAACATGGGTGCAGAGTCTTTGAGAGCGCCGCGAGCGACGCATGTTCTTTGGAGTGAGCGGCACTCGGCACCCCCTAAGACCCTGCATCAATGTACGCTGCACACCTTGCACCATAGGTAAAGCCGGCACTGGTGAACAGGATAGTATCTACGTTTTTACAATAGGACGACCTGTTTGGCGTAGTGGTGAGTATATCTGCTTATTGTGTGAAGGCTTCGATTTATTTACTTTTTCTTATAACAACGCGTAATGTAGCGAAGTTATAAGTTGACGTCATATAATAATTTATTCCGTCATACTAATCCAAATATAAGATATGTCAGCAAATAATCTCCTATAAGCAACCATATTAGCGTTTCTCAACATTTAAATACGTTATGGAATAAACTGCTAATCCTCCAAATTTTTACAAAATTCATCGATTACACTATGTAGGAAAAATATTATTAATATATGAAATTAAATGGATAATTTTAGCCAAATTTAAGTTACTAAGATAGTAGATGTGTAGGACAATAAAAATTAGAATAATAATACTTGAAAAAATATACAACTTCAGACAATTTTTGAGAATAAAAACCTAGGGAGTTCTTCGCCTACTTGATACGACAATTTACTTACAAGAACAGTGAAGGATTCATTATAGAATCGGTATTATGGTACAAATCTGTACTATATTTAGATAATGAAAGTGGCCTTACTTTAGCAATTAAAAACCAAGTGGAAACAAATATATAAACTATTAACAGGAATGTCACGGAGTATAAAAAGAGCAAAAAGGCTAAAATAAAAAATTACGTATAATTTAATTAAATCCTTTATAAAATGATTACATACATGTATAACAGAAAATTTTAATGACAAAAGCAAGGTGTTTTAGACCTTGTTTTAGGTTTGTAATCAAGCTATGAAAATTTTTCACACTTTTTTCTTTTCATCCTAATTAAATTTCTTGCATATCTTATTAATAGTAGCAAGATTAAAACAAATACAAATATTTAGAGTGAAACTCTCCGCTGTATTAAATTTATCAGATTGGTTCAGTTATTTACGAAAGTACAGATCAACAAAAATTAAAGTTAAATGTAAATGTCAAATGTAAGCTAATTAAACAAAAATTTAGTTATTTCGAAAACAGAAATTTCAATCCTCTGGCACTTTCTTATTTATCAATACAAACAATCAAGAATTTTAAATGTTATAATTTTAATTCTTAAAACCGTTGACACAGAACAGCTGGGATCTATAAATTAAATTTATTTTAATCTAAGTACTAAGTTCGATGCACTGAAATTAATAGGTAAAAAAATTATACCATATATAAATCTATATTTTGCTTATTTCTATTGATTTACAGGTGGAAAAAATTGCTTTCTATTCTTTGGTATCAGGGAAAGGAAATGAAGAGATAAAATATATCTTATACATATTTTTACATATATTTATTGATATATTTATTTATTTTAATTCATAAATTTTGCATGTTCAATTTTGTTGAGAAGGTTCATTTTATCTTTACATGATAATTTTTTATATTAACATAATTATTATAGTTTTAAAATATCGCATTTAGAACCGAAATATATAAGTATTTTCCATTTTCAACAATAAAATGTTACCTAACGCTATAGTACCTAGAATTTATTTTCGATGAGCGTAAATAAATTTGTGAATATATTACTTCAGTATAAATTCTAAAGTTAAAATCTATGTTGTGTATAGTATATAATAAAGTTTTTCCATTACTAATATGCTTAGTTTTATAATTGCCACTTTTCTTTAAGAAATTTAAAATAATAAATCTATAATTTTAGAATTTTTTGACCGGTACTATGAAATACCTGACCTTACTACTACTTCTATATATAAAATGACTCGGCAAGCATTAAAATATGAATAACATTAAATATATATAATTTTTCAAATTGTTTAATGTATTCGAGATGAACTTGCACCATCACGTCTATGCGCGCGTTCAACAACAGCTCCGATCTAAACGGATAAATATGCTTCATAACAGCATCCTCAGCAAATACTGGAACATACAAAATAAAAGAGATAAATTAATACTTTAAATTAAAAGTCAGATGACATAATAACTCGTTCAGAACATGTTCAAAATAAAAATTATTAAGAGGATTCTGTAGCCATGTTTAAGGCATAGGTCACTTGATATTTAATGTCATGTCAAAATATAGAAATTGGACACAAGGAATAGTAATATTAAATTATAATCACGCACCGTCTTATTATTACTTTAAACAAAATTTTCTTTAATTTCGTAAAGTCGGGTAGTAATTTTGAAATAGCACACTATTTTACTATAGCATATTATTTACATTTTTTTATAGTTCAGTTTGAATAACTGGGTCATCTATATAAAGAAAAGAGGATGATAAGACTAATATCAAAAAAGCCTCAAATTGCAACAAAGTTATACACGATATCGCACTACATCACACAGGTTCCCTAAGGAACCAATGCCCTCGCGGTACATATACCATTCGGGTCGCACTATCTGTGACATTAATATGGTAAGACATTGGACGGGACAGCAAAGATAAAGTAAAGTGACGGGACAGTAAGATAAAGTAAAAGTAAAGTGCTTAAGTAGAAAAGTACACCGGTAGTGCCTGTGAAAGTAATGTCCCTAAAGTAATTTTACTACACTAGTTTTATAAGGAATATTCGACTTTGCTCCATATGTATGTAAATAATTAGATACTTAGTAAGTACGCTATATATTTAATAATTGTTGAATGTTAGTTGCAGGTAGGATGTATGTAAATTATATTTATAACTGAAAGGAATTTTCAAAAATATTATAATAAAAGAAATTGCTTCGACGCGCGATTGGAGTTTACTTCTTATGTACGATTGTCTTAGAATGTATAAAATAGGTAATACTGTATATAATATAAACATATCATTAAGTATAAATGGATAATTCTTTAATAAAATAATGCTGGCAATATAATTATTTTCAAGTGAAACACAAATGAACAAGATCAAATGTAAATGAAAAAATTAAAAACATTTAGTAACGTCAGATTGAGAAGTTAAAATGAATTTTTTTTAATTTTGTAGGATAGAAGACCCCAAATATTTACACGTAATGACATTTAATGATTACGCTTTGATATAAGCGAATGATAGTACACTACGTGTGTCACACTCTATTATAACATAACAATTATACGAAAGTCTTTTTTGAAGCTTTGAAAGCAAAAAGAGTAATACTAAGTCATTGAGAAAGATATCATAGGTTTGATTATTTCCAAAACGAATGAAAAACTTTAGGTTATATTGATGTGTCAAATGTAAACTAAACTAGTACCCTACATCTACATTTACAAAGAAACCATACACTGAAGTTACTGGGTGGAACTACCAAGATAAGGATATTTTTTGGCAGCTCGCCACCTGCAAATTATACAAAAAATGTAAATAATATAAAGAACAAATTCTCGAACTATGACCTATGAATACGGAATATCAAAATTTTGACTAAGAGCTAGATAAATTCCAAAATCAAAATTTACGATAAAAAATAAGACATATTATATCAAGATATTCAAGAATGTTACTTCATTTCCACTAAAATGCATCACTGATTATAATAATCTAATTACGACACCCATTCAAATTTTAAATAACCGTTGCCAACATAATGGGGAGCATAAAAATCATATGGTAAAATAAATTTCCCAAATAAATTCAAAATTATTTTTTATTTAGCAGTTGTGACCTAGACTGCGATGGTAACCAAGAAATCGAACAATTTCTCTAAACCGAAATTATGGTAATAATTGCTTTGATCCCAGAGATCGAATTTACAACATAAATACGATTGAGCATAACACATTACTATGTTTACAATACTAAACACCTCCCTGGCAATTTCCACAGAGGTACTGCAACTATAAGTGAAGAAAATATCAACAATTTTCTTTTCAAGAATAGTGTTTAGAGTGTTTAAATAAAACACTGTTAATATTGAGTACAGTAAAAAAACACAATAATATAGAATAAATTTTTTCTACTGTATTCAGTAAAAGATTTCGAAGACTGCTTTCTTTTCTGGAAAATAGATTTATTCGTAGTGGTTATAGAAAACGAATACTAGCTGCGGCTTAAAAAATTACATCAAAGTGTAGAGGAACTCAACATTCTACTGGTTGATATAGTTGTTTATGTCGTCGTTTGTTCCATAGCAAACCAGCCTAAAATTAAAGGCAACGGGCTCAACGTACTGATCTATCAAGCAGCCATCACGTCCATACATTTAAATCAAAAGAAAGTACCTGAATAGCATGAATATTTTAAACACACAAAAATACAAGTAACTTATAGATGAAGATTACCAAAAATTTGGTATCGCTCGACATTAAAAATGCTTCACAAAAACTAAAATACGTTGTTAAAAACACGAGCGTTATTGTTGTTAAAAAAGTTGTAAAAAAAAGCATTCCATGGAAAAGATCAAAAACCATATCCAACCAATTAAAACACATACCAGTAGTTGAGCTAGATCTGATTTTAAAACAAAATATCAGTGTGTTTTGAAGGTCTTATGTCAGTATTACTGTCACTTTTAGGCTCTTGTTCCAAACATCACGAGGTACTGTCTTATTTGTTCTCATCAATACAGATGTGTATACTATTAAAAGTTGCAGCCATAAAGAGTTACTAGAACAGATAATTAATCTGAAGAAGAGAAAATAGCTTAGTTATTCGACCCTATTGATGCTGCTCTCTTGAAATGAATACCAGAACATGCAACATTTAAGATATTAAACAAAAATATGAAATATCTCTTCATTTCCTTTCCTTAATAACAAATAATAGATATCAACTTTGTCTACGTGTAGATCAGTAGAAATAAGTAAACATAACGTTGGTTAACTATTATAAAAATAATCCAAGTTTTTCATATATAAATTGCTATTGGCATACATTCGTTGAATAAATAAGGATTTACCTTAAACAGTAACAGGTAGATAAAATTGTAACATAGGTAAACTTTCTGAATTTTGTCACTTGATCTTCGTCCTTTTCTATCCGTCTTGCTAAAGCGCGTAATAACTCCAGGTTCTTTAAGGTAATATTTTTTAAATCTAGCCGAGTCAAACCCAATATACGTATTCTGTTTATAACAGAAAAAGGACGAAATAAATTCAAAGGTATATAAAGACGAACTGTGAATACATTTAAGGACTCGCCGTTACGAGAGATCCTTTTCACGTGTAGTGTCAATATATTATGTATAAATATTTTCTCATTTCAATTCGATTTAACTTGACGTTTAAATTTATACCGATTCAATCAATACGTGAAGAGGATTCAAGTGTTTGACATTTTTCATTTATTTCTCATTTCGTTTGCACAGTTCATGTGTTTGTTTGGATTTAGGTTTATTTAAAGTTATAGATACCATAAAGAATATTACATATGAATATTTATTAACTACTTCCCGCGGTAAACTTCGATAAGATGTTAAGCCCACGTGTCAAAGTTTATCTATTTTAGAATAGAGATGCCTTACTTTTTACACCATTTCTCAGTTATGTGCATGTCCAATTATTCATCATCTTCTGACGCTAAAATCCAATAATTTTACAAGAAAATTATTTTTAAATTACGCTAGCCCTTTTATCCTTATCCGTGTGAATGAGTCACAGTTCAAAGCGAGTGCCTTATTATTCGAATTATCTAGCCATCTAAATTCGAGGAATCTGACCGCTTTTCGAAGCGAGAAAAAAGGTACTTTTTGACGAAATATCCAAGCGTGTGTGCAAGTATGCGGATGCATGCATACATATTGGCATACGTGCGTGCTTGGATATGAATTGTTACATATTTTCACGACCTTTCCTAAAACTCTCTCATTTCATAAATTTCATCTTATCAAAAAAGCATCATTATCAAATAGTATGCACTTATAAAACTCGTTTATTGTATTAAGTTTTGTTACAAGTCAAAATAACATATTTTAATCCTTAGTTACTTTTGTTATAGAGAGTAAAAGTAAGTGAAAAAACATTACGGAAGATTCCACAAGTAAGGAATAAATTAAATTCCCTCTGTTTTTTAGAAATAAATTTTTACTATAGTTATATTAGAAGATAGACCTTTTACTATAGTTATATTAGAAAACAATTTGAAATACTCGCATGTAGATTTAAAGTTCCATCGTGTAAATTTCCATTAGTTATATTTTTCTAAAAAAAGTGGGTCTTTTTATGTAATTGTTTATGTTTAAATGTTATATGGCTTTTATATCATCGTCATAATTAATTACAGCAATATATGGATAGGAACAGAAAAAAATTACTTTAATGTCCACCTATATTATCATAAGTAGACTTTTCAAATAGGTAGACAAACATGCAATTGTATATACGTTATAACTTAATAATATACCTACACTATTGTAGATTATATAATGACAAAATATTATTTTTATTCCAAAGTTTTAATCTAAAGTAATAAATAACATTAACCCTCAAATAAAAATAATCAATCTTAACAGTCGATTTGTTTAACATTTTAATAATCATATTTCGGCCAGTATTTCAGATATTTTAGAGCTCAACTGTATTTATCAGATATCGATGAGGTTAGACTAAATATTCATTATCTTGACGCCACGTCAAAGAAAAAAGGTTTCGTTGTTGGGTATATTCTTTGTATTATACATTATTTTGTAGTTTAATTCTCAGTAATACCACACTTTAGACAATTAAATGAATCGAAGGAAGAACAGAGAACAATCTTTAAGAAGAAACCGCAAACCGTTAACATTATTACCACAGATTTCATAATGTTCCCTTCAGTTTCTTATTGAAAGAAGGAATAATTGCGAAAAATATATTAGGGCTGATGAAATTTGGAAGAGCAAACCTGCGCAGGTTCGTTTAAATATCATAAGTACTTTCTTCTATTAGATTTTTTTCATTAAAACTTCTATGATGGAGTAAAGAACAGATATAAGCTTACGTACGTGTGTCCCGCTTTCGTACATACGTATAGTACTCAACAATTATCGCACAAATGGAAAACTACTGGACCCTCAATATGGTGCGAACTTTGCGCATTTGAGCAAACTCATATTGAAATTTGAAAAGTGTTATAATGACGGGATGTAAAAAGCAAGAGTCTCATTTATTCCTCAGTCATTAATATTCTTCACTTCTTCATTTGAAATAGTTTCAATGGTTTCAATATCTCTTTCGTTACTACTAGAGTAACATCGTCTATTTCTTCTTAATATTTGTGTCCGTTTTTTACCCTTTCAAATAAGATTTACGATAATTTTGATAAATATATTATATTTGATTATAATGGAAATAAAATATTATGTTTATATATATATATATATATATATATATATATATATATATATATATAAACCATTAAACCCGATTTTGGCAGGTCTAGTATAGTCTAGGCAAGACGCGTGTTCTAATAATGAAAATAACACTCCAGGCTAAACTAGTATTTCCTAAAAACACTCCAGCCTAAATTAGTATTTCCTAGGGAGAAGTAAATAGACTGTCGTAAAATCAAGTATAGGTTGTATAACTTAACCTAAATCATCATTTAACCGAAATTATCCTAATCTGACCTAATCTGACCTAATCACTTAACCTAAATTATCCTAATCTGACCTAATTAACCTAGCATCACTTAACCTAACATAACCTAACCCAACTTAATGTGAGATAATCCTACCTAACCTAATCTAACTTAGCCTAATCCAGCCTCATCTAAACTAATCTAACTTGACCTAACCTAATGCAACTTGACCTGACTGAACCATCCATCCATCAAACTTCATAAATTGATATTTTCTAATTTGACTAATAATATCTAACACGCGTTTTCTAAACTAGTTTCGTCTGGTAAAAACTAGCTGTGGCTGAATTGGGTTTTATCCATAATATACATACACATACGCAGATTATGTTTTTCATATACGTTAAAAATGATCGCCGCGTCTTCATTTAAACTCAATGAGTCACCTGGGCTTTTGACGAGGAGAAAATACCATTATGTATATGAATATATATATATATATATATATATATATATATATATATAAATATATTTATTACATACATATATACATATACTTATTACATAAATATATTTATTACATACATATATATATATTATTACATATATACATATACATATATATATATATATATATATATATATATATGTGTGTGTGTGTGTGTGTGTGTGTGTGTGTGTGTGTGTGTGTATACAAACACACACATATATGCCCATATATAACTGTAACAATTGAAGTAAACATATTACACTGAATACGCGAATTGTTTTTTTTAATGTTACCTCATATACTAGTGAAAATGAATCACGTTCATAAATGTCACGATTATCCATATTCATATAACTTTAATATCTGAAGGTAGAAGGAGAATACAAATGGTTGTCTAATTCAATTTCCTTATTTTCCTCTATTTGTTTTTCCGTTAGCCTTTTAGGTACAATAAGCCAAATAATCCTATTTCTTTTAATAATATACTTTCCTTTTCTCTAATAATATACTTTACTTTTCTCACTAATAATATATGTTACTTTTCTCATCTTTTCTCTATTTCTATGTGCTAGCTTTAGCTGTTAATGCAGGTATAAAAATAAAAGCCACAATTTTTAAACTAAACAGTTATACTTGGCTTTGTATCACCAAGCATAAATACGTACTCACATTTCAAAGCATTGATAATTCAAATCTGCGTTGTTTATTCTTACTACCAAATCCGAAAAATCTACACATTACCATTCAGGGAATAAAAGTAGCTGAATGACATGTAAATTTCGAGCGTTGAAAAGTTTTTTGTTAAAGAAATTTAAATACTTAAATCCAATTTAAATAAGGTTTTTAGAAGTTCGAAAACGCTGAGATGTTCGGAAGAAAACTTTACAATATTTACGGGTCATTTCGTAGCGTTTCTGATGAAACGTTTATAAAAATTTCAATTTATAGAGTTGGGTGTAATTAGTTTTTTATACGGTTTATATACCCATTAAAAATTATATACAATTTTATATACCCATTGAAATATCTTCTGAAACAACATAAAAAATAATGTTTTTCGAGGTTATGCGGTGCGAAAAATTAACCATCGTTGTGTTTTCCACGATCCAAAAGTTTTTTCTACGTGATTTATCTACCTCTGTATTCGATTCTCTTCGAACAATTCCTCTTTTACGATAGTCTTCTCTTTCAATAACTGGAGTCTTATACAACTATTATCCTACAAATATAATGCAACTGTTATACTAAGTGATTTCGACAAGATTTATTTTTCTCAAATATTTTTATTCTTCCATTCCACGTACTCCGATCATCATATTGACAATAGTTTTCATTATACATTCTCCGTGTTATGAATATTTTCATTCTCCTTTTTCATTTATTAATCTCTTTCATATTTACACGACTACTTGAAAACTTATTTCTTAAATATCTAATTATTTTGCCTGATTATACTACGATCTTTCTTGTAGAATTAAATATCCATAAAAAAATTAACTAAAAAATGTCTTTGTCTTTTTTATAACTTTAAATTTATTCAAATTATTAATAACCATCTCTTCCAAACATTGTGGAACGATTGAATTATATTTCGTATTTAATTTCAAAGTTTTACCAATTTTCTTCATTTGGTATAAAACATATACAGTATGTCAATTAATAAAAAATCTGTGATATTCTGCATCTTATGTATTAGTTTTATAATTGATTTTTTCCTCAAGATTATGAAAACTCAAGAAGTAAGGAATGATTTAAACTCCCAAAGGAGCATAAAAGTGACCAGTATATTATTTCTATAAATGAAAGCGTATTAGTCTGTAACAATAACATCATAAAATTGACTTGTGTTGAAAAAAAGTAAGAACAAATCATCATGCAATAAAATAACATCTTGTTATCTACGCGATTAAAACTTTTCTAACAATCGATAAAGTGCACGAGTATCGTGACCCTTAAAACCCAGAAAATAAATGCATCTTGCTCAATATAAAATTGTTACCAATAGCTTTTGAGCTTAAGGAAGCAATTTGTTGTAATACAAGAAAATATATTTGGTACCTGTTGAAGATGTTAGAGAATTTTGTAAATATTGGATTCTGGAAACACGCTCTTTTCGAGCTGATTGATTGCAAGTTAATTGTATAGATAAAGAAAAACGCGAACCCCTTCTTGCCATCGAAATAAAAACCAGAATCTTTGCAATCTTACTGGTAATGTAGTTCACTTGTTTTTAAAATTTTAATGTATGACCTATAATTATATCCAAGACCTTAATATTGCCATATTTATCAAATTTTATAAGGTCGATAGAATATTTACTATTGAAGTTTGGTAACGAGTAGAAAATTGCTAATCGGAATGTTTATTAAGGTTATAGTGCATTCACAATTAAATGAAAATACGTGATGTAGTATTATTTCTACTTTCTTTAAGTTCTTTACCACGGCCTAGGTTTCGTTGTATTACAAAATCTTCAGGCGAAATAACAATCCAGACACATCTCACTTTGCAAAACATCTCATTGAAAATAACTACCACCTTCATACCGACAATGCTCCATATATATTACAAATAAATACAAAAGGCAATATACTCAATATCCTAGAAACATTAGAAATAAACAGACATAAAAGAAACACCAACGTTAATATATTAAATGACCAACTAAATATAATATCATCACCCATACTATATACTATATATTTTAGACACAATACAGTTAGACAACATTGATACTGCAGTTCACTTCAAATTGTTTCAGCCCGGCTACGCATCTAAAGGAAAAAATGGGAGATATGTATAATTAGTTGTATAACCTTGTTCTAACTATCAGATACCCTTGCTCTTGAATACATATATTACTGAGAATAATATCCATTTAATTTTATTACATACACCGGAACATTTGTATTGTATAAACTTCATATAATAACATCAATTTAATTTATTACCCTCACTAAAATACGTTGTTTAACTTTCAAAAATATAATAAAAATTACACCGCTGCCCTACAATAAACTCATAACGTAAGCAGGGGGAAAATCCGCATAAACCCGGCTTCCGCTATTGTTTTGTGTGATATATAAATGCTGTTGGAAGTTCTTAAGAGTTAATTTTTGCTAATTGCCCATCTGAAGATGTTGTAATATAACGAAACCTACGTCATGGTAAAGAACTTAAATGAAGTAGAAATAATATTACATCATGTAGTTTCATTTAACTGTGATAAATGAATTGCCACGAAATTAACGCCAAATATATTCATTGTTTTAGTGCATTTTATTTCTAGAACATCATACCGATGGAATATCGAGATTTTTTCGTAGCTGCGCAATATCTATATCGTTTTCAAAGATTTTGTAAATTTTACGGAGAGAGACCGTCAGATTCTGATTTAGGATGCGAATACATTAATTGTAAAGCTATACTTCCTATCTGCTAAATCTTACCCAATTTCTCTCAATAAGTCACTATGCATACCGTAATATTGACATTTTTATTAAAATAACGTGGCTTTCAAAGAATATCCCTGACTTGTTTGTGTTTAACTGAGGCAATTGCAATATTCTTTATGTAACTTTATTTGACGAGGTAGACTTTTTATTGGTAAGCCACGTTTTTTGGGGGTGAATTGAATTTTAATATGAGAGTAATTAATTTTCTAATAAAAACCTTAAAAACTTTATAGAAATTGGGACGGCAATTAAGTACATAGTTTACGACACTTTTTTGTGAATAGGTGTTATATTGCTAACTTTCCCGGTCCTATTGATCTTTTCAGGTTAGAGAAAGCAAACCTTATTGATAAGGTATATGATATCTACGTCGGAGCTACCCGGACAGTAATATACCGCCATCATAACGCTGAGTCTAGGAACGGAATAAGTAATAAGTATTGAAATAATTTATTAATTAACTTACATTTTCATTAAATTTCATTTAAGAAAATGAAATTTAATTTGATAAATAACAACATGGGGCAATTTAAAAAAATGTCACTGTCAAAACGAAACCTTGAATATGATGACTCCCCATACATCCAATCATTAAAACTTTACATTTTTTGATAGAGATAATAATCATACAATAGATCGATTCTATATAGGAGATTTTATTTTCTTTAATACGGATGTTACCATTAAACAACTTTCTTGGGAAATCGTCCTTTGCAAAATCATTTTTGTTACTCAACACGAAAATGTTTTAACTATATTTCGACATATAAAATTTCTCTATTACTTGTGGGTACAGTCGAAGGATTTTTTCAATTTGTTTAAGTTTGTATGATTTTAACATTGAAAAACCTGTCAACGATTACTTCATACGTCATAGATATAATCCTTTTTGTCCAGTTTTTGTAAGCCGATGCAGGTAGTTACTAGTAGTTTTTAGGTACAGTTTAGATTTTTAAAAGGAAAATAAATACTTCAAAGTTACATCGTTGATTTCGTATTTCATCTAGCTAATTCTCCACGTGAATTGTTTATTTGATATCACTTGGAAATTTATACGAAACGATACAATAAAGTAGATAAATTAGTTTTACATCAGAATTAAACCGATTATAATACGCATATTTAGTATCAGGACAGAAAATTTTAGAAAAAATATTCCAAAAAAAGAAATAAAATAATTATTAAATTTATAACAAAAATCATGCTTGAGATAAGCACTTGCAGCTATTTGTTTACGTAATTGTCGTTGTCAATTATCGCAGAAATTACTATCAATAATCAAGACAAAGCCAGGATATGGGTTCACGTAAAAATATAAAAAATCCCTACCTAATATATTTTGATATAAGTGCAATAAATGGGAAAGCAAAATTTTTATCATATGCGCTGCTCGTTTGGTCGAAATAACCAAAAAGGTAAGAATCTGACTCAATTTTCGATATCGTCTTGAAATTTAGTATATAAATATTTACGTGCCAATAGAAGAAATTATTTTAAATTCCATATATTACCAAGTCTTTATGTTATTAGTTTTTATATGAAATAGACATGTGCAATATCTTATTTTATTATGTAGAAAGTGCGAAAAATATGGCATTTATAAAATATTAATTACATCATTTATTATTTATTTTTATTAGGTTGGCAACTTACAAACCCACCCCTTTTTTGACCAATTTCTGGAATGTTGTAGAAGCTTCTAAAATATTTCTTGCAGGATATATAAAGAGTGTAGTATTCGAACTTTCGCTCAGTTTACAATTGAGTAAAGGGCTTTGAAAGTGAACTTAGAGTATTCCTTTTTCATAAATATCGTTTAGTGTGAAAAATCAGCGACGTATCACGCGATGTATACAAAACTATGGGTGAAGGAATGCCCTCTTACGACATCGCTAAGCACTTGTTCCAAAGATTCAGAGAAGGGAATTTTGACCTGTCCGAATTTCTTATTAAAATAGTTCCCAGAGTAAGTTTGCGTTGTTTGGCAGAGCCATTTTCATGCTCTTATTGTGCAATAGAAAAACAACTTCATGCTTTGGTAAATAAGTTGAAATATTCAATTTGGCTACTACATGAGCTAATACCTTTTCAACTTCAGAGGAGAGCTAATGTGTGCTTGGAGCTACTGAGTTCCCATAGTACCAACGAGAGGCTAAAATATCTGGTTACAGGGGATAAAAAGTGGGTGACTGGTGAGTGGGGATAAAAAGTGGGTGGTGATGTTAATTTAGCGTAAACGCCAGTGGCTAGGAGCTGGAAAAAAGTTGTTCCTAGACCAGAATCAAATCAAAAAGCATATAAGTGGAGTTATTCATTAATTTATTCCTTGAGTACTCTTTTAAGCTGACAGTACAAGTAGAGGTAAGATTTAGCGTGAACAATTGAGCAAATTCACAGCTAAACTTTCTTCAAATCAAAGCAGAGCTTACTTTTTACATGACAATGCTCGACCCCACGTAGCAAAACTCGTGAAAAACTGCTTTCACTTGGTGGAGTTGTACTACTTCACCCATCGTACTCTCCAGATCTTTCGACATCTAATTACCATCTGTTTCGTTCCCTGTCTAATGATATAGATTATAGAAAATTTAAAGACGAAAGTCATATAAAAATCGAAATTCACTGGTAATTCAGTCAAAGGCCTTGACTACTGAAACTTTAGCTGTGCCCGTACGTTGGCGACAAGTGTTATGTACCGACAGTGTTATGTACATACGTTGGCGACAAGTGTTATGTACTAACGATTGATTTTATTGAGTACATATGAAAAGTTGAAAAGTTTGCGTACAGAGATGGCGGGTTTATAAGTTACCAACCTAATGTGTAAAAATATTTATTTTTGAAAAAAAATTATTGAAAATCTTGAGTCTACCAATAAAACAGAATATTAATTATAAGCGAATTTTCTGTCAATCGTAATGCAAATGGTTAGCAAAGGAGATAAGCCTGAACAAATATCAAATAATATGAATAAAATAAGTAAAACACATGAAATTAATAATTTTCTGTTTCTACTTTTTGTTTTATGTAAATTCAGTCTTCCTGGTTACTTAATATCAATTACAAAAGTAGATTTTTTTTCTTCTATTAAGTAATCCAAATGTTATATACTCGGATAAATTTTCCTGAAATTATGAATTCTGTCTTGGTATAACTCACATGCACTCTCAATCTCACTGAAAAAAATGACAATAGAAAAATATTAATGTTGCTTTGTAATAACATTTGGGCAAAAAAAAATTATTTTTTGTTATTTATTTCGAGGTTTTTTTACAGTTCACATAAGGATAAGTTAAAATTTTATTTTCAAATTTCAACCTTCAATCTACCACGGTTTCTAAGGAACAACCTCCAAATTTATAATCTATCCTATTGAAATCTTATATTCAGTTTTATCTGTCAAAGCTATCACAATTATAATGAAATTAAATTATATTTGTATTGACGTTTGATCTCTTAAAACTAACCACTTGTAATAAAGGTAATGTAAAATTTATTCAAATTAAAAAAATGTAATATTTTATTCATCTATTAAGGTTTGCCTGATTTCGTTATTTGTTTTATAGAGTTATCTGTATCACGTCAAGATAAATTAAAAAGAAAACCATTTCGTTATCACAATCAATATTAAAGTTGCAATCGATTTCGATTGGCATTTGGTTATGGATTCATGTTCTGAGTTACTCTTTGCTACAGGTTCCGATCTTAATGGCGATCTCTCTAGGTGACGTCAGTCTATGCTTGAAGGGAAGCTAAAGCCTATACTGTGTGGTTCATTATAAAGACTGACTAGAGAGTGACCCATCAGCAGACGCGGGCAAGTTTAGGTATTGATATGAGTTAAGCACAGAAAATCCTATTTGAACATTTGATGCTTAAGCATTAGGAAGCCTTGTGTTAGATAGATAGTCCAAGATTTGTCCGAAGTTCAAAACAGTATTATACGAATAGGTATCGCGAAATGTTTGAAAATTTGACGAAATTTATTAAAATGTATGATGGTGTTATATTTACAAATAACAGTTTGGAACAAAATACTATATAAATCCTCAACAAGTAATTATTTTGAATAAATAATGGCCCCAATTAATTTTTCTTAATTTAATTGTACCCAAAATGAAAAGCATGGGAATCATTAGAGGATAATATCTAAAAATTTGAAGTAGAGGAACCATACACTTTTTTCTGTATTTACTTAAACACGAGTTTACCTAATGTGGCTGATTAGCAAATAGCGTTTGTTTGTAACAAGCATGAAAACATTTAAAATCAGTTATTTTAGGGTAAAAAACGGAGCGCTTATAGGATCACTTGATTGTCCGTTCCTCCATACGTCTGTCTGTCTATCACAGCCCTTTCCCTGAGAAATTATTCGAAATAACAAGTTGAAATTAATATTATGTACTTGGATCACCCGACTAAAATATATGGCTCTTTAAAGTGTATCTTTTTATTTATTGAGTCAAATTATGGTAGTTTTATTCACTGATCCTTAAAACTTTCAGGGTACTTCTGATAATCTTGAAAGTCGATATAATGTATCAGTATAGGAAAAAATCCTTATAGCAGAGAAAAAGTCTTATAGCATCAGTAAAGGAAAAAATTCAAAAAAACAAAGATTTATAATTCTACGTGGAATTACGCGGAATACACGTTGCCCGAGAATAAGTGTCGGACAAAGGAAGAGGTTATTCGTTGGCTATAAAGTAATAAATTGTCGTGAAATAAAACGTAAAACACGCCATTTTTCTAATCGAGCGCAAAAAAATATTATGAAAAATTACATAAAAAATATTATAGCTCTGTTTAACACATTCAATATTTGCCTAGAGCGCGTTGCTTACCTGGGCAGCTAAATGTTTTCGTAGTTGTTTTAGGATTATTCCCCTGAACGGCGCTGACTAATATTCGCAAGTATCGTGTGTACGAAAAAGACGACAAATAATTATGAATATTATTTTCAATTTTCTGAAAAAATCATGGTTTAATTTTTTTTACGACAATCAACTATTTTTTAGACAAGGAATAACGTTTTTCGTTGTCTGTCACCTATTCCCGGACACCGCGTGTAATTTGATATTATTTCACGCCGATGAAATATATATAGTAGGTAAAACATTTACCTTGTAAAAAAATATTATTAGTAAATAGTTTAATTATGAATTCTATGTATCCTTTAATGTTTAGTGTCTAAATGTGTACGGAACTCTCGTCGTGCGACTGTGACTCGTGTTTGATAGGTTTTCTTATTAAGTTCTTAATATCATATAGTAAATAAATTACCTTTTGAAAATTACCGCTCTGTACAAAATACGTAATTTTTAAAGAAATTATGAACATGATTAACATATTAAATTAAAAATGTAATAATTGCTATAATTCCAGTTTCTTTTGAGGAAAAACAGGATTTTGATGGTTTTCAACGTAGCTGATTATTAAACTGCCACTGAAATTTTAAATTTTAACCTTACTTGAAATTAGTAATTGAAATTATAACGTACGTCTGTAATTAATTGAAAATAAATACAGATAAACATTTTTAAAAATAGCGAATTACTGCAATTTGATGAAAGAAGAAATAGTTTACAAAGAAATTAATAACACAGAAAAATAAAATGGAAACAAATAATTTTTTTTACATAATAGAAAAACTAATCAGGACGATATTTCAACACCTTCTTCGACTTCATTAATACACAATATTGTCTATGCATTTAGGCAACTTATTACTCTGCATTGCTATGGAGCTTCAAATATATCTAAACCACTTTTTCTTTATCCACAAGCCAAACCTGATTTTCAGGGGGCAAAGATCATTTTAAAAAAAAAATCTGGTACCGGTGGCTGATTCATTCCAATAGTTTTAATGAACCTGGCAGACTGGTCCTATATTTTCCGATTATTTTGGAAAAGATTGATATCACCAAATTCATAGCCAGACAAATAACCGAATCATTCTGACAACGTGAGATGAAATAATTATGGGCCAGCCGCCTAGCCCCGACCTCGTTATTTCTATTTATTCTAGCTATTTCTATTTATCCTCAGAAGTAAAAGATAAACTGCCGGAGTAGTAACTGCCTACGAAAAGACTGTGAAAGCGAGGTCCAAGAACGATGGAATCGACTGCTTCTCTCCGTGGTTCCATCAAAAGAAATGACGTATAGAGCGCCACAGGGATTATTGTGAAAAACAATGGATAAATTAAAAATTCGCCGCTTTGTTTAATTTTTTATAGTTTAAATACTGTCTGTGTTTTCCACCATATCTACATTCTACAGTTTAAAATAAACCTTTGTATATTATATTACGAATTTTTTTGTATTCGGAATCTTTACAATTTTGAAAAAAAAATTAAAGTGGCTTTTTATTCACAAAATTTTAGATAAGGGCTTCTATTTTTCAGATATAACGTAATATTTTTTTAGTATCTGCGTATTTTGCAAATTGTTATCACACATAATATAACGCGCGTGTCGTATACATATGTGTTCATTTGAGACCGCTGGCCCATATACCCCTTTTCCTTTCTATATTGGTGTTTAAATGTGTAATGATTTTTTTTGGAATCATAATTGTAATTACATAAAATAGAAATTAAGTTACAAATTCCATTTAAAAATTAGTTTAAAATGGTCTTAGTTAAATAAAAAGAGAGTGAAAAGATGAAATTTTGTAGTGATTTGAATAATTAACAGATAATAAATGAGCGATTTTTAGTAGAATGCGGAATGGCCAAAAGAACAGTGTTCATTTGAATCCAAAATAATAACGGTAGTGATTTTAATATTTAACAAAAAAAGAATAAAAAGTAGATTCAGTAGAATTCTGACTTGATAATAACATAGCTATCATCACACACGTCATTAAAAAAATGACGTGTGAAATTCGAAAACATTTATTTTTAAGAGTTTATTCATACCAGAAATGAGTATTACGCATAAGTTTTAGGAAATATATTATACTAAATAACAATAACTATCGTTCCTCTAAATTATTATGTAAAAAGAAAAAAATATATAGTAGATTTGCCTTATTACAATTTCGGTTTTTCTGCCTATAATTCTTAACTAACAACATTAAGTATTGCTTCTGCTCCTCCTTATTATTATGTAATTTATTGTACTCTTCCATCAATGCAACACCCCTCTCAGCTACATCGTTAACGACTCTCATATGTCGTACAATTTCTTTAGCCGATTTGAAGCTTTTTTCCTCTTCCCATAGCTCAGGATCTTTCGGAATGAACTCGCCAGAAATTCCAGTGCTTTTGAAAAAAAATCATAGTGTTTGTTGATATGAAATCTTCGATGTTTCTGTTTACTATTACATCATATTCCAAGGATGCCTTTTTCGGATTGTTTTCCGTTCCTTCAGTTTTCAGAGCCAAAATCATATTACGTTTTATTTTGATAGAAACTCATGTGTCAAAAAAAGCTAAAGCTCTTCGAAAAGATACCAAAGATGACACAAAATTTTTTTGATGGCGACTTTGGCTACAACTGTGTTATATTTTTCGAATTCAACCAAATATTTTATTATCTGTAAGTCATTCACTGAGGCCATATGAGCCACTGGCGCTTTAAACCAGTATTTTGCGTGAACAACTACAACAAATATACAAATATCTGTAACGGCCTTAGCTTGCTTAAAAGTGATTTTAAGCTAATGCTTAAACAAAAACATTTTCAGTGCGTATGTAGCTTTTGACATCCATCGCGCACGGTGCATTCCAGCAGAGGCTTTGAATGAGATACCGCTTTAAGAAATCCATCCCAAAAAGATAATTATCAAATGAAGGAGCTCTTTGTCATCGTCACGAGACTGAAATTTTTCCAGTTGATTCCCAGCAAAAGCGATGATATCTTTCGCGACAGTTTGAACGCAATTCCATGTAGATAGTTCGGATATTGCGATTTTGTCTTGTTAAGTCTTTTTGGTTTATTTTTGGCCAGTTGCTTTTAAATCTTTTAAAAATCATAATTTCAAGACCACTGGAAGGTCCTACAGCTGTTACAATAACACTTTCGAGTAAAATTTCTAGTATGTGATGTCGGCATCATGCCGGCATCGGAAATCAGTTCCTTTCACATTTTCTGTTCTAGAGGAACACATGCTCCGTTTATTCGCCCTGTATTAGATGCTGTTGTATCAAAACACATACATTTCATTTTATCATATATATTCCATGATAAAATAGTCTCAAAAATAGCAAAAGCCATTGTTTCTCCCTTTCCATCTGAAGCTTGGGATCAGCCAAGAGTTGGTCGACACCTTTCCCAGATACCAAATTAGTAGACTTTCTACTATTTCATGTCCGGTTATGTCCTCCAGGATCTTTCCATCCCAGTGCACAGTAAGTGTATTTAGTGGTTGGAAATCAGCTTTAGTAGATTCAGCAATCTATTTTCTAATATCCATTCTTTGGCGACGTATAGAAGAATAGCTAACTCATTCCCTGCAGAAGAAGCTGAAGAAGATAGTAAATCACATTTCTCAGTTAATTTCTTCAACTTAGCTTCTTTTGTAAATGTTTTTAAGTTTTTTCGCATGGCTTTTATCGATATTACCATTTCTCTTTGTTTTCAAATAAATTACTTATCTTCTTCAATAGTTATCATATTGAGTGAGCAATATCAAACAAAACATTTAAATTTGATTGCCATTTGTTTTCTTTTTATTTTATTGCTGCTGAGCGTTTTGCTTTATTTTCTTTATTTTTTTTTAAATTCTGCCATTCTTTGAAATATTTAAGTACTTTTGTGATAACATGTTGTTTTTCTTTGGTAGAAATAGTTGCTTTTTGACATAGTGTCATCACATCCCTTCGTTCACTGACGGTAATATTGTTTGCACTAATTCGGAACATTCGGAGATTGTCCACTTAACCATATTTCAGTTCTTTTTCGCATTTTTATAATATTCAATGTCATTTTAGAAATAAAAATACGAGAATAAAGCTAAAGTAATCACATTTACAACCATACACAATAACTTTGACTCGCATCGATGGCGTCACTTTATAAGTGTATAAAAGAGCAATGGATTGTTTATATTAACTAAATTGTGGGTGTCTACAGAGAGTACTGTGGTGCCGACGAAGTGAGTAAACAAAGAACTGCTTATGTTAGCAACTAAATACCGTCATCAAAGTTGTATAAGTAAACCATAGCCAACATCGCAATAAGTGCAAATTTTAAGGTAATTCTTAAAAATATTATGAGGCGGTAGCGACCCTTAAATATTACTAAAAAAATCCAAAATTTAAAACAAATTATTATTTTGGTATATAGAATGATATTATGGGTTGAGCGTTAAAATAATAAAAACTTGAATTTCATGAATTACCCTAATATATATATATATATATATATATATATATATATATATATGTATATATATATATATATATATATATATATATATATATATATATATATATACTACATAATCGTGTTACAAAATATGATACTAGATTAAAATTAAGTTCAAATTAACTTTTGATTATGAAATGAAATATAATTGATAAAAATGACATGGAATTTACAACAATTACATTCTGACGGCAGAAAGGAGAAAGTTGGTAGTTTACTTCAAGTCTATTCATACTTTATTGATAGTTTCCATCGATTTAGTGCAAGTAACGTTAATGTAATACTAATTTACATTTGCATAGCGATATGGCTCCTTACAGAAAGCAAAAGGCTTACTTATGAAGTTCACTCGTAGGACAGGTAAAATTCTTGTAAAATTTTTACCGATATATTCCTTAAATACCCCAGGGACATGTGCCATAGACAAAGTAGTGTAATGATGGTGAATTTAAACATCTAAAGGAGAAAAGTGATTTTTTTTATTTGTTGTCCGACCGATTGAATACAATTAACATAAAGTAATGTGGGTTAGAAATCGATAAATAAATATTCACAGCTTATATTTATTGACTTATTATTTATCTATCTGAGTAATTTTTAATCACCTAGCCTCCTCTCCAAACAGTAAATATTAAAGTTCTCTTCATAATTAAAGTTTGCGTCCCACCAATCCGTTTTAAACCAGGAATCTTTTTGAACTAAATAATTTTAAGGTAAAATTGAACAAAGCAAATAAACTTAATGGCGAACCGCATCAACCCCGCTAAATCTAACCAGCTTTCACAAAGGTAACTTTGGAAGAGAACTTTCCGATTAAAGTGAAAGCGCTTCAACTTTCGTCATTTAACTTCTTAGCCGACTTTTTGTTGATGTAAAAACACTTTAGTTTACACGGTTCACGATTTTAGTTTTTGTGATTAGTCTGGGAAGAATTTTTCAAACTGCCATTTAGCTCGCAAAACTGGACTAGAGTTCAGTGTTTAATGGTCCACTTTTTCTAGATGTTACTACAAGAAGTATTCTTGGACATTGAAACACATAAGTGTAAATGTAATTGTAAAAAAAAGGATAGTCGGCACAAACTTTTAGAAAGGATAAAATATGTGAGAAATTATTAGCGTATTTTAATATAAAACCTAGTGGAATTATAGAATAGGAAAAGGTTGATTAAAAAAACTTTGTTTGTTAAGCTGGCCTATAGAACCAGAAAAAGTTAAAGTTTTATTTGATAATATTTCATTTCTTCAATTTGTATTGAAAGTTAGAGAAAAAACGTAAACACGGAGTAGTTGAAACACCTGGTGCATGGTTTTCGGTATCGTCTTATATTATTACTTTCTACTGATATAATAATAGATTTATATGTATATGTATGTATATATATATATATATATATATATATATATATATATGTATATATATATGTGTGTATATATATATATGTATATCATCCACGAAAACACTTAAACATTGTTACACTCGATGAGCCAAAATTGCATGCAGATATCAGAAATGTCTGAATGCTGAAGAAATTCAATATGGTAGACCCGGAGTGGCGATCGAATCTTGAAATTTATTAGTTCCTGTAAACGATTCGGGGAATTTTATTTTGATGTGCAAAAAAATCCATTAAGTTCGATTTAAATCTCTCATGTTTAGTGATTCACACCAGTGAATAAAGCAAACATTTCTAATATTATTTATACCTTAAATTGTTATCCAAATACCAGCAATAAAATTTGTAAAAGACAGGTGGGTTTTAAAATATTTATTTGTTTATGTATAGTTAATTGTACTTATTGCCAGCAAAAGAACGAACGACTTTGATAATTTAGGTGTAAATTTTTTTATTCTTCCTTAGGTATACCATTTTTTTATATTCTACTCGGCTGAGCATGCGGAATATAAAAAAAATGTACCAATGAAATACAAACTCATTACTAAAGTGATATTAAAGTTGTAAAACTACTTATTTGCTTGAAAGTTGTAAAAGAAAAATTGTCTAAAAGAAATACGCTTTAGCAAAAGTTCTAGTATCAATTTAAAACCTTAAACTAAGCGTTAGGACAAAACGTGTCTGACGCGACTTTTAGAAAGCTAGGTCATCGAATTATTTTACAAGTAATTTATATAGCGTAAATCGAACTTATAGAACACACTTTATGTAGTGTAATCTCATGGCTATATTTCCAAAATTAAAGTCACGTATATAATTCACACTCGAGACTTTATAATTTTTATAGATAAGTGATTAGGAATTGATTGAGGCTACAAGAAATATTTAAATTAACCGAATCCCTGGTTTACACGAACACTGCGGCTATAAGAAATACTTAAATTAACCAAAATGATGTCAAAGGCAAGCCGCCGAACAGCAGTTACGCTAGTAGGCTCAGCATTTTAGCATTAAACGATTTCCTAATAATATTTCGTGATATTAAACATTTTTTATGAACTTTTTAATGTCTTCTTGGTATTTTTAAATTATAGGACTAGGTTTTCTCAATATATGGGTTATTAGTCCTGTTTGAAAATGGGTCAGAGCTATTTGTGACAGATGTATAGTGTATAATATTCTCTACTAAGTATTATATGAACCAAGCTTTATATGATAGGAATTTAACATATTTATTTAAAGTGACACAGTGAAAAAATAAAAGTTTAAAGGTTAAAAAAGAGTTTCAAGCATAAGGATTTTCATAAAGAAACCTAAAGGAAGATTGTTGAACACAATATCTTGGTAGTTAATTATCACTCAAAATAAAATTATTTTATTTAGCTGTAATGCAAACATTAATAAAACAATTGTCACGACATTTTTACATTTTTACAACATAATTTTCTGACTTCCGTAAGAAATGTTTCATTGCGATACAATAACAAGAAGCTAACTTTTATTAAACAATTTTTGGTAAACCCTAAAGAAATAATGTTAGCACAATGATAATGTACTAAATATGTAAAATATTATCTACAACCTGTAGTTTTCAAGGAACTTTCACGAAGAATTACTTTCTTATACTAATTTTATGACATGCTGAAACTCGCGAGTAAAACTCAACAGATTTAGTTTATTGCCGGTAATAAATTAATTATATTGGTGTACAAAATTTCTAAAAGGCAATAAAAAATTTAAATATCAATTAAGAGAGTCTATGTACATCACACATAGACTCTCTTAATGATAGTCTATTTACCTCACTTTGATAATATACAATAATATTTCGTTTTAATGCAATATATTTTCTGTACGTGAGCTTTCTTTCAAAATTTAATTAGATGCGAACGAAACAATTTGCTAATTTAAAAAATACAAAAATAGTTTGGAGTAGAAAGAAACTTCTTAGGGTTCTTTATTACAAAAGAAATAAAAATGAAACACTTGTAAAAGGACACACGTGTCCTTCCGTCTGTCACAGCGAAATTCATTAGAAACCTTCAGATTAGAAACTTAATTTTTGATTCAGTAATACTTGTAATTATTGCAATAGGTAATATTGAAAGAAGTTCTTTGTAAGTAAATCGTGTGTGGAATTAATTGCAAGAAAAATTTATAGCGATTCTAACAAAAATTCTGAAAAACGTTTGAGAAATTATTAAAGATATTATTAAAAATGTACACACCATTTTTCCCAGCAACAGTTTGACATACTAATTTGAAATATAGCGCCGTAACATAGCTTATTGAGCCGTTTATATTTTAAGTGACGGCATGTTAAAATATTTAAAATGGAATTTTGGAGTAGGGAAACTGAGTAATACACGCTTTGTTTTAATTTCCTCGTTCCTGTTGGGTACCAACAGAACGGAAAATTACATCAACTTCGAAACTATTTTTCCAAAATTTCATATAAAATAGTATTTATAATTATTATATATTATATATTTGAACATTGCAGAAAATGTACACAAAAGTACATATATCATTTTTATAAAATTATGTTTTGGGAATTTCCATAGAGTCTTATTAAGTGGCGTTGTTAAATAAAACATCAGTATTGTAGCAGAAATATGAAATCGTTCTTCATTTTGGTAAATTTCACATACTCCCTCGCTAGTTTCCCTCATTTTAGAGGATTTTTTTTCAACTTTGTGATCCTTTCCTTACGAAAACTTAATAATCCATGATGCTGGGTGTGACAAGGATAGAAAGCGGAATTTTTGTAGAGGACAATTTGAAATTTCTAATCGAATGCTTATCTACCTACATCTAGTAAATTGTATTTGTTACTTGCTATGCCTACAAGTTTCTCAACAGCGAGCAGATGCCGTTTTTATAAGTAAACTCTTAATCTTATTCCGTGTTTAAAAGAAAATAAATAATTAGGAAAGCTGTGAAAAGATATCGATTAAAAGTTTTTGTTCAATTATAAGGTCATTACGATAATGCATATTAATTTATAATATCGGTAAACAATTAAAATTTTAACAAAATTTAGCTTACATCAAACAAGAAATAAAGTATATTATAAAAATATACAACATCAACGAATGCGAGAGATAACCAACAACGATGTTTGGCCTAAAAATAAGGCCATCTATTTATGTATATACACCATACATTTGTGTAACAATTACGCGTCGAGTAGTAAGCACTTGTACTATTGCTTTAATTTATTGTAAATGAGTTTTGAAAGTATTAAATACGCCAATCTGAAGATTGGCGTATTTAATATTTGACACATATATAAATAAAAGATAACTCTTAATCCAAGTTAAATGCCTATGTTTATTTAAAAACTCCCTCTCTATGGGGTTAGTATTTTTTCGTGATGTATACTCAAACACAAATAGACAAACAGATAAAAATCCCCAAAATAATATTAATGCGTTCTTTCACTTATTCTTCCTCTCTAATTATTTTTTTCGCAAATATTATCAAAGCATAGACATGCAAAGTTTACATTTTGGTTAATGTCCACAGATTTGATTTCAGATTTACAAAATCTTTTATTGTTATTTAACTCAGAAGGCAAATCGCCCATTAATTACAAGTTATTTATTGAAAGACATCCGAAAGAATTAACTCAAACCTTTTTTCACACACTTTGCCTAAGGAGACCGCGCCTGCTGGAAATTTATTAGATATTAAAAAAATATCAAAACTGTGAGAATTTGCCATTCGTTAGCGAATATACTACCCTTTTATTCATATTTTTGCCTACTTAATTTTTTTTTGAATTATTACATTCAGTTCTAATTCTTTGTATCTAATCAATATCGTGACTTGTAACTTTTATCAAGATTTTAAGGAGCAACATTAGTAAAGATGTTTGCGTGTTAATCTAGTACATCAATATTAAAATGATCAAAGCTCTATGCTATTGGACATTAAGTAATTGTTATTCTTTACGAACTCGGGTAGTTGTACGATGTTACGAGCCAAAATGTTTATTAAAATATATCAAAATATTTCAGTTATCCTGATTATTTTTTATGTCAGATTACTGAATTTTTTTATGAAGTATTTTACTGATTAACTCCTTATATAGAGAAACGTGAATTTTTTTTTGCCGCAGATAATCGCAGGAATCTCATATAGGACAGAGAAAACTACTTATTATTTCTGACATAATATAAATACGATATGATATCGCTGCCAAATAAAAAAAGTAGTAATAGTGAAAGTAAAGTTGTAATATGTCCAAAGAAAAAAGTTTAATTAAGCGCATATTCTTAAAAATGGTTGCTAAACTATATATGGTGTGGTGATATATAGAATATTTATATATGGTGATGTATGGAATATTTAGATATTTGCAAAACAGATGCGTTTTTAAATTGTTGTTTGAATATTGACAGATCCTCTACAAATAGTAACAACCTTCCTCTAGATATCTATTAATAAAGTGATAAAATTTCGGACTTCGATTTTTTTATTAACATTTTGTCTTGAAGTGTGTGTTATCTCAAACATATATTTGATAACTTATTGAGAGCATTTAGATGTGCATTATCGTAAACTCACTATATTTATAATTGAATCTCTACAAATTCTGAAAATAGATTTAATAATATAAATCCAGTGAAACAGGTTCTTCTGATATTCCTATATTATTGATTTCTTCTGTATAAGAAATACTCGTATATATGTTCTTTACTAATTGACAAATGTTAATAATTTTGTTATATTTTTTTTATTTTGGTAAAATAATTTAAAGTATAATTATACATTAGCGACATTTTTTTATAATTCTGTGACTTTTTGAAATTAGATCTTTGTATTGCGATTAATGCCTTTAATCTTGAAATATAGCCAAAGTGGTGCTCTACGTCATATATGTCACACCCGTCATTAACGGGTGTGGCTCTATTCCTTTTCTAATTAATATATATATATATATATATATATATATATATATATATATATTACAGCTGCTACAGTCAATGATGGCTGTGCACCAACAAGATATAATTAAAACATGTTTTGTTTATATTTCATTGAAAGAAATACGTTTCTGTATCTATCATTAATAGCTATCGAATTAATAAATGTTTGGTTATCAGCATTTTTTCTGACACTCGCGAAATAAGTGTACCATCCCGGTAGGTAACACATATCCCAAGTTAAAATGAAATATCACCATCTCTAGTATACCTATGATTCGACTATATTTACTAATCTAATCGTATATGGGACATTGATATAAATGCATACGGTAAACACTAACAATAGCAGAATGACGGTTTATCCTTCTTACCTTTTTCTACAAAATAGGACCTTTGCAACATCTGCACGTAAGTGGTCTCTCATAGCTGTTTACTTAGTTTTGGTGGTAGATGGTGTGAAATTAAAAATAGTTTAATGAAGCGTAGGCACTTTAGTTTTATAAAGAGCAGTGTGATTTTACATTTCAAATTTAGAACCACGTAATGTGTGTATATTATCAACGTATGTATATGTAAATATGTCGTTTCTTGGAATACATTGAGTCCAATTCACCTGACAAAGTAAAGATGATGTTTTGTTTCACATGTAATGTTTTAATTTATTTACAATAATATTACCCTATTATATTATTAAATGTATACTATATTTTGTGAGACAAAATTCTAAAAATCAATAAGATTGATTTAGGAAACAGGTAAGAAACGTTCTGAACGTAGGATGGTGTCATTTTTTCTTTGTTCTCGTAAAAGAACACGAAAGTTCGAAAATATAAAAATTCGATACAAGTGTATAACTGAAATACGTGAAGTTATAGATATTTCCGGAAAGTTTTGTGTACATTATTGGTTTTACACGAACCATAATATTTATCTCTTATGAGGTTATGATGAGCTTCAGCGGGGATGAGATGGGGTACTGCTGTTCATTATAGTGTGGCGGTATGGATATTAACGTTAAGAGTTATCCATGTGTCTGAAAATTTTACGTGTGGCAATTAAGATGAATACGCAATAATAATCTATTGATACACTCTTTTGCTGGGTTTGTTATGGTTATAAAGAATATTTTGTTTTACTTTTTAAAATTTTGTCGATATTATATTTAATTAGAAATCATTTTTATATATTGACATATAAATTCCTATACAATAAATCTCTCACCTATGTCATCCACTGTAGATCTGTTTATCCGTCAGCGCCGTTTTTCTTAGGAACCGGTTGATCTATAAACTCAGTATAAATCGAAATAATAAAACATATTCATCGGCATATATCGAAGTAAAATTTAAAAGTATTCATTTAGAAAAAGAGAGGAAAATTCAAGTACCATTTGAAAGGTTTAGTTATAAGGGTTTCAAATATATTTCTGTCATAATTTTATATAATTTTCTAAAAATAGGCAAAAAACACATGATTCTCTTTTTAATTTCGAAACTGCGCAACTAAAAGTTATGAAAATATAAATTTTCAGAATCTCAGGCAAAGGTACTATGGCAATGATTCTAGGTGTCATAATATTTGCAATATACGCTATGTTCTTACTGTTTTTACTGCCTATGAAAGATACAGTGGGCAATATATTTACGTTTTCTATACTCACTTCCGGTTTTCTCTGAAACCATGCAACATATAAATTTAAAATTTTCGCACAGTAATCAATTTGATAAACCCACAATGTTTTGCACTTCTTTACAATATTCATATTAGAATTAAAGTGAGTGTAAATGATGATCTTCAGATTTTTAAAATTTTGTGCTTTACATGTAATTATAATTTAAAAGGCTAGTCAGAAATGGCATATCTTTTTTTCGTTATTTTAAAATCGCATATTTAAAAAGTAATTCCAAAAAATATGTAAAATTATGTTATTCTCCCTTATTGCCTAATTTACCGAGCTAAAAATTATAAAAAAGGAGGGTTGTTAAAATCTTTCCAGTCAGATTATAATATTATAAAAACTAAACAGATTATCTATATTTTATTATTTTTTAGATATGCATCATGTTTTAACGCTTATAAAAATACAGCAATCAATGTATTTACGATGTAAAATTTAATATCTGAAATAGCCTAATTGTAACACTAACTCCATTTATATATTTATAAGTGCTTAAATATCGAGAACCATTTAATACGAGTTCTATTGTTATTTCACAGACATTTTTTGATGTCTAAAAATAACATAAAGAAAAACATTCTTTGATTATTTTATCGTCGTTCTTTTTGATTTTGTTGGCTCAATAAAATCCCTAGAAATAGAAATTACTTGAGGTACATATGTAAGTATCTTATTTTGAACTGCATTCCATGTAAAAATATTCCATAAGAAGAAAAACCTACGAGAAGAGTGATATGCAGCATATGTCATTTGTATAATTTATATATTTTTATTTACCGTTAAAAATATTATACAAAAATCACAATTAATTGAAAAATATTATAAAAAAATCATTTTTAGCATTGCTGAATTTATTTTCAATATTACGCTAAGTGCTAAAAAAATCTGTCTTCCTGATAGCTTGGGTTCGAATGGATCGGAAGGAAGATTATTCACATGTCTGTCCGTGTGATATTACAAGCGTTTTTCTTAGAAACCGTTTGATGTAGATATATGAAATTAGGCAAAGTAATAAAACATATAATGCTGCACATCTCGCGATGATATAACACAAGACTATTCATTTGGAAAGTTGGGGAGGGCAAAATAAATAATCTAAAAAAAAATTAATTACCTTTATAGTGCGAAGTGTCGTTTGAAAAGGCTATTTACAAGAGCCTCAAAAATATATTTTCGAATTATAGATCTTATATTTTCAGAAATATACAGAAAAATATGAATTATGAATTGTTGGGAACCCACGTAAAGTTTTTAATATAACTATAGCGATAATTCTCGTTGTCATTATTTTTTTAAATATTCCTCATGATTTTACGCCTACGAAAGATGTGGTAGGGGATACATTTATATTATTCTATTTTCAAAGCCGAGTTTCATAAAAACTATAGGACCTATGCGTTTATATGTTTATAATTGCCGAAATGTATACGAAACTCTCGAAATGCGAGTTCTACTCGTGCTTGGCTGGCTTTTTATTTAAAAAAAACCTTTGCCTTAACACGTTATTCATATTGGTTTAAAAGACGATTAAATGGAAACCCAATGAAATCATAATGGCTGTGATGATTCGTGTTGATTATCTTATTTAGAACTTTACGGCTGTGAACTTTGGATTGTACGTTTAACATTTGTTATGTTCAACATCTTTGTGAACTTTGGATTGTACGTGTAACATTTATTGACTTGTCACAAAACCGATTAAAAAAATGTAAAATTATCACTCAAGTGCAGAAACTAAATTATTAATTAAAAGCAAATTATTCATTAATTCTAATTTATATATAAAGTCTCATTATTTTGAATAGCTGTACAACCTTCCAGTGCAAAAGGACTCAAATAAATATTTTACTAATTTTTAAATTCTTGAAGTATTTACTTATTGTATTTTGTTATTTGTTTCTACTTGTTTATTTTCTATTAAAATATATTTTAATTTTAAAGCCACACTTGAAACATGACACTTTCCTAAAATAAAAATTGTATAGTTTCATAATAATTTTAAAGTCTGAATTCATGAGGTAAATGTAATCATCAAAAACGCAAACGTTAAGACCTGTATAAAACTGTAATTTCTATGACCTTAAGAAGTGTGAATCTTGAAAGCAAACTATTTTTGGCTAAGAAAGGTTATTAGGGCCAAGTATTTACAAATGAAAAAAGTAGTTTAAATTGAGAAAACTGCAAAGTTTTATGAGTTTAAAAAGTAGTTACATTAATGAATATCCACCTTCAAATGTAAAAGTAAGTTGGGTCTATTTCGTTAATTGTTCTTTTACGGCTACTTTAATATGATGAGATTCAGATATGGAGAAGGATAGGTCTTTATTCTATTTTTAGGTTTATTATTAGGGTATAGGGCCAAGTAACAAAAACGGAAGTCTTAAAGATTTTCTATGTCCATTCGTCTGTTTGTCTATCACTGTTTATCGTTTTTATAGCTAGTCTTCATTTTTGGGTCTATGTGCATTAACATTTTCAAGTAGAACTTTATACAGAGATATCAACTAATATAATTTTAAAATAATTTTCTTGAAAACAATCTTAAAAATAATTAATCCTTGAAAAGAATCTTAAAGAATTTTAAATATCAATTTCTTTTATGTTTTAGTTCTACATTGCCTTACTTTAACTGTATCAAAACTTAAAAAAAATAGTTTTCATTTTTTTAAATTTTTATCTAATCATTACATGTAACATATGTATTTTCATCGGTTACCATTGTTGTTAGACCATTGTGCTTTTCACCGTTATCACTATAGGCATACTCATGGGTTATCATCACTCTTCTTACTATTTTTAAATTTTTTTCTAAACGTATCATAATAGATTCATTTAATATCCATGAAGTATGTAATAATAAAGCTATTATTAAATAAAACCTGATGGGAAATTTTTTTTAAACCTTCCAGCACAGAGGATGAGACATGTTAGCGAAAGAATAATAAGGGTTCTATTTTTTATCCGCCACGTAGTATATCTATGTCCATGTTTTAACATGCAATTTAAAATATTGTCAAATGTATAAATCCAGTAATGCTTATAGATTACATGTTGTCATATGTAGTTTGTAACTATTTGACCTTTAACCATAGATGGAATTTCTTAAAAAAAACTATGATGAATCGATATCTGATATCGGTAGAATATAATGTTAGTTAAGTAAATCTCGTTCCGAAAATAACATTATAATTGTTTATCTCCATAAATTACAAATGTTCAGGTGTCAGTATAACTTTAATTATATATAAACATCAGGATGAAAATTCGAAGCCCGAATTTCAAACTCTGCTTTAACAACTTTTAGATATTTGTTTAATTGAGTACATATAGACAAATAAACAAATAAATGTAGCCAATTAGTCGCCGTTCAAATGTATGTACCACCATCAACTTTAGCCAACGCGTTAGCCAACGAGGGGCACTACGGCCCGTCTACTTAGCTGATACAGAGTGCATTTACCGTATTTGGCCTAATTTTTTATCTATGAGTCAGCAAAGCCTTTGAAATTGTAGAGCAGTCTGTAAAGGCAAATTTAAAGGATTTAATGTTTTAATGCTAACTATAAATATAGTACAGATATATAGTTAAATATAGTACAGATTTTCGTTTTAATTAAGAACAATTGTTACACAAAATGTTCTCTTAACATTCATAAGTGACAAGCAAACACTCATTTTCTCCAGCTTTGTATCTTTATGCAGCCAGCCTACTTATACTATAGGGGCACTACTTAAAAGATGCTATGTAAAATATTTAGGAAATTAGTATGTTAGCATTTCGGATTTATTTAAAATATAATTAATTTAGACCGTGGGGTATATAAATTGAAAATACCAAGTCTATTAAGTATTACTAACAATTTTTGTAGTAATACAAAACGGTACGTGTAACGAAAATATTCATCATCCCTGTCAACTACAAAAAATGTTTAGTGAGAACTTCGAATGAATCAATTTATTGATAATTTTTAGTAAATGCTTAACTAAAACTAATTTTTAGTAATTGATAATTTTTAGTAAATAAGTCTTTGTTAATATCGTAATAAAATAATTGAATTCAAGTTCAGGTTTTAACTTTGTTTATTTTTCCAAAATGTTTTTGGCAAAAATGTTCATTGCGAATAAATAAAAGAATAATAACACGTCAAACAAAAACTTCCTGCGAATTTAAATAGGTGTGTGGAAGCTATGTGTTAGTTTTTCAGTAGCTCGGCTTCCCTTTTGGTTATAAATCACATTTCAAAGCGAAATGAAGCTCATAAGCAAAAGATTTAATTAGTATTAATATATTTTAATTGAATAACCGGTTGTGGCAATTTAAACAATCCAAATGGCCATATGAGGCGGTAGAATGTTATTATGTGCATATGTGTATTAATTTTTTAAATATATATATATATATAAATATATATATGTATGTATATATATATATATATATATATATATATATATATATATGGTCCTTTATATTTCGAATTGTATATTTTTATGAGACGTTATCTATTTTAAAATTAATATTCCAACACGGCGTAGATATTTGTAAATTGAGTATATGTACAGTGACAGATAGAATTTAAATAGTTTTTCATTGGTAAGGCATCCTTACAATAAAAACATTTTGAGTTGTTAAAAAAATAGTCGAAAGTATTGTAAAATATATTTTTAGAAATACCTTTGACAAGTTATATACTCTATACTTAATTCAGTAGTTGAATTACAAAGGCATTGTTTATATTCTCCATATTGGAATAGCGTTATTTTAATATTTTTTTATTGCGTCATTTATTTCTAAACGGTTTTCTGCGAAACTAGTTCAGACTATACCCTACCTTATTTCCTTTTATCCAATGCCGATCATATTGTTTATTAGTCAGAAGCACACTCTTTAATTAGATAGGTGTTGGCCTCTTTCGATAACTGTCTATTACTTTTAACTTCGTGCGCTCCATTATTTTTTGTAGGTATTTTAATGAAAATATATTATAATAACTTAACTTTAATGTCTCTCCACTATAATAACAAATGTTAAGTGTATAATTGTGAATATACTTTTCTTGTAATCATTTCTTATCCCAAATTTTCTTTAATTATGATATATTATTACGTAAGAATAAAATAAACTACTTTACCTAGAAGCAAGGAACGTATTCAGTAAGAGGGTTATGGGGTACCATTCGGCAAATCGTACGTACCTTGTTCATAAGCAAAAAATTACAATTCTCCCTTTAAGTGTCACATATTTCTTTCCTCCGACTAATGCTGAAAAAATGTGTGTTAATGATGTATTTAATTTTTGTGTATGGGAATGTAAAATTGTTGAAATGGACAGGGTCCCGTTTCTTGCTCTCCTTGTTCTTAAATATAACACTGATTTCTACAAATACTCCTTCAGTATCGACGCGGCAAAACTTTGGAATAAACTTGTCCCAAATATTGTTAATATATCGACGATTTTCTTATTTACTATATTCATTGTTCTCCTCTCCTCTCACTTCCCATAAAATAAATTGGCCTACAATGAATATCCTCAGATACGCAAATAGTTCATTGTTTAATAGCGACCAAACGACAATGGTTACATTGTTTTCTTTACCGCATAATCATATCGGTCACTCCATTCCAGTAACATTATTATAAAGCAGCTACCATTCTTCAATCATACGTGTAATCCATTTTAAATAATACTTGACGTATTTTATGTCAAAATCATAATATTTTCTTATATATGCAGTTCAGTATCTCGTCAAATACGCAAGAAATAAATATCAATTAAAATTCTATAATAATAAATGAGCGAATAAATGAACAAATTCAGTATATAACAGAAAAGAACTACCCTATGGATATATTAAAATATAAAGAATGAAATTGTTTCAATTTATTACTTTTTTACTTCCAAATACACAAACAAAAAATCGAACCAATATTTGAATAAAATAAACTTCGACAAGGTAAATATTGCTCAAAATAGTATTGTGTATCGTGCGTGCGTGCGTGCTTGCGTGTGTTCATGCGTGCGTGCGTGGTTGCGTATATACGTGCTTGCGTGCGTGCGTGCGTGAGTGGGTGCGTGCGTGCATGAGTGCGCGTGTGTGGTGTGTGTGTATGTGTGTGCGTATGTATGTGTGGTGTGTGTGCGTACATGCGCGAATGCATGTATTTGTGTGTGTGTGCGTGTGTGTGTGTGCCGTGACCTATGTGTACTTGTTTATTTATGGCGGCTTGCGGCCACGGTTATAACTAATTCATCAACGAACCCATATAAAATTGTATTGAGTATATTATCTTTCTGAAAAGAAATTCATTATACAGTTTTTACAACGCAGATTTCCCAAAATTTTGAGGAAAAATCAGACTATGACTATTATCGAGGAGAATATTTTCTTGTTAGGTGCAGTCAGTTTACCGTACCCGGTGTTATTCAGTTAGTTTATCGTAGCCGGGTTTTAGCTTTATTTTTTATCTTTTATATACAACTTTTACTATGACTTAGATCTTTTGCGCAATCCATCTAGTGCCTTCATGGAATTTAAGCATAGAGTCTTGATTTTAATCATGATTCTGTTGGGTAGCTTTATTACAAATTATATTGATTGCGGAATCGATCTAGTTCTTTCACAGAGTTATTATAATTTTTATAAGTGAAGTGCTAACTCGTTTGTAAAGATTTGACTCGGTTTAATGCGATATAAACTTGGCCATTTTTAAAAACATTTTATGGAGATCTATTAGAGTTTTTACAAATGTACATCCTAGAAACTTATGTACAATAATACTCCACGACAATATTAATGGAAGCACGGTTCCAGTAATTTTGCTGGCCCCTCTTAGTCCATCATACTTTGAGTCTGAAATCTTAATTCTAATAAGATCTGAGAATTTTTATATCATTAAATTAAATATTGACGAGTTTGGGCTATTCTGCGACTTCGAGCTGTTCCCTTTTGAAAGGTGGTCATCTAATAAACTTAATAACATCCATCGCTTCATTGTCTGGTCCCTTTTGTATATTATATTTTTTTCTGAGCGTAACCCGCAACCCAATACTAATTACCAGACTTGATACAATTCCACTGGTCCGATTGGGGTTTCGAGAAAGGTTTAGGAGTTTGGCAATATTCTTTTGGCTCCCTGGAATAACTTTGGTAATTTATTTTTCGAGGGAACAAACTTCCTCATATGCATACATACATACTAGTGCTAAATTTAATGTAAAGTTATATACTCTAAGATACTCTTTAGATTAAGACGAATCTAAGAACACCTCATTTGTTGATATTAATTTAGAAATTTAGTCTGTACGAGGGAACAAATTTACTCACATATGCACATAGATACGTCCAGCTAGTGAAATTCATAACCCGTATCCTGACGTAGTCGTGTAAAAATATGAAAGCAATTACAAACCAAGGTACATAAATGTCATTACAAACATCGTTCTGATATAATCGACAATAAAAGGTTATTTTAAAATTATTTTAAAGGTTATTTTATAAACCTTTCAATCGGATACTTTTGCTAAAGTTCACGGATGTAAAAGTCGCATACTAAATTTCCGTTAAGCAGACTTCATTGTATTGTTGCCTTCAAGAAAAAATATGCTCGCCTAATACCAATATAAGGACCCGGATATATCAGCGTTGTTATTTTTTTTTCGTTCATAAATTTCAAAGACACTTATATATAACAATGGCTGGGCATCATACTGAATTATTTCAATTTCTTAGTTTTAACGATGTAATGAAGAAATGGGCTTCACTTTCATTTGGAAAAGACTATATTTTATAACCACTATAATTTTTCCTCCGAATTACGATGTGAATAACCGATATTTAGGATATCAGCTTGATACACCAATTAAACGTAACATTTTACGTTCAGATCGTGTGAAAAAAACATATTTCATTCCAAATCTTATTGTTAATGTTTTTTGATAAAAACAAATAGAAGAAACTGTTTCTAAATATACCTGCATATACAAAATATATATGACTATATTTGCCTTTAACCTAGACTTATTACTACAGCAGTATTGTCTTCCACCCTTAGCAAAGTATTTTAAACAATAACTCACGTAGTTAATAAATAACTCCTAAATAGAAAGGAAAAAAAAACATTTGGTATGGAGAAAAGACAAGTAAGAAAAGATGACGATTGCCAATAAAGCGAAAAAATTCAAAGGAGACACAATGTTTGCTATACCTTTCGAATATTAAAAACGTGACTTCTTCCACAATACAAGTCCAGCCTCGTCTATCCCAAGCAGCTCCTCTCTAGCTGTTTTTAGATTCCACTCGACACCGTCAAGTCCTCTGATAGGGATATCTGCTTCTGCTTCACAGTTCGTAATATTTAAATTATTTTTTTTACTAACAGAGTGCAGATAAAGGCGATTATATTTATCCATTTCATATATTATTCAGCGGCACTAAAAAGTAGCGTTGATTCTCATTCCGAATATGCGATCTCATATATGAATATGATCTATCTCATATCCACTTGTTTTTAATTTCGCAAATTTTTTTTCGTCGCGGAAATTAATATTTTATGATGGTGAAGACGATTCTCAGTTAAACAATTATAGTGATGATTATGACTAAAGTTTTGAATTAAAAAGTACTACTTTCGTAAAAATGAAATAAATTTTACTTAAGGATGAATATATTATAACAAAAATAAAAGGTAGATATTCCATCAAATGATAGTAACAGTTAATTAAATGCTATTTTCAGTATATCGTATCTTAATTGAAAAGTTTCCAATTCATGTGAAAATTAATTCTGTAGCAGAAATTTATGACACCACTAAAAGATATCTTTTCTTAAATTGTATGTTTTGATATTATTTTACGGGCTGAACTTGAAGTCAAAATGGGATATTAATTTTTTTGCTGTCTGAGAAACCACTTTTAATTTAAATAGGAGTACCACTCATTTAGGGCTGAAAGTCGGATAATATTTTGAGGCTTAAAAGTTTATTTGCGTTATAGCGATTTGGAAACGGTAGAAAACGTCAATAAATAACGAATAAAACGTTACTTACAAACTTGCTTCTGTAAGTCGCCCACCAGAGTATATTTCACGATCTTTTGGCGATACGTTTATCTCCGGGGTTTTCCCTATTGGTTTTAAAACATTTCATTTGAAATATTCATTTAATTTAAAATTTTCATCTACGTAGAGGATTACAAATTTTTATCCGTTTAGAATTTTCAGCATTTATGAAATGTAAAATGATGCAGGACATTAAATAATAAAGAAAGAGGAAGTAATTAATAATTTCAAAATATACCAGCAAATGAAATGCTATAAAAGAAACAAAATGATATCGTATGAAAAAATAAACAAAAACCAACTTTACTTTAAGAACTCCACGTTAGGGTAGTATTTCAACTTCCCTTAATACTGTTAAATAACTAATATTGTACAAGTGTATTTAATACGTTTTCTATTCCTTTATATAAATAAAACGCAAGCTTAATGCTAACACAACTGACTTATTAGATTAGAGCGACGCAAATTATGTAAACGACTTTGAAACTGTTATCGGTTGTACATTCCTCAAGAATGAGGCTGCCGTCCAGATAACAGCAGACTGTGGCAGTATAATGTGGCCCTGTCTACAATGGAGTTCATAGTAGCTTGTGCGGCAACTCAGGAGGCGAAATATTTGAAACAGTTACTGTTTGACCTAAGTGAGTTTAAACAAAAAGCTATGTGTTAGAATATCGATAACAAAGTCATCAAAGATGCAAATCTATACATATTAAAAATAAATTAATACAAAAAAATTACGAAGACATTATAGACTTAAATAGAGTATTTATAGACAATCAATATGCAGATACATATATCCGCAAAGGGCTTACGTAGAATAAAATTCAAATTCGTAGAAGAAAAGATAGGAATTACAGAGTTAAGCGCATTTGTTTTTAATAAAATAGTTTCACTCAATACGATGATTGTTAGGTTAAGCTATACAATCTGTAAGTATTCAACTTTATATACTGATTAAATCTTCCTTTAATTGCATTATTAACCTTGATTTTTCTAACGTATTACATTAACCGGTGTTAACTATAGTATACATTGTTCATGTGTACTATCTTATAATAAAGAAAAACGGTTTCCTAATCCTTCAATATATAATAAACTGTGTCTTTGGGCTAAGGGTGAAGTTTCAGCATTATTATTGTTAAATATTGGTAAAGTTACTTAATTATGTCAATTTATCAACGTGGTTGCATATGCGTGACTTCGTAATATAGTTAAGAAAAATTAGACACATGCCTTTGGAATAAGGGTTAGTGTGAACTTTAGATAAGCTCATATTGAGAACCTACTCCTGTTAAATTGTTCTGATTAGGAGAGCAAGTTAATGTAGTGTGATTGTGTTAATAGATGTCCTGTAACATCTAATATGCAAAAAAATATAAAATTTAAGATTTTTAAAATGTTAATATAGGTAAAATCAAAGATGAATATTATGAACTTATAGTTCGGAACAATGTCTAAGCTTAATGGGAGTGTAAGGCTGTATGTATGGTCGTCTTACTTCCACTTGATATGAAGGATCTAATGATAGGGAAGTATTTAAAATGTTTATACTATAGTAATGGTTCCTCTTCCTCTCTAATCCTTGTACTCTATGGCGGATACTATATACACCGTATTCTTGTCATCACACTTACTTCTTCTATTCGAGTGACATCAAGAGTTGCAGTGGCTATTTGTCCGGATTTCTCAAAAGGGATATCTCAAATATCAATTAAGCGGTTCGGATAATTTAACATTAATTTACAAAAATGTTAGGTAATTTTGGAAAAAGAAAAATTAACCTAAAATTAACACTAGGATATAAATATATATATATATATATATATATATATATTTATATATATACATATATATATATATATATATATATATATATATATATATATATATATATATATATATACACACTTAATTCCTTACAATATCATTTACATGGCTTGACATAAAGAAAGAAAAATAGTGTCTCTATTTGTCTTTTTTTAAACTATTTTCTTCTCTTTTAAACTTTATCCTTTAAGGAAACATTTCTATTTTTGAATCTAAATTGGAAGTTCATTCAGTTTAATTCGGTTCCTGGTTATAAACCTAACTGCACTGACTAATATTTATGATGTTTACATAAATATTACCTTTATGAACGTTCTTCGATTCACGTAATTCACGTGTCGTATACACGTGAATTACGTGAATAGTGAACCTTTAAATGATGTTAACAGGAGGGAGGAACAATATGATGTTCATTCAGCTCCAGAAATGTTAATATAAATCGTAATTCATGAAAATATGGCCGAAGACTCTGGCTTGTTATATTATTTGTATCCGTGTAATTCAATTTTTAGTGTTTTGCTAATAAGTTGGTAAAACTTAGCTCTCGTATAATCTAAAGTTTCATTGTATCCTATTCTTTGAAAATTTCCGATATTTTAGAAAGAAAGGTGAAATTCTGCTTTATATGAGAGAACAATTCATAACTTATTTTTAAACATGTTTATAATACACATAAACTATTATCTCAATAGTTGGATACCCTTCGGTATCTTCTTATTCACATATGTATTTAATGAAAGATTATAAAATATTTTCAGGTCCTTGTTATTTAAGTCAATTAACGTCGAATAAAATGCGTTTAAATATTTAAATATGCGAAAATATAAACTTGAGAGCTACAGACCTATATCCACTTGTTAGATACCCGGGGTACTCGGTTACCCATATATAAAGGTTTAATACGCCTGCAGAATTGTATATTAATACATAAGTTAAACTAATATTTAAGTACCTAATGTAATCCTCTATTTCCGTATATGTCTGTACATAACTTACCAAAATTACAGGTTACGTACAGACAGACACGGATATAAAAATTACTGTAGGCAATTCATTTTTAATGACTTGTATTATAAATTTTATATAAAATTTCCTCACATGGAACTTATTCTTAAAACAATGCGTAATTTTTTTTTTATTGTTCTTGAACGTTCATCATAAACCGATTTAGTCTAACCTTTATAAGATTTTCGCGACTTCATCCGATTTTTGTACACAGCCTGGTAAAGAATTCCACAACAAATTTTCGCCTGATGGAATCTGTACATTAAGTAGACTCAGTTGTGTTATCGCTCTAGATTGTGTCGCTTAACTGTGACATTTCTCACGATTTGAATATTTTGAGTTCGATTTTCAATCACTGACATATTTTATTACTTTATTACTTTACTTAATTTTATTACTTTACTTAATTGTCGTCAAAATAATCGGCTCCCATTTCATTTTTAAATTTTATTAATTCATAATAAACTATGTAACTTATAAGGCTGGCAACATCCAAATTATTGTAAAAAAAAGCGATACAATCGGTTAGACCGCCTTTGTATTTTGTAACCTCATAACATTTGTTTCATTATATTGATTCCAATCTTCGTTTTATTATTAAATGGAACATTTTCTGTTTTTTTTCTTTCTGTCTTCCTAAATTGTTATATCTAAGTACATCATAGATGACAGTGAAATAATTTTTTTTTAACATAAGAGCACATTGTCACTATCTCATGAAATCCAAATGGTGGAAAATTATTTGCGATCTTTAGATGCTTGCATCACAACTCGAATATTTTTTTTTAATGTTCTTGAAATTGTCAGATGCCATGAGAATAAATGTTTTGCTAAAAGAAGAATTATAAAAAAATTATCTATCCAAATATTTCTTCTGGATTTTTCCCGATCGACCAGTCAATAATTTGCTAGCATGCGTTGCATATCTGCCATACTTATATTCCATACTTTGTTGACATTGGTGGTATGTACTGAGTGAATCTAGTTTACCTTCTGTATGAAGAACCACTGGTCATGGTTTGTAAAGCGCTGATAAGTTAAATTAGTAAGATATAATTGATGCCAATCACAGCTCTATATAATTGACGAGAAGTTGATTTACACATGTCCGAAGAATGGTCAGTTTTCAAATTGTTTGCACGTGACATTATGAGAATTTCCCAGAACGCGTAGAATTTTGAAAGAGTTAAATTTTTCCGTGTCTATTGCTCTTTCATAAGATTTTTCTCATTTTACGATTTGTAAATTGTATTGCTTTCTTGTTGCTATGACGAAAAATTAGACCGAGTATTTCGGCAATGAAAACCCTTTCGAGGGATTGCCTCATTGATAAAGTCTCTGTACTTCTATGTGGTCCAGATTTTTGCCAAAGATTATTTTCAGTAGGAGTTTTATGTTGAATTGGTTGTGTTTTAGATTAAATCATTTTATTTTTGGCTGGAAATGTCGTTGATTGTGATGTTTCACTACTTGCTGTAACGTTTTCAGTCGGTTCATCAACATCCTCGTCTAACTCAGCTTCACTCTTGAGATCTTCCACTAATTTTAAAAATATTATATTTTCAAATATTTTTGAATATTGAAATCATAATAATGGGAAAAATAATAGTATTTGCCAGATTCTTCAACGTTCAATATTTCTGAACACCCCCTTCTGCGTATACAATTCTCATCGTCACTATCTCAGGTAGAATCTTCGTCAGCAGAATGTGCTCCCAATAGGTCACTCAAATATCTAGCCTTCTCTTCAATCGTCAATATATTAAGTTATTTATTTCATAAACAATAAATAAGCGACAACAATAAATTATCAAATTAATTGCTTTGTTACGAGTATTATTTAGGCTACTATTGACTTTGAATTACTTGCCTGTAAATTTTGTTTGCTGAATACTGTCGTCATGTCAAATAATTAATGCTTTCATAAAATGTATATATACATATATGCATATATGTATATATATATACATATATATATATATATATATATATATATATATATATATATATATATATATATATATATATATATATATATATGACATCCGCATTCAGGTCCAATGGCAGTTCGAAATGTCTCACAAACTCTTTATTAATAATGTAATTTTACATACTGACGCTATAGAGCTCTTGAAAATTTTATTCTCTTAACAAGTGTGGATTTCAAACTGAATAATAATAAGATTTTTGTGTATTAAATAATGTAAATAGTCCAAATCGGTTCTTATCAAATAAAAAAACGTTATTAAAATTGGTTGGATTTTCCCGAATTTATGTCAGCATTGCTCAAAAAAACGCCACGTATCTTGGATAATTGTCTAGTTTAGGTACTTGAAATTTTCATAATTGTATGGGTGTAGATAATAATAGACCACGGATAATTCTTTAAATTGACGGTCTATGTATACATGTACGTCTTGCCAAGCGCCTTCAACTAGTGATCTGATTACGACATATTTTTCGTAAGACGTTGCCTTTGCAAGACGTTGGAAAACTGACAAACTCTAAACACACCTTCTAACAACGAATTATGTAGTCTCGTAAAAACTTGATTATCTGAAAAACACCAGTTTGATAGGATTGGTTGATTTTCAGCAAATTAGCTTCTCGCAAAATGCCTCTTTCAGCGTCATAAAAATAATGCACAACGGCATATGTAGAGTAGACAAAATCCAGTGAATTTAATAAAATTATGTATAGGGCTCAATAAGCCGCGTTGATTTTCAGCCATAAGCATGACAAAACAGTTTTATAATAGCTAAGCACGCTAAAACTTCCAAGTTACACAAGCCGACGAGTCAGGAGAACAATGGTCACTTCATAAGCAAAATCGTTAAGAAAGTTACTAATACCGTTGAATATGTGTATTAAATGCATGCGATAAATAAACAATAACTGCCGAATACGGTTGTTGTAGGTTCAAATTACCACCGAGCAGTGACTTGTCAAACGGGTTCTAAATCATAACACTAGAGTGTGTCGCTCTCTATTTGATTCGTGCAGAATAAAAAACACTCTGTCCAGGAGATAACTTTATCCTGAACATATTTTGCGTATGTTGAGGCTAATAACCATTACTTTGCGACTAACTAAAGTAAGATTGAGTTGAATTAATGTTTTTTTTAAAAGAAATACACTTAGTTTTTCTAAAATTAGGATCAGGCCACAAATTTCATATTTTGTATTTAGTAACTTAGTGTATACGATGTTAATTTTGACGATGTTGTAATAGTTATATTACTATAATCTTTTATCTGGACTATCACCATGTTCTAAGCTAGTTTTCAAGATTACAAGAAAAGTTTCTCGTTTCACATATATAACAATAATGATTTTTTAAATATTTTTTTGAATTTTACTTAAGAGAGTTAGATAAGTATGTATTGCAAATGTATTTAGAAAAATACTAAAATTCGCCCATTGTCTTTAAGTGTGTTAACAAGTTTTTTTAAAACTTATGTGAAAACTGAAACGTATAATTCAGTTTATAACATAAACATGCGTCTATATTTTGATTAGTCAAATCATTTGGTAGTATGTTTCTTTCACTTAATGATTTTTAACAGTGTCAGTAAAGAAATAAATTTGTTTTCTACCAAAGCCCTTCCTGTTTTTAAAAATAAGCGAACGCTGCTCTTAATGAGATATTTCATCGTCTAGGTAAAACACAAAGAATATCTTTTTTATCTACTATTAGAACTACTTTATTATTCGAATTTACAGTAAGGGAAATTAACGCACTGAATCGAACGGTTTAGCCAAATATCTATAGTTTTGGAAATTTGTTTTCTCAGACATAAACTCTTCAAAGAATTTTTTATTCCAATTACTTTAAGGAATATTTCTTAAGATATTATTGAAGGTTTTCATTATATCGTAAAAGTTAATGTTAAAAATAATAAATTGTAGAAAGTGGTCGAAAAATTAATATGTATATGAAAATTTTATCTGCCATTTGCAAATATTTTGTTAAATTTTCCAAGAGTTTCCATTGCTTGTGATTTTGTTATTTATTATTTGTTTTATTTAGAAATGTAGGTACATAGGAAATAAAAGTAGAAATTTTAACCATTCCTACCGAATTGAACATTCCATTTAAATATAAAAACTCGCCACTATATATGACGCCATTAACACGTTTCGTCTTTCTGTTTACTATATAATGAATATATCTAGCGCAGAGTTAACCCTTGAATATGTGGGTATTGCCCATTGTTCCCAACTACGTTCATAATCTACAAATGGTATTAATCGAATTCGAGGGTAATAGCTGAGATTGTGTTTCAGGACTATTATAAATATAAAAGCACCTTTTACAGTATTAGCCCAAATGTGATCGAAAGACATATTCGTTTATCCTCACTAATTATATGTCATGTATATTGTGTGTGGTATTTTATGGAATGTATTCAAAATTAATATCTGATGAAAATAATAATACTGTTATAAAAAGTGAGAAAAATTTAGTTTTTTTTAGTTTTTTGCAATGATATTCGAGATTTTAAGATTAAAATGAATCATACATACCCTTTAGGATTGTAATCATAAAAAGATTTTGACTTTGTCATTAAAACTTTTCGGAAATGCGTCCTAAAGATGGATTTCGGTGTAAGAGTAGTCAGCTTGATTCTCCGCCTTAACAAATTGACGACAACTTCCTTTATCGTATCATAAATAATTAGGTAACTAATTTCAAATTACGGTTATTCAAGAAGCTCAGGCTTAATTTCGAACGTCAAAATCTTCCATACTGTGCCTATAAAATAAACAGGGAAGTATACTTTAAATTTTGTTGTGTAACTTATGATGTGTTTAAATAAACAAATTAGATATTTTCTGAATTGTAATTCTTGTGATACGTTAATATATTTTTCTCGACTCTGTTGAAAAGAATTATTTTTTTCAACATAGTATTCTGCAAGGAAGGTTGTCAAAAAAAGTGATTATTTTTAACTTTTTCTGTATGACTGATTACCATAGATACTTTTATGATGAATGTGCAGGAGATTGATAGTTTCTGCATTACAATATATGAAGTATTCTTTAGGGTGCCATTGACACGAGTACATACACGTCTCGTATAAAGACCACAAAAGCATTCCCGATCAACCATTATCACAAGATCTAAGTCAACAAAATTGGGTTTCTATTATGTTGTTTGCCAATACTGGTGTTGATAAATATTTTATATGAACGGAAGAGCTTCATATATTATGAATGAATAAAGGTTTCAATATTTATTCATGATAATATGTATTTATTCGCTTGAGAAATACCATGGTCTTTCATTTTGTATTTTTCTTACTACATTTTACTGGCTGAGAACCATACATTTTGAGAAAATATTTTGAATAGTGGAAGACATGTGCACCAATTGTTTGTATGAAGTCTAAGTATGCAAATGGCTTTGAAGAGCTTCATCAGCAAAACGAGATTGATATCGACGAAAAGTTTTAAAATTGCATCATTGCTGCCGATATTCGTTGAATGCGGTAAGCCCTGTCTTCTAAAAGCTTCTTGACAGCCGCACGGAATAACTGGCAGTAGTTTTCTGATAGTAAGTTATATTAACTGGCAGTGAGATTTTGGACGCGCAGTGGCTGATAACTAAGGCAGTGAGCTTTTTGCGTACTCATAGAAGAAATTTTATATTTTCTCTATCTCATTAGAACAATATTCTTATTACTTAAACGATGTTTTGACTTTTTTGAACATCACAGAAGAAATTTTTTTAAGTTGTTAAAAAAATAATTGGCGATATTTTTATTTTTCACATTTACCATATTTACAAAATTTCTTTCGTGTACTTCTAATTTTTGGATGATATCTTCACAAGAAACCAAATTTGTTGTTGAGCGTATTGTTAATTACGTGCTGTCATATATTTCAATTTTGGAACGAAAGTTTACATTTTCATTATGAAACAAAATTTTTAAATTAAATTAAAAATTGAACAAGGCTCTATTAATTAGAAATATAATTGCTTGTTATAAATAACTTATTGATATCTGGTGAATAATTTGCTGAACCACATTCCATTATAAAAAAGTAAAAAAAACTCCCCGTAAAATATCAACCTACAAAAACGAAGATAGTCATAGTTATAAATAAATTCACAGGCAGTTGAAAATCCTACGGCATGATTGTAAGTAACAAGAAGTAAAAGAAGAAGCTGAAGTTTTCTTGACTGGTGGTATTCCAGTCGTCCCATTAGGTTAGAAGGCGTCGCCTTCAAGACAGAGTGTTTGTGATGCGTTTTGTTACATTCAATATTATTTTACTATTGTTAGCTCTTAGTGGAATACAAAAACATAAGATGAATAATACCGAAGGGTCTTGAAAATTTTGAATCTGGTATGCTTATGTAACAGTTTAGTTAATCGAAATTGCGCTGATCAGACAGAAAAATGATTTTTCTTTCAAAATTATTCTTAAATTAGTTTTTACTTTGTTTACAGTAAATTGTCTTTAAATTGTTATACTTGAATTTCATGTTTTTAATTATTATATTAAGTGTTCCATGTATAATGAAAGGGTTTGAACCTATTGAATGCGACGCTTTCCCACGTGGTTTTGTTTTGATATAGATTTTTCGTTCCTGAAACGTTTTCATTCTAGTAGGACTCATCCAAAACTAAACATAAAAATATTATTAAATGAAATAGGTATAGCCATTTCGCAATAAACATAAAACTATGATTAGAACTGTTTTTATAAAAGAAACAGATACAGCTCTTAAATGAGTAAATAGGTATATAAAAGATGATTGCTCAATCTCCGTGAGGAAAGGCATAATTATTTCTATTGCAAATATTGATCAGGCGTAGTCGTTATTAACAAGGCCTCGATACTACTTAATTACTTATACATATTGAATTATATATTTATGTACGATATAAATTCTCTTTACTAACTGAGACACGATCAGGTGATATATTCTGTTACTATGCCTGATCCGTCAATTTAAATAAAACGGAATGAGTGGTGATTACATTACTTAATCATGAAGTGAACTAATTATTAGCTGGGTAATAGTGTGCCCATATTCAACTTCCATTATTTTTGCACTCCACAAGAAATATATAAAAAGTAGACAACATCGGGAAGAAATTCGATTTCATGATATTTATAAATCTGTACTAGTTTTTATTAGACACATTTCTGAGACGACTATGAGATAATTGACTGTGTAATGAACGTTACTGAGAATGTTTTGTAATTTAATTGCAAAAACTGAAATTAAAGAAAGCATTTTTCAAAGTTACCTTAGAAATATTGTGTGATAGCATTCAAAACCTAAAGTGTGCTATTCATAAAAAAGAATCAATATTTGAAAAGTCAACTAAAATAAGCAATGTCGATGATTGTAGAAGTATAAATTATTGATTGGATAGCAGACAGCAAGTTACGAAGATTTAACTAACCATTTGCAAAGTATTGAGTATTAAAAGAGTAGAAATAAGCATTGAAAATCGTACTAATGTAAGTAGATATGCAACGAAATCTTGAAGTCCTAAAAGTAATATAGTTCTCCAGCTATAAAAATTTAATATATTCTAAGTAAATTTTTGTTAAAATTTAATTATACAAAGTTTTATACATTAATTTGGCTCCATATTTGGTCTTGCCTTATTTAATTAAGCCCTATATTTAATTATACAATAAGAAAGTCAGATTTGCAAATCCACACAAATGTTACAAAAGTTACGAAAAACCACATTGCCAAATTACCAATTAGGAGTTATTTGCACTTAATTAAAACCCACACACTTGTTTTTGAAATCGTTTTCTGTCTGCCTATCTATTTGTTCAAGCTAACCGTATACAGACCTGAAATGATTTTGACGGGACATTCAAAGGTAGATAGAAGATATTACAATGAGTGGTTTCCTTTTATCTCGGAAGTATTTAAACTGTTGATGTTAGTGGCAAAATTTGAACCGATTCAATAATCATGGTCCTGTACCTAAATAATAAAACAAATGATATAATATTTAATACAGTATTATTACAATATTAGTGTATAGTGCATAGCGTAAATAACAAATATTAAACAAAACTGCGCACGTGTCGCCGCGCCCCACGCCATCGGCCCTCGCTAATGGCAGCCGTTCACTATCCCCACATGCATACGAGTACAGTGAAAGAAGTTAATATGACATGATCGCGCGGGCTTAGAATGTGCGAGCGGGTTCATATGTATGGTTGTGTCGCATGTCGAGATAACTTTGTGATATAAGTGGTAATAATTAAAGGAGTAATAGGTGGTGGAAATAGTTTTTATAACATTTGATTTGGTGGGTACTTTAATTTTGTTCCTAATTTTGTAGTTTTTAATAAGATTAATTTTCTTTTAATCGAGTAGCAGTTCTACTTTGTTTAAAGGTTTGATTAGTAGACATTCATTGGTGATTCAAAATTAATAAAGTAGGTACTAGATTTTGTATCCTATTTTCGTATGCGACTATCAAAATGGCAATCTTGATACCTACGAACTTGAATTCCTCAGTGAATAGAGAAAATATTCTGTATTTAAACAACGAGTAATAATATCAAATTCAACCATAACTAACTATTATATTAACAATATTTTCAGTTATCGTGGACCTTTATGATATCATTTATGGTTTTAAATTAAAAAAATCTATATTTATTGTTACAAAATGTATATGACTTTATAAAATGTATTCCTTAGTACGAACTCGGCTGGCATTCGGTCAGATTTTTGAAGTGAAACTTCTTTTAGCTCACCTTGTCCAAAATGTGTTGATGGGAAAATATTTGTGATTTGAATTACAAGAGCGTGACGGACTTCCAGTATATTCGGCGGTAGACCGAGTACAGCTGAACGGTTAGACCATCTTGGAGGATATTCGACGCCATATCGAGTATGGCCGAATGAAATGAAGATCAAATGGTCGACTTAGTAAGAATATTTTGGTTAGTTACTACAACCAATGAGCCATTAACGTAACAAGAATCCATTGGATAACGCACGGAATGCGACAGATGACTAGGTTTGATACTCGTATTTTTTCTTCCTTGATTTTATTTTCGAGATTTTTTTAAGGATTATATCCTAATAAGGATTTCTTTATTAAATTCCAATCAAAAATTGTTTTTGGTTAATTTATTTATTTCATTTTACGTCAATAGTTTTGTGTTACATACATACATATCCAGATATGGTAATGCTTAGATATCTAGATATGGTTTAATGCAAAAAACAATTATTGTCGATGATCTTTTTTCAATCAAGTTTCTTTTATGTAATTCTTTTATTAGAATGTTATGTATTAATAGAATTCCAATAAAACACCTCTGTAATACTTAACCGATTTCTCCTGAATATCAAAATTAATATTCACAATATTTTATAAATTTAAATAATGGCGGTGTTTCATTTTCCCATGATGTCTCATAGCAAATATTATACTTCAAGCATTAATAGATAACCATTGCGAATTTATCGTACATTGAAAAAATTATTTTTATGGAATTAAGTGAAAAATTGTCATATTCAAATATTTTTTATTTGATTCTCTAATATCATATAATTATACTGCTTATTCTGGTTTGATTCAAAATAAAATTATGAAATAACGCCACAATAACCTAACATAACCTGACAAATATAATATTTTGGGAACATTGGAATTTTCTTTATTTATATATATATATATATTATTATTATTATGTATGATTCTTCTGTAGAATATCGTCATATATTTTAAAAAGAATTAATTGAAAATAAAACATTTTTATAACTACATATTATTATGCCGTCCTAAAAGTTCTTTGAAAATATTTTGTCTTCAACTGTTGTCAGATTTTTCATTTATTAAAAAAAATAAAAACAAAAGCGATCTATGAAAATATTTTTGGCATCATGCGACCATAATAAGTTAAATTTTCAATATTACAAATTATCATAGAAAATAATCAAGCGTCAAAACCAATATTGTTTTAATAAATAATCCATAGTAATGGCTATTAAAATTGTCGTACACCTAGGAATTTTGGTAAGAAATGCCAAAACATGGTTTTTTGGACATTTTTTATAAATTTTTAAAGTATATTAACTAAATACATATACATTGTATACTCCCTTTTCAATTTAATTTCAATAAATTATCTATAATATTTTCACGTTATGTTTAAAAATGGAATGTCCACATAGATTTATATAAAGTTAATTAAAAAAAGAAAGTCATTCATTTTTCAATAAAAATAATTTTTTTTAAAACATGTTCCTAAGATTTTAAGTCAAAAGTAATATCTATGAATATGTTAAACATATAATTTTATACGGTTATAGTAGTAGTTTTCTGCTGAAATTATTGAAGCAGCGGAAACATTGTTTTCAATCTTCAAAACATCATTTCACCCCATCCATATATAGCCCCGCATTTTTAGAAATCTACAATTTTTCGTTAGATATCCGCCGTATGTGCAATTTTTTTCTATGATAACGACTATAAACACTGATATATGTCAATTAATATTATAAAATCCGATGAAGCAACGTATAAAAATTTACAATGTGCAACATAATAACATGTGTAAATTAATTACGTTTGGCACAGATAATAAGTTTTAATATTTTTTTTCTTCTACTTTGCTCATATTTTATGATGCATTTTTTTATTTAAATGTAACCTCTTTTTTGTTAACTGTGCCAACTTACAAATTACAAACAAGATTCTCACTTAAGTTTTAGAGATAAATGGGAACATTCGTTTGCAACGAAACCTTTATTGAGGCGCCCCCTAATGAGCTAATATCGTAACCTAAGAACCGTCGCTGATTAGTCCCAAAGATTGTACAGGAAACCATATCTAAATCGGTCAAACCATTTGTGAGATAAATGGGAACATCGGATTGCACACATAACAAACAAACAAACAACCTCTTACCCTAAACGCATATACCTTCTCCGTACCGTCGTGGGCAATAACAGACGAAAGAAACAATAATTTGATATATATTTTAAAATTTTTTTCAAACAATAATAACGTTGTTGATTTATTTACAAACTTATTTATAAGTGCCATGTAAGCTCGGTGTGTAAATATTCACAAAGACGGGAGTTCGATTTGAATTGATTATGATTCTCATTTATGGTTCAGACTTTATATCAATAAAAAATAATATAAAATAAATAGGCTTTTATTTCTACAAATATTAAAGTTATTGACATTTTGTCTTATTTTTATGTTTATTTATGTGAATAGTGTTAGTTGTTACGTTATATAATATTGAATACATTTTGATTAGTTAAAAAGTAAAAATAATAAGTTTTTATTTTCTACAAAAAACACTCTACAGGTTCTTTCAAAGTTAACCAATTTTCTCTTGATTGTGCTGTTTGAAACCAGTTAGGACCTGCCGTTTTCCTATGTCTTCGTCTTCTTGTCTAGAATAGTGTCTCCCTTTTGGTCCTTTCCACTTCGTTATCTTTTTGGTCCATCGCTGGTGTGGTAGACATATGTCCAGCCCATTTCCATTTTAATGTCAGAGTATTTAGCAGGGTATTAATGGATTTCGTAATATTTCGCATTCCTCATGAGTCGTATTTTTTGTATTTTCCTAATTTTTAATATACTGCACTCCAGTCCTCGTTGACAAGTGACTATTTTGTTCTTTATCTTCATGGTGAATATCCAAGTTTGACAAGCGTACGTCTGACTTAGTAAAATACATGAATTTAAGACTTGTTTTCATGTTGATTGGTAAGTAAGTAACTTACCAACGCACATCATATATGTCTTTTAAGCCCTAGTGTTTATTCCACCAATACAATTTGTATCCTGTGTTCAATTCCCAGGTCATTGTTTTTCCTGCCGAAACTAATTTGTTTTCCGAGGTAAATGTAATGGTCTGTATATTTTAGAAGCTCATTTTCCACAGTTATTATTTTATGAGTGTAGGCGATGTAGAGTTCTCTTTGTCTCTCTTGGTATTTCTCGATTAAAAGTTCCAATATATATATATGATCAACCATAGAATATCCTTTCCTAAAGCCCGCTGGCTTTACCGGCTGGTTTGCTTCCAATGTTGCTCGTGTTCCTTGGTTTATAATTATGGAGAACGTACGACTTCGTCTATTTCGATTTGTGCAACATCATTAACTTCTTCGTGTGTCCTCTTTACTTGGGAATTGTTATTCTTCTTATAGCTTTCTGCGCTATATAATTTTTCATAGAAGTTTCAATGGTAATGTCACTGCTATCATGATATTGAATCTCATGATAATATCACGGCGGCTATGTATAGGTTTTCTGTCGGTTTTAGTCCATCTATCTAGGTTTTATTTGTCCTTGGTTCTTTAAAGCCTTTTTCGTACTTCCTGTTTGACTCAGATAGCGTTCAAGAGTGCTTGACTGTTGATTAGCGTAGTTAGTTTTAATATACCTGCTTGTTAGCTTGTATAGAGCGGATATTTAATTTTTCATTGAGCGAGTTTCATTTTTACTTTGTTGTAGCTCTTGTCTTCTCTTACTCTATAATTCGACAGTACTTTGTGTTTTTTGTGTGTTCCGAGCTTTCTGTAGACTTTTGGTGATGGTTTTAATTATATTATCGTAGTATTCCTGGACTGATGTATTATCTTGGCAGTCTAAAAGACGTCGTGAGTCCTCTGAAGAGAGGAATTCTTTGTATTTTTCCATTTCGACGTTCAGTAGTGTAGTGTTTTGGTTGTTTTTAAATTTCGTTCTGCTCTTTTGTATGTGTCAATATTATTGTTGCTCTTAATGGCCTGTGATGTGTGTGATATTAAGTACTTCCAAATTGTTGAATGGGTGCGGTCGATTAGACAGTATGAAGTCGATTTCATTTTCATATTTCATATTTAGTGAGCTCCAAGTCCATTTATTTTTTGTTTTATTCTTATAAAATGTGTTTATAATTGACATTTTATTCTTGATAGCGAAATCGATAAGTTTTTGACCTCCTGCATTTCATTCGTCGTAACGGTTAGGTTTCATGATTAGGTATTTTTCTTTTTTGGATTTATGAAATTTCACATTTAGGTGTCCAATTAGTATATAGTCTGCGCACTGGTTCTAATGCTTTGTTTAGTTTTGTATGGGAGGTACCGGTTTCTTCTTCGTATGCTTTGTCTGCAGGGGCTTTCATTTGTATGATTGATAGGCATGTTCCTTCAAAAATCGAATTCAGTAGTGCGACTTCTTCTGCGAGACCGATAAAGCTTTCTATATTATTTTTATGGAATTTCTTTATTAGAAAGCCAACTTCATACATTTCAGGTGAATTGTCGTAGTCCTCAATTTTGGTTCCAACGCTTCTTGTTTCTGATATGCCTACAATATCATACTTCATGTCTTTAAGTGCTTTGTTTAGTTCGATTAAACGTTTATATCATGAAAGCGTTTTTTAGATTCGATTGTATGTTATTTTGTATAGTTTTTTTAGTTGTTGATTTTTTTCTTTAAGTGTTTTGGTCATATTCTTTCACGGTGAGCGGCCGGCTTCCAAGATGGGTCCTATAACTTCTTTAAATATTTAGTGTATTTTCCGTGTGAGAAGGGGCGGTAGTTGCTATTGATAAAACATAGCAAGTACCGCCCCCACTTGCTATTTTTTCAGGCTTTTTGTTTTCTTGGTTATTTATTAGGTTATTTACTACTACATTATTATGCTTCTTGCTAGTTAGAAAATTGAGCATGACTGGCAATCTCTCAGATGAGCTTAATGACCTTTGTATACGTATCTGGGTTTTATTTTTCTTTCAAACTTGCGCCTTCTCCTCGGCTCTGAGGTTGTGTGTATTGTGTTTAGGGAAAAGAGAAAGAGTTCTTTTTTTGTTTTCTGTCACATCCACATATTCATTTTCTGTCACATATTTACTATTTAGTATTACTATTTCTATCATATTTAATTTTTGTTGAATTAACTTTTCTTTCCCCGTCACCACTTGTTCTGGCAGTAACTTTCTTTTTTCATTATATTTTTTAGAGCTTCTTTGATAAAATAATAAGTGTCTTTTAGCACTCCTCTGTGTTTAAATATATGTATTTTAAGCCCAGTTCAGAAAACGTAATGATGGTTGGCCGGGGCTCACCCCATTTTTTCTATTCTTCTTATTTCTTGTATGTCCTTGCGGTTCAGTTTACTAGAGAAACATTGTGCAATAAAATTGATGTTTGAAATGCTATTTCAGTTTCTTCCAAACCAAAAAGTATAATATTTCTCTGTCGGGCCTGATTTTCGAGAAAAAACAGTCCTTTTTCTTGATTTTCTGCTCTTTTCTTGAGATTTCCGTATTTTCCTTCCCGTATTTTGAACTTATCTTCCAGTATGGTGTTTATGTTCTAAATTACTTGTTGCGTGACTTTTCGCAATTTTCTAAAATTAATATTTCATTAGTCGTATCGATTTTGATTGCGCAACACGTCAATGGTAGTGATATTTAGTCTGTGAAAAGTATTCTTTATTATTTTTAAAATTCATGCTACGGACGATATTATTTTTTATTTTTTATTTTAAAGTTCACCGAATTTATGGCAGTAGTATAGTTTTGCATCACTTTTTATTAGAAATTAATGTGTTTGTTAAGTATTTTCATGAATAGTCTGTTTTGTAAACAGGAAATAACAATGTCTGTCACTAGAGTATTTTACTATTTATTGTTTATTCCCTTGTTCACCGTGACTCTCCACAATAGGACTCTCCCAACGAGGTGAGCCAATCGATTTTTTACCCACTTTACCACTTGTGTTGAGTTTTTAAGCCTTAATTACTACTTTAATCAATATATTTTGCGGAGCCTATATCAGCATTGTAACGGTAGCGCCCTCTCGTGTATATATCAGATATTATATAAAAGAATGTAATATAAAATTAATAATTTTATCATCAACAATAAGAAATTCCATTTTTGCACTCAATTCTTGCACTAATTACGTTATTTTTCTCCGTCAAATATTGTATTGGTATGCTACAACAAATAAAATTTTATTACCAATAAAGTATGAGTATATATTTAGCAAAAACATTTTCCGCATTTGTTTGTAAATATACCTTCGTTATATTTTGGTAAGAAGAGGATAATCCAATATACCTTACTGTAGAGTAAGCTAACAATATTTCCCACTGAAATGCCCGTAGAGACGTACAACCAAAGCTATTCGGACCATTTTCCGCTCCCCTCGCGTTCGCTGTTCAACCGGAATTGGCTCGCGACGAAGACGATATGCAGTGCATAAATATAATAATATACGACATCATAATTATGTAACTGCGCATATATATATACATATAAATATATATATATATATATATATATATATATATATATATATATATATATATATAGGCGTTATAATGACAGTGCGTAATTTCGAACTCTTCTGATAGTTTTTTCACTACCAGGCGTATGGTATTTGAAATGTCTCGCGTAGTTTCCGTATCTATCCATTTTATAAAGTATCTGTTTCTACTAGATTCAAATCCTTTCTGTTCTTCTTGTGAGCTATTAAAAATAATAAAACTTCAAAATCAACTCTTCCAAAAGATGAAGAGTCTCAATTTGTAATCTAGATTTAAACCTTTATGTATTAATTTCATATGGCACTGCAAATTTTTTTTTTAATCAACCTCGAAATTGAAATAATACTTTAAAACATTGTCAGACCTGATTTATTTTAACATGCATAAACAAGCATAAACAACCATATTGTTCTTTTCTTAGTACTGATATTTTTCATATAGCGAGTAATATTCAAAATGATCTTAAAGAGAAAACTAAATAAAATTTTGAGAAGCAAGCTAAAGTAAGCTGAAAACTGCCCAATCACAAGTCAAACTTGCGTGATTAGTATTTTGCACGATTGTCTAAAATACGCAGAAATAGAGAAAAATACCTGAATACGATTGCGTGGAAATTTTTGAACTATAGCATTAAATTTTTATATCTAATTTAAATGAATGTATGGTGTAAAATGTCTCCCCTAAATAAAAATAAAATACTATAGGTGATGATGAGTGATTGCTGTTTCTCTGCTCGTCTTACGAGTGTATAAATATTAAAATTTTCAGTTGCGCATTTAAAAATTATTTTTGTCATAAATGATATTTCTCGTTTACAAATATAGCAAAGGCACTCTCCTTTATCGGTCTAATCGGTTGCTACGAAGCCGATCAACCTACAAATTGAGGGAGATTATTTATAAATGTAAGGTAGCAAATATACAAATAATATTCTCAGTCGCACTCAAAGAAATTCAATGTGATACTTCGGATTTAATTCATTTTATTAGTCAGTTGGGATATTAGATAAATTTACGTACTCAAAAAATTGCAAGAAAAAAACGTTGCCATTTTTAAACCACCTTCCCGCAATTGGTTTTACATTAATTTAGAAAGTACCTCAATTTAAATATTTTAAAAGTTACGTGACAAATATTTTAATACGAAAAGAAAAAAAATCAAAAACGATTACGTATACCCACAAACCAGAAGTAGACTGTGAATAAACAAATATATACCAATGAAGCTACATGAGTTCACCACAACACAGGCTAAGAAAGTTAATGACATTTGAAATTTACTGCTTATTCCCCAGGTAGGGTAATGAAATGTGTCAACATTCAGTGTTATAAGGAATTTACAAGTACCTACAACATAATAAAGGACATACTTACATTTAAATTTACCTGCGTTCTACGTTAGAATTTATATTTATAATTTGTCAAATGAGACTAATTATACTCAGTTAATGACATTTGTGTTTGACATGTATTAAGTCTACTCGTGTTAGCGTCAAGCACTGTCTGCCATAACATATGTGTTAATAAACTTTTCTACCTTTCAGGTAATCATCACACTATTTATTACTGTACACATTAATTGATAATACTTGACCTTCTAACATATATTAATTTAATTTTTTCATAATTAAATGAAACTACGTGATGTAGTATTCTTTCTACGTTATTTTAATTCTTTATCGCGACCTAAGTTTTGTTGTATGACAGGATCTCACGTGGATTACATACTACATAATGTAGTTTCATTTTATTGTGAAAAATTAAATTATAATAAATTTCTACAAAATTTATTTAATATATTAAGATGAACAGAATAAAATATAATTAACTTTGAAACAATACTATACCATATCTTCATTTAAAAGAATCATCATTGTGGTTATCTATAGAAAGATAATCAGTGGTTTATAATAAACATGCTTTATATCATAACCTCATTTTAAACTACGGCTTTGTTCGTGTGAAAAGAGAAAACAGTTCTGATATAATTTAAAAGACGTATTTGTGATATAATACTTGACTTTAGCATTGTATATGGCTAAGTAGTTAGCAGTGCAGAAATTCAATTTCGCATTTTCATTGATGATTATGATTATTTTTCTTAAGTGCCTAAACATTTAATAGTCTTTCTTGCCAATATTTTCTTAAAATAAGGATGATTATTTTTTAAATAAACAGGACAATATCCACTTTCTATGTAAATGTAGTTATGTTCATATTCTTTTCTATAACATGGTCGTTTTAAAATTGCCAAAAAATTAATTCAATGCCGACATACATATCACGATCTATGGCGTAAAAGATGTAAAGAAACCCACATTTAGATACTAAGGGTTTTTTAAGGCGACTGGTATTTGTACGTGTTGGTGTAATAAATGTAAAATTATGTTAAATGATATAAAATTAAACATAATATTTACAATTTGATCTATAATTGCTCTATGTGCGGAACTAAATTTTATACTATCATGTAAGTGTATACCATTTCCAGTAGTAATTTTTCCACTATAATACATGCTTTTTCAGTAAAACTATACCCCCTCAACTTGTCTTACTCGGCAGTACTATCGATTATTTTCGCAAGAAATATACTTTAGTAATATTTACATTATTGTTTATAATTCATAATAATTGTATAACACCAAAAAAAATACTGGAGATTAAAAAACAAACTGCGCAAAAAATTTGAAACTTGAACGATCCCATAGAAAACCATTGCAACTTCTTTTTGGATATTTTTATCTTCTTTTTAGGTTTTTATCCTCCCGTTGTTTTTCGATTCTTTAACCTTCGAGACTGTTTAATCTTATCCGTGAGCGCTATTAGTAACAAAAACATGTGAAAAGAGTTCCATGATATTTTGAAATCTTATCGCGTTCTTCCATATAATAGCAAGAACTGAAGTAAGATATTATTCTTTATTCAGGTGTATCGTTGTACCTTTTTCATTTTTAATTTATTGCATATTGGGATATTTTGCTCTTTAATAATAATTTAATTTTACTTTACACCTATCAATAAAGTCGCCTTTTAAAATACCTTCACAATTCTGTTAAGAATATACACAATTTTTTATTATTGGGCTATACGTTTTGAAAACCAAGTGCTTTGGGCGTCATGATAATCACCACTCTTTTACTAACGTGTTGCATTAAAGCTGCCAGTAAGAAAACTTCTATTAGCGACTTATGAAGATTTTTAATTAATTGCAATAAATAATAAAATAAAATGTGACTTTCGTATATTTTCGTAATTAAATAAACAAAATCGCACTCTAAATATCTATCTAAGAATCCGAATAGATTCATGAAAAAGTAATAGTCACGAGGTACCTATCTATATGATATTGTCGTCGCAGTGGTGTGTTGGGTTGATCACAAGGCATACGGCCTTGGACAATGCGGCGCACCGCGGGGACACGGATTTGATTTCCGGCCGTTCATCGAATGGGGCTGGATTGGTGTTATGGTTGGCTTTAAGAGATTGCTCTCGTAGCAATACGTCCGTCATATGTATTAATTAGATACATTAAAGTAGATAAACAAAATAAAATATAAGAAGTTTTTGTAAAGGGTCAATTGCGGCGGTTCGATATTGGCTTTCCGTGGCGGCCATTTTGTTTTCGTGGTGGCTGTCTAATGTATTCTTTATTGTTCAGTAAGTGATGCCAAATTACCAATACAGGGATTGCACGACTGAGCAGCACGTCCAAATGACAAAAACATTTTTATCAAAATGACTTTTTGTTGCGCGTGTTACGTCCCCTTTTACGGCAGAAGCGGTGGCCCATCAAAGTTGACTTTGCAACGTTTGGTGACCAAATTCGAGATGACCGGTTTGGTCAACAATCAGCCAACACAAATTAGCAAACCCAATCAGCTGAGAACATCTTTTACGGAACACATCCGTAAAAGTGTGCAGGAGAACCAGAGGCAGTCAATTCCTCGCCGTGTATCAGAACGCCGCCGCCGCCGTCTGCTTTCGCAGACTTCAACTTGACGAATTTGGGCGACACAAGCCTACACCCGTACTGACACAGGAGCTTAAAGTTAATGACAAGGCCGCCTGTTTGCCGACTGGGCTTCAGAGCGTTTGGAAGAGGACCCCAATTTTGGCCATTTCTGGATGAATGGCTATGTTAACAAGCAAAATTGCCGTGTATGCGGTGACGCCTACCCATACGAGGTACATCAGGTGACAATGCATCTACACAAAGTTTTTTGAAAACAACGTTGGTGAGGCTATCACCGTCAATGGCGAGCACTACAGAACGATGATAACCAATTTCTTTTGACCCAAATTAGACGATATCGATGTAGACGATATGTGGTTCCATACGGCGGCTAGGTACCACACAGAAGACGTCAATATGTAGATGAACGATTTGAGGGTATGATTATCTCTCGCAGAGATGATGTGAATTGGCCACTAAGATTGTGCGATTTGACTCCGCTAGACTTTTTCTTGTGGGGTTTCCTGAAGACGTATGTCTTTTCCAATAAATTGCCAACAACTGATGCCCTTAAAGTCAACATAACACAGTTCATCGCTCAAATTCAGCCTGATTTATGTGGAAGAGTGATTGAAAAGTGGACAACTCGGATCCGTACCGTGAGAAGCCGCGGCGGACATTTGAACGATGTTTTATTCCATACATAATAGCATACATGGGCCTTTCAAATAAATAAAAATTGTTTTAATACCTCACGCACACCTTGTTTTATTTTATTTCAATATCGACCCGGCCTTGTTAGAAAACCTCTTATAAAACTCTCCGCACAGGGTCTATGAGGACCTAATGGCAAGATTTTATTACTGTTAATTATTCGGACAAAATTAAACAATTGGCCCACTATCTTATTCTCAACTATAAATTTAAATACTTTCCAATTAAACTAAGTATTTAATCAAATAAATTGCTTTAAATTTATACATAGCTACATGAGAAATATTTACGAGGATCACTAGAGGTTTGACTTGTAACTAAAGATATTTTCCCTTAATATGTTTCGATTAGTTTACTTTTGGCAAAGTAAAGAGGGGAAGCAAGAGTTTCGGGTATTATTCAAGTATATTTTATAAGATTTAGTGAATATAAATATAAAGAAATTAAAAGTTGGTGGTTAATCGACTCTTAGAATAGAATTTTCAAACTATTTATTTGATGGTCATTTTCCTCGAACATTATTCATACAATTCTATTGTTTCTGGGAATTTACTGTAAAATATCCTCAATTTTTCTTTGTTATTCTGTTACTGAGTCTGTATATTTTCTTGTATCTGATTATTAGGCTAGTGTACATACATAACAGTAAAAGTTTATTTATTTATATATTTATTAAAAGGCTCACGAAACAAGTTACCGTCACATAGATTTAATAAAAATAACAGGGTATAAAACTAGACTATAACTCTAATTATGCGTGCACAAAATGGTTAGAGTATTTATTTTTCAAAGATTAATCGTGTTATTAAATATATTATAATATGTATTGATCAATTATCAAAGTTAGTATTAACTTAGAATTATATTATTATCTATATACTGAACAAAACATTAATTCCATCGTAACTAATTTTAATTTACAAATAACATATTTTATATTTCCTTTTTAAATGTTAATAATTTCGGATCAAAAATGTCTAAGGACGGATCTTGAGAAAAAATGTAGTTATGCAATCGGCACATTCGAAACATGCGGTTATAAAAAGAGGTATTATTTTTATAAACTTGTAGTACGAATTATCTCGGTAATGGCACGGGATCTGAGTCGAGTGTTGAAGTTGAATAGGGCTTTTTTTGTAATTTCTCAATTCTATCACTGTACTGTGTTTTGAAACAAAACTGTGTTGACTTGTGGACAGAAATATTTGAAAATGGGAATAAAAAATGTTATAGAAAATAGATTTAAATAATTTTGCGAAATCAGATAGGATATTTATAGGTCTGTAGATTTTATATTGTTTTTTGCCACCTGATTTGTAGATTGGAATAATATAAGCAGTTTAAGCAATAATACACCTGATTTAATAGATTTGTTGAATAGAATACATAGTGGAAAACTCAAGTTCTTACAATTTTTTTTTATAAAAATAGGCGGGATCTTATTGGGCCCAACGCCTTTATTGCAGTCGAGACATTTTATTTTTATCTTAAGATTCCCTACTAACATGAATATCACTCAAGAAGATGGAACTAAAGAAAGATTTGAGGAAGAGTTACTGGAATCAGCTTCTCTTTAAAAAAAACAGAGCTGAAGTAATTTGAAAACATTTCACAAACATCGTAAATATTTAAAGATATTGAGCCATCATATTTAAAGGTTTTATATATATATATATATATATATATATATATATATATATATATATATATATATATGTATATATACATATATCTATAAATAAATATATATATATATATATATATATATATATATATATATATGTATATATATATATATAATTGCTTACTTGCTTGCCACAATTATATATTGAATCAATTGACAACTTTACAGTAGGCATATTTATTAAAAAAGTACATTAAAAAAGATTTTAAGTTAATGTTAGTCATTATTAATAAGCACTTCAGTATCATATACAATAATCCGTAGCGCTGTGCCTAAGACGTTAGCGCCCGTCTAAAAGCCTAATGGTTTAATTCCTAGCAAGGTGTTTGGACAGTCATAAATTATTTGTTTAGTTATGAATGAGTTATTAAACCGTTTGTTTGGCCGATACGTTAAAATAAACAGATGGCGGTAATTTTGGCAACCCATCGCATTTATTCTCACAAAAATGCGCTCGTGAGGACATGTTATAATAGAAATAGTATGTTAATTATCCCAAATATCGAGAAGTGGCTGGGAATCAGGAAGCAATTGTGATGTTATTTATTTATTTCATATACACTAAATATATTACTTTTACATAGAGTGATCCTTCATGATGAATTTTATTAGTTTTTCTAAAAAGAAAATGATAATAAAAAACAAAAATAATACAATGATCGAAGCATTATGCTGAAATAAAGACACATATCTGCATTTGTAACTTTGTACAAAACAATCTAATATATGTATGTCAATGGCTATAAGAAATGTAATGTTTATCTCATCTCAAAGTCGTTGATAAACCATGATCAAATATTTATTTCAAATTGCATGTTAAATTTTTACTACTTATATAATTTGACAACATTTGAATATACACTAAAAAGGGGTGCCCATTTTTTACGGTCAGTGGACCCTGAGACTTGGTTCATATGGGGAAGGTTGAGATCAACGGACCAGCGCCTTCATCGGACCACCTAAGTATTTCAAAAACTTAGAACGTGTCGAGTACATTGCTAAGCAATGGTGTCGTACTCGTTGTCTCCTAGCCAAACTACAAACCCGTCGCGATACGTGACAAGACGTAACGAGTGCAATTGTGTTTGCGGTAACCAGGATATTAAAATCGAGCTACCGACAATCTTATGTATCATTATACTTTCGTATATTTAATGATTTTATTAAATTATACCCACTAGAAAATTTATCTATGATCACGTATTATGAATTAATCCTAATTTCTCCCCTTTACAAAAAAACACCTTTTTTGCTTACTTACCTAGTATATCAATAAACCTTACCTAGTATATCAATGGACCGGTCCAATCAAAGAAACTTTCTTTTACAATATATTTGTTAACTAGACCTTTTTTAGATAGGATTTCGTAATGATAATGTTTTGTCTGTGTTGTTCTCAATTTGCAATAATTTGTTCGAGGAATGGGATTATCTGTACTCCTCTCTATTGTCTTAAGCCTCACGTTCTTCGTTTTAAATTGTTATGTACTGATTCTGAGAGTGGTTTCATTAATAAAGAACTATTTTTTTTGTGGTTACAACATTTTGGGGAAATTGTAAAATCAACTCAAGAAAAAAAAATGTTTGCTCATGCTGGACGGACACACAAGCCATACCAAAAATCTAGAGTCTATAAACAATGTAAAAACATACAATGTAATTTTGATTTCATTATCAGCCCACACAACATATCAATTGTAGCCGCTTGCTGTGCCTTTTTTCAAGTCTCTAAGTCTATACAATACCAACGAAACAGAAAAATGGCTGCGTTAGAATCCTGGACCAGTTGTATCTACTTTTCAAGTGTCTACGCATTTTGGAAAAGTGTATTCTCGAGCTACTTCCACCGATATTGCCGCAAATTGCTTTTCTAATACTGGCATATACCTACTGAATAAGGATGTCTTTACTGACTATGAATTTAAAACTGCTAAAGAAGAAAGAGATGAGAACTTTTCAGCTGACAATGAGTGAGATCCACTCTCTGTGATTTCACTGGAAATACTAGAAATGTAGCCAGTTGCAGCTGTGCCCGAGACCAAGCTGGAACAACAAGTGCAAAAGGCTTTGATGACAGTTGATGCTCTGGCAGTAGAATTAAATGAAGATATAGAAGGAACAAGTGTAAAAGAAAAAGATCCTACAAGAGCGAAATTAAAGAACAGACACCAAGAAAAAACTACTTCAGCCTGAAAATCTAAATTACCATCAAAATTCGAGTTTCATATTGACCAGATATCCCAACCATCCAAGTTAATTGCAAAACAGTTACACCAAAATAGGCAAAAGGACAAAATTGTATGGAATTGACCTCATCGTCATATAAATCCACCTTAGAGCAAGTGTAAGCTAAGGTTAAAAAAAAACGAAGTTGAGAATGCTAGCAACTAAAGATAAAGAACCTAAACCAACAACTAGTAAGATAGCAAATACAGAAGTAGAAATTGAAAAATTGTTGTGCAATGAGATGTAAAAGACATGATAAACTGTCAGATTTTGTAAACTCTGGGTACACGTGCATTGTGCATGTGTCAACAAGAACGTTGAAAAATTTATATACCCCCTGTATAGGACTTAATTTATGTTTTAAGTTCATATATTTCGTACTACCTTTTGTTATATTACTTACCAATCATACATAAAGCAATTATTTTTATTTAAAAATGAGAAAAACTAAAATGATTATTGAATATATTTGGCGTTAATTTTGTAGAAATTCATTGTTCACAATTAAATGAAACTACGTGATGTAGTATTATTTCTACTATCTTTAATTTCTTTACCACGACCTAGGTTTCGTTGTATTACAACATCTTCAGGTGTGATTTTAACAAGAATCTTTTCTAATAGCCCACCTGAAGATGTTGTAATACAACGAAACCTAGGTCGTGGTAAAGAAATTAAAGATAGTAGAAATAATACTACATCACGTAGTTTCATTTAATTGTGTAAAATGATTATGTTTTTACTTTTATGATTTTTCAAGTTATGAATATGTTTAAAACTCTATTAAAATTAATTTTTACGAATGACTGACAAGAATTAATTATCTCTTGTTATATGCCAGTCACTTTAACAAATTATAATGTCAACTTGTAAAAACCTGACACTATGAAAATTTGCAAAAAAGTGATAATTTTGCTAAATATGCTTATTATTATTTATCTGATGTTAATATCAAAGTTATTTTAGAAAATGTTTAAGTTAATTTACAAAATAAATGTTAAATATCATTGTTATTGTTAATCTCATGTTATTTTCCACATTTGTTTATCTTATGTTATCTTTTAGAAAATTATAATAATGTCTAAAATATGACACACTAAGTTAAAAAAAATAGAATTCTGCTAAATATGATTATTACGGAAGAAAGACGTATATAATAACTATAGTTAATTATTATTTTTCCTATTTTATTTATAAAAAGGTAATTTTTAAAAATAAAAATTTATTTTATTTTTTTTCGCCAATACCCTACGTCTGTAATTGGCTAAGTGGTGATAACGTAAAGCAAAGGTACCCTGTCTACAATACGAGTACGCATGTACTAGTGACATAATACGATTTCGCATTCATAGTTCGAATGTTATAAATGAGACATATATTCATTATGACCAAATCGTTTAACATAAAGTGATATTTATATCGGACTAAGATCGCCAGAAGAATATAAAGGATAATATTATAAGTCGAATCGTTATACTCCCAACAATGTTTTATTGTATTATATTGTAGTTTTTATTCTTCGTTTGGATATATACGTTTGGTTAAATAAAATAATGAGTTTTATTTTGAGGAGAATTAATGCAGGTCCATCTGACCGTCTGCTCAAAACCTAATGATCGGATGTCGATACCCTTTTTAGTTTAAGCGTATCATGTCACAAGCGACCAACTTAGGAACGGAACTTGATTAAATGAATAATTAAACGTGTTCTCTTACATAAAACTATATTTTTATTAGAAAGACCATATATAAACATATGTATAATTAAACAATATGTGACTACCTAGTGGCAAATTTAATTAACCCAATCGTACCGCTTGTATCACAAATTTATTTGCTACCTTCAACATATATATATATATATATATATATATATATATATATATATATATATATATATATATGTATATGTATATATGTATATATATATATATATTTATATGTCTATATATATATATATATATATATATATATATATATATATGTTTTCAAATATAAAAAAATAATTGACAAAGCAAGGTAACCATTTGTATGAAAAAATTAAACTTTACAAAACTTTACAAAATTAAAAATAACGTAGAAACAAATAATAATCTATAATACATTTGTTCAACAATGCAATAATTAATCTGAGGTGGTTAAAAACATGATGTATCTTGGTTACAACTTACAACGCTAATTTGTTCATCCTTTACAATTATCAGAGTGATATAACGTAATTATAAAAATGATGATGATAACAAAGTTATGATTTCTTTATTCTGCCAATTCATGTACAAACTACTTTTTCAAACAGCAATGATGAGTTAAGTGAATAAGTAATTCGAAAGCTACAACGAATTATAGAAAACAACGTCTCAAAAATTAGCAGTATCAATTTTTCCACCATATGTGCGAGAACTATATAGGTGCTATATATCTAGCAGCCAGACATTTTACATAAGAAAGTAGAAATATCGAAAAAATTGTTAAAGATTCAAAGCATATCAAATTTACCCAAAATTACGCTTAATGTATAATCTTATTAAACAAATTTATTTCAGACAAATTGATAACAAAAAAGATATATTCAAATTAGTTACATATACATTAAATTAATCTTTTTTTCTTTGTATCTTCATAATATTATATTCAGTAATATTAATTTTTCTTTGGCTTATAATTATGTAAATTTAATACTCTCCATCATCAAAACTGATTATCGAAAATTTGCTTTAGCAACAATTAGCTATAATTAGTAAAATATTGAAACTTGTTTCTAATAAATATAATTTGCAAATATATGATCAAAGGCTTAAACGCAAGACATTGCATCTTATCAAGTAAGTTTAATGGAATATTTAATAACAAGGAAACAAAAAACAAATTGAATTCACAAAGCTTGGACTAATTATGTCTACAAATTTCTTAGGTGTAATCATAAAGTTTGCAATTATATTATTTTTGGAATTATTATTGAAAAGTTAAGAAGAGAAATACATTTTAAAAATGTCGTAAGAAAAGTTTGAAATTTTCTGGAATGCTAGAATTATTCATAGAATATTAAAGCAACATATTTTGCAAATCGTGTATCTATTTGAATACCCTAAATTTTAATATAACATATCACGTAATGTTTCTCGAGAAATATTTAATCTATTTTTAAATCATTTGATATAAGAAAAGGAAATTGAATGGTCTTATAAAATTACTTCAGAGTAAAAAGTGTTAAAGAAAATTGTTTCTAAGCACGATACGTTTTTTATCTATTTGAATGAATGTTATTAACTTTATAAAAAAATTAACATGCGTATCATGGGGAGGTCTTTTACTTATCAGTTGAGCGTAGTGATGCGTATCATGGGGAGGTCTTTTACGAATCATGATTATCATTTAGAGTAATAGACTTCTCCAGGATAACGCTTCGTCACTATTATAATAAAAGATATAGGGAAGTGCAATTGGTTTATAAAATTGAGTTAGGACAACTAGCGAGATTTATTAAAATATTTTCGTCCTAAAAACAATGATCCCTATTTTTAGTTTAAGTTTATTATTCCTAAAGCAGCGGAGAAAAAAATATTTACGAGAATACTTTAAACAAAGGGTACGCATCCAATTTTCATCATGTTAGGCATAAATTATAAGGATCAATTAAAAAAATATATTAACATAACAGACATGATTAAATTATAAAGACTCTTTAATTTACTGTAAACGGAAAAATTACTGGCTCAATTAGAAAATTTTAACCACCCAGATTAAAATATATAAGTTACGAATCTAAAATAACTGTAAGTCTAGCAGTAAGCTCCGCACTGTTAGAGACATTAATCACTCTACGAGTTTTTTGCTTAATTACTTAGAAATAAATAGTTTAACGCCAAAGAGCAAAAATAATATTTTGCTTTAAAATACGGAGAATTTTAAAACAATCCCTTGTCATTGTTTATAAAAAATACGTTAAACCGCTAATTTTACTCCAAAAATTATTTACAAAAATATTTTTAGCTTCATAAAGTTCTTCAAAAGATGTTGAGTAATTTTAATGAAAATACTCAGCCTTTACACCGTCTCTACATACTCGTAATATGACCTATACTATCGCTTAGAGCTATAGAGAAACTTTCTAGCTCTACGAGACCTAGGGTTATATTGTCATTTGACTGATCACGTGAAGTTTATCACTTTCGAAATCTGGATTTTCATCACTTTTGACATCTGAATGCAAATACTCACTTTAACAATCTGATTTATCATCTGATAATTATTGATACACACTAATATAAGAAATATTACGAATAGATCAAGATGTTAATATAATAGTTCGAATATTGAATGTTCCCGAAATACTGAAGCCTGAAAACATTTGATGTACAATAATCACAACAATACGTACTACAACCAATTGACTATCGATGTCTTCACAAACGAATGTGATTTCTTGCTCCCGCAACCACTCGGTGAAGACCTGCGCCAGGTTTTTAGATGAATTTTGGATTTGTTTGTCTTTATAGTATTCTGTATTACCCAAAACAAATTTAATATGATTTTTTGTTAAATTAATATAAGTTAAGGTGTAAAAAGGATACGCCATCAAATTATGTTAGAATTATTGATCAACAAGTGTCAAAATGAGTTAAATATTCCTTGTCCGTTAAATCATTTGTTGGTAAAAGGAATGAAATATTTAAAAATAACAGTTTATTTTTTTAGCTTTCGTCCGAAGGCTGTTTACTGGACAAGCTATTGAATATGATAAATGTGACAAAAATTACATATGTAGTGACAGATGAATACTAATTTTGAAATATACAGAAACCAAAATATTATGTGTTCAGATTTAGATCAGCTCTCTATCCCCAAGAAATCGTTATAAAAAATTAGAAGACAAAAAATAGACGTGTTCTTTATTTTTTTTCCTTTTGGTTATTTTGTTGAAGCTATCATGAATCAACATAAGTTTTCATTTTTTTTTAAGGCGTGTATTTGATATTTAAAAAGAAAAGGAAAATACTTTTTTATTTACCATTTCTCAGACATAATTATGATTTTATTTTTAGGACTGATACTTAAAATGTTTCAGTGCATTATTGAAAAAGAAATATTGTATGAATAATTTTGAAGTTGTGAATATTCATAAAGTTAAAACATACTTGTCAAAAATATTAATAAAATATTAGGTTGGCAACATATAAACCGGCCGTCTCTACACACAAACTTTTCAACTTTTTATATGTAGTCAATAAAATCAATCGTCAATAAGCACAGTCGATATCTAATATTTGTTACTAATGTGACAGAGCTGAAGTTCCGTCCTTGTAGTAGAAATGTTTGGGCCTTTAACTGAAAAAAAACAGCTAAGTTCGATTTTGATATGACTTTCGTCTCTAAATTTATTATCACGTAAATTATTAGATAGAGAAAGAAAAGATGGTAATTAGATGCAAAAGATCAGGAGAGTACGGTGAGTGAAGTAGCACACTCAAGTGAAAGTAGTTTTTCACACGTTACTTTTGCTACGTGAGGTCGAGCATTGCCACTTAAAAATAAACTTTACCTCGATTTGAAGGAAATTTAGCGATGACTTTGTTTAATTGTTCACAATAGATCTTAGCTGTAATTAGCTTGAAAGAGGTCCCAATCCCAAAATTACAAAAGTCAGAGCAAAGGTCGATTACCTATTTTTATCGGATTATAACCTTTCCAGTGATATTTTATTTCCGGACGACATTAATTTTTATTTTATTGATTTATGCAATCTGCGGAATTGCTGCTAGTACAGTGAAGCGATTCCAAAGTTGGATTTGTCACTGCCTACGCATGGAATTTTCGAACCAAACTTTCTTGAGAACATTAGAGGGGGATGACCAAGTTATACTTTTGATGGTTTAAAAGAAATAGAATTTACAGCAACGTTCTTAACCTCACGGTGGTGTTAAAGGATTATACATATAGATAAAGTATTGTAACCAGAAAGGTCACACACCATACTGACGTTTGGAAGGGCTTGTGCAATTTTTAGACCTTAAGTTTCAATGTATCATAAATTCATTTAAAATGAAAATCACTTTCTATGTATCACTTTCTTTGTAACTAAGCGCTGTTTCACATTAGTATTTCGAATTGAATTTATTTATGGGCCATCTTGTACATAAACAGGAAACCGATCGTTCTTATTGAACAGCTATGGTATAAAATATAAAATATGTTATTATACTAGTAAAGTACACAAAATTTTACTTATACCATTATAATAATATTATATGCGCATATTACTTTGCTTTATTTTAACATGCTAGTCATATATTTAGAAAAAAATATTCTTCTTTGGTTAAATTTAAAAGGGTCATTAATTTTTAATAAATATTTCAAGACATATTCCGATACGCATTTAGTCGATTAACGGAAGAAGTAGCACTTTTTTCGTTCCTTTCAATACTTCTCATCCGTTTTGTTTACTATGTCCACTGGCCTATCGAGTAAGTAAACAATAAAAGAAAAAACACAATGTAAGCGCGACGCAGGTAAGAAGGAATTCATCATTAGAATTGTGAAATATATGTCTTTACGAGCATTGCGCATGAACCACTAAACCCTTTGTTTATTGGAACTGCAGATGTAGACCTTAATTAATTTAGTTCATTTTTATCCAATTTCTATTTACTACTTGTAAATTAGACATTGGGAGAATTCTTTATTAAAGTTATATTTAAAGACATAGGTTACTGTCAAAGTGTCAATAGGCCATAATCAAGTCTGAAATTGAGACATTCAATCTACATTTCCTGAATATTACAGTGTACTTGTATTCTTAGATGATATTTCTGTCTTCGCAGCTTGGCAATCAAAATATTCAGTTATTGGATACATCGTTAGTCCTTAGTCAGAAGCTTATTGATTTTAAACATAAATGATTGAAATACTCAAAAACTAAGTATTAATGTGTACTAATTTTAAATAACGAAGAAAATACATATATATTATATGTACAATAATATTATTGTTGTTTAAATTAAATGACTCGAATTACGGGAAAGCAGAATAATTAAAGATAATAAAGTTTCATATAAAAAATAATGAAATTTTATATTCACGATAGGGGGACATAATATAACCGTAAACTCAGTTCGGAAGAGGAATCTAACCTAACCTCTTTCAGACCGATTCAGTTTTGTTAATAATTTTAACAGTGTTGATAGTGTTTATTTACGAGCTTTACTAAACTTACAAAGCTGAGTACATGAGGATGGGGATGGTTGTATTATTTCTGCAAGACCAACCTGGATTTAAGAAAAGAGAAATATTAATTTCTAAATGATTGCTGTAGTCAACTTAATAATTAATAAGTAAAAAAGATTCTTGTCTATATTATAAATACAAGTAGATAATCTTCCTACTGAGAAGATTACTTATTCCAGCCATAAACACCTAAATGAGCATATACGGAGAAAAAAAATAATTTCAAATTTATTTTTATACAAAATAATATATTGCCTACTTTGTATTGGTGTGCAAATAGCATTGTAGCTCTGCACTTATCTTACTGTCAAATACAGTGGTCTCTGAATACCGAGTAATAACAATAAAGCGTCGATAAAATTAGATGCGGGAGGAGGAACAAGTAATATAGCTGAAATGGTTTGAATCGAGTCTTCGTTTCTATGCTATACAAAAATATTGAGTCATTTATTATTTTTAATCGATTCGCCCGCTGATCTTAGTCTCCGTCTATCCTTCAAGCATACCAACAAATTTTTAACAGAGTTGCATCGGTAGAATGTAGCGTTAGGGATCCCATGGCGGAAAAAAATGTGGACACAGGTAATTTTAGGAAATAAATACATTGAGAGGTTTTAAGGTTATAAAAATTATTATATTTTAATAAAAAATCTCAATTTATTACATTAACATATATAAGTATAATAGTCATTTTTATGTATACATTTCAAATAAAACATGACTTTAAAAAGCAAACACGCTAATGTTGTAAATGAAAAATATTATTATGGATTAATCTTGTTAATTTATGTATGCTCTGCCAACATCAATTTATATTTATAAAACAATTTACGTTTATAAATTTGCAATTATATGTATAAATATAGGAGTACCATAATATCATTTAGATTATGAGTTTCACGTATAATTTTTAAGTTAGTTTTAGAGGAAAAAGTTGGCAACGCTATTGGAATGAAAATTTTCTTCAAGCTTTCCAAATTACAGGTATTCTCAATCCAGTCTTCATCTTTCTCGGAAGACAGATTTAAAATATATATTTAAAATGTATGCAAATACTTTCTAGTAATGATTTTTCTTCATATTTTCAAGTAACAAACTGAAAAATGACACAAAATCATGCAATTCTAGGATTGATTGAAAGAAATGACTCTCATGGAAAAAAAATCCCTACAAACTATAAAAATTAAATTGAAGAAAAATGGAATTCAAAGAAAAACCTGTAATAACTTTTCATCAGTGAGGTAGATTAAACAATTTAAAAATTTATTTAAAGAAAACGAATAACAGGAAACATTCTATTTTTATATAGTCTGTTTGTTTACTGATTTGCAAAAGTTGTTCTTGCTTTCGTACGTACTAATTATTAAGAGACGTTCTCTGAAACCAAATAACAAAATCCGCAAGAAATAACTTCGCTCAGGAAATCGGGCCGGGTTCGTCAATTACCATTCTATTTCGTTGGTATTTGGTCAATAAGGTAAGTGATTATTAAATGAATAATAACTTCATATGAAATCACTTTCGTATGTATTCCGTATGTACGTAATAAATTGTCGGTTACAAAAATATTTTTTAACATAAGATAAAACATCGTTTACACACTTGCGTGAATTAACTTGTGTTCAAAGGATGTTCTCTAATAATTAACAAATAATTCCACTGGAATGTTGAAAAACATAGGATATTGTTAGAAAAAACAATCAAAGTGTAACCGCTTGAAGCAGAAACTTAGAATTTGGCATAGAGAAATCGGCTGTGACGGCCATACGGACAGACACATGAATAATCTTATAAGGGCTCTGTTTTTCATTTTAAGGTATGGAACTACAAAAATGATGTGTAATAAAGTTTAAAATTAAAATTGAGGACGGATTTTTTTCGCGCTTTCTATCGTATGGCCTATAATTAAATATATGTCTCAAAATAAAATTGAATACCGCTTACTTTTTTATATTTTGAGTTTTCAGTGAAATTTAAAATAATGTGCAATGAATATGAATAAGGATATAAAAAATTATGAGAGTTGCTACAGAGTAAGGTCACTTATTAATTTTTTATGAAATTTTCAAATTTTGTCTTTTATTTCCTTGCGGTTTTTTACTTAACTTTTTGAATTACGGATGACTTACTGAACAATTAATGAAATAACGATGAATTCGGCAATAAGTGTTATTTAATTCTACAGTAAATAAATGGTTTGTAATAAAAAATGGCATTTCCAGACGCTAACTTTGTCGCTAATACAAACGTTTAAATTTTTGCGTGTTTTACGTTTCAAAAGATCAACCCATATGGTCCATCTTCTGTAAGTTTTCATGTTACTTGATATTTTTCGAAATGATTAAAAACTAATTTATTTGCCAAAAAATAAAAAATGAGCTTTCGCATTTTTATTTTTTTTTAATAAAATAAAAATATATTAGAATTAAAAAAAATGTGTAAAGACAAAATGATCGAACTGATTTAAATAAAACTTGATATTTGCGACTTGATTTTTATAAATGTTTTCATACCTCGTCCTTCTTATTCAAACTTTAAATTTATGGTACTTTACGTACAAAAAAATTTTTAATTTTATTTCCTCAAAAATGTGTTCAGCGATTGAATGTTCCATGTCATATATAATATATAAGTCAAATAACATACTGTAACTCAATTTTCCGGAATCTTGGTTGTTTTATAACTTTCCATAAACAACTTAAATATATTACGTGCGTTCCTGTAACGAAGGCAAAACTTGGAAGGGATTCGCAGTATTCCGGTGATTATTCTTTAAGAGTCTAACAGAAAAGTGAAATAATACATTTTTATTCTTACAAAAAACATATGTAAGGACTTGCATTTCGCAAAAAAGAATATGCAATTTGACTTGATTTGAATTTGTTTATTGTAACGATATTGAGGTCTCCTTATCTCATAATTAAAACCGGAACCCTTGAAAAGTCACTACCATTATTTAGATATTCCATTCATGACATCCGGTTTATCAGAAACCACTTGACATAGAAACATTGAATTCGGCATAGTAATAAAGCATATAAACTTGTATACGCTTTAATAGCTAATACTTAAGAATATTTTTATAGAAATTTTAGAGGGCGCTACTTAAATACCGATCGAAATAAACTTGAAAATTTCATATAAAATATTGTTTGACAGAGTAGATTTATAAGGGTCTCAAATCATTTTCATAAATTTAGATTATATATGTTCATATTGAATATCCCATATGTAATAAAAATATGTCGGTCCTCACACGCCCTTATTTTCGAGGCTATTAAATCGAAAAAAACTTGAAAATTTCAAATAAAATATTGTTTGACAGAGTAGATTTATAAGGGTGTCAAATAATTTTCATAAATTCAGATTTTATATGTTCATATTGAATATCCCATATGTAATAAAAATATGTCGGTCCTCACACGCCCTTATTTTCGAGGCTATTAAATATAAAATTACAAAAAAAAGAGTTTTAAAAAGATTGCGCAATGGTTTGTAGGACAATTATAACGATGATTAAAGACGTCACAGTTCCTTAGATATAAATATATAATTCACAATAATATATATATATATATATATATATATATATATATATATATATGTATATGTATATATATATACATATATATATATATATATATATATATATGTGTGTGTGTGTGTGATTGTATATGTATGTACATGTATATGTATGTGATCGTAGGTATATTTCTATATAATTGTTATAATATTACGTTCTAATCTACAAAAAATATTTCAGGATTTTAAGAATGTCAAATTTAGTTAATTTATAAGAACTTGAAGAAGAAAGTCGGATTCAGTAGACAAACAATAACATCATAACAAGTAATTACTAGTTGATACTTCATCATACATAACCATGATGTAGTTTGATACACAGACATTCGAGTGACTAGGAAATTTATGTGTTCCATAAAACACGGTGGTAAAATTCAGGACCTTTAGTCGATCATAACGCCATGTATATATTAGAGGGTGAGTATATTTGAATGATGTGACGTTTCATGATGATTATTAACACGCTTCGATGAAAAACGGTGCTATGTTACACCTTGTTGTATGCTGTGTTAGACGTCCGCATACTATGGTAAAACAACTTTTAATATTACTATGTCTGTAAAATTATACAATGATACTGTAATGATAAAGATTCAGTATGTGTGAAATAATGAAATAGGTTATTAACCACAACTTTTACCATATATGACCATCACCAACACCACTCCCACTTAATTGTATAATATCTATTAACACAAGTATTAAGATCTCTTTAAAATCATTATTCTATTTGTAACCAGCATAGAATTTTATTGATTCTAGGTGAGTCGGTCGTCACGATGTGCGCTCTAAAGTTGTTCAAATTAAATTGAAACTGCCTTCTGTTAAAAACATACTTATGTCCACTTTGCAGTTCAAGTTTAGTCACGTAAAATTAAATATATTACTATATATTTTACATTGTTAGTTCTGTCATTTTTTCATTTGTTAGAAGGAGACATTTCCGTTACATAATCCTTTCCATTTTCAATTTATATTTTTGTGTTGCTTTCATATCCAATTGCCTTAATTTTTTCACACCTCTCCAGACTATATAACTTTTGAAGTATTTAATTAATTTTAAAGACTTGTCTTCCTTAATTTAGTAAAATTGTAATAGTCCCACTCGGTTGCAATATTACTCGGGGTTTTTTATATCCATTGATTTATAAATGAATATATTAATATAAATTCTTTTTAAAATATATGTGGTACTGGTGTATTTATACATAATGTAAGATTTATTAATTATTTTGAACAATTTAAAAAAAATATATGATTCATGTTGACACCGATATTTGAAAGCGTGTTATACCATTGACAAACTTATTATTCATGTATATCCCCATTTTTCGAAATTTTGTAATGAAAGTAGTATTATGCCATTTTCATTACTTTTTAAAATATCTGTAATGCCTTCTGCCCATATATATTCAACATATCTACGGGTAGTCTTAAGTTAATTTTTAGGTATTAATTAGGAGTTTAAAGGCGAATGATGCGCAATACATGGCTGCAAAAAAGAATAGCCACTTAGCCTCTCCTCACCAACACCACTCCCACTCACATGCAGCGAACCCTGTTATGTTGTGTAACCTATCATTAAGGTTGTGATAACCAACCGCTTTGGAGATGTTGGTCGACAAGCAGACGGAAGCTAAGGGTCTGGATTGCAATAGTTCATATAATCCAGAATTCAGGCGTTGGCAGTAGGGCGCACTGACTACATTTTCAAAATCGCTGCGTTGCAGAATGATGGGAAAAACCACTACGCTATCCTTCCCTTGAAACCTTTCATGAAAAATCATTATCAAAGCTAGAGAGAGAGACGGATGCCTTCCGGTTCCCCCCGACGCCAGGTTGAGTCCAGGTTTCATGCTTGACATGTGCTACTGGCTTCGCTGCAGTGACTCACCAGATACTAGTCCCCTGTCATCAAACCGTCGCGCGCAGATCCGTAAAAGGATGAAAGTGAAAACCTGGAATGTCCGAGGCATGATACAACTTGGGAAAAAGGAGGTAATAGACAAAGAGCAAAAGTGTTATGGTTAGGAAATTTTGGAATTTACAGAAAGGCACATAAGGGGCTCAAGATACTGTGCGACCTCAACTGGCTACATACTATATTTCTCTGGCCCCGAATCGGAAAGCAGAAACAGAGTGGCTCTTTCACTGAAGCAGGTAGTCAATGAGTCATTTTTGGGCTACAACCTAGTAAGTGATCGCATAATAACGTTGAGAGTCAACACAAAGCTGTGCTAAATGAATCTAGTCGTAGTGTATGCGTCAACAGCAATATCATCGGAGTACGACATAGAGGCTTTCGACTGGCAGCTAGAGAACATGCTGGGCTTCCCAGGTGAAAAATTACTCTAGTTATGGGAGACCATAATCACAAAAAAACCGATGACCACCTCGAGGATTTGGTCGAGAGGTATGGACTAGGAGAAAGGAATAAGAGAGGTAAACGATGGGTACAGTTCTGCGCAGAGAACTCGCTGACCATCATAAGCATCTGTTTTGAAAATCACCCAAGGAGACTTCATACATGGGTATCGCCAAGAGAACAGGCGCTAAACAAGATTGATTAAGTAGCGGTAAATAAAAGACAAAGATCAACAATTAGGAGTACAAAAACATACCCAGGAGCTGATTATGGAAGCGACTACAAATTGCTGATAGGAAATGTCTGCATAAAGCTAAAGAGGTGCTATTTTGATTTACACAAACCACAGGCGAGACATGCAACCGGTGAGCTTTCCGCATTCAGAGACTCTTAAAATCAAAGATGAGAATTTTTATTTGAGCAGTGGCGTCGATATTGACTCACATTGGAACAGCGTAAAGGATCTCATTATGTCTGCTCGTAAGGAATACCAAAGTAAGATGACAGAACGTCCAAGAAAAAAATGGATATCAGTGGTGACATAGGAAGCCATCTAGGAAAAAACCTCTTTATGTGTGTGTAATGCTCACTATGTGAGTGCACAATACCGAGCGCTGTCGGCAAGGGTCCAACAATTATGCTAGAAAAATTATGAATATCATCCTAACTCAATCTGTCAGGATATTGAGGATCACGCACAAACCTTGCACATAAAAGACTTATTTTTGAAGGTTAAAAGTTAATCGAGGACCAAAGCCAAACACATGGGCGATTTAAGACAATAACGGCAATTTGCTAACTGAAATTGACCAAGTGGTAGAGAGATGGTATTCATATTGTGAAAATTTATATGCGACTATATCTGGGGCACACGAGAACCTGCGCTATCGACGAGCGACTTCATCATTGAATCTAACATCATTGTGTCAGAGGCCAAAGACGCACTTGGAAAACTAAAATGCAACGTATCCGCCGGGAGAGATGGAGTAATTGCCAAAGAGCTGAAAAATCTGGAAAACGAAGGTGTTAGAATCTTGCTTGATCTTTGCAACGAAGTCTGGCTGACATGTAAAGCTTACAGAATGGCGGGAGCCTCTACTCGTACCACTCCATGAGAAAGAATCCACTCGAACATGCAGAAACTATAGGACTGTGCCATTGATATTTCATGCCTGTAAAATTATGCTGTACGTAGTCAATGAGAGATTGAAGTCATGCTTGCAGTAGCAAATACCAAGCGAGCAGATCGAGTTTGTCAAGGGCCGTGGCTCTGGAGAACAAATCATGAATGTGAGGCAGATTTTGAAAAGGGCCGGGAGTTCAACATGACTAAGGCTAATGTGTTTTATTTCCTATTATAAGTCATTTGATTGTGTATGATGGAATTGCCTGTGAAAAGTCCTATTAGAAATGGTCGTATTTGTGCATTTAATAATTTTATTAGCAAACCTGTTCGAACACGGCACCTCCACGATAAGAATAAACGCTATTCTACCGTTTAAGCCTCCAAAAAGTGTTCGGCAGGGATGTATCTTATCTTCTATTATTTTTAATATATTTGGCAAATTTATAATTGCAGGAATGGAAGAACGGCATCTCAATAGGTGGCGCCAAAATTAGCAATTTAAGATATGCGGATAACATCACTCTCTTTGTGACATCAGAGAAAGAACTGGCTGACTTTTTCAAAAGAATTGAGCACGAGAGCAAGCAAGTCGGAGTTTCAGTCAATAGAGCTAAAACAAAGGTCATGGTGGTTATAGATAAGGGTTACCAAGTTTCACAGACAGGAGAGTTCTCTGACCTACAAAGGAGGAAGCGATAGAGAAATTCGAAGAAGAACGCAAGTGGTCCCTTGTATTAGCAAACTAACACGATTATGCAAAAACAGAAAGTTCTCTAATAATATGAAAATGAGAATAATAAGAACATTAATATTCTCGACTTTCCTATATGGTTCTGAGTCGTGGACAATTCGATCGGTGGATCGCAAGAAGATAGACGCATTCGAGGTGTTGGAGATAAAACCTAGGACGGCCAGAAGAATTAATATATCGATTCAAAAACAACTCAGAATCAAAACCACAATGTCTACCATCTGCTACCAGAGAATCCTCAGCTACTTTGGTCACATTGCACACAGGGAAACAGATAACTTAGAAAAGCTAATGGTTATCGGGAAGGTTAATGGTAAACGACTCCGCGGTAGATTTCCTAACTAATGGACAGATAAGGATATTCACAGGCCTCCCAATCACATTTACTATTAAAAAAGCCGAGGATAGGGCTGAATAGAAACAAACTAATAAACGAAGCTACAATGACTTTTCAGGATGGACATGTCCTTCAGAAATGAAGAATGTGAAGTTGATTAATAAGTAATTAATGCATTTTAAAACAACTAGTTACCGATTAGTTCCAAAATAGGGATATAAATTAGTTGGAGATGTATTGATGTATTGTACAATTTTTACACAAAAAATATTTTCGACTGGTACTCGGAAGAGTAACGCTTGCCGATACTTCAGTTGGGTATAGCAAAAATCATAATTAAATACAAAAAAAATAACTACATCACTCAATCATATCTTGATATCATTAGAAAACCTTAAAAAAAATGTTATGATACTATATTTCTAAAATTTGAACAGTTCTTTTGTATCCCGTTCAAGTGACTATACATGTTGGGTAAAGTACCCTCTGAAATATAATTTATGTGCCTATAATAAAGTAATCGTTACGGCTTCATCGTTATTTAATATTAATAGACCAACCAAATTTAATTATTCCATACAGTGTGTGCGTAGAAATTAGTGAATTTTTTGAATTTCTCATAACTTGATGAAAAATAGGATATATATTTAAAGTTATCAATACAAATATACTTAAGTAAGGCTTAAATAAGTTCAAAATATGTCCAAAAATATAGGAAGTCCAAGAAAACATTTTTTGATTGTTGATTAGTTAAATTAATTCAACAATACAGTTAATCATGTCTTTTAACATTAAATATAAAATGATCTAAACTCTATACCGTAGTAAGAAATAGGGTTTTATAGGCATTGAATTAATAAAATACGCTCAATGAAGAGAACATAATCGCCGATTTTGAATAGTTTTTAATATTTCATTTATTTTGCGTTTGGTAATCAATTGATAACAATTTATTTTTTGTTCCATTAATATTTATTTGATAAAACGATGATCGGCAATGCTACCGAACAATACTAAAAATAGCAAAGTTATATATTTTGACATTTTACTAGTAAAATAAGAGGACAGTTTAAATTTTATTTGTTTCAATTATTAATTATTTAACTGACTATTCACATCCGATTAGAAAATTATTGCTAAAATCTATAATATTTATAAATATATATATATATATATATATATATATATATATATATATATATATATATATGTATATATACATATATATATATATATATATATATATATATATATATATATAAATATGTGTCACCGTAAAATTATAAATACCGTTAGATTATAATCTATCTCGTGAGATTGTAAACAGTCGAAAAATTGTGAACTATAACATACTGTTTACAATTTAACGCATTATTTCGATGGAATATAATCTATCGAAGTCAAACCGTCAAATTGTGTAATGGCCTGCGTCCTGATTATTGGAAGTAAAATGTATGTGTTTAAAGAAGTGCCGTTTAAATGATAAATAAGTGTTAGTCACTGAACATAAACAAAGTTATATATTCCGTGTTTTAATATTTTTCAAGCGTGCGAAACAAATCGAACACAAATTAAAATGAAAATCGAAAACGTAACAAAATTGTCTCTTAGAAAAAAATTGAACAAAACAAATCTTTATTTATTACAAAAATAATTAAAAATTAGTGTGAAAAAAATGCACCAATAAACATGTTCACTTGTTGTTACATATCAAATAAATATGGCACCTGAAGTTACAAAGAACATTGGCTTTCTTGCAATTACCCTTATTGGAAACGAATTGTCCTTTTTTATTTTTTTTGCAATTGCTTTCTTTCATTCCTTATACGCTAAGTGATGAAGACATTGATGACATAGTTCTTAACGGCAATGTGACTGAAAAAAAATTGAGGCAAAAAATAAAGTAAAACAGCCACTCATATTACGTGGTAGGACTTTGTACAAAGTCCGAATCGGTACTATCGGCTTGCATATCTCTGCCGCCTAACAGCAATATTTGTATTGCTGTGTTCCTGTTTGAAGAGCAAGGTAGCCAGCCAATATGGAATATATTGCTAAGAAGTATTTTACGATGATATTGGAAAGTAAATTAATACTGACCTCTGAAATGTAATTGAGTAATTGCGCTTTTGGAGAGGAAAGAACAGCATTTCGAGGCATCCAATCTTTGATTATGCCAAAAGCAGTGATATAATTCGTTTTCTTTTCTCTAAAACTTTTCCAATTAGGTTTTTACTGTTCAAAGATCCCCTGTCAACTTTTGGGACTTCAAGTAATACAGACAAACCAATATTGATATTTTTGAATTTCTTAGACGAAATGGCTATCATTTATCTGCCATTCTTCTTAAATTTATATGCGATTGTGTTCTTTATTGTACGATGTTACGTTTATTCACACACAAATTCCAAAGCGATTACGATCTTTAGCCCTCATTTTCCTCAGATACTACTACACATATGGCGTGAACGATTTTCTTGCATTTTGTATATGTTTGAGTTCCAGATGTTTCTTTGTTGCACATGTTACATACCAAATTATTCATTTCTTCAATTATTACAACAATATAACCTACATTAGGCAGTACGTTAGAGTTTTAAGGTGCGATGGCTTTTTTTAGTCATGATTTCTTTGTCAATATTTCCATGTAGTTTTCCTTGTTTAAAATTTACAATGTTTATTTCTGAATTTACTCCAAGATTTCATAGTTTTTAGGAAATAGGTCATTATTGGCCTGATCTGGGGTGACGTTTTCCTTACTACCTAAAGAGATTTGTTCCTGCTCACTAACGGTTTATGAATAATAACATCCGCAACTACATATGGTAAATTCTCATATAAATCAGGAAGTAGTTCAAGATTGTTTGCAATGCTAATTTGTTCTAAGATAATCATTTCAGTTATTTATTTTTGTTTAATCGTGTGAATATCAGTTCTTGGAATATTTATAGTACCTTTTACTGTTCTTCTTCTTCTTGATCTTTTCTGAATTTTCTTTTGTTGTTATTAATCTCTTCAAAAAATTTCTCCACATCTTCTTCGATTTCTATTTTAGATATTATATTTTTAGATAAGTAGGTGAGTGAGAATCCGAGTTTTGGATCCTCTCCAAATAAGGCTTTATACGGAGTTCGAGCAATTGTTGAATGGTATGATAAATTTTTCTGGAACTGTCTCTGTCATCTAGGCTCAAATCATATTTTTTACATCTTGATTTGAATGTTCTATACTTACTTGGCTTCGCGGATATCTAGGTCTTCCATTAATTATTTTACAAGCGGGCCACAAATTGACTTTTTCTTTTAGCACAGATGCTGTGAACTCGCGTCCATTTTCCATCTCCAAAAAATTTTTCCATGTCCAAAAAAATCTTAAGAATTTTGATCGCTACTTCTTTAGCCTCTTTGCTTTTTAACGGTCGTAAAAAAACAAAATTTTGTTAAATGATTTTGTAACAACCATTTATACTTTTGATCTGGAGATGTTTGGAAGTCTACAAGATCTATTTGTCCCCTTCTATTGAAGTCGTCAGAAAGCAATGGTTTACGACAATTCCTTTTTTTGGAAAGCTTTTCTTTGGTAGACATATTTTGCACAAATTCAGGAACATTGATATCGCAAATATTGGTACCACATATTTATCTTTCAAGGCGTGGACAATTTTGTCTCGTCGTTCATGTCAAGTAGCAATATGTGTGTCGAGAATTTTTTGGTAATACTCTTCCGTTGGAATTATTTGTACTACAGAATCTGAGATATCTTTTCTTTTCAATATTAAAATTTTCTGGTTACCAATATTGATTACATCGTATTTTCTTGCATGATGATAATGCTTGTTTGTCAGTCGCCTACCTTGAGGTTTTATCGTATTATACTCGTCTAACAATTTTATTACACTTTGTATTCTTTGATTTGTCCATTCTAATTTTTTACTATTTTTATAATGCCCATTGTACTAATTTTTTAACTCTATGGAAAATTCTTCTTGATTTATAATAACAGTATTTTAGAATTTGGTTGCTAGACAGGCTCTATATCCGACATTGTAAATATTATCAAATAAGATATTAAATGATTTCACACAGGTTCACACGTAAATGCTTGTACATTTGGTTGGGAGCATGCAATTATGGGGTACTTCTTCTGAGTTAAGAACTTCAACTTCGCACTTGGGTAGCACGCGAGTAGCACATACTTGAAAAAATCAAATATTTTAATAATGTACCTAATAACCTCCAAAAATTACTTATTTCGTCGCTTTTGGTCGCTTCTCTAGTTGTGTCATCGACGCTGCAATAAGAATGTGAACTACGCAGTGTTGGGTCCACATTCTGAAGTTAATCTTTGTTTTCTTCTATTAGTCTAAAGAATCTTGAAGTGGTTAAGAACACCAATGATCTATTCCTTTCTTTAAACTTATTTGGAAAATTATTTTAATATAATATTTTAATTTTAGTGACATTCGTAACATTTCCAACATTAATTATTGGGTTCATGGAGCCAAATTTTACTTGTAGAATGTATAGAATGAAAAACTGGGAAAATTATGTAAAGGGTCTTATCTAATAACAAGCTTGTAATACTCAAATCTAATTTCCTCGCGTTTGTGAAATAGTACTTATCTACGTCTACTTCCCTTGTGTATAAATATGTTTTTGTATCATCGTTAAAAAAATTATACACTTAAATCCTCTTTTGAAACACATTTTGATGTTAAATGACAGAAAAATCATCAGGTGTAATCTGAAAATGTGGAAATTGTTCCTGTGCGACGTCATATAATTTATAGCTAACCGATCGTAATAAATAATGAATTTGTTACTTGTCTTATTAGATGCCTATATGTAAATTCATTTATATATTATCATAAAACCTGAATATGGAGGAAGTTTATTTAATTAATTTGGTGAAGAAAAACCAGTAAATGTACGTATAATGTTGGAACCAGGTTTTAAAGAAGAAATATAGATCACTTACATCAAGAAAATTAAAAAATAAAATTTTCTTTAAATCATCAAATACACAAATGAGAAATCTTGTATTTTCTATGAAAGTCAGTCAGTTATTTATAATAACTTGTAAGTGCTATTTCTAGGAAATTCTTAAAACGAATAAGATGAAACGGAAGACAGATTATGTCCCGTTTTATCCTCTATAAACAATTGTGACATAACAATCCATAAAGCTCGCAGGCTCGACAATTATAACATATTTCTGTCCTAATTTTTCTTATATCAACTCTAACCGACTCAAACGTTTATTGTTCTGTCTTGTTAATTGCCATCAAAAAGCAGCCAAAATACATACCTAAATATGTAGTAGTATATTCCTGGGATTTTCAGAATCAAATGCTTTGATGTTTAATTTTGTGAAATCTAAGTTTGAGGCTAGAGTGTCATTTCGTTGCCATAAGCAAGATCATATTTTCCGTTCCTTAGGAATTTCGCAATATTCTTTCTTAGTAGACTTCGATGACTCATAACAAATTCTATGAAAAATTTCAAACTGTTTCAACGAATACTTCGAAATTAATTCATTATACCAATTAAAATATTATTAAACATTAGAAATTTGAAACAAAATAGCAATTTTTTCTATCGTTTTAATGGCATATATTCAGTTTTTCACATGTACATGGATTTGTGGAACTTGTTCTTATGCTGTTCCTGTCAACATAAGTTATGAGCTTCGTCATACGGAGAACTACAATAACGTGTTCCGTTAACTTAAGAAATAAACGTAAAACAGAGGGAAAATTAAATTTTCAATTGTTTAAATTTCAGCTAGGAAGGATAAAAATGCTTTAAATATTTTATTATTTTTTTCATTTTGAGTTCCCAATATTATTTTTATATGGCACCTGCGGCAAAGTGGTCCTAAAAGTATTTGCTAATGCCTAAAAGGTAGAAAATACAATAAAATCATTTCATTTATTTCATACTTCACCCTAAATTAGAATAGTATAGTACAATGGTAGCAAAACATTTCATTGACTAGTAGTAAATATTTTCCAGGAACGAGCATTCGATCGAACTGGTGGTGTAGGGCCATGTAGAGGGCAAGAGATCTAGAGGCCGATCACATACTCGATGGACGGACCAAATTAAATCAGTAACGCAAACTACTCGCAAATTACTCTTGCAACACAGCGAACCGGCAGAATTGGAGAGACATTGCTAAGGAGGCAGTTCAGACCAGGAAGACCGAATGAAGAATAGATATGTACAAGCACCCTCAACCTAGTACCTAAGTCATCGGAGCAACCACGGCCACTCTGTAAAGAGTGCACGGCTGAGAAAAAGAGAAGAAGAAACATTTTATTCCTTATAAGGTCTTTTTATTTTACTTATTTTGTTATTAATATTATTTGAATCTTATCCTTTAGTAATCTTATTTTTATTACTGAAAAATTAGCCAATTTTCTATTTTGTAAAGATTTACTTTGGGGAAATATCTAATAAGACACGATGAATTTGAGGTTTGCAAATTCAAGAGTTTTAATTTTTATTAAATATAGACAAAGGTGAAGCTCTAAGCTCTAGAGAAAGTTCGCGAGGCCATGCTTTAATGTTAAAAAAAAATAAGTTTATCGGTTAATTTTTTTTCCTTTCCCAAAGGGTTCCATTTATATGAATTTTACATTAGGCATCGATCTAATTCGGTGTTTCCGTAAGAAATAAATGTATTATGTGCTTCTTTCTCTAATAATTTTTTTTTCATTAGATTTTAACAGTAAGATCCAGAAAAATATTAAAAATATATTTTTTGATCAGAATTATTTGGTTTCTTAATTTTATGCAAATCAAAACTAAATTCGAAACACGTCATTAATTATTTCATTAAAGGAATCTAACTGCCACATTTAAATCACATCTGGTGTTTAAAAGTTTAATGACACCCAGAATTTTCATTAAGACTCAACTCCCACTTTAATCGTCTTGGGGGTTTATGATTTCAAAATCATTAACAGTGTCCGTGACGTTTTAGACATATCACGTTTTCAAAATTTTACATTTGTATAGAATCGGCGATCGAGGCTGTGTTTTGATCTGTCAGGTAATCAGAAAGAAATTTATGTACGTAGAAATAAACCAAAAGTCATTAAATTTATAGAAATACAGAGCACGCGTTTCACTACTGGTAATCGATAATAGGTTTTTTACCCATTAACATACTTATCTGACTAATGATGGTTGATTGCAGTATATTCAATAAATGTTTATATTTGCTCCAGAGTGCAAATTTTTAAATGAAAGAGCAATATAAAAAAATGTTTTTCTAATAGAATTTATATGGGATTTTAATTTTGATGAGAATTATCACAACATTTGGATATTTTATTAGCTGAGCACGCCTATAGAATTAATAAAACGATGACGAATATATGTTACAGAATAAGTACAAATAATTAAAATGCTTGATAAAAACAATCCGCGTTGATTACAAGATGAATAGTATGATAACGTTATTGCATGTATGGTGCTATATTGTAATTAAAAAAAAATTGTTTTGACTCACAAAGGAGTAAAGTGAAGAGGTAATTTTACATGTATATGTGTTTAAAATAAAATGTTATGAATATATGTGACGTTGTAGATTAGATCAGGTAAATCTAAATAGAATAAATGAAAGACACTTTTATAAAATAATAACATTGGGTTTCAAAATACTTGCTTATACTGGGTTATCGTGTGTCACCAGTATTCTAGGTAATCTCTCGACAAGACAACTACAAAAAGTACAAAGACATATCTAAAAAAATCTGCTGGTTTACTTAAAAATTTAAAAACCATCAAACGTATTTGGAAGCGGTGTATTAATTGCTGCAATAGTAGCATCTAGAAAGATAACATTAAACTCTGCCGGCTGCTCATAGTAGCAAAATAAGGTAATGATGATCAGGGATTGAACGTCGCGTGAACAGGATGAAAGTAGTTAGATTTTAGAAAATACACTTCTATAAATAAGTTGTGAACCAAAGTTGAAAAGAAATGACAGACAAGTTCATATCCTAAAATTTTCGATAATTTCCAATAATGTCAACAGTTCACTAAAATTATAAAGTTATGGGAAAACTTGTTCCCGATAAGTGAATTATGAATTGGTATTATGCATGATTTTATGTAAGAAATGAATGGGTGGAGTAAGGTCCATGCAATTACGTCATATATTTGATACTTATTTTTTTTACTGAACTTGAAATTTACAGCTCGAAAAAAGGACACAACTTTTTCCTGAACCTAATACTGCACGTGTGATTACGAGGTGCGAGACATTTTATCTATAGGTAGCAAAAGTTTATTTCATAAGTGTATTTATCCAGCATGAAATCGCTTCCAAAACAAAATATAACGAAATAGTGTACACTTGGCGGTAAAAATGACAGAGATAAGTTAACGTACATCGTAATGTGTGTAATGCAAATTGTAACCGGGGGTACGTGTGTGGCTCAATGAATCACAACATTAAGTTGTATCATGATGCACGTTACTTTCAACGTAACAACAACATTTACGTAACGCGCACATGAACAGAAATATTTTATAATGTCCTCTATCCAGACAGTAATACGTTGGGGCATAGTAACACGTAGGTAGGCTAAAGAGTAGCCACAGCGAATGTTGTAGACAATATGGGGACGAGTAGAGTGTGTATGTCTTAATTAGCGCTAGTTTTATGGACAGCTGTACTCTGCACTCTCGTTTTGAAAGCATTATTTTTATCTCACGTCGTTTTCGTGGAAAACCTTTCAACCCTCTATTTTTTAAGTAATACAGTGCAAATGATCATAAACAAAATATATGAGCAGCAGTTATGATTTTGCAAATAATTTCAAAAAATGGAGAAGCAAGAAAAATTTTAAAATTAGTAGTGATTTTCCTTGATTGTGATCAGTGAATAATTTACAAATATACTGTTTTTGTTGAAGACAAAACTCAAAAGTGCATAGATGTGAACATTTTTATTTCTGAATGCATTGAATTGATGAATCCGCTAAATTTGTACACAAAGTACTTGATTATAATTTTGTAAAGGTTGTTCTTTAAAAAAAATTCAAATTCAAATTACACTCGTTTGTGAAGAGTTCTGTATCCATATCCAGAAGGAAAAAAAGTAAAAACGGAAAAAGATTAATAGATAGTAACCCTAAATGTATGGCTTTTATGAAAATGAGCTTTAGCGCCCTATAATTAATAGAACTTAATATGTAAATCTTTTAGGATTTTCTGATTTATGATTTCTCACTAATTTACAAAATAGAAACTGACACATACTGTTACTGTTAAAAACATCTATTATCATTATTAAAATAATTATTATGTACAGTAATAATACGTAAGCATCATTAGTTTACAATAATTACACGTTATTATCATTAGATAAGGTACTTTTCAGAATTTTTTTACGAGTACGAAATATTTTTTATTGGCTCCCGATGAGGTTTAGTTCCCCTTCGCAGTGTTTCGATATACACTTATGTATATATAAAAATGAAGAATACGTAGTATTTCTATTAAAGTATTTACTATAATAGATGTACTTTAATTCGATCATTAATAACTTTTTAATATTTCTATCCTTAAAGAACTATCTCTATTAAAGAACTATCTTTAATATTTATTGTTTAAGTACATGATATGGGAAATATAGAACTAAGTACATATTTCTTCTTAACAAAATTTTGTATTACGAGTGAGTGAATACATCTGTTTCTTTGCTAAAGAATATATACATTAGAATATTATATTTCTACACCCGTAGTTTCATAGGAAATAGTATAATTGAATTATGTATATATATATATATATATATATATATAAATGTCTGTGTGTATATATATATATATATATATATATATATATATATATATATATATATATATATACATATATATGCGAATTATGCTCTGTGACGAAGGTTAAATATTCCCCATGTTAAAATGAAGTTAGCTGTTGTAACTATAAGATATGCATAAAATGAAACAGTAAAGTCAAAAATCTTATACATTGAAATATTTTCAGCGAAAAGTGACCCAGGGGTCGTAGATTACAATTATTATTATTTTGGAAATTACTGTCTATCTAGCTATCGGTCTGTCTACCTATCCGTTTGAAGGCGAATCGCTTTATAATACTATACAAGTGAAGAAGGATATGATTTGTATGAATAGTACAATTGAAGTTGTGTTCTGCAGTTTGTTTTATGATCATTTATAATTGTTTTTCATTTTCTTTACATTTTTCACATTAAACTTGTTTTGCAAAGATCAAAATATAAGATCATATGAAGCGGTGAGAGTGAGCGGTGGGTACTTACCAATCTGCTGTCAGTCATTCAGCGTCTTAATGAATATCGATCAATAAAGCATGCCCTATATTTTAATTTTGCGTTAAGATCGCAATTGTAATAAAGAGTATATTTTTTCGTACATTTATAATAAGCGTATATATATTAATGATATTAAGACAATTAGTATACAATTTTTCGTCGTTGTTAATACATTAAATATACACTTCAGAATAAAAGTCGAATTTCTTGCGAAACAAAATTTTCCTGTTTTCATTACATTTTTACGATATTCTTTCCCTTTTTCTCTTCAGAATAACCTGTAGTTACATTATAAATACAGAAAAGTATTTACGTTTGTTTGCTTGATGCTAAATATTTCTTTAAGCAATTAATAACTGCCAAATTAGAGTAAATATGCGTGGATGCATTACGTATATTTTAGTTTTCATTTTGGAAAACATTTCTTTCGAGAACTAATAAAAGTTTTCAAAAAGAAACCAGAAATAAAATTTCACTGGGAGAGAAAGCGTGAGCACGTTGAATTATGAGAACCGAAGTAATTCTCCTCGGAAAGGACATTCCACATACGGCTCTTACAAATTTCAAAATGTTTAAATTGTTTTCGTTCATCAGATAAATAACTTTCCTTCAATTATGATTATTCTTTCTGTTTAGAAAATTGAAGTTCAAGTCATTTAATATTCTTGTTGGAGATAAAATATTTAACACAAAATATACGTACATTTTAGTCAAATAATTAACTACATTTAAAATGGTGCAAGTTAACGATTTTAGATTGACAGACGTTAACGTACTAGAGGTGCTTGTAACAATAAAAGTTTGTACTACTGGCCGGTTAATACAATTTCATTACATTTCTTTATTGATAGCCTATAAATGAAAAATAGTAATTAACTTATGTTATCACACGGACAAATCTACAAATGTAAATTTGAGCTCCATTAGGAAAGTATTAATAATTTCTTTCAAAGTTAAAAAATATTTTAGAGAATGAAGTCTTTATTATAATTATAATATATATTTTATTTAGATTTGTGAAAGAAAATATGGAGGTAAACACGTTTTATAAAGGCATGTCGAATAGAGCACGTTGGACAGTAATGGAGTAAAAGTTGTTGAGGAATTTATAAGATCAAGATGTATAAGATGAAGATACGATTTATATTTTTAAATTTACTATTGCAAAAATGCATTAAAACTTTTCTCTATATTTACTTGACAGACAGTATTGGGGGCATATGTGAAAAACAGATATTTATATTATATATTTGATAATATACGACAGATATTTATCTCGCATTCAGCACCCAGATGTTTAGAACAGGTTTATTTCCATTGGGTTCGTAATCGAATAAATCATCGTCATTCATTATGAAATTGAGCCATTTAAAGATTGGAATATTTCAGAAAAGTTACGATTATAATTACTTTAATCTGTGGTATTAATGCTTGAGAAATGTCTATAAATATAGTTAGAAGATGTGGTAATTACCTTCAAAAATTTCTTTTGATTTCGAAACGTTCACTTACTCAAATTCATTTCAATTAGCAGTGCTATTAGATTATTGTATAATATGTTTGGAAAGTTATATAAATTTAATCCTAGGGCTATGGTTTATCAACTTAGTAAGGAGACTAAGAAACGTCAAAGTTTGTTTACACAATTTTCAGTAATGAATTTTATGTTGGCTTAATTATGAAGACACGCTTGAGCAAACTATTTAGAATAATGAACCACAGTTGCCTAGCGATCTTGTCTTGATATTTATTAAATAGTGTATACAGTATAAACAGTTTATCAGAACATAGTATTATTCTATATTAATACGATGAATTAGAAAAGGACAAGCCAAAGATTTTGAACGAAAGTAGATCTGAGAAAAATACGGAATGAATCAGCCTAGATACAAACACAAGTTTAAAAAATATATCTTCGAATAGAATTCCATCTGAATAAAAGTATATACATTAATATTAATTATTAATTTTTTTAAATATATTTGGCATTTATTTTGTAGAAATTCATTATCATTAATTTTTATTCACAACTAAATGAAACTACGTGATGTAGTCAATTATATACATAGAGCATTCATAGAGATGTTATACTACGAAACCTAGGTCGTGGTTACTAATCGAAATATTTTACAAGCTATTTTTCATAATTTCAACGGCAGCTGTTTCGGACATAAACCTTTGCGTGGGTGAGCATAGGGTGCTAGGAATGTAAGGAGGGGATTCCGTTATTATGTCAAACATTAACTTCAGTGCACTCAGGCGAGTGAGTATTCACTTCAGGCGAGTAGAGTATCGTTAAATAGGTCTCAAAAATGGTAGAGGCGTTCGAAAACAACTTTTTTTTTTTAAGTCATTCGTTGAGGAGACCTGCGCGTCTAAAGTCTTATAAGTGTATCCCCCCTCTAACTTTCCGACTAACGTGTGTAAAATTCTGATTTTTTTTTCAGAATTAAAAGAATTGGTTTAAATAAGATATGTTGTGTAGTTTTTGGATATATGGAACATTTTCGAAACCGACTTAAAAATAATTTTTTTTCACAATATCTGACGAATACAAATTATAATATTGTTCGGTGCTATGGAACCTTTCGTCCGCGATTCTGGCTTACACTTTTCCTTTTACTTTTTTTAAACATGCAGGATCTCGATGAACATTAAAGGTTTGTATAATATGAAATGTACTTGAAAGTGTTTTTTCGTGAGTTGTAGTACCGACGAGAAATATTAAGGGTTCGTGGAACTTGCATGTTCCTTGAATGTACTCAATACCATGATATTGAAACTGTCATGAGTTTTTAAGCATTCAGAGTATATTTATAATTATAGTATAGTGGACTATCGAGTGAAATATCTAGCGTCAAATCTATTATTGCACGTCATAATTTGAAAAACATACGTTTTCTAGTAGATTTGATATGCATACACACTCAAACGCAAACATACAACCACGCGTATACACATATATTATTAAATAAAGGTTGATCTAAATAATTTAAAACAATATAAATGTTGAAAATTTGACTAGCTCAATTCTCTTTCATTCCTGATTCGCTTTCTTAACAGCTAGATGCCTGTAATTTCACTGATATTATTAAGTAATATTATTATTAATCACAATTAAATGAAACTACGTGATGTAGTATTATTTCTACTATCTTTAATTTCTTTACCACGACCTAGGTTTCGTTGTATTACAACATCTTCAGATGGGATATTAGCAAAGATCTTTGCTAATATCCCATCTGAAGATGTTGTAATACAACGAAACCTAGGTCGTGGTAAAGAAATTAAAGATAGTAGAAATAATACTACATCACGTAGTTTCATTTAATTGTGAATAATGAATTTCTACAAAGTTTCAATATTATTATTAATGTTATATATTTATTTCACTGGTATTATTTTCAGGAATGTTAACCATTTCAATATACGCGAAAAAATTCCGAAATTTATAAGCCAACTTTCGCAGTTAAAATTTCCTTACAATTTAATTTTTTACAGATCTGTAGTGCAAGGTTTGTAATTTTAAAGAGATGTACATAAATCTATAAAAATGAAGTAAAATCAATACGCAATTCAATCGACGAGATAATTTTTTAATTATTTAGCCACAGATTATGATCACGTTTTTCTGTAAAAATAAAGTCTATTCCACAATCTGTTCGATAAATAAATTTAATAGTGCAAATATTTCATGACAGAATAGTAACACAGATTGAAAGTGAACAGTAAATAGCCAATGTCAAGTTTCTTAGTATTCACTCAAGCCACTACTATTGTGGTGATTTGAGTGATTATCAACGAGTAAGGATAGTGTTGTTACTGATTGTGGCTTGATATGTATGTAGCATGCTTCCAAATGGGTATTTTCTGGGTGGTTTTACGAAAGAACGAGCATCCAATTTTGAAGGGATGAAGTTCTTAAAGTGTTAAAACTAAACATAACAAATATATTTTCTTATGTATTCACTTTGTTTTTAATTAGATTTTAATGTATAAATGGATCCAGAGAAAGAACTATTATCAATAGATGTACAAACTACCCTCTAGCATTTACTCAGCAAACCGCTGTTTGATTCGACCTTTATTCGCTGCTTAAAATTTCTCCGACATGATGTTTACCTTTTGCAGCAAGAATTATGGACGGGGGGGTGTAGGAACTCCATAATCATGTGTTTTTGATGGCACTTATTTACCCATAACAGTTGTTACCCATAACAGTGTAATGTTGGCGGTTCAATGAAAACAACAGTCCAATAATTCCAGCCTTATTATAAGTGTTATTGTTAATACCACTTTTTGTACTTTTACCCAAGAAAATTAACAATTCTATTTGATTTGTTGAACCATTAGCCTAGATGCCGGATGCTAATATGCCTAAGAACATGATTGAGAGCTAGTTCGGTGAATGTATACTAAAAGTGTGGGCAATTGCTATCCTAACCTAAGATATCGTGTAAATTGTATTGTAATTTGGAATTTTGCAAATAAATAAAACTAATAAGTAAATAAAAAGAATAAGTTTATACACTAAAGGAAGGAAAGAAAATTCGTTGCTATTATTTTGATTGCATCTTAGTAATATGTGTATAGTTGCAGTATACTGATAATAATTATTTAGAGTCGCGATCCCTTTCAATGTATAAAAACATATTTAAACTAAAATACCGTGTCCTCCACATAAACACAAACTATTTTGATAATATTTTATTAATTAATTTCAAGCCAATATTAAAATGTTAATATAACCATTCAGAGGAAATAAAGTTTTAACTTGTCAAAAAAAAATTATCCGTGTACCCTTGTACACGGAATTTCCATACCATAACAGCTTGATGGGACTACAAATGAATGATTGATACGGCGTTTCGTGTTTCAGAATCTAGTAAAAAATGCAATGAAAACAAGGTAACTTAGAAAATTTAACTATAGCTCTCAGTTCGAGAATAATTATTTACCATATATTATAATTTTAGCATTTTTTTCATACAAAATGTATAATCATTGAAAGTTTAACAAATAGCTGTAAGGGATAGAAGGGAGCTATATTACTATGGTGGAAACTCAAGAAATAATATAAAGGGACGATAATTTGTAATGCGAAAAATAAACGAGATTTGAAACAAAATATTTTTAGATATTTTGTTGGGTAGTAAATTTCTACCTTAATGAGATTGCGTGATATATCTTTCCAAAAATGGTGGTACACGCGTTCGATTTAATCTGCATGCCAAAATTTCTTGGCAATTTAAAATTATAAAAACGTTTACTCGTATAACGATTCTCATGCATTTTTGGGAATTTTTGGTGATGTTTCTGTTTAAAAGTTTTCATTCTTATATTTCCAAAATTTTGCAAGATTTATATATTTATTTTGATTTTCCATAAACGGTTGAATCTTTATATTAACTAATATAATTATTTTACTACAATTATAAACTAATACTATCTACTAAATATTGGACTCACATTTTCAAAATTTATGAAAAATCATTTAAAAAAAAGTCTCACTGTTTTTAAGTGGTAATTTATAAAATTAGAATATATTATAAAAAGGAAAGACAACTATAAACTTTAAAATTTGTTTTTAAAAAATAATTTAATAATATATTAAATGAAAAAGGTAAATTTTTCTTATGTTGAAATTAATGTTCACAAACACATTCGTATTTCAGCAAATTTGACTTAATTATCTTGAGGACCAAAAAAAATTAAATATAACATACTACCCTTGAAGACAGACAATCTTACAGAATATTTGTGATAGAAAGCCATCGCTAACTTTGTCGCCGCTGATTTTTTTATAACAAATTTGATTCTCTACAAAAAATCTTAAAATTATTATTTGAGACCTTCGCTTAATTCTTAGGGTAAACGGTGAAGGATCCAAAAATTTCTGTTTCAGTAAAAATGAGTATAACGATTTCATTAAAAATTATCTCACTCTTATTGTAAACTTCCAACAGTTATGATGTCTTTTTCAAATATATTTTATTAATACCAAAACATTCCTATGAAACTAATTTTTTTTTTTTTTCCGAGCTGACGCAGTCTCCCCATGCTTAGAATTTTATTCGGTTTCAATCTTTAAAAGAATTTTATATAAATGTTTCGATTAAGTTCCGATAGGTATTACCACTGTACAAGTGTGTAAGTTCACTTACTCGCTCTAAGATAAAAACTTAAAAAGATGAAAATTTTAATATGTAATTCTAGTATGTAATCTCGCTGGTTTTTAATGTTCTAGATTGATAAAGAACGTTTCTATTATTCATACATATAAAACTGAGTATTTTCGAAATGTGTTTCTGTAAAACCTCAAATTTTAATTTTAAATTATAATGATCCTTCAAAACTCATAGTTTACGATACTAGTATAATTCCAAAACTCATTCAACGAAAGTTATAAATTGATATGATTAAAACACGAATTATGTAATTAAGGCCCATTAGTCTTGATAATAAACGAGCTTCTATGTATTTCACTATTTCTAAAATCAGCGTGTTACCACTAAATTTTATATTATGTTTTCTAAGGTATCTTTAGACGAAAATAAAACATATCATTGGAATTGACGCCCATCAAAACGAAACTGTTGATGGCCGCCAATGGCAGTTACATTTGTTATTAGTATTGAAGGGCAAAATGTAATATAAAGATCTATCGTCGTCTTATATTTTAATGGAAACTGAATAACGAGGCGGGGGGCGGAGAATTTAATATAAGAAATGAAAAAATGTTTTAAGCTTCATCTTTGAAATAATAGGAAGTGTATTTTAAATCATCCCAATTCATTTTCCATCGATGAAATATTGCTTCACCACATAATCATTTAAAATTGCCTAGATTTATGACTGGAGTAAGTTATTAGCATAACTGGCTTATTTATATTTAAGAAAAATGTTTTTTTAATGTTAGCTTGACGTAAAAGAAATTGAATGAAAAAAAAATTGTGAAGTATTTTACTCTGAAAATAAACGTGATGTTTTTGAATATATGGAATTTAATAAAACAATTATTTTGAATTTTCAGTAAATCAGGTAAAAATAAAAATAACGCAATATTGCATTATTTATTTTTAACCAACTTCAGAAAAGGAGGATGTCCTTAAATCGTCTCTTCTTGTGTAAGTTACCTTATATCTCCATCACTTAATAATAATAATTCTTTTTTGTTTGGAAAGGGATATCCCAATTTCTTCCCACGAAAAATTTCGGTGGTTATTTTAAGACGGTTAAATTTTTTGCACACAGTTGATATAAAAAACCATCATAAATAGATTTAATTTTCAATTATCAGTGGTACGAAAATCGATTAATACATTTTAAAATAAGTGTTAATGTTTTTTATCGGTATATATACAACCATAAAGGAAAATAAATGATAAGAAATCTCGCAGCAATTTAGTTGAAACGCAAGTAATTATTTTCAAAACTTATCGGTTTTCAAGTAATTGGTATTTATCAAATGGTAAAATTTACTACTTTTGGTCAGTTTCAGGTTTTTTCATATCATTTCGACAAATAAAAAAAATTATAATTGATTTTTCTACTAAATTTTCCACAAGAATTCCGTCATTAATTGTGAACTAAATTTTGTTATGTTCGTTATGGTTTTTTTTACGAAATTTTATTTCCAATGAAATGCACCCAAACTTTGATTATTTAACAACCCCATTCAGTAGCAAAAAATGAACTAAGCTGTAGTGAAATTCTATTTTATATATTGGTACATCTAATAAAAATTAGGTATTGCACTAACAGAATGCTATTTCACTACTAATTTTTTTTTTAAATCGAGTTATTGATATTGTAATACAAAAAGAGATAAATTAAAAAAAGGTAGTGGTCGTAGCAAACCAATACAAAATTAATTATAAATGTGTAAATTGAATTTCAAATCCCAAGTAATGTAATAAGAATTAATAAGTCCCAAAATTATTGACATTAAAATGGCAATAACTGGATTTCTACGAAAAAAAGAAGAGAAGCGAACCATCCCGAAATTTAAATGCATATAAGATGGAGGTTCATTAGGGACTAAGTGGAGTTTTTGAGATCACAAAGAGCCATAATTAATATTTGAATTCATTTAACTTAGAAAAGATACTTTTTTTGTCAAAAAATCTTAAGGGGTAATAGAAAAAAATGTTCACAAAATCAGCAACGGAACTGTAGAGAAAAAAATTGCAAAATTGTTTTATATGTTAAATGGCATGGAAAAATGACCGAAGTAGCAATTTTCGGGAATTTCTCTACCATATATATATATATATATATATATATATATATATATATATATATATATATATATAAATATATATATATATGTAATTCATGTATAATGCATATTTAATTTGCACTACTATAGCAATATATAAACATTAAAGTAATATTACTAATAAATATTACAATTCACTACAAAGTATTAATCAGGTGATGGCCAATAAGAACTTTAACATAGATTTTCCTATATAACGATAAAATATTATGTCTGCCACCTTTGAATTAAACCAAATCAACTCGTAGAAATGATCATTTCTACGAAATACAATCGTTTTTACCGTTTTAAACAGTTCAATTTGGTTGAAGGTAACTCGAAGGTATTATCACAATTGACTAGTCACGTGGGGAGAGAGTAGACAACGTTGAGCAGTATACCCATCTTTGCGGCGGCAATAAATCAGTGGCTGTTGAAGAGAGCCGTAGAAGCAGCGGTCTCGTAGATGCACTGCAAATTATCATTCTGTGCACGAGGCACAATATCTTGCTGGTTGAATTCTTGGTCAACCAATACAGTAGAAACATCGTTTGCGACAGAGCATTGTAGCGACCGCGGTATTCGTGTATCGGACGCCTTTACACTCTTATTACGAATTAATACTCAGCTGTCTGAGCTTGCGGAACAGACTCCATAGCAACTTTAATGCTAAGTACATATCAATTAACTGTAAATAACATATTTTATAGTTCTGTAATTAGATTCGCGCTTAAGTTTTTGAAATTTTATTCTCTAAGGTTTACATTTTGATTGTAGTCAGTCACAAAATGTATTTATAGAAATTTAGGCTAGTTTACTGGTACTAAGGAACCAATGGCGTGGCAAATCTGACCTTGAATTTTGAAAGATGGCATGAATGGACCTTCATGTTTGGTTTAAAAAGACGTCATTTTAAGGTACTATTGTAAGAACGAATACATTCTAGAAACTATTATAGCTATATATGTATATGTATATATATATATATATATATATATACTGTTAACCACCAAATATATATATATATATATATATATATATATATATATATATATATATATATATATATATATTAAAAGTCTGTTATTAACCCTGAAATTTTTTACTTTTATTTATTAATTTTCACGCTTCCTTTATTATTCTCTCCGCTTTTCAAGATAGAATTATTAAACGTTCAAAGCCGTGCTCTAAACACGGCGCTATTCGTGAATCTGCACAATCTGCACGATCTGCACAATGTGATCTCGGGCTAATAAGAAATTAAGTCAGGCAATGGTCATCAAATATGACTTAAATATCTGGTTATTTATTAAAAAAAATTATTTCTAGAGAGTGCTATGATAAGACATAATGGTCATCTTATCCTTTGAAACAAATTCAAACTATAAGCGTAGGTACTAACTTAATAATTACATAAATTTTTTAAATATTATACGGTAAATAGAATAAGCAATATCGTATTTATTAAGGAGTTTTTAAAACGATATGCGATATTTATTTAGTGTCGAGTTTGGATTGCTTTTGAATGGAACTTCAGTGAATACAATATAAATTTGTTTGCCGCAGCGATGTATCTTAAACTTTTAGGAACTATGCACATATTCAGAATTGGCTTCGTCTACATCAGGGCTGTCCAAACTACATACCTTCGCGGGCCAATTAAATTTGCTACAAAAGCTTGAGGGCCGCAGAAAAAAATACTTTTAATTTGAAGTAAAATAAAATACAGGGTAATAATTTCTTTAGACGTTTATTGGTTCTTCGTTAATTTATCTTTAACAATCACATCGATATCAACATCAACATTCGTTGTTGCCAGACGCATTGCATAATTGCAAACAAACTTCATAAGAAGCAGCCAAACGTTGTTCATTGTCTGTATTTATTTTTGAAAAAAAAAACTTGTCTGCTGCGTTAGTTTCTTCTTATACTCAGCCACAACAATTTTTCTGGCTTCACCGACATGTTTTTTATATTTTTCTTCATGTAAAGTAGTATAATGACGTTTAACATTATATTCTTTACTCACAGACATAACTTGCATACAAATCATACACTGAATTTTATTATTGTTATTGCAAATAAAATAGTCGAGTTCCCACTTCTCATTAAATGCACGATGTTTATCACTTATTTTTCGCTTCTTCGTAGACATACTGAAGTTTTTTAAGTATTTTTCTCAAACCGGCTGGTTAAATACTTGTGAAATTCACAATTACTTGTTAAATAACTTGTGAAATTCAAAGCGGCAGTGATACGAACTTAATGAAAGCACAAGTTTAACTAATACGGACACAAACAAATACTAACATAAATCTTACTTACAGACTTTTTTTGTAAACAAAATACTTTCCGGGAATTCCCCCAATAATATAAAGATAACTTCACTTTTAAATGATGTCATGCGAATGGAATGTTACTAGATTAAAAATAAATGAATTATATATAATATTTTGAGAAAGATTTCTATTATCCAAACTATTTATAGGTATTCAAAACTATTTTATGATTATTTTACACTGTAGATTTAAATTTTAAAATATGCGTCGCGGGCCGCATAAAAACAAACCGCGGGCCGTTGTTTGGACAGCCCTGGTCTATATTAACCATGTCACGAATTCTATTAAATATTTATTTATCACTGTGACATCCTCAGATTGTAGAAATAACAGGAATTCGAACATCAAGGATTGAGTAAAACGAAAATTTGCGAAGTAGTAGTAAACAAATTTGCAGGAATTGTGTGTAATTGGGTTTAGTCGAGTTGTTATAATTTGAGTAATAGTAATAATAAAGTATTAAAATATATAAATAACATCTATTATGTTATATTTTACAATAACAATTTTACTTAAATGAACCATTAAAATGAAATATCCATTTAGCAAATGGATTATTTGCAGAATTTATGTGGAAGAACTGAAAAAACGGGCGCTCTCCAAAAACATGTTCAATTAGTTTTAAATGCTCATATTTATTGGAATATCCAAAGTTATTAAAAGCAATTTTAGTGGAATAAAGATGAATACTAAAAGATTAATATTTTGTTGAATGAATATTAAGAAGACGCCAGTTGGAAAGATCTGTTTTTAAAAAAGTTTGATTACTTATACTTGTTTCCTTATAATTTAAAAATAGTAACGAGAAAGAGTTTACGGGAAAGAAATATTTTGAATTTAATTTATCGAATAATTCATTGTTAAATTTGTACATTTCGTTTGAGAACAAACATTTTACGAAAGTCAATATATTTCTGAGTTAATACTGGTTAATCTATAATACATTGTTACTATAATTCTATTAATCCATTTAGGCCCTGCGTGTCAAAATTACAATATGACTTCATTGCATTATAACTAAGGACCTTTAAAATTAATTTCAATCGTAGCACCATCTTTCATTATATTAAAGAAATATTTTGAAGAACAACTGAGGTCCATCATTGCTTTATAATAACTTGATGCGATTATCAGATGTGCAAATTATGTTTGATAATTATAATCTTAGTGGTGGATTTGTTTTCTAAGTTAATTGAATATATGTTTTAAGGAAATAGATATAACATTTTTTCTGAATTATTTTTGATTGAATTATTGGATTTTACTTATTGATAGAATAGACTTGGTGGGTTAATAAAAACCTCGTGGACATATATTTTAATCGATATCGAGGTGTTCGATGACGAGGAAGTTATTCAGGTTATCGACGTGTGTTCATTCGTATCGTGGAGGTAACATATAGGACGATGATTCAGTTTAATGGATGGCGACTATATAGATTCGTTAAATCGGCATCAATTACTCGTTCAAACTAAGGTGATACCACGATGCCGGGAATATAATAACGTTGAAGCAATTATTCATGACTCTGCGACATACAAAACTGATCTAGGTAAAGTGTTGAAATTACGGTTGTTATTTCACAGATTATGGTGAGAAATTTGTTCCATGTAAGGAGCTCCGTAAAATGACATTAATTTTGCTGACTTTTCCATAAAACGCGGTATATCAGCAAAGCCCAACCTCAGGACATGTAAATTAGTCAAGCAAGATTTGCTTCCTTACCAAACTATGTGATCGTCTCCATCTCCATCAGCTGTACTCACACTTACCAAAGAAGATTCACCGACTGAGTCCGTCGAATTATTTTTGAAAGAAGATATCACCAGGTATATTGTAATGTACACGGTAATAGACGCTATCGAAAAAAACGATACAAGTTTTTGTCACAAAAAATGAGCTGCATTGGTTCTTAGGTATTCTAATCTTCAACGGTTATGCGGCTCTGTCTAATTAGTATAGGTACTGGGAATCAAACGTGATGTCCACAATGTTTTATGGCCAATGTCGATGTGACGTAATCACTTGGAACAAATATTCATATATTTTCATGGAGTTGATTATAGCATATTTCTAACAGGTAACAAGCTGGCTAACATTAGCCTATCATTCAACATAATGAATTAAAAATTAGATATATTAACTGTACGGTATTATGGACATCATTTTTACAAGCAACAAAAATATAAAAAACCAATTTTTTGGTGTCCAAACTCAGATCACATTGGCCCATTTAGGGTACTGCTTACAAGTTAGTACTTATAAATGAAGGATAATAAGAAAACATAAGAAACTTGCCTTGGCGTCAGTGAATGGAAGAATAAAGTAAATAACGAATACCTAAATATACAGTTTTCTATCACTTAGTAATTTACAAAGAAACAATGTCAAAATCCATGAAAATATTCAACAAAACAAAGTAGATAAATCTAAGTAAAAATTTGCAAAAATATAGAACAGAGGATCTTATGATTACAGGTTGGTAAATTAATATTGACCAGTTAGACCTTGTTCATCAAATAAATTCGATATATGCGGAATAAACGACCTCGATCTGTGAGTGGAGTATAGTAGACTCGATAGCTAATATCAGAGTTTATCGAATCGACGTTGGAAAGAAAAGTGGTATATTCCAATTTTAATATGGAGGATCGACATCGCTGTCAATAACTTATCTTTCCTCGCCAGGTTTTATGAGCACCATGTTGATACCCAAGAATTTTGAATTTTGTTACAAAAGTATTGGTCTGCCAAAAGTCCGTATTGGCTACATAAACATGTGAAGAAAACTATTCTTTTTTCTGTTAGATGATATGTAACTAAACGTATTGTTTTTACAGATAAGCTCAGAAGAACATTTACACTGTGTAAAAGTAACACAATCAAAGTGTGTCTCAAAAGTGACATCAATTTGCACAACGCTTATTTGAATGAAGTACTAGTAGAAAATTGTAAAGAATACTGAACCAAATAGTAGATTTCTAATTAATCCTAAAAAAAATAACTAAATATTTCATTTCAGGTTATTTTAAAAATTTACTAATATGATAGTATGATGTACACTGTCTACAAAAATTGTCATAAAATAAACTACTTTTCATAAATATATTAGTGGTTTTAACAATCAAAAAATTTTTTCGCATTTCTCTCCTCACTTTTTTTTATATTTAATTTATTCATTTGTTCTTAATTATTAAGATCAAGTAGGAATAATGAGTTCATTTTTGTTTCCATTTTTAAAACTATAAAATATACACTAAATATTATTCACTAATGTAGGTTACATACATAAACCAATTAAAAATACATTTTTGATTGTTAAAAATTTTGAGAAAAACAATAAATTCACTACACGTGTTCAACTATCTAACGGAACGCAGAAGCAATCGTATAAATAAATAAAAACTATATTTGGTTCTTCGGGAATTTTAATGTAAACACAACTCGTAGCCCATTGACTAGTCTTAATTATATTATGTGTCACTGAATTACATTGAACGTTTTGATGTAGTCGCAGGTGAAATGTTTTAAAAGAACTTCCATTACTAACTTGACATTGTCACAATTTTAGTGTATTGGTCACAAATAATTTATTGAAGATTGAAATACGGTGTCGATTAAAATGATTTACCGTAAACCAGGCAGTGTAAAATAAAGGCTAATCATTAAAGCGAAGAGAAGGATTTAGAAATAACTTGGTTTCGTCGAGTTTACGGATAGTGAAAGATTTAGTAAGTCAGTGTATTTACGATTTAACAAACTAATATTATTTTATACTATAATAAGTGAAACGAAAATAAAATGTGCCTTAAATAAATTGTCATAATTTATAAGACGATTCATTGATGTAAAATTATTTAATGACTCACAAAAACACATCATTGTTCATTACAGGTCGAAAATGTGCGTGATAACATTCCAGCACCAAAAATTACAAGAGATAATATTATATTATAAATAGATGTGATTTAGAAGATCTCATTTTGCAAAAAAGTATATTTTTGTCGATAATTTGCTTCAATTTAGTTACTTTTGCAAAATTACCATTCCTTTCAGTAAAATGTACATTTTTATTTAAAATTCGACGTTTTAATTAAAAAGTAGTTTTGGGCGACAGATATTCGGTTTTGGTAGTTTAAGGATTTTATTAATACTTCCACTCGGTTAAATACATAGAAAATGTTAGAACATATTGATAAATTCATTGCTGAAGTGATAGTCAAGTACATAGAATGAATGAGTACGTTATTCTAATTCAAGCGTAATTTTTCATTCTTAATTGTCATAGTAATGAATTAATTTCTGTGCTCGTTGTTGCTCTGGAATTTCTTACGAAGAAAAATGTATTCATTAAAAAGAACCTCACAAGGGAAGTAATTTCAAAAACTACTGAAATAACTCATAACACACATGTGCATTAGAATGTGAGGGGGAAATTTACAGCAAATTTTAAATCAAATTGACTTGAATGGAAAGACGATTCGAAAGTGTTTCGACTGAATAATTTCTACAAAATAAATAAATACTATTTATATTATCATTTAAAAAGAAATGTTAAACATATTTCTGCACGGAGTTTTTTAAATTAATTGATCACTGTTCAGTTATAAAATTTGAGTTGTAAGAAAATACACAAATTCACACAGAATAGTTTTTCAATTAGCGCGTTTATTCGTTTTTTAAGGTTACGTAGCCTAAGTGTTTGAATAAAATCTCGCTGCTGCACTTACGTCATATATCGTTCGTTCATCTGTTGGCCAATCTGGGGCTTATAACCAATCAGAGGCTTTAACTTTTAAACAAAATAAGAAATCAAACTTCAAATTTTCATTTAATATATTGTATTTTGTCTAAAATTATACTTGATATATAAAATAGTCTAGAAATATTTTGCAATTCCTCCCAAACACGGGCATTGAGTTCTGTATAGATATTTGAAGCATCGTGAAAATATTTTTTCAGTAGTGTGCAAATATGTTTTCATTTTTGCTTCCTGAAATATAAATATTGTGTTTCCTTGCATGTTTCAATTGTTTAATAAAAATATTGTGTTTCCTGATATGTTTTAATTTGACACATTTGATATGTTTTAATTTGTACATTTACAGAATCTTTTTAATGCTAAGTCGCCTCATTGTTAACATTATCTATATATTAACCTATATATTACAGCAGCAAATAAATTAAATTTTCACTTTGACGATGCTTAATGTTAAAATTAAAATATAGTTAAAATATTGTGCCCCAAAAATATTCGATAGCATAAAAGATAACCAGGTTACATTTATTGCGATAACTAGGTTATATTTATTGCGATTTTTGAGCCCGTCTGTCTGTCCATCCACGTATTTACTAGAACACGTACGCTAAAAACTATTGCTTTTGTTTCTAAATATTTGCTGAGAAGTTTAAGTGAGTTTCTGGTTAAAATCTTTTGACTAACTTTTGTTCCGACCCAATATTCTCTAAAGAACTTTACCTAAAAAATCTAAGAAAATCACTCATTAGCGCTTATGCGGTTAAAAATTTATGGGAAATTTTTGAGAATTGAGGAATGAAATTATTACATTCATCTTGGTTAAAAGTATTTTGACATGCAGTATAATTCAAATAGAAAAACTCAGGCGATTTAGTAATACATCTACTTACGTGAAGCCGCCAGTAGAAATGAAAGATGCTTTGAAACAAAAACTACATAAAAATATTTCTTTATTACGAAGAGTTAAGAGACGAAGAGAAGTAAAAAAAATATATATTCACCTTTTTTCATTTCTCTTTGTAGAATCTACATATTACTCTTAAAAATAATTTTAAAAGTTTTATCAGTGAAAATGGTAGAATAATTTTCCCCTTATTTTCTTGCATACAAACAAAAATTAACAAAAATGTACTCTGCGCATGACACCTTTCTTCTTAAAAATTAATCTACTTGTTATGAAAGTATGAAAGCAAAAGCTTATATACATGCAAATATATACTAAATTTGAGAAAAATATAAAAACATAACATTTCTCTTAGGTATTCGGGGAAACACCTATAACTATATAAATGTTTCGAACTACTTGTGTTTATTCATGTCGAAGGTAATATACTCGAGAGAAGCAACCGTGGCTATGTTTTTTTAATGTACCACTAGATCTGCAGCCAGGAAATCTACACTCTAAAGGCTGGCTGGATCTGAAAATAATAATAAATATTGCAAGTTTTGGTCGACTAAAATAAAAATAATATACCTTCATCTTTGAACCTTTTAATTCTAGTTTAAAATTAAACCCGTGTGTAGTAGATATGAATTAATACCCTCTAATTTGAATATTCTAGCCGCAGTTTTTTTGAATATAGACAAATTAATTTTTACTGATATTTAGAGGAAAATTTGTAATACAGTAAACTAATATGATATCAATTATGTATATATTTTCTCGTTTTACTTAGTATCGTACAAAATATGATAGTCTGTCTAAGAGATTGTCACATACGTAACATATTTAGTTAAGTAGAATATATGCGAAACGGAAACTAATATATTTTTGAGGACTTTAGTGTCTATTATTAAATAATTTGTCAATAATCATTTGGCTAAAACATAATCATATAATATCTTAACTGGTTTCTTAATTCATTTAACTAATATGAAATTTATACTATTTCGTGTCCAAAGAGTAAACAAATATTTATTAATATTTTATTTTCAAAATCGATGATGTTTCTAAAAATTTAAATTTTTAAACTTTCCATGCAGTTTTTTTTTCATTTTCTCAGTTTATAAACCATTAATAGTAATAGTTTTTAAAATGACTCACATGTCATTTTTGATACATTTATTTTACACAGTGGATCCCGAAAAGTTGAACACAGTTTTAATATTTCTATTAATATTACAAATTATTAATATTTCTGGATGTTTTCTAAATATATACTTTTCTTAATTTCTGTCCAAACAATCAAATATTGAAATAAATTAAAAAAGTAACTTTACCCATTATCTTAGAAATAATCACGAAGAAAAAATAACATGAACAAGTACAAGTAAGTAATTTAATTTTTTCTTCGTGCCTTTTGTCATTATAATCGAACACCGCCGACATCCGTCTTTAGGGACAACTTGGTTTGCCAAGGGACAAATTTTGTGACTCGAGAGACAAGGCCAAAATCCTAATTAAAAAGGTAAGGAAGATTTCGCCATCATCATTTAAATGATTAGGCATATCTATAGATTTTTCCTTTTATTGCATGCATTAACAATTAAGAAAGCGCCTCATCGTAATGCCAAATTTTCTTTATTGTATACATTAAATATTGATGTACATGGTTCTTGGTCATGTTCCGATACAATAGATGTATTATAAAATACGTCATACAATTTTTTGTTTCGTGGTTTACTAAAATCTGATAACTCTATTTCTTTTAGTGGAGATTTCACAGAGCTTTTGAGATTAATCAAGGTTACATCGTTGTCAGAGTCCATAAGATTATGAAAATCATCAGTTTCGTCACCCTCTATCCTTTTGACAGACCCAGAAATCGTAAGCTGCTGATAAATTTTAGGCTGAAGACATTCACAAAAACCTTTATTGCAGAAGCAGCTTAAATTCCTGAACTTTAGCTCACCACAAACTGACGTAAATATTTGATGTAGACGTGAAGGGCCTGCAAGAGGTAGTGGCGATTGTTTCGAAATGCCCTCTATGTCTTCTGAGTAAATCCAAAAAAGTTTGATCTTAATCTGATCTTTAAGTGCTTCATAGAATTGCTCCGTACACTATGTTCCGTCCAGTTGCTACCATATTATCGGTTGTTCTCTTGAGAAAACTGCCAATACCATCCGAAGGTCAACTGTGTCAACATCCCGTGTCAAGCTTCGGAGAAAGTCGTGTCAAGGAAGTTGGCGCGATTCGATACGAGAGTGAACATCGAGTCCAGATTAATTTGCTATTGCGGATATTTACCCCGTTTTATAGAAAGCTATTGCTATGAATTTTTATTTATTTCTTATAAGATGGTCGGAAGATTATAACTGTTGTGTATTTCAGAATTACAGAAGAGTATTGATATATGTAATATAAAATTGTTTATATTATCGGAAAATAATTATTTGTTCATAAAACATTAATATACACAGCGGTTTCCAGCCTGTCATTCCGCAACAGAATATTGAAATATAATTTATATTGTACTAGCAGTTTTTAACCTTTGTAAAGATTAACTTATCAAAAAACATTGAAGGATTACGAAGTGAAGAATGTATATGCCTTTAGCTAAGAGAAAATTTTAGCATATATTTATTTTAGTAATGAAATCGGTCGGGGCTTTGAACAACTTTTTATGGTGTCTAAGCTAAGCTGGAAGAAATAATTTCCTCCAGATATGTAGTTTAACGCATATAGAAGTTACATAGTTGCATTCATTGTGACACGTGGAAACATTGATGGAGTAATAAAGGGGAGAGTCGGGTGAAACCTCAATTATTCCTTGCGCATTTTCCGTATCCATAGGAAGCGCCGACAAATTCTTCATTTAAATTACAATGTGCCCTCTTATGTAAAGTCCTTCATTGTTTTAAATTCCATAATTGAATGGGAATAAATTACCGTTTAAATTGAGCGGAAACGTGCGAATTATTGATCTTTTCCGCAGTCTCTCGTTACCCACTAAAAGCCTGAATGAAAGGTCGCACTTCTGTATTGTATTTGGGCATGCGTTTAATCACTAATTGCTTTATTGGTTCGCAATAAAATGATTTACAGATGACAGGTATTTGGAATTCTGACCTGCTTTCTTTGTTACGCATTTACGCTTCGAATAATTGACATTGGATTAATAGTTGGTAATTAAGAAAGTTGTAAACATGTTTATTTTGCAAAGTTCATATACTAATGGATATTTCAAAACGCTGCTTCTTACAATATTTTTTAACTTTAATTCTTCCTAATTATTTTTTTAACTTTTAGAGGCATCTGACGTTGTTCTGGTGGAAGGATTTTGTTGTCTCAATGCAGTCAGGTGAAATTAAAATTTATATTTTTGATATCACAATTAATTAAATTATTTACTGTGAATTACGTAGAGAAGGATATTGAAAGCTTTCTCCGATTTAGTGTAGTATTATTAAGTACATATGTTCCATACTTTCTTTTGACATTTCACTTTTTATTATATACATAAGCTATAACAAGCTTTTTGTGCATTATTATATATAGATAAAGGTCATGTATAAGCCCAGAGTAAACAGCGCTATTTAGAAAACATATTTCTTAAAATTTACATACCAATCGCGTAGAGAAAAAAATTCCTAGGAAAGTAATACAATTTTATTTAAACTATAACATTTTTTTATAATTGTAAAAATAGTGTATAGTTATAACTATGAAAAGCATTTAGTTATTTGTTCAGATATCAAGGAATAAAAAGGTGGAAGTCAAGCAAACCAACACGCAGTACTTGACGCCACGCGGTGAAACGTTATTTAAAGTATGGTAATATATTTTTTGAATTCAAACCTACCAGAATTAGTCTTGCTAGGTTTTATATTATGTTGACTCAAAAAGATTTTCCAGATCATATCAAAATTCTAACTTATTTAATAATTATTTCGTAATGCATATTCCATTCCTAGCACTTGAAGATGTTTTCTAGTAACTACTATTTTAGGACTAAATAATCTGATAACATAATAAGATGTTTCTATATTCGAACGACATATTCTGTAATAAAACTAGCGTAACCATGTTTTAAATACCTAGTTAAATGTTAAAGTTTCAAAATGTATATTTATAATTTGTGGAAATCACACATATGAAAGACATATATGTTTACCAAACGAGAATTAAAAGACGACATTAATAAGTAACATTAATATGCTCAATACGGTTTCAAACAATTCACCTTGAACATAACCTTATCTAATAAATTTCAAACGTCATAGTAACTGGCAAATGCGTGGGTTGAGATTGGCATGTAATTTAAATGTATGATCCTTCTAGTAGGTGCTCTATTGAAAATTACAATTTCTTTTATATTACTTTTAAATAACACTATTGTTTAATTTGAAATAAAAGTATTTATCAAATCACTTCAATCATTAAAAGCATCATACATAAGATCTGCTATATGAATTCAAATCAATCATTCCAAATTTGCATCTTTTCAAAACTTCATCAATTTAATTTTTTCGCTACGTATCAGCACTATTTTAAGTTTTTATTATCTATGATAAAAGAGGAAACAGAAATAAAATTTAATTTGTAATTATTTTCTCTTTAAACCTAACAGTAAACGATTTGAATATCTATTATTCCATAATTATGTAATTTATAAAAGTTATATTATATATTTTTTTATGTTCGTTTCTTCAAAGTGCGAAACGGCTTATATATTTTATAAGAGAAAAATATCTTTATGGAGACTGTAAATAAAATACAGTGAGGAACGATCATCCGAAATAACTAGCCATTAGGTTTAATACTATGTGGGCTCTGATTTGCAACACGTCTGTTATTGTGATTATTTTCGAAGCAGGATTATATAAGGTAATTATATAAAACTGCTTAAGAAACTTTAATAATTAGAACAGAAAATGAAATAAAAAAAATTAAAAAAAAAAAGAAAAGAAATATATATATATATATATATATATATATATATATATATATATATATATATATATGTATATATAAATAATATTTTTCTTTGATTTTTTTCTTAAAAAGGTTAAGTACGTATACAGCTGTTTTAATACTCTGTATTAAAATATTGGCAAATATTTATTTAGTTAAAAACACGATAAAGTCTTGTATTTTGTAATATTACATTTTACTCCATCGAAAATATTATGCCCATTGTTTGTATTCAGTTTTACGGTTTGATTAATCCTTCAATGTATCAAAATTTTTTAATCATTGTATTTCTACATTGCGTTTAAACACTGTTCAACATTGTTTATTTTTTTCTTAGCATACACTTTTTTCTTACAGAATTGAAAAAGTTAAAAGAAAAATTTCCAAGTCTTCCATAATTTTGTCGAATATTTTAATCTTTACTTATATACTTATACAATTTTCTTTTTATCATTTTAAAACAGGTCATTTTTTATGTTAAATGATATATACTTTTAGTGGCCTAACAGAAACTTTCAAAATTGTATGTTTCAACTTTTAACGAATCATAACAAGTATCTACTGGGTGACACCGTAATCAGAATAAATATGTTATATAGCCAAACATTTAGATTATGGCACGGGCTTTTTGTTGTTTTGAAAATAATAAAATTTATTAAATATTGGTCGCACATAGTAGAACATAATATTTTAACATTATTGTCGTAAATTAATGTGATGCTGCAACGGACGATCCAGTAAATTCATCGTGTATGACACTGTGTCAAGCTACGAGCCTCAATAATTATCTGGATTTGTGCCATATATATGTCCACCCTCTTAACTCTAGTAGTTTCCATTCCCAGAAAAAGTTCGTCTTGCTGCAGAGTTAATTTTAATTATTTGAATTAGTTCACTAGATATATTATTATATGATAGTATATATATACATATATATTATTATATATTAGTTCACGGATATTTTTCTCAGTGAAGATGTCGCTATTACTGCATTATTGCTAGTTGTCTGGTAGGAAAGATGGTTATCTAATAATAGGGTTTTAGTATCAGCATTATAACTTTAATAAATATTCCATTGCATGTATTAATCTAGGCGTAATTTTCAAGATAAATATACCTTAAGGAACCGTGATAAAAACAGAAACACTTATAATTATACCCTGTTAAATATTCAAAATTTAAAAAAAAATCACGTCATTTTATTGATATCCAGGACGTACATTGAGGTAAGTAAATTGTCACAGGGTGAAAAATTTGTGCCCTTTTCATTATTTTGAATCCGGTAGGGTTTCTGTTACGTACTTGATATATAATTATTTCACTCTCGACGTCACCTGGTGTTACTTGGATAAATATAGGTTTTACATAAATTTAAATCGGTTGATGTTCCACAACAAGTGAATTAACGAGGAATATTAATCTTTCATTTTGAGGAAAAATATCATATTTGTTTCTACTTTTGATAGAATATTTATACAAATTTTGATAGAATATTTATTTATTTGCAAGTGATTAAATAAATAGAACTGGAACCCATTTATGGAATAGAACGTAAAATTCCATTGCATTATCTGACCATAGCTTATGGCTATCTTCTCTCACACCATATTTAGAAATCGACATCATCCATTGTGAAACGTACAATAACTCTTTTATATGACTAATTATTAACTATAATAACTCTTATATATGACAAATTATCTTAACAGATGTCACCGATTTATTTAACTAAATTACAAATAAAGAACGTAGAAAATTATGATTGATTTTCCTATGCTTTCCTTAAAAATAAATTTTAAGTAGCAGTCAGTCTTTTATAAGTTAATAAAAATCTGCGTCTTCAAACACAAAAAAAAAAATTAATAATTGTCAAGCAATTGGTATTAATGACGGCTATGGATGTTAATAAACAAATATAAAAATGAATTGTATACTATTTCATGTTATTAATTAGGAATTTATATTAAAAAGCAAAAAAAAATATTTGGATGGTCATTGTAAAATTCTTATAATGCAAATTATGAAAGTGAAAAAATTTTGGGGAAAATGACATTTTTCAACATTTATATTAGTCTCAATATCTTAATTTGTCATAGTCATGTGTTCATTCCAACGACCCAGTTACCTATTTTCCATGACTTCATTTTTTCCATTGTAACAGACATACACTTTTTTTCCCATTGTAACAGACAAAATTTTCGGAAAATGTGTCCAAATTGTTATGAAGGCATTGGACTTTTATACTCGTATTACACCTAAGCCTTTTGAAATTTTTCAGCAGGTTCATATATCTTGGTAATTAACCGAGTCATGATTTCCTAAGAAGTTTTTCATAATATTTACAAAATATATCGAGACCGCCGGTACACCATTCATTGAATGTACGAAATTGTTGTCTTTCATCAAAAGTCTTATCTGCGGTTCATTAAAAATATCAGATTTTAGCTTTCCTGAAGTCAAACCAGGTATAACTCCTGGTAAATTCTTGGTTTGCCAGTAAAAGAAAAGCTGTATCCAATGTCTTCATATAATATTTCAGCGGTTTTCATTATACGCACGCACAAATATATATATATATATATATATATATATATATATATATATATATATATATATAGCCACTTTTTTGACATAATAAATAGTTTACCATTTTTATATTCACGCGTATGACCCACTTATGATCAAATTGAAACTCCTTCTTTAATTTCGTGGAATAAACAATTTGTACAGCACCATACTTATATAATATAATTAAGTAATAAGTATTAAGTTGGCAATTTATAAACCCGCCATCGTGATGTTATAGAAGCTGCTAATCTAATCTGGAATTTTATAAACGCTTCTAGAACATTTCTTGTAGGGTATATAAATAGTGTCTCGTCAGAGTGTAAAGAGCGTCAAGAATTCTGTTCAAGTTGCAATTGAGTAATGTACACACAACGATGGGCGAAGGTATACCCTTTTACAATGCAACCAAGCACTGGATCCAAAAAATTCAAATAATTAAATTTTCACCTGTCTAATAAATCTCATCCAAAATGACCTGGTACAAAAAAGTTTTATTTAAAAGTTTTATTAAATTTAATCCGAAATTAAGTTCGCGTTGTTTGGCTGAGCTATTTTCATTCATAAAATTGAATTGAAAAAGAAGTGGAAATATTCCGTTTGGCTACTACATTAACTAACACCATTTCAACATCAGAGGAGAGCTAATGTGTGCTTGAAGCTACTGAGTTACCATGGTATCAATGAGAGGCTAAAGTATGTGTTTTTAGGAGATGTAAGCGGTTGGCTTATGTTAATTTTAAGCGTAAACGCCAGTGGCTAGGAGCTGGAGAAATAGGTGTATCTAGACCAAAATATAACATTGGACCAATATATTTTTGGGTGCATGGTATGGTATAATGGAGTTATTTATTGAAAACTCTTTCGAGCTAACAGTACAATTAGATGTAAGATTTATTGTGAACAATTGAGCAAAGTCACCGCTAACCTTTCTTTAAATCAAAGCTAACTTTACATGACAATGCTCGACCCCACGTAGCAAAAGTAACGCGTGAAAAACTATTTTCACTGGGATGGAGAATGCTACTTCATCCACCATACTCTGCAGATCTTTCGCCTTCTAATTACCGTATCTTCGCTCTCTGTCTAATAATTTACTTTATAGAAAATTTAAAGACGAATATCATATCAAAATCGAACTTCATTGGTTTTTCAATCAAAGGCCTTGAATGATTTAAAATTTTAGGTCTCCCTATACGTTGGCGACAAGTGTTATATATTGACAGTGTTTATATATTTAACGACTCATTTTATTGACTAAATATACAAAATTGAAAAGTTTGTGTACAGAAATGACGGGTTTATAAGTTGCCAACCTAATATTAAAACATATTTAAAACCTCATTTTGAACTGTCAATAAAACCTTTCATGCATTAGGCTGGTAGTTTAAGAGACACGTTTTAGTTAAAAGGTCACCAATTTCGTTACAAAAAACAATTTCAATTCCGGAACTAAAAAAAGGAAAAAGTTATTTTTCTCGATTATGATAAAACTTGACATCTATACCTCTCTAAAGTATATTTCTTTCTACAAGTCTGGATTCTTACAGCTCTGATCTTTCTTTTGAAAAGTCTAGGTCTCTTATCAGATCGTCACAATAAATTTAAAAAGGCTTTGTTTTCTATTTACTCATTGTCTTAATTTCTCACTGCATAATTTGTGAACTTTATTTGTCTTGTCAAAGCTTACAATTTTTATCTTAAAGTAAGCAAAATACGCATTTTCACAAATTTCAATAAATGTTTTCTACATTTTTCACTACACATTCACCACAAATGTAACAACATATATTCGGATGATTTTAGCAACTTCTCTTTGACGAATACATTTTAAATATTTTAATGGAAAACGTTTACAATTTGACGAAATGACGCAAACAAATAAGTGCAAATGGTCAGTTGTATAAGAATTTGTAAGTGAGGGTAGTTAAGAGGGAATCAGTTCATAATTTTAGTTTTGAAATTTAATTACCACTTTTTATATCCAAATACACATGTATTGAATTTATAACCCAGTTATGGTGGCATCAGAAAAAAATTAGGCCTGTGTAATGAATAAGGTAGGAAATACGCGACAATCTAAGTAAATATCACCCTAACCAGCAATCAGCAGTGAACTACTAAATAACTCCATAACACCGTTTCCAAAGCAATCGACGAAACAGACAAAAATTTATGTGTATTTTGTTTTCTATAATGATTTCTCCAAATGTATGTGCATTTTGTTTCTTATAACGATTTCTCCAAATTTTTCATGGTGTATTCCGAGTGTAAACTCTTCGACATTGTAAAATTATTGTAAGAAATATGGTTTACACCCAAAAAAGTTATGAAATGAAATGAACTCATGAATAAATGAGTGAATAATTTTCAATGCACACGTAAAAAAAATCAAAAACAATAATCAGTTCATAATATTGTTTTTGACAAACATAATTTCACCCTTAAGGCCTATCTCTTCAACCCACGTAAATCTCTATTGGAATTTTATCGACCGAAGTCTATTTTCTAATTTTTTTTCGAAGTATGTTTTGCCCGGTGGCATATAAGTCTTAATAATTACGTTTACTCTAAAAATGTCTATCTAAACCGTGAGAATTGACGATCTGATGTTTCTAAATTAGAATTTTAGATCTCGACCAAAGACTCTGTAAATAAACTTCGGTTCAAATCCCTCAATACTTATTTCAACGGATATTACCTGCCTAAACCGTGAGAAACATTAGGATCTGCTATTTTAGAATTAGTATTTTGGGACGCCGGTAGAGACTATTATTAAACTTCAAGTTCGAACTCATCAGTTCTGAATCTCTATTGTCTGTCGAACTGTGAGATTTCGGAATCGGCTGTTTTTAAATCAGTTTTGTGAGTATCCAGCGGAGGTCCTGCCATTGAACTTGGGTTTATATTCCTTAATTTTTACGCTTTGGAGGTATTGCCTGCTTAAATCGTAATTATCTGTTTAAAGTTAGTATATTGGTTTTCAAGTAGATACTCTGCCATTGATTTCAATTCCTCAACCTGATATTGCAGTGATACGACCTGTATAAATCGTGAGACTTAATGATCTGTTGGTTTCAAGTTCAATCATCAATTCAATCAATCAATTCAAATTTTCTGAAAAGCAACATCATTGGTTATAAAGAAACGTGACTTCCGAGTCTATATAAACAAGCTCCTATTATTGACAATTTATGTGGCATTTTTGAGCTTGACAAGGAGAAATAATATTCTTGAAATATCTCACATATCCAGTGCATTTTTAACCTCATAATGCGATTTAAAATTGTTTAGAACAATGATTTAAAGTAGTTTTCTGAAAGCGCAATCGAATAATATGACATACGATTTTTTTTAAATCTAGATTTTACGTCTGTTGAGGTTCTAGAAGTGATGTCTGCAAGATAATTGTTATAATACTTTATTTATAATTGTGAATTGAATATATTTGGCGTTAATTTTGTAAAAATTCATTATTCACAATTAAAGAAAACTACTACATCACGTAGTTTCATTTAATTGTTATAATCATGCGTTATGTTCGTTTTTATGTATAAATGATGCTCATAAGCAGTGAATATTCAGAGCAGTGAACATAACTTTGCTTTGCATAATCTTTTGAAAACCTGGCTGCATACTGTTTATATTTTATTAATTGATATGTAATGTTATTTACGTTCTTTTTATCTATTTTGATAATGTTATGTAGTTTCTTCTTAACGTAAAAAACAAGAAACAAAAGTCGTATTAAAATTTTGTAAACTAGTTCATGTACATAGTTTTCTACTGTTTGTGTGATTGAAATTCAATACAGAATTCACTTATGATTAAATTAAATCATAATATCTATCCAAATAAAATATACTTACATTAATGTTATTTCACAACAACATGAATAACTTGTTGGAGATACTTCAGCTCTTCTTATATCCCTGCACCATTGTTATCGTAATTTGCCTCTCTCGGGAAAAGAGAAATACTTTATTAGGTGCACTTCTAAAAGTACTTTTGCACGTAGCTACAATGCAATATTATAATCTGGCTTTAGAGCTTCTTTCACGATTTAAATAGCTATTATACTGAGGATTTATTTAAAGTAACGAAACATTTACACTAAATAAACGCCAGGTATAGTGTGACGTCATCCGAGGCGCACGAAAATGGCGGCATTTAAACAATTCATTTTTTAAAATTTAATTAAAACCTTTCTAATAGTATTGATATGTTTTGCTATATTATAATATTACAAACAGTGAATTAAAAGAATTTAAAAATCACATTCACATTCCCTATTAAAAATGTCAATTATTAATTTTAATGTCATAAGCTATGTTTACCCCACGATTTTAGTTGGCTTCATTAGATAATTAATAATTCATATAAATATTTTCGGACATTTAGAAAATTTTATGTTCGAAAAAAATGAGTAATGAATTTTTTTTCTTGCAATGAATATTTTGGACCAAACTGACACCATACTCAATTTGATATAAACGTCATACATGAGCATAGAATAAATCTTTTTTTTTTCAATATTATTTATGGTTTACCTTCTTTTGACAATTTGGAGATACTTTATCCGTATTTATTGAGATTAAATTTAACCTAGGTTTTTGTCAATTATTTTATTTAACTTTGTTATTCTCAACGTATCAGTAATGGACAAGTATGAATATAACAGACCGTAAAGTTAAAAAAATATGAGTTCTGTATAAATAGGACCAAAAAATAAAATAAATATTATTGTGTAGTAATCTACAAACAAGGTGGATCTACAAACAAGGTGATCTACAAACAAGTAATCTACAAACAAGGTTACAAAGTTAAACCAAATAAAATTAATATTAAATTACTATCAAACGTACCGCAAAAAATATTTTCTTGGAAATGAAATAAGAAAATTGAATTGTTTCGTAGGAAATAAAATTTTGATCCCTCCTACCTATACTTATTTTTCTTAATTTTTCTGACATTTGAAAAATTTAAAAAAAACGATGGTTTGCATTCTAAAAAAAATGTCAGCATATGATTTATTTGCAAATATTTCAAAGGATAATACTGATATTAGTACATAATCCGACGCCATCCTGTACTTATTCGATATAAAGAATTATACATACTAATATAATATTTCCCATTCGTTTATTTTTTTGTGATCAGCATACTAATTAGTGGTAAAATTTCATGTTTGTCACTTGGTTGTGTCAATAATTTAATTTGTCTGCAAGTGAACATGTAACATGTTGAAACTCACAAATAACTTTACAGGTACAGTGTATATTAGTTTGATTTTAAAATATCAACACCTAGTTTCAAAAGATTACATGAAAATCTGTTGAGTATAACCTCTTTTCACGTACAAAAATTTAAGTAATTTTAATTTGTAAGGAATCAAAACACCTTGTTATGAAAACAAACTTAAATTCAATGTAATTTTGGAAAATATTGTGATTTAACTTTTCTATTCCGGGAATAAAGTTTTAATGAAATACTTCGCTTTATTGAATTGCAACTAAATCGGAATTTTAATCTTCGTCTTAGAACAAATTTATATTTTTCACAATACGGATTTATTGAAATACCCGATATATGAACTGAAATACGACAGACATCATTATAAACAAATTTCATTGCAAAATTTATTTTGTTAATATTCCCTAGGAATTTTAAGCTAATTAAATACTTCTTGTTTTGAGTTTAAATTTCTGGTAAGTAAAAATGGAATACTTCGAACTGTTACTTTTATTTATTTATTTAAATAAATTCGCGGGCAAATGTTGACCAGGGTTCATTGATAAAACTATATGTAGACATGACACAAGTTTGTTGTACGATATCCCATATTTCCACAATATTCTTATAATAAGTTATCGAATATTAATAAAAACGAGGCCAGTTGAAATAAAAGAAATAAAGGAAAATATATAGACAAATCGTTATCTGTATTTGATACTTCTTCCTTTAAAACTGACTACGTCTTAAAAATACTGATAGATTTCAATCATTACAATTATATGAGCGAAATAGATACGAACGATACGAGCGAACGATAGTGGTTTATTTATTGGTGAATGAAATCGTTAAGTGATTGTAGTTTTAAGTGAATTATAAAGTCAAGAAAAGGAAAGAAAGTAATATTTTAGACGAATTGCAGAAAAACTGCTAAAAGACTTGAATAATTTCGATTCTTTACATTTACAATATCTTAGAAGTTAAATGAAATAATAATGATGAACATTTTTTTTAAATAAGCTTTTTATTTTGCTAAGCAAATTAGCAATTTTAATGGAAGATAAGTACAAAAAAATATATTATTTCTCGACATGGTACATATATGTAACCTACCTCACTTCATTGCCCAGGTAGTATAAAATACATTAAAATCTATGCAGTATTTCTTCCTTATTGACTATAATCCTATGAATCGATAGATATAAAGGTCAAAGAAAACTTCAAAAACGGTTGAAGTTTTCTTTTTTAATTACATCTTTAAAATTTGTTTAAAGTCTTGCGAAATCATTTTTCAAATATTTTTACTGTGCCTTTTTGCTTTTTTTGTTATATATGAATGCTTATAAATTGGAAAACTAGTTTTATTGAAGCTCTTCTTCAGACTGTGCTTAGCATAACCTAAAGACTGCAAGGATACAATAAAATAATTGTGTAATAAAAGAAGCAATATTTAATCTATAAATATATATATATATATATATATATATATATATATATATATATATATATATATATATATATATATATATGCTTACATCAAAAAAGGGTTAATTTGCTGGAGCGAAAAAATACAAAAGAAATGTTGAATAAACATTCTAATAGATCACAGATTATTTTCCTCGTAACTATATAAATCAATTCACCAAGTATTTCTTTAAACTATATATTTTGGAAAGAATTAATCATTCCGAAATCTTGATTTAATTTGTAGCACACACACACACACGCACAAACACACAGTCGCACACGCGCACACGACCACACCAATGGATACGGTGTGGTCGTGTGCGCGTGTGATACACACTCTCACGCACACATATTAATATTTTTTAAAGACAAATAGATTTTGACATGAAAACTCATCCATTTTTTAATCCAGTTTCGTAGTTTTTTTCCAATTTGTTCTAAGAATACGTACAGTTTTCTCGCATCAAGCTTAGCACTTTATTAAATATGTAAATTATTAAAATAATGAAAGGAGAATATATCATCGCAGAGTTGTACTATTTCACAGCTACAAATGTTACTGACACGCATTTATAGATTCCATTCTTAATCATATCGAAAATTAATTATTTTTAACATATGTTCCAAATACCAAAACTATAAGTTATCCACAAACAGAGTACATACATACTGATTTGAAAAAAAATGCGCTTGTTTGTTTCCACGCGCTATTCCGCCTTTATTTTAATTTTAAACATTGTGTTGGTTTTTAATTAATTTATTCCGTTTTTTATTTATGCGTTTCTTAAAATCAATAGAATGCTTCTCCTATTCCATTTTGAGTTATTAACACGTATGTGTATACAAACAGATATAATTTTATAATTCATTCTCTTCAATTTATCTGATCAATTATAATTATTATATTTTGAACAGAAAACTAAATTAAACGCTTGACGTTCACAATTTCTTTGAAAATAAGAACCAACATAATTTCAGTAAGTGAAATTTGAATCAGTTTTTAAATAATTTTTTGATAAAAATGAGTGACATACAAAACATCTGGGGAATTTGTGTTTTTAAATATTTTCGACGAGCCAAAATATTTTCTCTGTTTGAGGCATTTTCAATTCTCACATTAAAATATCGTCTATTAATTGTCTAAAAGTGCCCATGTGTGGTTTACCAAAGATAGCCACAGGTCATTGAAATTAATCTTGAAAGTTATTATAATTGAAAGTAATAGTAATTTTCTCTGTATTTTATCACTAACGTCTCATTTTTGTTTAATATTTACATACCTACATTGTTATTTGTAATGGTGCAAAAATTACTATTAATTGCATATAAAAAATTTCCAATTGCAAATGGGGCTTACGCTAAGAGGGTTCCATCGAAAATTGTTCAACGTCACACGCAACTGATGCACATTTTTTAAGTTTATAATGTGGATGCCAAATTTATTTAATTATACTACATATGCTCCAATATAATGTAATAGACTATAGTAATAACTAAATTGGATAGGATGCTGGATTGCTAGAGTATCTTTCAACTTGAATTATAGTCGTATGTAAAATATCGAGTGACATGTTGTATTAAATTTAAGGTCTTATTGCGCATAGCGTGGTTATAGTTCAAGTAGGACTGCGCAACTTCAAAAAAAACTTAAGTTTGCAATACAAATAATATGCCAATATTTATGCTTGAATGTAATCTTGGTACTTTGTTATTTAATTACTGGACAATTGTTATATGATCATGCATTTGGAATGCTCAAGAATCAGCCATATCAAGATAAAGCTGAAAGCGAATTAGATTGAACAATGGAAAATTAAATTTCTTCAGTCATTTGTATTCAAATTTTAAACAATTTGTACCTTATAATAAGAAATAGTTTTTTTAAATTTATTTTACGAATGCAAAAAATTGGTTTCATCCATTCTTGCAAAAATGGGTAGCATTTAGAAATAGAAGTGTACTTATTTATAATCAAAATCTTTAGTTTTGAATAAGTATAAAAAATGGTATTTGTATTCAAAATCAAGTAATACGTATAAAATGTAAGTTGTTTAACTAATATATGTAGGTGTGACTTTCCGTTTAGAAAAAAAATCTTCTGATAGACGAATGTACAAACAATTTTTTTACATAAATAGAGTTCCTTCCAGACCCTACGTTTAGGAAATCCTAAAAAGATAAAATAGTAATAAAAGTTAAAATAATTATCATTTATTCGACAATTCTCATTGTGATAACAACAAAATATTTAAAACAATAATTCCTTGAAACTAAAAACGTGCTTTACATCAAGGGGGCTTGCAAAATTTAATTCCCTGTATATTTTGTTTTGTCACTGAAAATTTAATTTTGTGTATATAGCGCTCAGTTTCATTATATATTAATATATTTCTAAGCCGAAAAAAATGATTAAATATTTTTTAATATTATCTAAAATAGTAACATATAGATAATGAAGAAAAAGAAGGAAAAATCAAATGAAGATTAATAGCAGTCGGGTACTACCTGTACATTCACGAACATATGTGAACCTACTAACCCTATTCACGGATATATTTGAAACAATACAGTGCACGTTCAAGCGATCATATTTTATCTATTTTTATACCGAAAAATATTATAATAAATATGATATATTAATGCATGTAACTCACTAAGTTAATAAATCTTTGCAAATACGTACAAAATATACTACTTAATAAATAAACGGATTTTTCTAAAGAGAAAATATACGACTTCATTGTAAATGTGGACATTATATTCAGAGTGTATCCCGAGCGCGGTAGAGAGGTTTTATTCTACTAATAAAAATATTTGTATATAGTAATAAGACAAAAAAACACTTCAGTATTGTCACTTGAATAACAATTGCCGACTAGGCATTTTTTGCATTAAACCTTATGTAGATAAAGCATAAAAACACATAAAAATAATGTGTAAAAGTACAAAGGTATTAACGTAGAATTAAGTAAATTTTCAACCAATATGTTATAAAAAAGTGTTTTCGATTTGAATTAAATAAAAAGAAATATTTTCTAGATAAAATTTAAAAAGAAATTATTTCTTAGTTAAATTAAATTAAAGGTTATGTGATGGTATGAAATATCTGTTTAATATTAGAAGCAAAAATATTTTCTCTCTTAAAAATATATTTTGTTAACAACCATTACTCCAATAGTCTTTTTTCAATTGCAATGACTAACATTTTATACTAAGTATATGAATGTTATATAGATATATTTTTGATTAGTAATAACGATATTGTTATAATGCAGATTTACATTTTTCACTTTTTGTTCATAGCAGTAATAATTTTTATTGATATACATCGGCGCATAGTTTATACCACTCGTTAAAGCAGGAGTCCCCAACCAGGGGGGCGCGCCTCCCAAGGGGGGCATAGAGAGATGTCAAGGGGGGCGGAAAGCGTTTGCATTTTAGAAAAAAAAAACAAAAAATATACAAACAACATTAACAAATAACATTACAATGTAATGTTTAATTTACATGAAAAAAATTAAATATCATATTCACTATTATTACCACAAACTTGCGAAAAATTTGACGTTTTGGTGTACAATTTTTGTTGAGAAATCAGTTTGAGTGCGTAAAATTAATGAGTTTCACTGTTAAAAGGTAAGTTTGTGTATTTACAAACTCCAGTTATCATTTTTATTCAATTTACTAAGTCAATTCTATTAAAAATAATTTATAAATAATGACTATTAACTTTGAAAAAAATTATGTAATATAAATGTTACATACTTATAAATGAAATGTTATGCCATCTTTTTCAAAATGTAATATCCCACTGTAACATCTGCACCATTTACGAGTAATTGCACAATTTGGCACTTTGTGAGACGATGTATTCGCGACTGTAATCTATATGTAACTAATGTGTTCGATTTATCAAAAATAGTGTGCATGTCCAATATTACATGCGTGAAGCTAGCGAGGCTGCCCAAGTATTACGGCTAATAATTTAAAAATCTAATTTCAAAATAACATACTACATGCCTAAATAACATTGTAAAATAAAAAAAATTAAAGATTAATAAAAGAACCACTAAAGCAATAAATGAACTCCTTTTCCCATATATACAATTATAACTCAAAACCTAGAATAAAAATAGCAAGACTCGTTAAAATGTAGCTTAAATTGCTTGTTGATATATAGTTCCTGTTGATATATTACATCAAATTGTGCAATTTTATAACTGAATAATTGAATGAATGCAAATTCCAGAATGTCATTACTAACACAGCTTTAAAAGGAAATATTTCAAACCAATGTCGAATACATACAACATTATTCAGTATCATCACGATGAAGAAAGAAAGAAGTTTCAGATAATTTATATTATACCTAATGAAACTAAATGCATTGGCTAGTGTAAAATAGCAGATTTCGTGATCAATAGACTAAATATTCACAAAACCTTCAGGAGCCGTGAAATTTACAAAAAATTAACTGATTTTATTAATGATTAAATGCCACTTCATTTAAAAATTAATCCGAATATTGTAATTATGGAATGACATTTACTGAGCTTTTAATTCAAATATATTTAAAAGGGCGATAATTTGCATAATTTTTAATAAGATATTAGACATTAAATAAAAAAATACTGATATTGTTGGTAGTTTCAATATCTGATTTGACTATAATTATATATATTATAAATAGTCATAAAGTCTGTGCACGAAACTTAGACGACACTTAAAAACAAAAAATAAATGCATTATATAAAGTTTGATACAATCAGGTTCACACATGTTTAATAAACATTTGAACAAGTTTATACCTGATGGTGAAGTTTTGCTTTTAGTATGGTGTTGATTGTTTTTTACCACCAACGACGTATATGTTTCTCATGTCTCAATACTTTTACATGAGATTTTAAAGTATATTATCAAAAGATAACAAAGTAGAAAACAAATTATTTTTTTTAATATTTAAAAATATATACGATAATAAGCGATATCTGACGCAAGGGACACCGACTCTGCCTGCCTTAGTGTGTCACCTTAGTTCGTAGCGACAAATATCACTGTTCGTTTCCTGTATATTGTTATGTTAGAATGTATGAGGTTTATAATTATAAACATGTATAAAAGATAAAGTTAATGTTGAAAAACAGAGTGTAAATTTTAAATAAAGTATTTTATAATTCGGTTCCGTAATGTCCCTGGAGTAAATTGAATTCCAACATTATTTCAGCAAATATATGCACACACAAACACAATATATATATGTATGTATATATATATATATATATGTATATATATATATATATATATATATATATATATATATATATATATATATTATAAATCTATGATAATGTGATTTCGTCGTAAGATACCAGCGTAAGGTAACAGTAATGTCACGTTAACGGTCCACTTGGTAATGTTCAGGTCCTACAATTCATTATATCCGTTTTCCTTAAATTAATCTACATACTTTATTTAATCACATGTAAAGAGTTCTGGCAAATAATATTATGTGCCAAAATTATAAAATTTATTAATTGACTTAGAGCGATATGTCGAGAAGCACGAGGTTTTTGCTCTAGAGTTGTAAAGGACAAGGGCGAAATGAAAGGAAATAAAAACAATCAGGCTGGAAGGATGGAGTAATTGAAATATTTGAAAGCTCCAAACTATTAATCGTGAAGAGCCAAGGTTGGCTAGATATAGTGTAGATATAGACTATATCTAGCTAGATATAGTGTAGATATATATGTGGGAAAGGTGTAACTTATAAATATACGGATAAAAGAATGGTGGAAAATATCATATTCAACATAACTTCGTGTACAAATTCTGGAAATATGTGGAGAAAATTGATGGAAGGAGAAAGCTGAAAGAGAAAATAGAACATTAGTCGAATATGCAAAAAACAGGACGTATACTAAAAACTTACCAAATACTTTGTGGAAAAAACAGTACATGTAGCATTACTAAGCATTTATTCTGAATAGAGCTGTCTAAAATAAGGATAAGGAAGAAAAATTGCTATACGAGTAAAGGACAAAGAAAAGCTATGACGTTTGTTAGCTAAAATTTTCACAAGTATATGTACACATATTGTAAGAAAGGAAGAGAAACTAGGGCACTAAAAGAGGAAAGGGATTTTTGGTTTGGTATGGAGAAGATAGGATATGGGTATGGGGAGATTATAATAGGACATAGGACATATTTTTCACAAAAAAAAACTCCACACGTGTGAAAAGAGATATTTTATCTTTGTCTTTGTAGCATCGGAAAAAATACAGGAGGAGAATCCATAATTAATCCTGATTTAGAGATTCTGTTAACGGATAATGAAGAAGAACAGGCAAACAGGTATTGTGAACTTTACGATGAAACGAAACTTAACCTGTCTTGTCTCTATGACCCTGTGACTGAGAGTCGGATTGAATCTGGATGTGACTACGATCTATTTGTTGATTATAGAGAAAGTCCACTCGACGGGGATAACACCGTAAAGCCCGTAAACTAATTAGTCGTATGAGAAAACAAAATTCTTTCACCAGTGTAGTAATGTCTACAGTAAGAAGAGTGATTCAGTTAAGTATAAGGAGGCTATGAAGAAAAGAGATGCAACTAAATGGAGTGGTTTCTTGAAGGAGGACCTGAGTCCTTGTTTCTTTGGAGGCTAAAAAACTATGAGTTTTCATACCTAGATAGTCTTTTAACATTTGGTACTAATGAAAAAATAGCTACTCAACTCAAAATTCTTCTGAATAAAGAATGTTTGATGAAAGATTTAGGATCGGTATTTGATTTTTTAGGTAAAGTTTGAGCAAAATCTAAAAACTGGTATTAATGAATTGGATAAAAGAAAATATTTAGAAAATAACCTTAAAATTTGAAATAAAAATTGTTAATAATAGGAAATCATAATAAAATTATATATAATGTGATTAAGAAGTTATTTAGATTTATTAAAGGTTTTTTCATGTATTCTATATTCGACACTAAGCCAGATTTAGATAAGATATCAACTACTACAGATTATCAAAATACTACAGATTATAAATTAATTTATAAGTGTAACGATGTAGTTCTAGAGCCATGTTATGATGCTGCATATGGAGTTGATCACAAGGACAAAAGTTTACTACAGCTTGGCTACCACATGAGCTAACACACTTACTACTGTGTGTTTGGAGTTACTGAGTTCCCATCGTATCAACGAAAAGTAAAAGAATCCGGTTAAAGCGGATGAAAATTGGGTGGCTTATGTTAATTTTTAGTTTCAACGGCAATAGCTAGAAACTGGAGAAACAGGTGTATCTTAACCAAAATATAATATTGGACAAAATATACTTTTGAGTGCTTGGGGAGGTACGAATGGAGTTATTCATTGAGAAACCTTTCAAGCTAACAGTATAATCGCAGCTAAAATTTATTGTGAACAATTGAGCAAAGTCACTTCAAATCAGAGCAAAGTTTATTTTTTACTTAAAATAGAACTTCATAGGGTTTTCAGTCAAAGCCTAAAGATTTCTATAAGGACGGAATTTTAGCTCTGCCTACACGTTGGCGAAAAGTTTTAGATACCGACGGTGCTTATATATATATATATATATATATATATATATATATATATATATATATATATATATATATATATGTGATACTTATGTATATAATGTATCTCTGATTTGAATATTATTATCTAATCTTGTTGAGTTACTGTTTTATACAATATTTAACCGTATTTATATTACGCTTTTTCCTGTCTATCTGGAAGTATACCTTTACGTTATCATTACATATCAAATAACTGAACGCATTTTACAAAAAAATTACGAGGAAAAAAAATAGCTGACGAAAAACACTACACCGAATGCGTTATGCTAAAAGTCTGCAATGCGCATGTGGGATACGATTTAGATTAATTTTCTTTTACAGCATTATAAGCCTCTCTCAACAATAGCTTATTCTTTACTCAAAAACATAACACCTATATGTAAATTTAATCCAATGAACTTCGGCTCAGTGCTTCGCCAATATGTACTGAAAGTACAGAAGTATTGGGACGGGTCAAGAGGTAAGGGACTCGGCGTGTAACCAACGCATGTCAGCGGTGCGATATATATCATTATTATTGTTTTACGCACATGGACGATTATTGGATGCATGTGTGTGTCGTTCGGACCTAACTTATTTAACCCATTTTTTTTGGGTTCGTCTAGGTCTTGTGTTGGATCTATAGAGTCGAATAATTTTCCGTGACAAAAATAATAGTAAATAATTTCATGTCTAATATAAAATCTATCAGTTCTTTTCAATATCTTAGGTGAAACAAAATCTTTTGGATAAAATAATTTCATGTCAATATTTTCATCAAGTAGTAATGATGACATAGTTACATAGATGGACATAATTATTTTCACGTGTGGCATTAGGTACTTAATATGGCTAAAATTACTGATTAAATTTTAGTATTTTGTTGAGATATCGAAAGTAGGTGACTTGATGGAAATTGCTCTGCATTTAATATAAAAAAAAAATTCCTTTTAAACTTGACATACCGTTCAAATATTTGTGTTGTTTATTATATTAGCAAGAATTGCGTATTAATATACAAAGCCATAATTTATTTCTTGAATTTTAAATTATTCAGTTAAATACTTTAGTTTAGTGTTGAATATATACCGTAAATGTCTACAATTGGCTAGTTTATTTACTTCATTTTTTTACTAGCGACAACATGGGTTAGATATCAATAATATTACCCATCCAATTATAAAACCATTTAAGTAGTTGGGTAATCGTAATTTATATATATATATACATATATATATATATATATATATATATCCTAAGCAAATTAGTAACGTTTATGAAATTAAAATAAGCAGAGTTTTTATGTACATATTGATTTAGTAATTTAAAAATTTTATTTTTCGGTGAGATTTAATTAAAAAAATTCTTCAAAACTTTAAATTTTAATACATATATAGGTATTTCCCACTTTGTAGAATTTTTTCTTAGTTGTCGATCCAAACTTTCCTATTCGATTGATGAAATTAACCTTCAGACAAAATTTGAATCGAAGTCTTAATCTGAAATCACGATCTTATAAATGTTTCCGATTAGTACCGATATTTCTTATATTTTTATTATTCATCTCTATATTTATAAATAATTAATATAAACAAAACATCATAAGCAAGCTCTTTAATATTATGAAACATTGCTGCTCTCAAATCGTCCAGGTGATCTAATCCTTGAAGCTAACTAACCTCTAACCTTTTTTGTTTGTGTACATAGGAATAACAATTATTTTAGCGTTTAAAAATATATCTTCTGTAATCTGTGGGTTTATAACAAAATTAGATAGAAGTTGAAAGTGTTTTAAGAAAATTGGCCCGATTGATATTTTTGTGTGCCCTGACAATGCGCTCGTGGTAACATATCTAGTTAGATTGTAATATGCCAACAATGATATCCTTTTATCATTGATCATGTTTTAAATTTTAACGGCAACAAATTTTGGTTCTTTGTTAATACTTGATTTAATCCACTATCAGTCTCTTAAAACTATCAGTCTCTTAAAACTCAATTGCTGTCAATCCCATGTAAAATGAATTCGGTATCAGCTTCTTATAGAGTATTTCTGAAATTGATCCACGTTTCTCTGTAAATTAGTGCTCATTTGTTTTGCGTTCAAATATGCACCAGAAGCAGAAAAGATAAATAGAAATACCTGTGTTGATTGAAGTTTCGCTGCTTAAATGGTAATTTCTTTTGACAGGAAATCAGACAGACGGGCTTTGTTTTTAGAAGAGTATATGAATCTATTTCATTTAACATGCAAAAGTGTCTCGCTTTCTGTTATTTGATGCTCGATTGGTATGACACATTGTCATATCTTTTCACAGTGACAGACTTGATGGAAGTTTTGTCATATTGGTCAAAAATAACATGCACGCTCTGGCAACCATTGGACTTCAAATTTGAAACTATATATTTTACTAAGACGTCACTTAAGTCTACGAATATTTTGGCATCTTTTGGCTTTCCGATACTTGTACCATGGCAGTTCTAATATTTGTTTCATAGATTACAGTTTCAAATGTGGATCGACCTGCTATAAGATTACCGAGTACTTGCCTTTGATGTGTGTCTGATGAGTCCACTGGTGTCAAAAAGAATGGTAGATCATCACGCAACTCATTTTTCCCTAGATTTTTTAAATCAATTTGACGCCTTCCTACCCACAATACTAATTTAAAAGCAATGGATATTCTAGTCACAATGCGTAGGCGAGCAATACGCCTGTAGCATCAGGATTTACGAATCAATAGTTGAAATTATATTATACATACCCACATATACCCACTTATATATTTATACTATTACTTTATTGCTACATCAAGACAAATCAACCAAGCCAAGCTATGTGAGTTTACTCATCACTACTGAAGAGTCCCTGTCATCACCTTCTGGCTTTATTATTACACCTTGATTGTGCTAAAGAGTAAATTATATAGCTCTTAGTCGTGTCTTATTAGATTATCATTATACCTAAATCATGGAAACTTAATCAAAGCACTTATGCTGTTCAACATTGTGGGTTTCTGTGGCATAAAGATAATTTCAACGGTAAGTTCTGATCAAATTGTCCTGAAAACATACCGGAAGTTATAATCTTCCAAATAAAAATAAAATATCCAAATTGCTGGGACCTATATCACCCAAACTTGACCATGGCCTTATGCTGTTCAATTCTGGAGAATTCTATGGTAAATCAAAGCTGCTCTAATGTAACGTTAGTTTTGATGTGCGTCCATCCAAATTTACATTTTGTCGTAAAGTTATATTATAGATTAAATAGAGGGGATAATTTATATTCATCGCTTATTATTTCAGTCAAGTACCGTCTGAAACTATAACATTTATATTTGTCTAACTGTATTTATTCATATACGCCATAGTAACTGGATGTGGAGTATCGATAAGAAAGTGAAATTATCCCCTAAATGAGTAATAAATTGATGTCTGTTGTTGCTAGTTCTCGTAATAACGTCGCCACTATCCGCTAGAATAATGTACCATTCTTTCTAATCATAAACAGTTGTTTATTTCGCACATTTCTCTGTCGGTAATTTCTTTTCATTCTATTTTCTACTTCATTAAATTAATTATAGACTTATTTTATTGAATTGATTCTGAAATCTTTAACACAATTATGCTAAACCAAAATTAAAAGTAAAAAATGAATATATTATTTACTTAAATCATACAAAAGGACTATGGCAGCTAAAATATGCCATGAAAATTGTTTATGGAATCACCTGTACCTTGATCTTCAAGTGTCATGGACAATGGAGATTGGAAATTAAAAATTACCACCAGCACCTTTAGAATATCTTGCAGGGTCATTGATAATAAATTAATATTGCCGGGAAGTATAATGACAACCTTGAAAAACTGCTTGTAGCCGACAAGATAGAAGGAAAAAGACCAAGAGAATGTAATCCCTTGTTTTGGTTCAATCGTATTCATTCCATGCTTAAGACCAATATCCAAGAGGACATGAATGGACGGCACCAGATGTCGGAATGTAGTACCCACAAATAATTTACGCGTAGAGGATACAACATAAATATTAAGGAAAACAACGCCAACAATTCACATAAATATCATAAGTATGCTTAGACAATGGTTTATATATGAATGGGGATATAAATAAATTAATAAAGATTTTTGAAAGGGTTAAATAAAGAAAACTATTTTTGAAATAAAAATAGGTTAAAGAGAAAGTGAGTAATCAAAGTAAAGACAATTAATGTTTCGTATGATAGCAGATGAATGTTTATTAAAATGTACAGACTATCTATTTTTATTATTTTATTATTTGTATATGTTAGTTACATTGACATTTAATGTCACTGAATTCTTTAAAAACTAACTACAAATATTTAGTCTACACCTAAAAGAAACTACAATGGGAAGATTCTTATCAAAAAGTCAAAAGAATATGTTCAGTATTCAAGTGTCTGAGCTCCATAGTAAAACCAAAGTTTACAATATGATACGTATATACGAACACATCAACAGGGATTCAGTAATCACTTCATAAAACACAATTCATACGTATCATAAAATAAAAGAGAAGGAACATTGGTTGCGTAGGGAGCAGATCACGCAAATAAGCCGCCCGGCTCACGCTTCTATGTATCTTACAAAGATAACTCACCATCTAAATCGCTTCCACTACGCCCCCGAACACTATGGTACGGACTCCAATGGACAATGAGCTCATTTTCGTGGGACTCAGCTCCGCTACACCGACTCCTGGTATATACTTATTTGATATGTTTTACTGAATACAGAAAGTGTGGTAGTCACTTCGTAAAGGAATGGGGGAGCTATGACGTAACAAACACGGCGACTGGGCGTATTTTATTAAGCAGTATTTTTAGATAATTACTAGACTGATTTAATTAAATGGGATGTCAAAAGAAAGACAATATAATGCACATTATTTTTTTCATGTATTTGTTAATGTAAAGCTAATATACCAAATAATATATTTTTAAAAATTACACATTTGAAAAAATAATGTTACGTATATAGCTCGATGACCGTCAGGGTATTGGAAATTTATTTTATTATAAAACGCATTGCTACTTTCATCAGCTTTTTAATGAACCTTAAATTATTACCATCGAGCAATAAACAAAGGAGCTACAGTCGTTTAAGTGAGATGAGTCATTGGTACGACTAATTACAAATTGATGTAATTGAACTGGTTTTCTATTAAATTATAATAAAATATTGAATAAAAATTACTATACTAATGCATGTAAATAGCCAAAATTTTGCCAGCTTTGGTCTTTCAGATTTTTGGGTTGAGTCTGGTATTTACGGAGAATCGACAGCCCAAATTATTATGAAAGGCAGATGCTATAATCGCGCAGTATGAGCTCTGAAATTGACAACCGATGCCTTATGGAGAATTTTGTTTCACAACATTAAAGAATGGGCCTGTAAAAAGGAAATATTTCCTGCAGAAATTCTTATGCAGATGAAAACCTAAGGCAATTGTAATGAATCCAGTTTAGAATTGATACACAAGTGGGATGATGTAGAAACAACAGCTAAAGCAAATCAGATGTAGGTATACGTTTTGGAGATAAATTTTGATTAAATTTTGTACGTTCAGAACTAGAAGGATTCCACAACTAGTCAATGCACCTTGAAATTGTTGCACGTATGTTGCCATGGTTTTTTGTACACGATCATACTAATTGATGCATGTTAGGATAAAATATACCTTACCGATGTGCAAGAATTGTCAAAAACTACAATCGAGGTATATATTCAATTTATGAAAGGAAATTTCGCTGTGAAAGAACTGGAAATGCCTTTAATGAAAAACCATGAGATTAAGCACTTAAACACATTAACAAGATACATAACATTGCTGTGTGATCTTATTGGAATAACTAGAAAAGATACAGCACGTTATCAATGGTGCGTAACTTTCAATCGTCAATCCTATTTGTTTGAAAAAAGAAGAAAACATTTTGGAGTTCAATACTGAAACTTTCATTAGTAACCTTCAAAAAGACGAGGATGACGTGCTAAGACTTCTGAAATCATTTAAACAATAACACTTTTCGATCAAATGTACTAACTTTAAGTAACATCTTTACTGGGGAGATAGATTTTGATGAGATTACAAAAGATCTACTCTCAGCCCGATCCCGTGGGCCAAAATTATTTGAAAATGTTTTGACGGACCGCGTAATCGAACAGACTTTTATAGCCCCTTCAGAAAAGTGAAATCAAAAATATTCAAGCACTTGCGCGTTGCAAATGTAGCTAGAAAATGTGAAAATAAAGTTAACACTGTAAACACAAATATGTCAGTCAGTCACGTGTCTTCTGCAATAAAGAGAAGGTGTCACATTGATTTGAAAAATCTAAGAATAAATGAGTTGCGTGATCTACCACTACTCATCAGACACATATCAAAGGCAATTCTCGGTAATGTTATAGCAGGTCAATCCATATTTGAAATGGTAACCAACGAAACAAATATTAGAACTGCCATCTTAATCAATGGTCAAGTTCTGGGGCAAAGTATCGGAAAGCCAAAAGGAGCCAAAATATTCGTAGACTTAAGTGACGACTTAGTAAAATCTATAATTTCAAATTTGAAGTCCAATGGTTGCCAGAGCGTGCACGTTCTCTTTGACCGATATGACACAACTTCCAGCAAGTCTGGAACTCGTGAAAAGAGATGACAATGTGTCATACCAATCGAACATCAAATAATAGGACGCGAGACACTTTTGTATTATTACATATTATATTATTTTACTTATCCTTTCTACTTCTGGTGGATATTTGGACGCAAAGCAAGGCAGCACTAATGTACAGGGAAACGTGGATCATTTGAAAAGTACTCAATTAGAAGCTAATACACAATTCATTTTACATGGGATTGACTGCTAGGAATTGAGTCAACTGTTGCAACACTGATGTGCTACGGTTCATAATTTACATTTGTAAAAAATTACCAAATGTTGTGTGGATTAAATCAAGTACTAACTAAAAACCAAAATTTATTGCCGTTAAAAATATAAAACACAACATGATCAATGATAAAAAAAAATCATCGTTGGCGTATCACAGTCTAACTGGATGTGTCACCACGAGCGCATTGTCAGGGCACACAAATATATCAAGCTGGCTAATTTTCCTAAAGCACTTTCAACTTATGTCTAATTTTGGTATAAGCCTATAGACTACAAAAGATATTTTTAAACCCTGAAAGCATTGTTATTCTTATGTACACAAACAAAAAACCAGGGCTTTAAGAATTAGACCACTTAGAGGATTTGAGAACAGCAATGTTTGAGAATATTAAAGAATTTGACATTCGCCACGATGAGCGTTTCGCCAGCATGCGCTAAAAGCAAAGTACCAGACATTTTGTTGGCAGAATGCCAATTTGGCAAATCCTACATTACCTGCACCCGTAGACAGTGGCTGAAAATTTAATCTCATTGAAAGACCTCGAACTGATATCATATTGATGCAGAGCTGGTTACCATTCATTCCGTTGTGGATGTAATGCCAAAAAACAAAAATGCTTGGAGGGGATATGCCATGTCGGGTATAAATGCTTTAACCAGTTCATTTATGTAGACGATATTGATTAGATCGACGAAGCTAATTAGATTTTGCATTATTCTTTCAGTACATTTCTATAGATATATAAAAACATACTGATTCTAAGTTTAAAACAGTAATTTTCACTCCTACACAAAATAAAATAATCTCCATTGTCTTCAATTTGACGCCTTTTTTAAGTAAATCAATCCAGTAGTAGTTATCTAGAAATACCATTTAATATAATAGGCAACTGCCATGTTTGTTACGTCATAGCTTTTCTTCCTCCCATCTACCCTTACGAAGTGACTACCGTACTTTCTGTATTCAGGAAAACATACCAAATAAGTATATTATAGTAGTTCATATGGTGGAGCTGATTCCCACGAAAATCGGTATTTGAAGACTTTTTTTGCAAATGGGCCTCATACCACTATACTTGCTTAAAGAAGCAGGTTAAAGTTTATTTAACGTATTGAAAATTAAGTTTCGTCTATTTATACCTTCAAGCAGGTTTTTCTTTTAGTAACTCACCTTAAAGAAGTATATATATATATATATATATATATATATATATATATACACACACACACACTAAACCTTATTTCTTAACCTCAAAAATTTGCAGTTTTAAAGTTTTCCTTCCTATATCACACTCTAAAAGCGTGAAATTCACGCCGGAATTGAATCCACAGAAGCTAATAAACGAAGTCGCGTGCTAATACGAAGCTGTATTCAACGACATAATGCACGAATGCTGCTCCTGCATTTCATGTATAAAATTTTACGTTTCTGGGTCGTTAAAATATTATAGCTATTATTGTGTATATTTGCTCAATCGAACTAGTCGTTGCGAATAGAAGAAACGTTGCAATATCTACGAGGCTGCTTCAAAATAAAATTTGTGAAGGAAGATAGGTATTGAAACATCATTACAGACGTACTGATAATTATAAAGATGAATAATTATAAATGCGTTTTAAAAACCGCTTTCATATAACCATCTTTAAACCAATTATTTATACTTATAAATAATTGGTTACTTATAAATAAGTGCTAGCGTGCTCGCTTGTATGCATGCGTGCGTGCGTGTGTGCACGTGCGTGTGTGCATGTGTATGTGCGTGCGTGCGTGTGTGCGGGTGTGTGTGTGTGTTTGTATTTGTGTTTGTGTGTGTTATGCTATGTATAGTTTAAGTAGCTCTTTCTTTTTCAAAGTAACGTAATAAAATTGGTACATAACAAAGTAAAAACATATTTTATTTAAATTACAAGGATGTTATATTAATTTATGTTTTCAACTACCAAGGAGAATATAACTAGAATGATAAATGACCCCTAGAGTTGTTATTAATTACAACCAAATTTTGGCTCAGCTTCCTGTTAATATTATAATATTATCGTTTTATATTTTCAGCTGATTTATACAATTAAACTCTAATTGAAATCTAGTAAAAGTCTCATAAGTATCAATGGTGAGCTGTAAATAAAAAGAAAGTGTTGATGGTTTTGCCACAAAAACTTTATTGACAAAAAATAATTAACATGTTATTCAGATGGACTTACTATATTGATCTTTTTAAAACAAGTGTTAAACGATTTAAGCGTAGAAAGTCGAGGTATAAAGCCGTAGGAAGACTTTCTTCGCTTTCCTTCAAGTTTTAATGCTATATTAAACTTTCAAATCATTAAGGCTAGATCAAAATAATATTCATACATTCCAGAAAAATCTATACAAAGATAAAATTTTTAAAATGTATAAAAAAGATGATCTGCTTATATTGATAAATAAGATTGCCTGTAATGATCCAGTTTCTATTTTAAAATTGGACAATTCATTTATTTTTCTCTTATGCAAACTTGACTGTTATAACTATCTCAGAATTTACACAGAAGTGAAATTTATATAAAAGGTCCGGGATATTTAAGGTTCATTACCAAACTTGTTATCATCATTTTTACGTTGCATGGTCGGGCCGTACAGTTCTGTACTCGACTAAACCGGTAAATAAATAACATTTTGAAAATGTTCTTAATAAAAAGCCGTAACTAATTAATATAGAAAAAAAACTGCCATTTGCGAGCCTGGTTCGCGCATTGATGATTCTATACATCATATGAAGTGAAATTACATTATCTACCATACGTCATGATAAAAAAAATGTCAGATGATTTTGAAAATATGTATCGAAATAAATTGTAACATCTTTTAAAATAATTTTTTACTTCCTTACGATACGATTGTTTCATATATTCTTCTAAAAAACGTTCTGTCGACTATTATTATCTGGAAATTTATTTGGTTCTCGTAACGAGCTATAGTTCTTTTACACATCTTTGGATCGGAACCTTACCATCCGAAGCATTATAATATGAATTAAGAAACTTCTTAAATATACAGTGAACATTTAGGAACTATAAAGCCATATAGAGTAAATTTTTCGATGATTTGAAGGGAACAGTTAAATAAGAATTTTTTTAATTTTGCAAAATAAAAAAATTACGGGAGTGTTTGAAAAATGTAAAAACTCACATTTCCGCTGGAGGGTTTTTCAGTAATACAGTGATTTATGAAATGGACAAAAACATAAATTTCCCATATTTAATTTTTAGTTACCTACATTTCATAAAATGATATTACACGCAATGTGTTTAATAAAAATATATTTAATACGCTTTTCTAAATCATAAAATAGGCTGACACGAATTCCTGATAAAATATTTTTGTGAGTTATTTATATGTTTTGATGTGTTTTCTTATTGTAGAAAAATGGATATTTTATTTATAATATTGAATGACTAAATGATATTTAATAATTACGATAATTTATACATACATACACACATACACACACACACACACACACACACACACACACCCACACACACACACACACACATATATATATATATATATATATATATATATATATATATATATATATATTTATGTATATGTCAGCGATTTATATATATTTATTTATTGCAACATTTTGTATACACATAAAATGTATGCATCCTAGTATCGAAGTACAGTCCATTCCGAATTTTCACAGCTTAGCGAAGTATTTTTCACAAGAGATGGTCGTGTGTATGGGAAAAAAAGATTATGAACCGATTTTCTTCGCATGGCCGTATACTGCATGCAGACAAGTAACTAAAGTAAAGTTTTTCGAAGATATGTTGGAGAGCTAGGATTATTTAAAATATCATAAAGTATATATAGATTGCGTACTTCATCTGTTTAAGTTCGGCTCTGACATGGGAAATAAATGCATATGTTTTGCAAGCAAGAACGTAGCGGATGCACAAATTTTGAAACAATTTTTGAGATAACTCTCAGTAAAGTCTAAGTAGGATATATAATTATAGTCAACTAATGTCAGTGATAATTTTGGCAGAAGTGAGCTCTGGTTTGAAACGATTCAAATTCAGCAGGATAAAGTGGGACTTATCAGAGTTATGTTATACGCGTCGGTAATAACAGGGGTTACAATAGTTTAACAGGGGTCATAAGGGTTATAGGAATATTGTATAGGGTTAAATATGTTTCAAGATAAGTTTAAGTTCTTTAATACTTCGGTAACAACACCTCATAATTTTTTTTAAATTTTATGTGAAGAGAAAACACAAAATGAGCTTGTGTTCTAACATTCTGATAAAAAAAGAAAAGTTAATTTATAAAATATCCAGTTAAACAGAAATATATATGTGACATTGTTAATTAATCGAAACAGTAGTTTGTATAAAGAAGATGTAAAATGCATACAGACAAATTTACAATTAAATTTTCAATAATATTAAGCTTCAATTTATAAATTACTTATATAAGGCGCTCTGCGTAAATAATTTGGATAGCCGATAACTAAAATGAAATGGAAAATAAATTCACAAGTTTTACGGTGCTTGTTCTTCACATATGATCTCAACTGAGGCGTGAACTTGCAAGAATGTCACGAGAAGACTTTATTTTACAAGTCATAAAACCGCTGTAGCGGTACTCTGATACTGGCGTTGGTTCATGCGCTATTGCCATGAAATAGGTGACGACTACTAATCTCAGTAAAGATTGAAAATCACTATTACCTTAACGATTGTTGAACATACTCACCATCTCTAATAATGAACGTCTCTGATAAAGGGCATCCCGTTGTTATTTATTAATTGATACTTTACATGATAACTTACATTAACTTACATACGACACTAATGAGCTTTCAAAAAATTGATTTTACATGTTCTTCGTACCGTTAGAATAAGTAACATATACTAGTCAATAACAGCGTACATACGTCAAACTATCATCTTACTAAATCTTATTTAAATTTTGGTTGGTAGACTGTGAGAAATTTTGCAATGAAAATTCTTTATAGCACATTAGATAAAAAGAAATTAAAAATAAATACAAAGGTATAAGTAAAACAAACTATTGACATGATTTGGTATAGGAAAGATAGAAAATAACAAGGGAACAAAGGAACAGGTTTCAGGAGAGGCAGGATTTTTTCACTCGATCTTTGAAAATATTTAGGGACTTGATTTTCCTGATGTCACAATCTTGGTGATTCCAAATTTTTACTGCTTGAACAGTGATTGATTTTTCGTAGATGGTAGAGGTATGTTTAGAAATAAGTACGGTGAGTGAACTTTTAGATCGTAGCCCAAGGCAGTGAGCAGACAAATCTTTAAATTTGTCACTGAGATAATTTCGGCTATGAGGATTTTTTAAAATATTAAAAAGCAGTGTAAGTATGTGAAGTTGGCGTCGATTACGGATCTTCAGCCATTTGAGAAGTGACCTGTATTCAGAAATATGATCATATTTTTTGAGACCGAAGATATGTCAGATGCATACATTTTGAAGACGTTCCAACTTATACGAATATTCTTCTTTATGATCAAGATAGCACACATCTCCATAATCATTTAATATTTTTAACAACTAAGAAAAGATAAGGAGATAGAACTTCACCTCGAGGTACATCAGCTGTAAGATCATTCCACTCAGAATACGTATCTAACGACTTAGCACATTACCTGCGTCCATAGAGATATAAACTAAACCACTCACGTGAATGTTGAGATATATTAAGATATTTCAAGCGGGCAAGATGAATATCGAAGTCAATAAAGTTAAACGCGTAGCTGAAATCAGGAAGCACAAGGACAGTGACTTGTGCATTATCCATAGACGCTTGTCTATGGATAATGCATAAGTATATCATCAGTAACTTTAACAAGGGCAGTTGAGGTACTGTCATCAGCTTTAAAGCCAGATTGAAGCGGATTTAGAGACTTATGAGCAGTGAAGAAAGTAACGAGTTGCTCATCGTTCAAAGACTTTGGATAGAAGCGATAGGATAGATATGGGCCGATAATCCGTGAGTTGCGTAGGTAATAAAAATTTAGGTACAGGCAAAATATAGGCTTTTCTCCATTCCAAAGGGAAGACAGCAGTTGCCAAAAAGGTATTACAAATATCAGCGATGATTGGAGCCACGATATCTAATATTGGTTTAAGAGCATTAATATTTAAACTATCAATTCCCATGGATTTCAATTTTATCGCAAGAAGATTAGCTTTAACTTCGGACTCACAGGTATCCCTTAGCCTAAATTGATGTTCAGTAAAAACAGATGAAGACGAGATACCGTTCATAGTTGCAGAGTTAACAGCTGGTTTAAGTACCGTGGATGGCGTAGAAAAGTGTGAATTGAATTGGTCGATAACCAATCGCCAGCTCTCCGAAGTGGTGAAAGATTTTTCAATGCCTAGAGTACCCAAAACTTCCTAATATTATTAGGAGTACGATCTCGTAATGATGCAGAAATATAGTGTTCTTTGGCATTTCGGCACATTTGCGAATATTTATTTCTAAGCACTCTACAATTCTCCCAGCGAATTGGGCTGGAATCAGTCCTATCCTACCTAGAGCAGATTTCCGCTTAATTTCGATAAGTTTTAGCGGAACATGTTTATCGAGCAGTTTAGTGATACAAATATTGAAAATAATAAATTATTCATCAACGGAGTGATTGATCACGATTGTATCCCAGTTAATGGATCTGGTATTCTCAAGAAAAGATGGTAGGTCAATACGGTTAAAGTCACGGAGGGAGATGTTTTTTAAAGAGGTTTTAGGGCTACTTAATTTATAGGAAATATAAAGGAGATCATGGGAAATACCGGGTATTGGAAGTTGAACGTAGAAGGATATATCTTTAGGGCAGGTTACTAGGATGAGATCGTGAAGGGAGTGACAATTATCGGCGTGAAATATAGCAAAGGATGCACAATTATCAGCATGAAATATAACCTCACAATTTTGGTGAGGTTACCAGCCTTGACAATGTCACAAAGCTTTCCGCTTCTACATGCTTGTATAGGCTGGTATTAAAATCACTCATAATGAATGGGGGTATGAAAGTAGGTACTACATCAGGAGGAGAATATAGGACTCCAAGTAATATCTTGGTTTGAAAAAAAGTTACATCAACAAATAAGTTTTCCATTATGGGCGTACAGCCAGGGTAAGATTTTGTGATAATTTTGAAAGGTAGCTCAGCCCAGAAATACGTAGCAACATCACCACCACGTCTGGAAGTATGCCCGTTACGTATTAAAACGTAACCTTTGAGTGAATACAAATTTGATGGGAATGAACTTTTGAGCTAGGTCTCACTCACTCACAAGTCACACAAGTCAAGCGTGAAGGTTAACATTTTCGAAATAATTAATAAAATCTGAACAATGGCACAGAATATTCTGGGCGTTGATGTGACAGAAGTAAAGATCTATTTGTGAGAAGATAAAAGCAGATTGAAGTATGTAATATGTAGAAGGATCATGGGAAGTGTCGGAAAATGTATCTTTAGGTGAACAATCGAATGAATCGTTAGAAGAAATGGAATGAACAGAATTTGAGGAAGATATAGATGATATGTCAATATAGTATAAAGTTACATTAATTTAATATTAACCAGTAACAAAAAAGAGAACAAGGAGCAAATTACATATAAAACATGAAAAAAATAAAAAATATATTTTAGAAGTAAAAAAAAAATAACACAGCTAACATAACGTAACAAGTAAATACAAACACATAATATTGAGAATTTGAATTACATTCGATATATCCAATAATAGTAAAAAAAGATAATAAAAAAATAAATACTTATGAACATGGCATAGATAAAATGCGCGCAGGCCATAAATTACAAACGGCACGGCAGTAGACACGGCGTCTGCGCACACAATGCGTAAACAATACACTCGTACCCGGAATGCAGTTAAACTTAAAAATATACTTAAATAAATTATCTGAGTGATATGTGAGAATAAATACCTAAAAACTTAAAAATAAAATAAAATAAAGGTGAATAGAATATATTAATTCAAGTAAGGTATTACATAGATCGTAGCTGCGATTGAGATTTCGCAACAATCTAAAAATAAAATTTGTGCTTTTATTTTACTTAAACACGTAATGTAATCCATGTGAGACGTTCTCTGCTGTTAGTGGTTTAAAAAGTCATTAACCTGTTTTTGGCTTTTTTTAATTGTTGAAGACGTGTAACAATTTCCCGGAAACATTACAATAATTTTCCCGTTGCGCGTCCAGCAGTTATTGACTTTGAAAATGGATCGTGCTAAAGTGAATGGCTGGGAATGATGCGGGTTCCTTTTAATGATTTTTTAAACTACCAAAACTTTATAACAGTCATCTCGGCCAAACAACTTTACAAGTATAAGCCTAGGAATCTTACGCTGCATATTAACCGTACCCAAGCGATAACACGCGTCCAGACTAGCTTTTGTTATTGCAGAATAGAGAGTTAGTTGCCGAGCTTCATGCTTCTTCGTTCGTATCAAGGGTAGCTGCTGTTGGCGATACCATGCTGTCCTCCTTCACGCCGTGTATCAGAATAATGTTGCGAAGTCCTTTCGCTTCCAGCTCCTGTTTGTGTGTTTCGACACTAATGAGTCCAATATTTCTTGGATCTTACGGAAGGTCACAAACTCAGCGTTTAGTGCCTCGAGAGTTTCGAGACACTTGCCTTGTTGCACGTAAGTCATCCTTTTTTTTAAATTGTCTAGGCCTGGAGTATATATGTCATCCAAGCATTTTACTTCGGCCTCCATTGCAACGTAGTAGGAAAAATATTCTATATACCTTACTAATATAGGCTTCTCGTTACACCAGAAGTTGCCTGGATGTATAGTAAAAGACCCATTTACTTTGTTTGCTGCGTAGTTTAGCGTTAATTATGTATAAAATAAATCATCTAAGCTTGTTTCCCTTGATGTCGTTTAATGCCAGTTTTCGTATCAATATTAAGTCGTCAACCTTGGCAAATGCTTTCTTGAAATTCATATATATCAGGTCGTTCTCTTGTCTGGAATCCAATGACTGGAACAAGTGCTCAGAATAATGTAGTGGGTTAGTATTGGTAAATCTACCACAAACAAAACTATGTTGTTCTGGCATAAGGTAATTATAAATTATCGGATACATCTGCCCATATACCAACCTCTGAAAAACTTTAGGAATTACGGATAAAATGGATAGCTGTCTGTGGTTAACAATATTTTGTTGAATCTTAAAAGCGCGAGTGTCATGAGCGCTTTTTTAACAGGTAGGGAAATTCCCATGCACTATACATTTGTTCAACAAGAGAAACGTTATCCTATTCTCAAAAAACATTTCTTGACTCTCCCTCTAAACTTGTCACTGAAATATTTTTTAAGCATTTACTATTGCCGATTAATAAGATTAATTATATCATTCAAGTTTCTATATTAGACAATTTCTGAGAAAAACAGCTGTGACATGATTGAGTGATTTTTTAGCATTCTGTTTTTTTTCTACGCAAAGAATCCTAACAGGATCGTACGATAATTTCAAAAACCGAAAAAAGACTCAAATCTTCTGTTTTTCGACTTCCTAATTGAAAAACTTCTTGTCTTATAATAAAATAAGTTTTGAAGGAAAGAAAAAAAGAAATTTGGATTGTTCTCCAATTTTAGAGCTGTTCATGGAGCGTAATATTTTTTTCAGTAGAATACTTATCTCGAACGATTTATGGATTTCTTTAAAATCGATCGGTTTACATTTTTATTTGTTCATATTTATATTTCACACGAGATGTAGTTTTCTTTTGTATATTTCTTTATGTTTGACTTTTTTTGGGTATTTGCCTTTAAAACTATTTAATTTTGCCACTAGGGTCTCTCAAGACAATGCTGCTATAATAATTTCTATTAATATTTATTATAGCTTAGGTTATCTTTGTTAAGCTAAAATATAAATTTCTGAAAAAGAATTCTTCCGAATAAATCCGTAAAAGGATTGCTCAAATAGCTCAAAACATAAAATTTAAACATGAAAAATGATAATGAAATTCTTGAAGTGGCCACGTTTTTTCACTTTCCATAATAAAAAAAATAACATGTAATATTTTCATGCCCGTTCGTTTGTCCTTCAATATGTTCAAACTTACAGATTCTACAGTTTTATAAACGCAAGAAAGCATTGCAAGTAGCCATTGCAACAAACCTTATGTAGGGATCTCAATAATACGTAGCAAAGAGTTTTATGGTCCACTATCACAAAAAAAAATAATAAAGACACTCAAGCGTCGGTACGTTTGTACGCCTTTTTCAGAAATTGTTTGAAACAAAACTTAAAACGTGGCATAATGACAAAGTTTATGAACCCACATAATAACATATCTCAACAGATAATGCCTGAAAATATTTATTTATACGAAATGTTTTGAAGAGAAAAGAAAGCATTTTTTTCAATTCATATATTTTTTTAGTCCGTTATAAAGTTTTTAAAAATGCACTTTTTTAATTATTGAAAAATAGTTCTTGAGATATTGTTGAAAATTTCCACAAAAGTTATATTCCCTTTATCCCCAGACTCCCAAAATACATGAGTTACAAAAGAGACAGCATTTCTAGAAGCTACTTAAAGTTTACCAGACAAAATTGCAACAATTACATAGCTTTTGAGTTTTTTTACGATATTTTTATGCGTCTGAAAGATTTACTAGGCAATACATTAATATGGTGAAAAATAATATGAATATTTTTAATAGATAACAGAAATACTTAACACCATTAATTATTTATATATGCCTAAATGTGCACGAAATTATCTTAGTACCCATTATACCTTTACTTGAAATATATACAAAAGTACCTCTCCAATTCCCTTTTTCCTTTCCGCATTCAAAAGTGGTAATTGTTTTTCGCGTAATAATTGTTTTGAAATGTTTTATTTTATATACATACATGCATATATATATATATATATATATATATATATATATATATATATATATATATATGCGAATAATACTGGCTATTTATACGGTTTCAATTTGATATTAACAGACACTCGCAGTTACAATACGTTTAATGAATTTAAAGCTTTCTGGAAACTATATTTTTTGTCTTGTTTTGCGGTGCGTAAATAAACAAAGATGACGGTTTGCCGAAGCGCGAACACGCAATTGGAACCATCAGTATAAGCGGGATCAAGACGTCCTCTCCTTTGTACTTTCCCTTTATGATCGTTGCCTCGATGACGTTATTCATTAGCTTTTTCACAGCCAGTTTCGTTCCATTGCACAGTCGAGGTTGATTAATGTTACGCAGCATGATGACAACTGATCCTACTTTTAATTGCAAATTATGAGGTGGTAATCCCGGCAATTCCAGCGAATTCAAAAACTCCGTAGGATAGTTGACTACGTCATCCTTATATTTCAAATCAGTTGACACAGTTATGGTTTATAACTGTGTCAACTGATTTGAAGGAAAACAACTCTCCCGGAAGAAAATTCTGAATGGTCGCAATGAGATCTTTGACATCTTTATTTTTTGCTGTTAATATTTCTCGTTCACCCAGCGAAATATGGTTATTAAACTGGTGCGCTATGTCCGGAAAACACGCTGAATAAGCTCCACTTTTGAGTCTGTGATGCGACAGAAATCTGTGGCTAATGTGATGAATCCGGTTGAGAAATCCACTGCGACTGTTTCGGTCAATGCGTCAGTGTTATACTGTTGTTCTCTTTGCAACTCATGGTTAAATGCATCGCGTATATGACGATTGGGTGCACTCATGCCCAAACACGACAATACTTTATTTGCCATCAATAAACATATGTCTTCTATCATGATCAATGTCTGATTGTAAATTTCTGCAGTGTTTTGTAGTGTAGTATTCAAAGTTAGACAGCCCTCACGATGCAAAACATCCTTAGACATGTCATCCCTATATTTCATCCACAAATCTTTTGGATTCGAGGGGAAACATGTAGAAATGATAATCGCAAACAATGTACTAACTTGATACGGTGATGAAGACATGACGGAATCCTTGAGCGTTTTATCCCAATGCGAATCGTTCTTGAGTAAATGTAATAGTTGACACGCCTCACGGTAAGTCGCACACAGATGTCCAGTAATTGTTCTCAGTTGTTGAGACGATGTCGGACTACGAACATTCACCAACAACAATCGAAGATAATAACATTCGTAGTTATTTGGATGTACTGTATAGATGCGAACTAGAGCGTCTGAAGCAAACACATTTGGATGTCCTGCGACTGATGTTCCTTATTTTCGACGCTGAAACGTTTTCGATGATACGTTCCATGTGTAATAGCGTGGCATATCAGCATATGGCAAAGTGCGAACGAAAACATCTGTTTGACAAACTGAGAAGAAACTTGTTAATGTGGTCGACGGTGGACGTGCCGCTCTGTCCGCCACATTCCCTTGATTGAAATACACTCGTTGTCTATTTTCTAGAGGAACTGTCAAATGGGCTACTGTAGGGTGTCTTTTGTGGATCGCAAATGAAAAGATGCGCAAAATTGCTTCGTTGCTATTTACACAGCGACCCATCTGATACTGAGATACATCGTCATTTGCATTTGTTACAGCGAAAATGGCCATATCGCTACCTTTGTTAACATATTTATATATGTACTTTATCGACTTGACAGAGTTACAATATTCCACTTTGATGTGAGTCTCAAAAGCTTCGGACAATATTGGCGAGTATGGCACAATCCAACGATTGTCTACATCAAAATTTTGTCCTTTTACCTTCCCAACTACCGATCTCCCATTGTCCGCAACTAATCGCCGACGATACAATGGGTATCCGTAATTTCCCATGATGGTGTCAGCAATCATTTCTGTCGGGTATCGCTTAGAATACTTGCCATCGACCATACAGGGTGAATTGTTGTTGAAAACTCTACAAGGTCCATGTATCACATGTTTAGTTACTACTGCGTGCAATTATGTGTCAACTGTTTCATCGGGGATTTCAGCTGAAATGATGGAATCAAATTCATCTGGCCTTATTTTATCGACTAATCAGACTAAAATGTGCGCATGTGACAGACCATGCTTTTGCCATTCTACAGAGAACATCCAACAACGAACATGGCCATACACGCGATGCTTTATTATGAAATTCATGAGATTTTAATTTTTGTTTAAAAACTCTGGCAGTGATGTCATGTCTATCAATTGGTGTTTGGCTATGTAGCAATTCCTTCTTGATTTCGATCTATTGAGGGTTACAGGTGATCAAAATGAATAAGTCTGGGCGGCCATATTGCCTAACATATGACATCGCATCTTGCGCGTACTCGTGCATGCGGCGCGGGCTTCCAATGTAAGTGGCCGGCAAAATTGTCATTCTTCCCACGTTATTTACGTTGCCATCGGCATTAATAGCATCGCGGAGATGAATGTGTTCTTCTGATCAAAGCTGCTGTTGGTTCCAGGATCACAGGAGCACTGCGCCTGTGGGATCGCTCAATTTCATTGTGTCGTGCTTGCTGTTATTGTGTCTGATGTACGCGAACTTGTTGCATTCTAAGCCTATCCACTTCATTTTCACTCATATAGAACACATTCATCTCCGCGATGCTATTTCTTCTTTCGAACTATTTTCATTATCTATCTCTCGCTGGTCATCAGTGCGGTTATCTCTTCGCACATTTTATTGACTTCGACGACCTAACGTCAAGTTGTCTTCTCCTTGGCATGTTAAATTGTAGATAATCAAAGTAAGAAAAGTTCTCGCGCACTTAGCGGTAAATAGTGTCACTATCACAAAGTATCAACAAAGTAAAGAAAGTTCTCGCGTACGTAAGGGTAAAAGTCACTATCACAAAGAAAAGGAAGAAGGAATGCATGCACCCTTTGTCTTTAGAGGAATTAAAGGATCGACATATGTTTTGTTTGTGAAATATGTTTTTTTTGACTGGAAAGGCAAAGGGATCTAGCCCGTACAGCCGTTGTCTGACGTAAATATTTCTGTAGTTAAGTCAGTAAAACCTAAGTCAGAGTCCTAAATATCGTCATCAGTATGTACTGTCCGTCTCACAGTCAAGTCACAGTTGCTTCTTCTAGCCTTGCGGAAAGCGTTAGTTAACTTTACGCAGGACTTCGGCGAAGAAGAATCGTGGAATTTTGGAGCAATCTGAACTTAGGACAGTGGTGTTCCCGCTTAAATTCTTCAATTACTGCACGCGAATACACTAATTTACTGCATGTTACATTATCACATTATACATTAAACCGCATTATGCGCATAAAAATAAAATTCAACCGAGGTAACACGACCTTTATGCCCAGATTCCTGCCAAAGTCCATAAAATATTATGGTTGCGATCAGAAATTGTTGGTTGTCAATGTCAAACGTCAAAAACAAATGAAAAAAAAAGTATTCTTTTAAATTTAATTTGATTTCCGAACGACGGGACGAACACCAAACATTTGACAGGTAGGAATAGTTTCTAAGGGAAAACGAAATTGTTGTTTTTACTATATTCCCAGCATTTTTTTCGTATTTACTCACCTTTTGAACTTTTCCTGGACTTCCGCAAATAATTCAAAACTAAAATTAGCCAAATCGGTCCAGCCGTTCCCGAGTTTTAGCGAGACTAACGAACATCAATTGATTTTTATATCAAAACCAAAAAAATTAAAAAAAAACTTCACTTTTAAATTTAATTTGATTTCTGAACGACTTTTAAATTTTATTGTTTATTGAACGACGAGACGAACATCAAATGTTTGACAGGTAGGAATAGTTTCTAAGGTATAACGAAATTATTGCTTTTACCATATTCCTAGCATTTTTTCATATTTACTCACCCTTTAAACCTTCCCTGGACTTCCACAAATAGTTCAAAACCATAATTAGCCAAACCGGTCCAGTCGTTCTCGAGTTTTAGCGAGACTAACCAAGAGCAATTCATTTATATATATATATATATATATATATATATATATATATATATATATATATATATATTATATATATATATATATATATATATATACATATATATATATATATATATATATACATATATACATATATATATATATATATATATATAGGCGTAACTACAAATTTCCGTGATTCCCATTCATATAACGGTAAATTTTAAGAGTAAAAATTAAACAGGTTGCCTTACTCTCATACAGCAATGGGGAAGGCAAGGTAAAATTTTCAAGATAACAATTTCAATAAATAATTTGCAGATCAGCTATGAACCAACGTACGTTTAAAGTTAAAATCAAATAAAATTTAAAAACTCTCTACCAAACCTTAATTTCAATTCGACGCTGCTTCTATCGATGAGGCATTATGAAAACTATAAGCATATCATATAAGTCATCTTAAATTGGAATTGGTATTAAAGAGATGGTATTAAGTCCTTCACGGGGTTTTTAACAATATATTGCATCATGAAATCATGCCGATGCGCGGAAAATGAACTATTGGTAACTTTTTATAAAAATAAAGAAGACGTGCGAGAATGTGGAAAAATCAGAGCCATCAAACTCACATTACACTCACTCAAGGTCTAGGAAAGGATTATAAATGAATAAGTTACATCATATGCCTCTGACAAAAAACTACTTTGGTTTCATTCCCAAAAAGGAGGTTGCAGATGTAATTTACGCAGTAGGAACAGTAATGGAAAAGGTTAAAAAAAAACTAAACCTCGGAGTGGTCTTTATAGAACTTGAAAAGGCCTTTGACAGTATTCCAAAGTCCTTAATATGGATTGCTTTAACGACCCACTTTTTCCCCACAAATATATAAAGTTCATAAAAAACTTATATTGGAAATGTGCAAACTTGTATCAAAAGTCCAGCTGGGCTATATATTAGAGCTTTAATGTAAAGCAAGTGCTATAAGCCCCTTTATGTTTAATATCATTATGAACTAAATGATTGCGAAAATATAGCAACTCACTCTGTAGAATACTTTATATGATGATGTGGCCCTGATTTCAGGGAGCAAGCAAGATACCTAAAATGTCTTGCTTGCTCCCTGAAAACAGTGGAGAGAATCATTACAATAAAATGGCCTGCACATAAGTATAACCAAAATGGTATTTATGATATGCAACTTTAATCAACCAATACCAATAGCCACTAACGTTACATTAAAAAGTGCAAATAATTCGAAGATAAATAAATTTAAATATTTGGGACAGTAATTTGCAAAGATGGTTACCTGAAGGCAAACATTACACACATAACAATGTCAGCGTGAAATAAGTGGTGCATGCTGACTGACGTTCTATGAGATGTAAAAATGCCTGTCAGAAGTAAGAGTAAGGTTTATAATAAGGCAGTCAGTCATATGGTAGTGAAGTTTGGATTACAAAAAACACCTATAGGTAAATTCTATGTGACCGAAATGCATATAAACCGGTGCGAGTGGGGTAACATTCAAAGCAAAAGAAAATAAGAGAGGAAAACCTGCTACTACACGTTTGATAAATGTCATGCGCGACATAAAGTAGCTAAGTCTATCTAAAGACGAGGTTTACATAAGAAGTAGACGGTGCCTCAAAGTTTAGGAAGCCGACTTCACGTGAAGCGGTGAAGACAAAGACGGTGAAGACTGTTTTTATCTGTGTTCAAATCAACCTTAAAGTTTTTAAGCTTAGCGTTGTTTAGGCTGACTGGCGATCATTATTGATAAAGTGGACGGAATTTTAATTGATTCAGAAACTAAACGACTAAGTTATCTAACACAATGTATCCGCCGTCGACGTTAAAACGTCATCGGCACGTACTAGCTAGATTCGAGTTTTAGCATTCGCTTAAATTGCATCCCTTCAAAGCTTATTTCTCTAAAAAGTAGTTTCTCTAGCGTATTCATTGCAATTCTGTGTAAAGAAGTTGGTTCTTTATTTTATTTCCCATTTAATTTAATATTTTACTTTAATTTTGCTCTTTAATAACTTATTTGAAAATTTTTGTAACGATATTAAGGCTAAAATATATTTCCTGGTTTTAATTTAATAATAATTACCAGAATAATTTAATTAGTCTCACAATTAAGCAGGCAGAGTTAATATTTAAATGAAACGAAACAACAATTGTCCTACATAAATATATAATAAAATAAATGAAAACATATTAATAGAAAACATGATTGCTTAGAAACTGTATAAAATGAAACGCGATAATGATTCCATATTCAAATGCGATTAATAACACATTTTGCTAGCATGTGTATGGTTTCAGTAAATAGTATACTTGAGATATATTTTAACAAAAGCATTAATTTTTTTTTATTGTTTGTGCAGTAGTTTTTTCAAGAACTCTAATTTATGTACAGAATAAATATATCTAATTGATGTGTGACCAAATAAACGAATAAATGTATCTAATATTTTTAAACATTAAGAACTTATTGCAAGAGAGCAATATTTATTTTCGAAAAATTGGGTATTTTGTATTTTTTTAGGATCGCTTTTGAGCTCTTTTTTTAGAAATTATTGCACTATTTGAAATACATAATGAAACACATCGTGAGTTTTTTTGGTTTATGTACCTTGAAAGAAAAAAGGGGGACCATTATAAGATCACTCATTTATAAGGTGTAAGAATTCTTACTGGTATAAGATGCACATAATTGTTCATGGGATACAACTTTTCTTCTCAGAAATGGTTTTCCGCAGAAAGTTAACATAAAATATATGGGTTATTATGCATTTTATAAGGCATAATAATACAGTATTGAGAAATATGTAAAAGAACCGTTAATGGAGACATTTTAGAGGGTTCATACAAAATACTCAAATTTTAAATTTTTTGGCGTCGCGTTATTTTTTTTGTATATCGAGTGAAAAAGCTGCGTAAGGATATTTATATTTCAAAACTATTTCTTCTACAGTTTTGTAAATTAGTTCTAAAGGTATTTATAAAATTATTCCCAAAAACCGTTTGTTCTTTTTCAGAAACCATTTGACTCCGAAATTGAAAAGAATATTAACCCGCATATATTTCAATAGTATATTTTACTCACCCGTGTACAGGTGTTTACGGGTCAGTAAAATATTTGGCAAAAACATTTTTTAATTTCATGACGTGCGGGATATTAATTAAATAGCAATTTATAAGAATACCATGACTACATTTTAGAATTTCATGTTAAAAAATATGTTCTCACTCTATCTCCAAAACCACTAAAGTTAAAATTTGAAGAAAAATAGGATTACTTGAAATTGCTATATTTTTTTGGAAAAACTTTTCTAATTAATCTATATTTCAGGAACTTTTTCATTAAAAAACTTAATAGCGATTAAAAAACTTAGCATGGAAAAGGATGATTTGTCAGAAATGCTGTATTTTTATGAATAATTCTTAAAAATTACAAATGAAATCAATGTCATCACACCTAAACCGATATCTATAGACTCACTGCCAAACAATGCAGTAATTATGTACACAGAAATATAATTTTTGTGTGTATATATATATATATATATATATATGTGTGTGTATACATATATATATATATATATATATATATATATATATATATATATATATATATATATGTGTGTGTGTATACACACACACACATATGTGTGTTAAATTATGAATATCCTTTGTGGTATCATCTTTTGAATACAAATAATGTTCTCTTCGAATATAATTGTGAAAAATGTTACCATTTTCAAAATTATATTACATTTTTTTCACAAATTCTCGTAGCAATTGTCATTAAGGCAATTATTTACTTTAGATATAAATGTTACTGCACACATAAACATAAAAAATACATCGTAAACTTAAACTATAATATTTAGTTCATAGATAGTTTTCTCTAAGTTGAAGGAACATTTTTAAAAAATCCTCTGTTCTATTAGCGAAAAGGATAAATCATAAATAAACGTAAGTATAAATAAAAAAAATCACTTATTGCAATAAAAAAGTAAGTTATTTAATTTTTGGTGTCCAATTCTATCAACAAAATATGACAACTGAAAATAACAAACTTAAGAAGTTACTGTAAACAAATTCCAAGCCAGAAAGTAATTCAATCATTTTAATCATAATCCCAAGTCTTTTGTACAATTTGGGGTAAAAAAATAATGCCATGACAAATTTAAAATGCTTTAAAAATGTTTACTTATTTATTAATAGAAATCAAAAACCGTATATATCGATCAAAACTATATATACGTTGCATAGAAAACAACAAACAAAACAACAAGTCTAAAGTTAAAATTTGCTTGGGAATGGAGACTTTATAGAAAATTGTTTCCAAACCTACGATACGTTAATATTACTACTGAATAAAAGTTTGTTTATGAAGACAAAAAAACATTGTTTTATCTTTAGCAGTTCCAAAGATGATGGAAGGAGGAATATGTGGATTTAATAGACATTTTTCAACAACAATAACAATATTTTCACTTACACACGCTTACGGAATACTTACTGCTACAGAAGCAATCTATCCCGGGCAACTACAATACTAAGTTTGAAAAAATTATTCTTCGCTAGAAACTTACAAAAGTTAAAATCCACAATTAAGTAACATTAGGTGATGTAGTATTATTTACATTTTCTTTAAGTACTTTACCACGATCTAGCAAGATCTTTGCTAATAGCCCACATGAAGATGTTGTAATATAATGAAATCTAGGTTGTGGTAAAGAACTTAAAGAAGGTACAAAAATAATACTACATCACGTGATTTAATTTAATTACGAATATTGAATTTCTACAAAATTAACGCCAAATATATTAAATAAACGTTAAAATTTAAAACAGGTATGTAATGATAATAAGAGGGGTTTATACTTACAAAAATCTTCAATAGTATGAGATTTTTATAAGAGATAGATATGTGTTTAAGTATAAACAGTGTGAGTAAGCTTTCGTGGCGTGAGGAGTTAAATGAAAGGAGAAAACTTCTTAACTCCTATTTGTATGTACTTAATTATAATTATATTAAAAATATTTTGAGAGTTTAAAGTTTTAATTAATTATAAAATAGCAATAAATTCCTCCGTAAAAAAAGAGAATATTTTTCCACAATAATAAGTAAGTTTCTCTGAAAAGATTATATGTATCTATTTTTGATAATTTCTCGAAACATAAGCGGGATGAAAAGAGAATGATTTTGTTGGATTATTAGTGATTTAACGGACAAATCTCAAAGTAGCTCTAAGAATATTTGATGATAGGAATTGAGCAAATATTAGATAAAATTAAAATATAAATTTCTGAGAAAAAAAAGTGAAACAAGAATGAAAATTTATACACAAAGTGTTTTTGACAGGTAATTTTAAAAGCAATTTAATCTGAAAGAAATGAACGTTTTCACTCGTATGTTAGTATCAAGACATATGTTATATGCCTATGTAAATTGACGCGAATAACTCATTTTAAATATACATATTCGCAATACGTATTCAAGTATCCAAGAACATTATATAAAAATAAATAATATGAATATAGAAAAATAATATGTTGACTTAAATCTCAATATGATTAAGAAGAGCGACCGGCAATGACAACTGGGTTTGTTTTATTTACCGGGTTTTTGTAAAAAAATATATTATGCAGAATTATCCTAGCATATTTTGTGGCATCATTATGCAACCCACATCAATGTGATTACTCAAATTATTTCATGAATATGAAACTCATTAAAACTTCACATAAGCTTTATGGCTTACGGCAAAAAGTTTGCAAAAAATTGAAGGACTATACAGGATAGAGGAAACGATGGGTACAATGAGTGAAAATTTTAACTTTTCACGATTTTACGTGTCAATTTCTGCGTGAAAATTAAATATTTCTGCGAGCTTGAGATCAAGCTCATTTTTTTCTATCTAGAAACATATGGTGCAGTGTTGTATGAAGCAGTAATATATTTTGTTTTCCCTTTCCCAGAATGTTCGATGGTAAGAGATATATAGGTTCATTTTCATACCTAAAAAATAAATATTAAAATAAAATATAGTTATATATAGGGTATAAATGTTGTTATTCCTGTACTTATTTCATTTTGAATTCTCTACGCCCTTTTGTGAAATATTTTTTGAAAAGGCGGTGGAAAATATGTATGGACACTTTTCCCTATCTGTATGCATTTGTTTTTATGTGATGGGTACTCATTTTGTTTAATAAAAGATTTAATTTAATAAATCTAATAATAAAATAGAAAATATGTAGGCAATCACAAAAGCGTTGAAGCAACTTTATTCTGTTTGCTATTTCATTTAAATTAAATGTTTTTATCTTCAGTAAAGTTATCTCCATAACAATTGGGTTATCGTCACTTGAGTTCTACGTCAAAATTCTTTCCACTTGGGCATTACTTACTTTCTAGTTTATCAACGTTATATATCGTAACTCAAAAGAAGAAGAGTGAAATGTAGAATAGATCACATGGAGGGGTAAATGTTATAATATATAAGGTCAATAGAACTGCACATCGATTCAACAGCACAAACAAAATGATGTTTGAAATGAGTGTAGTTGCTGTGCTATCTGTCTTCCGTCGTATGGAAGCAATTCATTACATAGCTTTGCCATTTAAATTCATTTAGGATAGTAAAATGTCGTCGTACGCTTTGAAACTGTATCAATATCGCTCCGTAAACACTAAGGTTAAAAGTGGTGGTGTGACATTGTAATATATTTTGTTACATTAATTTTTATTAAAACATTAAAAAAATAGTCGGTGAAATCGGAATCTGTTTATACCTTTGTTTTTGTAACTAGTGAAGATAGATTTAGAAATAGTTGCTTGTTTATAGATAACTTGTACTCTTGCAACAATTAAAACTATATATATATATATATATATATATATATATATATACATATATATATATGTGTGTGTGTGTGTGTGTACCAATCACATTATTTTAATTTACATATTAAAAGATAATAAAAAATATCAATAAAATTCTTGCAGAAATAGTTACTGTTATTTAAAAAATTAATGGTTTATTTGCACAACTTTCCATTACTCCAGTTAGGGTTATCCAACATTTTATGTGGTTTATTTCTGATTTTTTTCTACAGTCATAGCATTAGTTCTATTTAAAGAAAAACATTTTTAAAATAAACGAAGTAATTTTAAGAAATATAAACTAATTAAATTGATATGAGCATAACGTATAGATAGTGTTTACCTCATATTTATAATTCGAAGAGATTCCATATTCTGAAATTATTCAAAGAAGAAATTTATCCAAACCAAGTATTAGGATAGACTTAGACTTATAGACTTAGATTACCACATGTTCAGGACATTTCGAAGAAAAATTTAACCATTTTCGTAAAGACCGTCGTCATTTACTACCTGAATCAGCTTTACATGGCATATAAATCCAGTTTTCCCATTTCTGAATAAATATATAGATAAATATAAATATTTACATATATACACACACACACACACATGCACACACACACATGCACACACACACACACTCACATATATATATATATATATATATATATATATATATATATACATATCAATTCACAAATAATTATGAAATGTATGGTATGGTAAAATATAGACAAGTATATGTATGTTTTATAAAAATTAAATTAATGTGAAATAAAATGTTTATCACCCCATTTGTGTCCCAAATTTAGGTCGCAGCTTTGTGTCAAAATATTTATTTCGCTTCAAAAATTCGACTGAGTATGTTAATGCGTTTGTGGCGTTCGCCATTTCTTTTTAAATATCGAATAACCATTAATGATCATAACAATATATTTTAACGCGTATTGATTCAAATAAATTTTATTTCACGGATGTTCAATTAAAATCTGGTGTGAAGATAACCATGGTAAAGCGTAATTTCACGTTTTCAATGAAATATTTTAAACTTCTTTGCAAAAATTACGTTATATTACATATCACGTCATAAAGCTTCATATTCTCATATGATGACCATAGATACATCCTAATATGTATATTGCACAGTTGTGATAGAATTTAGTAACTAAAATAAAAAAAATTAAATAATCAATTATAATTTCGTCCGTACATATTCTTATCTTATGGAAAAACAAATAACTCAGCTTTCGTCGCCTATTGATAGAAATAGACTTTATGCTATATTGAAAACAATTCATCTCATATATCAAAATTGTTATACAACATTTGAGAAATTTCTGATCTCGTTTAATTTATTTCTCATATCTGCCCGTCACGTGAAAATATTAAATGACCCACTTTGCAAAAGCATTTCAACATATTTCCCAAAAAAATACTATTTGAAAATACTAACCAATATTTGGAAAACTAAAATACGAGTTATCCTTTTATTTTTTTCTATCTCACTAGATTGTTTTCATTATAAGCGAACGACCTCAAAAAATGTACATGTTTAAGAATCATTTTGAAATTCAACGAGAATAATTGCTCATACCTAATTAAAGAGTTTCTATAGGAATACAATTAAATTTTATGAAAAAGCAAAGGTGTATATTGCGAAGATCTCTTCAGTTTTTTAGTCGTGTAAATAATGTTAAATAACAGTTTACCTTATATTATTCATTGTCTAGGAAAATATAGAAAATACTAAGAAGGAAAATAAGGGGAAGGGATCTAAAAAAATATCCCTCTTTACTTATGGATGTAATATTTTTACTTTATAAAAATAAAAATACTGTTCTATTCTTTTAGTATCGATCTACATAAATGGCATGTACTGCAGTTTCACATGTATTCACGTCCAAAAGTAGTCTCTAAGAAATTTGAAATTTTAACCACGTGTATGGAGAATGAAAATCTATATATTTGACATAAAATGTTTCTACATTCCTTTTAAATATTTATTAGGTGTTTTTTTATTCTCATCTCTTTTTTATTAACTCTAATATAAATCAAAAAGTAAACAGTGACAACATAGCAAAAAGATTACAAATGGTTTTATACCTTAAAAGATACCTAAATATTAAAGACTTAAAGCGTTGTATCAGTCAACTTCGAAATGAAATAAATATGTATTTTTTATTTAAACTCTTTACTTCTATTTTATAAACATATATTAGTATACATGGATAACAAGGAAAAGAACGAGTTGAGTTTTTGTGATTTCGTTTACGGATAAGGAACTGTTTATTTACAGAATAAAAGATAATCACCAAATCCAGTAACTTCTAGTCAGATATTAGGAACCATTTTTTTTAATAAATTTTGGTTTAGTAGTTGTGGAAATAAGGGGTAGTATTTATTTATATATAATTCAAAAACTAAAAATTTGATATAATAATGAGATTATATAATAATTTGTTTTCCCGTAAAAGGATTCGTTCGTATGAAATAAAAATAAATATTTAAGATGTGTTAATTGTCTCATGAAGATTTAAATAAGTTAGGAGCATTTTTTTAAATTTGTTGATATTAAATTGCGAAGAAAAATGTGGATAATATATATAAATGTGTTTTCCATAAGTCATTAAATACAATTTCTATGGAATAAAATTGATTTGAAGTTTAAAATAGTTGGAGAACAATCCCAAGTTCACAATTTTCTTTTTTATTGGCAAATTATAAGGGGGACATTTTTATCATCTCTAAAACTCGTATTGAACGTGAGCTCCTTTAAAAATTAAAGCATTTTAGAAACAGTTCCCAATTTAAGTAGGTGTTACCTCAGAGAATTTTCATGCTTTCAACTGAGAACCAAGGTCATGCTTGGGGAAGAAATGGAAACTTTATGTTAGGATTTTATATATGCCAACACTTATGAAATGAGACGGCACGTTGACTTGCTTTCCACTTAATATTTTATTGCTGTACATCTAAAGCCATTGGCCGAATATTTTACATATGATGCGACAAGAGTATAACTGTAATAGTTTTTAATTTTAATGATGTACGTCTTAATAAATTGTACCATTGACCCAGCATCTAACTTCTGACCTGACAAAAACTAAAATTCAAAAATTAAATCATGCTTTGCAAAACCTTCATCACTAGCCTTATCCAGTCTGGAAGATGGTGGTGATGATGGTGATGGTGATGATGGAATAGAAGTAAAGACTTTTTTGTAAAAATTTTCCTAATTTCTTGAAGTACTTTATTTGCATTACTGTCTGTAAACAGAATCTTGTGTCTCCTTTCGTTTTCATATTTTTATAAAGTAATTTCCTTAATGTTATAAAATACATTGGAAGATACCGACAGCAATTTCGACGCGAGTTTTTTTTTATTTTTATAATTTGATTCTTCTAATTTTATTTAATAATTTTATCAATTGAAAAAGATGATAATGAAACCGGGATTTATATTGCTTCCCGGCAATCAGTTTCGATTTATATATACCAAGTTAATATCAAATATAACTGGTAATTATTTGTCATTAACATCTTTTACAACCAGAGTAGAGTACATACAGACAAAATAAAAAAAAATAAATAGAAATATTTTCATTATTACTCATAATCGTAGGGTTATATGTGTCAAACTCTTAAATATCGTGAGAGTTTTTTTCTGGAAAAACGTAGTTTAAAGAGCGATGAGATTTTACACTACGCTTGGGATGCATTATTTATCTTAAAAAGCTTTATATTTCACTATTTTGTACCTATTCGCCATATAATTTATATTTTTTTTCAACCTAATCGGAGTTATAATTATTCCCGGGAGCTCGCTAGCAAAATTAGACACTACTGGGCTTTGAATTTCTACATATTTAAAAAAGGACCTTCTGCATTTAATTTAAGAGACTGAATGAGAATAAAGTCAAATTTTAAGAAAAAGCAGAGACGCACAGGATGTATGCGAGCGTCGTTTTCAAACGCACTTAATGTCAAAAAAGAATTCATTTTGCTTTATTCTTTAGCTAGAAAAACGTTGAGAATACTAAAGATTACAATGACAACAAGAGGAATTAAAAATTATTTTGTTGCAGTTATGAATGTATTTTGTTAGTTTTAAAGCGTGTAATAAGACGACCTCTTGACATGCTGTCCCACAACTAGAGCATCGACGTCGACTGATGACGGTATGTTGTTTAAACACGCTCTAGTGTAGCCATCGTTTACCGATTGCTGAATTTGTCTTTACAGAAATTACCCCGTGTTTTGTTAATTGATTGTCGAGCCACATGTTCTTTTGACAACAGTTTCTCTTATTTGTCTGTTGCTGTTTGGTTAGTTAGTGTAGCCACACTTTATACAAATAAAAATAGAGTCGTATTCTGTTATCTGTTTCTTCTTAGTGAGTTTATAAGTTTAGTTTTAGTTCTTAGAGAGTTTATGAGTTTACAAAGCGCCAGTTAATTAAAAAGAGGCTCGATAGAAACCATTTACTACACTTTGGCTAATAAATGTAAAATATTTAAATAAGTTATGCTATAATTTCAATTCTTTAATTTTGTAATTATTGAAAACAAACATATCAGATTCACTTTCCGTTCTTTTCGGTATCTAGTTATGATTAAAAAAATATTTGTTATATTTTACTCTCAAGAATTACTTTATTATTAAAAATCTATCAATAGTTAGTGGAATCACAGTTTTAATGAGTTATACATAACGATATACAAGTTCCAGCAAGTTATAATGGCAAAAAAGGATAATAAAGTTTCTGCGTCTAATAAGTTTGTTTAAAGTCGCTCGTTTGTGAAATATCTGTAGGACTGTTATATACATATATATATATATATATATATATATACATACATACATACATATAAATATATATATATATATATATATATATATACATATATATATATATATATATATATATGTGTGTGTGTGTGTGTGTGTGTAGGTGCGTATGGTGTGTATATAAGCGTACAAGCAGGTAGACACACATACAAATATGCAGGCAAACAGACAGATGCGCCCAAATACAGGCATAGTGATCAATATATATGAACATCATATTTGGTCAAATCATATTTTAAAGTACACATTCATTCTCATCTGACAACTTTTTGTTGGATAGACTGCCTAAATCAGCTTTAAAGATCTATACGTTGCCTTATTACATATACCTATAATTATGATCACTTGGAAAACGTGCAGTACCGAATTCTGCCTTGAAAAAAAAATATGTCAGAAATATCGGCGTGCTGTGAAAAGGAAAATTGAAGAGACGTTTCCATTCACAAAGACAACGCGCATATATATTAACAAATGACGTTTTAGTTTTGAGTCAGTGTGACATTTTGTGCTTTAGCTTTAGCTTTTGTGTACATATGGAATTTGAAAGAATGGAGATGACATATTTGCATTTTAAAATGCATAACCACCTACATTTAATATATATAATTATATATTGAATGGTACTTGATACATAATCAATATATTCATTCAATATATAATTATATATAAGTATTTGTTTTATTCACAGAAAATAATTTTTATTTGTACAAATCCATTGTATAGACACACAAGTAAACATTAATATTTAAAGTATCTAATATATCTGTATTGATTATTTGTATTTCCTCCAACCTCAAAGGAATATTTATTAAGTTGAAGAGAAATTTAATTCTTTTTGGACAGAAATCTTTATTCCTAGACAAGATTATTAAAATTGCAAACAATATGAATCAAATCGAACTCCGTTAAACCAATTTACGTTTTTATCGAACCGAGTTAGCCTGGCTTGTTCGATTATTGCTACACTCAGTCCGTGTGTCACACATACATAGATAGACACACACACACACATGTACGTACGTACACACAATTAATATTGATCAAAGAGTAATATGTAAATTATACAAATTATATGGTATAAATTTAATTTGAATTTTTAAATTTATTATTTTGATAAATCGAATAACCTATTTAATGTACATAAAAGGAAAAAAAATTATAGATAAATAATTTAAAAATCGCTATTAAGTATTGAAATTGGACTAAAAATAAAGACTAAACAAAAATATATATTTTAATATAATATTATTTTGTTAAAATTAAAATATATATTTAGAGTTGATTTTACGTTGATCTCTGATTTTACGTTGATTGTTATAGTTATTAGAAAATAAGTAACAGAGACATATAAATAAAGCGTTTATTATTTTGATTTTTTTTTCATATTCCATTTAAATAAGTCAAAAAGGAAAGGGTTCGTATACATGAGAAATCGATTTACGATACGAATGATTATGTTCGTTAACTCGACTTGACCAACTCTGTTTGCAACTCAGTTTACACGAATTTTCAACTCGACTTACTAGGTTTGACAAATTTTAGAATTGGCCCATCACTAGTTCTAATGGCGCTCGCCCAACCAAGTGGAGAGGAGGGGCAAGGGAGGGGTACCACGATGTGGGCTCGGCCCAGTGTTTCCAGATACACCCAAATTATGGTAGGTTCACCGTAATTTTGGTTACTTTACCGTCTACCGTAATGTATAAAATACAGTGTTTGAGAACACCTTAATTTCAGAATTGATCATTTTTGTACTGGATGGTGAATATGATAGCTTTAATCAAATGCCAATAATTCTAACGGGAGCATCCGTTCAACAATATTATTGATATTTATATGTAGCTGACTCTGCTTCCTGTTCAATGTTACTAATATTTATACTTAGCAGCTGTAAGAAGTTATCACACTATTAATATAATTAATGCACTGTGAGTTCCTAGCTGTCATCGCCTCTTACCCCTCTCTATCTTTGTTGTTGAGCGTTTATTTTTATAACATTTTTTTACAATTGTTTATAAAAGTGAAGACAGCAATCCTGAAGTTAATTAAAATTAGTGTTACTAATCCAAAAATTTATTATACTTAGTATTATATGATTTTTTACAATTAGTGTTAAACGCTTTTGCTTTATTTTATATCTTAATTCTTAAAAAACGATATACATATGATACCGTATTTTTCAGTGTAATTTTAATCTCAATCTACTGAAAGCTGGTTGAAAAATGAGAAAGAGTGGGCTAGTATTGCAAGGAATTTGAATAAAACAAGAAAGTTTAATTAAAATATTTTTAATGAAGAATTCAATATTATTATTGATTACAAAAATAAGCTGTATTTTTTTCTCTGGCATAAATTGCGGTTCTTGTTGCTCTGTTATTAATTGTTTTACTTTGAATTCCCCTCAAACTGTTATTTATTTGAATATTTCTTACGGCTATTTGTGTCTTCCATCCATATGTATTATAATATTATGCAATACACAGATTGCCTTTACAATTTAATTACATTTTCAACTGACGTTTCAATACTTTCAAAAAGAATTCGAAATTTATACGAAGACATTCCAAATGTGCATTCTATTCCAATCCCCGTGTTAAATAATTTATAATTAAATCTTGATTGATTCCCATTTCCTGATGCTTGCCTTCTTAGGTAAGTTTCATTAAAAATGTTTTAAGCAGAAACGCCTCATCTCCTAAAATACATATGGTGCGACAAAATTGCTTTGTAGTAGTACTTTCTCGGGTGATAGTTGAATGTTTGTACTGATTGGATCTTAAAACAAATAAATTGTTGAGAATACCACCATCACTATCTTTCCCGTAAGCTCCTACCTCAATGATTCGAAACGTGTTTCGAGAATCGGAAACCTCCAAATAAACAATTGAGTAATAATTTTGTAATTATAGTACATGCTACCAGATAAATGTGTTGAGACCAATAAATTTACCGTCGAGATTGTTACAGCAATGTGGAAATTTGTTTAAATTTGAAAATTGATTAGCAATTTCTCTTTAATCTTCTATATTTAGAAATTTCATTTGGGTGTTGCCAAAATTACTCCAAATTGTATTGCAAACATGAACCGTAATATTAGCTATTGCTGTTTTTGAAATACGAAATAGAAAAGGTGTTCCTGTTTTTAGACATATGCAATTAAAAAAAAACATAGTTCAATTCAACATTATTTGCTTACAGAATAAGCCACAATCTGGAGATCAAAGTAGCCCAAATTCTTCAGGAAATTATTTAGGAAAGTGGACCTATTATCATCGTATGACATTTTTTAAAGGATATTATGGCGCCTCGGCGAATTAAGAGTAATTATAGCGTCAACGATGATGAATCATAAGGTGAACAATCTATCAATGATTGGGAGTTTGAGATCAATAATTCAACAAGATCAGAGTAAATTTCACAGTTGCCTGATGAAAAGAATTCAACCGAATCTTCCCGCACTTCAGCTAATACGGTGTTGATGGTGATGGGGCTGATGATGAATCGATAGCCATTTTCCGAGAGCGCATTGTTAGAAATCAGAGTGCGAGTACATCTTCTTTGGATAGGAGATCTTAAGGAAAAAAACATAAACACCAAATCTTTTTAATGCTATTCATGATTAAAGAAATATTGCTCGACAGCAAAAACTATGCAGCTCTCTTACTGTGAATTTCGAGAGTAATCACATGGTTCCAATAGGATACATGTATTCTTATCGCGCAAGCAGTTTCATCGCACGATAAAACGCATCACATCATTGCATGTGCGATGTCCAATAGGACGGCGCCTTACTCTTAGATCATAATCTTTTGGCCCAGGTGTATAAACGGTAATTTATAATTCACTAAACGGTTCTTGTCATGAAAAATAATGCGGTTCGAAAATGCATTTTTTTCGTAGAAAAGTATTTAGATTATGTAGCATTAAGAATTTAATAAAATAAATAAAAAATAGAGGTCCGTATTCATTTCTTTCGAAAGTTATAAATGCACATTTACAATTCACTTTTTACCCAACGGAGAATAATAATCGGGATCTTTTATAAATTGAAAGTAATTTTATTCTGTTTACAACGAAGTGTTATAATTGGAAAGTTATCGTATTTTACATAGTATTTTTTAACACATTAATTTACTTATAGGTATAGAATAGCTCCGTTTTAAAATTAGAATTTAAATTTACTCGTATTAAATTATATTTAATTTCGACACAGAATATTCAATATTATTATAACTAGTACTTTTATAATTAACCTCTATTTATTACATAATTAACTGGTTACGTTTTCTTCCAAAAATATTAGCAGATTTGATTAAAAACAGCATTCATTATTAATGGTTATTATGAATATGCAATATTTTATTATTCTATTTATGTGTGGGTTTGCTTTATCTGTGCATAAATGGTACCAGGTAAATTATTTTTATTCATTAACCCACTTGAACACCAACATTTCGTAATATATGTAACATACGCAAGATTAATGTTGGAACTTAATGTTATTATAAAGTTATTACGTTAAATAATATCATCCCTTCCCTACTAGGTTTAGAGGATATAAAATTGTGATTTCTTTCATTATATTTTTGGCAAGTACGTAAATATTAAAAATAGTCCACAGTTAAATGAAACTACATAATGTAGTATTATTTCTACTTTCTTTATATTCTTTACAACGACCTAGGTTTCGTTGTATTACATCTTCAGGTGGGCTATTAGCAAAGAATAATGAATTTCTACAAAATCACCGCCAAATTGAATATATTCAATATTAAAAATAGTATAAATATATAGACAATGCCCATATGAAGGTGTAATACCTAATATTGTTTGGTCGGTTTTAAGAAGGTTTTAAATATTTAAACACTATGACATGTTTTCCATCGGAAACACCATTATAAGTTTAATCACCATGAAATTATTGTTCTTACTGCATTATGTTGAAGGAAGTAATTAGTCTAAAATATGGTATATTATAAAATTTTTTTTGACATATAATTAATATGAAGTATATTGAGAAGAATTTAGAAACGATGAGTGTACTGCCCCATCCACTTCTTCTAAAGCTACTCTCTGGTATTTTCGGGTGGAATGGTTCCAAATAGATGCCACAATTATAAACAATTTTATAATTCTCGTTTATAACTAGGGGAATACATAAAGATGAAGTGAATGACTTTCAAATTTAATGCCTAAATATATTTTAATTTTCTTATGTAGGTGGTAAAAGTGTTTCATAAATATTTATATTGTTTTATTCGTTCGATATATAAATTTTTTTTTTCTTTTTTTCTCAAGTTCTTTAACGAATAATTTTGGTGTTGATATTTCCAATTCTGCAATCAAAAGCTTCACACGGGGGGCACAATATATAAATAGACATACCGAGTGATTTAATGTAATATGTTAATTACTATTTTTTTAGATTTAATTTGCCAGTTGCTTACCATGATCTAAAATAAATATTTGCCATCAATCTCTTGATAATAAAAGTGTTAAATGAGGTGTAAATAACTTTGAAAAAATCGTTTCTATATGAAATATCTTATTATATATCTTCTTGTCTAATTCTTCATTTCTTATTTGTCTTATACTATTACTAATATATTACCTTCTTTTGAAGAGATACAATTTTGTTTCTATTTCGTGGAATATAATCTACCAAGGAAAAGAACTTTTTTTTCAAAAAATATAAGACGAAAATAGTGTGTGGTATTTTTTTGATCAGGCCTTTCGTTGTTGAGAAAATATTTTTTAATATGTAGAAAAGTTTAGCTGCATATATAAAAGAATATCCTGACTGACAGATCTGTTAATCTAAAATCCCAAGTGCTGGGCCTATAAATCCAAAATATTGCCCATAAATTTTTCTGTTGATGTTATCGGTGTTGATAATTTATGAATTACACATTTTTTTAAATAAATGTAATCAACGTTTTGCAATATGTGAAAAAAATAATCTTGTTTTGAGTTACCTATTCTTTCTAATTTATTTTATTTATATAAATTTCAAATTGGTATGCTTAGGTGCTATCCACTATTGAGGTGGTTAGATATAACTTACTATTTCACGGGGGTTTCGCCTATAACACATGCAATTAATTGCAACTTTATAATAAGTTATCATATTAGGTTACAATCTACCGATCTCCCCATACGAATGATAATCAGTTAATTGCACCAATGTCGTAGTTGTCATGTTCGTATATGTTGTGAAATAAAAATACATGATAAGAAATGGGATAATAGTAGTCCGCTAATGCCCACTACCTACTTGACGTACGGGTACTCCCGTAATGGTGTATTTGGGAATCGCTGGTTGGGTCACGGTGGCTCTGTTCCATAGCCAGCTTGCAGCCTCGACCTGGCACTCAAAGACTTTTAAGTGTGGTCGGTGATAAAGCGGTTAGTTTTCAGAGAAGAGGCGCAGAGTTTAAATGAGCTAAAACATAAGATTTTGGCTGCATTTGACATAGTGAAACGTAACAGAATTACTCTAATATGTATGAAAGAAAACATTTAGAGACATGCTCATTTATGCATGGAGCGGAATAGAATTCATTTTGAGAATCTGTTGAAATATCGATAAGTGAGTTGTATATTTTGTACATATGTCGTTAAACCGTTGTAAATATCTAATGTGTATTAAATAAGTTGATTCCACGCCTGAATTATTTCGTGTGAAATTTATCCAAAAACACATTCTTAACAGCTCATTTCCCTTCAATTAAAACAAATAAGAAACGATAACAATTGCAAAGAAAGTCCGAACCTGGTTAATTACGATACGAACTACTTAAATGCATTTTAATGGAAAAAAAACTTAGCTTTAGTACACTTAGAACTTAATGTGATTTTACGATCAGCTAGTTTGATATAAAATTAAATAACACGCATCTACACGCCGATCGCCCGCGCCTCCCTCGTATCATGGCGTTGACCTGCCGCCCCTCCACTGAGTGCCTCGGCGCCGCGAGATGAATCAAGAACACACGTCGTATGTTACTACGTGCAGTATATTTAATTGTTTATTGATGGTAATATTTATTTTCAAAATAAAATTTAATTAGTTTGTTTCACAATTTAACATTGCAAATAATGTTCATGACAGATGCCAACTTTAGTTCTAGGCGTAAAACGAACAAAAAGTCAACGGGTATAAATTTAAGAGTTTCAAATGATTAGGTATACTGTCCTTCAGAGAAATCTCAAATTGTTCTACTTGACTTGATGATGGGTATTATTCTTTTATGACTAACATCATCTTTTATTTCTTTCTAAATTGTAAGATAATTACCATCATTACTCACTTTAAATTTTTTTCAGTTCTGTCCATCTAGTTAGAATGAATAGTTCAGTCCGAAAACATTTTAAACGATTGTGCCTTATGTGTAAGTAAGTATGATATGAAATCGCTCCTACAACATAATATATTTTATGATTTTTGATACCGATATAAAAGAAAATTGTAAATGTATCCTCGGCTGCTTTTATTAGGTAATTTGAGTATAAATGGCAATCTAACTAATAAGTTTTATGCAATGTCTCATACAATTAAGCCTGAAAACAGACAGACATTTTCTTATTAATACAAAGTTCACAAGAATTATTTTTTACTGGATCCAAAGATTTTGATTTTAGTATATTTACTGCAGTATTTTCATGTAAAATATGATCCTCATACAATCTCCTACAGATTTAATTCTTGTTTATAACAACGGTCAAAACACATATTCGAATTTAAATCCAGGGGTGACTTCGGGACAGACACTTGAACGAAGATAATGAGTATGAAGAAAAACCGACAAATAAACAACGTCACACTTTTGAAACAATTCAAATAAATGAATTTTAAAAACGATGTTTAATCATGATGGCATCCGTCAAGATTACTTGTTTTTGTGATTGGTACACGTCTTTGAATGGTCACGAGTCGGATTGAACCGCAAATATAAACTCAATTGATTTGCTTTATTATTATACGAAAATACAGTTTCCAATCAGTTTCTGGTATAATAAAGCTTAAAATAAATATAACAGCTTGGTATAATATAGCTATTTTGTTCAGCGACGTTATTGGTTGACTGCATGCGGTGGCCTATATAAAAATAAACGAGATGACGTATTTGGTGTAGGATAATGAAACTAATTTACAAAGATTTGATTAGATATTAGTATAAAATACATTGATATTTTCATTATATTGCGATAGTTATTGTGCCAACTCTATTATTAGTCATATCTATTCTCTTTCATTTTTAGTATTACATAGCGAATGTGGCAAAAACACTCATATTCGCCCGCTCTTATTATTGAAATATCTGCAAGCCACTTCTAAAACAATTATTAACTTTATAATTTGAGAAACAAAATTTAGATACAACTCAAAACTATTTAGGGGGCGAAAGTTTTAACACACTGTATTTTAAACATTTTCCAGAAAAAACTAATTGAGTAATCAAAAATATTTTATATTCTTGATATCTGCCGAGCCTTGATATCTACATAAGTATTAAATCTTGTTAGTGCATTGACAAATCGCTTAGTATATGAAAAAAGAGATAAATAGTCGTTGAAGGGAAACTTAAAAAATATATAAAATTAATTTCCCTTCTTTTCTATATTAATCTTGGCTTAACCACCATCAGTGCAGAATAGTTTTGGCGGGTTATTTGCCTTCCGATCTCGCAAACTTAGAACGTGAGGCAAACTTCATTTTGAAAGACAAGAGTTTTGACGCCGGTCCGTTGCACATTGGGTTTTTAGTAGATTAATCCTTTTATGCAAGAAATTTTAGGTACCTTTCTCGCTCACTGATAGTCCAAGTCCCGAGAATGAGATCACTAGGTTGTTCTGATTCAATATTTCCAAGTGGTTGGGAAATCCATGGCCCAATGGTGATTTTTACACGATCCAATTTTTAAAATATGAAGTACGTTTTGTTGGACTACCATGAGCGTGCGTCAATTTAGAAAATTCACAGATTTTTTTAAGACGTGGTTTCTTTAGTCACCATGACTATTTTTAAATGGAATAAACTTTAAATCATTTAGAGAGTGAGCAAAATGCGTAATAAAAAATGAAGGTTCTAAATGACTCATTGAGTAGGGATCATTATTGACTTTATTGGATATAATAAATCGATAGTAGCCTGAGGTTTCTTGAGGGGGCTTTATAATAACCTAGGTGATGATTAGGAAATATTTTCTACGGCCATAGGAGCCGAACGACATGCACGCATGCACACATTTACGCACGCAAGCAAGAACGCACTCATGTACACATATATTTTTCACACCGTCACAAGAAACTGTGTACAAATATTTAATGTTATGTTAGTGAAAAATAAATAAGTAATCGAATGTATAAAACGCCATAACTTCGTAAAATCGAAAGAAATATGATATTTTCAATTTTATAGAATAAGGTAAATACATTTTAACTAAAGAAAAAAAATAATTTAATCAGTTATAGCAATTACTTTTTGAGTCTCGAAAACCAAATATTTACGTTATTTATAAACTTACAAGCTAATTATACAAATAAAGCAATACATCAATATTCTAGTAAACGTAATAATTTATGGGCTTTATAAAATAAAATTATTTTTAATTGTAATTAAAATTTGAAGAAGAACTATAAGAAATATAATATATTTAATACTTGATATTGACTTGATATTTGGCGTTAATTTTGTAGAAATTCATTATTCACAATTAAATGAAACTATATGATATAGTATTATTTCTACTTTCTTTAAGATCTTTACTACGACCTAGGTTTCGTTGTATTACAACATATTCAGGTGGGCTATTAGCATCAGCTACGCCACGATAGTAATTTGTGTGTGGGACTTATTTCAGACTTACCGCGTGATCTCGGTAGACGTACGGCCTAACCAAAATAAAAAGGTAAAGAAGGCTAGGCGCACTCACTTTCAAAAATTTGTGCCCCAAATAGATAATTCGAATTCCTGCGGAGCTGTAAAAAGTAGTGTATGGCCCTAGAAACGGAACTAACACTGGGAGCATTTATGAAATTTAAAAATAATTTTTATCATCACTCTGTCCTGAAGACAATGCTGCACTCGAAGAGAGTAAGAAGGCTAGAAGTTATCTCGAAGGGTAATATTCTACCGATTCAAAATTCTAAAAACCCATTGCACTATTTCACAGTTACTGGCGCAATTATCTCTTTTGACGGAGTCTTTTAACCACTTTGGTTCCGCTCCGGAGTGTGCACATCAAATCCGATATTTTTTACTTTTCTCGAGTAGACACGTTTCCCGATGAAAGTGAATTTTTGGACATCTCCGGCACGATTAATAATGCCTGATAGCCAGTCATCTTGCATGCATTAGATTCCTGGAATACGTCAGCGTACTTCCACTCAATAGTTATGGATTACTTCAGCGATCAAATTATCTATTTGTAGGACGGAACACGGTATTCAGAATAATATTTTCATCAGGGACTGCTTGTAGTAATCGGTCCTTGGTTCTATTTTATGAAACATGATATTTAATGGTATAGTCGCGACACACAAAGATACGGCAAAACGGTCTATGTAGACGATACGCTACTGGTTGAAGAAACGAGCCGTCGAGAGTTACATAGTCTGGCAACAGACTTCCTCGCCAGGTTATTTGACCGAAGCACTAAGAGTAAGCTTAGCTTTACTTCCCAAGAATTCACAGCTTTCTTATTCAAAGGCAGACTAATGAGGGAACTAACTGTAATAATAGGCATGTTCAGAACCGAGGTATGGAACCAGATAATATGTTTGACATGGTCTTTGACTCTTAGTGAAGCATTTTACTATGGGCGTAGTACTTTGGAAAGAGGGCTAGGGTGGTCTAATATGCCATGGTCTGATTTGCCGGTGCCGGCTGGGGCTGATTACCTGAACCTATAAACCTATATATATATATATATATATATATATATATATATATATATATATATCGGTTATGCCATTGGCGTAGTCTTTGTAGTGTTTCGGTGCTCAGCGATTTCGGGTTGTGTTTAGATTGCAATGTACGTCACTTATATGTGTGACCAAAGCGTATATGGCTCAACGCATGTATTACCGAATTTGACGGATCTCTTTCTTATCAACCACGCAATCATAGGATGCGCAGTTAATTTTGTTTTCGTTAGGGTCAGAATTTTGGTCAAAGTCTGTTGCAGTTTAAATTAATAGAAGACGAGCCACTTCTTGACAAAAAGAGGCATATTTTAAAGATCGTCTGTACTCATTAGCACTCCAGTTGGACTTCTTTTGATTCAAAAGGTGAAAGCGCTTAATAATTTTTCCCCAATATTTCCGAGTGTTTCAATAAACTTGGTCCAATAGCAACTATCACATTTCGCAGTCCTTTTTCAGGCATGACACTTTTCGCACTAATTTATTTTGTTTTGCTTTATAGTCATGTGTGATTATTACAATTGTAAACTTAAATGTCTTAAATCTCATACCATCATGGCTAGTAAATAATATTTCAAAATACGAAGTCACTATGAATGTAGTAGTTATGTATTGAATTTTCAAACAAATATTTCACAATATGTAGATCGTTTAATGTTATTACCAATTTCAAAAAAACTTTAACTCAAATTCTGCAGATATAAAATATACTTCAAGTTAAATAAATGTTTTGATCTTTCATGTAAAATTTTAAACAAGTATGGAACCATGTAAAAAATGGTTAAACAATTGATTTGAAAAATGATTTGTGGACAAGAACAAAAATCAATTTGTTAATATTTACATTCAAGGAGTTCAAATTACGTTGGTCACACGATCATACCGCTTAGACATCTATGTACGACTTTTGTGGAATATCAAAATCTAAGAACTACTTTAGCAGAATAATGACCATGGCATATAAACTTTGAAATATCAAGTTTTCTGTGGACGACGAGGGGCTTGGAACAATGCGGTCAACCAGAATCACATAGCCCAATGATCATAGCAATCGAAAGCTCGAGTATTAAAATAAATGCGGGTTCGATCAAAGTTCAGATTTTACGAGGTATGAAAATAACTAACAGTTATGATCAAGGCTCCGTGATAAGGCACAAATACTTCATGACAAGACTCAAAAATAATATTCGGAAAAACCGAGGTACTTTACCCTTAACGAATTCAGTCATATAGGGACTTACTGCAAACGCGAGCAAAAGCAAAAGAGGAACCAAAAAACATGAAGTTAAATTACACCACTGCTTTCGAGGCCTTAATCAATGACATTGAGGTATATAACAGACCAAGGTTATCTTTATCATGCGGGTACGAATGGTCATGGCAATTTAGCAACCGGACAAACCACTTTTGGCAATGGGCTCTGGTCAAGTGAACCTTAATATCTGCCTATTAATATTTTATATATTTGTATAAACAATCAATTTGCATAAATATTCCTAAAAGTTCGAAATATTAGATATAAACACAATGGTTTATACGCAAGCTATCTCATTAAATGTAGTAATTGTTAGATTAATGATAACAACTGTCAATGTTCAATCCTGAAAAGTGATTAACTCTAACTTTCAAACTTGTAAGCTTCATCAAATGTTAACTGTAGTTTATGTCACTCATATCCATATACATACGATAAAGAAAATTGTCTTCTGACCTGTCAATATCTTATCAACTCTAGCGTTGCTGCCAAGACTTCCTCACTATTTTTTAAATATCCGTTAATTGATTCTGTCAATCTAAAAAACATATTTCATAGCTCTTTCATTTTTGTTTTAAATATAATTCAGGTTTAAATATGTTATTGGGTTTTCAACTTTGTTGTGGAATTTGAAATAAGTATTTTAATGTAGTCATCAGTAGATATGTAAAAATTGTAAACACATATAAAATCAGAAATGTATCTGTTTAAGCAGTAAGTATTGTAAAAGTATAAATTATAAAAGTGCAAAACGTAAAATTATAAAATGTCAAAAGGTAAAACACGACAAAATAACTGTAAAACGTAAGCTTATGTAAAATTAGACACATGAACTTTTAAATTTAGAGTTTCAAATGTAAAAGATACACGTAAAATGTAAATTTAAGTAAGGCTAAATACATATCTTTGTAAATTTTATTAAGGAGTTGATACATAAACTTAACTTTGGATAGGTATTCCAACTAATATTGGGAATTTACACCGGATAAAAAAGGTCCTAATTTTTTTTATTCCTACTTTCATATATCATGTGCTCTATTATTTGAAATGGCTTGTTAGGAAAAATATAAAAATGTTTTTTTCATAATATTAGATTGCATATTTAAATTTATATTTATAAAAATTTTAGATGAGTAAATCTGTTACTGATTTTTAGTTATTACCTATATTTGACCCGGTAATATCATATTTATATCTGTGCAAGTTTGTTTATATTTAATTCTAGTTAATATAGATTAATGATTAAAATTTTATACTAAACCAATAATACGTCATACTTTGTGGTAAAATTGATGATAAAATATACAGAGTATTATACTTATTTGCTCGCCTAATGGAAATATAATCAATTTAGATTGCATAGACACAGCATTAAAACTAGTTTTAAAGAAGAAGCTAGTTACGCCGTGTTGTAAAAATTTTGCAATAATGATATGAAAAATATGTGGAAAAAAAAATTCGCGTTTTTGCGAACCGAGAATTTATCATTTTTTCGATGAAACTATCAGAAATAAGAATTTGCTACACAATTTAGAAGAAATTGTTAAATTTCAAATTAAGTACATTGACTTAGGTTGCAAATTGCTGAATAAACACATACACACTCCATAATTTTTAAATACATTTTTCTTAATTTTTTTGATATAATGTAACGTATTTCCAACAAAAACACTGTTTACAATTTTTGAACAACAAAGATATTTATTTCATGCGTCAGTCAAAAGTAACAAATATTTCATTCAGAACTCCTGCATGCAAAACTTTTTCTAGACATAAATCTTAATACCGTCCAATATATTTGGCAATGCTTCGGGAGAAAATAATTTAAAGTAACGTTAAACATACTTATACTATATTGGTGTTTCAATAAATACGGAAAAGGGAAACCAAACTTGCTTAAAAATTTCAAAAAGGAAAATCAAAGGAACTTGTTTTTATTAAAATATACCAAATAGGAACTACATAGTCTTACACACTGCAAATTAGTATTGTTTCAATAGTAATAAAAATGAAAGAAAACAGGAACAAATACAAGAAAGACGATAAAACAATTTTTGAATGTAATTTAAGCAAAATAAGTTGCAATACCTAATTTCCAGCAACTAAATTATTCACAAATTCGACACCTTGTCAAATTATATTTTCATTTTCCAAAGAGGCATGAATATTCTATCAAAATCTTCTATGAAAAATGTAATTAACTTTCTCACACCCTTCAATATATATATACCGGCAACTCATTGAAATATTCAATGTCATTTTCCTCAAAGGACCACCGTGTTTATTATATTTACAATGTTTATGACGGAATATTTTGGCTGGAAGCATACATCATACTGCGTAGATGCCTTTTCAATATTGAACGCAGATACAGTTGAATGCACTTCAGATAAATAAACAACTTAATCTAAGTCGCCGATTGGTAGTTGCTTCCTATCCAAGGGTCTTCAGCGAATTATATAATTATGGTACATTTTTAATACTAGATATATCATTCAAAATATATATTACAAACTACTGCAAATAACCTTTTATTCATTGATAGTAAATATTTTTCATGCAATATTATACTTGTTTGGAAGGAATATAATAAAACACGAATTATTTAAAATTACTATCATATGAGAGGTTGCAATTAATTTGTTAGCAATTTTTATTTCTTGTTGCATTTTTTTCAGAATAAAATGAAAAATTTTCACAAACTATTTAGTAGGTCTAAATTTTCACATTACTGGGTTATAATTACATATTTTATATATTTTTGCATTAATTATTTCTTTAGTTATTTGATAGACGAAAAAGAGTGTGCTGCATTTCATAATCGGAAAATTTAATTTCCAACTTGGAATAAAAAATAAAAAAAATTTTTTAAGTAATTTTTCATTCGAGCTGCCTAATTTTGTAAAAGTGTCAAGTTATCTGGAAAAGTACCACTCCAATTAATTTTATCACCTTCAAATTTTTCCGAAATGTTTTTTTGAATTTCTTTTTTTTTGCATGGATCAAGAAGATGTTGACACAATGTTTTAAGTAAGTACTGGTAAATATCTTACTATGAGATATAACCAAAAAACCCCAAAATGCGTCATATATATATATATATATATATATATATATATATATATATATATACACATATATAATTATACAAAATGTTCGGAATTACAAACGTCTTCATTTGGTAAACTTCTAAAATGTTTTCAAAACTTTTTCAAAATTAAACGTCACTAACAAAATTGGGTGAAGATCAAATCGCAAAGAATTCAACTGACGTTTTTCTCTAAATTTCATTATAGGTGTTATTTATCATATTACTCTGGAGTTTAAAATTAGTCAATTGAAAGAAAATTGTTAAAATATTATTTCTTTATTTCTCTTTTCATACAAAATAATGTGTTGAATTACTTCTGCGAAAATATGTCGCAAGTGATAATACAGATATTTATACACATACTTAGGCATTGTTAGAAGTAATATAGTACGTACGAATATGCATCATGGATAATGAGTATCAACTAATATTTTCTCGAGTAACAAAATTTCACACTCCTACGCAGAACGAGTAGGTAGGTGAAAAGGATGTCAGCTCTTTGTGACATTTGGAACTAATTGAGTTAAATGTATTTATCTTTTATCTTATGCACAACATTAATCGCTTTATTAATAGCTACAATATGAAAATAGAGCTAAAATGAACTGACTTTGAATTAAAAATTTCCGGAATAACTTGTATAATCGAAGCTATAAAGAAATATGGATGGAAAGTGGTGATGTCTTTTTTTTCTTTACGTTATATATCGTCCGTGCATTTTGACATAAAAACAAAGTATGCGATGATTTTAGTGACAATCAATTATTATTATATAATTTTTCATAAACTAAGAAAAACATCGCACCATTTCTTATGCAAAATTTTGGAATAATTTTAGTGCAATAAAATCTCACATTTACACGAAATATTTGTCGTGGAAATATATAAAAAAATCATCACTATTACAAAAAATTACATACCGAACTTATGGAAAACAGTTATCTTCATATTATTATAATTAAATATTACTTTATTGCAAATTAATATAATGGGAAAATTCGTAAATTATTCTATTCCACACTTAGCGAGTTATGGTTTTCATTTCACATAACCGAATATAGTATCTGTTATCATTTTCTAATAAATCCTTATGTCTGTGTGACAAATTCGTCTTATATCGAATATTTCCAAAAAAAAAATTTCTTCGCATTACGTTTATTTTATATTAATCAACCTTACCAGGGACAAAATTCCTCATACCGTACATATTTTAAGAGTTTAAATATCGCATAAAGCCTAAGTTACATACTCATATTGTCGCTTTGTGCTTTTCTTTGTCTAAATAGCTGCACTCACTCAAAACTTTTGATAATATGAATGCTTGAATGATTCAGATTTTCAGTGTTATTGTATATGACGGTGGTTGTTTTTTGAAGTATATTTCGACGATTTTGTTTCGTCTGCATTATAATAAAAAAAATATATAAGCGATTAGTATATTCATTAATAAGTACTGTAAATGAAAACCTCGTTGTCTCATTTAAAATCAAGTCAAGTTTCGTGTGTATTTGAGGAAAAAAATACGCTTACTATGAAGCATACTGTGTTTCCTAAAAATAATATTCACATTATTCGTGAATAAAAGGAAAACGATACTGAATAATTCGCCATTTTTCAATTAATTGATTTGCTTCTGGCTTAAAAGATTCACTACATTAAAAAATATTTTATTAATATGAAAAAATATGCCTTGACAATCATACTTTATTTGTATATGTCAATTGTCGCATTATTAAAGTCAAGGTTCGGCTTAAAAAAATTGTATAACTGCGTCACTTATCTGAAATCATTTAATTATATTAATTTAACTTATTTGCATTCTAATAACTTTTTATGTATTTAAATTTAACTCGGTAGTTTCAGGTATTTGTATTGTAAGTATTATGTTTTGTCTCTGGTTTGACGTGGTTCCGTTAGTTTGCCCGTTTCGATTTCAGAACGGTTTTTCGCTGTGGTTCTTTAATACATTTTTAAGGTGATATAAATAGTGTATATATTTTTAATTACTAGTTATTAATTAATTACTAGTTATTAATAAATAAAATTAAAGTTAATAATTTTAATTTACAAGTTCTCTTAGCGGGAACTGGTTATTTTTTAAATTATATTCACAGACCAAACCAAAGTGAGTATCATTTATTAATTTAATATACGCATAAAGACGTCGATATCTATGTTAGTGAAGTTTTTTGGGGTATTTCATTATCTGGATTTTCTATAATTTTTTAATTTTGTTTCCCAACTCGGGTAACGTTATCTTTAAAATTTGTATATTTAAGAAATCTGCAAATTAAATATCGATCAGGACAGAAATATCGATCAGGTTTGTAGTTCTGTTCATTTTATCATACGCGGTTTTATCCGGTCTATCATATTGAATGAATATTTTTGTTAGCAGTTTTTAGCCATAGTAAAGTTTATGCGTGTTGTATACCGGGATAAAGGTTTCGTGTCATTTTCAAGGCGAAAAATTATTGAGAATACACTAATATTATTTCTTAAGAATATTTAATATTATTTCTTAAGATAAACCATTGTGACTGTGTTTAAGCTTAAAGAGGCGTGTGAAAAAGGTGGCAAAGTTTAGATCAGTTTATTAGTACTAATTCAAATAAATGTCTTAGATTTTTTAACCATTTTTATAGCTGAAAATTTACCCTTTATACCCTATATACCCTTTGTAATTTGCAAACAAGAAATTAAAATACTTGCAAGTAACTAAAAGTGGAAATAGTCATTTTAATCACGTTCAGAGCCACGTGTTTGCAAATGTGGAGCGGAAACCGAAAGGGGAAATGTTTTGTAAAAGCAAAATATGAAAAGAAATTTTATAAAACAAAATGTAGTTCAGGATTATGTTGATCAAAAAAAAATAGAAATCAAAATCCATAATCAAATAATTTTATTGCATCAGTATTAAATTGCGTCTGGTTACAAAAAACGTATATGTTGAAATTCTATTCTAAGGTTCCTCCCTTAGAATAGAATTTTAACATATAGTTTTATACATATGTTAAAATTCATAAAGTAAAAATATAACATATATTTTTACTATTACAAATTTAAAGTTTCTAGCTAAAGCGGTATCTGAAAAAAATGTTGTAACAATTGGACATACGAACGCATGAATGAACCTAAAAGGAGTCCGTTTTTCCCGTTTTTAGAGACTTCTGCCATAAGTGGAAGAAGTCTCTAAAAACGGGGAAAATGGAATCCGGACTTATGAGTTAGCATCCTGGCCCTTGGACAATTCATGAGTCGCTTTATCAATCCCGGCTTCTGGCGATATGTCCCAATCAAAACCGCTTCAAAAATGTAACTATATCAGTAGTAGTAACTATATCAGCAGTACTTTTGTTTGGGCTCTAATTTCTTCATTTTGCCCGCCGTTTCTCAACAGATGTCGATTATGATCAGGGCTCCCTTCTAAATTTATATACTGTGCAAAAAATTCTTTCCTTCCTGAAATTTAAATAAATAAAGAAAACGATTTTAGACACATGTTTAAAAACATTGAGATTAAAATTGTAAATCGCCTTCCCTCTAGTACGCCTATGTAACGTAAATGACAAGTTTACAATTAAGAGAAGCTTAATTGGTCGTAATATCAGCATATTCATATACTTTCACTTAATCCCAAATTATTGTAATTAGTCGTATAATTTATTTTGTATCTATAAAATATTCAAATTTTTCCTTTAAAACTTGACGATTTCCACCCTCGTTACGTAAAGTGTTATCATGTAAAAAATACTTTACTCCTTAATGGCAGCGACATAGAATAAGGAATGAGAAAATAGTTCCAATTTCAATTTCTTTCAATGTTGCTAATAATTAATGATGAATAAAGGTATTACTGAATACAAAAAGTAAATATAAAATATTTTAAAAAGTACTAATGTCTAAAGTGGGAAACTGCCATGAACTGTCAAAAATAAACTTGCATTCTTATTTAAAACAATTTTAAATAAGGCCTCATAAAAATTAACAGTTATGATAATTATTTTATTTTATACTTGAAGGTAAATATTAGATTTCTTGGTGTTAGATTCTTATTGGTTTCATAGTCAACGAGACTAATAAAAATTTAATACAGTTTTTTTTCAGATCTGTTCATTTCTTCAAATGGTATGAGGACATTTGATGTTAATACACCCAAAGTACACTGTACTTTAGATGTATTTAGATAAACGGCTTTAGCAAGCAAAATGTTCGTACGCCCTAAACACATTCATAATAGATAAAGGGCAAATTTATAAATTTAAAAATTATGGAATAATGGGAAAATATATCAAATGATATACTCTTAAACTTTATTTAAAAATTGACAACAGATATTTAGCATTTATACATTCTGAATACTTTTAGTAATATTTAAATTCAATAGTAATATTAATTTAGATATATTAGATAAAAACTGCAAAATAATATAAAAATATTGTAATAAATAAATTAATAATAAATTTATCAATAATGTTTAAAATTAATTTGTAAAACTTTTAAAAAGTAAATTACGTCAAGTGATTTACTCTGCTTATTAAAATATACAATATCGCCCGTACATTTGTAACTAAATTCACTTATTTTCACCCAGAACCTAAATGGCTTAACTGATTTAGATTGACGAGATATAAATTGAAATTCCTTAACAATTAATTTATCAATAAGTACAAGGACACTTTTCAAAAATTAAAAGGGAAGCCATGGTTGAAATGAAATAATTTTATGAAATATTGTACATCCAGTTTTATATCAAACTTGAGAGAATAAAACGAACATCTTCTAAATATTAGTTTTTTATATATTAAGTGCCCAAGTTAAAATAATGGCAATACAATAACGGAATTTCGAAAAATTCTGGCCGAAAATTTAAAAATATGATTTTACTAATTGTCAAATCTAGGGTCTCAGTCTCCTCACTGGTCCTAGAAATCAGTTATTTTATGGATGTGGTCATTAATCTAACTCAAATTAAGGAATTTTACTAACAAAGAGTAAAAGGTTTTTAAAAGTCTACCATATTGAAAATTATTTTTACATGTATGTTATTCTTTTAATATTTTATATATCAAATTTTCAAAAATTCGTTCCTTTTCTTACATCCCTACGACATAAAAGTTCACATACCATAGCTTTATTTGCTTAGAAAGTATTTTATAATGAAGTGATAAATATATTTATGCATTTTCCTGTTTTACATTTTAAACCTGATTTTGATGAAACGCGCTCCCGAATATTTTAGTTCACGTCAAATTATTTGCACCTGTTTCATAATGGAGCTGCAAATAAAACAATGAATTACTTATTTTTGACACCCAGTCCAATGACTAAAACAGAATTTAATTTTAAATGAAATGAAAACTTTAACTTTGATCAGGTCAATGACATAAAAATTCTTAGCGGTCCTCAATTTAATTATTTAAAACCCCTAAATCATTTCTAACACAAAGATGTAAATTTTGTGTTTTTAATTCGTATATTTTACGATGCAAAAAAGTGGTAACTACTTCGTACTATTATTGATGGTTTTTTAAAGAAATATTTCCACTTTTAATTTGCGATGTATATTATATCAAAATACCTATTTCAAATAAAATAAATAATGCAATGCTTATCATGTACAACTTCTTGTTACAAAATTACTATGATTCAAGTGTTTTTTTGATATGCAAATTCTGCACGGTACTACTAATTGTATATGGTAGCGTTTTCATGATATGTACGAATTGAATAATAAGTATAGACGTAAAAAATAAACACTGAAATTCACCTATTCTGAATTCCGGATATTGGTCTTTTCCGTGGTTTCAACCGATTAATATTCCACATGCAGCACTAAAAACGGTTAAAACTCTGAGAATGCAAATTTAAACGGTCTAAAATTTTACACCGATCCCATTTTTATCTTTTAAATCCAAATTTATCTTTTAAATGTTATCTTTAAATGAACAATTATCATATAATCGCTGTTATGAAAATTTAACAAAAAAAAGAGTCACAAGAGTAACCTTATTTTAGTTTGTTTCTATCTAAAAATGCAATCTTAATACTTAATTTAAATATGTAGCTAAACCAAATCTTAATATCTTATCATTTTTATAAACAGTAAATAATAGTGAAATAATTGAAAATAATTTAAATTATTTCCTGTTCACAATTAAATGAAACTACGTGATGTAGTATTATTTCTACTTTCTTTAATTTCTTTACCATGACCTAGGTTTCGTTGTATTACAACATCTTCAGGTGGGTTATCAGCAAATATATCTTTGCTAATATCCCACCTGAAGATGTGGTAATAAAACGAAACCTAGGTCATGGTAAAGAAATTAAATAAAGTAGAAATAATACTACATCACGTAGTTTCATTTAATTGTGAATAATGAATTTCTACAAAATTAACGCCAAATATATTCAATATTATTTCCTGTATTAAACATTGAACACTGCCGTTTCCATCAGTTAAGCAATTTTTTGTCGGTGTAATATACCGTACATTTCAAAATATATAATTTAATTATTTAAATAGGCAACAAATGTAACATTGTTGTCCAGAGCAGATTTAAATATAAATTTTCGATCTCATTTTACATTGAAGCTTGTCGCGCGAGTTTACACTTCACGAAACCAGGAACCTTATAATTTTACCACGCATATTGCAGCTATTTTACCAGCTGACTATCAATATTATAAAGCCGGAATCTGGAATTATTTTATATACTATGCCTGTAAATATATTAAATAATATCTTTGAACTTTTTTTTAGTTAACATCTCTACAAGTAAAGCTGGTCTGATTTTTATTGTTTGCATACTCCATTCGTAATACTTTCAAAAAAGTTTGGGATAAGTGAAAACATTTTTCGATACAATGATTTGTTTACTAAATAATAAGCCTTACAAAGTTTATTTTTGTTAGGGTTACTTGTCCTCCATCCCTACCAGTTAAACCGTTATATTAGAATATCTAAAAAGTATTCGCAATAGTAGTTATATATAAAAAAAATTAAAAAGAAAATTATCTACAAGTTCACGCATAATGAGTCCACCAAATTATGACATGTAGTTGGATGGATAAGCGGTACTTAGATTTCAGAATTATATATAAATGACTTATTCAGCTGCAAAACAACTTTGTACTTTAAAATGTAGTACCTTTGTACTTTTAAATGTAGTAGTAAAGGGATGTAGTACTAGGAAAATATTTACTTCAAGAAAAATTCCGAATGATCGTTTTAGCTGACGCAAAATCCAGGTAGCTGCGACTTCATAACCCCTAGAGTGGGAATCGACGGCCATACAAAGCGATCAAATCATGTATAAGAGACGGTACGAATTCAATTTGAGTGCTCAGTTTAGTTTTGCTGGTCTAATTTTGTAAGCGGTTATAATTGTATATCACATAAATAAAATAACTCACATTCAACGCAAAGTGTTCATTTGTAATCGACCCGAAGTCACAACGATCACTCTATAGATGTCATAATCAAAAGGGAAGACCTGGTAATGAATTCATCCTCTCACTCAGCAACTGTCAAGTGCAGGGCAGATTGTGGCTTGTTATATCCAGAGGAATAATATTTATATTTATAAATAACGTAATTACGCTTAAATGTTTGCATGCGCCCCAACGTATACGAACTCTCGTTGTGCGAGTTATAGTAGTAATTGACAAGTTTACCTAAATATTCAATTCGATTAGAACTCGGGTGAGCAAATATTAAAGATTTCTTTCCGATAAATATTCTTGATTATATAATTTTAGATTTTAGGTGAGAATATAAGAATTGCTATTTTTATAATAAATTTTCCGAGTTCCATACCCGGAATATTTACATTCCAATAAAATTTACGCTAGTGAGACAGGATAGATGAAAGAAGAAAGAAAAGTTTTTAACTATGTGGACGATATACAATAAAGAAGTGAACCACTGCTAAAATTTTTATTCAAATAACGTTATCATAAAACAGTTATTTGAGATACTTTTTACCAAAAGCAATTTTCAATATTATTACAAATTTAATGGGCAATAATAATAATTTTTTCTACGGTTTAATTAAAGAAAAATAGGTAAATAGAAATATAAATAAAAACAATAATGGAATAGAAAATAGTGTATGTCAAGATAAATCATTCTATTCACACTCCAAAATACTGCTATGGTATCCCTTAAAGTTACTAGTCGTACTTCACTTATTTTTTTAATTTGGTGGACGTAATTTGCACTCACACAACATTTTTTTAGAGTGGCGTATAATTTAAACGTAATAATTTGACAAATATCGACAGAAAAAATAATAATTAAAAAAATTCGGAACTGAATAAACTCTTTATTTTAATTCAAAATTACAGAATCAATTGCATTTCAGATATGAGATTACTCTTCATACATCAGAAATAAACTCTATACACATATATTCATTAAAAAGAAGAGAAAATCACGCAAAATATTATAAGTTAGAAAAAGAAAGAGTGTCGCACTTGATTCACCAAGTTAAAAACTCAAATAATGACGTGTATTTAAGTTATTCTGAAAATATGTAAAGAGATGATTTTGCCAGTTTAATGCAAATAGCATTCAAATGAAATATATTATGAAAATAAACTACTTTAGCTCATATAATAAAGCTTGAGGAATTAATCCTTGCTTAATAAAAATTTAATTACGGTATGATACTCGATTTACCCTATTCTTGCACTATTCGTCCGAGAGTACTTGTCCACAGAGAGACATCTCGTAATAAATATATTTCATTATCACCACTCTTACTTTTTTTATGCACAGCACTTAAAATCAGCCAAACATTTAGTGAAAAACCAAACAGTTTGGATAAGTTCCACTGGCGTTATCACTTTTCGATCGGCATCCATGATCCATTAAAATTTAATTCCAAAATTATCGCTTTTTGTCACATCACTTGATTTCATTCATTTTAGAACTAGTAGAATAATTTCATCAATAGCTTATTGATATTTTATTACGAAAACAATTTTACAATAACGTAATGCACTTCAATTTCTTTTAAGCATTAAGAAAAAATGTACCCGTTATTCAGTAATTTACAAAAACATTTTTAAAAAAACTTTAAACATGTTTTCAGTTAAAAATACATTGTAATAACGTCCATCCAGTTTATAAATTGAATTAAAATACCATAATCCAAAGATCTATTTCAAGAGTTTAAATAATGAGTGTTATGGAATTGCCAAGCCTGACTTTTACTTAACATTGTTAATCGTTATAAAAAATCAAAACTAGAAATTAAGTTATAATAATTAAAAGCGTTAATGTGTAGTTGTCGTACTTGTTAATTCGTGTTTTGATTCATTACAAATGACTTTCCCTTATGAAATATAAATTTATTTCATATTATTAAACAAGTCATAAAATAAAAAGAACAATATTAGTGACGATTTGGGTACTGCATGGTGATAACGAAGCCTTAATTTAATAAAAGAGCAAATTGTTACTTTGTTTAACACACATTATTGAATTTATATAGTAATTCGTAAGTATATTGGCCCCATGTAATTTGTAAGTATCCGCAGAGAAGAGACGTGTAGGTATAAATATCAGAAAAAATGTGAATGATAACATAAAGAGAGGAGTGTTTAGGTATGTTCGCCACGTTTAATGAACATGCAGAGAGAGGCAATAAAAGCTTTATTGCCTCTCTCTACATGTTCATTTATGCGGAGAAAGTGAATAAAAACCGAAAACGCGGAAGATCGAGAAATATGCAAGTGAATTAAATTCAGAAGATCTGAGTGCTTTGGATAGTATGATTTTCCTTTTTTTCTTAGGCTGAGTAGAAGCATACAAAGTGTTGCTTTCTTTTATAAATAAAATTATAATTAACTCTGTTTCAATTCCCTCTTTGGTAATATGACTAAAAATTTTATTCTGTATCGAAATTTTTGGAAATAGTACATAAGAAATTGTTGCCAAAATCACTAAATCTGGCATTCAGTTCGTCAATCAAAATTTTAATTATCATTTTAAAAGCATTTTATTTCAATTTTAGATTCCTCAGTTTGCGACATATTTATAATAACGTATGTTATGTATAAGTGGAATAATGGGCTACATTATAAGTTTAGAACTGCTTAATTTCTTCATGACTCTTTGAAAATGCCTCATTATATTGACGTATTTTTCAACGTTTAGCCAATCCTTGGGAGGGAGCGTCACAATTTTTTCTTTACTGAGATATAATATATTGGAATCTTTAACTATAACGATCCAACATATAATATGTGCTGTTCCACCTGCGATTAAATAATAATCATTATTCATTGTCTTTTTTTCTTTATGCGTAGGAAAAAATAAATATTAACAAAGTGACGTTAACGATCACATAAAAATATATATTTGTAAAACAAAATATATGTTCTTTAAATTATTATTTTTTATGGCTTCTATAGACATATACAAATAAAATATTTGAAATAAAATAAAGCATATATGAATGTAAAATTAATATATAGATATAATTATTAAATTTGTGTGATCTGTAATATGAATTACCTACCTGGATTACCTACGTAGTCTCAGTCAATCTTATACAACATTTAATAGAGGTTGATAGAGTGTGTCCGTTTGCAATTTTTGCAACTTTTTCTTTTGCTATCAGGGAATGATTGAAATGAGGTGCAATTTCCTTAAATTTAAATACAGGTTGTTCCAATCATTTTTCTGTCTGTATGGCCAATTAAAATCTTCAATATTCTGATGACTGTAATGCTATAATCATATTTGATAATAAACCGTAATTTTGTTGATGTCCCAGGCTAAAATTTGTTTAAAATTGCCTTTCCTGTATGAAGTTCTTCTATAATTTTGTATTAAAAAATTACTACTTTTCGAAATTATTGCGTATCCCGTGTGTGATCAAACTGAGTAAACAGATGCCTGCACTCATTCATATCTCACCACAAGTAACTTGTAAATAAAATTTTTATGAACTTTGCCGACATCTGTTTTGTTCTGCTTGATGCTAAATTGTACATATCGTCGCATATAAATTGTGTAAAAACTATTGGCCTCTTAACGTATATCAGGGCAAAGCAGAATTTATCACTCGATGAAACCCTATTCCATCCACAAAATTAAGTGGTAAATCCTGCAAAGCATTTAATTTTTCAAATTGCTCAAAGTCATCTAGATGCATAGATTTTAAATGGCTTTTCAAAGAAATCGTAGCACGCCTTTCCGAAAATATTCCTTTTTGCATTTTGCACATTTGGTCGTAGATTAATTTTTTTTACGAAAAAGATTTATTATTTCGAAAAACCTCTAAATCGAACTTTGATTTTGGCTTAATTTTTATAACTATCTTATACATAATAAATACATAGTACCGTATAATTGTAGCAAAATAATAACACACATGAAACAATTTAATATTTATAAAACTAGAAAATCCAATTCAAAAGGACACTTTACCCAACGGGCAATTATTACGCACTGAATTAATAAAAATGAGACAAAAAAGCTGTTCCACTTTGACATTGACTTTACGTACATTAATTCGAAAAAAATCACTCTACAAATTACAGCCTGTCACCTCAAGGCATCGCCCGTGGCCCTGCATATCGTAAAAATAAAAATAACTACGCATTTCTTCCATTATAAAATATGGAGAAACGGAACCAGAAGCGGATGTTTCAACTGTCGCGAAACTTCTGTATTTGCGGAAGCTAGCTCCGTTACATCTCTAATTTAATCTGATGTTTCAGACGTCATTCTTCCTCTGAACTGCGATTGAAGCTATAAATAAATTAATATTTTGCAATTGTAAATCCGATTCATGAAAATATACAGTGATATAAATTTATTTGTTACCAGCTAATTAAACTGGGCATACTACATGTGTATACAACATTTAAGTGTATTAAATACTGAATAATACATAGTATTTTATAATATGTAACAATTTACATTACATTTTGTCCGGTAAATGCATCGCCAAACCGCAAAAAAAAATGTGATAAATTTCTCAAACCCTATGAAATCCAATATCAACCTCGTAATTTTCTAGCGACCACTCAAAATGATTCTGATAATGCTTTTTATTTAAATAATTTTAGCTTTATCAATTTCGAAGGAGGAGTGCAGATGATGGCAAATATAACTATCTAAAATTAATATAAATTTGGAATCGTCTAATAATTGTACTAATAATTTTGCGTTTACAGCTATATATTTTTTTAATATTTCTAATACAATCTAAGAAGACGTGTACCTTAAATTTTTTTCCATAGTAATCCCAATTTTATAAATTCCCATTTTTTCCATTTTAATGTACTTATTTACTTCAAATACAAAATATTTTACAAAAAAGATACACTACACATATCATAATGACTACGTCACTATGTACCTGCGCTTCGACATTGATTATCACACCTGTATTACTGAGAAGTATCTGTATCTGAAGTCACGCGCTCGATGTCGCGTATCTAATGTTAATTATAAATCTACCTATCATATAATTTATTAATCTTTTCCATTCGTTTTTTCTCTGTGAGCACATGATCTGTCGACATTATTAATGAAATTGCTTCACGTAGAAGCAGGTTTAATGTTTAATCGTTTAATCAAAACCCATAATAATGCAATATAATTAAAATAATACTAAGCAATTTTATAAAACACCAAAAATTTAGAGTGCAATATTTTTTAAATAACTAAAGTCGAGAGTATTCCAATACAATGATAGATTCACGTCTTGTGAACTATACGCTGTCATGTTGGTAAATCGGGTGTGTTGGCTTCATTCAGCCAAACGAATTATGGTAATATCAATACGCACACAGTTAACGAAAAAATATAACTGATCTTCTGCATCGGATGTCACAGTAAAGGAATCAATAATTACATTAGATCTCACAGCATTTTCACGTAATTGTTGTGACGCCCATGTGAACACATAAATAATAAATGTAGCAAATAATTACACTGGTTGTGCACTCGAATTAATTCAGATGATCACTGCGTAAGTCCTCTTAAATATAACTATTAGGTTTTGCATTTATGCAATAGGCAGATAAGTAGATACCCAAATAGCTACTGGTTGCTCTAAAATAAAAACTAATAATACAGTTGGACCAAACATAAATATCCGAATAAAGAACCAAAGTTAATGGTGGTTGCAGTGCAATCATATATATTACGTTTTCTTTTGGCGGTTCCGATCCCGCAGAATTCATAAATGTAAATTGTTATCTTTATTCTGATAAATTATTTATTCTATGAGAGTTCGACAAAGTTATAGTGTTAAAATAATATAAATTACGAGTAATTAAATCCCAAGGTGTATTGACCATAAAAATGACCATTGCATTTCTTCCTTTTTTAATGTTTATTCGAATGTTTTAAGTAGTGTATTAAATAAATATGTCAATTTTAAATAAATATTTAATAAATTATCGAAGATTTTGGGATGCGATAAACATTATATTTTCCATAAGCATTACCATACATATATTATTACATTTTCTACAACTTGAACGAAGCTAAAAACGTAGACATATTTTTTTCATAACAATACACCCATTATTTTATTATTTTCCTCTTATTACGCTATACCACCTATAACGCGTTTTTTTGCAAAACCATAAAAATGCCTCATATTTAATCACTGAAAATACATATATTTAGTGCCTATAATTATTAAAGATATTATCATTGCTGCGTTTCTGTTCCCAACTACCTCTCGGTATTCGAAGAAATCTTATAAAAGTAGTTGTCCTTGTGAGTGCATTTATGTGGCAATAAACGTGATGGGTTATCAACTTTACAACCGTCTGTTTAACTTAACATGTCGGCCGAACTCAATTTTATAATAAATCATTAACACTTTACAAATTTGAAACACCCGGTCAGAAATCGAATCCTTAGTCTTTTAGACCGGCACTAGCCACTGCCCTTCGGATCATTATATATAATACGAAATGCGTATAAATAATTCCGAATATTAACATAAATGTTTTCCTAATGCTTTTTTAAGTAACAATGTCTAACTTTAAACATAATCATTGAAAGTATATATAGAAATAAGAGTACAACTATTATAAGAAACCTTACCCAAAAGTGCGCATAAAATATACATTCTATTCTGAAAAAGAATACACTTATTTGAAATGAAAATAACATGTCAGAATATTGGTTTTATTATCTTTGCGCCTAATATCATATAAATATATTTGTATAAAACCCAATTAAAACTAGTCCTATGGCTATGTAAGCTGACTAGTTGCATCTATCTCAGTAGTCTAACGCCTTTTAAAATTAATAAATAATATATTTGTTCTAAATACTTTTAGCGTCGAAATTTCGAGGATATTCACGAAATGTTTTACACGACAGACATTCGTGTAATCGGAATGACGTTTTGTGCCTTTTCTTCCTCTAAATTTCACAATTCGATTTAATCAAATAAAGGTTTAAGATTGGTATGTATAACGTTATTTATGGTGATAATTAATTACGATGACGTTGTGATTTTTGTATAGAGTTTTAATAATACATGAGTTTAATAATATATGGTTCATAAAATGAATTTTGTAAGTAGACGTCCAATAATCAAATATTATTTTTGCAAGTTTAGTTCCAGTTGGCTGCTTGAAATTAAGAAATTAAATTATTTTAATTCACATTTATTTTGTTACTATATTTAATTTATGCGTGCAGCTAAAATATCACAATTGCATATTCTGTCTATGAAAAAACACAAAGTTTATTGTAAACAGATTATTTATTATAAACAGATGATACTGTTCAACTGAATAATTTTTTCCATGTCTTCATCGGCACGTTCTATTGTGTTAGTAATCTTCATAATAAACTTGCCTCAAAACCAATGGTGCTTTATGTAACTTAAATTAAAGCCTCAATTAAATATAACATCCTACATTTTGCATTTCTGTTAAGGTAAGTCATTTTTTTCATAAACGATGACTAAGTAAATAAAACGTTGAATTATTTAAGCAACATTACGTTAGAGGTAATATTTAGAAAAATCGAAATCTTTTATTTAAAATTTTCAGGGAATTGAAATATTCATGATATATTGACAGAATTTGTATTTGGTGATAAATTTTTTTAGTCGCAAATGTGGTGATAAATTTTTTTAGTCGCGGGCAGAAATATTATATCGATAATATTTCACCACAATTTCTTCTGTTTTTTCAGATTATTTGTTATCAAAATGGAACAAAAACAATTGTTATTAAAACGCACTTTTTTTTAAAAATTACAAATAATTTTATGATTTTTTACGAACATAAAACTCAAATCTCTAGTGGATTCGTAATAATCACATTATAATTTATGCGAATAAAAGGGTACAAGGGTTAATGAACAAGGATTTTTCCATCGGAATATTGAAAATGGTGGGAAAATAAAAAAACCATCAAAATGACACAAAAACAAGGAAAATCTTCAACGCCTAAAAGTTATATCAGCATATATGAAGATATATATGGTAACAGCTGGCAATTTAATTTTCCGGCACCCTCTGAGGAATTAAAGCAAGTTTATAAATCAATTTAAATCACAGTAAAAATCATAACAAAAATGTAAAAAAAAACAATCTAACATTTTAATACTAATGGTTTCAATTTCTTACACAACAACGAAGAAAGTCATCATCAGTCAGTTCATATTACAGTTTTCAACTTAGAACTTTGAACGATCATTACGGAAACTTTCAATCGGTGTTTTCCATTATTTTCGTATAATAATAATAACAAATTATTTTCGATGAGTTTACATGATTTGACATTGACATTGATTAGTTTACAGTGAAATATTTTAAACGCACGCTGAACACAAAAAGAATTATACGCACAAGTAGGTCTCATTTAAAATATTAATTTATTTAAACTACTTGGAAAAGGCGCTTGGCGCTACACGCTTGGTATAATGTATAATATTACGCCAAATAAAGAAAATACTTTTGTTTCTTTCTCTTTACAATTTCCACTAACTATAACTTGTTAGTCAATATATAAAAAGTTGCAAGTATAATGCCGAAAATTGCACGGTAATGCAAGTAATCACGTGTTGAACAGCATCTTTACTTTTGTGTCAGTTGTAAAAGAAGTTAATCGAATGCTTTTAAGACTAAGGTGTACCGAGTACATGTACTCTAATTCAGTTGAAAAATATTCGGGGTGTCTTTTTATTAAAATTTATTACTACTTTTTCTTTTTATTAATTTTTATTACTTATATTCAGCACGGAAGTTGAGTTTTGAATATTTGTATTTCACAGCCTATTAATATAGTAATAGGGAGTATTAATAGTAATATTTAGTTACAGCATATAATTATTTTTTATTGCAATTTACACTTACTTTATTTTATGTAAAACCCATGAAAATATTTAGCGAAATGTCTAAAAACAATATTGTGATTTAAAAGTCTGCAAGTTTTTATTTTTAATTTGTAGAGTTAATATCGGAAATTGCATCGCGTAACTTACACTATAAAATAATGCTTAGCCTGTGTTTAATTAAAATTTATCATTATAGAATTATTTATATCTTTACGTCATTTTATAAAAAAATACGTTAAGCCTGATTGAAACGTTATGATCTCCACGATTTCTCATGAAAGATCAAAGTTTTACCCGAATAACTTCACTCCTCTCACCACCTCACTTTATCGAAATAACTTCACTGTAAAAAGAGAGCTTAACGTAAATTATTCTTGAAAACTATATTTAGATTGATTAAATTACTTTAATAAGATAGGAGTTGTTTTAGAGGTTTTTACTAAAAATAATAGCGGCCTTTATATATTGGGCAGTAATTATGTATCTTATTTACACTATGCTTCTCTTATAAATGAAATGTATACCTTAACTTATATAAATAAACGAAAAGCTGACAATACATAATTCATAAAGTCCTTTTGTAATTTTATTATTGTTACTGATTGGTTTTAGTATTTAATCATTTGAGGGTTCATTAGTTACATGGTTTAAACAGTTGTTTTATAAAAGTGTTGTTAAGATGACAACATTGTGAAAAAGAAGGTACGGATAACAGATTTTTGGACGAAACACTAATCAAAACTATAAAAATCGTTTGCTTTACTCATATTGAATTTATATAAATGATGACTGAAAATAAAATGATTTAAAATAAATATTAAAAAAAATTTACCCAGAAAATTATTAAATGATACAAGATTATGCCGTTATGTCATTTTCGACTAGAAATAAGTGAGAAGAGATAACAAAATTTCTGGTTCTAATATGTATATTTTGCTATTCTTATATGCAAATAAATATAAAAAAAGCTCCATTAGTGTTCTAGAATGTCTCACAAAATATAAGAAATACATAGAAATTGATCTATGTTGAGAAATATCTTACCTTCCTAAGTAATTTCCGAAAACTATGTAAATTAGTTTATGTGGGTATTTGTAACTCTTTACATTTATGACTATAAAAATAACTGAGCAAAGAATCATATTTGTTGCATTCAAACCAAGGATGTAACATTAAACAGAATTATTACTAGTATAGACGCAGTGCATCTAAAAATATATAAAAATCAAATCGACATTTTTTAAATTTCGGAATTAATTAACATTTAATTAGTCAAGTAGTGAAACTTGTATCAGATTAAAATTTAGTTTCCTCGTCTTGGCAATTCTTATCTTATTATTCCTAGCAGTTTTTCCAGCTATCTTGATCGTTTACATTGATTTCTTTCTTAGTTGTAGTAGCATTCGGTCACATTGATATCACGTCATTAAAGTGTAAGATATCACCCACCACACTCAAATAGAGCAATTAAAATGTTTTTTAAATGGAATTCTCATAAATATTTCATGAAAGACCAATTTTACTTAAAAAAATAAGCGAGATTAAATTCCATTGCAATACCACAGGTACAAACTCTCTCACTAAACAGGGAAATAGTTTACAACAAATATACTCGTACATCTGATATACATCAAATATAAATGAAAGAATACTTCTACAGCAATGCTGCATTTACTTTCTCGCAAATATTCTGTGAGTTCTTATTCACTTAAGGAACAAAAAAGTAACTATGCTTGAATTAAAAAAAAAAAAAAAGATATGTAATATATATATATATATATATATATATATATATATATATATATATATATATATATATATATATATATATATATATATACATATAATACATCAATGCATGCTATCAGTATAGAGCCACCTATCGAAAAATTTTACCAAAATACTTTTATTTAATTGAAAATAATTTTATTTAGTAGATTTTTATACAACAAAATATACTAATACTATTTTCATCTAGTTTTCCAGGTTTTATAACGGGCATGGTTGGATGTAGTTCACTTCAAATCCGATGGGAATTGCTTATGATAAGGCATTTTTGAAAATGATACAATAATTATGTTATCAATCCTCGTTCTTGGGTTTGATAATGAATGTTTTATACCCCTGAGTGTTATGTAAGAGGACAGATTCATATTTTATTTAATCTGCCTAGAGATTTTATTTTAAAGCACTTAAGTTAATCAATGAGATACTGCGACAGGCACCTACTATTGATATCTTTTTCTGTTCCATTGGGCGCTTTAGGGATGGGATTATTGAGTTTGATAATTTTAACTTAAATTTGGATTAATGTGTATTTTATTTGTACTATTAGCTTTTATTTATGTTATTATTTTGTATACTTCTGGTGTTTGCACATTTCCAAAACTTTGGGGTAGCCTGTTAGTTGATGATGAGGTTTTTATTATAAATAAATAAATAAATTTTTATTTTAGTCATAATGTTTGGACAAATGAAAATATCGTCAATCCTCTATCGTCTATAGTAAACTAAAAAAAGCGAAAATTATTACACAGAAAAAAAACAATATATTACGCAAATTCACCGCGGATGGAGAAAACTCGGAGAAGAACAAGAGACTCGTCTATATTCTCATGAAAAAGAAACCATCTGGCAGAAACGGTGATAAAATGTGCCCTGAGAAAGAAATCCTGATTTTTTATAAAAAACGTAAAAATCATTTTACCCATGTTTACCTACTGGAAAAACACCACATTAATTACAAGCCTAAAGTAGACAAACTAGCGACTTTTACTTCATTTTGATTATTATCCCGTGAGTGGAACACTTACCTTAGGATACGCCTTCATTCATAATTCACATGGTTTAGTTCTCTTAAAATGTCATTATATAGACGCCATATTCTGCTTCTATTTCGGGGTTTTCATTATTCTGAAACTACATAATATATACATACTTTTTGATCACTTCTGGAACTGGTTCAATGTGTAGGTCACTATTACGAAAATATTGCAAACGAAGTTAAAAAAGAATCTAAAAATACATAAACATGGATATATCCTATGAGAGCAACCAAAAATCAAATTGGCTTAATAGTTACGAATATACCTGGAAAATTTATAATTACACTACTGAATTTTGAATTTATAAACACTTACGAAAAACAGTAAGCTTTGAATACAGCTTTTACCATTTTGTTTGAACGATAAGAGCTCTTTATATACAGAGATTATAAGAGAGTACCCAAAGCCTGGAGAGAATCTAGTATTGTACTACTATATAAAAAGGAAACTTGGACGATTTAGGCAATTACTGTCCAAATAATATTTGGTCTAACTTGTAGTAAGTATTTTCAACCATATTCAACTTAGCTAAAGAACTAAAGCATAGGATATTAGATTCGTATCCTGTCCAGTTCCGTATATGGAAGACAAATTCCACGTATGCACTTATAGCATTAAAGTGAAAAACAATTTGCAAGTATTTCAAATCAATATAGTGGGAATTTAAATCATCATACAGCGAAAAACACCACAACCTAAGGAAAAAGAACCAAGATAACAGATGTATAAAAACAGGCCGCAACGATAAAGTGACAATGATCTAGCCATATGGCCAGATTAGAAGACCAGAGATGGACTCGAGTAGTGACAGAGTGACAAAACTCCTTTATTATATAGCGACAAGATGGTATGGATGGATGTAGGAAAGGTGCGTAAACAATAATATAACTACTGCAAGAAATGAATGGATAGAGATGGCGCAAGAGTCCGATCGGTAAAATCTACAACCCCTGGGAAAGAGCAGGCCTTATAGCCACGTTAGAATACCACAGATGGATTCGAGAAGTGACAAAATGGCAAAACTCCTTTGTATATAGCGAAAAGATAGACCGCGTGAAAGGTGGGCAAACAACAAGATAACTACAGCAAGAAATTAATGGATGGAGATGACTCAAGGTTTCGATCGATCGAACCTACAACCCTTGGTATTGGTCTATCGGTCACGGTTTATGCACTTAAAAGAAGTCTATATTTAAATAAATGGAATAAATAAAATGACTTCCTTTTAACCTCTTTATAGTTCGGGCGCTAATTAACGAATCAACGCAGATAGTCCTGAACAAATTAAATTAGCGGCGGCTGCACCGCTAAAATGTAATTATCAACTAATTTTAAAAATTAATTCAGTGGAAACTATCTACAAACATATATTTTCGAAAAGGGTATGAATTTTCCTTAAAAAAAAATGAAATCATTTTTTTTATTTGTGAGCATTTAAAAATTATTTTAAAAAATTGTAAAATTCGGGAAAGACCATTTTCTCGATTGAATTTCAAATATTTCATATTATTTTATGAATTTCGGCAGTTGAAAAATGTATTTTTATTGTAAAAGTCATATGGGTCCAAATTACATGCAAACATTCGAAAATTATGCACAGACATTATTGAAAAAAAGTGACGTCTCGACTTTTTGTCGCGCACGGAAAAAAATCGCTACAGTAAAACGAATTATCTTTTTATTTTACAAATTTCTCTGATAAATTTAGTATACAATAAAAAAAAAGTTACGTAATTTTTGTGAAAATAAAATTTAGTGAAATTAAAATAAATGATTCAAGAAAAAGCTTGGAAATTTTTTTTCACACACTGCCATGGTAACTAAAATTGGGTCAAAATTGTTTATAACTCGAATTGTATTTTTTAACTTTTACATGCATAATTTCACAAAATACATGGAAGGAAATAATGTTAAGTTCATTTGATAAATGAAAATATTTTAAAATTAATTACAAACTTTTACCTGTGTGGTTTTCCTAGTTCAGCGATATTGCATAAAAACATAATACATATAAACGTATATAAGTTGGTAGAATTTTTATAAAAATTCCCAATGACCCATTTTATAAAAATTTAGTAAATTAATAAATCACGTACAAAAAGTCTTTATAACACCGTGGATTTTTTGGAAACTATAGCGCCATTCACTATGGGCGACTGCTTGAAACACTAACAAATATTAATAATTGAAAAGAAATCGGCGCCGTTTATACTACGATATTCACAATATTTTCTGTTTGCTGTATGAAGCTTAGTATTTTTTAATTGCATATTTTTAAAACTTTATATAGCCGTCTCTTCGCGCCACCGTGCCGATGCCCGCCACGCAGGCACGGACTAGGATCATTCCAGCCCTTCGAAGCACAGAGCGGCTTTAACGTATTGAAGCTCTTCCCTATCGAACACTGCACTTTCGGCTCTGGACGAGGCAACATGTGCGTAGGCGCGCCTCCACCTTTCAATACCTCGATATTTTGAACTTTGAATTCATACAATCTGCTATACTTTACATTTCACATTATATACATTACATTCATTCTACATTGAGTTTTTTTACGTTCGCTTGTATCTCTATTTGAAGCGAATACCATCATTGCCAACAACGGCATTATACATTTTCAGAGGCATACAAACGACGGACGCAAGAAAACATCAACATCGACCACATCTATCGAGTTGCTTGTTACAAAAGTCTTCCGCCCTATCTGAATTTAATACACATTCGCTCTTCTCCAAGAAAACAAAGCTTACATTTGACCTCGTTTAAGAAAAACGTGATGTATCTAATTGAAATTGTAAAACGGCAATTGCAAGTTTTCCAACTTACTAGCATATCACTCAAATGTGTAGCCTATTGGTATATATATATATATATATATATATATATATATATATATCACTTCAACTGCGATTGTTAAGAATTACATCAATTTGAATATGTCTTGCTAGAACAAATTTGCGGTAATCAATACATTCAACATAATGTTGCAATAAGAATATTACTACTCACAACCATTTTCAGTTTATATTAATGCAATGGTAATTATATTGATATTTAATAGTTATCAATCAAATAGCAACTGCCAAGAACAGTGTCCCACAGAGCTAATCTTAATTGTATTATGTCCAAATGCTGTTTGGGTTCTTTCGAACCTCATTGTTGAGAGAAAAATTAAGTTTTCATAGACGTAGATAATTATTTCATTTATATATATGCTTTCATCTAGAGGGACAACATATTACCTGCAGGATTTAATTGGTTTTGCACAAGAATATGAATTTAATATCACATATAACCAGAACGTACCACCTATATATTAAAATTATTACTTAAATTGTCTATGTATTGTTTCTCGAGAGAGTGAGAGGCCAAAACCTGCATGTGAATCGAAATCCATGCGAGTAAAGCCACGGGTAAAAGCTAGCGTTACAATGAAAACAGTTTAAAACGAAACCGCATTTCATTTCAAAGAGAACAAAATATCCAACAAAATTATTACATTCACATTTCGTTGTGTTCCCATCAATTTATTTTTATGAAAATATTATGTAAGACTTACTCTGCCAAATGTACCAAAATAGACTATGAATGCTTTTCTCTGAAAAAATATAGGTTCCGAAAGCAAATACTTTCCTTGAAAACTAATATTTCAAGAAAATAAAAAAAAAATAAGTACAAGTATACACTAGAATGCATTAAGAGTATCACGTATAATCTTTGTTAAATGTATGAGGTTATGTAGTATTTCGATTATAATGTTTCAGTGATAGTACTAAATTAAGTCAGGTCATATCACTGATCATCAAAATTAAATGGGATCCTATCACTGATCATAAGATTTAACCAAATCAATCAACGCCTTTGAGCCTTCTATTATAAAAAATAGATTTTGCTATTTATGAAAGACGCTCACCTTCGTTTTGATCGCAATTAAGTTCATCCCGCCGTAGATCTTTAGTAAGTATGATCGATATAGATAATGGTATTGGAGTAGCAATATATTCAATAAGCTAATAGCATCTGTCAAAATTAGAGTAGAAGTGAACGCACATTTTTTTTGTAAAAATCTATTAAAAATAAACTTACCTATTCATACTAAAATTTTAAAAACTACAACAACGGCTAAATCGGTCTAGAGGTATGATTTTTGCTTAGAGTGCGAGAGGTCCCGAGTTCAAAACCTGGATGAACTAAATTATAATTATGTAACTTTTTAACGTTGTGAGACAGTTTAATGCAACACACTGATATAAACGAACTGGTCGAATTCAGCCGGAGAGAGCCGACAAGACTCGAAACTGGCCCTATTAACTCGGAAAGAACCGACAATACAAAGAAGCTGATTGAATAGGTAATTAGTCAGATAAATAATATCTGAGTATTATATTAAATGACACTCGAATAAAATATTATTCAAAAATAGAAAAAAGATACACTCTGTGTTACACAGTAAACTCTGTGTTAATGCTCGGCCGATGCCGAAGGGAGCCGAGTTTACCCGTTTCAGCATCACTGCCACGAACGTGACGGGCCACCAGCTGAGATGAGCTATCGTCTGAGTTTTGTTCACTGCTCAGAAAAAAGAGCTCAGGTATGCAAAGTGCTCAGGTGCCCAGTGCCCAGATGCGCAAAGTGCCCAGGTACGCCAAAAGACGTTATCGCTTCAACAAGAACGTTCCTTTTTTCTTAGAGCGTAAATACAAAAAAACTAAGAACATAATTATTTGTCCGGTATGTAGTAGAACTTTAAAGAGAAACGTTGGGAGTAAACGTATAAAATCGCTCTCTTCTCTCAAACGCACAAATTTATTTATATAAAAGAGAGTTACCAATTCCTCACTGACTCACTCATCACCAGATCTCTGAAACTATAAGACGTACGGACTCAAAATGTCTCATGTATGTTCTTTATGCGACATAGGCACACAATAAGAACGGATTTTACCGAAATCAACCAGCGGGTTGATGGAATAAGTAGGTGGCACGTCCAGAGATATCTGGATCTATGAGACCTTCAAAATTAAAATTTGTCATGTAATTTCCTTATGCGAACAAATTTGAAAAAAATTCAACCGCCAAGGAGGTGAGTATTCAGGGATTGATTGAATAAGTTTGTGCTCCTATTTCTTTGGCTATAAGACCTACTAACTTCAAATTTGGCATGTATGATCCTTATGCTAAAAACATTTACTAAGAACATATTTTACCGAAATCAAACCGTAAGGGGTGAGTGGGGATGGCTTAGTGGAATAAGTGTGTGACATTATCTCTTTGCCTATAAGACATATTAAGAAGACTTTAAATTTAGGTCATGTATTTTTATGCATTATATGTAACAATTAAGAACGGATTTTACCTTAAGGGGGTTAACTGACGGAATAAGTCGGTGGCACTATTTCCGGACCTGTAAGGCCTACAAACTTTAAGTTTGGCGCATACGTTCCATACGCGATATAGATACACATTAAGTTTTATTGAAATCAACCACTAAGAAGTTGATTGTGGTGGGTTGATGGAATGAATTGGTGGTACTTTTTCTTTACCTATAAGACATACAGACTTGAAATTGGCATGCATTTTTCCTATGCGACATACGCATGCGGTAAAAACTTAAATAAACTCTTTATTTATTTAGGATTTTACTTAAATAAACTCTAAGGTGGTGAGTGAACTTGAAATTAGAATCTTACGCGATGTCGACATCTAGTAACAATAGATTTTAAATCAACTCCTAAGGGGTTAGTGTAAGTAGGTTAGTGGAAAAAGTCTGAGGCGCTATCACTGGACCTATAAAACTATAAACTTGGAATTTAGAATGCATGTTCCTTATGCAAGATAGATACCCACTAAGAACGGATTTTAGTGAAATCAACTCTTAAGGATGTGAGTGAGTGGGTTGGTGGAATATATCGGTGATAATATCTCTTTACCTATAAGACCTACAAAATTTGAAAATTGGCACGTATGTTCCTTACGCAACCTGAACAAATACTAATAACAAATTTTACCAATAAAATTCTACCGTACCCTACTAATACTGTACCCTGAGCTATTACACAATATCCTTATTCAGCAGCATCCAGTAGGAGGACATTTTTCTTCGACTGTTCGTAACTATAGTGGATGCTTTCAAATGATATCTTTTGGAGCCAGAGAGATAAATGAGGGCAATTTTATGCCAACCTTCAAAGTAGCAGTTCTACCATATGCCTTATGGTTGGACTTCATCAACTGACTTCATTCCCTCAGACATAATTTGTTGGCGATGATGAAAGTGAGAGTAAAATTCATTTTGGAATTTACTTAGTTAAATAACTATAGAATAAGGTGCACGAATAAAAAATTATATTTTTCATAATAAGGATGCTTTTGATTCAGTTTCTAAGGGTTAGCAAGAGTCACAGGTAGTGATTGACGTCGATCAGGAGCCTCCCGGAGAACATAAAACTAGTTATAATTCTCTCGAGACTGAAGAAGTAACAGTTCTCATTGTCGGACAAGATTTAAAAAAAAGAAGTTACGCTCTCGTTGTTACGAATTAGTAAGAGGTACCGTGCCTATAACGTTCTGCAATGTACTCTGATACTTGGCCATTTAAAAACGGCCGTCACGTCAATATAGTTAAGCGCGATGTGAGAACTAAAGCTCATCTTGATAAGACTGTAAATACTTCAGAATTTTAGAACTACAGGATAATAAAGAATTCTATTTTTTATCGTTCATAGTGATTTACCGTTCATAGTGTTCATAGTACGCAAAATTAAAGTTAAAAGATATAATTTTATTCGTTACAAATAAAACAGTTGAGAATTGAGGAAAATGTCCATTATAAAAGTGTCATGACAAGAACTGTTGTGAAGTTTTCAGATCTTAAGTTTCAGAAATACGATTGTATTTCCGTCTTCTTTCAATGGTGGACTCGCTATATACATGAGCAAGCTCAAGATGACATAACGCACGTGCGGCATTTTGGACAGTGAGACTTGTTCTTTACATAAATGGTCCAAAATAACAAAACTTTTATATCAAGGCCAAAATTCTTCGATCGATATGACATAGTAGCAAAATTATTCTACGAGACAAAAAGAGAGCGGAAGATGTTAATTTTTAACTTTTTTAAAAGACGCTTAATAAATACAGAAATTAGTAAAATTAAATAAGTAAAATTAAAAGTACATTTTTATCTTAAAATTAGATATTTATATAGATAAATCAATTAGTAAAAGAAAATTAGTAAAATTAAAAAAAGAAACAAATCGTCTGTAAAAAAACGATTAAACTATTAAACAACTGTGACAAATTTTCATTTTTTTTTTGGTAAAGCATCAGTTGTTAATTTTAATATATGTATATATATATATATATATATATATATATATATATATATATATATATATATATATATATATATACATATATATAAACTTTCTGCACATAGAACAAATGCTAGCTACTCAATTCCATTATCAAGTACTTTTTTAACGTCCTAGATTTGATGGAATCCACTTACAAATAATATTGGTACATATACATATAGCGAAAGATAAAACGAAGCAAATCATCTTTACAACGTTTTCTTTAATAATAAATCACTCACTTAAAATAATTGGAAATCCAACAACTAAATATATAGCTAAGCATCCCTACTATATTTAGATATGCCGAGCAAAGCGGATAGGACCCTCTAGTGTAACATAAAACAGAATTTCACATTGTTCTAATATCAGCGTATTCTATGCCTTTCAAGTGATCTCAAACGTTCGTAATTAGTCGTATAATTTTTCGCTCAATAATTACTACATAAAACAACAATATTTACATTCGTTGGGGACTGGATTACGAATTGAAAAAGTAATCTATATTTAATTACATTAAATATAGAGAAACTTTATTATCACTTTTTACTTTTCAGTTGTTGATAACACAGGTCATTTTTGAAGTTGTTTATTTGCTTTTTCTCTCAAGTTTAATTTATAGAGTATATAGGATACATTTATTCTTACTAATTACGTACCAACGGGTAATTCACTTCGTTATTCAGAATAATTAAAGGAAAAGAAAGAAAAAAGAATAAATTTTTGAAATATTGAAAATATTGGGTGTATACTCAATACAATAAGAGTTTTATGAAAACGACATTGTGAAAACTTAGAAAAAATATTCATGGCACATTGAAAAAATAAATTATGAAACAAACACTATCTGCGAAAAGGTTATATCTCTCGGCTGATATATTTATTATTATCTATTATATCATATATTTATTATCATCAAATTTAACGTTTAAATTTATTATCATCAAATTTAACGTTTAAATTGTAAAAATTTATACTTACTTAATGTTTGATTAAAAATTTACAATATCTAAAAGTTACAATACCACGTATTCAGCGACAAATTTAAATGATTTTATATTTGATCCTATGGTAAGCTATATTTTCAGTCTCATAAGTGGAAAGATTTTTCCGTTAAAATTTTCCTCCAAAAGTTTTATTAGCTTTCTTACACCCTTCAATATTTTCTCTGAGGTAAAATAATCATTATCGCTTTTTTCAAAAGATCATCGTATTTCTTTTTACTTACAATATTTATGACAGACAGGAATATATTATATCCCGATTAAGACTATGAAGGCCTCGGGAGAAAAGGGAGTAGAAATCTTTCACACTAATTTTACTAAAAGTCCTACCATTAACAGCCAAATGTTCAAAAACTGAAAATATAACTAAGTGAACAATATTTAAGATAATTTCATATAACAACTTAAAAATAATTCAAACATTTAGAGCACGATTCACGCAAGAAAGTCCATACAATTTAATCATGTTATAAAAAAATATTCATTAATAAAAAACAAAAAAATTAATTTTAATTTTTACGAAACTTTCTACGTTACTTACATCATTAATAAGTTGAACAAATTGATATTAACTCATTACGCCATTCATTATTGACCCAAATAAATTTTTTATTATACATATTTCTTTCAAAATTGTTCTAAAAAATTTTAGTAAGAAAGTAATAAAATTATATACTCGTCTCGGGAAACCAAAATTACGCAGACTACTATTGATTTTTAATCTTGTTACTATTACCAACACCTCAGGAAAAAAATAAAAATAAAGTTTATATTTAATACTCGTACCACGGTAAAATAATGAATAGATTTATTTAACACACACACACACACATATATATATATATATATATATATATATGTGTATATATATATGTATGTATATATGTACATATATATATATATATATATATATATATATGTAAATATGTATTTTGGATATTATTTTTTAAGCAGATTTAATACATACGGAAAGCAAGAATTGTACATAAAAATTTAAGTTATTCTCTGTGTGCATTAACATATACAACTGATATATATGGCGGACTTTCTGCTACGAGCGGAATCTTATATACCCAACCAGATACTAGTGCAGCCTCGTTCAACGAGCGGCCAGGAATTCAACCCGGCGCCCCGTGGCACGTCGCGCTGTCAAAGGCTGTTTGCCTTCTGATCAACCCAATACACGACGGTGATGATAATTTATTCAAAATCATTTAAATTTGATGCTTTTTCGGCTCTATTAACAGATTACCACCACATTAATCGACTCTTTACAAAAATTGCCTTCTAGGGGTTTCTTTTAGCTTATATTACTACTTTTACGTCACTCAAAAATAAAATATTTTACTAAATTCTCGTATATCACTAAGCATGTCGACGAATACGTTTTCAATACGTAAGTCTTAATAAGATTCAATGTAAATTTAAAAAAAATATACGATTCCGGTAACAGTTTTAAAGGAAATAATCACGAAAGTTAAGTTCTTTATTAAAAAGGTAAAATTAAACAAACTTCTACTATTTATCAAGAAACATCAATAAGTAGTAAACACGGCTAATAATTGATGAAACTAAATTTTTGATTAAAAATTTACAATACCTAAAGTTACAATACCACGTATTCAGCGACCAATTTAAATGATTTTATATTTGATCTTATGGTAAGCCATATCTTCAGTCTCATAAGTGGAGGATTCGTCAGTTAAAATTTTTCTACAAAATTTTATTAGCTTTCTTACACCCTTCGATATTTTCCCTCAGATAAAATAATCATAATCGCTTTTTTCAAAAGATCACCGTATTTGTTTTTACTTACAACATTTATGATGGATAGGAATAGATTATATCCCAATTAAGAATAACAAGGCATCGGGAGAAAACGGAGTAGAAATATTTCACACGATGTATGATAAAATATAGCAGACAGGCATGTGGTTGAAGCAATGGACAACGGAAGCAACAAACAGTGTATGAGACACTTTTCGTTCCGTTGCATAAAAAGGGTTCCACCAAGCCATGTATTAATTATTGCCTTATTGCCTTAATTCCACATGCAAGCAAACTAACTTTATATCTTAAACAAGCGTCTTAAAACCTTTCTGTGCACAGAACAAGCACCTGAACAGGCAGACTTCGTGTAGTGTAAAGTTACGCTCGAACAGATTCGTATAGTTTGCCAGATTTTTGAGGAATTCCAAGAATTCAACATGTCCATTTATATTTGCTTCGTTGATTTTTTGAAAGCATTTAATTCGGTTAAACGGTAAAAATTTAGTAGATGGTTTATTCAATATTTAACTTATATTCATGCGAATAAACAAGATGTTATCAGTCAAAAATCGGTAGCGCATTTTTATATTAGACCTTTTACAGAAAGAATATGAGTAATTTTCAATTTAAATTTTGCACCTAGTATTCAAAATGAATACTATGGATTAACTATAAATAACTTTTAAAAACATGTTTTAGTCGTAAACTGAAAAGACTTTTATGCAATAATGAAATGGTTTTTATGAATTTTAGAAACCTTAAATGGTCAAAAATAAATACCAATTTATCGACAGGAAATATGGTGAAAGAGTTCGCATTTGTTGTATTTTCATATGTTATTTTTTCTAATCATGTAAAAGATAAGATTTAAAAAACGATATATTATAAATTTTACATAAATACTTATTTATTTACATGCACATATTTGTCGTTACATTGTAGGTGACATACTCGTAACGATAAGTAATAAATGGTTTAACAAAGTTTAAACTTTTAGATTAAACTTGAACATAAATTACATGATAAATACAAAAGATAACACCGACACAATTCGACAAATTTACTTTCACTCGTCATAAAAAACCACACTTTGGTGCGACTGCAATCAGATGGCTGAGTAGTTAAACACCGCGGGAAAATGAATAGTTCCGATGTAGTTTGATTCTAGAAGGTGGTATAACACATAGGCGATGATTGCGTGAACGCAGGAAATTGTCAGATATGAAAAATGAAAATTTAGACAATAATACAGGGCACAAATTTTTTTCTTCTGATAGGATGATAATAAATTTCATTAGTGCAACATCTTTTCTGAGTTATAAAGAATGGAAACCTAGTATACCCAAAAGGAAACCGGTAGGAATTAGAAAGGGAAAGTAACCATACTGTCTCATATACAAATATCCAAGGAACGTCTTTTAGACACGTTCAATCGTCAAGCTGTGATATAGATTTAAAATCTTTCGGATTATTCAACAAGAATTCAAGTTCCGAAATGATTTTTTGCTTCACCCGCCATATGCCCACGAAAAGTCGATGATGATTCAAATTTGACTCCCAAATAAACGACCTCATACAGACGATGTGGGATTCCGCTGACTGTGTATTCGTACTTGATAGGAGCGTGTGCTCGGTTGTAGGTCACTATTGAACATTTGCTTGCATTAAGCTGTAAGCGGGTTGCTACACTCTACTCAACGACGGCCCTGATGTCACGCTGCAACAGTTCGCCATCTGCTTTATCCTTGACGACAGTAAATAGTTTCATGTCGTCCGCGAATAACAAAGAATGAGCAGTTTTCACCGCGCAACCAATATCGTTTACTAGAAACGTGAAAAGTAGAGGCCCGAGGTTCGAACCCTGGGTAACTCCCGATCGTGTGAAGTAAGTCTAGTGTGTAAAGTTGCCCACTCGTACGTATTGTTTTCTATCCACAAGATATGAAGAGAAAAATCATAAAAGTGGAACGGAGAACTCTGTCTCGCAAAGGTAATTTAAAAATATATCTTTATCTATACGATCGACAGCTTTCTTCTAGTTGAAATATGCAACATTTACTTGAGATCCGAGGTCAAAATGATAGGCAACATAGTCAAGAAGCATAAAAAGTTCGTGATCATTGAATTTCAGAGACAAAATCCATACAGATTTAATTTCCGTAGCTCGAGTATATGTTGCGATATAGAACAAAGTCAAATATTATACCGACGCAGAGAGGAAAGCGATTAGTCTGAAATTATTTACATCTGACCCCCTGCCACTCTTAGGTATAGATGTTAACAGAGTCAGTTTCGGACGCGAGGGACAAGTGCCAGTTTTTAGAGAAACAATAAATGTATGTTTTAAACGTTTCATAAAAATATCAGCGCAAACTTTAAACATGTACCCGGGTATAATGTCGGGTGCGATTGATTTCTTAAGCTTGGAAATGGTAAGTTGAAGATTACAATCAGAAACACGTGTGACATCGACGTCGGCTCGGGTACGGTAGCAAGAAGTCCAGTGAAACGTCTAGTCGAGGAACGTTCGAACTGTACACCGACCGGAATTGCCTAGGGAAAAAATTCGGACGTCGCCGGGCCGCAACCAATCACGCCATCGCATGAAACAACGTTGCGAGCGCCGCGGGTAACTCTTTGGGCACTCATATATGACCAAAGCGATGCTTTCTGAATTTAATTCTATATTATAAATGTAATCAGCTCTAATATTCTTAATATCGCGTTTGACTGCAGTTAGAAGCGATTTGAATATCTCGTAGTTATTAGCGGATCGATGTTGTTTCTGTCGATGAAAATAATACTTACACTTGATTAAATCATACTGGGTACTGTAACTTCAAAGTCTTTTGGATCTTAAGGAGTATACATGAGTTGGTACAAGAGTAAACTCTGTTGTGGAAAAAAATTACAGTGGTATTCACATTGTCAAATAGTAAAAATTGTTCCAATTGGTCTCAGAGAAGAGACGATAAAGCGAGACGTAGTTTCCCTTCGAAAAGTTCCAATTTGTGCTGGGATCAATAATAGAATACGGTTGACGACTGAATGGAAGCATCGCTCCACGATCGCGTCACCATCATTCGATAGCACTATATCTAGCATTTTTCTACTTGCATTGCCTATATAGATATAGCTATATATGGGGACAACAATACATATTGGTATTAAGGCGTTCACAGATATTAGTAATGTGCATAAAATATAATTCAAAATAATCACTGGACGTCGACGGAGAAAGTACCACACAAATATAAACACCATTGTGGCCAACAGATATCTTCACCTACAAATGCTCGCCGTCGATTTTATGCTAGTGGAGGCGCTCCAACAGAAAGAGCTCATAAGCGGTCAGCAGAAGGCCGCCGCCTCGCGTAGCCCAGTCGCATCTCAGTACCGTGTAACGCATGTCCAGAATCTCGCCATCGTGTACGGACTCGTCCAACCACGTCTCGCTCACTGCAACTAAATCAAACTTTTTGGGCCAGGGCGCTCGCTTAAACCTTTCTATTTTTCCTTTGATACCGCGTGTATGTTGATAATATAATTGCAGTGCCCGCTTACAACGGTGTATTTTCCGACTGTTCGAGTCTAGCGAGCGATTTTCGAGCACGCTTCGGAAATGTTCATTCGTTTTTAGAAGTGTTGCGGAGCCAGAATGATGGACACAACAATTTGAAATTTGTTTTCCGGTACGCCAAGTTTAAATGAACCATAATCTCCTCTCAAGTTCAAATTCTCAATATGGGGTGCAAAGGAGCAGTCTTTTCTTATACGTAATTGGCCAGCGATTCAGGTGTCGAGTCGGGTTTAATATGAAATATGTGAATATATTTCATGCGTTCGACAGCTGACAATTCATTATCAACTTCGCCCGAACCGCATATTATCGCTTTACAGTGACGCGGTCCTCGTCGAACCATTTCACTCCACGGCTGCTCCGCAGTGAAGAAACGAACCTCGCGTAAATTAAGTAGCATTGAATTGACGGCGGATCGCGCGTCGCCATTGGATTACTGGTAGCAACAGCGTCGATAGGCTCCGTCCATCGTGCTGCCGATCGTGTCATCGGTCGCTTAAAGGGAGCGGGTGGCGATGGTGCTATCTCGCTCAGCTTCTTGTTAAGATTACCCTCCATGTAGTTAATGTACGTCTTTAATTCCAAAATTAATTTCTTTTGCTTTTGAATTAAACATTTTTTTAACTTTAAATGATGAGTGTTGATCGTATTTTTTCTACATATAATATTTTTATACATGACTTAATATCAACTGATTACTAACTAAACTTATTTCACAAACTCGAATCAACAGTTTAAGTTCTCATGTGTAATTTTCAAATAAATAATTTTATAGTTAGATTAGATTAGGTTCATGTACATTTCTTGATTTTAAACATCGTATATATAGTACATTGCATATTGTTCCTTTACGATTTTGTTTACTTAAATAACTCAATATTTTCATAAATCTTTCATAACAAAAGAACAATCCCTCACTTCAAATGAATGAACGAAGGGACGCATATCACGAAATTACAAGTGATACTCGTTTCACTATAGAATATTTACAAAAAATACTATAATTCTATCATTTACCACAATTTACTCAAGGTATATGCGTTATAGAAACTTATAATATCAGTGTTATCTGAACAACACCGCGATTTAGGTGATCAGATATGGGACGAAATTGTTCGATACGGATCTCATCCTCATAGGCCAATAATGCTTTACAATGGTACAACTCTTTAATGGCTGTCGAATACATGAACTACTTTCATGTATTTCACATCATGCTTAACTAATTCATGGCCAAAATAATTTGCAAATTACTTTAAAAAAATATTTAAATTGTACTAGACCAAAAAGCTTAATACAACAAGTGACTGTGCTTCCTTCAAATTTGGTATAAAACTGAGTGTCATTTTAAACCCTGGATTTTGACCAACAATAAATCCGTTAACGAACGGACATTTTTGAGGCGCGCTCAAAATCCAATTGCAACATTTGACTAACCGGACTTCAAATTACCTTGTAAAAATACTGTAATTATATTGTCAAAATACACGTGGCTTTAAAGGAAAGTTGAAGAAATTCTCTTCGAATATTGCTGAGCGTTACGATGTAATTGCTTTAAAGGGGACAGGGTTTGGTGAGTTTGTGCACAACGATGAATTGCTGGATGTGCATTACATGGTACTGTGATGCGACCGGTTCATTGTGGACCCACCGTGAGTGGGTGCCTTCGTATGAGATTCTATGTGTGTATATTACGTATATCTCGCCCTCTTCGTATAGTGAATATTATGGTAATTTTTTTGGAATTTCTTTAATATTTTTTAATATTTTAAATGAGTTTATACAATAGGTGATATGAACCAGTACGGCTGTCACTAAAAAACACTAAAAATTGAACGTAAAGTGAAGCGATTTTATGTAATATGCACAGTTTAATTTTAATACTTCCATTAATGAAAATATTTACTGAATATATTTGGCGTTAATTTCATTTCATTTCATTTCATTATATACAATTAAATGAAACTACGTGATGTAGTATTATTTCTACATGCATGATAAGATAACATGCATGATAGCATCCTTGCTAATAGCCCACCTGAAGATGTAATAAAACGAAACGGTCGTTTTAAAGAACTTAAAGAAAGTAGAAATAATACTACATCATGTAGTTTCATTTAATTGTGAAAATATTTATGAAAATGAATTCGTTACTACTGTCTAATTTTACCTGCCTAAATTAAATTTGAAAGTAATTAAACAAATTCATATAGTTGAAAGAAACACACTTTCGTTTGTGGCCATATAAAGTTGTATGACTTTACGCAATATTTTTTCGTTGTGTTTGTAACATTAAAATAAAATATTTTGTATCAGTTTCCACTAGCATTATTATTATTACATTACCGACTATGATCTATTTCAATTAAATTTGCCGCTCAATTTTTTCATCCATATATTATTCCTCGTAGGCGATTTTTCTATAACAAAGAGCTGGATTATTTAATTTTTTTTTTAAATACGACGTTTCAACATAATTTATCTCAATTTTTATGTGAATTACAAAAAAATACTTGCTGATTAATATGTCTTTTTCTTTGAGGCACGGAATCTTTAAATGGTGGAGATAAGAAAGAAAAAATAAATTACCTTAGTAAATTTTGGTAATAATTAGTATTGAAAAATTTAATTAAGTTTTGTTCTACTTCATTTTAATATATATATATATATATATATATATATATATATATATATATATATATATATATATATATATATATATATATAAGTTAGATATTTTCTATGATTAAAATAAAGAGGTAATTTTCTTATTGAAAGAATTTTGATTATTAATTCAATAGATATTTAAGCGTTCTTTAATAAAATTTATGGAAAAGCTACACAAACAACATGGATGATCAGAAATTTGCGATGGACTATTAATTAAAGTTATAATAGGAATTATGGCGGTACATCACTATTTCGTTGAAAAATATATGTCAAGAAGAAAAGATGGTAGAATTGGAATTGTTTACCATTGATTCACGAGATAAGATAATATCAACAATTATAATAGAAATTCTTTTCTTAATAAAACATACAAAACGTTATTATAGATAACAGATTACAAACAAACCTACATACAGAAAACTTACCTGGTATTACTAGTTCCATTGCGGTAGATTATTATTTTTATTAGTTAGCTGTTAGCAAACTAATTACAGTTGTTGAAGAAAATTATAAGAAGAGGATCCCGAGAAAATAGGTTCAATTTACAAATATAATTTCAAAGGTAGAATGAAATTTGGTCAGAGAATGTTCCTGTAGTTAAAAAAACACCATCGATTAAAAACTACAAAATTAAATACACGAACCATTTCTAAGAAAAGATGTAGATAAGATACATACACACACATACGCACTCACGCACGCACGAAAGCACGCACGCACGCACGGAATAGACCAGCGAAATATCTGTGATACAGGGGTTATTGCACGTAAGAAACAATAAATTTTATTGTCTTAGGCCTAATGGTTTTAAACATTTAATTTTTAAAATTTTTTTTAACTTTTGTTACTGCTCATGAAAAAACATTTTTTTATTAGTTATTATTACTATTTCTGCTTTTTGTTGTCCAATATCTTTTGGAGAACATTAGTCTTCCTAATTAAAATGTTATTAATTCGTTATTATTGGCAACATAAAAGTTAAACGCTGAAACATTTGCATTTTTTTAATTACAAAACATGAAAAGTGATTTTTGAACAATGCTAGTGTAAAAGAAATTTACGGCAACCTTATGGAAATTAATTTTAAAAACATCTACATTTTACACAGTTTCCAAAAAGGTATAATTTTTGGCACTAAGTCTTTTCATAACATGTTCTTTATTTCTAAGCCCATAACATTGATGATTGATAAGATTTCCAAGTTCGTCTCTTGAAAATCGTAGATAACAAACTCCATTAAATCTCGGTGGGAGTTCAAATGGACCCATAATTTTGCCATCCAGGATTCCAGCCCACAAATTGTCTCCGAATTGGTGTTGAAATCTATTTTGCTTTACGATGCCGGGATTCTCGACGGCATTTTGCTGTAAATTGTGCATATTAAATACTCCCATCCTTTTAAAACATGATTCGTTGCTGTATAAGATTGAATTAAAAGAAGCGGATCTTGTCTGCATCGACGCAGCATTTCCCGACAGAAATCTATTCATAGTTGATAGTCAGCAGGTAGCAGTGCTTGCGCTAGTGTACATGGTACGGGTACAAATTATTTCGTCTTAAAATGCAATGTACTGTACTTCTTGCGACATCAGTACGTCGAGAAATCCGCCGAACACTAGTAGAAGGAGCTTCTTCCACTTCGGCCAGCATTTGACGCTCATCAACATTTCTGGGTCTTCGTTCAGGTACTACATTTCCAGGAATTCAACCCTCTAAATGTGCATTATTTATACAAAGAAAGACTCTGATCGGGATTGCGTTCGCGAATAGGGTAGCGCTCGCGATACGAACGTGCAGCTTTGCCGAGCGTTCCCATCACATATCCTGTAAATAAATGAATTACTGCATATTTACGCGCAGTGTAGATTTGAGACATTTCGCAATGCAGTTGGTCAAATAATATCCAACTCACAAGCACAAACAAGGTGCTATTCAAACATAGGTCAAAAAATAAGAACGGTAGGAAAAAAGAAAGGTAGTGAAAAAAGAGCAAAAACACGTTGTTGGCTCCGAGCGATAAGCAAGTCACTAAAGGAGCAAAGTTGTTGAGGGAAGGAGTAAAGGAGGTTACTTGACTGCCGAGAACAATATAAAAACCACATGAGTAGGAAAGAGATAGTGAAACAATTCTGATAAGCGGTTGTATTGATCGTAAGTATTTCCGCAAATGCCGAGTTATTTCAATAAAGCTGTAAAATGTTAACAGTATTAATTGTAATAATGTTACCATTTTGGAATCTGTGTGAATTTTAGGTGTTATTGAAATAAAATTCTACGAGGTTGCCATAATTTTTTTACATTAGCATTGTTTAAAAATCATTTTTCATATTTTGTAATTGAAAAAAATGTACATGTTTCAGCTACTATCTGGTCTTTGCAGTACTGGCGTATTCCGGAGAAATATTAAGGATATTTAGATACAGGCCAATTACATTAGTAGTTCGGTAATTATGATGATGGGTAAGCGAAACCGAGTGTATGCTAAAGAAAGAAAGCGCAGATATATATCCGGGAAAGTTTGCGGAAGTCAATGACATTTGAAGACTGTGGCACAAACGCATAAACTTATTATGAATATTGAAACCAACACATGTATAATCAATTAAGGAACGGTTAATTAAAGGCGAAAAAATGTTCCCCCTTCGCGTAATTTTGAAAACTTGATTACGCCAATAAAATGTATAAGTACAACTAACGTGCAGAAGTTGTTCAAAATTGTTAATTATTCACATGTATTAGGATTTAATGAAATAATTTACGACTAACCACAGTGTGGAAATTAATGGAATTGAGTCTTTTGTATGCCCTTGTTTTAAGGCTTAGAAAATCTAACCTTTATAATTACTTTTATAAAGTATTTAAATGCTCAAAACAACTGGCAAGTTTTTGCATTAAAGCGAAATTTTAAAGACTTCAAAAAATAGAATAAAAATATTGATTTGCAATTGACATAGAGATATAAAAATTATGCAGAAACAAAACAAAAGTTAGTCACGAATTTTATATATTCGATCTGTACAAAATTTAAATTTCATAAAATTTCCGTTTGTGATAAATAATGTAATTGTTAATCAGTTTTATTCGACATTAAAATTTTTGTTAATAGAAAAACCTATTCTATTGCTCATATCAATTAAGTTCCTTCTAACAGCTCAGAATACTTAGTGTGCTTGTTAATCTCGTTAGGCTGGCGTTTATATTCATTATCTTTTACTGTGATAAACATTCTGGGACTACAAGATATTAAATAAATTTTTACTAAAATATGCTACTCAGTATTTGATATTGTAATCCCCTTTTACTTGCAAGAGACGATTGCTTCCATAATGTCGTTTAATGAAATGAATTGTGCCTACCCAGCTAAAAAAAATAAGCAAAATTAAATACTTATTACGATATTAAATATTATCACCTAGTGCAGTAATCTTGATATATCTGATTTTTGCCCAATATTATGTATACAAAGGATAAAAAAGTTTTGAAAAACCTCATCTAGTATTATAAAATACTAGCTGTGCCGGTGTCACCCGCCTAGAATTATCTTATTTATGTATTACATTAAAGTACATAAATAAATATATACTTTAATGTATATTGAACTTATTGCTACGAGAGAAATCTCTGACAGCTGACCAGAATTATAGATTTATGATCCTCACCATTACGCTCTATGACCCTCTTTATTGTAATCGTTTATTTCCGTCACACAGTTTTGTGACGGTACCTGGATATATATATATATATATATATATATATATATATATATATATATATATATATATATATATATATACACATACATATGTGTAGTTTAGTTACAGTTTATATGGAGATAGTGATATTACAAATGAATGAAACAATTAATAAAAATTCTGAAGAAAAATAAGTGTTTCATTGTTTGACTAAAATTATTACCGCTGAAATTGTAAATAGAGTATTATATACGCCGATATAAACGTAGATACACCTACGTGAGTTAGCTGTCAATTATATTGTATATCGTTCTACATCCTTAAAAATAGGCATAATAGCTATCCTTCACTTATTTCTTTTGTGCCAAATGATGTCATATAAAGTACGGTATTAAACCTTCGATTACTATTTAAAAAAGAAGCGCAGATGAAGGGATGTTTGCGCTGATCTTGAATTTTAGTGCGAAAATTTTTCCTGTAGCACAGCTTGTAACATTGGCTCATTTCTCCATTTTTTGCCAAACATTTATAGCAAATTATATTCATGGGCTAATTTTACATATTTTTTGCATTATCAAAATTCAAATCGTAATTGAAGGTTGACTTGTTATCAAAGGCAAACATTTGATCACGCGCTCTCATCATCGTGGATCGTTGCCTTTATGCAGAAAACCGCCGCAAGCGCTCAGATCTAGACTTTCTAATACGGGTTTCAGACACGTATGTTTTGTGTAAAGCAAACCGCTGAATGTATTCGATACTGGACTCTCTAGCATAAACTTGTGTGTTTCTAATATTTTGTTGACAAATTATTGCGAACGTTCGGTTTTCGATTCCGTAGAGAGAGTCTATGTGTTCTCATATTTTGATCGGCAAGCCGCTGTGATCGTTGGGTGCCGCATTCCTTGGAAAGCCCCTGAAAAATTGTCAGTGGCTTGCTTTCCAACTCTAGCAAAAATTGTCACTAGTCATTTCCTTTTACTACAATCCTATAAAATACAGCTTATATAAACTATTAACATCTAGCCTTACAAGCTTAAGAATTCTTAATAAGGTACATAGTTCTCGAGATTATCTCTAATAAATAAACAAACAAACTTCCATCTTTATTATTTTTGTTTAGGTTTGTTTAGGTTTTTTAATGTTTTCGACTCCGAAAAGTGTGCTTATTTCAATATGTTTTATTGTGTTTAGATACATTTATTTAATACATAATTCGATTTGTCATCTCATTACATATTCAAAAGTGTAATTAGCTACATGATTATTTTCTTATTATCTATATATCTCAAAGTTTTTTTTTTCAATAATCCTTAATATTTTAGTAATGCTATTTTTATTTTAATTGTAAAATTGCAGACATGACCTACGAAGAATTTTTATGTAAGAAAAGAGGCAAATAGGTAAAATAATTTCAATCAGTAACGCGATGTATTAATAGTATAAGCAAAAAATTTAATGGAGAAAAATTATGTTCATATGACAGAAACACTTATGCAGCATTTAGAATTGTTAGAATTGTAAAATGTAAACAGACGAGTTTCATACATCGAGATAGAAAGACTGGTACATAAAATTTAGCGGAGAGAAAAAAATCTGTAAATGTTTAGTTGTATTTACAACATCTTCCACATTATTTCAATATTAGCATTTTTCGTCTTCTACTTGTTTGTGACAACATAAGGAATGGATAACGTTGAAAGAAGGCAATATTTACTTACTTGGCGACAAGCTATAATGTTTACATATAAACGTTAAGGTAATTGTTATTTCAATAATTGTTTTGTTGAAACAATTATAAAATTTTATTTACTTTATATTTTGATTGAAGAAGGCTTTCATGTGATCATGAAAGTTTTAATATATGCGATTAGTTCCATTATGGTATTTTTTTCATATACTATATTTTCTTTATTGGATAAATTACGTCCACCATGCTTTGATAAGCTGACCTGCCTAACGAATTATTTCACTTCGAGTTTTGCTTTTTTGGGAATATATTTCTGCTTCATTTTGAAGAAGACTTGGAGTCGCCTTGTGAAGTGTTTTGTTGCTTTCCAAGTCTTAACTTCTTATAGCAGAATGGTTTTGACATTGAGCCGTCGAGAGACAATTTTGGGTTTCACTATTTGTTTCAGTTTTCACAATTGCAGTATTCCGTTCGTGACACGATACTCTCGAGATACGTGAAATGGTGGACATGTTTTGCTTGCTCTTTACTGGCAGCAAAGGAGTTAATCTCTTCACATCAGATTTATCTCCGCAAGCAAGTATTTAAAACGATAAAAATTTCCTTAATTTGGTAAATAAACATAATCTCATCTGTTTTCAAAACATACTTGCTTGAAGTAACAACTGTTATGGAATCTGGGGCATATTGAGTATATATTTTATGACCCGTTTATGGATATTTGTTGAATGCCCCGTGATGGATAAAACCTAGCGGAACTATATGGGTGTCATACCGACGTGTGTGCATTTTGATATTATGTAATTATTATTGCTACAAACCGCCGCGATAAGTATGCATAAACACGAATATAGGAAATAAAAATTATTTGGCAGTAAATATGTCAAATGGAAGGAATATTATGTTATAAAGTTAAGATAGTTAAGCACATAGAAGAAGAAGAAAAAAAAATTAAACACGGTGGTTTAAATTATTTTAATTTTGTTTAAATTGTAGTCACTATTTAATAACAAATTCAGGAAAATAAGTAAATTTACGGATTATTGGTGATCCATAAAAATAACTTATTAACATTTCTGTTCCCTATACTGTTATTTCGATACCTTTGTCATTGTGTCACTATTTTGAAAATTTAAAAAAATATTGTCTCTAAAGAAAACTCATTCTGAAACAGATCACAACTTGAATATATATCATCGATGAAGTAAACTGTATAAAATTTAAATATTTCGTATTAAATAGTAAACATTATTTACATTTCCTATTTATTTAGCGTTTGGAAACATTATAATGAAACATTGGATATAACGAAATCATTTCGTCTACCGCACGTAGAATTGAAACATCATTTTCACATGTCGATAAAATTGTGGCCAACAAAATAATATATTTTATGGCATGACAGGTACCAAAATATGGTCATAAATTATCACTCATAATAAGCATTTATACTTTCTTTTAAATAAGCCGACCATTTTCTACGAAAGCTGCACCAGAAATTAAAATATATTAACTTAATCTTTTTTTGCATTTATAATTATATAAACATAAAATACATGAAAATATTTTGCAACAAAATTTTGGAGAAAGTAAAGTTAAAGTAATGTAAGCTTTTTCCCGTTATGGTTGAAAATTTATTCGCTATGCATATAGACAAATTTTGGAATTAATTGTCAGTTTTTGTTTATTGGTAGTTCTTTTTCTCATAAAATTTAAGTTACACAATGCTTATACTTTTACATACATTGTTCGCTAAATTACTAACAACAATTTTAAGATAAAAAAATATTTTGAAAAAAATTCAGAAATGTGAGTGTATAAATGATTCGTTATTCGCATATAATTATTTACACACTTTTATTTCTTACAAGTGCGTATATTGTTTCTATAATATATCGTGAAAATGCATCAGGATAATTCATCGTAACAAGCATTTGTTGGCTTTTTTAGCGTTTGGTTCATTGATTAAGTTATGCATTTAAACTATGTGTAACAGTGAACACGTTCTGTAATTTTTATTTAATAAAATATTTGCCAATAGACAGACATTTCTGAAAACAGTTTTTTAAAGTTTATTTCATAGATTTAATAGATTAAAACGAAAATAAATGAAAAGTAGTCAATTTAAGTTTATTAAAATTGAATATATCATCAAACCGATAAGATTCACACAACTTCTATGAAATTAAATATATGTTTTAATAACGTCGAACTCAATATTAAATTTTCTGTTAACTTTATTTGTAAATAATAAAATAAATTGCTATTGCCAATTAAGTATCTTCACAACAGTAAAATTTCCAGGTAAAGGTAAGTTCATGTGAATATACTAGTTTTCTATTAAGATTTAGTTTAATCTCACCGCCTCATCTCTCACAATATACATCTGACTTCCTCCCAAAAATAAGAGTTTTGCATTTTATCTACGGAATTAAACCTTGAACCTCGGGTCGGCCATTAGCGTCAGTACGAAAGGGAACAAAAGCTTGCCTTCGTGCCGCTCACATCACTGCAATAACCCTCGGTGACCGCAAATACGGGTGATGTAATTATAAATGTTTGACTTAATTAAACAAGTTAATGGGAGACGGAAATCTAGAGGAGCAATAAAAGAAGTTAAATTTATTATAGCGAACAGGATGTATCAAACGTCCATCGAGCTATGACACTATCCGCCACTTTAATTTTATTGCGAAAACGAGTCAGTTTGTTACAGGTCTGAACAATTCTTACAGTACTGAACAGCGTGTTTGTTCATAAATAACTAGACGTGAGTAGTGATACTAGACCAAACACCATTATAATGTGTTTCCTGGTATATTGTCACATGTGTGTGTATATATATATAACGTAAACATTTCCGTGATACGAAGAAATAATAAAAATAATAGAAAACAATATAAAACACAATTCAACAAATGCAAGCGAAAAAAAGTAATTGAAATAACGCTGTCATCTGTCAGTGTACCAAACTTCCAATAAAGGTAAATCTATTACAATGTATTTTTGTCGTACGTATTTTTTGATATTATGTTTTAATTATTTTTTGATGATACGTTATAATATGCTCAGATCGATACAAAAAGTTGCATCTTCTTAACATAAGAATTAGTATACAACAGATGTTCAGTACATTTCTCAGCAACAATGCTTATCTGTGTATGACATTGAGAAAGTAATTATTGCATAAATAAGAATACTATGATGCTCTGTATATAATCTACATATACACATATATATATATATATATATATATATATACATACATATATATATATATATATATATATATATATATATATATATATATATATACTCTATATATTCACTCATGCATTTAAACTCTAATTCACATATTCGCCTGAACAACTCGGCGAACATTTGACGAGTACACGGCTACGAACATCTGCTTGTTTAATTATATAACCTTTGTTACCTATACACCCATTTTTTTGTTATTTTAATTTTAAAGATTAAGTTACTTATATAAAATCGTTAAACACAACGTGTATACTGTGCAGTTTTCAATGTTTCACATATTTCTTCGATTCAAGCCAAAATAACGATATCAAAACGTGTGCCCGAGGCGGAACTAGACAAAAAACCTACTGTTCGCACTATGTTTTTACGTTTAGAGACAACTGTCTGAAGTTCAGTAGTCAGAGAGGCGGTTCCACCTAAAGTCCTTGGTTCGATTTCTAGTAAGCATGATTTGTTATGATAAATCTACAAAAGTTCGTATAGATATTACAAGAAATGGAAAAAAAAATCATAACTTCCTTTTCGTCAATATTTTATCGATATATGCAAATACTAAACAAAACTCACTAAATGTCAAAATACAAGTTTATAAATCTATGGATAATAAATTATTAAAGAATACACTTTATAAGTTGAAGAACATGGGGGAAAGGAACAATATTATATGTTTTCCTTTATAATATAATATTATAAAGGAAAATGTTGACACAATTTCAATGGCGACTTGGTATTTTCCAGACTAGCTAAAGTAACGAATTACTAAATTATAAACCGTGAAATTGTAAATAAGACTATAAAATCACAAAATTAATACAAATTCAAATAGCCTAGCTATTCGTCTCAGATCTTACTACTTTTTGTTTCTATGTGTTCGGTTCTTTTTCGAACATATCGTACCATTTTCTTCTCTAGCGAATAGAGTTTCACCACCAGAAAATAAATTAACACCGCATGTGATATCGTTTAATATATTATAAAAATAATTGAGAGATATACCCATAAATTATTGATGTATTTTCCCGAAAACTCACGTTAATAAAATTCTGAAAAATTTCATGTAAGGCACAAAGTTCGATAATTTCAAAACAATCTATCAGATTATTGACTTAAATGAAAAGCTACGCTAAAAAAGTGATGTACTACGCATCTGTTATACTAAGGGTGGAAACTGATTGTCAACAAAAAAATATGATAATGGTACTAATAAAGAATATTTATCATTCGATAGAAATGAATAAAAGCAAAATATGTATTTAATAATTGGCCTCCTCCATCCCCGTAGCCAAACAAAGATTTAGGTTTAAAAAATTTATTAATATATTAAATAAGTATAGTTTACAGTGTTAGTAAGTAACTATATTGATTAAGCTAGTTTTTTTTTATTGTAACCAAACTTATCAGAATTAACTTAATTTTGAAGGTTTTGAAAATACACCTGTTAAAAATATATGCAATTATATCTGTAAATGTACTTTATAGAAAACTGTACACGTATCTAAAGCGTATATCATGGAATTTAAAGAAAGAAGAATGCTACATAAAGGCATAAAGCATAAAATAGAACATATAACTCTTCGAAAGCTTTTAGTATATCTAAAGAATAATATTATCATTCTTCATTTAACATCGATATTGAATATGCATTTTGAAAATACTAACTATATAGGAGGGCGCCTGAAAAATGTTGAGACTAAATACCTTTAAGTATTACTAATGACTCGTGCAGCACATCACTAATTGTGGATATCCTAAGAAATATAAATGTCAAGTTTCTTGTCATTAGCATCATTATGCTTTTTGTAACCGAACCATAAACGTCACCATGTCCGAGTCATCCGCACTTTGCACGAATTTGGAGTACAGAGCTGTCATAAAATTCCTTACAAAGAAGAACAAAACGCCGACGGAAATATTTGAAGAGATGTCAGCAGTTTATGTCTGCACTTTCGTCTGTGACCGTAAAACGTTGGAGCCGAGAGTTCAAACACGGAAGGGAGTCGCTCAAAGTTGATCCCAGGTCGGGATGCCCAAACACCGCCGTTACCGAAGAAAACATTGCAAAAGTGAAAAAAACTTGTTCTCGAGATTGGTGAGTCAAGTTGTGGCAGATAACTGAAGCCATGGGCATTAGCAAGGAGTGAATCGGCGACATTTTGCATAATCATTTGCACATGAAAAATTTGTGCGCGGGACTGGTGTCGAAAATGCTCACGCCACTGAACAAGCAGCGTCGAGTCACAACTTCGCAGGAGTTTTTAGACATATGTGGTGATAATCCTGACAATGTTTTTTTTCGTTTTATTACTGTTGATGAAACATGGATGCGACAGTATGATCCGGAGTTAAAACAGGAGTCAATGCAGTGGATAGAAAAGGAAAAAAACCCGCCACGGAAGTTCAAAGTACAACGGTAGTTGTTCAAATTCATGGTCACTGTTTTTTGGGATTGTGAAAGAATTTTTTTCATCCACTACCTTCTTAAAAATACTACAATGACCGGAGACTATTACGCCGCACTGTTGATAAAAGTGCGTCAAGTGTTATCTAGAAAAGGAGGGGCAAACTGGCGAAAGGAGTCCTGTTTTTGCAAGACAATGAGCCCGTCCACACTGCGCGAGTGGCAAGGCGTGCCCTCGCTGAAACAGGATTTGAAGAAATCAACCACCCACGCTACAGTTCAGATCTGACCCTTAGTGATTATTTCCTCTTTTAAAATTTGAAAAAAGACCTCCGAGGATGGAACTTTTCCAGTGACGAAGAAATGAAGACAACCGTAAATGAACATTTCCGAGACAAAAACGGCGGGTATTTTTTGACTGGGTTAAAAGCCCTTTTTAATAAATGTAAGAAGTGTAGTGAAATAAAGGAAGATTATATTGAAAACTAAATTTTTTATATATTTCTATCAGCATTTTTCATACCTTAAGTTCAAAATTTTCAACTGCCCCTATTAACCATTTTAAAGAAACTGACTTACAGACAGCTCTTAAAACTAATAAGCTGACTTTTATAGTTTCCACCCTTGGTACACACATAAAACTAAATATTTAATTGTGAATAAGTATCTATTTAGAGTGGGAGAAAAGATACTTAGAACATCAAATATTACATTACAATGATTATTAAGCAAGAAAACAACCAAGATTTAATCAATACCTTTTTTTACTATAAATTAATAAAATGTTGTTTATAATAAATTAAACGTTTTCTAAAAACTATACTTGTAGAGATACGTTATTTTGTTGCTTTCTAAACTAAAATACCACACCAACACAATCGTGTAACATAGCAACCTTCAGTCCTATTTCCTATTACACAAATGCAGCCATGTTCTAAAATACCATCCAAGGGACAATCATTGCTAGGCTCGCTGTCAATTAAAATGTGTGATATTAATAACGATCCCTTAGATTACTGCAGTTCTGTAATAGGAAACAGGACTGAAGGTTGCTGTTATCATACGATGGCGTTGGGGTGGTGATTTTGGTTTCGACAGACAACAAGATAACATATCTCTACAAATACATTTTTCTGATAATGTAAAGATAAATTTTAAAAAACATTTTATTAATTTATAGTACAAAAAAGGTTGTTATTACATCTTGGTTATTTTCTTGCTTAATAATCATTGTAATGTAACATTTTATATTCCAAGTATCTATTATCCGACTCTGAATAGATTCTTGTTCACATTTGAATATTTTGTTTTGCGCGTGTAGCAGCAGTGGAAAATAATTAGTAAAGTCAATTAATCACTTTTTAAGAGCGGTCTGTAAAAGTCCGTTTCTTTAAAATGGTCATTGAAGTCAGTATTTTTGAAATACATAGGCAATCTCTATGTTGGATGAGCAATGATAATATTTTACAGATATGCTAAGGGCTTTGAAGAGTTATATGTTCCGTATTACGCTTTATGCATTTATATGACATATTAATTTCTTTCACTTCTATGGAATATGCTTCATGTATATTGAGTTTTGCGTAAAGTAATTTGCACATATTTTTAACAGTAATGTATTCAAAACCTTTCAAAATTAAGCTAATCTAATGAATTTGATTATTGAATATAAATGCCGTCAATTTTTAGAAATTCATTATCACTTCATTTTTATTCACAGCTAAATGAACGTGTTCAACATCTTCAGGTGGGCAGCCTACCTGAAGATATTGTCATACAACGAAGTCTAAGTCCTTGTCAAAAATTTAAATAAAGTAGAAATAATACTACATCACGCAATTTCATTTAGCTGTGAATAAAAATTAAGTTAATTTGAACTTTACTAACGTTTTAATAAACTCTTCTTTTATAATACATGAATAGTTTTTTAAACCTAAATGTCTAGCTACGAAGATGGAGGAGGCCAATTATTAAATATATATTTTGCTTTTATTCATAGCCATAGAGTGATAAATATTCATTATTCTATATACACATTCTATATCACTATAGGCTCTAACATTTGCCATTAACGATCGTTTTGTTAGTAACGCCACTGTATTTTTTTGTTGACAATTAGTTTCCAACCTTAGTATAACTGATGATTAGTACTCACTTTTTTCTCGTAGCTTTTCGTTTAAGCCAATAATCTACCAGACCGTTTTGAAATTATCACGCTTTAACCTTAACTTCAAGTATTTCATAAATTTAATAAAATGAGTTTCAGGCATAATATATCAATAATTGGTGGCTGGATGGCCACAGTTTTTAAAAAGTTACCGAATTTAAATATCTTGGAACAACTATCAATAACATAAGTGAAGTGAATGTTGAAATTGACTACCGCTTGATACTGGAAAATTGATCCTACTTTGGCTTAAGAAACCAACTAAAACCTCGACCTATTAAATAGAACAAAAATTAATATATATATACACTAATTCCTCTATGATCCCAAACATTAACAAAAATCGCGACTCATTAACGATATTACAAAAAAAAAAATATGTATATATATATATATATATATATATATATGTAACATACTAATTCCTCTATAGCCCTCTATGACCTCGAAAGTTGGACATTGAGCAAGCATATACAAAATCAGCTTATAATTTTTGAAAGAAAAATACTACGCAAAATTTTCGGTGCTCGTCAGGAAAATAAGGTTTGGCGAATTCTTTAGAATTACTATAGACAACCATATTCATTATAATTGATACAAACAGCCAATGTTAAAATTAAATCAAACTAAATAAGGTATCTTGGAGACTTATTAGGATCAGAGAATAACAACTTTCAACAAGCTTGATGATGTCCAGAAGAACTTAAAAATATTAAAGGTTACCAAGTGAAAACATAAAGCATTTATAGATTCCGATGAAAAAAGATCATTGGGACGGCCCTGGCCTGCTCTAGGCTGTAGCGCTAAGAAGAAGAAATTTAAAAAAGATGAAAGATGTTTAATTTTCATAAAATCTTATGACAGACCTGTCAATATTTTTTCAGAAGGAAAAAGCGGTTTTGAGTCAAATGGTCTAATAAAATGGAAATCAAAATTTAAAAATTATATGCATAGTTTATTAAATGAAAGGATTCTATAAAGTTCTTTAAAATTATAATAGTAATGATGTAAACTTTAATTTCTTAAGGTGCTTAATAAATAAAATGATTTCAATTTTAATATTTCTAAAATTGGAGTCAAATATTAAATTACCGTTAATTTTTGTTCCTTTTCAACACTGTCTCTTAAGAAATTACTCTAATAAATTGCATATATTATCAGAAATCACTCGTCACTGTGAGTTACTGTACGCTATCGAACGCCCACACGACAACTCGAGCATTACATGATACTCGTTTATCAGGCGACAGACGACTATTCATTAAGATTGTTCTAATAACATGCACTATTTATTTTGCAGGCCTTACGAACGCAATTAAGTGTACAACTTTCACCGGAAATACGTGTGTTGTAAAGGTGTTTTGTGATACAGAAATAGATAGTGTGATAGAGTTGAATAGTTGGCATAAAGGAAATGCACAATAACTTGACAACACTGTGCATAGTATTACTGTTTTGATTTGTTTCTATTAATTATGTATACATACAGGAATAACAGGCATCCCGTATTTTAAATATTCCTTCACATTTGAAAGCAATTTTCGTGATTTATCAATCAAATCCACCTAATCACTTTCCAAAAGGTATTTGTGATCGATTGGCTTTGTAATTATTCCTTTTTCGGTTTTGATTTATTTTATATGATGGTCTTATTCAATCATTAAATACACTCGCTATTGTAGTGTTTAACTTTATCAAATATTAATTCCATTAAACTTAATTCTAGAAAAAAATCTGTGTCTATTAATTTACTCATCGATTGTTACATATATGAGGAAACTCAAAATTACTAATAACGCTGAGTTGATATTTTTGAATTAAATTTTCATTGTGGAAAATTAAAAATTGCATAAATATGTTCTGGTGATAGCTTTTGGTCTATCTTTCAATTGTAATAAATTTTACGTGGATATAGGATATAGATTACACGTAACAATTTTATTCACCTTAAATTATTTCCCGCTTTCTATACTTTAATAATTATTATTCCTAATATATTTCACAATTAAATGAAACTACGTGATGTAGTATTACTCCTACTTTCTTTAAATTCTTTACCACGACCTAAGTTTCATTGTATTATAACATCTTCAGGTGGGCTATTAGCAAAGATTAACTCTTAGGAACATCCAACAGCATTTATATGTTTTAAGTACAATAGCGGAAACCTGGTTTGTGTGGGTTTTCCCACTGCTTATGTTAGTGAGTTTATTGTAGGGGAGCGGTGTAGGTTTTCTTATATTTCGGTAAAGGGTAGATATTTGTTTTAATTTCTTTTGGATGTGAATAATGCGGAAGACGACGTCATAAATTATAACATTTCTATAAAGAACAAAATAAAATAAATTCAAACGTGCATATACATACCGTGAAAATGAATTTTGATAATACATTAACGTATCGTATCGCAAAAGGTAACGTATGGCAACGAACCAATAATTCGACGATATCGTTAGCTGCAGAGTTCAAAACGAACAATAATTGTATTTTATTATCAACTGCACAAGTTTAAAGTAAAAAAAAGTAAAAAACTTAATTTACCAATAACTCTTTTAAACAATATGTTTGTATAAGGGATTGGTTCATCATTATGTCCAATTATTGGCTATGTCAATATAGAAATTGAGTCTCGTGTATATCCGGAGAATAAATATCAAATGTATGCATTTGTTGTTGATAGTATTATCGAAAAACTGCCAGCTATAGATATGAGCGATCACTTGCGGATTTAACTTGGAATACTCCTGGGGATGTGGATATTTTATTAGGTACACAATTATTTCCACATATTTACTTAGGAAATAAAATACAATCTAGCAAGAGTGCCCCTCCTGCTTTATCGACCACCTTTGGACATATTTTAATGGGGGACTGCCCTGATATATCACGTCAAATTACTACCTCATTTACTACGCTTACTTACCATAACGTAGTGAAAGAATGTAGCCAATTAGATGAAATACCTAACACGCATCCTTTGAATCTTGAGAAGACGGAATATAAAAATTTGGTTACTTCGTCTGTATCTCGGTTTGATAATGAAAGGTATTCTGTTACTTCGTCACAAAATTTACAATTATTTTAATGAACCTAGGCGTTACATTCCTACGGACACAATTTTACGATAGTCGTAAAAATGTCCGCGTTAACAATTCTGTAAATAACACTTTATTGCCCAAATCTCACATTAATAAAGGAATCGGTATCGGTAGGGACACTTATGTCTTACATGATAATAAAAAAATATATACAAACATAATAGTAATGATTATAAAAATTATTCACTAGAGTCTATGTCAAGGCAGTATGACAGACGAGATTGGAAAACTTTAAATAATAAATCTAATGTAATTGGAATGGAAAGGAGGCATGTATTTATAAATAGATTTGATGACCGACATTTTGATTATAAAATGTTCTTTCAACGGAAAGTTAAAAATAGAATGTATGTTTCAGAAAACGATAACAAATGTAACACTTATGTGTCGGTTTGTCATATCACATAGGTATTAATATGAATTTTTCATAATCGAACGATTTAAAAATCTGGGTCCACCAGTAACTTTTAACGATATATATTAGTTCCGTAGTTATTCACAGAAATGTTTTGTTCTATTAGTATTTTAAATAAATACAGACATTACTTTATGTCGATAACTTGAAGTTATTTTTTCTAGATATAGTAAGAAATGTTATGTAAATTATTTAATTTGTTTCATGCGCGAATTAAAACTAAATAATATCTCTTAATGACACATATCTCTTTATGATAAATATTATCTCTTTATGACACACATAAGGCTGACTTATATTTTAGACATATTCAAGATATTTTTTGACTTGTACTTTATAAAGAAGTCAAGCGTCTGAGTTATATTTTAATTTTTAACTTGCACTTTATAGGGAAGTCAAGTGTTTGAGATATATCTTTTTTGACTTGTGTTTTTTTTTAGTCAAAGAAGTTTAAAAGATTTTCTTTGTTTGCTTGTAATTATAACTCTTTATATTGAGGCAATTTCCGATTTAATCTCGAATGAATACATGTAACTTTTAGTCGTTTTATTTCTCCACGTGGTTCGGTTTCCTACTTATATTCGGATGACAGCACTAATTTCATAGACGCTAAAGTGCATTTAAATATGTTTTATAAATTTCTGATTAAATCCGAATTTCAATCTGAATTAAAGATTGTCCTTAATAACAGGCGTTTTGAATAATTACATATTTTACAAGTCAGACAAAATGGACCTTTCCCGATCGTAATATTGATATTGAACTGTCGTGATAGTAGGCCAAGAAGAGGTTCCTTCCACCTTTAAAATGGCCTTTAGGAGTAATCGTAGCAGCTCATCCAGGTTCTGATAATGTTGTGCGTGTCGTTACGGTAAAAAGAAAGTTTGAGGCTTTTAAACATTCAATGGTAAAATTACATCTATAACAAATGCAATTAGGTTTATGAGCAGTTTTTTTGCGTGTTTTGAAAAATTATTCGAATTTTCAAAGGCGGAGAAAAATGGTGGAAAATTGTGATAATTTAAAACTATATTTATTGCATGAAAGTAATTATTTATTTGAGATATTAATAAAATATTTTAACATAATTTTACCGCTATCTGTACACTAAGTTACATTTTAAGACTTAACATTCGTCAAAAGATTAACAATTTAATGTGATTTATTATTTACAGTAGCAGTCCATATTAGGGCATTAAATTTGTTTGAATTTAAAAAAAATATATTTTTCACGTGGATTTCAATGTTTCAGCGCCAATATTATTAAATTTAATTTAAATAAATACAAAATAACTTTGCAATATCTGTTCCATTTCGTTTCAAAATTGTAAAATTGCTTTGTTTTTGCATTTCTTTCGTCAAATTTTTCCATTAGTATTTTTGAAGTCTTTTACAAGAACACATCAAATCTTGGTTAGACTCTTGGAGTGCGTGGATATTAACTCTACATCCTAGGCGTAAAGTTCTGACTCATATTTAGGAGTGGAAGGGATATTCAATTGTACATCCTTGCCTTAGAAGTTCAATTAATATTTTAAAGGGCGAAGATTTTTAATTGTACATCCTTGTGTGAATTCTTGTCAATTCTGGTAATTAATAATTGATAAATATTTGAAGATAGGAATTTGAAATATTCATTCAGGCTTAATATTTTCGTTTTTTATTGTGAATGTTGAACGAGTTTTGTAAATGATCCCAGAAGATTTAATCTAATTCGTGTTATAAGGTTCCGAGGAGAAAATCTTACAACCCAGGTATTTAAGACAATATATCTAATAAGAATAATAAGATCACGTGAATAAGAAGAAGAAAATAAACAGTGTTTACTGATCCTGGTCTTTTTATTTTGGAAGTCACACCAAAGAAGTTTTTTTCATTTAAATTTCTGCGAACGGTGCTCGATCATCGTGTCCTGACATCTATCGACATCCCTCAACGACGGTTGGCTGCGAGTCAAGATTCTGCACCATGAACAGCTCCTTCAGGTTATCATCTGGTAGAGCAGGTTGGGATCTGTTTTCTGCATCGTCAAGGGCAATAAATGAATTTGTTCATACAGATGGCGAAATTTCGTTAGTCGTGAGAAATGGTGAAGAGTAGATATTTATTTTCTTTAAAACGCAAATATTAATTTGTTGAAATATTTTTGCTTTTATAATTCATTTAATTCAACAATATATTCTGCCAGATTCGAAAATTATTTAAAGATTGAGAATTTTTTTTTTCTCCTGGCGTTTCTGCTATTTACACGTGTACGGCCACAATACAATACAATGTAATTTTAAATTTAAAGGTATTAAGAGACCCGTTGAAGTATAAAAACCATCATTATTACTGTTTTAGGCCTATTCTTTTACTATATTGCATATATACTGAAAATATCAAGAGTATATAGGATTGTGATAATTAAAATTTAATTTTCTATACTTTGGTATTTAATCGTATACTAAAATTATAATTTACAGTAAACGTGTAGGTAGCAAATAACCAGTGTCTTGTGGGCAATAATCAATATTTACATGCCAATAGTACTATGCTGTGCAATAGTACTTTAGTGTCTCACACCGTGAAACACTTGATATTTTAGTTAACATACGCCAATATATATAGAAATATCAATTGTTTCACACGATAATTTTTGAAAAAGTCACAAAAAATATATGCACATATAGCAAACGGGTAGATTTGTAAATATTAACTGTATAAACCATGCCTTATCACTCATCCTATGAATATGTTTCAACAAATGTCTTTATTAAGTTGTGTTAATTTAATTTTATTGTTGCCTTTAGTTCATAAATCCTAATATGTGGGAAACGAATAACACCAATGAAGTTTCCAATAAATTGGCCTTTCTTTTCAGACATTTTTCTAATTTAGTATTCTTTATAATAACCTCCGTTTTTCATGTGACATTTTCGTGTACTTTCTCCTAATTTTCTAATTTGATTTAAACAATTTTAAATACTACATTTTTCATTGCTCAAAACTGGTTTAGTGTCGTCCCTAAAATTAGATATATAGTTTTGCCGCATATTTGCATTATTTGTCAAAAAGCTGCCTTTTCCAAAGAACGGTTAGTATATCATGTTTAAATTGAAACTAATATTTGTAAGGTCGTGTTACATTACGAGTGAAAAAAGCCCTAATGGTCTTTCCTTATTTGTGTTGTCAAGACACTGTATTGTTTTTCAAAAAACTTTTTATGAATACTTTAAGTAAGGTTTTTTCCGTCAGCAATTTTACCTTTTGTTCTCTTTGCAACTTACTTACCATATATTATAAACAATTAATAGAATAGATGCAAGGGGCAAAAAAAAAAACAAAAAATCTAATATACGTAATAAAATATAAGATTTCAAAGTACAATTTATCACAATTCGAAGATATTTCTTCTACGTGCAGAGTTTAATTAAATATTGTTGAACTAACGAAAATAACATTTTAACCAATTCAAAGTGTTGTATATTTTTGTATCAGTCATGAATTTTGAGAAGCCAAGTGCTTGTCAAATCAAACATTCCTCTTCTGGTTTAATTAAAAATTTAATCCGCGATGAAATCAAATAATACAATTTATTGAATTCTACTGTACTATTTAAAAGTATTTTTGGATGAAATGGAAATTCAAGAGACAAATTCCATAGTCCATACAAATATCTCAGCTTTTTTTTATTTGGATAACTTACGTCTTTAACCGTAAGATTATATCATTGCCTCTTGAGCAGGGAAAGGTAATCGGTAAGCAGCTAGTCTCATTTTACTACAAAGTGTATTTCTTATCAAGTATTCCTTTATTTAATGCAGCTAATTTCTTCGAATTCAATTTCAATTATTTTTTATTCGAGAATTAGATCCCCTCTCCGAGATTTGAATAATTAGCGGCTCATCGAATATTAACTTAAAAAAAACGATAATACGATAATCGAAGTAACGGGTAATTCATCAAATATTTTTCTATGTAGTCAAAAAGAATTTTACAAGTAAGGCTACGAAAATGGACATTTTCATCTTAATTTAATTTTACACAACAGTGATACATGAATGCATGTGAAATTTTTCGGTCCGTTTAACACATGAGTATTTTGTTTACATAATCTAACACGTAATTTGAAACATTCGTTTATTTTAGTATATTTAATACGAAGCTTAATATATTTTAAAAATATATTAACTAACAAGTAATAGCATACGATATAAATTGCTTCAATTTTTAATAGTTTTTTTTTATAATAGGGACCTTCTAACAGTTTTTTTTAATATTTCTTGTGACGTTATTTACATTCATTATCATATCAAAATGTGTATATTGAATTATTTTATGTTCTATCCTAAGTTTGTCTTGAGGGTAAACTTTTCAATTCCGTGGATCCAGAAAGGTTGGACATAATATTTATACCAAATTCAATTATTTTGATTTAATATTTTGCCAAGTCTTATGAAATGTGAAATATTTTAAATAGAGATAAAATAAAAGTAACTCTCATTTTCTTAAGTTCTTAGGCAAGTATTATATGTGAAAAAAACCTGCCAAGCAAGAGTAGAACTCACACTACGAGGGTTCCGTACATGTCCTAAACATGTAATAAAAATTTAATTGTACATAATATTCTTATTAAATTATTTACAAAATCGGAATTTTTAGAACGAAAATATATTACTTGCTATACCTTACAAAAGCACATATTAAACATTTTTTTATATGTAATATAACTATAAATTAACAGTTTTAATATTGATGTTTTTTTAATTTCTGAAAGGTACCTTACTAAGATTACATTAATTGCAGTAAAATTCTACTACGTAAGATAATTTGAAAAATTAACACATTTTTTTTGTAAAAATGTTATATTATCATAAACTTGATATCATTTGAAGGATGAAAATGGGGAAGGCACTGAATAATTAAATTGAAGATTTGCCAATAAAAGAAAATACATACAATGGGTAAAACTGAAAGATTTTAGAACTTCAAAAATTAAACCGATTTTTAAGTTGGTAAAAGGTTTATTATTTTTCAAAATAATCCCTTTAGCACGGTATGCATTATTTTAATTTTAGTTAATTACTGAGAGAAGCTCTTCCTTATACGTTTCTTTCATAGCCTTATTGAACATCAATGCTTCTTCAGCATCCGGGAATCATATCCCTCGCAGTTTACATTTAATTCTCGGGAATAAATTGAATTCGCATTGCGTGAGTTGGGGTTACATGGCGGATAACCTATAATTTCTACATTCGACATTGTAAAATATTATATTCTTTGAGTGTCCAGATTTTTTTTCTTGCTTGTTGCAAAATTTCATGATTCGAGGTCTATGGAAGTATCCTACATATTTTGATTTATTTGCGAGTGTCGAAATATGCGGCAAAACCGGTCGTATTCTTTTAATAGCGTTAAATTGAAGCTTGATTTTTTTACAATTCCATTGGACCGTAAACATAAATATTTGATAATAATATCAACTTGAGACCTCCAAACTTTCCTAAGAAAATTAATAATTAAATTTTTTAGAGCGAAAATATATTGCCTACTGTAAATTTCAAAGGCGCATACAAATAATTTTTGAATTTTTTTATTTATTTGTATTGTGAGACCTTACTTCTTGCCAAATTTCTTGATTCTAGATTAACGGAAAATACCCAGTAGGTTTTGATTTTTTTGCGAGTGTCAAAATATGCGGCATAAATGGCCACATTTTTAGGTTTGTTTATTGCGTTGACTTAAAATCTTCATTTTTTGGCTTCTTAGCGCCAATTAGGTACTTCGTAATCACTATCTATGGTATACCCTCATTTTTCTGTGGGTCTGCCTTTTCTAGTAAGTTTCGCCAGAAGCAATTTCTCGAAATGATTACACTAATTTCTTTTGACAGCACATGCGTAACACTACCGTTAAACTATTGCCATTTGAAAATTTGCCGTGTTTAATTAAATACTAATTACATCAAATATATTTCAATATTTAATTATCGATGAGATAAATTTTCTAGAAACTAGTGTAATTTATTTACGACTAAGTGGATCTGAGGCTTGGCCTGCAAGGGAAATGAGGAAAATGATAATGAAACATGAATACCATGACCAGGACGTTACCTGGTGTAAATATCGGAGCTTAGTATGATAAACGGCCAAATGGCTTGAGATGCAGTAGATAGCTGTAAGCTGACATGTTATCTTTATTATTACTATTGATAACAAATCTGCACGAATCAATCAAATTTAAAAACTAAAAACTAGTTCTGAATATTTCAGCTTCGGTACTAGATTTAACGTGACTAATAATTTTATTGAAATGCGCTATGCAAGAACGTCGCAAATCAGATTGTTTGTAAAGTTTTTATTTAACAATGATATGGAGTTCTATATATTATCTTATCTTATAGAAATAAACAGGAAGAGAACCTTTTAATATCTTTAGTTATTATATGCCAATTTTAAACGCTTACCTTTTGAATAATTTTGAAATTTAAATTTATGCTTAGAAGTTTGATTAGGACTCATAAGAGTCATTTACCATACTAATAATTGATTAAGCTATTATTAAAATTTCCCTCGATGTACTAAAATATATTCCTGTAAACACGCTTTATCAAATTAATACATATATTATATTATCTCACTCTTCGAAACCAGTAGCTCTTTTGGCAAATCAAATTTAAATGTCTACACTCTATATGGTAAGATCAAACTTTTAATTTAAAATTTTGGCTTCATGCATATAAGTTTACTTACACATAAATTAGATTTACTAAGTTTAGAGTACTATTTGAGTAATTTTTTTAAAGCACAACAAAACTTTTAAATGAAATATGTTTATTTCATGTAAATTTATTTTTTTTTTTAAATTATAATTGCGTATTTGCAATTTGTTTGCAGAATTTGTTGCTAATCTAATCTTTAATAAATTGCTTTTTTTTTGAGAAAATTATATTCATTTTCAATTACATTACTTTGGAAGTAAAAAAATATAAAGAGTGTAACGAAAAACGTCACATGACTCGCTATTTATTAACTTGTTTTTATATCAATTTTTATTTGCAGATATGGGAAGAAATCCTTGTTAATTTCATAAATTTTAATACAGAAAAGGAATTATTTTCAGGTTTGGATTATCTGCGAGTGTCAAAATATGTGGCATAAATGGCAGTAAATTTGATTGCATTGACATAGAACCTTGATTTTTAAAACTCCAATGGAATGTGAACCTAAATTTTTGAAATTGATTTCAACTTGAGACCTCCACGCTTTCCTGAGAAAATTAATAATTTTTAGAATGAAAATATATTAGCTACTATATCTCTCAAAGGTGCATATTAAAAAAAAATTATGTGGAGTAGATATAAATCAACAATTTTCGAATTTTTCCTTTAATTGTGCTGTGGGAACTTGCTTGCAAATTTCACTATTCTAGGTATTATGTGAAATAATACTCGTGAATCAAAAACAAATCTAACAATATGTCACAAATGAACAGATTTCGTTAAATGGTTACTGCTATAAGAGGCTATAAATATTTAGATTTATACTCGACAAATATTTTCCTCTTTTTTGTTTCCATCAATCTAGTAATATAATAAAATATTGAACAATAGATTAATGTAAGATTTGTATTTTACATTGATAAGTATTATTCAATAATACACTTACATTTAAATTAACCCTAGAAATCTAAAGTTGTTCAATACCCTCTAAAGTTAACCATTAGTCATTTTGACAAACCTTTATATTTTGACGTTTTTTTGAATATTTGAACTATTAAATTTTATCCAAAATCATACTTATCATACGTTTATAGGGGTTTTAAATAAAAGTGACTATAACAATATTTTAAAAATATTTAATAGAAGTCCGGCTCATAACAAATGACAAATAAGGGAAAAAAATCATACAGTCAAATTTTGCATCTACCTTTGAATGCTGACAATTTTTCGTCGATGGTTATAATTTTTCCAAGTACATAATTATTACATTATGTTATAAATAAATCATATGCATACCTAATAAAATAAATAAAATAACACAAATAACAAAAAACGTTAGATTTTAAGAATTATTGAGCAGATTTTTTTGTATTTATTTTCCCATGAAGGCAGATGAGAATTTTTTTACCGATGTAACCGTAAATGGTAGTATTAAATGAAATTAAATACGTACAATGTACGTATTTATTTTCATTGAATACTATAATAATATTCAATAATTTTTCAAGTTCCAATATTAAATTTGCAAATGAAAAACCGGAACAATCTAACCAAAACACCATTTTCTGCCACCTATTATTTGTTCGTTAATCTATAAAAATCCATAAAAGTGTAATTGTATTACACATTTATTTTAGAGCTTGCTATTATTTTAGATTTTTTTTTCGTATAATAACAATAATACCATTATCCCAATAAAATTCTAGTTAATTCTTTTAAAACATTGTTTCGGAAGTTGACTAGCTCATAAAATGTTAGGCCAATTACCACCAAAATAAAAATAATATAATGAGTATTGTTTCAATAATCGAGAAATTTTATATTTTTTCATGATATTTATATTTTTTCATGAGTTATTTTTCAGAATAGACTCTAATTGCTATGTCTACGAAAATCTTTGAAGCAGCAGTTTAAAAAAAATGTAAATCATGTCCAAAATACTAAAATAATTAGATTATATTTCCTCTGCTGGGTTATTTTGTGTTTGGGGTAACATATAGTCTATATTTTATCGTAATCCGAATTAAAAAAGTAGATATGGCAATTTGTCGTTTCGACATAAATTGCACGTATTTCAAAAAGTTTACTTTTATAATTTTTCTAAGAGACGGCGTCACGAACATTCATTCAAAAGGTAACTTAATAATATCTTCTAAATATCTTCATGCAAATGAAACCACGGGTACAGCTAGTCATAAAATGTATCAAGTATGACCTACGTGTCTTCCATAGATCAATTGTATTTCAACAGGTTATAGACTCAACAGTCCTAGCTCAAAAATAGTTCAATAATAAAATAGGTAATTAATTAACTATCAAATGATCTGTACCATGTCCCTTTAAAAATATCGACTTCTCACGCAGAATCCAAAAGTAAGATAATTTCCAATAATTCTTTCAAATTTATTAAAAAAGTAACCAGCTGGTAAAATTACTCCACGTAAGATTGGCGTAAAAATTTATTTTACGAGAAACGAGAAGTTAAGGACTTGTACTGTCTTTAAAGACACATTATGTACATCTTCACGAAGCTCTAATTTTAAATAAATTTGTGGGACAACCAAGCATGTATTTTCATGATGTTTAAATACGACAGACAAATACTAAAACATACAGGAATATCTTATTAGAACGGTGATCAGAACGCACCAACTCTCTCGACTTAAAATTACAGAAAGTAATGACAGTATACAATTATATTTCGAAAGCACATGATTGCGTTTCAAATATAAAATGTCAAGAACCACAAACGTACTTAAATTAGTGCACTTGTGTGATGGTGTGATGAAAGCTACGTCACTGTGTGGAGGAGAATATTTTTTGCCATTTATAGATGAATATTAAGAGAGGTTTTCATTAATCTCCTGCACAAAAATTAGATTTTTATAATCCATCGTAAAAATAAATTATTCCCCAATAAACTGAACAGAGACCAAGTGTGAGTCGTTTATAACCCACAATTCCTTAGTTTCAGTAATACGTTAGAGTTCCTAGACATCTTCGTAGACTATAAATCTAATCTAGAAGACATAACTGAAGTTGACTTTTATTAATTTCGAAGTACATACTTACTAAATTTACGCATCAAGACGTCGATACACTCAAACATAAAGTTGAGACCAAGAAATCAACGAACGCTTTTCTAAACAGAAGAGTTTTCTCTATAAAAAAAATTGATCTGACTTTATACGTTTATATTTCCACAAAGCGATGAAGTTAGTTGACTACGAAATATTGAAGATATCGATTAAAAGGAAATCTATCCAAATAAAAAAATGATATTGGCAATAGGGTGCAAATTGGTATTAAATATGAAGGACAAACCAATGTATCCATGTTGCAAGTTTCGGCTTTGTGCAAAAGAGTAACTTTCTTTAGTTTAACTTTCATGTAGGTACATGAAAGTTAAATTTATTGACCTGTCAGATATGATCAGATATGATATATTTTTGTTTTGCTAGTGCCCGGAGCTGCTCAAAAATATAATAAAAAGAATGCATGTCTCATCATTCAGACCCAAGGCACAATCGATATTATTAAAATGGTGAATTTAATAAATGATTCCAACACATATATATTATGAAAATATCATTGAAACTTTTTCCGTACATAAAATCGGTATGCTAACATGTTCACAAAGGTTTTGCCCAGAAGTTTACTTAGATTCATCAAAGTTAAAAGTGGAATATCTGAGTCTAATGCAACTGTATAAATCAAGGTCCTTAATTCTCTAATTGATTATAATTTGCCACGGTTTTATTCTATTTGTCTTAACTTCAATTTGTACTGTATAAATAAATATTTAACTTTATGCAGTACTGTTCAGTGTACTTTTGACTGTTCTTTTTTGTATTCATATGTCTGTCTATCATCCGAGAATCATTCAGGTGTCTTCGGAAAATTATTTTTAGTACTCATTAATAAACTTTAATATATTGAAAATATAATTTGTACGCCTTTATGAAAAAAGCTCCTTGTTTTTATTATGATTACAAATTGCAAAGTATTTTTAGCTCTTTTTCCAGTTGCAAGTCGCTAAATTCTTTGCATTTTAATATTTTCAGAGTTCATCCCTTTTCTTTAATTATAATTTATTACTATAACGTCAGGTCCATTTTAGTCGGTCTCTTCTGAAACAACAAAACTAGTTCTTGCAGTATTGATAATAAATATTCACAACTCATTTTTCAGAATAATTATTGCAAATATATCTTTATGACTTTGTCCTTCCACCCAAATACTCGCAATCACCCTTAAAAATCGAAATGAAATCCTAACTTTCTATTTTCTCGTAGTATTAAATTATCTTTCAATCGCTTACGATTACATTGTAGTATGGTTTATTTCTCTCAGTAAATGTCTAAAAGTTGTTAGTGTAGGCATAAATTAAATTCAATGTTGATTACTGACAAAATTCGGAATGTGGGAAGTAGAAGTTACAGTCACTCCACGATCGCACTTTGAATCTCGCTATTTACATTTGAATAGAGAGATTGACCTAATTTCAAGCACGCGTGTCATCGAGGGTTACATCCATCCTGACCTTTCCTAATTGTCCGCGTATGTAGAGTCAAGACTCACCTTCTGTAAATATTGCAATCTTATATGGCTTCTCAATCATTTAAATATTTAAAAGATATTCTTGTTTATATTTTTATATTAAGAAATATCATGTTACAAGGATTTAACCAATAATACTTTCTAACCTTTTACTAACTCAAAGATTTGTATTTTTACAAGCATTCCTTTAAAATGTAAAATCAGCGTCAAAATCAAGCATTCTTGAAATATTTATACTTTAATGTAAATATATTCGGGCATGTGATATTTAAAATACAATCCCAAGAAGGTATTATCATATTTACTGTACTATTTGAGTATTTTCAGGAGAACATTTCTTTAGATGTCACGTAATAACGCATTTCTTAAAATTTTTATATATTTACATAATTTTTTCTACTCCTTATTTAAAACGTAATACACGATATATGATATAATAGAACATTATTATATATAATATAATAGACGATTACTATATATAATATAATAACCGCAGATTTTTTGGCTTGATACTTTTTTGAAAATATAACAATCGAATCAACAATAGGTAAGATAGCCTTGATTTATAAGTATTTTCTCTGCTTAGTCAGCAGTAGCAAGCGGAGCAGTACCAGCCACTCCAGTGGTAACTCACCCTCTATGTCGAACCCAAGGTGCCAAATGTGGAATTCTTTTTCACAGCGAGCTACTCTACTTATGTCGTTGATGTAGATTTTCATCATCGAAAATGTGCGGAAATCTGATAAATCTGGTTTATATTTAAGACACGATTGCTTTTCCAACAATTATTAAAGATAAAATTACCCAGCGTAAAGGAATAAAATTTAAAATAAATTCGATGCAAGTTTCAACTTAAGATACTCACTGGAATATTTCAGTAAATATATTTTTTCGTGAAATGTGTACCGTATTACTTCATTGGCTCTTTATGTACTTCTTAAATTCTAGATGGTGTATTGTATCATCGTTTTCCCCCAACATCGACAAAATGACTGCGTGTTTAGTAGTTTAAAACTTCAGAATTAAACGAAACTACGTGACGTAGCATTATTTCTACTTTCTTTAATTTCTATACCACGACCTATGTTTCGTGTTGTTGATGTTGTAATATAACGAAACGTAGGTCGTGGTAAAGAACTTAAAAAAAGTATAAATAATAATATATTATACTTTTTTTGTGAATAAAGAATTTCTCCAAAATTAACGCCAAATATATTCAATAGTTTAGAACTTCTTAAATGGGCACAAAAAATGTGTGGATAAAAATACTTTTAATCGAGAGATTCTAAAACTTGAAAACAGTTTCATTTTAAACTATCTCCATTTGAATATAGTTTTACTAAGGTAAGTTAAATTTTATATCAGATGACACTTTTTTCAATTAATCCATCTACTATATACATGCACATTACTGTTTATTATCAGACCAATAACGATTTAATACGACACCACGGTAACAGTAATAGACGGCACAATAAAGCCGTCATCTTCATAAGATAATCTTGAAGATGAGCATAATGTGAAGGCAGAAGTCGTCCCTCGTTTGGATCTTTAAAGCTGACCAGGATAGATTTTTGACCATTTTAGACTTATGTATGTAAAATTTTACAAATAGACATTTCCAGTGCTAAACTTATATCTAGCAACACATTAAAAAGAATATTGAACATCCCCATAATTGTAAAATAAGGACTAACATTTGTTCTCCCGTTCTATCGAGTGGAATATAATGGCGGAATGCTTTTCAAAATAAAATTGAGATTTTATTTATATTTAATTAATTTCTTATTCTTCAGTCACGGGTTTGAATATTTGACAAAAATTATAAAACTAGTATTTCACTGGAATATCATAATAAATTTTTTCGATAACTTTATGTCGAAAATATCATGAAATATAGACAACTATAGAACCCCTTATACTACTATAAATTTTAGCCATTATTTATTAATTTTAACCTTATAGCAACTATAAAGTATTGCTAATAACGTTTTCCCTATATTATCGGGCCATTCCACGCCTAGCCAATTTCGTTCATTCTCCGCTGTTCTCAAATAATTATTCTTTCGCATAACTAGTTGTCATAAATGCATTCACATGCTCTTTTATATTTTTATGACTTCACTTTAAAATTTGTTATACTTTACTCAATTTAATTCCTCCATATTTTTCATTGCTTTGTTTTGATTGTCCATTTACTTCTTTCATATATATTCTGTACACTATCAAACCATTTCAATCTCATTCTTGGTATGATGTAAAATCATCACAATATTCTTTTTAACTGTACACACGCTCTTGCTTCGATATTCCATCTTCATTCGATATTTGTGTTTTTATTACAATTGTTTCCAATTGACTTTTGTTCCTTATTACATCGCTCATGTGTTCGTCCATACATCAGTCTGTCACTAACATTTTTCTGTGAAACCATTTGGCATATACATTTGAAAATTAGAATAGTAATAAAGCATGTTAACACACGTTAAATGGTGTATGTACGTATATGGAATCATTTAAGGGCAATTTGGCTTGTTATTTGAATTTTTGCAACGCAATTGGTTTACTTTATAACACTCAAAACGCTTAGTGTGTTATTTAATCGTCACGCGCGTACACCATGATGCATTATAAGAATAGTGTCATTAGTCGGAAAACTATTAGGCTCAATAGTGAATATGGTTACACGGAGTAGAAGCAGTGTAAAGACTTCTTGACAAAGTGTATCAGACTATATTTATTATATTAGGGTCAACTTCATCATAAAACCTAACGTCATAGGGACAGGGGTCAGGAACGCACTTGGGAAAATAAAATGCAACGAATCAGCCGGAAGATTTGGGGTATTCGCTGAAGAGCTGAAAAATCTGGGTGACGAAGGTGTTAGAACCTTGCTTGATCTTTGCTACACAGTCTGGCAGATATGTAAATAGCCTACAGAATGGAGGGAGTCTACTCGTATCACTCCATAAGAAAGGATCCAATCGAGCATGTGGAAACTATAGGACTGTGGCTTTGATATATTGTGCCTGTAAAATTATAATGTACGTAGTCACTGAAAGATTCAAGTCATACTTGCAGTTACAAATACCAAGCGAACAGACCGTATCTATCAATGGCTGTGGCACTAGAGAACAAATCATGAATGTAAGGCAGATCACTGAAAATAGCCGGGAGTTCAACTTGACTATGCTGACATACTTTATTGAAAATTCTGAGGCATTTGTTTGTGTACAATGGTATTGTCTATGGAGAGTCCTATTAGGAATGGTCGTACTTTTGTACTTAATACCTTTGGTAGCAAACAGGATTAGAGTAAATGATGTGCCATCTCTCCCGTTTAAGCCTGGCAAAAGTGTATGATAGGGATGTATCCTATATCCTATTCTTTTTAATATATATATGGATAATTCGTGATGAGGAGAGTCTTGGACGAATGGGATGGCGGTATCTCCGTAGATGGTACCAAAATTGACAATTTAAGATATGCAGACATCACTCTCTTTGCGACCTCAGAAAAAGAAATAGCTGACTTGTTCAAAGCAGTCGAGTATGAGAGCGAGTAGGTCAGACTCTCGGTCACCATAACTAAAATATAGGTCATAGTCATAAATAAGGGTAGCCAAGTTTCACGGACAAGAGAACTCTCTGACCTTTAATTTGTTAATGATTTTGTATATCTGGAATCGCTACTTACTGACCAGGGAGGAAGCGATAAATAAATTCGAAGAAGAACGCCAATGGTCAAATGTGCTATGAGTAAACTAACACGATTATGGCAAAACAGAAAGTTCTCTAATATTGAGTATAACTTCATAGAATAACATCAATGCACATGTGATATTATTTATATTTTTATTATTATATATCCTAGTTTAAGTGATGTATTACCTACATATGGGATGGATTTATAGTAAATATTATTATTATTTGGTACGACCGGGTATATTTATTGGATTAGCATTTTTCGTAATTTATTGTGGTACAATTTTGTGGCAATTGATGTAACATTGTTCTAACTATCAGATACCCTTGTTCAGTGAACATTGTGATAACTATCTGATACCCTTGCTATTGAATAAATATTTTATTGAGAATAATATTCATTTGATTTTATTACATATACCGGAACATTTGCATTGTATAACCTCATAGAATAACATCGATTTAATTTATTACTCTCACTAAAATTCTTGTATATTGTTTAAGTTCCGAAAGTACAATAAAAACTACACCGCTCCCCTACAATAAACCCACTAACGTGAGCAGTGGGAAAACCCGCACAAACCCGGCTTTCGCTATTGTTTTGTGAAATATATAAATGCTGTTCTAAATTGTTAAGAGTTAATCTTTACTAATAGCTCACCTTAAGATGTTGTAATACAATGAAACCTAGGTCGTTTTAAAGAAATTAAAGAAAGTAGAAATAACACTACATCACATAGTTTCATTTAATTATGAACAATGAATTTCTACAAAATGAACGCCAAATGTTTTCAATATTCTCTAATAATATCAAAATGACAATAGTAAGAACATTAGTTTTCCCGATTTTCTTATACGGCTGTGAGTCGTGGACAATTCAATCGGTGGAGCGCAAGAAGAAAAATGCGTTCGAAATATGGAGGTGAATGTTGCGTATAACTTGGACTTGGATTGGATCAGAAGAACGAACGTATCGATTCGAAAACAACTCAGTCTACCATCTACTACAAAAGAATCCTCAGCAACTTTGGTAACATTGCACGCAGGGTGTCAGATAACTTAGAAAAGCAAATGGTTGTCGAGAAAGTCAATGATAAACGACCCCGCCGTAGATGTTTTACCCGATGGACGGACCAGATCATTACGCTCATTGGCTTTTTAATCACATCTAGGAAAATATTAGGAAAATAATTATTAGGAAAGTCGAGCGGACGATCTTCAGAAATGAAGAATGCGACGTTAAAGGAAGGCAGAATCGCGAAAATTGGCTTTGAGGAGCATTCGACAGATTATTGAAATTATTCAATATTATTGAAAGAGAGGAACGGATACTTACTTAATTGAAAATAATAAAAATTGAAAGACATATTAGCATACCGCGTTGTATTGTTCATTATGTTCTACGAAGGGAAAATAGGTATTTATATTATATTCAATGGATGCAGAGCTAATTATTCCATGATTTTTTAATAAGGTGCAATTTTGTCGAGATATATTGAGGATAGACATAGAAGACCCGAATTTTTTTGACAACACAATTTTAGGCGTTTCTAAAAATGTAATATGTATAATACGCATTATTTTTGCATTGTGAAGCCCCACTGTAAACGAGAATTCAATTTTCAACATCACTTCTCCGACTTGTGGATTGAATTCTTGCAGACAATTTATTGACCTTGTTGAACTGTCAAATTTGAACGGAACAGGACAATTGTCGTTTACGAATATTAAATTTACAGCCTTACTTTAAGACGTCCCGTTATACGCCTGCTAAAAATATAATACCAGCAAGTCGGCATATCATCATGTCACCAGACACGAAGCGCACGATAACACTTAAATTACTTTTTTCCACATCAATGGATTGATCACGAAATACGTTCGGTTGGCCAACGCGCTCCAGGATTTAAATTCGATTGATTTTTTTTAAATTTTAGTTATTTTAGAATATTATACAATCCAAGGAGATTCGAAACACGAGTCAGTATTTCAGGCAATACTAACAACTTTTACTAGTTTGGCGCGTAATTTTCTGAGGATATATAAAATATTGTGGTTCAAGGCCATCACTTCGAATACTTATGTAAATAATATTTTTACCATTTACTTTTTGTAAATGCCATAATGAAATCTTCTAGAAGTTTTAATATTATCAAATTATTTTTGAGAACAATTATCAAATCTCAATTCAATTGAATTTAATTTTCTGCAGAGTCAGGTAACAAAATTTCTCAGGTAAGTTTCTTTCTTATATCTAAATAGAATAAAGTTCTTCTACATATTTTCACACATAACTTTTTCATTTTCTTTAAATGGGCTATCGAACATTAACATTCATCGGAGTAATCTATCATAACGGTCGCGACCCGCCCGCTCACTAGTTCGTGCGCGAAATCCAAATCGATCATGTAAATAGATTGATTGCAAATAAATTCGATCATCCATCAATAGTGTTGCACTTAGCTACAGGCCGCGACAGATACTGATAGTGCGAATTTGAGCTCTTGTAAATGTTACATGCTAATTTCGATTTTCAGATGTTGGCTTTAAATGGCCATATAATATATTTGTGCATAGTTGTATTTTATTACAGCCTTTGTAATTAAGTAATGAATTTTGAAATCAAATGCTTCTATAGAGCTGTATAAATTATAAATTATTACCATTTTGATGGTACTGAAATTGAGATAAAATTCTTCATTCCTACGCTATCACTGGTAGTAATTTGTTTCGAATGTAAAGCTATTGGCATGAGATATTCCTTGGAATAAACTATTTAAGTACTGACTACATCTTTCTTGTCTCACTACGATGATTATGCAAAAATATAATAACATATAAAAATCAAAGCTATAGTGCATTTATTACTATGTTTATATGTTATTTTATTTTAAATAATATGTCAACACAGCACATATCGAAAAGTTTTGTAAAGCGCCTAAAATTGACATTACTACAATTTATTTGATTTATTACCTATCAAGAATTTTCTGTGATATACTGTTATTACTTTAATTATTGTATAAACCATTATTTCTTTAAGACATTTTTGGTATTCCAAATGTTCAAAAATATCAAAACCCATGTAAAAATTACTATACGAAATAAGAAATAAATCTAAGTGTAACAATTGCCGATATAATTAAAAAGTACATACAAAAATGATTAGACTTTTTGGCGTTTCGGTGCCAAGCTATAAAATGAATCAATCTTACAAAGAGTGTAATGGCAAAAAGGCCCGGTGCGCTCAAGTCATTTGACACCAACTTTAAAAGAAAATAACAATCATTAGTACATACTTAAAAGACATCATCATCATTAACAATGTTAAAACAGTGCATACTTAAAAGACATCATCATCATTAACAATGTTAAAGCAGTATTTAGTTATTAAAAAATAATAATATTTTCAACTTTTCAGTGATTTATAAGAAAGTAAACTATAAAATTTGATTTTTATGGTTTTTAGGATTTTTTAGACACTATTTGCTATAGAAACTTTAAATTTGACAGTAATAAAGCATACTAATCCTCATTTATACCTCAAAAGTTGGTACTTGAAAATGTTGAGGCAAAAAAAGCACTCGAAATTTTTTTTCAAAAAGAAGGAAGTTTAATTTTTTTTAAAGTGAACTTTTGCATTGCTTACGTGTTTTGTTCATGAACATATATTGACAAACTTGATCTTAATACTGATAGATTTCAATTAGTCTTAATCTTAATACCTTTTATAGTTACATTTATTGGTCACTATTCTAACCATTTTAGTGTCACCAAATAAACCACCAGTTAAAAAATTATTTGCTGCGATACATAATCCAAAAAACATAATCCAAAAGTCCAAAAAATTATTTGCTGCGATACATAAACATCATAATGCTATTAAATTTACTTTCCTAGATACATTGTCGTTCTCTAAGATCACCATTATAAAATCAATAACTTATTACGCGTTCCTTATATTCTTCGAACATATATGGGAATAAAATTCCTACTACATCAATTCACATAACGACTTGTAACTAGACATCGGGAATATGACATGAGCATAGATTGCTATGATAATTTTGGCGGCGATCGTCATAGGTGAAAACCTGAAGCTTTTTCTAATAATTTAATACACGTTGCAAAATATGTGATATTTTTCTAGAAATATACTCGGTACTTCCGTACACAGGATGATAAAAAACATGAAAAAATACGACCCATTTCCTGGCATGTAAATTAATTACCCAACAGGCATAAGAATTCGGTTCCTCAGTCGATAAAATATTCATGCTATCTATTAACTAGGTATTATTTCATTATGTATACTTACTTATATAAAAGAAAAATATTCAATTGCTTTATTAAAAACGAAGACCCGTTTAATGAGACCGAAGTACTCTTTATGTGTTTCAAATTAAATAAAGTAACAAAACCAATTTTTTGATTACTTGCTAAACAAAACTCTGTAAACTAGTTACAAAACTTCGTAAGTAACAAATAGACGGATGCTAAAATTTAAAAATAATTTTCATGTTGTAATATAAAACAAAACCATAGCGAATTTTTTTAAACGTAAAGTATCTGTAAATATATAATCCATAATGAGTAAAGATATAACTCATTGTTAGATTAAATATTTTCCAGAACCACGCTTCTTAGAATGCTTGTATAGAACCATAGAAACATTAAGTCTACATGAAACTTTATTGGTATGTTAATATAAAATTTTTATTTTCTAACTACAATTTTTCAGATTCATTCTTTTCATTGGTATCTTAAGTACTAAATATATTTTTAGTAAATTTCCAATTGCTGGCTTTTCTGAAAGGGCCATACAGGTTTTTTTTTCAACTTATCAGTGAATGCGTGAGGTGAAATTTGTATAGAACCTTATAATCAGGTATGAATCTCTGTTTGCTATTCCCCTATTTGCTAAAATGTAGCATTATCTGTAATTAATGTATGGGGGTTTCATAAGAGGTGTAAAACGTTTTGAGTCTAGTTTATTGGTGCTTTCCCGTGACCCAGATTCGGCGATGATATAGATATCAATTATTTCTATTTATTTCTATATGTACCGTCCCCATGTCTCCCACCTAAGTTGGATAAGTAGCAATGATTTAATACTGAAGTAACATTTTCCAGTTTCACACACATACGCACACAGATTTATTTATACGAGATGTTTATGTAAAAATAGATTGAATGAAAATGTCCGCCATGTGGGTTGAAAATATTTTGTTGGCTAAACTAATAGTAAAGTAGAAAATAAGAAAATATGAACTTTAGAAGAAATTTCAAGATTTTAATTTTTTATTGTAGTTTTCACGGCTATTAATTTTTAAGCGTTACATTAAATATTGTCTATGTAGGGAGAAAGTGAATAACCTTTTAACTATCGTTAGGTAAATAGCGAGACATTTAAAATACGAAACTATCGCTTAATCCAACATTGCACACTTTTTCAATATATTAATTTCATCTCTTAAGTTTAATTTTTGGAAATTAATTGGTTAAAATTTACGAAATTAAATTTCATTAAATTTCCTCTATTCTATTTCCTTCCTTCTATGACCCATTACGGACTATCATTTAAATTAATGAAATATAATTGTATTATTCGTGTTTTTATTAATTTATATAATTATTCGATTATCACTTTTTATTGTCTTTTTTAATTAATTTTTAATACAATTAATATGAGTATACATTGCTAACTAAGTTTTTTATGAATGTAAGTACATGGTTATTGCATATCGCTACTCAATAAATAACTTATAATGCAAGAATTGTAAAAGTAGCTATCTCAGTAATTCAGCAGTTAAATCAGTTTCGACATGACATCATACATAATTATTCTTCTAAATATAAATGATAGTGGATGGGAATACAAAAAAAAATATTCTAAACAAAATCAATTTTAAATACTACTCCAAGTGAATGTTCTTCTAATCATCATAATTTCAACATGGGTGTGATAACAAACTGCCTATAATTCGTCTGCATTTAGAAGCCACTTTGAACAGTATATTATATTTAGCTAATATCTTAATGGGTCAACAAAATCGTTTCGCATTAATACTCGTATTTCTTACATGGAACCAATATGGTGTTTACATCTGTTCTCATATATAAAAGAATGTACGGAAATATTAAAAATTGTGATACAGCATTTACATATTGATTTCTTTTTAAGATTTTCAGGGCATGTATACAAGGGTACAAAAAGTTTTCGGTCAAAAAGCGACTAAAGGCAATATGAGCTTTGTGCGAATAATATTTCACGTCTATGACCTTGTTCATATGGACTTTGACTTTTTATCAATTTTGTTGGTATCATTACTTATAAGAGCATATATTCGCTTGCCCTAGCGGTTCCTTAAATCAACGCGTAGAATGTTACATTTCATTTATTTAATTCTTGAAAAAAAAAATGGATTACATTTTATAACATTGTGCATGGTGGCTTAAAATTTATGAAATAAAAATTTAATTTCATCACATAATTTTTTGTTTACTTTTTTGAATACTGTAATATCTATTTTTGGTCTATATATAAGAAACCCATTAGGGAAAATTCTATATTTATCCCACTGAGTGTGTTTATGTCTTTATGATATTCTAAAAAGTCTTGTTTTCGTTAATAAGACTGTAAAAAGAGGATACATTTGTTTCGAAAATTTAAAAATATAGTGACACAAAAAATTATCTCAAACTATGGAAATGGTGGATTTATACTAAATTGTTTCCCGATATTTCATTGTTTATATTACCATCAATTTTAAATAATATTTCATTGAATGCAAATAAGTGTATTTGTTACATTTATAACGAATTTGAAAATACGTTACTATTCTCTTAATAATTATTTTCCCTCACATTACATGAATCTGTGCAGTCTATTTTAAAACTAGAAACTAGGTTTCTTCTTTCAACACTCTTTTTGATCTGGCCATAATATCAATGTCAGCATCGGAAAAATTAACTTTTAACTTTATGTATTATCATGTTAGAGTTAATGTTAAAATCTGTAATAATGTTAATTAACTTAAAAATATTTTATAGCTACTTTCCCAGTAAATACTTTACTATGTTTGAGTTACATTAAATTTAAATATGGTTTAAAGAGTCTTTAAAGACAACATATAAGAGTTTCTACTTTACGGTATATACAACAATTTATTACAGAAAATGGTTTAAGAAAGTAATACAATTGATGCACTTAGATAATGAAGAATTAATGAATTTGCATAATTAAACAAAATTTTCAAAAATTATATTAAATTTTGTTATAAAATGATGATCTCAATTTGTTGCTGATATTTAGTTCTATAAATCGAACGAATCTTGCTTCTCTAAATTTATAAAATTCCAAAAAAAAATTACTTTTGCATAGTATTTCAACTCCCAATCTTGTTTCCCATGATAACTATAAAAGACACGTCTAAAGATTAAATGACTCGAATTTCACTTTTTACTTACAATACTGAAAAACTCAAATAAAATGAAAATTAGATGAAATAAAATTGGTAAATTGATTTTATTGATAAATTGTAAGCCACCATGCACAATGCTATACAAGTTAATATATATTTCTTTTAATTGTAATTACGTAAATAAAATAACACATTCTCAGTGTTTGTTTAAAGCACCGCTAACACAAAGGAATACATGTCGTTATAAGTAACATATCCCAATAGAGATTTATTTATTTCTATAATTGCAGTGAAATATACTACTAAAATGTTATGAAATGTAGGAAAAAATTAGTATCTTTCTTATACTTTTAATTCTCAACCTTAAATCCTATTATAATTTTAGGAGATAGGTTATAAAGTTAAATCATTTTGATTTCAATTTTTGTCTCTGATTTTCAAAATATTGTAACATTCTGATACTAGACAAATTGTTAGGTAAGTACCTAACAATTTATAATGTTACTGTAACATATCGTCCAAAAGACAATTTACTAACGAAATTGTTGAAGATACACTGTACCAATGATGCACTATGTCTAAGAAAAATATTGTGAAAACTCGAGAGAATGCTGGATAATTTTGATTCGAGATTAAATAATTATTGTACAATGAGATTGCCTATAGAGCCAAAGTTGACATTTGAATACAATGTAACGTCCATTTTCTTAATTTAAATATTTCAGAAGCGAATTAAAAAAATCATTTAAATTTTCATATATGGTACACTTGTAAATAAATTTAATTGATTGTAAAAATGTATCATAGTTGGATTTTTTTCCAAATTGTAACTATAAACTAGCTTCGTGCACATTCTTCAACCAAAACAAGTCAGCAAATAAAATATTCTTTATTTTTATAATGATTTCAACAGGAAACCGCCTAAACTTCAAAGTTTTATGTACGAAAACTTTTACTAAATCGATGTTTATGAATATATATTTTTTGTAGGAATAAATTATAATTAAATATATATAACTAAGATGTGACGAGTAAGTTCCGTAATTTTGGCATGGGTTCGAGAACAGTGAAATTTTTTACTCACTGATATACGGTAAGGTTAGGTTAGGTTATATTGTATAAAGTTGGGTTATGCTAGGTTATATTATAGTAGGTTAGATTGTGTTAGGTTATGTTAATTTAGATTGGATTATGTTCGGCTTAGATTAGGTGATGATGACAATAAAATAAGCTAAATTGAGTTAGCTTAGGCGAAGTCGTGATAGGTTAGTGCATACAAGGTTAGGTTAGGTTATCTTAGGTTATATCAGGTTAGATTGTGTTAGGATATGTTAGTTTAAGTTAGGCTATTTTAAGCTGTGTTAGGTTAGATAATAATAAATTAGGTTAGATTGTTAGTTTAGGTTATGTTAATGTAAGTCAGTTTAGTTTGGATTATGTTACGTTAAGTTGGGTTATACAATGTCAGGTTAGTTTAGGTTAAGATAAGTTTGGCTATATTTGGGTAGATTAGGTTAGGTTAAGTTATATTAAGTTAAGCCAGGTTAGATTAGATTAGGTAAGGTTAGTTTAGGTTAGGTCAGATCATGTCAGATCAGGCCAGGTCAGATTAGCTTACGTGATATTAGGTTAGCTTAGGTTGTACCAGGTTAGGTTAGATTAGTTTAGGTTAAGTTAGGTTAGATTATTAAAAAAAATTTACTTTTATTAAATTAAATTAACTTATTTTAGATTAGTTTATAATACGGCGTGTTAGGTTTTGTACATGTTAGTCAATGTTAGAACTGAACTGGTCTGTTCGTGTCAAGTTAGGTACGGTCAGCCAGGTTAAATCCGGTTAATTTTGTTCAGGTTAGGACAGTTATGTCAGTTTAAGTTAACCTAAGTTAGGTAAGGTTATGTTAAGTTATGTTATATTTGGTAAAGTAAATTTAGGTTAAGTTAGGTTAGGTTTAGTTATGTAAGGTATGCCATGTTACTTTATGTTTTGTTAGGTTATGATTTGCTTAGTCAGGTTTGGTTGTATTATAGCAAATTACGTTACGTCAGGTTATTTTAGGTTAGCTTAAATTACATTTAGTTGTATAAAGTTAGGTTAGGATATGTTTTGTTATGTTAGGTTATGTTATATTATGTAATGATATGTTATGATATATTACGTTATGACATATTACGTTATGACATGTTACGTTATGCTAGGTTAGGTTGGATTATGCTCGGCTATATTAAATTAAATTAGATTTGAAACGGTTAGATTACGTTAGGTCAAGTTAGATTATATTAAGTTTAGGTAAATTTAGTTAAGTTATAATTATATAAGTGACTTATGAAAGCTGCAATTAAGGATTACAAGTTATTCACATAAGGCGCTCTAATTAACTAATTTGGACAAATAATAAACAAAATAAACTGAAAATAACATTACGGATCCATCGGCTGTGCATGAACTACACGGAGACTGTTTTATACATCTGATCGAAATTGGAGACGTGGTCATGCACATCAATAATTGCAGCATTACGCAGTCCTGTAAAATGCGTTCATTCATTGATCTACTTTATATTATGCGTTTCTTATAAAAATAAATTTGTAAAAACTTTCATTTGCAAATGATAATAAAAAAGGCGTTTCATTTGGAAATTATAATAAAAACCTAATTTTATTGACCTTGGATTTTAAATACTAGCTTAAATCCTTCTTCTCTCATTATTGCAGTTGCTCCGAGTGATGTCATTTGGAAACATATATTGTAACTTCTAATTTTTTGTAAAAATTCTTTAGATTTCCGTGTTTTATCTTTTATAAATTTCAAAAATTCGGGCGGTAGTGAATTTAATGCCAGTAGTCTAATTTTACCACTTGAGTAGGATGCACTTGATTTCTCTCTTTTGTGTTTTCTTGCTTTACAAAAATTACATACATGATCTATTCTACCAATCACTACACTTGTATGTTCATGGTAATCTTAAATTGGACATTAAGAAACGCTTCATGTACAAGACTGTAACCTCCTTGCCGTCTCTCGCGAACAGTGTGTACAGATATTTTCAATGTTTGTGTTTTCATCTGTCCATTTAGGCGAAACTTACTCATTCTCTAACTATTCTGCATAATTCTTTCATCCACTTGTCCACTGGTTGCTATTTCTCTACATAATCTTTCTCTGATTCGATTTGTTTCACCATAATTTTCAAGTCGCTCTTCTGTCTGATTATCTCTGTTTCGATAATAATTTTCTCCTAGTAATGTTTGTTATGGTGCTTTTTCTTTCATGGTATCATTTCTTTGCACCATTTTTCGTTTTTTCGATTTAATTTGAGGTTGCGAAAATTCTTTTTTACGCTTTGGCATTTTTTTTTCATATTTTGCTTTTCACACTTAATTATTCACTTTGTACATTTTACGATTTACTTTTCACTTTCTTCTTCTTTCCTTTATTAATTTATTTCTTTTTAAAATAAATCAACTGAAGCATGGGTGTTACATTTCGCCTTATATATTCTCAAAAAGCATCTCCATCACTTACACTTATTTCGCGACTATTCCAAAACATTTTCGAATCGAATACTTAATGTCCTCGAATATTTTAATTAAAATATTTCATTTCAAAAATTAATTTTTTTGAATAACAATAATGAATTTTTACAAAATTAACTCCAAATAATAATAAAAAAACAAGGAAGTAAATTGTTTGTACATATTTCAAATGAAAAAAAGTTATTAAGAAGTTATTCATTATTGAAAGAAACTGTAATAAGTGCGACTCTACAAAGTTCCTGACTAAGGAAGTTATCGTATTCAAGCGGAACTTATCCTGCCAAATAGATGAAGTGATGAAATTTTGAACCGGAAACTTTTGAATTCTAAAAAATGAGGATGAAGTGAAATAGACAACTACTGAAACTTTCAGCCTATCTTAATGAATATCAAACGACCATGATTCTACTTTATCCTGTTGTCAAAAATTCCTTAATCAGAAAGTTAAAAAAAGAAAAATGAAACTATAAGAAAAAAACGATGAACATTCTTGAACGATTTCGAATTTTTATTCACCAATCGTATTCTAAATAGCTTTTTTTCTCCTGAATCATATGCAAGTAGTAGATTTTTAGTGAATCATTATGTGAACAAAATATTTCACTTTAAATATTCGAGAATATTCTTATTTATTAAGAATAGTCTAGAATGAACTAGGCTAGAAAGTTCGAAAATATATGCTTTTGAGACTATATAAGGCAAAATGTGATACGCATGCTTCAATTTATTTTTTTTTAAGAAAATTGTACGAATAAAGACAAAACAAGAAAGTGGAAAGCAAATTGTAAAGTATTAAAAGTAAATAGTGAAGGATAAAAAGTGAAAAATGAAGTGTAAAAGGTGAATAATTATATGTAAAAATTAAAAATATAAAAGCAATGTCAAAGAATAAAAAATAATTTTCAAGATCTCGAATAATATCGCAAAGGTAAAAAATGAGGGGAAGGAATGATTTTTTCTAAAAAAAACCAGTAAAAAATAAATTAAATGAAAAAAACAACAAATATTCTGGGCAGTTTTCGAATTTTTATTCATCAATCGTATACTGAATAGCTATTTTTTCACTTGAATTATGTACAAATAATTTTATTTTATCGATAAAATATTTGAATTAAAATTTGTGAGAATATTCTTATTTATATGAACTAGGTTGGAGGTTCGAAAATGTCTAAGAATAGTCGCGAATTATGTATGAACTTTGAGACTATAAAAAAATCCAACATATTTTTGAACTTTTTTACTCAGTTCATTCTAGACCGTTCTGAATAATTTAGAATATTGTCGAACATTGTAATGAAAATATAAAATTTATTTAAATTTTTTTTATAAAATTTATCATTGTTTAATGACCTTAACAATCATTTCCAACACCCGTTGATTTATTTCATTATTAATTATGATATTATTAGTTATACTTATCAGTATCATTCTGAAGACTGGTCATATCGTCATATAGAAATATTTTTCAAAAGATCTTACTTATTTTGCTGTAATAAAGAAATTACTGATTTATGTTTCAATGTTAGTAACGATGTGATTCATTTTATTACAGTAAGAAAATAAAGATAAGGAAAACGTTATAAAATTTACATTTTATTCCGTACTCTATATATTTAATATTATTGTTCTTTTTATTATTACTATAAATTCATGTAGTTGACAGATAACAACATAAAAATACAGTATTGTAATAAATAAAGTATAATATAATAAGGACCACAAAAATTACCTTATGTTTGAATCATTTGTATATATTATAATTTATGTGATCAAACTATATGTGATATCTGTATGAAAAGCAGAAAAAAAAAATTTCAGCTTTTATACACGTATGCGAATAGTAATCTTTCATATCAGTATAAAATAGCTATTTTTTTATATATACTGGATTGTTTCAAAATCTCAATATTTTAAGAACAAAACAATTTTTGCCTTCTCTCTCAAAATGTACATGCCAGTCTTAGCAAGCGCACCGACCATATGCTAGTTTTGAATGGAATCAATTACTGGCATTGAGAATCTTTGACCATACCTTTGAGTTTATCAACACGCTTTTATCAACACGCTTCCTTTCTTTCACATACCTTGCGTGTTATAAAATTTAAATACCTTTTGTAACATATCACAAATGAAAATATTCTCATTTTTTGTTTTATATATCATATTTTTAATATGCTCCGTGGTAGCATTTAAAAAATTCTTTCGCCATCTTGGCGTCAACTTTTTAAATATATAAATTGTAGTAATTATTTACTACAATTTAGAAATAACTAATAAATACTAAGTCTCCGTTCTCAGATTCGTAATAACTAATAAATATTAATTCTCAGTTCAATCACACCATATGGAACAAAAAGCTTAAATTGTCTTCTATCATTATTACTTATTTTTTTAAAAAAAAAAAATTTAAAAAAAAATCTGTTTTATTGTCACACAATTCAAGCATATATGTATTCAGGTTTCATGCCATTTGCTTATGAAAAAGTGAAAAAGAATTTATTATAAAAATAATATCCTGTTATATATATATATATATATATATATATATATATATATATATATATATATATATGTATATATATAGAATTGATTATAAAATTAATATTATCAACGTTACCCGCACGTAAATATAAGTCTGGTGGGTGAAATTATTAGTATTCCGTAGGGAATCTCAAAATTAAGAGGACTGTTCAAACGTTCATTATAATACGAGAGCATATCCAAATTTGTGAACACATTTTTTGCGAATAAATATCGGCTGCAAAAGTGTGTTGAATTAGGAGGCTAGCACTACAAAAATAATATTTTGGTAAGTACGTAATATTGTTTTGCGAATATATTCATTTTTAACTTTATAAAATCGGGATTAATAAACTGCTCAATTTTATTGAGAATAAGATGGACATTTGAATTCAGTCGGTCTTTATCATTTCAAAAGTTAAAATGAGTAGTCTATCCACTAACGATGAACGGGTGTTGAAAATGATTGTTAAGGTCATTAAACAATGATAAATTTAATAAAAAAAATTTAAATAAATTTTGTATTTTCATTACAATGTTCGAGAGTATTCTAAATTATTCAGAACGGTCTAGAATGAACTGAGTAAAAAAGTTCAAAAATATGTTGGATTTTTTTATAGTCTCAAAGTTCATACATAATTCGCGACTATTCTTAGACATTCTCGAACCTCCAACCTAGTTCATATAAATAAGAATATTCTCACAAATTTTAATTCAAATATTTTATCGATAAAATAAAATTATTTGTACATAATTCAAGTGAAAAAATAGCTATTCAGTATACGATTGATGAATAAAAATTCGAAAACTGCCCAGAATATTTGTTGTTTTTTTCATTTAATTTATTTTTTACTGGTCTTTTTTAGAAAAAATCATTCCTTCCCCTCATTTTTTACCTTTGCGATATTATTCGAGATCTTGAAAATTATTTTTTATTCTTTGACATTGCTTTTTATATTTTTAATTTTTACATATAATTATTCACTTTTTACACTTCATTTTTCACTTTTTATCCTTTACTATTTACTTTTAATACTTTACAATTTGCTTTTCACTTTCTTGTTTTTCCTTTATTCGTACAATTTTCTTAAAAAAAAATCAGTTGAAGCATGCGTATCACATTTCGCCTTACATAGCTCAAAAGCATATATTTTCGAACTTTCTAGCCCAGTTGATTCTAGACTATTCTTAATAAATAAGAATATTCGCGAATATTTAAAGTGAAATATTTTGTTCACATAATGATTCAATAAAAATCTACTACTTGCATATAATTCAGGAGAAAAAAAGCTATTTAGAATACGATTGGTAAATAAAAATTCGAAATCTTTCCAGAATGTTCATTGTTTTTTTAAAAAGAAGTAAATTAATAAAGGAAAGAAGAAGAAAGTGAAAAGTAAATCGTAAAATGTACAAAGTGAATAATTAAGTGTGAAAAGCAAAATATGAAAAAAAAATGCCAAAGGGTAAAAAAGAATTTTCGCGACCTCAAATTAAATCGAAAAAACAAAAAATGGTGCAAAGAAATGACACGACGAAAGAAAAAGCACCATGACAAACATTACTAGGAGAAAATTATTTTCGAAACAGAGGTAATCAGACAGAAGAGCGACTTGAAAATTATGGTGAAACAAATCGAATCAGAGAAAGATTATGTAGAGAAATAGCAACCAGTGGACAAGTGGGTAAGTATATATATAAGATCACATTATTCCTTATATATAGTAAGTATGTATATAATACCACATTATTGCGATATAAGGTGCACAATATTATTATAATCACAACAGCTAACAGATTTATTTTAATTATATTATAAACAGATATAATAATCAATGCGATGGCCACTCTTTTTAAGAAAAAATAATTATATTAATGACCTGAGGAGGAAAAAAATGGGCCAAACAGAAATAAAAACATATATGAATGGATGGACCAAAAGATTTAAGAGATGAAAAACTTATGATCTTTTTCAGACCGTTTTTAATGCCTTTAAAAGTCGTGTTTGAGTGCCTTAAGGGATAATTTAAAGTATTACAAGGTAGGAAAATAAAATAAAGGTTGTGTCGGTCTCAAACCGCTTAATCAAAACTATTACAGATACTTAAATATTGGATTTTTTTCTAACTTGTGAAGCTATTATTCGATGCATATAAATAACCTGTCAGTAGTATGATATAAAGCATTACGTTCATAGTATCTTAAAAATAATAAAAAATTTCATACGTAAAAAAACGATCCGTCTAAGACCATATTGTTATTTCAATATTTTTTATGTTCTCCGAACGTTTATGTAAGGAATATACTTTGTGTGAGTGATATTGATATGTCGTCGATATGTCGAGGCATTTGCGAAACTATTTTTTTGTGAAAAATAAAGCCATGTAAAAAAGAGAAGCAAAACAGTTGAACTAAATTGTTTTCCAGTTAGTATCGTTGTCGTATTGCACTTTCGAAATTAATTGACGCACTGAAAATGTTAACTTAATATTTAATATTGTTTTGAATTTTTGCATAATCCATTTTTGATTATGCTTTATAGTGTTTTTTTATGTAGATTTTTTATATAGCCTTAATTGTCGCTATGTGTACGATGAGACAGCTTTCCAAATAAGTAGTAAAATAAACATTTTTGTGTTTTTCATATAAGTAGCAATGATAGAACATCTGAAGTTAAGACTACCACTCTATAGTGAAACATAGTGTGCAGCACAAACTTGTATAAGCTGGGATTAATTTAAGTTATATCATGTTTATAACTTATCTCATTTCTTTACCTATTTAGCAGGAAATGGTGGTTAAAGCAATTTGAATAATTTTTGTAACACAAAAATAATTTAGATCTAAAGAAATTTCTGGCCTGGCCAAGGTTTGTGCACACAGGATCGTTTTTACATGTTTTAAAACTATTCTACTTATAATAACTTCTGCTATAATCTATTCTGTCTATTCCTGTCTATTCTCTTTATAAAATATATTCTGCTAGAAAATTTCTGCTTATAATAACTTTAATTCAAATAATAACTAGTGTTTTCTATTTTTTTCAACTTCAGCATTTTTTTTATATCCTGGGCGTGGAGACGTATAAAAGGTTGGATTTGGAACCTATAAACTTTTTAGTGACCGTATACATTTTTATAGTATCTATTGAAACTTAAGTCATGGAAATACTATATTTTTTATTTAATAAAATTTAAGCCATACTCTAAAATGAAAAGCTCTATTTTATCAGATATCCTTCGACTAAAATTTTATAGGGGTATACTAAATTTAAAAAAATGAAATACTAAAAATATATTTAATTTTTTATGAGGTGTATTCTTGACTACATTTTATATTGAATTGCCTTGATATTTTATTTATAGTAGTGTAATAATATATAGAATGAGCTACGAAGTTGTTTAAATACCTATTAAAAACAGTTTGCAAAAAAATACTTTCTAATAATATACTTTAAAATGACCACAATAGAAATCCTGAAGAGAAATTAATTATATTAATAATAATGAATGTAATGAATTAATTAATACACACTCTTGTATTTATTCGGATGCATCGTTACTTTGAAAACAATCACTTAAACTGCTTTTACAATTAGTGAAAATAAAGCGACTAAGACTCGGGAAAACAACCTTAAGTATGAACATGATTATTGACCGTACATTATTACAATCATAATTACTGCTGTAGAATTCTGTTTCAAAATAATATTTCTATTTGAATATCTGTAGCGTTTTTCTTAGGACATACTAATGTAATTATTCATGTAATTAATAAGTCATAATTCCGTGACATACTAATGTAATTAATTTTTTTTGCTAGAACTCCTCGAAGCTAAGAAAAACGCTAAAGATGAATTATGATTGTAATAATGTACGGTCAATAATCATGTTCATACTTAATGTTGTTTTCCCGAGTCTTAGTCGCTTTATTTTCACTAATTGTAAAAGCAGTTTAAGTGATTGTTTTCAAAGTAACGATGCATCCGAATAAATACAAGAGTGTGTATTAATTAATTCATTACATTCATTATTATTAATATAATTAATTTCTCTTCAGGATTTCTATTGTGGTCATTTTAAAGTATATTATTAGAAAGTATTTTTTTGCAAACTGTTTTTAATAGGTATTTAAACAACTTCGTAGCTCATTCTATATATTATTACACTACTATAAATAAAATATCAAGGCAATTCAATATAAAATGTAGTCAAGAATACACCCCATAAAAAATTAAATATATTTTTAGTATTTCATTTTTTTAAATTTAGTATACCCCTATATAATTTTAGTCGAAGGATATCTGATAAAATAGAGCTTTTTATTTTAGAATATGGCTTAAATTTTATTAAATAAAAAATATAGTATTTCCATGACATAAGTTTCAATAGATACTATAAAAATGTATACAGTCACTAAAAAGTTTATAGGTTTCAAATCCAACCTTTTATACGTCTCCACGCCCAGGATATAAAAAAAATGCTGAAGTTGAAAAAAATAGAAAACACTAGTTATTATTTGAATTAAAGTTATTATAAGCAGAAATTTTCTAACAGAATATATTTTGTAAAGAGAATAGACAGGAATAGACAGAATAGATTATAGCAGAAGTTATTATAAGTAGAATAGTTTTAAAACATGTAAAAACGATCCTGTGTGCACAAACCTTGGCCAGGCCAGAAATTTCTTTAGATCTAAATTATTTTTGTGTTGCAAAAATTATTCAAATTGCTTTAACCACCATTTCCTGCTAAATAGGTAAAGAAATGAGATAAGTTATAAACATGATGTAACTTAAATTAATCCCAGCTGATACAAGTTTGTGCTGCACGCTATGTTTCTCTATAGAGTGGTAGTCTTAACTGCAGATGTTCTATCATTGCTACTTATATGAAAAACACAAAAATGTTTATTTTACTACTTATTTGGAAAGCTGTCTCATCGTACACATAGCGACAATTAAGGCTATATAAAAAATCTACATAAAAAAACGCTATAAAGCATAATCAAAAATGGATTATGCAAAAATTCAAAACAATATTAAATATTAAGTTAACATTTTCAGTGCGTCAATTAATTTCGAACGTGCAATACGACAACGATACTAACTGGAAAACAATTTAGTTCAACTGTTTTGCTTCTCTTTTTTACATGGCTTTATTTTTCACAAAAAAATAGTTTCGCAAATGCCTCGACATATCGACGACATATCAATATCACTCACACAAAGTATATTCCTTACATAAACGTTCGGAGAACATAAAAAAATATTGAAATAACAATATGGTCTTAGACGGATCGTTTTTTTTACGTATGAAATTTTTTATTATTTTTCAGATACTATGAACGTAATGCTTTATATCATACTACTGACAGGTTATTTATATGCATCGAATAATAGCTTCACAAGTTAGAAAAAAATCCAATATTTAAGTATCTGTAATAGTTTTGATTAAGCGGTTTGAGACCGACACAACCTTTATTTTATTTTCCTACCTTGTAATACTTTAAATTATCCCTTAAGGCACTCAAACACGACTTTTAAAGGCATTAAAAACGGTCTGAAAAAGATCATAAGTTTTTCATCTCTTAAATCTTTTGGTCCATCCATTCATATATGTTTTTATTTCTGTTTGGCCCATTTTTTTCCTCCTCAGGTCATCAATATAATTATTTTTTCTTAAAAAGAGTGGCCATCACATTGATTATTATATCTGTTTATAATATAATTAAAATAAATCTGTTAGCTGTTGTGATTATAATAATATTCTGCACCTTATATCGCAATAATGTGGTATTATATACATACTTACTATATTTAAGGAATAATGTGATCTTATATACATACTTACTATATTTAAGGAATAATGTGGTATTATATACATACTTACTATATTTAAGGAATAATGTGATCTTATATACACACTTACTATATTTAAGGCAAAATAAATAAATATGAATAAATAATATAATATAATTTGAATATACAATCACTATCATGATTTTATTACGAATATAGCACATATTCAGCTTATGTTAATGAGAACTTTAACCCAATAAGGATTAAGGTCCTCATTAGCTGAAAACTAAGACGTTTTATCCTTAATACAGGAAAAGTCATAATTTTTGTCGGTAATGAGTGTCGGCGAAATTGGGACGAAGTTTTCTTACAATATTGTGGACGTCTAAGTGTAAGTGTCGTCATTCACATTAAATATTGACGGTAATTAACCGAGTTCAGTAAAAGTGAACGTTCATAATTTGACTGTGTTTTTTTACATTATATTTCATACTCTTGTCCAGGGAGTTGGATGTTTCCTTTTTTTTATTTGGAAGGGTATACACTCAGTTCTTTGGCGGTCCTCAAAAGTGGAAAGCATGGGTTCTGTGATTGAATTTGGACGATATAGGTTAAATCGAAATCTTCTAAGGTACGATAAAGTTTGCATAAATTTGCTCTTTAATAAATCAGAATACAAAAGATTGAGCGAGAACAGGTAACAAAAACTCTTCAGTGATGATTAGGAGTAAACATATTGAATTTACATATGACATATTGGGGATATCATAGGTACCAAAAATTGACAAATAAAATGTTTTCTAAAACTCTAAATAGACTTCAAATAATCACTTAATAAAAAGCATACTAAAAAGTGTAAAATAATGAAAATGCAAGTATTTAGTTGGAACTATTGCGGCACAATTTCGTTTTGGGACATTCGAAAAATACAGCTGCTGCTAGAAATTTTTGGAGTCCCCGGCAAGTAAAATATAGCATTCATCTCTGTGTATGGGCGGGCGTGTACGCGAGAGAAGTAAAACGTTGACTTGGCACCGATTTCAAAAATTCTAAAAATATAATTACTTTCAAAAACGATAATGAACCGCAAAAGTTTTAACTGAACATTCCTATTTTCATTATTTTATAATTTTTAATGCGCTTCATATCCATTGTGCAATTTATAGTAATGAAATATCCAAGAGTTAGTTCTATAGACTACACTCCGATAATTATAAGTATAAAAGTTGATTATTCTGACCCTCGATATCTTACGGGTTTAAACTAACCATGAGTACTTAGTTTAAACTGTTAATTAAAACTGTCGTCCCTCGTGCTCACACACGTTCAACAAAAAAAAACAAAAGAAACGCAAAGAGTGGTTAAGTAAACTTAATAACCGAATTAAAAGTATTTCCAAAGGATTGGCACAACTCTCTTGGAATGAGTGAAGATACTTACCTCAATCTATTCTCTCTAGTGACATCATTCATTAGAAAAAAAAATGATACGGTTATGAGAAATACCATTTTGTCACATGAGAGGCTAACAAAAACTTTACATTTCCAGCAACTGACAAGAAGCAGTTAGGCAGATTTTAACATTTTCGACTATTATTTCATCTCAAGCCCTCATAATACCAAGAGTACTTTGCACAGATTATTTATGGGCAAACAACTCTGCTCGTTTCTTATATATAAATCAATTATTGATTTTAATAATTGAATTGATAAATTGTAAAAATTTAAATTATATGCAGTCTTCAACGACACATACACATTTTGCATGAACTCAGACCAATATGACGCTGCAGTATTTGGCTCTTAAAATTCTGATGGTGTAGGTTCAGATATTTCAGACATTGAAAGTTTTAGATATGTTATATTGATTTCTAAATTGTTTAAATGACGTATATTTTCAGAAGTTGCAATTGATGAGACTGTCGTATAATTTTCTTGTGTTGCAATTAGTACTATGTAGGTTACTAGTGACATTATTATACGAATTAAACTTTGGTGTACGTTGTATGCCTATCCTCGTTAATAATATTTTCGGCCAAAATACGCTGTTCTTTCGCCAGATCACCAAATTCATTGGCACGTTTCTCCCAAAAATATTGAAACGATTGTCACACTCTACGTGACGTTTAAAATAATCTTCGGCAGTTAATAGAACCTCGTTTGTTAAAATACTTTCCAATCATTAACATTACTATTCGTTGGTCTCGAACATCGGGTTTCATCATGTTGAATTTCGTACATCAGATTCAATTTGAATTGAATGTGAGTCAACGGTCAGTGATAAACCCTGTCTAGAGGCATTCTATAACAATAATACGTACAAAATTAAGCGTAAATATTTACATTTTATTTTCAGTTTCCCAAAACAGAACAAAAATGAAAATGTATTGTATTCCGAAAAACTTTGAAAAATTATGAACTTATAACTTTGCTTAAGAGCAATGGATGGAAAGCATATTTGAATAGCTTTGCCGTCCGTATGTGGATCAGAATTTCATCATAACAAAAAAAACATAGCATGGTTTTAAGAGCTATTATAGATACCCAATACAAGTTTATTTTGTGTGATTTTGGCACTAATCGAAGAATTTCAGATGGCGATGTATTAAAAAATACTATATCTTTTATATAATAACAAAGCGATCACAATTGAGTTTCACTTTTTTTAATGTGTCATGCCAAGTATGAAGCTGAAAGAGTGGATTTAAGAACCCCAAAAAAATTTTTTTTACAGTTTTATGTAAAATAGTTTTAGAGATATTGCTCAAAATAGAGAAATAAAATATATGATCCACTCCCACCCTGACCCCAATTTGACCCAATTTCTAAAGTAGAAATAATAAAAAAAATCAGTCAAACACGAGCTGAACTCGCACTACGAGGGTCCGTACTCATTTAGGCATTTATAAAAAAATTAATGATACATAATATTCCTATTAAACTATTTATGGAATTGTAATTATTAGGAACGAAATTTTTTATTATTGCCCACTCTTCCTTTTGCAGGCGCATTTTTAAAAAATATGTTTTTTATATGATAAATCACTTCAAAATAACAATTTATTCTTTAGTTGTGCTATGAGAGCTTGCTTGTTACCAAATTTTATGATTCTAGGTCAACGGGAAGTACTCTACAGATTTTGATTCATTTACGGGTGTCAAAATATGCGGTATAAATGGCCACACTTTTTGATTACGTTGACTTATAAGCTTAAATTTTTTACAGCTCTAAGAGACTGTAGATCTAAGTATTTGATATAAATTTCAACTAGATATAAATTTCAACATCAAACATTCAAAAAGGGTCTTCAGACAGATAAACAGACGAACTGACAACGAATTTATCCTGTAAGCCCTTTTTTTCCTTTTGAGGTAACGAACCCTAAAAACAGAGTTACTAGGGGTTCGCCTGAAGTTTAAAAAAAAAAAATTAAAGAAAATATTCTGAGAAATATGCCATATTTTTACGCATGTAAAAGATACACTTGCTTAATATATTTGTGTAGTAAAAACAAATATTATTATTTGTAATTAGTTGAGATAGATTATTTACCTTAAATGCATGCTATGTATTTATAGAAAGCTGGTAGTGTGAATTCTATTGAAAAAAAATTGAAATCATTTGCTAAAGAATATTCGAAACTCTTTCCGTTCTTTATGGTGACCACGATAATTTCCTTCTTCGTTCTTAGCTTAATTTTAGTGGAAATAATACATTTTGTCGGTGATTTCTCAGCCAGCCTCAGGTACCTATGTTCTTGCTATTATTGTATGGTGGCAACTGTTACTATTTTAAATTTAAATAGTATAAAGATATAATTGCAATGTGATGCGTTGCGTTGATCCCATGGTTTAGCCTTGACAGCCCGGAGCATCATGGAATCGCGGGTTCGATTCTTCGATTCTCCGCTCATTGGGCAGGGCCGGAATGATGTTTATTTGTAATCGTACTACATAATGACATAGAAGAGTAACGGGCACTAGTATCACTAGGGTGAGAAGCTTTGCCCTGCGCTTGCCTGCATCTTCTTATGTTGGGTTGAGTGACCACGGCATTGACATCAATGACATTGACAATGGAAAGCTTTAAATTCAACAATGGATTAAGACAGACTCTAGATAATTTTCAAGTGTATGATTGCCTATTATCGTAACTTGTTAAATATTCCAATTGACTTCACGAATTATATCGTTGTTTTTAATAAAATATTATAAATTAGGGTAAAACGTACATACCAGTAAGAATATGTAATTACTCGCCTGGCATCTTAAGTAAATAAAGCAATAGAGTATGAGTTCAAATTTAGTGGATCTCGTGAGTTATTCAGATAATCGATTTGTACACTTATTATTTTTTTTCTACGAGATTTTTTTTTCTTAAAATGGGTTTTTTGCTGAAAGATGCACCTTATCTACTTTACAGAATATGACTGATTTTTCTGTAGCTTGGTATATGTTATACGCATTGAGAGTGTTTTTATGTTTGATGTATTCTTAACTAAGTCTGTAAAAATGGCTTTTTGATTGTAGCGACTAAATACTGATTTTTTGGTATTTTTTAAACCGCCTCAGGTGTAAATTGTTTATCTCCTGAAATCAATTCCATACCATTCACCTACTTACAAAACATATTTGGAATGTCTTGTAAAATTTCACAAATGTGTCGCACTTATTTAAATAATTAGATAATGTTTTTATAGTAGGGTACTGAAGTTAACAAAAGTTTTTACTAAATTAAAAAAAAAGAGGAAATTAAAAATTTCGGAAATATTTTATTACAATTTTACTTGAAATATTTCAGCAATATCGTTGACAATATAAACAATATATATATATATATATATATATATATATATATATATATATATATATATATATATAAATATAGGTATATATATCCTTCACCCTTTCCGCAAATTCAAAATAACATTGTTGTGAAAAATTAACCCATATCACTAGTCTTGAAGGATGCTGAAAAACAGACAGAGTAGAGAAACACGACACATAAAGTCAGAAATACCTTTTAAAGACACTACTTTCAAAAATAAAGGAGACGGCCAAGAATAGAAAGTAGTGAGGCTATTTAAGAGATATAAGCGGCCAAATGTATGTTAAAAGATACATAACGCAGAAATAGTTAATAGAAATGAATTTATTTGAAAGTCTGGTTAAATGCTAGCATTCAGAATTGTGCTACATTTTTAAAAATGTTCACTTTTCGCATTGAAAATAGCTTCTTTGAATTTTATAGTATTACAATCAGTTTATTATCCTCATATAATAAAGTGATAAATCAACCAACGTTATTTCAAAATCCTTTTTCAAATGTTACTTGCAAACCTATAATTGCCTTCTACAAAAAACATTTTTGCACATTTAGTTAAACACCAGGATAAATCGGATTCTTACACGAAAAATTGTAAATAAGCCTATTTAATATAATTTCTGCTAATAATAAAGTAAATTTACCTCATTTTGTTGTTGTAATTGACTTGTAACAATAGTTTGTATTATTATATTTAGGCATACATAATTTTTTTATGGTATAGTCATAATAAAATGTGTATGTTTTGAAATAAGAATCTTTTCATTACGTCTAGGCCTAAATTTTAAAGCGAATTTCGTTTGCACTGAATATTAACGTTGGTATTGAACTGGCACGAAGCAGCACAACATTTATTACACTGTGTCGCATTGTGCCACGGCGGTTGGATTACTAGGCACTGAGTTCAGATTTGATCCATTCTGGTAGTTTATTTCAGTAATAAATTTTAAACTATTATTCCACTAAATTTTCATTTCTATTATTTGAATACACCGTTGTTGAAATAATTAGAAATAATACTTTTTCGATTAATGGTGAATTTTATTTATGCATTCATATTTTTCTTGAATAATAAAAATTACATAACATATATATTTCGTTAGTTAAAAAATGTAAATTGTTATTGAAATATGTTGAGTTTTATATATATTCACTAATTTTAACGTACAAATATAATTACGAATACAGTAATAAAAATAAAATTACCCGTATTCTTATAATTAAATTCAATTAATTTTTTTCGAAAGCAATAATATTGTGTTTACATAAAAATAATAATTTAATTGGTTATTTCTAATTTTTATTATAAGATAAGGAAAAATAACCATCATTCCCGCTATCTAGAAAGTATACTCAAAACAAGGGCGTTTTTTGCCATTTTCAAAATACTTAATTCAAGTGGAATAACTTAGCATTTCTAAACCGATTGTTATGTGGGACTTCGAAAAATTATGATTAATGCTTTGAAAATCTTTTATAGTTTTTAGTACCACATTTGCTCATATATGGATTATAGTGAATGAAGAAGTGTGCCTGGAGGCACTTTATGCTGAAAAACGTGTAATTTTACCAGTGTTTTTAAAATATGTTGCATAAGCATTCGAATATTTATTTGCAGATTTATCTCGGATTAGAACATGATATAATTCGATTTAGTTTTTCCACGCATATAGAGGTAAAATAACAAAACATTTGTTTATTGCTCTTATGGGAACATTCCTCAAAGTTGCGATTTGCATTCAACCGAACAATTTATTTGTTACACAAATAATATTTACGTATTGGTTTGGACACGCCATTAAGAGTATCAAATTTTATTACTTATTATTGACTTGCAATTGACATTAAAAGTTAGCGATAATTCTGGTCCTGTTTGAAGCTAGTCGTTGCTTAGTGTAAATCAAATTTCCATTATTATATACTAGATAATGTAAATGTGTATACAAACGAATTAAATAATTATTTGTAAAAGTTAAAGTTTTCAACAAGCCATAAATTTATGTCATAATTGATTAACTAAAAAAAGGTAAAAGGTAGAGTTAAAATGTAGTTACTTGTTAAAATACTGAAAGAACATCATAAAACATTGGGAAATAATAAGTTGAATCTCATTTTAAATTTTATGAAATCGTAGAAATTTATTTAATGATAGAAATTTATTAAATGATAGAAACTAAATTTTTTTGTTATTATTGTATTCTATGACGGGCATATTTAAATTTGAAATACAAAATATATCCGTTGAAAAAAGTAAACAAATTCATTACTCCGCCTGTTTTATATTTGGTCGTTTAAATGCACTACGATCATGCCGGCTACGAGTTTTATTACCAATTTTATCGATATTAAGAATATTAATATTCAACAAAATGCCCAAAAGATGGCGATTAAACGATTTTTTATTTCCGACTTATGTACAGCTGTTAATCAATTATCAATAATTGATTAAGAGCTTAAATTTCCACTTAGTTTTCTGCCAGCGCTGCCACCAATGTGAAGAGTAATTAATTCCCTATATCCTTTAAATCTCGTTTTTCATTAATGAAAATAACTATATTACGTTGCAAAAAAATTAATTTTTTAAAATTTTTCAGTAATTTTGAAAACGCTGTAACTTCGCGAAAAATTATAATTTAGATAAAACGAAAAAAAAACTTTAAAGCTCAACCTTTCTATTTTAGTTCCGGTTAAAGCGCATTAAACAAAATCGGGGACAACAATTTAAAATGTTTTTTGTGTATCTTAATTCGGTCTGGACTCAAAAATTTTTTTAGACCCTCCATCATTCGTGAACTTGGATTTTTGTAATTTTTTGTTTTTGAGTTAAAATCAAAAAGTAAAATGCACATGTTTCAGAATTTTCCATTTATTTAATTAATTTTAAAGGAATATAAAAAAGAGTGTTGCCTGGAGGCAACGTTGAGCCATAAGATCAAAAACGTATGTAATCGACTTGGAATTGCTCCAGAAAACTTCACCTTATGAAAGGTGCAAGTTTCTGAAACAATTCTTGGTTTTAGTATAGCATAATTCTACTCCATATTTCTCACCTGTATAGTGGGTAAATCTACCACATTTTGGAAACTTTTATCTGATATTGTTTATTAGATCATTGCAGCCAATACCCAATCTGGTCTCGGCGTACTGCAATTGAAGGTTATGTACCTCCTCTGAGCAGGTCCTTTGCGCTTTTCGGCTTGAATATTGTTCTCTACCGAACGCCGACCAGACAAATTAGATTTTGTGTACCTTTTACAAAGAGTCATTACAACCTCCCAGACGAAGATCTGCTATGATAAACGGCCTGATTTTGGAAGGATTTTATATTCAGAGATTCTTTTATAAAGTAACCATGCATCGTCCATAGTGAGGTCTAAGTGGTGGCAGAACGGGCGCACGTGCCATCGTTTGCTGCCCAGCTGTATCTTGTAAATGCTCACGATACTGTGAATGAGGTCGACCCCACCATGTGGCGATTGTACTCTGAAGCCACATTGGGTCGCTTTATGTTCACATAAATTGAATTCTGTCTATTCCTTTTCCGAACATCAGTTTCAGGTTCTTGTCCGACAAAAGTTGAAACCACAAATCGGAAACGCCATCTAGTTAGAATTTTTGGTACTAGTTTCACGTAGACCGTGGGTCACAGTGCGTTATAATGATAAAAATGAATTATATGAACTTGGAGTGAGATCGAACGATATGTTGCTTACAGTCTATAACATGCTATAGAGGATTAATCAATACAAACATCCAAAAGCTTAATTTTTTATCGTTAATTATTTTTAGAATTTATCGCTTAGATAAAAATCGTTGAATGAAAAGTGGTCCTTTTATTTTTGATCATAAATATCTCATGAAGTAAGTGAAAAGAAAATTAAATCACAGTTTTGAATGTGTAAAACTACATTCTATAAGATACAATTAGTGTCAAATACTACTAATGAAAGTGCCCTTATTATTAAATTTTAAAAAATGCAAAAAAAAACAAAATGGTTTTTTTCACTGTAAACAAATTATACCTTTACTTTACAAATATTGTAAACAATTTTAATATTTCCAAGCTTCTTTCTTAGCTAAATGTTATTATAAAAAGCCTTGTCAAATATCAATTGATTGGTCCACCCGTCTTTCCGTCCATAACACCAAAATATTGAAAGGTCCTATAATGATCGTCAATGAAAGAAAATTTCTTTTAACTCATACTTTTCCTACAATTTTGCAATTATTATTGATTAAATAATTTTTTGTAATTTTTGAAAATTTTTAAATTTTTCAAAAATAATATTTTTTTAAATTTGCAGAAAATTCAATGCAAACCGTATTTGTTTATTTTGGTAATAATTCATACCATAATTTTACGTGTTAACATGAATTGCATCAATTTAAAAATAGATATTGCCTATTACAAAAGCACTTTTTTCCAAAGCTTAGTTAAGTTTTTTTGAGCAGGAAAATTTTCTGAAATTTTTTGAACTGAAATTTTTTTGCTTTATTTTTATTACGCAGCGACGGTATTTATCTGAGCCATGAGGGTCTCGCTAATGACTCTTGTAGAGAAAAACTATACGTATCACGACGTAGGTCAAGTTCATCCGTTGTGTTCCGCATCTAAGACCGGTACTAAGAAAATTCGGAATAGAGTCGTCGGCCAGGACAAGTATGACAACTTCTGTAACAACTTCTTGGAACAATTGTGCCACTATTAGAAGTGTCCAGCAACAACCATTAATTCATGTGGATGCCATTGTTCACGACTACGTGAATGAACGGCGACTATGACAAAGTCCGTGGAATCTTACACACCAATCGGTTTCAAACCGTTTCCATGAGTCAGGCTTGAGACCTGAATAAACGGTTCATGTGCTCATTTTAAACGCAACGCATTTCTCAGTTTCTTTTGCCTCTGCTAATTTCTTTCTCCATTGCATGAGCACGGGGCAGTGAAACCAATGAGGTCAACTGACATCACATGTTGTTAGTTTCTGATTACAAGGTGCACTTTTTCTCTTTGTTGTACTGATGTATTCTCGTAGCCTGTATAATTTTAGGTATAGATTCTCAGCTTTAGGGTGCGAGATCTCGGGCTTTGTTCTGAAAATATCCTTAATTTACTTAACCCCCAACAGGAAATCTTCTTCAATGCTTTTTTAACTACGCTTTCGCATTGCGGAGAAGTTGGACCCCGATATCTGTAATACGCCACCAATTCACACATCTTAAGGTCGTCTGAAAAAAAAATCTTTCGTAACTCATATTTACAATCTTCATTCGTAACATCCCATCGTTTCCTCTCAAGTTTTCCATCAAAAATTCTATCCGCATGCTTTATTCTCGCCGATATATTCTTAATAATTACTTTTTTTCAGTTAATTGTTTTTGTAAGCTTGCTATTTCATTCGTTATTATTTTAACTTGTTTCGGAATTGTATTTGCAATTTGTTGCAGTCTTCCAAAACACAATATTCTTTACTGGCTATTTTGATTGACAGGAAGATAATTTATTCTGTGGCAATAAGCCCGCCTTATTGATTTATAAATTAAAGCTGAATAATAAATTTTTTGTTGAATTGCAGAAGTTTAAAGAGCAAACAAATTTGCCAAAAATTCCTACATCCAAAATCTATAAGCGACACATTAACAAAAAGAACATTTCAATTACCACGAATTTGTCTCAAAATGTTCTTTTATCACACATTTAACAATGCCCTAAGCTCTGTTCCTCCATGAAATTTAAGGTAGAGTTATTTAATTGCATCTCCATGTTATTTAATTTCAATACGTATTTTAAAAAATAGTTCCCTTCATTTATCATTTTACTGCGTTCATTTGAGAAAGCCTTACTAATATTGATTAACATTTATTTTTGTTACATGCTATATGTACGTCGTTATTTAATACGAGATAGCATCACACAACAAAATGAACTCCTCATAAATTATGTCAGAAGATAGGGCTGTAATATTTATATAATATAATTAAGTAATGTATATAGTGCCCTATTTTATTTTTATTTTTATATTTTTAGGAATTTTTCGAATATCATACGATTCATTCGAAAGGGTGTTTTTGTATTATTTATATGCAATATATTTCAACACCATGCAAAGTTTCTCAGTGTTACCTTTTTCAGTAAACAATATAAATAATCTAAATTTATGAAATTTATTTTTTCAGCTGGTACTCGCTATCAGTTCTAATTATATTGTTACAAAAACTTATAATCTTTAGTATTTTGGCAACATCATACTAATAATTTAAAAAATACCAGTAGCAGAATATAAATTCTCATTGCAAACCAATTGTTACACTGTTGAAATTGCGGGTAACAGCTAGTCACATAATAAAAATTATTAATATTACTTTAAGCAATAGACGTGACTTATAGAGATTAGACACAAGCAGAACACAACTTCAAAATTCTGAACAGAACACACCGAATTTAAAGATGTGAGGTCGCGCATAATAGAAAACATTTTGCGGCGTACGTAAATTGTATCCGGAAAGTTTCTTCCGAAATTTTGCCTATTTTCACCAGCGAATTTAGTTTTACCGAGTCAATCCACTGAAAATATTACCCTTTCAATCTCTTTTGCAGTTTTGGAAGTAAAAGGAAATTCATTGCCACCAATTTTTTTTCTCCACTTATTTCACGATATATCCTCATCAACTTAATAATTCTTCTTAAATATGGCTAATAAGAATTTTGAGTTGTTTTTATTTGTATATCGCGCGACATTAAGTTACAGTTCAAATGAAAATAGGCGGTATTTGTTTGAAAATTCTACTGTAGGCGTCATTATAATTCACATCTAGTTAATAACACTTTTATTTCCAGCCATTTGAAATATACTTAACTATAATTGCGATAGATGATTTTTATCTTTTCAATTTATATTGTTTTTTCAGTGATTAGGTGTCACTGAATATATATATAATAAAATAACAAATCTCAGGACAATTTTAATTAAGTAATAACGAACACAACTGTTAACGTAAAACGGTTATGTTTGCTAATATGATATGCGTCTAGTTACACGTATTTACATAAATCGTTTTAATATTATAAGGAACAATTTTGCAAATTTCAGATATTAAGATAGAAAGGATGCGAGATCATTTTTTAAAATGTAGGTCAATATGTTCTCTAAAATCAAATGCCATCTTGGCGAATAGTACAAACGTTTTTGAAAGTATGATGTTTGCTGTATTTTTCTCGTAATCTTTGTAAACCCTCTATCTATTTATTATCGTGTAACTCGCCTGATTAGTGGAGTTGACACACACACACACACATATATATATATATATATATATATAGTAAGATTTTTATGTTTTTTGACATTCGTGATTACTGCATATATCGATAAACAAATCATTATCATCTATAATATGTTACCTACATGATATTTTTAACAATATATATTTAAATAATATCTTTCCGATATTGGTGGACGCAATGATTAAAAGTAGAATCTTCGTAGAGACCCACAATGAGAAAATTAATGCAAGATAAAGGATTCATGCAGAAACTTCTACCAATTAAGAGAGAAACATAGGAATAAACAAGGTGGATAATAATTATAACGTAGTCGTTCAGCGCCTTCTCGAGATCTACCATACAATGGGATGCAGAATGTCTGTCAAGATATACGTTCTTTACTCACATCTGCAAGTTTCGAAATCAAATTCTCGCGTATCCTTAAAAGAACAAGTTGATATTTTTCACCAGGACATTTAAGCATTTGAATGGAGATACCGATGTGAATGAGAAAATGTTAATGATATATGTAGGGATGAATCAGGGAAAGTGAACAAATCTACAAGAAGAAGAGTGGAGAGACAACGCATTTTCAAATAATATTCTAAGTGGTCCCTGATTAAGTATTCAATTTTATTTTTTTTTAATGTCTTACAATAAAATATCTCAATTAACGTTATTCTGATGAAAAATGTGCATGCAATACATTGAATTATTACTACTAAGAAAACTAAAGGCATTTTTTGACAATTTTGAAAAAACGAATGAAAACCTTAAAAACGATTACCCAAATATAAGTTAGTATTTTTCTGTAGTTTTGAGATCTGAAAAGTTATTGACAATAGAAGCAAAATCTTGTTGCACGATATTATTATTTAAAATATCCATAAAAATAACAACCTTCAGCAAAACCTGATTTCACCAATCATGACATCTTTAGAGAACATTTTTGTTTTTAATAAGAAGTAGATTTAGAACACTTCAAACATTACAGCTTTCTTTGGAGACTGACATGCAAACAATTGTGCTCGTTACAAATATAGAAACTCTGTTTTATTATTCACACACATTGATATCACCTCTTAAAAAAAGTTTAATTTCGTAAGGTAACTATTGTCCGTAAAAGCCATAGGTCTATTGTGTATCTATTAAATGTCAGTATCTGAAAAGAAATTTCGTATTATATTCTTAATTACATGCAAGTAGATGCGTGGAATGTCATAAAGTGATGGGGGAAACTATTAGATCTGAGATGCCAGAATACAGGGTCAGCCGTAATATATTATAATTGTTGGACTTTATGCAGACGGGTAGGCGTTTCATTCAGTGCCCAGTAAATTATACGAGAAGTCTTATCTGTATCTACACATGTGGAACGTGAAACCATGCCAACGCTCCGCCTTAAAACTTTCAGGTACTTAAATTTATCATGACATATTATGAGTTTTTAAATGTTCAATTATTCCTTTAATATCTTTAAAAGTTTAAAGGCTCGAAAGTTGATAAGAAAGAAAAGACATAACGTAAAATTTACATTAAATAATGTATTAACATTGAGGAAGACATGCTACATATACAAATAAAACTGTTTCTTAAGATGTTTTTGTTATACGTATTGCCTATAATTTAAATTCATCTTGTGAAAAAAAATCCCTTTACCTTCTCTAACAATACATTTTTTACGATAATAATGAACATTTCATTATTTATAGTTTTACATACTCTTACTATTACAAAATTACCTATATATATATATATATATATATATATATATATATGTATGTATATATATATATATATATGTGTATATATATATATATATATGTATATATATATATATATACTTCTTAAATCAATAATCTACATAAATGATCCCAAACGATATGCCATGGCATTCGTCTCCACCTTTTAGTGCAGAGCAACAGAATTACGACCTTAATTGAAGTTCTCCAGAGCTCCCTCTGAGTAGTTTTCAACTGAACATTGTTATTTTAAGTGAATTATTATGTCAAGTGACTCATTGATTATAATTTTTATCCCATGCAGTTTAAAGTTCAGGGTAATAAATTTTGGTATGTTTGTGTAAAAGTAATCTGAATTTACTAAAAAATAAATCATTAGATTTACGATTTGAGAACAAAGCATTTGAATATTAATACGTTTTAGATTAGGGAAAGTGAAAAGCACAAAAGGAACGTTACGTTTGAAAACGACTAAATGTCTCTTAAAGTTTTTAAATGACTTATTCACCGAGTGATCATTGATAAATTTAAATTTATTAAATATTTCATTCATCGACCATCAAAATCTATCCGTACTTCAGGTCAACCTACTATCTTAAAAATTAGCACAAAAAGAAACCTTATAGCACAAGTAAAGGGAAAAATCCAAAAGAATATTTTGACCGAATCTACATGTACTTTTGTTTCACATCCAGCCCCATTTTTATGTATTGATATGAATATATACCTTGGTTTAAAGATATTGTGATCAACTGTAAAATAATCTGTAAAATAATCGGAATGATTTGCAATATTTGGCCATAACAAATATTTAAAATATTTGTCATTAATAAAGATAGACATATACGAACAAATAAATAATATTCATTAGTTTAAAACTGAATTCAGAATTAGAGTTTAATACGAGTAAAACTAGCACTACAAGGGCATTTATGAAAAATTGAAGGGTATGTAGAAATTTTGTTAAACTGTGCACCATCATTCATATTATTGTTATCGACACTATTTAAAAACCGCGTACGTCTCGAACACCATGAACTTTAGAAATATCGCTATAGTTTTTTGTAAACTTCCAGTAAAGTTTTTTTGCAACAAATTTTGACTTTAATGGGTTTGGAGATTGAGTTGCAGGTGTTATAATTTTGAATGACTTAACTAATTGAAAAACATTTGACTGGTTTATGATTCATACAAAAATAATTATTAAAAAACAAAGAATTCATTCGAAATAAAGGCTCAGCCTTGAATTACTCACTCTTGGTCAGTATTACTAGTTTTTATTGGTTGTGATTCTACTGTATGTTGTGAACTTTTATCAAACTTATTTAGAAAGTTAGTCTATTCATTGTAAATGAAGATACTTTTAAAATGATCATGGGGCTACTGCAATAATTTTCGAAATTTTTTAAAATTTGTTTTGTTTTCCGGAATTTGTTTCACAAAAATTATTTTCGTTTAAAAACATGAAAATAATTTTCTTTTATTTACCACGTATTTTTCAGTTAAGTGTACGTATTCTTTCCACAAATAAATAAACAGGCATATAAAATATTTTAAAACTTGATTCTGTCATTCCAAAATGTTTAATATTGTGAATATTTTGAAAAGAAATATATTTTATGAGTTCAAAAACTGCTGGTTATAACTATATAAACTATTTTCGGCGTTATTAATATACTAGGCACTAGTTTAAGCAATTAGTATCTGACGATTTCTAAAAAATATAATAAAACTTCTAATTTATCCGTTACTTATAAATACTAAAAGAACTTTTTATCTTAAACTCGATTTCTAATAAAACCAGCCGAAAATTAATGGAAAAATTTTCAAAATAGTTTAAAACTTTAACTGTTTTAAAGGAAGTCAAGTTTGTAAACATATAGATTTTCAAAATATTCGTTTGAAACGTATAGATTTTCTTTAAAAATGGTGTCTTCGTTCGGCTATAGTAAAATTGTATTTATTTTAATATCACTAAGTACGAAGCTAAAATACTCATAAGAAAAATACTAATAATAAAAACATTCATTAGAATTTTTATGATAATTTTATATGGTTGTTTCTTCAGTTATAGAATAACAAAAATACAACCTAGTTTTTAAAATTTTTTTTTGTATAGAATATTAAAAGTATAAACAACACATATATTAAACGAGATATTTATTATTTTTAAATTAACATCAGTTTAAATGACCGACAGCAATTTTCCACATTACGTTGCTATGTTACTGTAACTTAGTCCTTTTTATATGGGTTGCTACTTTAGCAATAATGGTGGGCACCATGGGGTGGATACTGTTTGTGTAGGTAAAAATTTGTAAATTATAATTACTAAAATGTGTTCTAGATTATTTTCCAGTTTTTATGTTGATAGTGCGAGGTTAAGCCATATAATTTTCTTTTCTATTTCACTTTCCCATTCTTTTTCCTAAACATCGTCAAAGTTAAGGAATCATATTTCCGTAATCATGTGCTGTATTTCATAAGTCTCTACAGTCTTTTATAAACTTCATTGAGAAAAATTTCTTAAGAATGAAGCCATGGGTGTATTGTTATTACAGAACTTCACATTTAAAAAATATTTAGAGTATTTTAGCTCATTTTTTGTGTAAATGTGACATGACTATGAGGCAAGCTATTAAATTAAAAAAGTGTCTTTACGCGTAAATACATTAAAATGAACAAAACTTAATACAATTTTGTGCAATATTGTAAGTATATTTTGTATGAAACGCTGTCGACTTGTTCTTTCCTATTTGGAAGTTTACGTATTAAAAAGATGTTTACAAAATCGAAATATTCGTTTTTACTGATTATAGGTCATCTTAGGCTCATTTTTATACCATTTTATGATCCTGATATCAAACCGTAATCGTTGATGTTGCTTTCGTCTTGAAAATTGTGTTATGTATGTTTTTGCACTGTTAAAGTACGTCCATTATTTATACGTAAAAAGTTGTTATTAATAAAATCATTCTCAATTTCAACAAAACAAATTATTCAGTTTTAACTAAAAAGAAGTAACGATATTCTGTTGTAATTTTTTTTTTCTCTTCCATTGTATTTATAAAAGATAACAAAGCGATGTTTATTTGATGTTATAAACTTGACAAGGGTACAAAAACGTAAGGGACAGTATCCTTAGAACTGTTAAGGATAAGATTTGCCATCAATGCTTTTGCAAAGTTGTTTTGTATTAATATAACTATATTCGATTTGAGAAAAGGGACTAATCTCGTTATTAGATAAATTTACGTTAATATAATAATGCCTTGAATTTGTAATCACAGTGGCTCGGTAGTATAAATATTTGAATATATAAAAGTTCTGCTATTCTAATGAAAAAGGCAAACTGACGCGGTGAGATAGTGCACGTGTATATACATATATGTGAGACAAAGGGTTGTTGAAATTCGAATTCAGACACAGATATGATGTACCCAAAGATTGATGAGTTTTATGTAACATAAAGAGACCAATATTAAGAAAGGGACTTTATCTTAACATTGATTTTATTACGAAAATAATAATCGTGCTTATAGGATGGTCCTTTTATATTGGTAATTTAATGTTATCATTGTGTTCGTCTTAAATCTTGTAAATTAATTTTTTTCATTAAAAATGGAAATTTAAATAACAACAAATCCCTAAATTGATGCTAGCTATCATCTATCATATAAATAATAGCTACCATCATTTACGCATATTGTTTTCCTCGATATCTTACTAAAATTTTGATAATTTCTATACACGAACTTATGAATTATACGCTATGAGTCACAAAGTATTAAGATAAAGAGCTATTAGTTAAAATTAATTTTTTATATTCAAAGTATAAATTTTTCGAACTCTGTTCGATTTAA